>CM030798.1:22142121-23407121 GCA_018127125.1 Rhododendron griersonianum
TGCTGACCAATTGCCAACTCGAAAAGGCTAGCTCCAGTAGCAGCAGCAGCGTCAGTTAAGGCTCGTTCCGAAAGAGATATATGTGGAGCGGTTCCAGTCCCTTTTGTTTTGGGAGGGACTTACGCCGGCTTCGGTCAGCAGAGTGACCCTCCACTCAGCCATGTAAAACACGGCCTCGTATACCCCTAATTCTGCTATTAGTGTGACTTAGGGGGCTCCTCGTGGAAAGCTTTGCGGTTAAAAATCGAATAAGTAATCCAATCTCCCTCACGCTCTTTAGTTCATCTCGGTAGAACAAGGAAAAAGCCTATGTGGTGGGTTCGACTCCCACAGGAGCGCACATTAATTACCAATCAGCTGCTTTTCATTCAAGGAAGGGCATGATTGAATGAATCAACTATTTCATTTCATAGTCAATTAATCGGCTATATGGCATCTATTTTTCAAGTGCGAGATATTGCCTGTGTCACATTGCTTTTGTCTTCTTTGAAAGATGGGAACGGAGGATCAACTCAATAATCATTGATAATGGCATTTCCGCGGCCTGTAACACATGGTTATCAAGCCGTGAAGGCCCCTTAATTTACTGATTTACAAACCTACCGTAGGCCCTATGGGGAAGTTAAATAGCAAAAGGGAATTCTTGCATTTCTAAGATCGAAGGGCCTAGAACCGGAGGAGAGAGGGCTAACAACCTGTTCAGTTGATCTCAAAGAGCCAACCGAACCGAGGTCGGTGGAAAAAGATAAGGTAAGCATCCAAACCAGCATCAGCCGAACTAACATATCTCGTTTATCCTGAAGCAGCCTTTCTCGAAGTAGCATTCCGGATGTGCTTATTTATCCGGTTTATGAATCACTCAAACGAGCCTTTCTAGCCGCATCTGAATCGGCATCCCCATCCATATCTTTATGCGCAGGGGCATCCAAATCCGAATCTGTAGAATTCATGTTCAAATCCCCATCCGCACCCGAATTGGCTAAATCTAGTATAGTGGGTGTTGTTCCGATACGGGAATAAATCTTTTTAAAAGGCATCTCGGCGAAAGAGGACTGAGAACCATAAGGCGAGCGCCAAAACGCTAGCACAAACAGCTCCCACAGACACGCATGATAAGGAGTGTGGGGCCAACCAGGCCACCACTTTTACCAGATATGGGTCCGGACGACCAAAGAGCCCGCCACTAGAACCCAACCCTTAAGGGGCTAAGGTCCAAGGGGCGTACCGCTAAAACAGTTACCTTACCCAAGGCTCCGCTTTCACACAAGCATAACTGCTTCAATAACGAGAGAAAGCGCGCACACTCGATCATGCGACAGTCGATCTGTCCATCCGACTACATTCACTGGGGGGTGAGGTTGTCCAATTTCAATTATGTGTCGCTCGTTGACATCTAGTTTCCATTGCCCGCTTATAGGTGTGAGAGATCTTCCTTCGGTTCTAGTCAAGTATGGCAGCTTGAGGTCTCCTATTTCACTTTCACCAGCCATTGGGAACTCTAATCAACTTTCATTTAACGGCAGGCGAGAAAGGATAGCAAGAAAGGTTCTTTCATGCAATACCCAACGGGCTGTCAGTTTACCTAGTTTCAAAAGCCGAACCGCAATTGACCTCATTCATTGACCCAAAACCATTAGATAAAGTACTAATCGGGAAAGGGCTGTAGGTTCGGTCAAAATTATCAACATGTGACCAAGGAAGACTTCTTGACCCTTCAATAGCTCGCGGACACGTGGCGACGGGGCCCGCACGGAAAGAAAACGGAAAGTCAAAATTCCCTTCAAAGAGGAATAGTTGACTACCCAATGGGAGAAGGACACGTGTACATGATAGAAAGGTGACCCCAGTGGAAATGGTCCACTGAAGACGAAGCTACCGCGGGACCTTCGCTGGTCTCACAGGGAGGAACCAAATGCCCCTCCCCGAAGTGGCCTCAGCAGCGGAGAACCGAGGAAAGGGTCCCGCGATTGTTGGATGCTAGAAAATCCGGGGAAGCTATATTGAAGAGCTCCCGGGGGTTTCATCTGGGCCTAGAGGTAGAGCCCGGAGGAGACTCCGCGAAAAACACACGATCGCCGCGGGTCGCGACCTTGCTCCTGCGGGAATTGGGGAATTTCTTGTGGCTTGGGATGGAGGTAGAGCCGCGGAAATTCGAGCCCTTCCGCGGGAGGACGAGTTTATCCAAGGCCTGGAGGTACAGAGGGGACACGTGTTGGGATTTTATTGGCGCACCGTCCTGGGCCTGACTTAGGCCCAGGCGCCCTATAAATACCCCTGACATTCCCAATGATTGAGAGAGCTGACTTTTCCCAGAAAAAGAGGGCGTGAGCACTGATTTTGAGGAAGGACAACATTCTTCCCCAGAGAGAAGGTGACCTCACCCATTCGAATCCGGAAAAGGTCAGACACACCCCGCGGAGAACAAAAGGGACACGCTGCCTTTGTTCCTTCTGTACCTCTTGCTCTTTCCCTCACCCCACAAGATTTCTTCTCTTTTCCCTCTCGCTAATCATTGACCAATCGCACCTCTCCAGCTCACGAATATACACACGTAAGCATACTAGCGTAACCCCCGTTCTCTACAAGGGCAAAGGGCTAGAATTATTCTATTAATAGTAGGGCGTTTTCCAAAGAGTGGGGTAGGTTTAAAACCAGGAGCAAGAGCTCGAACAAAAGCGCAGATAAAGCAGATCCTGCAGATTGAACAGTCGACCCATCAGCGGTAGATTATGCTATTGATTAAGCAGTCGAAGAAGCAGTCGATTCTGTTAATGGCACTGAATATGGGTCACCTGGAACTTTAGCTAGCTCTGGATCCCGATCTAGAATGAGATCTTAAATGTACGGCCTTCAATGGGCTCTCGAACACTAGAAAGGCGATATGCTGGCTTTTCTACTGATGCTATTCAAGGTTAGACTCGGTCTCCTGGCTAGGGAGATGAAACTATATAAGGAACAGGAAGCATGCAACTGAGGAACGACGAAGGAGGAAGCTAGAAAAACAGGAGGGAAAAGAACTTACCATGACAAGTTTGTGAGAGGTGCCTCCCATTTTTGTCAATTTCCCTAAGCCTGCTTGTATCCTCCAACCCGGAACGCCACCACCAGAGCTCGAAGAAAGCGTTGAGGTATCAAAGTTGGTAAACATACCCCAGGACATGAGAGAGGCATTTGACTATGATGAAGTACCAGAAGAAGTCCTACAGTGGGTGTTTTCTCAAGAAGAACAGGTTGCTATGATCCAGACACTCCCTAGTATGTCAGAAGGGAGCACCATTCGACCTGTAACGCCAGGAGAAAGTCTGGATAACTGGGTGATCACTCCTATTCCTACGAGGAAGCAGGAGCCGGTGGGGTAAAGCGAGCACCTAGTATTGGGCCCTGTTGAGTTGCCGCCTTCCAACAAAACAGGAATATTTTGAGCATCAGAAGGCTCCTTTTTCCTTTTTGAAACAATCTTTTGTACTCATTGCAATAGTTTCAGAATGTTTTTCTTTTCATTTTAGGGGGATACGTAGCCTAGCATTGTGTATGACCAAATAGATCAAGAGGTTAGCCCTTTCCCTTGAATATAATTTCGACATCGAGCTCGACGAGGAGACGACATTGAAATTGAAGTTCCCCAGAAAATTTTGGACATGGTGGAACGTCATGAGAACGGTCCAAAACCCAACTCAGAAGAATCCCTAATAGTCAACATTGGGTCAGAAGAAGTGGGCAAAGAAGTCAAAATAGGCACGACCTTGTCAAACAACCATAAAAAAGGACAGAATTCCGCTCCTCAAAGAATTTCCAGACGTGTTTGCATGGTCGTATAAGGACATGCCTAGTCTGGGATATTGTTGAGCACCAGCTCCCACTAAAACCAGAATGCAAGCCTGTCAAACAGAAGCTCAAGAGAATGAAGCCTCAATGGTTGTTAAAAATCAGAGAGGAAGTGATGAAGCAATTTGAAGCCGGTTTCCTCAGGGTGGCCACCTACCCGGAATGGTAGCAAATCTTGTCCCAGTTCTGAAGAAGGGACAACTTTCAAGAAACCTACGTCCCATTGCTTCAGTACTTCATCTTTGACCTGCAAAGCCCATGTTGGCTTCAACTTTCTTAAAAACTTAACTGGCTTGCATTCGGGCTTGAGGGGAAGGGAGTGTTCTACAATATCTGTGCATATCTCGATACGACCAAGCGAAAATGTCGTGATATTCCTTTAGGAGTTCTGTTATTGCTTGGCTCTGTTCAGTAGACAGTGTTGCCCCAATTTGGACTTCCCTAGGAATCCCAACTGTCCTGGCCTCCTCTATGTTAGGTTTAATACTGTTCTCGTGTCTTTCAACCATATCCCGGATCTCCTTTGGAATTTCAGTTTCAATATCGCTTTCCATTTCGAGCTTGCGCGGCTCGTTTTTGGGTTCAATGTCGAAATTGTACTCAAAGGAAGGGCTTTCTTCAATATCTGCTTGGTCATCTATTGTGTTGGATGATTCTCTGAAGAAAAAGATTTCCACTTTTTAGAGAGAGTCAAAAGTTTTGAAATGCATCACACTATATATATATGTACATAAGCCTTCACAGCTCAAAATCATCCTGCTTAGTCGAAGGCATGGCTATGCAGGAAGTGAGACTAGTGTTCCCCAAGTCTGGTTACCCCCCTCCCTCAAATTTATTGCTCTGCCCTCCGATGCTTATTCGCTGATAACTGGAATGAGATCTTGATTCGGCCTTCATCTGCATTTGATTTATAGGGGTGGTACTCTCTATCTCCGTCACCGGCTATCCATCATTCCTTCTATCCTATGTAGGCCTATTCATGCTTTCTGTTAAGATGCTCTAGTTCAATCTTCGTCGCATCCCCCCCTTTTCGAGAAAGAAAGCTTGCCTTACTAACTATATCCGATACTGATGAATGAGAATTCCGTCCGACCGATTGAAAGGCAGGTCAGTGAACTTCCAGGACTCAAAGGCAAGGGAAGGGTATGGGCTTCGGGTGGAAGGAATGAATCAAGTAAGGTGCGAATACTGTTTCAGTGATGTATTTCTCCCTGAAATAGCTCCGCTACTCTACTGACTTGAGTGACTTCCCGACTTAGTCTTTCTTTCGTATAAGACAGAGAAAGAGTATGCCCAAATAGAGTAATAAATTCTTAGTCTTTCATAGGCGCAATCAGTTAAACAATTGGGGAATCGGGGCTTCCGCTTTTAATGGATGCTGTTCCGGGTGCGCCACATGGGAGGCGCTTTCGCTCCCCTCTTTTTAATAAAAATACATGGTAGTCGGGGAGCCAGGCACATAGAGATAGGGACATCCATCGGTAAGCCAATAATTACAATAATTGAATAAGAACATGGTGACTATTCAAAGACGAAACCCCTCGGCGCTAGCCCATAATCTGCTTTCCCGGCCTTTTCCTGATTAAGGAAGAAGGCATAACTCTAAACCAAGCCCAAGGGCAATAGCTGACATTGTTGAATTAGCTGACAGAAGAAGCGAAAGGTATTCTGATTTAAGTTCGCCCAATCCTCGCTCTAAAGGCTAAGCCCTTCTTCTTGAAAAATAGGCATATGGGTGATAAGGAACTTGAAACAGGCATGGACAGAAGTATGCCCCTCCTTTTGATGGTGAATGTCGGAAATCGTCTTCCCGGATCACCTTTGATGGACATTCAAAAGGATTTGCTAGGCTGTCTTACATGCCCCCAAAAGCAAAAGGCCCATGTGGAAGAAGTTTACACACAGGGGGGGCCTACAACCTCGACCTCAGTATGAAAAGCATCTAGGAATCGACGGTGGTCAATCTTCCTTCTTCTTTGGCATCTCGACTGGTGGGCATGAAAACAAGACTTTCAGAGGGCTCAGGTATCAACGTCCTTAGCCCGCATTGATCAATATCAATAAGAATTTCAGTCGTATAGGTATAGGTTAGCGCTTCCTTGCTTGCATCCTTTCCTCTCTTTCTTAATGAAATAGATAAAGAATGCCTCGACTGCCGAATCCTTATCCTGCAAACAACTCGATTCTGTTGATTTACTGTCTATTTGTCCTTCCACCGGATTAATGGTCTACGACTTTGACAGCCTTTCCATCACACAAGGTTTTTAATCCTTCTCCCCCGCTTAGGACAGAAAGGGGAAGTAGCGAGATTACGATTCCTTCGTGGGGAATCAGCAGTCGCTCCAGAAGCTTGATTACTTAGTTAAGGCCCCAGCCCTTAGCCCGGTTCTTCTCCGGCTCCACCAGCAGCCTTTATCAGCTGCTATGGTTCCCTACCCGCAATGCGAATCTCTATCTCTTTGCACCAGCTGCCTATTCTTTCTTATACACCAGCGTCTATTACAGCTGCTTCTATAGCAGCGAGTTCTTTCCTTTGCAGTCTTCCGCTCGGTTTAGCTACTCTTCTTTCTATGATGCTGTTACACCGATCTCGTAAATCATCAAGAAGGTAAGGTTTCACATCAAGATCGAAAGAAAGCCCCTAATAAGAGAGAACCTTCCCTAGGATGTTGGTAGGAAGAGGTTGGCTTTGCCAACGCAGTCCACACGGTACGGAAGATAGGTCCGCTCCGCAAAGCTGAGTTTTTCAGTGCGCTCCCAAGGCCTTCCAAAATCTTTGCCTCCTTTCTCATGCTTGATGGAATAGTTCAATGCCCCTTAAACGAAAAAGAAGATAGCGAAATGCAGAGACACCTGAAACAAGGGCAAGTCCCTCTCCTACAACAAAAAGAGTAATACGGAGTAGCCTACAAAGAGACTGGAAGGCTTGCAAAGATTGAAGACTAGGCCGCTTGAAAGGACATAGTGGCATAAAGAAAACTCCTACTTAACTTATAAATTGAAAGCGCACAAGGAGCATTCCCTTTTTATAGGCCTATGCCTTCTAATCTAATCCTATCAGTTCAGTCAGCGAATAAGCCTAGCAGGGCTTTCATCCCTCCCGCATCACGATCACGGAATGATTTTTTTATCTTTCTTTAGGAACTGCACTTTATCAGTCCCATGAGTTCGGGTTGGTAAGTTATTTCTGTCGAGAAAGGGGATGCACTTTCAGGTCGAGCACGGTCTATAGGCAAAGGCCTCTTTCCATATCATCTTTGTAGGGGGCTTCCCTCTTACACATCAACTGAAGACCAATCCAAGACTGATGACAGACTAGATTTAGAGAGCAGAGGAAATCAGTATGCAAGGCAGGCTCAGGCAAGCTAGTTACAAAGACCCAGAGGACCAAGGAAAGTCTAGTTTTTGACTAATAAGAAAGATGGCTTCTTCTGCGAGGATGCCTTTAAGCAACCAAAAGAGACCTTCAACTATCAAGAAAGCTACCCGCCTTCTACTTACAGGTTGGGAGATTCAATTCATGAAGTATTCGATAAAGAGAATGCGAGTGAGAAGGACTTGGACAAGACAACAGATGACGCACTAATTGCACCTCCTGGTACTAAGAACTCGAGTGCCGACTGCTGCTACAGTGTTGAGAGTTCTCGCTATTGTAGATTTATGAATTGACGGAATGATGCTTTGTTCACACCTATGTTGATCTACCGCTGCTTTACACGTCCCTGGATAGGCGCATTTTACCGGAAAGAGATAGACGGGCAGAAGATCAATGAAAAAAGACTAGCTAGCACGAGCGGGAGGACGACAACCAATACTGATCCAATGAAATTTCCAATTGCAATAGGGGCTCTTGGAATAAACGATCTATTTATACATGAAAAGCTATCTTTGATCTTTTATTAGTATCCCCTTTCCTTGGATTGGGACGCATACATCGAGTCCAGTGTGCAATTCATTTTGATGAGATAGATAGATTGTCCTCAATTAGTCATATAGGTTACACAGAATCGGAGATAGAATAAAGGGTAGGTTGAATCTGAAAAGTACTCTGTCGGGGTAACTAAGTTAAGTTAATTGCGTATCGTAAAAAAGAAATTTTATGTGCTCCCGGGAAAGAAATTGCTACTCTATTCGATGGATCAGGAACAATAAAAAAAAGCCAGACCAGTACGTCTTTGAATCCCGAATATGGTGATACCCCGATTGTACCAACCGACACATGTCTCTCCCCCATCAATCGGTACTAGTTATCGTCATTTGGATTCCTTGACTTGATTTGTCCGATGAGAAATGCAAAACGAAAGAAGGATCCTCCTGCTGGTGGAAGGTTTGGTGGAATTGAATCAAGAGTAAACCACCACTAGCAATTGTTGATCGAAGATTTCTGAAATTTCTTTTGAATGGACATCTGTCTGCTTTAAAAAGTCAGTTAGGCACGAATGGTATAAGACCCTCTCCTTATATTCAAAACTTGCAACATCTGAAACTAGCCTATCCTTATCATCTGTAACTAGCTATCGTAGACTGAAAGCCTCGTAAACTGGATCAATAGGCTATCACAGAGGTAAGGAGGCATAAGTCTATCGATTCATCTTTATTCCCTCCAAATGAGCCGATCTAAAGCCAGTTCCTTAGTTTCAGGAAGTAGAGCGGGAGTGACTAGTGAGTCTTGGTTGAAGGTAGCCGCATTCCCACTCTGTTCCACTTTTCCTACTTCACTGCTACCAGCTACTTGCCCAGAGGGATGTGGATTTGCTGTCCTCTGCTAGCATGCCGCTAGGGGAGAAATAGATGCTTCTGAGTTCCTTGTTCCGGTCCTTTGATCACATAGGTTCTTTGCCGGCTCGTACTCCCTTCCATCAGTTGGGGTCACGAGGCAAGCCATTGGAAGGAGTAGTTCCGCATTTCAGTCTAATTCCGTTCCGTCAGGAGCTTCCGGATTTAGGCTTTTATTAGATTAGATCTCTTTTCTTTCTAGTTTCTGCTTATGCTTTTTCTTCTCTTTTGCGCTTGCTGGTATGGAGACAAAGGTAGTGGTCGAATGGAAAACTTTATTTGTCGCGAGGGTTAACAGCTACCGACAGGAACCTGTTGTTGTTACATAACAAGGAATTGGTTTAACAAGGAATGTGCAGCCCCTATCGTTAGAGGTTTCCTTCTCATCATGTGACACCAGGATTTAAAAGTCTCACGTTTTTGTTTTGGACTATTGGAGTAACTGCAGAGGGCATTTTCTAAGGGTGGTGATTTTCGACGTGGGTACAAAAGCGAAAAGCTCGACCCCAACAGCTTTGCTTCCCAGAGGACTTTATCGGTAACGGGTGGCGCCGCATAGTGGGCACAATCTTTAGTATGTGCCAACAACTCCTCCCACACCGCCTTACACACCTATAAGGAATTTCTCGGCCCCAACCTCAAAGTAGTTCAAGTTTTGGGCAAGGTTGAGTTTGTGAATGGAAAAGTTAGGGTTTGATTATTTCATTCCGTAAAGAAAGGGGCCCAACATGAATGAAGAATCACTAACACTATGGAGGTTGATTTGACCTCGCGTAAAGGTGCACCTAAAATGGTTGGGCAATTGTAAGGGCTCACACACTGTTCCAAACAGAGAGAGTAGGGAAATGTAGGGATGCTTTAGACTTGCTTTGCTTGCTTGGGATATCCATTATGCTTAGCCTCTTGATAATGCTTGGTTAGGTAGTTTTTACGCCCGCAGCCGTAGCATCTAAGTCAAGCGTCTTTCCAACTATGTTGATTTCCAAGTAATTCCGGTCCACAAACAGTAACCTAGGGGATGGGCAAGAAAGCACTTCCGAACACAGTTGAATTGCTTTCAATCGCAATAATAGACTTTCGAACAGCTGCAGCGGCTATGGAGACCAAGAAGCGAAATAGCTTTATTCCCGTATTCCAGCTAGCAGCCTCCATGGATGGATTCATTCCCGGTCTTTGCTTTAATGCTTTCAATAAACTATGAATGGGATTTTCACCAAAGAAACAAAGGCTATTGCTAGGGCTACATAAGCGTCATAGCTTAATTCCTTGAGATCAAGGTTGCTTTTGCCAATAAGGAGGGATGCCATAAGAGGGTTCAACCGAAGGATTTTGATACAACAAGGACCTGTCCCTATATAGATATTAGGCCATCCTCAAAACTTTGATTTTTTTTGGTTGGAAGCTGGTTCTCGCCCCGTCGAAGGCAAGGCTATTAGTCCAGCTTAATCGGAATTCAAGTCTGAAAGGGCTACAGCCCCTGATCCAACTTAAAGGAATGGATCGAATCGGGAAGCAGAAGCGGGTACCCTTTCATGGGAGGACCTCTCCATCATAGGCACATCAGCTAAATCAAGTTTCTTTGCTGCCAACTAAAACAAGTCTACCCTTTCAGTGAAAGAAGGAAGGAAGCCCCTGAAGCAGAATATGGAATCTTCACTCTTCAGCCATTCCCTAAAGAAGGAAGGAGACACAGCCATTCAAAAAGAAGAAGAGAGAATCCTAGGCCCGAGGGTGCAAGGCCCTTTCCTCAAAGAGGTCGAATGGTTCCTGTCCCATTCATACTACTGTTGGCTGATGTGGTATGTCTAGCGGATGGTGAATCCTACCCAGGATCGGAATTGGATATTTCCTCGGTTTCCGAGAAGTGTCTTAATGGGTATCCGACCGCCCTCTAGCATGTATGATGGCTATCGTGGCCTACCGTTCCACCAGATATCATGATTATCCCTATTGCGCAGGTGCCTCTATTGGTTTCTTCAATTCCTCCTATTCACGTTGCTGCCATGGCCAACACAGGATATTCCTCTAACTCGTTGTTCCCACGCGCGTGTCATCAGTGCAAATTTCGAAATCATCTTATGCATAACTATTCACTCTGCTTGGGAAGTGTTCGGAGTAGCACAAATATCCTATGAAGGGGTCGATCGCTTTGTCAATGGGACAACTAACTACGAAATGTCAGGAGTTAGGGGGGGCTAGCGACTCTGAGGGAAGGGGTGAATAGACCACGAGCAGCACGCTTGCTTCGGAGGGGATCCGCAAGGCTTTAGCCCAAGACTTATTGGAAAGGTAATGAACTATGCGGCGGTGTTAACCCTGCAATAGCTCCCTACCTATACCGCTGCCGGTGCTTTATCAAATGCTGAGCCCACTAGTTCGATGCATCAAACCGCTACCTCTCCCACCCCTTCCTCCGATGCCGGCTATCGATCTGGAGAAGATGCAGGAAATACAATTTTGAGTGCTGTCAGCTCATATAGATTTCCATCTGCACATGTACCTGGACTTTCTTCCATAAATGGCTCCGCGGATCTCCATCTGTACCTAGATTCGCCACTGGCTTCTCACTCGTGGCAAGGCTTTTGATCGTAAGTAGAAGCAGGGCCGGACGAGGCTAACTTCCCTCCCAATCTCAAGGGAAGGGGCAGCCTCATATCCATTGAACTACACTCCTTCTCTCCATCTGTTGTTCTCTGGCGTTATCTGTTCATGGGAATCAGCCAGAGGGGATTTCTCGATCAATGATGAGGCTTTGGCACAGTTGTCACACAGAACACGAACACACAAGCACAAAAAAGAAGAGTTTTTAGCACACGTAACTTGATTAGGAGAACCCTAATTCCCAGGTTAACGGAGCTTAACTGCCATTCTTTAGTCTTATCACACTAAACTGCTATTCCTATAAGAACGAGACGGAGCACGAGAACTCGAATTACACTGCTGCGCGCCTTGCACTCTCTGTAAGGGATGAATTGTGACAGGGCGACCGCTGACCGGGAGGAATTCTTAAACCTGGCAAGCTAACTAATTAGAAGATTCATTCTATGGAACTAAACTCAAGAGAAGGTACGATCACAGGGATTGTGGTTGTTCACGCTACCAGATGAGAAGAAGGAATTCTACCGAACTTTTCACTCAGGCACGGGCGTCAAGGTCTTTGCTTGGCGTCTTGCCCACTTTCTTTTCTTTTTCGTGTGGAGCGCCTTTCCATGCCACCAATGGCAAATAGTCTAGTCCCCAAGTTGGAAGATTCGTCTACAAGTTCAAACCAAAGGTTCAGTTCAAAGCTAGGACTCATCCCAAAGGCAAGGTCAAGGTTCAGTCCAACGCGATGGGGTTCTTGTTCCGTGTCAGAAAGCTTCTTATTCACTCACCCGAATGCGAGATCATTTGCCAGAGCAGATGGACGAACCAACGAACTCTACTTTCAAAGGAGTTCCCATCCCTACGCGGGTTATGCACCTCCTGCGTTCCCAACAACGCTAGGAAGTATACCCGAAACCTCATCTTTGCAAGAATAAGCTGCTAGAATCGGTTGCTATTAAAGAGAAGGGGTTGCAGCAATTATCCCACATTCAACTTCATGCCGAGCGGCAAGAGGGGTAGCTGGATCAGAGCGGGAGTTCGCCTAGCTAGTGTAAGCTGCAACTGCTTTAGCGGGAGCTGCTGCGAAGAGAAGGGCTTGTTTGCAGGACAAATGCCACAGACGGTAGCAAAGCAAGAAAAGAAGGAAGAACTCGTCAGGCAAGAAGGGACTTTTCACTCTTTTGAGGCGATGTAATAGAAGATGCAGACTTCGGGCATTAAAATGAGTGAAGTTCCTGTTCTGGAATGTCAAGCCATTTCGAGTAGATGTCGGCATTTTCTAAAGAAAGCAGTTACAGTAGCAGTAGGAGTAGCCCCCGGAGCGCTAACTCGAAATTGAATAAGAGAAGAAAGATGACAAGTTCCCGGAGCGCTATTTCTTTTACATGTCTAACAAGATTTTGACAAGTTCCGTTCTCAGAAACCAATAGTCCTCTAATAGGAATCACTTTTTCAGTGACAAGTAGCCTTATATTAGGAGATACATATTGTGGCTAGTACTCTGGTTAACCTACTAGGAACCACTGTCTTTCCGATTTCATAATCTCAAAAGCACACTTCCAGAGTTCTTATCAATTAGGAATCACTATTTTTTTTCACATGACTAGTTGTCCAAACACCTATTAACTGTCATGTGTTTCACAACTTTTTCTTCACATGACTAGTAGTCTAAACACCTACTAACTGTCATGTGTTTTTCTCGTGGTTAGCAATCATACGCTACACGGAAGTAGGAACCACTTCTTTATTTTTATCTCATCAAGCAAACACGGTCCTTTCATTTTCAACCTAAGCAACGGGCATTTTTCTTGATCTGTAAAATTGATCCAACTCTTGCAATCAAGGCGACATTGATTTGAGGCAACAAATACTTATTGAATTTAGTATCGTGTACGTAAGCTTTCATCCATAGTAGATCAAGGCAACAAGTACGTTTTAGAGCTAGTACGTAAACTATGATCCGTATTAAACCGACATAAAACCAAATACATATATTCTCAAATGCACACTTCACTTCAGAGTTCTTATCAATTAGTAATCAGTAGTCTTTACACCTACTAGGAATCAATATTTCTTTTCACATGACTAGTAGTTTACACACCTACTAACCGTCATGTATTTCACTATTTTTCCTTCACATGACTAGTAGTCTAAACAACTAGGATCTAGTATCTAGTCCGTAAGCTTTGATCCATAGTATATCGAGGCAACATTGATTCGAGGTAACGAGTATGTTCCAGAGCTAGTACGTAAACTATGATCCGTATTAAACCGACGTAAAACCGAATACATATGTTCTCGAATGCACACTTTCAGAGTTCTTATCCATTAGCGATCAGTAGTCTTTACACCTACTAGGAATCACTATTTCTTTTCACATGACTAGTTGTCTACACACCTACTAACTGTCGTGTTTCACTATTTTTCCTTCACATGACTAGTAGTCTAAACACCTACTAACCGTCATGTGTTTTTCTCATGGTTAGCAGTCATACCCTACAAGGAAGTAGGAACCACTTCTTTATTTCCATCTCATCAAGCGAACATGATCCTTTTATTTCCAACCGAAGCAACAAGCATTTTTTTGGATCAATAAAATTGATCCAACTCTTTCAATCAGGGCGACATTGATTCAAGGCAACAAGTACTTATTGGATCTAGTATCTAGTACGTAAGCTTTGATCCATAGTGGATCGAGGCAACATCGATTCGAGGCAACAAGTACGATTTAGAGCTAGTACATAAACTATGATCTGTATTTAACTGATGTAAAACCGAATACATATGTTCTCAAATGCACACTTTCAGAGTTCTTATCAATTAGTGATCAGTAGTCTTTACACCTACTAGGAATCACTATTTCTTTACACCTACTAACCGTCGTGTTTATCAAAACTTCTGGACCGAAAACAAGGGAATGGATGGAATTATAGCAATTTAACCAAAATGTAAGATCGCAAACATGCCAAAGCCACATATATGGTTTCGAGAAGATCTAATGTGGGTTAAACTAAAAGGATCAATATAAAAAAATTAACTGAGTGACATTTAGCAACATGAAAAGAAGTATGACATTAGATGATACCTTCTGGAGCACTTGAAAACATATCAAAAGGCTAAGGGTCAGCACATTCCCAAAAAGCTTGCTAGGCAGTTCTCTCTGGGATGCCAATTACATGCTCAAAAAACTGAAATTATATAACAGTCACTTATCTAAAATCTACCAAAGAGTTTAAAACCACAATTATGTCCGATTCGTGTGTACAACAGTCAGTGCGATTTATGTTGTGTTGTGTGTTATCGGAGTAATAAAGCTGGTATTTTGAGTATCATAATTACCAAACTCATCAGTCATCAAAGTAAGAGCTTGGGGAATGATTTCCTCAAAAAACCATGGTTCTCTCATCTGTTGTAGCTATTTTGAGCTTTTGTTGATTGAATCGGCTTCCATATTGATCTGCACTTTTTTACAAAATGTTTACCATTAGAATTTGCCATGATCAAATACTATTCAAGACCAAAAAAAAGAAAGAAAAAGAAAAAGCACATAGCTGAACTCAATGACATGACCCGCAATTTCAGAAAGTTCAAAACACTTAGCTTTATTGCTCTTAAACTCTTCCAGCAAAGATTATGCGAAGCTATCTTCCGCATTAGAACAAGTCTGTAAGTGCCAAGGTCCCATCACACCCCCACCTAAGTTTCTTATCCTAGTAGGGTATCGCATATTTAATCCAACAGGAGAGTTTGGAATGACAAGACTAGCCAAAGGACTCCTAGGATATGACAAACCAACCCCATATGCAGGAGTTCCATAGTAACCGTGGTGATTAGAACCACCAGATTTGTGCCAATGGGACCGCCATATTGCGATTTCTGAGGTGATAGCACAGAACCCAGATAAGCTTTCTGGAGTAAATCCATTTAAGAATTCCCCAAGTAATTTGTTTCCAGGTAGGGATCATAAATATGTGCAGATTGTCCTGCCGCATACTCTGCCGTCCTCAAGTACTGAAGATACGCGGGATCAACCAATGGTCCCAACTGGTTCCAATT
Organism: Rhododendron griersonianum; assembly: GCA_018127125.1. NCBI lineage: Eukaryota > Viridiplantae > Streptophyta > Magnoliopsida > Ericales > Ericaceae > Rhododendron > Rhododendron griersonianum. Next base: position 22,157,365 of record CM030798.1, read on the forward strand.
CTGTTGAAATGAGTTGATTCTGACACACCAGAGCTCACATTAGATCCAAAAGGCAAACCTCCGCCTAACATCCTAGAGTCCATTCCAGGGGATGCCATAGGTGATGCTGCAGCACCAATTTCGAATAAAGGTGGCATGTTAGAAGTGCCAGTATTTACAGAGTACCGCCTAAACCATAGTTTAGAAACAAAGAATTAGTAGGCATCCATATGCTGATAGTGAGAAGATAAGCTTCCTTTGCTGTTAAGCATAGAAGTAGAAGATCCTTTAATGTACGATTTATTGGAAGAAGCAGTAGTTCTATGCGGAGCCCCATTGCTCGTGCGCAAATCTGGATAAGACGTTTTTGCTGACTGCTCGGCAAAAGACGTGTGAAAATGCCCAGATTCAGATTTGTTCACTTACGGATACTGCTGAGTAACATGATTCCGACTGCTTTGCAAATTGAAGGGATAGGTATTGGGGATCATCCTCATCATGTTTAATCTGTGGTGGTAAATACTTCTCTACATCTATCATAGCATTTGAAAGGTTCATGCCAGATAAAGTGGAGACCAGATCAGCAGACTCTGTAGCCGAAGCTGAGACACTGTTGAATGAGATTGGACTATTAAGGCTTCTCTTTCAGACATGTTTACTCTCTCTCTCCACAAATAGGAGCAAGGCAAGGGCTAGGAGCCCAAGCAATGAGTTGGGGATCGGGGATGGTGCTGCAGGTTAAGGAACCACCCAAATCACAGCATAGGAATATGATACAGGTAGGCAAACATTTTTCACATCAGATGAGCTCTGAACATTTACATTGGATTGGATAGGATTTGGAGATGCCAATTTTCTACGCATGTGAGCCAACTCAGCTTCAGAAGAATCAAAGGCCTCACCGTTCTCAAAAGCATTACAGCTGGCAGTACGCGAAGGATTCCTAGAGCCAGGAGTTGCACGCCCCAAATCATCCTGCATGTAGATATCGAAGTTTAAATTTCACCAATTAATCATGGAGGAACCCTCAAACATTAAATTGCCTATCAGTGTGGGTGCCTAACAGAAAGAAGAGGATCAAAAGATATTTCCATTGTACCAATAAAGAAGACAAGGGCCGAGGATCCAATTTAGAAGAATACATTCTTTAAAATCACGAGTTATAGTCACTAAACTAATGGACCCACAACCAACACACGCCTCATCTGAGAAAAGTACGAGTTTTGTCTCCACAAAGACACTGCACTAGAACATAAAAATGGCTCCCACAGGAAAAAAAAACACCCTAAGGAATTGCAGTTCTCATCAACACAAAGGGATCATGAGGCTCTTTCATGCTCGATGATGTATTACTAGATCCCCAAAGCTACAAATTTAGCCAACCTGACCTGGAATTGCTAGAATCTTTGAAACCACTAGTGTAATGCTCGTGCTTCGCACGTTTCTGTGTGCTCACTGATTTAATTGGTAGTCGGGAAGTTAATATACATATGTTTTTTGTTCGTATTTCGGAGGTGAATGAATTTGGGGCAGTCAGAGGGTCTCCCGAGGCAACCGAAAAGTCCCTCCGAAGTTCATCTTATTTGGACATTTCAGCAGTTAATGTGATTGTTATATCACCACATGATGTGAGAAACGAGACTTTGACCTCATTTTGTTTTATTAGTTCTCAAATTTTGTTAGCCATCCATCATGTGGTCATTTTGGCACCCTTCCTTTAGGCAATTTCACTTTTGAATCTTGTCTCATACAAGTAGTGCAAAAAGTTGCAGGCAACAATTCACATGAAAAGCTCACTGAAATCAGTATCTTCCAAAATAAATCAGTAGCTTAACATCATTCTGTTCAACAAGAGATGGACTGCAGTAGTCAAACGTATATAAATCATCTGGGATGCAGTGTTCATAATGTAATTATCCCAATGTTTCAACAGACAGTATCAATTTAACAACTGGTATCTCGGATGCCTAATAGATCCTGAAACTCCAAAAATCTCATGCATCATCAAAAGAACAGAAGGGCTTTAGAAACCAGTGGGTTTTATTGCATGAAGGAAGGCCTACAGATCAGTCTCAGTGGTACCTGCCATTGTCGGGTCCGTCTAGGCCATTATTTTCCAGCTCTTTAGTGGGTAGGGGCTCCTGCAGTCGAGCCAGGAGTGTTTCTGGTTTCTGAATCACTGATTGCCCTCTCTTTACCCATTTTGCTCAGTAAAAAGAAAAGCTTAGCAAGCGGCCAACAAAACAAAGAGCTTTTCCAAACCAAACAGATCATTTCCTCCACCTTCAATGTCTGTTCATGAAAAGCAAAGAGAAAAAATCTAAGTTGTCGAAGTAGGTCATTCAAAATTGCAGAATAATAAAAAAGGGACATAAACTTGTTAATTTATGTCCTTTAATTAACATCTGCGGTCCATTGATGTCCATAGAGTCTCTTAAAGCACCTCTACAGATGGAGTAGTTAGCTCCACGACCTACGTATGCCTGTCATCGTATTCAATTGCCACTGAAAATTTACCTGTATGTGGTGCAAGAAGGTAACTCAGCGCTATGATTAGCTACCTCTACAGATGGAGGAAATAACTGGATTAACCTGTAATGAACTTTAGAAACTGTTTTACATGTCAAATAGGAATTGAAATTTAAAAAGAACATAACTAAAATAGTTCAACCATACAATTCATGCTTGCTTGGTACAAAAAAATTAAGAGAAAACATGCTTGACCTTAAAACAGAATAAACCAAACCAAATATACCAAAAACAAACAAGCATCAATTAGAAATCCAAGGCACCTTTTGAAGAAGCCTTCTTTGTTTATGATCAGTAAGGAGCACTGGAGCAACCTTTGGTTCTTCAAAGTAATGGCAAAAAAACATTAGAAACCAAACGACGGAGGACCACGAAACCAATCCACTTGAAGATCATATCCATCTCAATGACCAGGGTTGCTACATCATATGAAAAGCAAAACGATGGTCTAATTAAAGTCAGATATGCCATTTCAATAAGATTTTCAAAAAATGGCGCAAAACCCGAATTGTAAAATTTTTATAGATATCTAGGTCAATTTGGCGCAAGTGGGCATTACATGGACTGTGCATCAATTAGCGCAGGGATGGAGTGCTACAACGTGTAATGGAGCCGATTCCAATCCTGATTTGAATGCTTTAAGGGAGACAAGAGAACAGAGTGACACATGAATGTTACAAAAATGATAAGCCAAATAATGTGAAAAGTTTGGGAAAATACCTTGTATGAAAGAGCAGCCTGGTTTGACAATGGACAAGACCGTCAAGACGATATCGTCAGAGAAAAATGAGATCAATAGATTGCAGATGAACAATGGGTTGCAGATGAACTTCTACAAACAGAATAGGCAGGATGCCTATTAATCATTTCTTCTTTTCGGAATACATAATGATCAGTAAATCATTTCCCCTCATTTAACAAGCAGGCTATCCCAATGCCACATCATTCTGCTCATATATTCTATTTGGATAGCATTTCCCTGAATAATATTGGAGAATGTTGGATAGGAACCAAAGAAACACACTTAGTTTCTCACTTCCTTATCTTCATATATTTTGCTTTACATTTTCTTTCCCTTCATAAATCTCCGTACAAATTCTTGATCCCAAGTAGCATTCAAGAAGTTTCTTCCATTCAAAAAAAAGTACAGCAGTCGCAAAACCCGTCACAGATCCATGATCCGAACACAACCTCAATGGTCAAATAGATGCAATCAGAGTCCCAATCAACAAATCCAAAAGTATGTGGAGGGTCTAACCAGTGCTGCATGTGGACTCCAGTGGCATCCAAGTACATGCCACTCCTCCCATGGAAGCCGACCGCTTCCCAAGTTGAAATTATGGTACATAATAGTTTGTTTAGAGGATGAGGCCGCTTCTGTCAGAATAAGGAGAGAATGAGAAGAATATATAGGAAAGAAATGGAAGTAGGGAAGAAAACAATCCAAAAGTGATCGAAGAAGAATACCTTTTGAGTTTCAAAAAGCTTATCAAGAGCAACATATTGGGATTCTGAAAATAGTCCTGTCACTTGTCCCACAATGTTGCAAACCATACCAGTCGGATGCTGAGATACATGAGGATGGTGAAAGAACAACGTAGGATCGATCATGTTCACATTTCAGAGCATGGTTGTCATCAGACATACCCATGCCAAGGAATATCTATGTACAGGGGCATCACTCAAAGAAACAAATTCAGATAGCAATCTTAATTTCAAGAAATTACATGAAACCGACATCTAAACCTTGCCCTGAGCCGAGGTAATGTAGCCTACAGAAGGCACATATGTGATATGACACAAAATACCAAGAATGTACAACTCGGAGCCCATGACAATTTGATTAATACTGAAATAGAAAATCCTTCACCGAGTTCATGTTTTCCTTAACTGCTCGAAAACTACACATCATAAAGAGTTAGTAAGAGATTGGAAAACCTCCGTAATAACTTCCAGTTTCTCTTTGCATAATTGAAAGCATGAATTTCCAGCTCTTTCTGATAAGCTATGGCGGCTAACAATCATTAGCAGAAGATATTCTCTTTTAGAGCAGTTAAGTAAAGAAAAAATCAGCTCATAAATGTAGACCATAACCTATGAGGAAGTTCCAGATAGAACCAAAAACAGAATTCTATTTTTCACTTGTTGTCCAGTAAATAGCTCTAACAATCTGATCTAACTACCATTATATCAATAGGTAACTGCTATAAATCTCTAGGCTTCTAGGTAACTAACTACCACAGTTCTCTCATTATGGTGGTTACACATACATTTCCAGCATTAATGAACTGCATAAAACTTGTAGCTGTTTTTTATTTTTTTTGCTTTGATAAATAAACTTATAGCTGTTTAAAAGCGTATAAAACCTAGTTACTATTGTGCTACAAACCCAAAGTTACTTCCTTACAAAGTGAAAAACGTAAGATATGAAGGGACACAACTTTTTCACCGATTACCTACTTGATTCCAAATGCAAATTTAGCCTCTCAGAAATAGTCAAAACTTGGAAAGAAGAAGAGCTCGTTGCTTGTCGGACACCTTAACGTCGACGCAAGCTCCAAGTGATGCTGCAAGTCTTGCAGCTAATTGATGCTTACACTGGTAGAGAAAAGCAAATAAAAGAGGTCAAAACAGACTGTGCAGCCATTTGATAGAAGTATTACGAAATTGAGGGGTTTCAGAAGTAGTAATGAACAAGCAAGGGAGCTGAACAATGTCGTTGAAGAAGGAATAACAAGCACAATAGTGTTCCACAAAACAGAATTATTCCTCCTTCCTCCGAGATTCACCCATAACCTAAGCAGAGTGCATAACAGGAACCAGTTTCACAATTCCTCCTGTTCCGCTATCGTTTTCCAACGATTTCAAGGCATGGCCACTTCGAAACCCTAGAAATCGGTGATCCTACAACGATTACTACATACGTCCATATCTACGTACTTACTATGGAGAGATCAAGTACAAAAGAATAATGAATTCAAGGGATAGAGAAAAATACCTTTTCGAACCAACGAGAGAGAGAAACCCAGTACCGGCGTCGACATACATATCGCCGGTGATGCGACGGAGTTCGTAAAAAAAAAAAACCTTCGTTTGGCAGCGATTGAGAGAGAGACATGGTTTTTGAGAGAGAGAGATGGTTGGGAGAAAATCCAGCAAAATCCAGGAAATTGGCCGGAAATCCAGGAGGACAGCTGAGGAAGTACAAGGTAATTAAGTGAAATAAGGAAAATATAAAATACCTAAACTACCCCCACCTCAACACATGCAAGAACAAAATGGCAGACAAAGCTTTAAAGTGCAATTTCGTATTTTCATCATGTGGCTTGGCTTGCCATCGTTGGCTCTTTTTATACAAGAGTATTGATTAGGGTTAATCCCAAGGATATAATTTCAAAGGCCACGATAGAAATAATAACAGCGCTGCATATCTACTGCACCCCTCCCCCCCTCACCGAGCTTGGATCCAGCTATGTGAAGGATGATAGAGTACCAACAAAACAAAAGTTTTGAAGTTAACAGTCAAAAAAAAAAACATTATGCCAACATGAGAAATAAACGCATCGACTCTTCTTTAAAATGAGAATTACATAAGGCCAAAGTTTAAATAATGTGGCTCATCTTGATTAGAAGAAACAATAAAAAAAGAACGCATTTGTACCGAAGGCCAGGTTTGTTTGTTTCGGCATGTCTATTCTAAGTGGAAATCAGAAGGGAAGCAATGACTAGATCTTAGAATGATGAAGGGATAAAAAATTCCCCACACACAAACTATCATCAGCTAAAAAGAAGACAACCTTATTTATCAACACACCACTACAGGCTGGATTAAACAGACACTAGGTGATAGCCTACGTGCTACGCACGAAGAACATGCTCGTTGGTTTGGAAGCCTACAATTTTATTCGGGTACATATGCATGCATGTAATTTATATGAAGTAGTATAGGAAAGCAGAATAAAGTTTATATTACATAAAAGTTGAGAGTGTATTGGTAGCATAGTTGTCAAGGGTGAAAGGCGCACTGAAGCGCAAAGTTCTGTTTGGGCCTTAGGCGAGATGCGCAACGCGAGGCACGGGCCTTTTCGAAGAGAGGCGCACCTATGTAAAAAAATATTTATTTCTGAAGATAATTGTGTTGTGTGCGCTTTTTTGAAAGAAAGTGCACTTTTTTGATCAATTTGAAAGAAGTGCGCTTTTTTACGCCTTGTTGCTTTTCTCACCTTGTTGTTTTTTTGCACTTTTTGCTCGCCTTTTTCAAGTTGCCTTGCCAGAGTTAGCAAGGCGCTTGGGTGCGCCTTGCCTCACCTTGCGCCTAGGCGCGCCTTTGACAACTATGAGTGGTAGATGCTCTATATGTACAGACAACCGTTTGTATGTACCAAGTTTATATTACATAGAAGTTGGGAGCATATTGGCAGACAGGCATGAAATAAGAATTATATGCCATGCAGCTCTCACAAAATTAGAGAGGAGAGAAATGTAAATAACCAATATCTGGGCTAATTTAAGTTTCAGTGCAAAACTCAAACCAGACTTCTAATTTCCATGCTCTCATTTATTCAAGGACTGGACAAATGAAGGGGAAAGAGGGCTGAAAAGAAGGGGATACAAAAGAAAGGAGAAGATTGACTATATATCCGATATATACAGCAATACAACTAAAGATAGAAATACAGAAAAAGAGTTCTTAAACAAAGATGTTACCAGCAGGATCTCTAGCATGAGAAACATCTTCCACGGTGTTGGATTGATCCGAATATGCAGTTCTATAAGCCTCAATGGACACAGAGTTATCCGCTTGATGCTCTCCATTTGTAATGTGAGCGTTGCAGCTTACTATCTGCTGGTCTAATTCATAATAGTGTTCCATCTTATTCATATCGAGGTCAATAAAAGTTGCCTAGAAAATAGCAACTTCTGTAAGCTATACATATGGCAGGAAAAGAACCTATTCACTGGAAAAAATATTATTTATGCATTAGAAACTTGATGATTTGAAATTTAGCCACTGTCTGATGTACCACAGTAGTACTTAATGAGAGCATCAGGAGATAAAATCACCACCTATTATATGGAAATGTAATAAACACTAGTGATACATCAAGATACCCATAGATTCATAACACATGCAAATATGAGATCAGTCACGGCTCCTTAGTTTCACCATCTTATTTGCATTTCACTCAAGTTGTGACTTATTCCCTCATTCTCCCACAAGAATTAAAGCTAATAATTTAATTGTAGCCAAAAAAATTTAGCATATTTTGCATTAAATAAGCAAATAACCTAGTGAACCAAACGGGCCCATCATGGAACCACAAGAGGATCCCCAAAACGCATACTCATTTTTCGATAACTCACGGTGTTCGGTTCAACTTCCGCGCACCTCAACTAATTCCTAGGATCAATCCCACCGTCCACTGGCAAGGGGCTCCGATTAAAGCAGTATGAACTAACCCTATAAGAGTTAATAGCACCTAGAGGTCTCGAACCCGACACCTAGACTAAGGAAATGAGAGAGTAACTTTCACATGGATAGTTTTGGATGCATTTCTAGGACTAATGGGTTCTTTCCAAAAAGATAGATTGGAAATCAGATTTGTTTACCAGTCCGTTGTTTTTGCACCCACAACTCCGAAGATCTTGTGACTTGTGAGCAAGATTCAAGGATAGGAAATACTGCAGTGAGAAAAATAGAAACTACATTTTCCAACTCAAACTAGCTCTCCCGCAATGGAACCCCTAAAGCAAACCGAAACCAAGATTAGCCCAAGTTTCCTACCACATTCACCATCACTACACAAACACATGCATACATACATACAATTACTTATATGTTGCCATTGCAATGTATAAATGTTAGAGGAAAGGGAAACCAAGGCTCAGATCAATGCATACTTAATAATCATGCAAGAAAAGTGACTCCGTCATGGCAGCAACCTGAGAAGAGAGAGAAAATGTCTCTGTGGGCCTCCAGGTTGCCCCACCACAAAATGGATCGGACCTCAACGCCTGATTTGAATGAAGAAATATTATATCACAGCCTGTATTGTGACATTCCTCACTGTGCCGTCAAAGCAGATATCAGCATCCCGAAGGATCACCATTAAGTTTTTGAACGATGTACCAGGTTCTTTCAACCCCCTGGATGAACAAACAATTACTTCTCTGGCAGAGATAGAATGAGCCATCTCTTGATACCACACCATGAAAAAGACAGCTTCTAACCAAACCAAATTCCTCAGACGGGTAGTTAGCATGAATGGGATACTTGTTATGGAAGAGAGAAGCCATGTCCTCAACTAAGCCCCTGGTGTAAGATTTCTCCCTACTCGAAATTTGAAGCCCCAGGAACCCAATTAGCTTAACAACTTTTGTAATAAAGTCACTCTAGGAGTCAATAATATATCCTATTGCTGATGACCTCAAAATAAAATTAGCAACAAGTAATTTCAGAAGCTGTAAGTACTTTTCTACTTGCAGCTCAATTAACTCGTTATATGTCGAATGCAAGCTACAAAGCAAGGGTGAAATTTCCTGAATGCAACAATTAATGTCCTCTAAGACAGCTCTCTCAATGAAAAAATCTTCTAATCCTACACCGAAGGTCCGAAACCTTGAGAAAACAAATTCTCCATGAGGCAAGGCTGTAAAGTGTTAAAGAACTTCAAAACCTCATCTGGGCCCATCTCAGAGAAAATAGAACTGACAATGTCACTAACAATTGACAGCATTACGTCCCCACTAAAATCAATGGTCAAAAGTTCACTCTTCCTAACCAAAAATCTGTCACCAGAACAGTCAAAATAAAGTGGTAGAGCTATCTGTAATAATTGCATCGCAGTCCACTAAGGGCCTGATCTCTTTGCCTTAAATAAGTCTGGATGGAATTGGAGACAAACATTGCCAGCTGTTGGGCAGCTGGTCTTGTCAAGAAATAATTCTCAAACATAATCTTCAGTGATAACAATGCATCAATGGCTAGCTGCAAGTTGAGGTTGCCAAAATGAGAACTAAGCAACTGCTTCTCTACAGAGAACAGTTCCAAAACCTCTGCTTTTGCAGCAAGAGATTGGGGATAAAATAAATGAATATAGTCCCCATCAAAATCAGCACTTAGAGGCCCACATATAAGAGGGTTGATCTTAACTGTATGGTCCTCGTGAACATAAACTGATAACGCTTGCACGGAATGTTTATGGGTAGCCAGAGGGCGATTAACGAAAACAATATCCCCATCCATCATACTCCGATGTACCACTTCACTTGACCAGGGCTTAAAAATGTATGCCCCTTTGAACCTTACCTCAACGAGTATGTTGACAAACCAGCTGTATAGGTCACACACAGCTTATCTCTCGCTCTCTCTCACACACACACACACGTGAAAATACGAAAAGGGCTGTTGATAGAACATAAATCATAGGCTTTGGTGATCCTATTTTTGGATAGTGATCATCAAATTTACAGAGAGGGGCAACCAACCTCAGAAACATCCCTTCTCTCCATTTGAGCCTCATTCCTTGAGTTTCTCTACCTCTATCTCTCTATCCGTATATCCAAATATATCGTCTTTAGTACTAACAGCAGAAGAAGAAAATGGAAAAAGATACAAATGCAGAGTTTGGTTAGGTCAAAAACCAAATCCTACCAACAAACACACACCCCTAGATATATACATACACACATACGTACGCAGAGGCTGTTGATTTTGTAGACGTAACTGAAATCATAGGGATCAAGATGATCTTTTCAAGAGAGGGGGCAACCACTCTAAGAAACATCCCTTCTCTCTCTTTAGCAGAGTCATTCCATGATTTCAGTTTCAGAACCACCCAAAATGCTGGGTTTTCACAATAAATATATTTCATGTGTGTCAGCCCTGGTTTACCAATAGATCAGAATCAGAAACAACCCAAAATCTTAGTTTTAATCTCAATCAAACAAGGCTCTGAGGCAATCCTTGGTTGTTGCATTCACAAAAGTTTTCCATTGCTGTTTGGGAGCTTCTAAATGCACACCATTTCGATCATCGCTTCATTATACCAGGCTCCGAAAAAGTGTGAGGATAAATTAATGAAAAAGATGAGGCTCAAATCTGTGTTTTTATTGTAGAAGAGAAGGGTTTTCCCACCATGGCTGCAACATCAGTTGCCCTGCCAAGAAATGGGTCACATCTTCTCAACGTATGAACTTGAGAAAAATATCAGCACAGCCTCTTAGTGACCATGGTTCTTGCATGTAGCAACTAGCAACAACAACAGCAGCAGCAACAGCAGAACAGGAAAAGATAAGAAATGCAAACCAAACAGGTCATAAACCAAATTCCTCACACAAACTCACTCTCAGATACGTATGCCTACATATGCAAAGGGTTGTTGATATTTTTTAAGTAACTGAAATCATTGGCTTTGACGATCTGAGTAAGGGATGACTAAGACCATCTAGTTACAGAGAGGGGCAACCACCCTTAGAAACATCCCTTCTCTCTGCTTATTAGCCTCATTCTCTTCAGTTCCTTTCCAGATACTCAATTGAGTGGTTCTATTTGCACACAACTTTCATTAGAGCATCTCCAAAACCCATACTCCTTTATTGATAACCAGGGTGTCCAAGCAAACACCAGCCTTGTCTCAAGATGATATCCAGAATTCTCAGGGCTTCTTGAGAATTCTCGGATTCTTGACTGCGTAGAGCATTGGCTATTGATTGCATCGGAATCTAGGCAGCAAAGCTTATCTCCACCTTAAACGTCTTAGAGTTGTATTGTCTCCGTTGCCTTTTCCGGTCATCGTTAGGACTTCCAGGGCATCGATTACCATTTACAATTGTATAAAATCCGCAAGTGTCAACAGATCCAGAAAAGATACCAATACCAACATGGAAAGAGTCCTAAACAGGCTCTTCTCGCCGTACCTGCTAGACACAACATCCTCCAACACAATGGTGAACTCTAGTTTATTCCTCGGAAGAGGATCCAGCGTAAACAGGCTCTTTTCGCCATCATAGGCAAAGTCCAACTTGCCAGCTCTGTATCGTAAACAAAATTCTACCAACAAACACACGCACCCAGATATATACACAGGCATACATACACAAAGGGCTGTTGATTTTGTAGATGTAACTGAAATCGTAGGCATTGATGATCTGATTAAGGGATCAAGATAATCTTTTCAAGAGAGGGGAAACCACCCTAAGAAACATCCCTTCTCTCTTGTTTATTAGCCTCATTCTAAGATTTGAGTTTCTGAACCACCCCAAATGCATGGGTTTTCACTGTAACTATATTTCATGTTTGTCAGCCCTAGATTACTAATCGACTAGAATCAGAACCAACCCAAAATCTTAATCTTAATTGAACAAGGCTCTGAGGCCATGCTTGGTTGTCCCTTTCACAAAAGTTTTCCAGAGCTGTTTGGGAATTGGGAGCTTCTAAATGCATACCATTTCAATCATCACCTCAGTATTCCAGGCTCCGAAGAAATGTGAGGATAAATTGATGGAAAAGGTGAGGCTCAGATCTGTGTTTTGGTTGTAGAAGAGAAGGGTTTTCCCACCATGGCTGCAACATCAGTCGCCCTGCCAAGAAATGGGTCACATATTCTCAGCCTATGAACTTGAGAAAATTATCATCACAGCCTCTTATACTCACTTATTCAGTGATCAGGATTCCTGTATAAATAATTGACTTCTTAAGAACTTAAACAACCTACTCACTTATAACAACTGGCACAGAAACAACAATTCCAACCCCGGGTAATACCCCTCTCATGGTTCAGAAACGAAAAACTTCGTAATGCTTCTAATTACCCATTTTTCCTATCTCAAAATTTAGCTCGAATGTAAACAGACAGCAAACCATTTGGTTTTTTTTCCTCTTTGATGAACCAATGAAGTAAAGAAGACAACAAACTTCTACCAAAAAAAGGAAAGAACAATGTATTGTAGATAATTTACCAGGGCAAACTTCTGATTCCACGAATCTAAGATCCAGGGCAGTAGCATTCTGAAATCTGAATGACCACCAAGCTCAAATTTGAAGTGCAATTCAATAACAGGAACCCAGTCATGAATTCACTCGAACAATGCAATGAATTGATATTCAAGATGAGAACCCACTGGGGATTTCTATCAAATAGTTCATGTCCTTATGTTCAATCCCAAGTACCTACCAATAACAACATAAAACAAAACACAACTATTCAGAACCAACTGGAAAGAATCGTAAATGATTCAGAAACCAAAATGCTCCAAAAGACTAGAGAGAGGAAAAAAAAAACTGTGCAATTAGAGTTGTAGACTAAACAAGGTCATAAAACTGAGAACAATACAGGGTAAACAAGACTGCTGAGTCATACCACAACTTAAGAGTTTTATGTCTTTCTGGGTAGTAAATTGTCATTTCCACAGTTAGAAACATGAAAATAGTTTCCTTCAATTTCCACTAGACTAACCCCTTATAGCATGTTGAAATAGACACAATGGATTTACCAAGCACCCCCATTAAGATTTGATACGCATTTAATCATCGAAAATTATGAGATGCGATGGTCGTTTCATACTATACGCCAAATCGAAATGTGCTCTCAAACATTATGCATGGCTATGCGGAAACAAGCCTAAGACATGTTACTCAAGTATATCTCAGAAAAAAGTACGCCCTGAAATAGCTTCCACATCCAATTCCAAAGATTGAATTCAATTCTGCCGAACAATTGTGATTCAAATTCCAAGGCATGCATTAACTTTTCAAGATTGGAATGACTAAACACAAAACATCGAATAGAGTTGCTGATTCCTTTGGAAAAAAAGGGTCTCGCAGCAAAGCAAGCAATAATCTCACTATGCATATGAAAGAAATGTGTAGCTGCCGAGATTTTGCATGTTATTTAAAAAAGGATGTAAACATGTGTTGGGATATCAAAAGTGTGAAGAGAAGAAGATGAGAAAATAAAAAAACTAGAAACGTAACTTCTTTCAGTTTACTCACACTTTCCTATCTGATTTCCATATTTCCCCTGCAAAAACCAAAACCAAAATGTAGCAGAAGGAGCCATTCCAGGGATCACCTCACAATCAATTCAACTAACGTAGGATAAAATTGCAGACTCAACGTCAACTGCCACTTCAATAAGTTCCCTTAAGTCTGTTACTGCCTCTAACTCTTGTTCATTAAAAATAGGAAAGGACCATCCATGCTGGCTTCTGCGCCCAATAGAACACATGACAACCAATCATGCAGATACCACAGCAATAATCAAACTACAGTTAGCACATATCATCCATCTACATGTACCTTGGCTATTTTCCTTCCGCAGAGCAAAGGGCTTTTCCTCGTTCACTCTCTTGTTCAATTGTTACTTGCAAGGAGAGTTTTCCACAGTTGCAAGGAGCATTTCTAAATACACTAATTTCTATCATCGCCTGAAAATCATCAGCTCCAATGAAATGTGGAGATAGATTGAAGGAAAATGTGAGACTCAGATTTGTATTTGGATGGGAGAAAATAAGGATTTTCCCACCATGGCTGCAACATCAGTTGCCCCGCCATGAACGGGGTTCCATCGTCTCAACCTATGTCCTCCGAAAAAATATCATCACAGCCCCTTTCATACATTAATTTCTACCATCGCCTGAAAATCATCAGCTCCAATGAAATGTGGAGATAGATTGAGGGAAAATGTGAGGCTCAGATTTGTATTTGGATGAGAGAAAATAAGGATTTTCCCACCATGGCTGCAACATCAGTTGCCCCGCCATGAATGGGGTTCCATCTTCTCAACCTATGTCTCTTGAAAAAATATCATCACAGCCCCTTTCATACAAGGGGAAATTATTCAGCAATATAGGTTCCTTCACTCTGTCCATATATATCCACTGAGGGAAATGTGAAAAAAACACATTGGGATGGAGGAAGTATATATCCTTCTATCACCACAAACGGTACAATGCAAATATATACAGGGCTGTTAATTGAACTGAAATCATAGGCTCATCAAATTACCGAAGGAGCAACCACCCTTAGAAACACGCTTCTCTCCACTTGAGCCTCATTCTTTGAGTTCAAATCCATGAAGTATTCAGTAACTTTCTCTCTCTATCTATATATCCATCTATCATCATTAGTACCAGCGACAACAACATCGATGGAGTTTGTCCCACATCGGTTAATTATCTCCACCAAAACTAGTATATGAGCCTTGGCGATAGTCACCTAAGAACCAAGGGCGCTCAAGGAAGCCTTTGGTCATGGTTCGACTCTCACCTGTGCGCTATCAATTCCTGTGTTGCCAGACCATACAGGGCTTTGCTTTACAAAGATTAAGATTTGGTGTAGATTTTTTCCTGATCAATTAGTAATTTAGGGCCGAGAAACACAACGTGTTTACACTGATACTGAGTGAGAACTGAGAAGTATCTGTTCTTGCCATCGCCGGACCTTTGTTTGACTAAAGGTTTTGTTTGGTCAAAAATCAAATACTACTAGCAAACTCACACATACAGATATAAACATACACACAAAGTACACAAAGGGCTGTTGATTTTGTAGATGGAACTGAAATCATAGGCTTTGATGATCTGATTAAGGGATCAAGATCATCTTTTTCCAGAGAGGGGCAACCACCCATAGAAACATCCCGTCTATCTGCTTATTAGCCTTGTTCTTTGAGTTCAGTATCTGAAGCACGACAATATCCTTCACTGTTGCTTTCAAAAAAAAGTTTCCTCAAGCTGTTTGGGGCTATGCAGCACCGACACTCCAAAAGGGCGCCATGTCCACGTATTGGACACGGGGACACGGCGGGGACACGTATTGGACACGCCACGTGGCGTGTCTAATAATTTTTATTATTTTTTAATAGGGGACACGGTTGGGTCAAAATGTAATATTTTAAAAAAATTTGGGGGTTAATATGAAATTATTCAAAACATTTGGGTTAAACTGTAATTATGTCTTTGAAAAAAATGTATACAATTTGTGAAATTATTCATATACAATGGTTCATAATTTTTTTTTATATATGTACATATATTTATTTTTTATTTATTTATACACGTGGCGTGTCCCCAGCCGTGTCCGTGTCCCCATTTTTTTAGAATTGCCGTGTCCCGTGTCCGTGTCTGTGTCCGTGCTACATAGGTTTGGGGTACTTCTAAATGCACACCATTTTGATCCTCACCTCAGAATCACCAATGAAATGTGGGGATAAATTGATAGAAAAGGTGAGGCTTAGATAAGTATTTTGACAGTGGGAGAGAGGACTTTCCCTCCATGGCTGCAACATCAGTTGCCCTGCCATGTA
Source organism: Rhododendron griersonianum (assembly GCA_018127125.1). Taxonomy (NCBI): domain Eukaryota; kingdom Viridiplantae; phylum Streptophyta; class Magnoliopsida; order Ericales; family Ericaceae; genus Rhododendron; species Rhododendron griersonianum. The sequence goes on from CM030798.1 coordinate 22,173,180, forward strand.
ATGGGACCCATCTTCTCAACATGTGAACCCGAGAAGAATATCATCACAGCCTCTTATAATTGATTCTTCAGAGCTCATTGTTCCATTATATATCAACAATAGCATCAGAAGAAGAAGAAAACGAAAACTAGAAAAGAAAGAAAGAAGGAACAAGCAAACTAATCTCCACATTTCGGCCTGTTTGGCCACTTCATTTTTCCATTTGGAGTTCTGTATTTTTGGCTTTTGTGTGTTTTGGAGCCAAACCCATTTTCACGGATTCTACTTATAATCCTACAACCTATAATCTACAATCGACAGTCCACAATCTAAAAAATAATGGGCTCCCAAACACCCCATTTAGGGAACACATACACATGCATGCATATACAAAGGGTTGTTGATTCTCTTGATGGAACTGAAATCATAGGCTCTAATGAGATTAAGGGATCGAGATAATGTTCTCTACAGAGAGGGGCAACCACCCTCAGAAATCTGCTTCTTAGCCTCATTCTCTCGAGTTCATTATCCAAAAATTCTTCAGAGTGATTCTATTTGCGCACAACTTTGACCTCAGAACACAGAAGTTGCTTAAAAGTGTGCATCATTGTTTCGGATGTTTCCTAATTTACAGCCCGCTAGTTTGAATAGACTAATAGTGAAAGGCCTATGTTATCCGATAGGACATGCAGTCCAGTAGAACCAACAGTGAGGGATCAATAATACCACACAAACCCAATGGCATATATATCCCTCTTTCGTGGAATCTACCATCAGATACATGTTCGTCAAATCCGACCACAAAAATTCTAACCAAACACCGATATAAAATCCTGTGCATATAAAGTGCAATATGTGCTAATCCCACCCAAAGAAACATTCCAGTAAGCTTAAATTCCTAGTTAATATGACCTTGAACTTCCTTTAGAGGACCATAAGAGCAACTCCAACCCATACTCTACTGCTATGTCTACCGCTACATATCATTTTCCGGGATTCAAATACAGCAAATAATTAAGTAGAAAAATCAAACAAATCCCATAGCAGAATCATTAATTTTCCTCTATACGAACAATAGAAAGAACATTATCCTACCCAAACTAGCTCTCGCAGAATGAAACCGCCAAAACAAACCAGAACATAAGATTAACCCGTTACCCAAGTCTCCTCCAACATATTCACCATCAGCTCACACATGCATACACACATTTATGCGTATATACCTTTTTTGATATTTCAGGTGTCGGGTCAGCTTACACGTAACTCGATTAATCCTAGGTGACTAATCCCACAGTCCACTATCGTAGGCCAAAATCCCAACTGAAGTCGAGACAAAGCCCTGAATGAACTTGCCCCAAACTCATTCAGCCCCAAAGGATCTTGTAGCACTTGGAGGTAGCAAACCCTACACTTTGGATGGTGAGAAAAGACAAGATAAGAAAGGGGAAGAGCCAAACAAAAAATTTCTTTTCTGTAATTTTCTCTAATTTCTCACCAAAATGCTCAAATCCAAATGAGTGATTTCACAAGAAACCATAACCCTTTCCTTTCTTTTGTCATGAAACCCCTCCATCCAAAGGGGTCCAGGCTTTAACTACCAGCCAACCCTTCGATTTATATACCATTGTAATGTATTAATGCTAGGGGAAAGAAAAACCAAGGCTCAGATCAGTGAATAATCAGGCGAAAAGTGACTCCGCCATGGCTGCAACCACAGTTACCTGAACACAGAGAGAGTCTATCTCCGTGGGCCTCTGGGTGCCCCGCCACGAAACGGGTCAGACCTCAACGCCTGATTAGACTTTTATTTTTCAACTGAAGTGTGTGTCCTTTGCTTGCATAAAAGTCCCTAAACTTTGGTCTAGTAACAAACTTTAACTTTTATGTTTTATTTCACGCTATTTCATTGTAGCCGAAGAGGAAGCTATAGCAACTTGCTTTCGAGGACTGAAAAAGTCTCTTAGCGAAGCTCTAAGAAGTGGTGTTTCAAACAGAACAACCTTACATGAACATATGTTAGAAATTAGATATCCCGCTCAAAAATCCCACCAATGTGAACGAAATTCAAACACAACACATAAATAGATACATACAGGTTTATAGCATGAGAATCCATGCATGGGCGGCATTAAATCACACTCATTTGAAGCTGCTGCATGCCCACAGTGAATAAAAGAGTACATCATCGGGGAGCCAACCTTGGCTGAATCAAATCAACAATCAATATTCCTGAAATAATTATAACAGTTAATAATCAGAAACCCTAAGTCAGTAAATCAAATACAAACATCAACAATATAATTAGAAGCCCTAAATACTTATATTCCCTGAAACCCTTATTCGAAAGAGAAAGAGAAAGAGAAAGAGAAAGAGAGCCGTCCCGAAAGGTCTTCTTCTTCTTCTTTTAAATTCAATTCAAATTCGGAAAGCTCTTCAAGAAGAAGTTCAACAAAACACGGAAATTCTTAAGGAAAAAAGAAAAAAGAAAAAAGAAAAAACTTAGTCTGATCCGAACTCGTCGTCCGTAGTAGAAGCGAATTCTCCTTCTTCGCGATCCCCTCTCTTCTCATCCTCCTTCTTCCCGTACTCCTCCGCGAGCATGGTGTCGTCAACTTTGGGGGCTGCGGATTTGGAAGGGAGGGTGCGGAGGGGAGAGGAGTCGGAGGAGGAGGCGGTGGAACTAGGGTTTGGTATTGACTTGTCTGGTTGCTGGAGGTGGTGGTGGTGGTCGTCGTCGGTCGTCTGTCGTCCATGTCGTGTTCTGCGTAGGACTGTAGGAGATCCATAATAGTAGTGATTGTTCGAATGGGGAGAAGAGAACGATGGAGATAAAAGGGTTTGAGGAGATTGTCTGAGACTTGAGAGAGAAGAAAAAGGGGTTTCGACCGTTGTGGGTTTTTGATGGAGCCAGAGGCGGTGATTATGTTTGTGTTTAAAAGCAATTTGAAATTTCCACTTCACTCCTTGTACTTTCTGTTATAACGCGTCTCTCAAACTCTACACAGTTGACAGCAAACTTCAACCGTGCTGCCGCTAGGTTATAAAAAAGTCAGATGGGCCTTGATGAAATTTCGATAAAATTGTCATTTGGGAAGACCCATTTTAGCTATGAACAGAGTATTACATATCAATTAGGTGTTCTATTAATCTAACCTAATTCAATAAAAGCAAAATGGAAGTCATCTCTTCTGTTGAACAATCAAATTGGTAAGAGACTGATGTAGAAGGTGGAGTGAGGTACAAAACAAACTTAAAATGAAATGGAGAGTTGATGGTCTTGTTTAGAGAGGGGTAATGGTGGGAAGAGTTTCAGTGGAGTAGAGAGACAAAAGAAAGACACGAAAGGAGAAAACAGTGATGTCTTCAAAGAGGAGAGGGTAAATATGGGTTTTCAGCTTATTAGTCATGGCAATATCAGTTACCATGTGAAAATGTTAAAAAGAACCATCCAAACACCCTCAAAGACCATTATTGAAATCAGTCAAGATCAATTAAATAACTTATTCGAGTTTTGTGAACATTATTATTATTAGAAATACATTGGGGACTGAGCTTAGGAAATACGTATAAATAAATTTAGAGTGGCTACACCTCGTAAGAGTTTATAATGATGGGATTGAGCTTAGGAAATACGAAATACATTGGGGACTGAGCTTGATTTAATTTCTATTTTCAAAAATACATTCACACCATATTTTTTGAAGTGGCTTTTTTGGGTTACATATCATATTCCCTTTTTAGCATAATAATTCTTGATTTTCAACCATTTTAAAATTTGGGAAATTCTAATAAAACAATCTTGAAAAAGGTACCAAATAATTTCAACCTAAATCTTACGAAGTTACAATGATTAAAAAAAAAATTATTCTGTAACATTGTAATCTAACTCTGGAAAATGATATGAGCTGGAACCTATCCATAATCATTAAAATGGAAGGTGGTTTCTTACTTGTAATGTTCATCAGAATGGATTTTTATTATGTTGGATGCTACCATTGCAGGTTGTTGTAGATGTCTCAAAAGGCTACTCAAGGGTTGTTTGGCTAAATAAGTCAAATGGCTTCTTTTTTTTGGTTCTTTTTCAAATTTTTTTTGTATTTGTTAGTTTTTCGTCAATTTTTTATGGATTATTGCTTCATCATGACAAGAAGAATCTAAAAAGTACAAAATTATAATTGAAACACAAATTATTTTGAATAAAGACGAAAATATTGACTTATTGGCTTATTTTTATCTTTATTGAAAAAATTTAGGTTTCGATCATAATTTTTAGCTTTTTAGATTCCTCTCGACATGAAGAGTCAATAATTCACAAAAAAATTGACGAAAAACTAACAAATGCGAAAAAAATTTGAATAAGGACAAAAAAAAAAGTCATTTAACGTATTTAGCCGACCAACCCCTCAGTGTCGTCTTGATAATGAAACAGCAACCTAGCCACTTAACCCAACCTCAACCTCAAACCCTTTGAGGCTGAGAAAACTAACTTATCACTCCTCTCACTCTCCAAAAGTAACTTGCCTAAATCTTCAAAGCGAAAGAATAAAAGGGAAAGTGGTCGTAGAAGAAAGAATAATTATGCTCAGAAAGACAATTAGGCTCCATTCATTTGAAGGTAAAATATTTACCCATTTTTCATTGTTTGGATAGAAAAAGTAGAAAAATATTTTCAAGGTAAAACATTTTGACCAACAAGGTGAAATCGTTTTCCTCTAATTTTGGCCGTAAGTCATTTTTGCATTTCACTCCTGATGGTCCGACATTTCCTGTAGAGACCCGAATTTTTTTTAATGTTTGAAATATCGATTAAGAGTTTAATTGAGAAAATACGGATTTGTTTGTGAATATTTGAATTGGGGACTTAGATGAGAGAATAGAAGATTGAGGGGTTAATGTGTGAATTGTTGATTTAAGAGTATAAATAGGAGAGTGTGAGTATATGGGATCATTTTCCCCCAAAACCAACTCTCGGCTCTCTCCCTCCTCCCCGCCGGTTCTCTCTCTCTCCTCTCCTCTCTCACAAAAACTCACCAAAACACCTCAAAGCTCTTAAGAACCCACCCTCATTTCACCTCCTCTCCGCAACCCCGGGCTCGTATCGCATTGGGTGAGGTTCGGGAAGGAGATCGCGGCAAATTTTGGAAGTTGGGAGCTAGAGCTCGTTCGAAGTGTTGGGTTTAGTTCCTTGGATCGAGGTAGGGATTTCTTTGCTACCTTTATGTGTTAGTAGCTTGATAATGTGTGAAATCTGTGCTTGGTGATGTTGTTGTTGTTGTTGAGCTTGAAATTCTGATATCTGCAGAAAAATCTGCTCGAAACCTCTCCGTATCGATACGGAATTCTTGCTGTATCGATACATCATTAAAACAGAATGAACTTTGCTGATAAGCATCCTGTATCGATACAGCCATTTTGGCCGTATCGATACCAGTTCCTTATGGGCAGTTTTGCCTTCGCTGCTTCTACTTCGATTGCTTTGAACCCCAGACACTTCTAACACCCTTGTAACACCTCATACACTATCACAAGCTATTCAATTGACTTCCAATGATCGATTGGTGTATCCTTGTTCGATTGACCTCTCATTAGTAGGATTCTCTCTAAGTTTATTCGAGTAACACTTGTTAGGATGAGATTTATCGATTGATTGATTGTTTGCGAGTATTTGTGGTATCTCGGTGGTATCGTTGACATGATGTGAGATGTTGCACGCATGAGTGTGAATATGAGAGAGTCTTAGTTCACGTGTTGGTCAAATAGGAAGTTGTTGAGTAGGGATTGGTGTAGGGAGTCTCGTAACGCTAGGGGTGGAAATACGGAGACTCTAGTGGACCTCGTAACGCAAGGGGTGGTACCACAATGGTCCGAAGTGTTGGGCTTCGCCGTAACGCAAGGGGTGGTAACACGGTGACTCACGGGATGTAGTACTGTAACGCAAGGGGTGGAAATACAGTTAGTGGAGGTTGATGTTGTTGAGTCTTGTCGGGATGGTCAGAGTGAATACGTTGATCATTATCATGCTTGAATGGACCATGTCTTCTCATTCGTTTCCTTTTGCAATTAGCATGTTACTTGCACATAAGTCTAGTAAAGATTTTCCTACTGGGCTCGCATAGCTCAACCTAATCTTTCTTTTCAGGATTAAATGCTGGACAGTGACTTGCATGACTTGCGTGCCTGGAAGTGTAAAGGATTTTTGGAAGCTAACTCCGATTTAGTTACATAGTCATCTTTGTAATAGACTTTCTTTTGATAAAGATGAGGTTGTAACTTAATGATTTGTCTTTACGAGCAAATGTAATCTATTTGGGGCCGGTGTGCCAAAGTGTTTACTCTTTGAAACTGGGATTTATTTGTAAGGTTTAACAGATGGGACATTATTTTGGGAATACAATGGTTAGTAAGGTTCTTTATTTCAACAAGTTATTTATTTCTATGTTAAAAATCCAGGTCGTGACAAATTGGTATCAGAGCGTCTAGGTTTAGAATACCTAGAGACCGTGGGGAGACTTCTAGTCTCATGGGTTTAAAATGTCACGCAAAAATTTTCATAACTCGCATGTGCTTGTGTGCATTGATATTGCTTGACTTACGTGGCATAGCTTTTCAATACTGCAGAGTGGTGTAGCGTTGTTTTGACCCGTGTTGGGATAGTTGGAGGTTTTGACCTCACTAAATGATGTTGTTGTTGATAAACTCTCTCTTTCTTATAATTGTAGTAAGATGCCTCCGAGAACGCGTGTGCGACGAGGTGGGGTTGGAAACCGGGGTGGCCGTGGTCGTGGCCGTGGGGTACCTTCCGAGGACGAAGTTAGTCAGCATGGGGAGAATCCGGGGGCTGGGGCCGGTCGAGGTGCAGGTGTGCCTCCGAATCAAACTCAGTTTGCTAGGGATCTTGTTGCGGCACTCACAGCTGCAAACCTATTGAACCAAGCTCCGAGGGAGAATGCTGAGGATAGGGCTATGATAGCAATGCGGGAATTTAGCCGTAGGAATCCTCCAACCTTTGATGGAACCATTAGTGACACTTTGGTAGCCGACCATTGGTTAACTCAAATCCGGAAGATCTTTAGAGCTCTTAACATCATCGAAGACAATATTAGAGTGGGGATTGTGGCCGTTCAATTGGTTGGAGAAGCCGGCGAGTGGTGGGAGTCGGTTTTGGAATCGAGGAAAGACGCAAGGAGAGCGGCGAGGACCGCGGCTCAAGTAGATGAGCCAGACGTTGAGAACTTGACTTGGGCGGAGTTTGAGATGCTCTTTGAGGAGCAATATTTTCCGGAAACGAGTCGGGATCAATTGAGGAATGAATTCGAGAAGCTTGAACAAGGGGACATGACTGTTTCGGAATATGCGGTAAAGTTTCAATCTTTGTCCCGTTTTGCGCCGGAGATGGTGGCAATCGAGGAGAGAAAGTGTAGGAGATTTGAGAGGGGTTTGAGCGACGCCGTGAAGAAGTATGTTGTGGCGCAACGAAAAGGAAAGTTCTCCGAAGTTGTGGAGTGTGCTAGGAGTATTGAGACACCGAGAGAGGCGCTGAAGAATCCTAAGACATGGGAACCGAGACAATCAGTGGGAGGTATGAGTTCGTCGTCGGGAAGTTTTGGTACTCAAGGGAGGAAGAGACAATGGGATCAAATGTCTATTTCTCAAGGTCCGTTAAACTTTAGACCCCCGCCTTCTTCTTCATTTGGAACGAGAGGAGTTTCCACTAGGTCTTCGATCACTTGCCACGAATGTGGTCAAGTGGGGCACATCCGTGCTCAGTGTCCGCGGCTCTTGGGGACTTGTTTCACTTGCGGAAAGTCCGGTCATTTCGCTAGGAATTGTTCGCGCGGGGATGGGGCTCGTAGTGAGTCAGGATCAGTGCAGCAATCGAGGGGTGGACAGGGTTCTAGTCGGCAGTCGTTTCGGGGTACTCAGAGACAGCAGCAATCTCATTTCCGTCAGACCGCTTCGGCTCAGGGATCTCAGGCTGAAAGAGGAGCTAGTTCGTCTACACCTACTCAGGGCTCCGGTCATCGGGGTGGACACGTGCAGGGTCAGACTACCCAGGGAAGAGCTTTTGCCATCACCTCCGCCATTCCACCTTCTGTTACTTCTCAGGCTCCAGAGACTTCGGTAGTGAGGGGTACATTTCTTTTGTTTAACTCATTTGCTAGAGTATTATTCGATTCGGGAGCATCGCATTCTTTTATTGCCGCATCTTTTGCTCATGCATTGGAATTGGAAATCGAGAGTATCAAACCTCCATTGTTTGTTGACACACCTATAGGGGGTAGATCGCCGTTAGATCGTATTTGCCGAGATTGTGAGCTCACTATACGAGATCGTCGTTTTACTTCCGATTTTATCGTGTTGAATATGTCGGGGTTTGACCTTATTTTGGGAATGGATTGGTTGTCTACGTTTCACGCCACCATAGATTGTTTTAAGCGTCGAGTCCGTATTTGTCCGCCAGGGGGTGCCTGTTTTGAGTTCTTCGGGGAGCGTCGGGAACCGATGGAACCATATTTGTGTGGGTCTCGGAAACCGGAATCGATGTACGCCTTGCTAGCGAGCTTGACCTTAGATGAGGACGTGTCTGCGCGTGGGGAGTTGCCCCTAGTTGTTTGTGACTTTCCGGATGTGTTTCCGACTGAGTTACCTGGTTTACCACCCGAGCGAGAAGTTGAATTTTTCCATTGACTTACTTCCCGGTACCGCTCCTATTTCCGTACCTCCTTACCGTTTTGCGCCCGCCGAGTTGAGAGAGTTGAAGATTCAATTGCAAGAATTGGAGAACTTGGGGTTTATCCGTCCGAGTACTTCGCCGTGGGGAGCACCAGCCTTATTCGCTCAAAAGAAAGATGGTACTCTTCGTCTTTGTATTGATTACCGTAAGTTGAACCGCGTAACCATAAAGAATAAGTACCCAATGCCTAGAATCGACGATCTATTCGACCAACTTTGAGGTGCCACCTGTTTCTCTAAAATTGACTTGAGGTCCGGTTATCACCAGTTGAGAGTCCGGAGAGAAGATATTCCTAAGACTGCCTTTCGTACTCGTTATGGCCATTATGAGTTCATTGTTATGCCCTTTGGATTGACGAATGCACCGGCAACCTTCATGGATTTGATGAACCGTATCTTTCGTGCTTATCTCGACCGTTTCGTAGTAGTTTTCGTGGGCGATATCCTTATCTATTCGCCTTCGGAGGAGGAACATCAGTCTCACCTTTCTATCGTTCTTGAACTTCTGAGAGAACACCGTTTGTATGCCAAGCTTAGTAAATGTGAGTTTTGGATGTCTGAAGTTAAGTTCTTGGGACACGTTGTGTCGAAAGATGGGGTATCCGTTGATCCGGGGAAGATAGAGTCCGTGATGAATTGGCAGCGACCGAAGAATGTATTTGAGATTCGTAGCTTTTTGGGGTTGGCCGGGTACTATCGCCGGTTTGTACTAGATTTCTCTCGCCTAGCAGCTCCGTTGACCAAATTGACCCGTAAGGGGACTCGTTTCGTGTGGAGTGACGCATGTGAGATGGCCTTTCAAGAATTGAAGAAGAGATTGACTACCGCGCCGGTTTTGGTTGTACCCGAACGAGGAATCGGTTATTCCGTATATTGTGATGCTTCGAAGGAGGGTTTGGGGTGCGTGTTGATGCAATTGGGTCGTGTTGTAGCATATGGCTCGCGACAGTTGAAGACTCATGAGCAAAACTACCCTACCCATGACCTAGAACTCGCGGCCGTCGTCTTTGCTTTGAAGAGTTGGCGCCATTATCTTTACGGTGAGAAGTTCGAAGTCTTTTCCGATCATAAGAGTTTAAAATACTTGTTCTCTCAAAAGGAGCTCAATTTGCGACAACGTAGATGGATGGAACATTTAGAGGACTACGATTTTGAGTTACAATACCATCCGGGGAAGGCGAATGTGGTAGCAGACGCGCTAAGTAGGAAATCGACCCAACTTGCGAGTTTGGCCGTCCGTGAGTGGAAAACGATGAATGACTTAGGCTCGTATGCGTTGCATTTTGAGGAAGTTCGAGAAGGAGTTACATTGTGCAACTTAACCGTCCAATCGACCTTATCGACCCGAGTTATTGAGGCCCAACAACACGACGAAGAAGCCGGAGAGTTTCGTACCAAGTTCCTTAGTGGCAATGTTCGAGAAGGGTGGATGATTCACGCCGATCAAGGTTTGCGATACAAGGGAAAGTTGTTCGTACCCGTTTCGTGTCGGGAGGAAATTTTGAGAGAATTCCATCACTCACCGTTAGCCGTGCATCCGGGTGGAACGAAAATGTACCACGACGTGCGTAGACAGTTTTGGTGGCCAGTAATGAAGAGAGATGTTGTTATCTTTGTGTCCAAATGTCTTACGTGTCAACAAGTCAAAGCCGAGCACCAACGACCCGCGGGAGAGTTGCAACCATTACCTGTGGCCGAGTGGAAGTGGGAAAACGTAACAATGGATTTCGTTACCGGATTACCGAGATCGCCGAGGGGGCACGATGCCATTTGGGTGATAGTCGATCGATTGACCAAGTCCGCACATTTCTTACCGATTCAAGTTACGGATTCGATTGATACACTTAGTCGTTTGTATATTCGTGAGATTGTTCGCCTTCATGGAATTCCCGTTTCTATTGTGTCGGATCGAGATCCACGATTTACCGCGCGTTTTTGGCAGAGTCTACAGGCCGCTCTTGGTACAAATCTCTTGTTTAGCACCGCGTATCATCCTCAAACGGATGGGCAATCCGAGAGAACGATTCAAATTCTGGAAGATATGCTTCGGGCTTGTGTTATGGACTTTCGGGGTAGTTGGGAGGATCATTTACCGTTAGTCGAATTCGCGTACAACAATAGTTACCAATCTAGTATCGAGATGGCACCGTATGAAGCTTTGTATGGGAGACCGTGTCGATCACCCGTTTGTTGGACCGAGTTGGGCGAGGCTACTTTGGTTGGGCCGGAATTAGTTCGAGAAACTTCCGAGAGCATGAGAGCGATCCGACTACGTCTCCTTGAAGCACAAAAGAGAACCACCGAACAAGTCAAGACTATTCGCCAACGATTAATAACCGCTCAAAGTAGACAAAAGAGTTATGCAAACCGCCGTCGCCGACCTCTATCGTTTGAAGGGGGGGATCACGTGTTCCTTAAGGTATCGCCGCGTCGGGGACTATCTCGCTTTGAGCAAAGGGGCAAATTATCGCCACGTTTCATCGGGCCATTTGATATTATCGAGAGGATTGGAGAAGTCGCGTATCGATTGGCGTTACCGCCAAGGTTGTCGGGTGTCCACGATGTATTTCACGTATCGATGTTGCGGAAGTATGAGCCGGATCCGTCACACGTTCTAGAATGGTCCGAACTTGAGTTAGAAGCCGATGCATCGTATGAGGAAGAGCCGATACGCATTCTAGATTCACGCGAGCAAGTTTTGAGGGGTAAAACCATTCCGTTAGTGCGAGTCTTATGGAGTCATCTCGGAAGGGAAGAGTCGACGTGGGAAAGGGAAGACGAAGTGAGGGAGAAGTATCCGCATTTATTTCCAAGTTAATCGATGTGAGTCTTGAACTTTTAACCTTATGATTGTTAACTTGTTAGTGGAAATATGTGTTGTTATATGAGCGTGATTAATTGATGCATAAATTTTAGTTGGCATGCGTTGTAAATTTCGGGACGAAATTTCTTTAAGGAGGATAGATTGTAGAGACCCGAATTTTTTTTAATGTTTGAAATATCGATTAAGAGTTTAATTGAGAAAATACGGATTTGTTTGTGAATATTTGAATTGGGGACTTAGATGAGAGAATAGAAGATTGAGGGGTTAATGTGTGAATTGTTGATTTAAGAGTATAAATAGGAGAGTGTGAGTGTATGGGATCATTTTCCCCCAAAACCAACTCTCGGCTCTCTCCCTCCTCCCCGCCGGTTCTCTCTCTCTCCTCTCCTCTCTCACAAAAACTCACCAAAACACCTCAAAGCTCTTAAGAACCCACCCTCATTTCACCTCCTCTCCGCAACCCCGGGCTCGTATCACATTGGGTGAGGTTCGGGAAGGAGATCGCGGCAAATTTTGGAAGTTGGGAGCTAGAGCTCGTTCGAAGTGTTGGGTTTCGTTCCTTGGATCGAGGTAGGGATTTCTTTGCTACCTTTATGTGTTAGTAGCTTGATAATGTGTGAAATCCGTGCTTGGTGATGTTGTTGTTGTTGTTGAGCTTGAAATTCTGATATCTGCAGAAAAATCTGCTCGAAACCTCTCCGTATCGATACGGAATTCTTGCCGTATCGATACATCATTAAAACAGAATGAACTTTGCTGATAAGCATCCTGTATCGATACAGCCATTTTGGCCGTATCGATACCAGTTCCTTATGGGCAGTTTTGCCTTCGCTGCTTCTACTTCGATTGCTTTGAACCCCGGACACTTCTAACACCCTTGTAACACCTCATACACTATCACAAGCTATTCAATTGACTTCCAATGATCGATTGGTGTATCCTTGTTCGATTGACCTCTCATTAGTAGGATTCTCTCTAAGTTTATTCGAGTAACACTTGTTAGGATGAGATTTATCGATTGATTGATTGTTTGCGAGTATTTGTGGTATCTCGGTGGTATCGTTGACATGATGTGAGATGTTGCACGCATGAGTGTGAATATGAGAGAGTCTTAGTTCACGTGTTGGTCAAATAGGAAGTTGTTGAGTAGGGATTGGTGTAGGGAGTCTCGTAACGCTAGGGGTGGAAATACGGAGACTCTAGTGGACCTCGTAACGCAAGGGGTGGTACCACAATGGTCCGAAGTGTTGGGCTTCGCCGTAACGCAAGGGGTGGTAACACGGTGACTCACGGGATGTAGTACTGTAACGCAAGGGGTGGAAATACAGTTAGTGGAGGTTGATGTTGTTGAGTCTTGTCGGGATGGTCAGAGTGAATACGTTGATCATTATCATGCTTGAATGGACCATGTCTTCTCATTCGTTTCCTTTTGCACTTAGCATGTTACTTGCACATAAGTCTAGTAAAGATTTTCCTACTGGGCTCGCATAGCTCAACCTAATCTTTCTTTTCAGGATTAAATGCTGGACAGTGACTTGCATGACTTGCGTGCCTGGAAGTGTAAAGGATTTTTGGAAGCTAACTCCGATTTAGTTACATAGTCATCTTTGTAATAGACTTTCTTTTGATAAAGATGAGGTTGTAACTTAATGATTTGTCTTTACGAGCAAATGTAATCTATTTGGGGCCGGTGTGCCAAAGTGTTTACTCTTTGAAACTGGGATTTATTTGTAATTTTTAACAGATGAGACATTATTTTGGGAATACAATGGTTAGTAAGGTTCTTTATTTCAACAAGTTATTTATTTCTATGTTAAAAATCCAGGTCGTGACATTTCCCAAAACTACATATTAACGAGAGAGTGGAGGAGGAGGAGGAGAGGGAGCTTACTCGATTAAAATATTTCTAAACCAACAATCTGCCTTTATTTTGGAAAATATTTTGTATGTGCCAACCAAATACCGAAAAATAAAAGTTTATAGTTTATTTTTCTTTAAAAAAATATTTTACATGAAAAATATTTTACATTGTAAAATATTTTCCATCGAAACAAACAGAGCCTTAGTGCTTAACGATCATAACGTGCATCAATATTTTGAAGCTGATCTATTCTCATCCTTGAGCAAAGCCTTGACTTAAAAAAAATGTTGCGAGCCATTGAGAGATCATCTTCATTCCTTAAGAACCACCTTTACCGACTCATTAGCTCGTGTTGCACATAATAAACATATGTTATTTAGCCCGTTAAGTTTCTTTAGTAGCTTATTTCACCATCATGAGTGCTAGTGAGGTCCCATTTTTGTTGCCTAAAAGCATGATAAACATGTAGCAGTTCAAAATGGGACTTAATTGGGACAAATGTGAAATTTATAAACTTAATCGGAATGTGTGAGTTGAATTAATCATGCCTTGTGACTCTTAATAAGAAGGTTGCTATTGTATCCATTGGTTAAGTTAGTTCTTTCAAGATTGGTGTTTGAGATCTACATCAAAGGTTTCTCATGTTAAACAAAGTGTGAGAATTTAATTTACACCTCTATTTTGATCAATTTTTTTTGGTTTTTTTGTACATATACTAAAATATATAAAATATATATTATCGTTAATCGGAAATGATACCGAAATATACTCCGGAATAGTATCGAAATATACATCAGTACCAGTACGTACTATTTCAGTAGAGAAAATGGTACGCTTGCTGATACGGGATTGATAACTTTGGTTGGTAGCCTTTTTTTTTTTTAACAATATTAATAAGTTATTGTTCTCGTTACAATTTGGTCCTCTAGGTTATTAAAGTTATGTTTCGGCCCCCATGGCTTGTTTTCTCTCTCTCTTTTTTTTTTTTTTGATAGGCAACAAAATTTTATTAGAACTTGACAAAGGGTACATCGAGGGGAGACCAATTACGGACCACAGAGGATGAGGTACCATAATAGGCCTCCAAAAGAAAGAAAAAGAAAGAGAAAAAAGATTACATTCAATAGAAATTGAAAGAGCCTAGGAGCAAAGAGGCCCACAATCAGCACTTCAGGCCTTATGGGAAGGCGAGACCAGCAACAAAAACTCTAGTTTAGGGGTAATATCAATCGTTTAAGACATCCAGCTTCATAACATCTTCCATACACGACAGTTGCAATCAATAGTGACGAGCAGTAATAGCAGGAGCAGATTAGATCCAATAGCAGTCAGGACACCATCCGTTGAAGTAGAGATAACCAGCAGAGAAGTTCCATAATATCCAATCCATCACAGCTAATTATAGCTCAAACCACAGTTTTTAAGGTCAAAAGTAACAAGATCAGCAGTAGAGAATCCCCTTAGTTCATGAGAATCCCAGCAGATATTAGTATGAAATAGTAGTCTATCAGCTCAACCATGGAGAAATTGGTAAAGATAACTCATTAGCATTCAAAAGAAAACTCTTAGCCCTCCCACGAATTGAGAGTTGAGAAGAGAGAGAGTCGTAGACACCAGAAGTCATCAAGCATGTGAGAATTGAGACCACCCAAAAATTGAAATAGTCATCCAACAATACTAGCAGCAGAAAATTGTTTGCTATACCTGCAATATCTATTCAATGGATATTGAATGAGCCCAGGAACAAATGGCCCAAGTAACTGCACTTTCAATCCATTTGACTAGATACTACCAGCAACAAATCTCTAGCCCAGGGGCGACCTCAATGATTTAAAACTTCCAGCTTCAAAACATCATAAGACCATCCATATCCTAAGAATCAGCTTCGGTGGGATAGGAACAGCAGGCAAGAAATTCAAACAACCAGCAGATGAAACAAGCACACAAGGGGCTATCCACCACAGCAAGTTGCAGTTCATCCTTTAGCTTAGGACCAAAAGTAACAAATGCAATAGAATTATCCCACTATTAGATCATCAGAATCTCAGCATACAGATTTTCAGCAAGAAATCGTAAACTGTCTGCTCATCATTCAGCTCCTCTAGAAACTCTTAGTCCTCCCCAGAATTGGGAGTTGAAAAGAATTAGACGTTCATCTACATGTTGAGTCATCTTCATTGTACATCAACATCAAGAGTTGACAGTTTAACCTCAAAGAGGACAATAGTTGAAAAGAGCAGCTCATCCCTCAGCTTGTAACCAATAAAACAGAAACAGCACAATAATTTCATTAGTTCATGAGAATCCCAGCCGATAGATTTCCAGCATGAATATCAGCTCAAACATTCAGCAGGGCATCATTAGTTGAGATAAAATTAGGCATGCTCAACTCATCAACAACCAAATGAACTCTTAGCCCTCCCAAGAGTTGGGAGTTGAAAAGAGAGAGAGGTACACACCAAGAATCATTAAGGGTTTAAGTAATGAAAACACCCAAAACTGAAACATACTTCTATCCATACCCGCAGCAGAAATTGATTGCTATAACTCCAAAAGCTCTTAGCCCTCCCCAGATTTGGGAGTTGAAAAGAGGAGGAAAAAAACTCACTTGCACCTTTCGCCATCTTTATTTTGCACTAACATTAGATTTTGACAGCTTATCCTCAAAGAAAAATGCTCAAACTTGTGAAAACTCTTACCCTCCAAAACAGTGGAGTTGAAAGAGTAATAGAATTCCAAGAATAAACGCCATTGTTTCCTCTTATTACTATTACAGATTTGTTAGGAGTATTATACTAGTAAAAGTGCATGTGCATCACACGTGATCGATTATTTCTTGTGATACTATCTTGTAATGAAATCCCCTAAGCATACAACTTATTAGAGGATGTTTATTCCGATATCGCACAGAGAGAGGATCTCTACTTAGGCAGGGCCGCAATAAAAAGAGGAAAAAATTGACAGAAATGGAATTTTTGAATATTTATCATGTATATTTGAAATAGAGTTCATAATTTAGTTAGGTATGCTAAAAAAAAGTCCCAACTATAAAATCACATAACATGATTTTTTTTGTTCTTAGAAAGAAATTATTTAAAGTGACTATGATAGTGTTATTCCACTTTTCTTCTTTTTATTGGGAGTGTTATTTCACTTCATATGTTGCAAATGGAGTAACAGTCAAATAGTGTATATATAAAAAGTAGAGGGGTTGCGGACGAATTTGAGACAAATTCATTCAAATCTCAAAACAAAGTTCCTTTGGAAACAGGGTTGTTAGCTAAATCTGATACTTTGCTGCATGATATTTGACCTAATACCAATCACAAACTCATGGCAAGTTTTGTAGCACTCGGTTCCTAGCTACAAAGACCAATTTTCCAGTGATGACCAGAAGTACATTAGTTCAAAGTGATTATTCAGTGCTCTTGTCACATTGTTCTCAGGAGTCTTCTTTACCATACATTGGTATGGGAGCCACACATTTGGTGGTGGAACGCACATAAATGTGTGGTGTAGAATGTCCCATGAGCAAGAAATAATTCTTCATTAGTTCAAATTGTCTGAATCATCTTCAAATCAACAATCCATAGTGCAATATTAGCGTGATTGTAATTAATTTCTCCAACTTCGTATGGGGTTATTGGTGTCATTCAAAATTTCAAATCAATTATTACAATTTAAAAGGGAAAAATTTAAAAAAACCCCTGAACTTTGAACTCAATGTCAAATAGGCACCTGAACTTAAATAAACTTCAATTGAACACCTGAACTTTCACTCCGTTATCAATTTACCCCCTGCCGTCTCAATCCGTTACTTGTCGTTAACGGCACAGTTAAAAAAAAAAACTTACCACCAGTTTGCAATCCTATGAAGCAGAACCATATTTTTTTTTGAGACCGTTTATATATTAAAAAATATGGTTAAAAAATTAAGTGCTCCAATTTTTAATCCGTTTGAACGGGTGTGAAGATCTTATTATTCTGATCATATTATTCTAAAGAGACATAATCAAATTTTGTCTCTAAGGCTCTCATAATCACGTTTCTGCTCCATAGGATTGCAAACTGGTGGTATGAATTTTTTATTTAACCAAAACGTTGCCATTTTGGTGTGTGGGTAGGGGCTGATGTGCCTTTGGGGCAGCAGAGCCCCCGGGTCCGGGTAATAAGTGGAGAGAGATAGAGAGAGAAATGTTGGAAGTAGGGGGAATTTTTTTAAAAATTCTTTTTGAAAATTTGAGCACTTAATTTTTTTTTGAGACCGTTTATATATTAAAAAATATGGTTAAAAAAATTAAGTGCTCCAATTTTTAATCCGTTTGAACGGGTGTGAAGATCTTATTATTCTGATCATATTATTCTAAAGAGACATAATCAAATTTTGTCTCTAAGGCTCTCATAATCACGTTTCTGCTTCATAGGATTGCAAACTGGTGGTAAGTTTTTTTTTTTTAACTGTGCCGTTAACGACAAGTAACGGATTAAGACGGCAGGGGGTAAATTGATAACGGAGTGAAAGTTCAGGTGTTCAATTGAAGTTTATTTAAGTTCAGGTGCCTATTTGACATTGAGTTCAAAGTTCAGGGGTTTTTTTGAATTTTTCCCAATTTAAAATGACAAATCAAAATTGATGAGCTCGGCATGCCTATAGCTCATTAAAGTTAGCGTGCTAATTCTAATAGTCGTCAAAGTGTCTAATAGACATCAAACTTGTAATGTCGAAATCAGAGAGCAATCCTCAAAAGAAGACCTACTTTCACCTATCGTTTACTCCATATAGCGACTCTGATGCATTTAAGGAAAGGGCAAAGTACGGATTACCTCCCTGAGATTTGGACGTTTGGCAGATAACCTCCCTGACGTTAACTAATGACCACATTACCCCCCTATGATTTTGGAGTAAACTGCAACCGTTAGGTTTTCATCTAAACTAACGGAAGGTGTAACACACACCCCTATTGTGAGAGTAAGAATGTGAAAAAAAAATTTAAATAAAGTAACAAAAAAATATCAATTCCAGTATTTTTTTTTTCTAAGCAATTCCAATATTTTTTCGGTCTAATTTTTAATTTTTTTTTTTCCCATTCTCACTCTCACAATAGGGGTGTGTGTTACACCTTCCGTTAGTTTGGATGAAAAACCTAACGGTTGCAGTTTACTCCAAAACCATAGGGGGGTTATGTGGTTATTAGTTAACGTCAGGGAGGTTATCTACCAAACGTCCAAACCTCAGGGAGGTAATCCGTACTTTGCCCTTAAGGAAAAACATAACCTCTATTGCATTTTGGGCAATTATTCTGATAAAACTGACTTTGGCTCGTTTATTTTCATAATCTCCTATCGTTTTCATCTCACTTTTTCAGGGGCCAATAAAAGTTTATCGAAAGAGAAAATACACGTTACAAGTTAGGACTAAATTTTCAAAAAGCATGGGAGGAGGAGCATACCTTAGTCGCAGATCTTCTTCAACGGTTCAACCCAACTTGCATCCTTTGGCTCTTTGCAACTGGTTGGAACAGTGTGCTTGGGTATCAATTAGCGAAATTCGATAATATAAAGTCAAGTGAATAATATAGCTCTATGCATGAGTGCAGGGGCAAAGCTAGGATTCGGACGCGGGGGTGGCACTGTTCAATGGAAATCTAGTTACATATTGTGAAAAAAATATGAAGGAAAAAAATTAAAAGTCTGCTTCAACTTTCTTGTGGTATACAAATATCACATTCCTTTCCGATTAGTAAAAAAAAATTACTTACAAATCTTCTAAGAATTTGTGCAACAAGAGAGAGAGATTTCCAGTTTACCAGAGAGAGAGAGAGAGAGTTTGGGATAAAGGAAAAATATAGGGTGTGGGGATTCGAACCCCAGTTGGTTGGGCCTTACAAGTACAAGCAAGGCACTTTGACAGAGTTTGGTAAAAGGATTGGGCCTTATAAGTACAAGCAAGGCACTTTGACAGAGTTTGGTAAAAGGAAAAATATAGGGAGCAGGGATTCGGACCCCAGCCAATTCATATCTTGCAAAGTAGGCACTTTGCCACTCTACCAACCATACTTGTTGTGTGGAATTCTTCAAGTATTAATATTTAACCTTATAATGTGTAATTTTTATTTTTATTTTTTGTATTTTTGAAACGGGGGGTGCATGGCACATGCCACCTCCCCTCATACTGGCTCCACCCCTGCATGAGTGCACTCCCCCATGCCACAACTGATATTTGTTGTGTGAGCTTGATAGTCGGTAACTGAATTTGAGATCTAATTATTTTTTGGAGCTTACTTCAGCCAGTGAAATAGTGAACAAAATTTAAAGTTGGAACAACAGATAGGAGTGTGGATGCCATGCGTGTTTGATTATGGTCGAATGAAATCAGCAATATGTTGTCCTTCGGTTGAATCTTCTTTATTTTGTTGGTATAATGACACAACAATTAGAGTTAATACTGTTCAAATCTCATTTCAAGAATCATACATTTTGTTAACATCTCATTGCAGAATGCATGCGAGAACCACAAACAGAACGACAAACTTTTTTGTTGATGTATCGTTAACGCTCATATATCATAAGTCCAAGAACTATGTTAAAAACAGTGTGCTTGGTAATTTATTGCTTAGACATTTCGTGAACATCTGGTGAACAAACTATGAACAACGAAAGTTTCACCGATTAATTAATTAACTCAGCAATAAACCAATGGTAAACTATAAATAAGAGGGAGAGCAAATAACATGAATAAGATGTATTGTTGCGAATCTACTCAAAATTAAACCACAGGTAAATAAAAAGACAACAATACCGACAATCTTTGTGGTGTGTTGCGAGAAGTTGGAATTTGTTGGTCAACCGGCTGATCGTGTGACACACTTTACAATGAGGTAACTTGTTGCCGGAAAATGCGGAGGAGGGGTGGGAGATAGAATATATAGTTGCTAAGTGGAATGCCCTTGGTCTAAACGGTAGCCTGCTCCAAGAAAGGATGATCCATTTTAGGGGAAACAAAGTAGCTCTACTTGTTCATTATTTGGAGCAGTAGCGCGCAGTGACTTTTTTTTCCCTGCAAACTGATTCTTGAATATCAAAGACATCAGTTCTGACATCTTCATAGTAGCGATGCCTCCATGTAGAGGAGGGGTGGGAGATGGAATAATTGCTAAGTGCAATGCCCTTGGTCTAAAGGTTATTCAATTCAACTCTGAGTCCCATCGAAAGGAACACGATGCTCACTGGAGAAGAGGTCTTGCTATCGAAAAAGATGCATTCCAGAAGGGCAACGGAATGTGACAATTGCAATCAAAACTGCAGTTGCCATGCATGGCCCATTAGTTTGTTTTTGTTTGTCTGTTTTTAGAAGAGACGCATAGTTTTCTTTTCTTTTACCGGAGAGATCAGAGATGCCCATTAGTTAGGAAAGGGGTTGCGGCGGTTGCCGAATAGTTAAGGTTTTACTTTGGCAAAAGACACGTGCTCTTCTTGGGACAAGGAGATGCATGTGTTCTTAATTGTTAGAGGAAAATCCGGTTGCCTAATTAATTGATTGAAGATCCTTTATTGTAGCATAGGAATATTGTATATTTATTCTTTCCTAGTTTAGTTTCTTTGTATATAAAGGGCTTCGTATCTTTGTAAAGTATTGTAGAGTCCCATATTTCTTTTAATAATTCCTACGTTTTATAAAATGCAAGAATGTGGGTTAAATTGAGAAAAATGTGAAATTTGTTGAGTTTATGTGATTTGGGGCTAAAGTGTTGAAATTCTTAGTAGAAGGAATGTTTGTGTAGTTTGCACATGTGGTAGTATATATAGTTGTGTGTATATCACTCAACACCCCCTCCCCCCCCCCCCCCCCTCCTCGCTCTCTCTCTCTCTCTCTCTCTCAAAACCACCCTCAATACCACAATACACCCATGGATCCTTTCCACCTTGTAATCGAGTGTTAAGCTTGGGTTTCGTTGGTGTGGGCTTGGAATGGAGTATCTCGGTCGATTTTAAAGTTTTGGAGCTAGGGCTCGTTCGAATCATATGGGTTTCAATCTTTGACTTGAGGTAGGAATTTCTTGCTTGTTCTATATGTTTATGAGTTGATTTTATACTTTGATCGTGCCTTGGATTGTTGGTTGTCGTTGTTGTGTTGGCCTTTAAAAATCTAGAAATCGCTGCTCGAACCTGCTTGGTACCGATACCTCAGTTATGGAGGTATCGGTACCAATTCATTATCTGGTGAACAGTCTGCTGGGTACCGATACCACAGTTGTGGAGGTATCGGTACAAATGCCCTTAGGGACAGTTTCGCTCCTGTTGATCCCACTTTGATTGTTTTGACCCCCGATCACTTCTAACATCTCTTTAAAATCTTCAAACCATTTCTAAACTTGATTGCTCGACCTCCAATGACTTATTGATCGTTCCCTTCCCCGAGCACTCGTAAAACGTAATCATAGAGTCATTGTAAGCGGAAAGCGTACCGTAGAGTTGTTATCGAAGATCGAGGCTATAAGGAATATCATGGGGTGCATGGTTGGTTGATGTGGGCCAGGCTAATAGTCCGAATGATAATAGGGTAACTCGTATCCTCGTGATTTGTCTCGTTGATTTTTCTAAATTTCTTGGGCACTCATTTTATGAGATTCTAGTATAGAGACTAATGGTTAGTGCATCGTAAAGTTACTTATAGGTTTAGTACATTATGTAGGATGTGGTGATATACTTGAGGGAAAGGTATCATAACCCAAAAATTTGCACGAATTACATATTTGATTACGGGAGAATTTTATTCAAAAAACTGAGACCGGAGTTAGTCTCTAAATAATTTGTTTTTGGGCCACGATAATATCTTTGGAATTTTCCGAAATGAAACCCGGACTCCGCGATTGAAACGGAACTCGTATTCGCGTCCGTGGGGGAGTTTTTCTTAGCCGACGGCCTATTGTGGCTGGCTTCTGGAAAACCCACCCCATTTATTTCTTACAACCACCCTTGTCTCCCCCCATTCCCTAGCTCCCAGCCGTACACATGGCGCGGAATCTCTCTCTCTTCGGCCTGCCGACATCTCACTCTTCCCTATATCTATCTCCCTCTTTCTTCCACACACCCACTCACCTGCATCACCTCCAGTTACCAACAACACCACCCCACTGCCGACACCACCCTCACACGCCACCTCCTCTTCTCGGCACCACCACCATCCTCCATAACCACCGCCACCCTTCACCTCCCTCTCTCACTCACGGAACTCTCCCACTCCTCCTCCTTTCACGGCTTCAAACTGCCGCCGTCGCCGCGTTGCGGCATCATCACGATTCACCACCCACACCACACAGCA
This sequence comes from Rhododendron griersonianum, assembly GCA_018127125.1. Taxonomy (NCBI): domain Eukaryota; kingdom Viridiplantae; phylum Streptophyta; class Magnoliopsida; order Ericales; family Ericaceae; genus Rhododendron; species Rhododendron griersonianum. Next base: position 22,195,899 of record CM030798.1, read on the forward strand.
CCACCTCCTCCTCTCGGCACCACCCGAAACCACCCACCTTCTCTCCCTCTTTCTCTATCTCTCTCTCTCTCTGTCTCTCTCTCGGTATATTCCTCTCTCCCTCTCACTGTATGTGTATGTATATGCATATATGCATGTACGAATATGTATATATATAGATACTAGTTAGATATATACTACTGATAAAGATTGTTTTATTAGTTAGTTGAATAAACAATCAATTTTTAGAGTAATGAAGTTTTAATATGATTTTTAAGTATGAAAAACGTAATAATATGATCTTTGGATGCAAAAATGGAATGAATTGTTAGAGTAAAGAAGTTTTAATATGATTTTTAAGTATGAAAAACGTAATAATATGATCTTTGGATGCAAAAATGGAATGAATATGAGTTTTATTAAAGCACATGTATCCCACTGGAAAGATGAAGAATTGGAAGTACGATTTTTGGAGTTAAATGTAAAACGAAAGGATTTTATAAATAAATGGAACCCTATTTACTGAAGTCCATTGTTAAGGAATTTATAAAGAGCTTACGTAATTAATATGAATTTCAGTATTATCATGGAGTTATTAATTATTTTCGGATGCGGGCTCGCGTAGTCACGAGACTCCGAGTTATCACTGGGATTTTACTAAGCACGAAAAATACGCTACTTCACTAGAGCGAGGTTTTAAGTTAGAAGTGTCCGATTAATTTAAGATATTAACTAGAGTTGAATTTATGACCCGAACAGGTCCCAGTGCAACCCGTTAAATCTCTCTGTACTGTGTTGCTTTGGATTTACGCTTCAGATGTGAGTAATTACGAATATACTCTGTTTACATAATTATGGTTTAGAATGCTACATACGTGATTATGTGTTTAAAAGCATCAAACCTCGCATGAATTAATTAAAATTGGACGTCTTGCAAGGAAGCGTCACTTTTAAGTAGACAGGAATTCTGATTTGTTGATAATCGGAACATTGAATTGCTTAAAGAGAAGCAATTAAAGTTAAGGGATGAAATTCCTTTAAAGAGAAAGGAAACCGAGGTTATCGGTATCGAAACATCTGAACGTTGAGTTTGGCCATTATGAGGAATATTGCCGGGTATTCTAGGGTCTTGATATCATTACCTAAATCTTGGGCTAGCTACCCAATCATTGCCGGTGTTCCGTTCATGAAAGGTGTTGAAAAGAGATGTCTGTTCTCCCCCCGTTCTATTGTAAAGTGGAAAGAAAATACATAAAATGACTTTGCATGCTAAAACTTAGTATATCGTAAGTCTCACTGAAATGTTTTGTGTTTATAAAACATTTCAGGACGTACGTGGATAAATAATTGACTAGTCTCTCTAGTCTTTCCTACTGATGACGTTGCTGTTTCAATTTCGGTATTGTAATATGTTGAAGAAGTTTGTAAAACCTTGTAAAATAATTTGTATTTGGTGCGGCCTATAGTAGTGCCCACAAGTTGTAAAATAAAGCCTGCAGGCGTGTTTGTTGTACTATCATTTATGACAGCTTTGAATGTATGTAATGAAGTTTTTAAATTTATTGCTTCCGCATTTTTAAGTTAATAAACTCATTATTTTTTAGAAAGAAATTTACAGATGCAGTAAAAGATGCCTTTGGTGATTTCTTTTCACTGGCCGGTCATGTATTCCTACCCTACGGGTTTGGGTCGTGACAATAGGATACTTAAGGAAAAGGTGTGTACTTATTTATTAGTCGATGTTGTGATATGGTTAATTGTTTGGAATGCATTGAAATGTGAATGATCAATTGGCATATGGATATAACGAGACTGGACACGAACGGGTATCACCATTTGGTGAAACGACCGAAATGGTGAGATGACCAGACTGGATACGAACGGGTATCACCATTCGGTAAAACGACCGAAATTGTGAGATGATCGGACTGAAAATGAATGGGTATCACCATGGACATTCGGTGAGATGACCAGACCATGCGCGAAACATGTGAAAACAGTGAATGATGGTATACGGGTTAATATGCAATGCGAAATTCCGCGAACCAAAGAATGATAATATATGGATTAATGTGTGATTTTTGAAAAAAGGATAAATGGTTGATTTTATCAAGATTTTAAAAAGAAAGGATTTTGATTTTGGAAAAAGGATTTTTATTAAAAATCCTTTTGGCATTCTTGAGCGAATCAATGGATTCCGGTATTTGGGCACAAATCAACGAATTCTAGTATTCAGACTCGAATCAACAGAACTTTATGTTTTCCATATTATTTCGTACTAAATAAATAGAAGGTTTTATATGAACAGAAACGAGTTGAGTTTTGTTCACCCTCCACTTAAGAGGGTGAACATTACCCTCCTTCCTATTGGTTGAAATGGTGTGGACCCCACCACAAAGTGATGTCATGCTTACCAAAAAGTGTTGATTGGTTGTAACGTTGGACGAGTGACAGTTAAGAACATTTCGTGGTTTGATTAGATTGATTCGAGTTGGTTTCTACCTTTAGCTTGACATGTGAGCTGTTAGGAAATACTCTTATAAAATCATATTTCTCTTGGCTGCAGTATGCTCGTTTATGGTGAAAGATCCATGTTTCTTTGTGGTATCTTGTTGTATTCATTCATTCTGGGTGCATAATTCATTGCATTTTCATATAGATTGAGCATAGACTTCTCTACTGGGCTAGTGTAGCGCACCGTATTATTTTCAGGTACAATGCAAAGGAGTTGACATGATGTACTTGATGTGCATGCATGATCATATTTTTGAAGGTATACATGAGGAGTTCCATTGCATAAGATTCGAAAGGATATTTTTGGAAGAATGATTATTGTAAACTATAAACATTATTTATTTATTTTCATGATTGACTCGGATACAAGGGTATTTTGATATATTGGGGCCTTTGAGCCATAAATGTAATCCGTGGGTTTAGTTTGAGAACAGGGGATTGAAAGATCTTTTGGATAATATTTGTATTGGGGCGGTTTCGGGGACACCTAAAAAAATACCACAAATCTCAATCTCATAGTTTCCTATCAAATTTTGATGATCTGAGCCGCTTAATGTGTTTAGAACGTGATTTTAAGAGAAACCGTGAGAAATCGGCCAAAAAAATTACCAGGAAAGGCTTGATTTGAGCAGTTTTTATTGAACCGTTCAATAAAAAACTATTTGGATGAAACCCTTCCCGGTCATTTTTTTTGCTGATTTATCGCGGGTACCCTTAAAATCACGTTTTGATTACATTGAGCGGCTCGGATCATTGAAATTTGATGGGGTATTTTGAGGTGTTTTTTTAGGTTTCTCCGGAACCGCCCCATATTTGTATTGCAGTGAGGACTTTATTTATTGAAAGTGATTATTATTTATGTTAAAAATCGGGGGGGTGACAAGTATTCATTCAAGAAATACAGAAATATTCTCTCAATTTTCATTCTCCTAAATTCAACATGGTATCAAAGCTAGGTCTTGTGTAGTTTTACCTCGCGTGGTCAAGTGTCCGTCGCCCGAGTCAATCGCTTCATCAAATCATACCTCCACGTGCATCCGGGTTGCACGTGAGGTGTCCCTTGAGTCAAATCTTCTGGTTTCCTCAATTCGTATCTCCACGAGCATCCAGGCTGCACGTGTTAAACTTAATCCCACATCGCTCATCTTAACCACCCAAGCTTGGTTAATATATTCTAGAGGTTACTCCACCTATTTCCAATTGGTTTTAGATTAGAACCCTCCAAATAATCCAACATGGTATCATTTCTGTATTTCTTGAATGAATATCTTACAAAGATATAAAGCCCTTTATATACAAAGAAACCAAACTAGGAAGGAAGTTAAACTAGAAAAGAATAAATATACAATATTCATATGCTACAATCAAGGATCTTCAATCAATCAATTAGGCAACCGGATTTTCCTCTAACACCCCCCTCAAGTTGGAGAGTGAATATCATGAAGTCCCAACTTGTCACTTAGATATTGAAATTGTTCCTTTCCTAAAGGTTTGTTGAAGATAGACGCAAGTTGAGATTAAAGTTGACAAGTACATATATAATTCTAAACATTGCACCTAAAAGGTTTCTGAAAGATCGAATCCTATTTAGCAGAGCTCTAGTTGTTTTGCCTGGTGATCGATGTGATAGAATGATGTTTAAGACCCAAGAAGGGATAGAACTAAGATTTTGTGAATGCAGGGGCCAAACTTATTTTTTTGGAAGAAAGCCAAAAACTCTGGCTTTTTGGCTGATTTTTATCTTTATTTAAAATTTTTTAAGCTTATATCATAAATTTTCACTTTTTCAATCCCTCTTGTCAAGATGAACCAATAATTCACAAAGATTTGACACAAAACTAACAAATGCAATTTTTATTCCGAATAAAGACAAAAAAAAACCAAATGACTTACTCCCTCCGTCCTTTTTTAAATGTCTTGCTTCGTAACTCCAACTTATTAAAAAGACATCATCATTATACATTTCACATCAACTTTTTCCTCCACTTTCCCCACTTACCCATCATCATTACACTTTTACTTACTAACTTTTCAAAATGGAATCTACTTTTAGGGACAAAATAGATAATTCACCAACTTTTACCCACTAACTTTACAAAATGGACACTTATTAAGAGACAGCCCAAAATGGAATATTGGACTGTAATAAAGGGACGGAGGGAGTATTATTTATCCAAAAACACCCTACGCCTTCTTGTGGAGGATTTAATAGTGGTCCCATTCCGTTAACTAAAATAAGTACTTATTGAGTACTTATTTAAAATGTATTTATTTATCCAAAAAAAACCCTATGCCTTCCTGTGGAGGATTTAATAGTCGCCCCATTCTCCTAACTAAAATAAGTACTTATTTTTCCATTAAGTACTTATTTTTTGAATTAATGTTAATGTGATATATTGTGAGAGAATGACCTATCTTGTAAAGCGAGAAATAAGTACTTAAAAAAGAAGAAGAAGAAGAGCGAAATGGGGTTTCTATATGAATTTGGAAAAAACTTAAAAGATAAACTTGTCCCTATCATATTCCTACCAATTAATGAAAATAAATACCACTAAATTTTTTCCTTATTATTTTCTTTGTCAATGCATAGAATAAATCATTTACGTCATGTAAGAATTACAAAATCAATATATATACTTCATTTGTCCCACTTTGTTGAGAGACACTTCATTTAATTATGAGAGTCCACGAGATAACAAAATCAATATATATACTTCCTCCGTCCCACTTTGTTGTGTCTATTTCATTTTTCGCATCTCATAAAAAATTGTCTATATCTCATAATCTATAATATTTTTTATGATTTCGAAAACTTTGTTTAAAAAAATAATTGAGATCCATATGGAATATATAAAGGGAATGATATTGACACTCCAAAAATTGATGGAGGCACTCCAAAAAACATAGGAAAGTAGCTTTGGAATTACACTGGTTTTGGAGTGCCTGTATCAATTTTTGGAGTGCCAATATCATTTACCTATATAAAATATTATAAATTAAGAGGTGTAGACAATTTTTTGGGACGTCACAAAAAAGAAACATGCATAACAAATTGGGAGGAGGGAGTAAGAAATAAGGCCATCGAAGGGAATAACAACTACGCTTAGGTAGGAAGGTTCAAATTCTTGACGTCCCAGTGAAGTAAAAGAGTTATGACCAACTGAACTAGTTCTGAATGATTTAAGTTTTTTCCGCACTTGTTCCGATGCAATCTTTGGGTTGAGTCGTTGAGAAGCCAAAACCCATTAAGTTAACAACTGCTTCTTTCTGTTCAAAAAAAAAAAAAAAACAACTGCTTCTTGGGATTTTCCCCTAATCCCTCTATAAATGGACGGCCAAAAAACCCTTCAGAAAAGCCAAATCCCGTGCAGGAAGCCGCAAAACATGGAAGATCTCCATCCTATGCCTAATTACAATGCCGACTTTGGTAGCCCTCTCTTCCCCTCTCCCTCTCTCTCTCCCTTTATTATCGGATGCTCCTGGGTAGGTCTGTAAACGAAACGAGCCGAGCTGAACCAAACTTTGTCGAGCTCGGGTCGTTGACTAATCGAGTCAAAAATTTGAGCTCGAGACTTAATAAGCCGACCTTCCTGTTCCGCTAAGAGAAATAAGTACTTAATTTTTGAATTAAAAGTGATGAATTGTGAGAGAATGACATGTAGGAAAAACAAGTACTTAAAAAATAAGAACCTTAGTGGAACAAAACTTAGTCATTTACTGAACGAGCCTCTTTAATCTAGCTGATCTTAACGAGCCGAGTTTTTGTTGAACGAGCTAAAAATTGGAGCTCGAGCTTGGCTCGTTCACTGAACGAACCGAGCGTTAGCGAGCCGAACTCGCTAGCTGCTCGGTTCGTTTACAGCTCTACCACCTGTGGGGCATGGTAGGGGGTGCCCCAATTCCATCCTCATCACACATTTGAGTGGCCTACCATGTCCTGGGGCATCGAACAATTTGGGTTGCTGAACATGTTACTTTTGCATAGTGCTTTCAATGAAGAATGTTCTATTATCGTGTTATTTTGCTACAGAAATAATTTTCTGAGTTTGTGATTTCATTGTGCCCCCGTTACTCGTATTTTCTGGCTACGCCTTTGCCAATTATTATCCCCTTGTTTTGAATGTTGGTTGCTTAGAGTAAAACTCAGTTTTAGGGGATAGAAGATTCCTAATCTGGATGGACCTATCCTCGTTTTAACTATCATTTTTTCGAAAGTGAACTGCACTCTGAGAAACCATGCTTGGTGAGATGGTTTGCTCATGTCCCCCTCCGTGGTGACCAAGGTTCGAGTCCCACGAGGGGTGGGGTTTGGGGTTTTAGGGCTCTGAGCCCCCTCGTTGACTAATTTCTCACTAACCCCTGCTAACTATAAAATATGGCCAAAAAAAAAGAAAAGAGAAGTGCACTCCTTTCACTAGAGTGACTTCAAAAACTAGGAGCTGGGAAGTAACTTTAGATGAGGGAGCGTAATATGTTGGGAATGCCTTGTATTCTTTAGTCCCACATTGGTTAATTATGTTGTTCCCGTTTTTGTAGCCTATTATAAATAAGGCTTTTGGGGAACTTCTAAAGTATCTTTTTGGGCTTTCATATTGTGGCCTTTCTAGAGTTACGGATTACAGCCGGCTCTTTGTATCTCTTCTTCACGTTGGTTAGTGAATCCTCTCTCTCCTCGCCCGTGGACGTACCCATCTTGGGGAACCACGTATATCTTGTGTCTTTGTGATTTCTTGTTTAGTATTCAATTTCTCGTTCTTAGCTTGCATTCATAGCGTTCGTTACAACATAATAGTTCCTGGAGAGGAGTCAAATCTTCTTCCCAAAACTCTGCCACTGTTGCTACCTGGAAAATTAGTAGGAAATTTTTTCTCCCCTAATGGTTTTGGGGATGTATAGTTCTTTGGGTTTTTTTGGCTTTTCTTATTTGTAGAAGCTGTATTTGGACTTGGTACTTTTGTTCTTGGCTGGTTTGAGCTTTACAAGATCTGACTTTACCAAAAAAGTAAAAAACTTTAGATGAGGCCAGATGAAATGCAAATACGGCGGAACATATAGAACACATCCAGCGATAAGTAAGGAAAGAAGTCATTCAGAAAAAAAGGAATTTCTTTTAATTACATCACCCATTGTTGTCAATGCATGCTTCCTGAATGGCTTCCAACAATCTGGAAATAGTAGTCTGACACTACCTAAAATTGAGATAGCTAGAAGTCTAAAAGCACTCTTATGTTGTTGCTTCAACCATTTTAAAGAAGTTGTAAGGTCAACAAGAGAGGTGCCGCCTGCTCACTACACATTCAAGGTCGATTCGTTCTCGCTGTTGTCTAACATATTATCGAAGTCTGAAGTGGAGAAATATGAATCTGATATGTTTGAAGCTGGTGGCTATAAGTGGTGAGTTTGAATTTTCTACATTTTCAAGCTTCGTAAGCAATTGCCCTCCATATGGGAGACAATATAGCTTAGGCGCTTGGCTTGTGTTGTAGGAAACTGTCACTGTATCCTAGCGGAAGGAAAGAAAGAAATGCAAATGGATACGTATCTCTCTACTTGGCAATTGCAGAAAAAGATACTTTGCCACTTGGTTGGGAAGTGAATGTGAAATTCAACATTTTCGTTTATGATCAACTTCGAGACAACTATTTGACATTCCAAGGTAGTTGCCCTAACACCATAAATCTCTCTTTATCTGTGCGTGCCTGCAATAGTTGTGGTTTATGTGTTTGGTGTTTCTCTCTTTGCACAATACATAGATGGCAATAGTGGAATGGTGCGGTTCCATGGGATGAAGACAGAGCATGGGTTTGCTCGATTGCTTTCCCTTGAGAACTTCAACAATGCATCAAATGGATACCTAGTGGATGATTCATGCATATTTGGTGCTGAGATTTTTGTTATCAAGTCTACTGGCAATGGAGAGTGTGTATCCGTAGTAAAAGCAGGTGATGAAAACTTTCATTCATGGAAGCTGGAGAAATTTTCAGCTTTGAATACGGAGCGATGTTGGTCTGAAGAGTTCACGAGTGCAGGGCAAAAATGGTATCTCCTCTAATTATGCACTTTTCCATTCTAATAGCTTTGTGTAAATAGCTGAAGTTAGATGTGATTCTCCCTTTCTCTTTTTTAATCCAGGATGCTAGAAGTTTATCCAAAAGGATATTCAAACCAAAGCAGCGGGTATCTAAGTCTGGGTATAATTTTGGCTGATTCCGAATCTCTTCTTCCTGAAAGAATATATGCTGAATATAGACTCTGCATAAGGGATCAAATCCGTGGTCAACATGTAGAAATAACAGGTCAACTTGCACTTTTCCTTCGAGTCATTGTTCCCAACCAATCTCTCGCTCATTACGTTAAGTCTAATAGCAACACAGCTAGTTTTGAACAATTTTCGGCTTTCAAATGTTTTCAAAGGTAACTAAGCTGACATAAGAATGCAAATTATTGTACTGCAGATGCTTCTTGGTTTTCTACCTCTAGTCAGTGTTGGGCATACGAGAAGTTCTTGTCACTGAGTGATCTTCATGACCCGTCAAGGGGTTTCCTGGTAAATGATACTTTGATTGTTGAAGGACAAATTAAGCTTTCAACAGCAGTCAAGAGGTTTTCCTGAATACCTGAAGGTGCTTTTGTTACTCTTTGAAACTCAGTAATGTTTATAGCTATTATCACTTTTGCTAGTAGAAGTTGCATCTTACTAATTTTTTTTTTTTTTTAAAATTATAATTTCTAAGTACAATAAACATCCTGTATATTGCTGACAAGCATTTGATTGAATCAGTTGGTTAAATTCTAAAAATGGTGGAAAGCGAAGTCTATTACTATGGACTCGGAAGCTTTTCATGCTTGACTTAAATCTTTACAAAACGATAGAGATATAATACGTTGCTCTCGTTCATTAGAATTGAGGTCGCAACCACGCTAAGTCTTAGAATTGAGTCTGCAACCTCTTCTATGTTGTGGAGGGTGTTGGTGGGTATAGAGATTCACGCACAAAACTCACAACTCTAATTCATTAACCAACTTTAAAGAAATACAAATTACGAACTGCACTCACACATCTCACTCTCACATATTTTTTCTCACACTCTCACAAACACTGGTGGTGGGAGGAGTCACCCGCAGGGGCTCCCCGAACTCTCTCTGCTCTGATCAGCTCTTTCTCTTTTCCCACACAAACAAAGCACAGCCATACAACCACACCTAATATCTCCACTCTCCAATTGAAATACCGAATAATGCAGCTAGCCTTGGCCCATGTCCATTACTCTCATTTCCTCAATTGTTTTTCTGTCTCTTAAGTTTACATTATCCCAACACTCCCCCATAAACTTAATTATCTTCCGAGACCCAAATATATACATAACTTGAGCAACCCTTAGCCACAAGTTCAACGCCTAATTGTGCAACTCCCATGTAGAGACCTGTGTTTATCTTTAATAATTTAAATGTTTCATAAGTGCTTGAGTTATTAAAGTGTGAAATGTGAAGTGAATATGTGATTTGGGTTTAAAGTGTAAGACCTTGGTTGTTGCGCGAATTGATGAAACATTGTGATATTTGGAGGGTGTGTAGTGAAATTTGGAGTATATAAGGGTATAAGTTTGGGGAAATTCTATTATTTCCCTCTTCTCATCTCTCACGTATATCTCTCTCCCTCCTCCCACTCTCCCAAGCCATCTCTCTCACACTCTCACTCTCTCTCGATCACTTACACCTCAATCCACCAAGATCCTCCACAAATCCATCATACCCGCGTGTCCTAGACCTTGGGGTTTAGCTCGCTCAAGCTCGGAGAGGGGTGTTCTTGGTTGAAATCAAATTTGGGATTCTAGGGATTGCTTGAAACTTGGATCTTTGCTCTCAAAGTTTGAGATAGAGTTTTCTCGCTTTCTTTACGTGTTTAAGAGTTGATTTGGTGCCTATTTGTTGCCTTTGATTGCCTGTCTTGTGCATGGATGAAATCTATAAAAGCTGGAAAATCGCATTGTGAAACCCAGCTAGTACCGGTACCTATGTTTTTGGTGGTACCGATAATGTCCGAAAGTTTTTTATTCTGTTCAGCTACCGGTACCCCATTTTTCCCAGTACCGGTACTAGGACTAGTACCTGTACCACGTTTACAAGAAAATGTGGCTTTACCGGCACTTAACATATGCCGAAAAAAGTAGTCAAAAATGCCTGCTAGAAAAGTGTTGGTAATGCCAAAAAACGCCGGTAAAGATGGAACAAATGCCAGTAAAGGTATGACATTTACAAATGCCAATAACAGTGCCACTTAAGGGAGAAAAAATACCACGTGCGCACCACGTTATTATTTTTGGTTGTGTTGTGGTCGGGAATCGAACCCCCGACCTCTTGGAAAAGAGCCCAACACTTAACCGTTGGGCTATTGTGAGTTTTGTGTTAGAATGGTGATTTTTTTTTGTTTTATAGTATATAAAACCTTTGTTGGCATTTTCTAGTTACTACCGGTAATAGTACTATTCCGGCATTTGTTTTACCGGCGTTTAACAAATGCCGCTAAAGGTTACTATTATCGGCATAAAATTATACCGGTAATAGTAACCTTTAGCGGCATTTGTTAAACGCCGGTAAAACAAATGTCGGGAATATACTATTACCGACGTTTGTGATAAATGCCGGTAATAGTACCCTTTAACGGCATTTCCTTGACTGCTAGTAAAGCCACATTTTCTTGTAGACTACCTGGAAATTTTTAGAAATGTTCCTTCTTCCATGGTTTGGACGCCCGATTACTTCTATCTTATTCTAAACACCTCCAAACCACTTCATAACAGTGAAATACATATTCCTATGATCCATGGAATATTCGTTATCCGTAGCTTCACGTTGAACAAGATTTGGATGTCGTTATAACTTTATTTGGTTGCTTATAAAACATGTTTGACTCATTGTGTTTTGATAAGACACTTAGGTTGAGTTTGATGATAGAAATGGAATATTGAATACAGGATACGAATTGAGAACACAAACTAGACTCACCGATGGATGAGGTGCTAGGCAGGGGGTAACAAGATCCCTTAATAGACCCAACAGAAGCAATCGCTCGAATATATATATTGTAGACCTTCACCTACCAACGGGTGAGGTGCTAGGCAGGGGTAACGGGATCCCTAAACAAGCCCAGCAAGAGCAATCGCTCATGACACATAACAAGAAAATGAAATTGAGTTACGGATTGATTAATTGATTAAAGTTGTGGAATAAAAAAAGCGTGAGATGATTGTCTGAACTATGAACCATCGAAGTTGCATTTGTTTCCTTTGTACCTGAGTCGCTATTCATACCTTTTGTCATCTCATTTGCATTTGCATATAAAGATAGCGTAGATTTTTCTACTGGGTTAGTGTAGTTCAACCCTTCATTTTTCAGGTACAAATCAGGGGAAGTAACATCGAGTGACGTGCATGCATGGATTGACATTTTTTGAAAGCTAACCCCGTGGAGTTACTTTACCATCTTTTGTAAAACTCTTTTTGGGAAGATGTTATGGTAACTTATATTCGTCCTCTTTTGACATTGGAAAGTTGTTTAACACTTAACTTTCTTTCTAAATCCGTACTTATGTAATCAGGGGGCCATTGTGCCATGGATGTAATATTTTGGAACCAATGGAATTGGGAGTGTAACTTGTGGAGATGGAAATGTAATATTTTGGAACCAATGGAATTGGGAGTGTAACTTGTGGAGATGGAAATGGTTAACTCTTTAGGGTATTATGTTATATATTGTGAGTATTTTATTTATTGAAAGTTATCTAGATCTACATCCCAACTCCCGAATAAAGTTCGAGATGAACACCTCACTGGTAGGACCTCCTCTCACATGCTCTCACCTGTCAATTATGTCTCACAATTTAGTTTAATTCTCAATAGAGGGTAGCATATTATCCCTATATTTGTGTGTGGTCACTAGTCGACTTGGTGGTATTGGGTATGTTGATGGGTAGAAGTAATTCGACTTACAAAGAGAAATCAATAGAAATGTTAGATGAAGTTTCTTTTAGCTTTTCAAATTTTAACATCCATTGTGCTATAGGTATTTAATACAAAACCCCAATTACCGCACGAGCTTTTCTCGCCGGACTTGTAACTGATGTGTTGTCTGTCATTTTCAGATGATCATGCACGATGACTTATTTTTGTTTTTGAAGGTAGTTCTGATATTTAGAGCATTTTGTGCAAAGTATAGACTTCATGGAGTGTTTTGGCCGTAATGTTCTTGACGTACTGCGAAGACTCTTGTTTGGGGGCTTATGTTCTATTTTATGGGCAATGATGAATGTTTTGTTAGGTCATGTATTTAAGCTAAATAGAATTTGGGCATGCTAATTACTTTGGATTAGGGCATGCTAATTGCTTTGGATTATCGATCAAAGCTTCATTATTCTTATAGCAAAAATGTTTAGAGACAATTATATATCGTCATGCTTTGAAATGAATTTTTTCCTTAGTGCTTGCTTGAGCAAGATGGAAGGAAAAGTGACTATGAGGAGGCAAGATTGAGGTGGTGACTTTTTGCTACCGCTTTGGTCTGATCACAGATATCGAACCTCGAGTTGCATTAGAAATCTGGCATACCACATTAAAGTTTATAAGTACATATATAAACCTAAAAGGTTTCTGAAAGACAGAATCCTATTTCGCAGAGCTCTAGTTGTTTTGCCTGGTGATGTGGTGAATGATGTTTAAGACCCAAGTATTGGTTTGTTTGCCTTTTCATGTAAAGGTTGATTTTGGGTCAGATACGGGGACACCTCTAGAGGTCGACATCTCTAGAGGTCGACGTATTGCAGTGTCAGATACGGGGACACGACAGGGACACAACGGAGACACGTATGGGTCACGCCACGTGGTGTGTCCCATAATTGAATTTAAATTTTTGAGGGGGACACAGCGGGGGTCAAAGTGTAATTTTAAAAAAAAATTGGGGGTCAAACTGTAATTTTTAAAAAAATTTTGGAAGCCAAATTGTAATTTTTTTTAAAATTTTCAGGGGTCAAATAGTAATTTTTCAATAGGGTTGTATTGAACTTATGGATGTCTTATTTTGTTTGAATGGTATTGGAACTATGGATTTTTCGTTTTGTCTACATTTTGCCATTTAAACTTGGAAAAAAATTGAAAAAAAATATAAATAAATAAATATACATGTGGCATGTCCCCCGCCGTGTCTGTGTCCCCATTTTTTTAGAATTCCCGTGTCCTTGTCCGTGCATCATAGGTTATGTTATTGGTGTTCGAATAATGGACTTTGTTGGATGGTTTATGTTTTTGGTGTATCTTCTAGTTTTTGATCATTTGGGTTGTTAGAGGTTTTTGGTATTATTACTGCACTTTCGGTACATATTAGTACCATTTCCCAAAATGGGAAAGAAAAAAAGTCATCGGCATTCACGTTGCTTCAACGATGCCATTGCCTCATCTCATAGCTCTGCGCTAGGCCTCAGGAGGCCTTGTCGTTTTGGTTCGGGTTTTGGTATTGTCGAACTTTGGAAATCACTCAAAACAGTCAGATCTAATTGTGAGCAAGATGGCTTTAGCTTGAGAAAACCAAGTACTGGATAAGTTATCCAAAGAAGGATATTACTAGCATTTTACGATCCTGCTTGAAGGTCGATGTTTAAAGTTCCTTTTGGCGACAAATACAAACTGAAAATTCGATGTTGTGTCCTTGTGATATCATCCTCCGTGGTAATGATTTGATGTACTGGGTTTTGTGCATAGCCATAGGTGTTGTGGATGTTCTTCAACAATATTACTTGCACAATATCAACATCTTACTTGCACAATAGGTGTTGTGGCTGGTGGCCCATGGTCTGGTACAAAAAACATGTCCCAAGATAGTCTTTCATTTTGTGGTTGGTTGTTCTTGGCAGGCTTTCTACCAAAGATAGGTTGTGTAATTGGGGGATTATCAATGATAGCATCTGTGTGTTGTGCCGTGGGGGAGTGGAGTCTCATTCCCATTTGTTTTTTGATTGTTCTCTCTCCTCTTCTGTTTGGCTACGGGTTAGGGCTTGTTGTGGCCTTCCAACCCATGCGTGGGATCTCAATTCTGAAATTCAGTGGGGTCTTCTTCACAGTAAGGGAGGTTCTATGAGGTATACTCTGTTTAAGCTCTGTTTAGCAGCCTCTATCTACCATCTTTGGGGGGAACGAAATGGTCGTATTTTTCAACAATTGGGACATGATCATGCTGCTATGGAGACGTTGATCTTGGAGGAAGTGAAGAGTTTTACAAGCTCTTGGAGACCTGAGATCAAATCCTTGGAAAATCTCAGAGTTTGTTTTGATTGGAGAATTCCTGATTCAATTTTCTTGTAGGTTTACTTGTTTTCTAGTTTTGTTTAGGCTGGTCAAGTGTTGTGGAGCCTAGTTGGTCTAGTTGTATTCTTTCTCTAGGTCTTCCCTTGAGTTTTGGACTTGGTTTGTCCATTATGTTACGTGGATTTGAGTTACATGAATCATAAAAAAAACAAGACTGCTAAAAGTGTAAGTTTACCCGCTATTATGAGACAGAAATGAGCATTACTTCCAGACCACTAAAAGTGTTACTGAATTAGCATGTTTATGAAAAAGTGATGAGAAGGTTGGTTACTTATCATCTATTCCCATTATTATTAAAGTGCAACCTTTTGTGCACTACCCTTTTTCTCCATGTTCGTATGCGTGCGATTGTGGTTGTATCTATACGTATGTGATGGAAGAGAGAGGCATAAATCGTTGGTGATGGAAGAGAAAAGGTAAGGGAGAATAGTCATTCCACCACTTCGTTTCACCAATGACAGGGGGTACCCTTGTCGTAACCAAATTTGTGAGCCGGATGAGACAAATCGGGGCCCAAATCAGGGGGAGGTTTTGGGTTACTAAACACCGGAGATGGCTGTCAATCCGCCCATAAATGCACCAGCCAAACAGGCTGCTAATGCTTTAGACACAGGGTGCCCCGTTGACTACCATAAAATGAGTTGCTTTTTGAGTTGCCTTTATTTTATTTTTTTTGTGTTTGTTAGTTTTGCGTTATAATTTTACTGAATAATGGTTCGTCTTGTCAAGACAAATCGAAAAAGTAAGAAGTTATGACTTTTACCATAAATATTTGGGTTAAAGTAGTTTTTTTATTTTTTCGATTTCTTTCGCCGAGACGAATCGATAATCTATAAAAGTTTAGCACAAAACTAACAAACACAAATTTTTTTAATAAGGACAAAATGCCCAAAAATCCGAAAAAGCTAAGAGGAACGCGGCCACATTAACAAACAACTGTTTTGGATAAATTGGCCACTTGGCTTAGTTTTCGTTTTTATTCAAACTTTTTTTTGCTTTTGTTACTTTCGCGTGAACTTGTCTTGACGAGAGAAATCAGAAAAAATAAAAAAAAACTAGTCATTTTCTTTTATTTTAGTGCTTCAACCCGAAGCAATAGCTTCTAGCTAGTTCAGTGGATAAGATGGTTAAGCTCCAAGTGACCATATGAATTTGAAAAAAACTTCAGATAAACTTGTCCTATCATATTCCTACCAATTAATGAAAAGAAATACCAAAGTGTTTTCCTATTTTGTTTTTCAATCGATAGAATAGATTATTTACATCATGTATGAATTACAAAATAACGATCTGGGATGCTACATCAATTGTGAAAGTTCACGAGATAACCAAGTCCAACTACACCTATGCGGATGTACAGGGGTTCGAACTCTTTACCTTCAAATAAGATGCAAGAGTTCATGTGTACTGGGTATATACATACATACATGTGTTTTTTTGTACATACATACGTATAATTTCGGAAATCATACAATTTCGAAAATCACTTTTGTGACACAGATTCACAACAGTGTTAATGCAATGGTGGGTAACCCCTTCTGTTGGGTGAAAATCTTTTAATATATGTCAGTAACTTTTGTTCATGACTATGATAGTTTTATTAGTATTTTTAATGGAAAGCCCAACTAAATTTTCAAGCATCTCAACAATTGCCCTCCATCTGGGATACAATCTAGATTAAGTGCTTGGCTTGTGTTGCAGGAAACTGAAACTGTCACTGTATCCTAGTGGAAGGAAAGAAAGAAATGCAAATGGATACATATCTCTCTACTTGGTAATTGCAGAAACAGATACCCTGCTACTTGGTTGGGAAATGAATGTGATATTCAAGATTTTCGTGTAGGGCAAAGTATGGATTGCCTCCCTGAGATTTGGACGTTTGGCAGATAACCTCCCTGACGTTAACTAATGACCACATAACCCCCTATGGTTTTGGAGTAAACTGCAACCGTTAGGTTTTCCATCCAAACTAACGGAAGGTGTAACACACACCCCTATTGTGAGAGTGAGAATGGGAAAAAAATTACGGAGAGTGATTTTTTTTTTGTTACTTTATTTAAATTTTTTCCCATTCTCACTCTCACAATAGGGGTGTGTGTTACACCTTCCGTTAGTTTGGATGGAAAACTTAACGGTTGCAGTTTACTCCAAAACCATAGGGGGGTTATGTGGTCATTAGTTAACGTCAAGGAGGTTATCTGCCAAACGTCCAAACCTCAGGGAGGTAATCTATACTTTTCCCTTTCGTGTATGATCAAATTTGAGACAAGTATTTGACATTCCACCAACTGCAATTGTGTGTGCCCGCAATTGTTGTGGTTTATGTGTTTGGTGTTTCTCTCTTTGCACAATACATAGATGGCAATGGTGGAGTGGTGCGATTCCATGGGATGAAAACAGAGCAGGGGTTTGCTCGATTGCTTTCCCTTGAGAACTTCAACAATGCATCAAATGGATACCTAGTGGATGATTCATGCATATTTGGCGCTGAGATTTTTGTTATCAAGTCTACTGGCAATGGAGAGTGTGTATCCGTAGTAAAAACAAGCGATGACAACTTTCATTCATGGAAGCTGGAGAAATTTTCAGCTTTGAATACGAAGCGATGTTGGTCTGAAGAGTTCACGGGTGCAAGGCAAAAATGGTATCTCCTCTATTTTATGCACTTTTCAATTCCAATAGCTTTGTGTAAATAGCTGAAGTTAGATGTGATTCTCCCTTTCTCTTTTTTAATCCAGGAAGCTAGCAGTTTATCTTATCCAAAAGGATGTTCAAGCCAGATTGGCCAATATCTATGTCTGGGTATAATTTTGGCCAATTCCATATCTCTTCCTCCTGAAAGACTATTATATGCTGAATATAGACTCCGCATAAGGGATCAAATCCGTGGTCAACATGAGGAAATAACAGGTCAACTTGCACTTTTCCTTCGATTCATTGTTCCCAACTAATCTCTCGCTGATTACGTTATTAGTCTAATAGCAAGACAGCTAGTTTTGAAAAGTTTTCTGCTTTCAAATGTTGTCAAAGGTAAGCTAACATATGAACAGTTTTGTGCTTTCAAATGTTTGCAAAGGTAAGCTAACATAAGCTGATAAGCATACCATTCTACTGTGCGCACGCAGATGCTTCTTGGTTTTCTACCTCTAGAAGGGGTTGGATATACAAGAAGTTCTTGTCATTGAGGGATCTTCATGACCCGTCAAGGGGCTTTCTGGTAAACGATACTTTGATTGTTGAAGGTCAAATTAAGGCTGTAGCAGCAGTCACAGAGATTCTCCTGAATAACTGAAGCTATTATCGTTTTTGCTAGTAGAAGTTGCGTCTTACTATTTATCGGAAATTATTACTTCAAAGTACAATAAACATTCTGTATATTGCTGACAAGCCTTTGATCGAATCAATTTTCTAAAAATAGTGGAAAGCGAAGTCTTACTATGGACTTGGAAGCTTTGCATGCTTGACTTGAATCGTTACAAAATGATAGAGATATAATACGTTGCTATCGTTCATTAGAATTGAGTCTGCAACCTCTTCTATGTTTCAGAGGGTAGCATATTATCCAGTTATGCGCCCTTGATGATGGGTTTAAAAAGTAGGTTGGGATCCCTATATTTGTGCGTGGTCACTGGTCGACTTGGTGGTATTGGGTATGTTAATAGGTTGAAGTAATTCGACTTACAAAGAGAAATCAATGGAAATGTTAAATATAAGGCAAAATTTCATTTACAAAACCCCAATTACCATACGAGCTTTTCTTGCCGGACTTGTAGCCAAGGGCGGATTCAATGTAGGCCCAACTAGGTCACGTGACCCTCCTAAAATGTTATAATAAATAATACATATGTCTTCATTTCTCACAAAAGTGATTCATGGTGTAGTGGTAAGTGTTCCGTGTCTTTTCGAAGAGATCATAGGTCCAACTATTGATGGCGTCTTTTGCTTTGTTTTTAATGCTCCACAAGTACTCTCTTCTCCCCAAGTCCTGTGCTTAATTTCTCTCACTGAAATTTAATGTTTCAATTTTTTTTCTCTCACCGTAACTTACAACTTTCATTTACTATTTTATCAATTCAATAAGTACTAAACTTCAAACATCATTAAAAAGATTTTATTCAATTTTAAAAAAGTGCTTGCTTGAGCAAGCAGGAAGGAAAAGTGACTACGAGGAGGCAAGATTGAGGTGGTGACTTTTTGCTACCTCTTTGGTTTGATCTCAGATATCGAACCTCGAGTTGCATTAGAAATCTGGCATTACCAGATTAAAGTTGATAAGCTACATGTACAACAATCCAAACATAATGATGTAGAACACGTGGAGGCCCAATTCCATGATCAGCTGGACCGAGCCAAGCCTCGGAAGCCCAAACGGTGTTTAATTTCAGATTACCCAATTTGGCAACATTCGGACGAGCTCGGAATAAGCCCAAACTTGGTGGGCTGACTTATTTTCGCGCTCCGGTCAATAGTCATCAACCCTAGGTTGATGATGTGAACTGCTTTTCGGCCTAATTCCTTCGTTTAGGCCTCCAATTGGACGTTTTTGCCGTTTTAGGAAATATTTGTTTCGTTAATAACTTTTAGCGTATAATTCCGTAGAAGTTGATTCTTTTTGGAAAAGTCATGTTTTTCTTCCCTTTTTCCAATTTTATTATTTTCCCCAAATTTTGGGAATTTTCGTTTTTGAATTAGGGTTTTGCTAGGGTTACGCCTTTTTTCCTATAAAAGGGTTGTAACCTAATGTTTATGCAGCTTTTTATCAATAATATTCAGACTTTGTCTTTTTCTCTCGTGGACTCGAGTTTATCATTCGTTCGATTAGTACGCAACTAATCTCTTTGTTAATTCCGTTGCGTCAAGTGGTATCAAAGCAAGGCTTTTGCCTGGTTCGATGGCACCAAACACAAAAGAAAACACACCCATTGACGTTGGTCGTGGGATTACTGACCTACGGAAGATGGTGGAGGATCAACAGACTCAATTGATCGAGATCCGTCAGGATACTCACACTCAGTTCGCTGAGATCCGTGAGTTGCTGCAGGAGTTGACTCTACAAAATCGCCGAAGGGCAGAAAGGGTTGAGGAGGAACGCGCGGTGGGGTTTGCCCATCGTCAACCTCGTAACCAGGATCGGGAGCGCGCCGAGGGATTTGCCCGAAGCCCACCCGGTGATCGACGGGTTGCAAGACATCTTACAGTGGTTGGACGATTATAAAGTGAAGGTGGACCTTCCCACGTTCAACGGTAACTTGCATATTGAGGACTTTCTTGACTGGCTTTCTGAGGTTGAGAGGTTTCTTAATATGATGGAGGTTGCGGAGTCTAAACAGGTCAAGTTAGTCGCTTACAAGTTAAAGAGCGGTGCTGCAGTCTGGTGGGATCAGTTACAAGCGAAACGGTACAGGCAAGGAAAGGAGCCTGTGAGGACATGGCGCCGGATGAAGCAACTGATGATGGAAAGGTTCTTGCCGCCTGATTATGATCAACACCTATTCCGGTCATACCAGAATTGTTCACAGGGGTCTAAATCTGTGTTTGACTACATGACTGAGTTTAGTCGACTTTCAGATCGTAATAATCTGAATGAGACCGAAGGTCAGCGCGTAGCAAGATATATGAATGGATTGAAGTCTTCCATTCAAGACAGAATTGGGTTGCAGGTTGTGTGGGATGTCGAGGAAGCCTATAACCTAGCTTTGAAGGCCGAGCAGTTGGAGCGTAAACCGACCAGTTCGGGCTACCGTCGAGGTTCTGTGGAGTCGTTTGTTCCTACTTCTGATAAGGGGAAGGACAAATAGCCAACGGTTCCCGCGTTTCAACCTAGGAGTGCAGTTGGTGGTGGTGCTAAGTTCGGAGGGGCTAATCAAGCAAGTAGTTCCAACAACAGAAACGTGGCCAAAGATTCGAACCCTTATGCCAAACCAAGGGGTGACAAGTGCTTTCGGTGTAACAAACCTGGTCACTTGTCTAATGCATGCCCAGATAGGAAGGTGGGCCTGGTAGAAGAAGATGGGTTTGCTGAGGATGGCTCTGAGGATGATCCTGATGATGTGGATTATGCCGAGGAAGATGGGGAACGGGTTAATTGTGTGGTTCAACGGGTGCTTTTTGCGCCAAAATCAGAGGATTCCAACCAACGTCACAACATATTTCGGTCACGCTGTTCAGTCAACCAGAAAGTTTGTGATTTGATTGTGGATAGCGGGAGTTGCGAGAATTTTGTGGCAAAAAGACTAGTAGAGCATCTGAAGTTGCCAACGGAACCCCATCCCGCGCCTTACAGCATTGGATGGATTAAAAAGGGCCCTACGGTGAAGGTAACTTAAGTCTGTAAACTTCCTCTTTCAATTGGGAAATTTTATAGAGCTGAAGTTACTTGTGATGTTATTGAGATGGATGCTAGTCATGTACTGTTAGGTAGGCCTTGGCAGTTTGATGTAGACGTTGTTTATAAAGGTCGTGACAACACTTACTGTTTTAATTGGGAGTCCCATAAGGTTGTTATGGTACCTACCAATCATAAGGTGTCTGTCAAGCCTCCTAAAGTAGAAGGGTCCTCGTTTTTAACCATTGCTAGTTCCAAAGCTGAGTTTGTTGCAGGTTTGAAAGAGTCTGAACAGGTTTATGCAATGGTGGTAAAGTCGTTGGTTGTGCATGGAAAGAATGAGGCAGTGATTTCAGTGCCTAAACAGATACAACCATTACTGGAAGAGTTTGAAGAGCTGGTTGCTGATGATGTGCCTAATGAGCTCCCTCCCATGAGGGATATTCAGCATCAGATTGATTTGGTGCCTGGGGCAAGTCTGTCCAATTTACCGCATTACCGTATGAGTCCGAAAGAGAATGAGATCCTGAGGGAGAAGGTCGAAGAGTTATTGCAGAAAGGGCACATTTGGGAGAGTCTGAGCCCGTGTGGTGTTCCAGCCTTATTGACCCCAAAGAAGGATGGGACCTGGCGTATGTGTGTGGACAGTCGAGCCATCAATAAGATCACCATCAAGTACAGGTTTCCAATACCTCGTCTTGATGATATGTTGGACATGCTATATGGGTCAAAGTGGTTTTCAAAGATCGATTTGCGGAGCGGGTACCATCAGATTCGTATCCGACCTGGGGACGAGTGGAAAACGGCATTCAAAACTAAGGATGGCCTGTATGAATGGTTGGTTATGCCATTCGGCCTTTCTAATGCACCGAGTACTTTTATGAGGGTGATGAATCAGGTTCTGCGGCCTTTCACTGGAAAGTTTGTCGTCGTTTATTTCGACGACATACTGATCTATAGCAAGTCCGAGGAGGAGCATGTGGAGCATGTGCGCCAAGTGCTTATGGTGCTGCAAGAAAATAAGCTGTACATTCAACTCAAGAAGTGCAGTTTCTTGACTAGCAGCTTATTGTTCTTGGGTTATGTGGTTAGCTCTGAGGGGATTCATGTGGATGAAGATAAGGTGCGGGCCATTCGTGACTGGCCAACACCCAAGACTGTTACTGAAGTTCAAAGCTTCCATGGGTTAGCCACTTTCTATCGGCGTTTTATTCGGGATTTCAGTTCTATTGTAGCGCCGATCACTGAGTGTTTGAAGAAAGGAAAGTTCTTGTGGGGAGATGAAGCGGAGAAGAGCTTCATGGTGATTAAGGAGAAGTGCACCGCACCAGTTTTAGCACTACCTAGCTTTGAAAAGATTTTTGAAGTTGAGTGTGATGCTAGCGGGATTGGTATTGGGGCTGTTCTGTCACAAGAAAAGAGACCGGTGGCTTTCTTTAGTGAGAAGTTAAGCGAAGCAAGACAGAAGTGGAGCACGTATGATCAGGAATTCTATGCTGTGGTGCGTGCTCTCAAACATTGGGAGCATTACCTGATTCAGAGAGAGTTTGTTTTGTATACCGATCATCAGGCGCTGAAGTTTATCAATAGTCAGAAGAAACTGGATAGTATGCACGTGCGTTGGGCGACGTTTTTGCAAAAATTTCCTTTTACTATTCCGCATAAGTCTGGGGTAACAAATCGCGTGGCTGATGCTTTAAGTCGTCGAGCTGATCTATTGGTGACTTTGGCCCATGAGATTGTGGGCTTTGAGTTTCTGTATCACTGATGGGTATTTATTTCGAGGCAATCGCTTGTGTATTCCAAAGTCTTCTTTAAGGGAAAGCTTAATCCGAGACTTACATGGTGGAGGATTAGGTGGTCACTTAGGGAGGGATAAAACTGTGGCCAGTCTGGAGGAACGGTATTATTGGCCTCAGTTGAAGCGAGATGCTGGGAATTTTGTGAGGAAGTGCTACACTTGTCAGGTGTCTAAAGGTCAGTCCCAAAACACTGGTCTTTACACGCCTCTGCCTGTTCCTGATAGCATCTGGGAGGACTTGTCAATGGATTTCGTGCTGGGTCTGCCTCGTACTCAACGAGGAGTAGATTCTGTGTTTGTGGTAGTGGACAGGTTTTCAAAGATGGTGCACTTTATTGCTTGCCGAAAAACATCCGACGCTTCTCATGTGGCTCGTTTGTTTTTCCGTGAGGTGGTGCGTTTGCATGGGGTGCCGCAATCCATTACTTCTGATCGTGATGTGAAGTTTCTTAGCCATTTTTGGGTAACTTTGTGGAAGATGTTCGGTACGTTGCTGAAAAGGAGCTCCACTGCACATCCACAAACAGATGGCCAAACTGAGGTAACTAACAGAAGTTTGGGAAATTTGATTCGTAGTATTTGTGGGGACAAGCCGAAACAGTGGGATTTTGCTTTACCGCAGGCTGAGTTTGCTTTCAATAGTGCAGTTCACAGTGCCACAGGAAAATCACCTTTTTCTTTGGTATATGTGACCCCTCCAAAGCATGTGGTGGATTTGGTTCAGTTTTCACGAGGGCCTGGGGTTAGTGTTGCAGCTGAGGCAATGGCTAAGCAGGCTCAAGAGGTGCATGAGCAAGTAAAACAGAAGCTAGCTGAGACTAACGCGAAATACAAGAGGGCTGCAGAAAAGCGCAGGCGTGAGAAATTGTTCAAGGAAGGGGATTTTGTGATGGTGTTCTTGCGCAAGGAACGGTTCCCAGTGGGGACCTATAACAAGCTGAAGCCCAGAAAGTATGGTCCGTATAAAGTTCTGAAGAAGATTGGCGACAATGCTTATGTAATTGATCTTCCTGATTCTATGAAGATTTCAAAGGTTTTCAATGTTGCTGATTTATCTGAGTACCATGCTGAGGAGTCGCTGTATCCAGACTTGAACTCGAGGTCGAGTTCTTTCGAAGAAGAGGGAACTGATGTAGAACACGTGGAGGCCCAATTCCATGATCAGCTGGACCGAGCCAAGCCTCGGAAGCCCAAACGGTGTTTAATTTCAGATTACCCAATTTGGCAACATTCGGACGAGCTCGGAATAAGCCCAAACTTGGTGGGCTGACTTATTTTCGCGCTCCGGTCAATAGTCATCAACCCTAGGTTGATGATGTGAACTGCATTTCGGCCTAATTCCTTCGTTTAGGCCTCCAATTGGACGTTTTTGCCGTTTTAGGAAATATTTGTTTCGTTAATAACTTTTAGCGTATAATTCCGTAGAAGTTGATTCTTTTTGGGAAAGTCATGTTTTTCTTCCCTTTTTCCAATTTTATTATTTTCTCCAAATTTTGGGAATTTTCGTTTTTGAATTAGGGTTTTGCTAGGGTTACGCCTTTTTTCCTATAAAAGGGTTGTAACCTAATGTTTATGCAGCTTTTTATCAATAATATTCAGGCTTTGTCTTTTTCTCTCGTGGACTCGAGTTTATCATTCGTTCGATTAGTACGCAACTAACCTCTTACATATATGTGGGGTCCACACATACTGTGTGTGGGCCCCACATGTACGTGAGAGGTTGTATTTGGGTTGTTGCATGTGTTCCTACCATTTTTGACTAACATTTTAACGAAGGATCTCCTTAAAAATACCTGTTGTTATTTGGACCAAGAGTATTGAGGGAGAGAGAGAGAGTGTGTGTATTAAACTTTCACTATTTATATATGGAATTATCTTGTTCGTCAAAAAATTCTGTGGCGGTATCAATAAAAGAGAGGTGCTACTGGTACCGACCTATGGTTGTACATACGGCGTACATCGCTGTATGGGGTCCATTATGGATCCCGCACAAATGATCCAATCCGTTGATAAATTTTAAGACATTTTTTCAAGTGGCCCCGTAAAAAATTAGATTAATTGAATATGTGTAAGTACTCGATCCAATCTTCTACTTTTCATTCAGGAGTTTTTGGAAATGAATACTCTCTACACAACATTTCTAAATTAAGGCTCTGTTTGTTTCAACGTAAAATATTTAACACCTGAAAACATTTTCCATGTAAAATATTTTCTACAAAAATAAAGTTTTCGTGTTTGTTTTTCGATGTTTGGTTATTAGTTGTAAAATACTTTTTCAATACAATTATTTTTACCCCAATCGATTAATGGGAGGGTTTGGAGTAGGTTTTTTAATCATACTCTTTGGTAAAGGATATGGGTGCACATATGAGAGAGAGAGAGAGAGAAGACAAACGCAAAGAATTTATCTCTGATAGGTGAAGAAAGTGAAAGGATGGAAGAGATCGAGGTAATTCATGTGAGAGAGGGAGGGGAACGAAATTGGAGAGAGAGGGTGAGGGGTTATTAACTGCTGGGTTCCAGAGAGGAGATCAACAGAAATGGTAAAATACGGAGGTTTTGCCGGTAAGTCATTTTACATCAGGAAATTTTTTTTACAAGTAAAACATTTACTCATATTTTGTGCAACCAAACACTTGAAAAATGGGTAAAACATTTTATCCAAAAATATTTTATATCCAAACAAACGGAGCCTAAGATTTATTTTTATTTTTTTGTAGTTTTGTGAATAGTAGTTCCGAACAAGTTTTGCCAAAAAAAAAAAAGGACTTATTGAGCATTTTTTGAAGAAAAAAAGAATGCTTTTACAACTTATTTATTTTTAGGGGAAAGTTAGTTTTTTGAAATAATTGTCAGAAAACAAATTTCGTCCCTTGTGGCAAGTTGCCTCCCATCCAACAAATCCAACCTTATATCAATCGTGTTACCATGAACGACGAGGACGGTCTTTTTCTTACCTTCCACTGCCCATTTGGACAGGGTTTCCCCAGATCGTTCATCGACGAATAGATAGAATAAGATCTCTATTCCATGAGGGTCATTCATCGACGACTAATAGAATGGAGATTTCTATTTCATGTTAATAGTCGACGCACAAGGGCTCCTACTTACAACAGTCTCCGGTAGTTCCAAATAAAATAACCTCCCATGGTTTATTTATCACAATCACTACACAATTCGGAACAGTTTCAAAAAGAAAGATGTGAAGATTAACTGTGATGCCTAAAGAAATGAATAGAGAAATGTAAAGAGTGAATATCACTTGAAAGCATATCAGCAAGTAAACAACCTCATTCAAGTGAGGTATTCTATTCATCTTTTTTTTTTTCCTTTGAAAAACATAAATATCGCTGCATAATTTCTAAAACAAAAGAGCGAAGAGGAACTGAGGAAGAGCTAGATCTTCTACACAACAAATAACAGCATTTTAGCTGTTGAAAGAAGCAGAGCAATAAGTCGAACGGAAAACAGAGGGGAGACAAAAGAAGGAAAACAATCAAATTACTTAAGTTCCAAAATTTAGATCCAAGGCCACGAATACGAGAAGCAAAGAACAAATTCCAAGCTACCATTGTTTGAATACTCCACCATGTTAATCCTTTAAGATGCACAAACATTGCAAGCATCCTTATTTTCTCTCCCAAGTGTACGAAATTCCAAAAAATTGCTCTCCGATGCATTGTCCTTGAGTCATCCGAAACTCAGGCCTGCATCTTGCTTTTACTCAGGGGAAAACTACCGACAGGCGGAGTTGACTGGAAAGAATCACCAACCCATGGTCTCAACTCTCAAAATCACCACTCTCATGACATGCAGGAAAGTATTCACCAAAACATGGTAAGCCTGGTTGAATTGACAATTATACCCTCCCACAGATAAATTGCCCTAATACTCGTTCCCTCCCAAATCCATCGCTTTTTGATTTCAAGCCAACCATCCGCTCAGCAGCTCTCGACCCTCTCTCTCCAGGTAGCTCTCTCTCTCTCTCTCTCTCTCTCTCTCTCTCTCTCTCTCTCCAGGTAGCTCTCTCTCTCTCGTAGGTGCGTGTGTGTTGTGTGAAAATCGAACAAAACCTCACTCCAAACCCCCCCTCTCTTTCTCACACACACAGACTCGTAGTATCCCGACATTGGGACAAATTTTTGGTTGTTTTATGCAGATTTTGGCCCACATTGTTGTGTGAACCCTGATTGAAGGTTTGACATAAGCTACTTTGGTCGAGTTGGTGAGTTTGCTATATTATGTCCATATTTAGGTCACTGTGTTTGATTTTGTTATTTTGTACTCTCTGTTTAGTTCATGTTGTTGTTTGGCATGTGGGTTTGTTTACAAATATCGTGTAACCACCTAATCTGAACAGAGTTTATGGTTTCCATGGTCGGTATAGAATTTTGATCTTTATGATTAGGTGATTGTGTCCTTACAGAACATGTATGTGGTCCATATTCACATTTCACTTACAAAAAAACCTCCTGATCTGAACAGAGTTTATGGTTTCCATGGTCGGTATAGAGTTTTGATCTTTATGATTAGGTGATTTTGTCTTTACAGAACATGTATGTGGTCCATATTCACATTTCACCTGCAACCAAAAAACCTGGTAGGTATTTGATTAAGTTTGGGAAAAGGACACTGCAATCTTTAGCTTAGAAGAAATTAGGGCATGTTGACTATGTTCCCATTATTAAAATTCTTGTTGTCGAGTTGGGAAAAAGAAATCATGCTGAAGCTTAAATCATGGTAGTTTTATTCACCTTTAGTGACATCCTTTGATTTGTGATGTGTTTTATTGACCTGGAACAGATTTGTGGTTTTGATTGATGACTGAGTTTGGTCTTACTCTTCTATTGGAATGTACTTTTATGATTCTCAACCTAAACTACCATGCAAAAATTTAGAAATTGGTGTGCAATTGGAAAAATTAGGATGGACATTGGAATAAATAGGGATGAAATTGAGTATAGAGTCTGGAAATATATAATTTCCCTCCCCTTTGTTTGAATCTCTTGAACATGCATTTTCACAAATACGTTGTAGGCAAAAGCATGCCTTCTCAACTAGGTATGAACCGTGAGCAAAAGCAGAGAGGGAAGAGGGGCAAAAGGGGCATATATCAGTCGCAAATGAGTTGCGGTGAGGGCTGACGAACTGGTGGTGGTGATAGAGGAGGATGGACAGACAAGTTGGTGGTCGGAGATCCCAAGAGCACTTCCCCTCTTCCCTCACAATGCCTCTTGCTAAGCTGCTTTGAAATAAAAATTAACCAAACCTTAGTTCCTCTTTTGCTAACCTGCATTCAAATCATCACTGAATCTTTTTTTGGTAAGTTGCATCTAAACACAAAACTCGTATCCAACCCTCCAAACCCAAAAAAACTAGACTTTTGAATAGGACAGTGGTGTTACGTCACTGTACAGTGAGTGATATCGGAAGGGAGAGTACACTGTTTGTGAGAGAGAGAGAGGCTGTTCGAAGGAGTTGGGGGCCAAATTTGGGGCCTTGGATTTAATGTCAGTTTTGTAATGAAGTTTAAAACTATGGGCACTTTAATGAAAAGAGGACAAAGCTTCTCAACCCTTGGATCAAATGAATCTCAGCCATTATAAACAAAATGTGTTTGTATCGGGTCCACACCCTCGTGTTTTATTAGGTAGATATTTAGTTTTCACTGGTATTCTACTGAAGGAAGAAGCCATGTTTATTGACTTAACTTGCATAGTTTAACTCTTATAATAATATTGAAGATGAATTGGAATATTGTTTGGAACTCCAAGAATTAGATTATTCTCATGCTTAGTCAATTTTTTTTAATGGTAGGGGAGTCATGGCGTCTAGTTCAAATAGTGGTACTCCAAGTCCTTTGAGGATACGACTTTGCGACCACGGCAAGGAAGCGGTAGTGCACACCTCCTGGACTGATACAAATCCGAGTAGGAGGTTTTTTGGCTGCCCTTTCTGGGTTCCTGGTGCGCCAAAGAGGAATGGTCCACACTGCAACTACTTCGACTGGTTGGATGGTGAGATAGGTGAGGAAGAGAAAGTGGCTCGCCGATCTGAAAGGGATACAAGATCACTCCATAAGCGTATTGAGGAATATGTGAGAATGATAGAGGAATATGAGAGCAAGATGGAGGAAAGTGAATTTAAGTGTAAGGAACAAGAGACCAAATGTAAGGAGTATGAGAGAAAGATGAAAGAAATTGAGAAAAAGATTAATGATTTGGAGGCGAAGGTGTGGAAAACCACTGGAATGATGTGGGGAGTGTGGGTTGCATGTTCCATTTTGGTTGTCATCATTTTTGCTATTATCTCAACTGGATGTGGGTTTGAGAAAAAGTATTTGGGAAGGCCCCGTTGAATGAAGGGTCGTATGCTTTGGTTTTTGAAGTTTGGAAAGCGGGACTACTAGGTGGTTCCTTTTTGTAAGAAGAACATGTTATGAAAGCTGATTGTGGAGACAATTAAGATGGTTCTTATATGTAATATGTGAAGAAAATATTAAGTACTGAATTTCTGTATTATATATATATGTTTTTGTTGGCATCTATATTTGTCCTCTCCTTTTCATTAGAATCGTTTGCACTTTGCATTCAATATATTGCTTAGATAAAACCTTGTATCTTGTACCATCCAAGTAATGGTACAAGTCATAATATTGGTCAACTAGAGCTCACAAATGTTAACTTTTACTCCAGTGTGGCTTAGCTGAGGACCAGAGGGTACTGAAAGAAACATTTCTATTAGAAGGGTTTATAAAGTGGTTAGTCCTCTATTCAGTGGGATGTACATGTATTGTCCAGACAAAGACTACATGCTATTGTAGTGTTGCGAAAACTGACAGATATGAGGACACCCACTAGTTGGTCACCATTATCTACATTTTTAAGAATCAGCTGGTGAAATGAAAGAAACTTGATTTAGTTTGATCATGCAAGAACCCTGGTCTCAATAGTATCAGAATGTTAGTTAATTACCAAATCAAACCAAGCATTACGTCCCAACCCTTTGGGGTCTGCTAAATGTTGGTTAATGTAGTGAGAAAGTATCTTATAAGTAGTGTTCTAACAAATTATTAATCTGTAGATAGGCGAGCAGTGTTGTGGCTCTCATGTGACCAAACCAGAAAATGATTAGGTTTTTTTTTGGTGTTGAAATCATGAGGAAGTTGTACCATGAGCTCAACAAGAAAATTGTAATCGTATTGCGTAGGGGAAAAGCACACGATGTATACATGTTCAGTATGTAACAACTTGGGTTGACTAATTGTGGTTGGCATACGTATTACCATGGTTGAATCCTCCTGGTTCTCTGTCATTGACTATAGGCACTTGGATGCATTATGCCCTGTTCTATAATTAGCTCAAATAAAAAGAGACAGTGTTTGGTTTATGGGAGGGAATGTTTGTGAACTGTAATATGTTAATCATAGGTTTCCGGTTTTGTAAACTACATAGCCTTAAATTTGCTTTGTTGGATCCGTATCTTATCTCATCAAAGGCCTCAAAAATATCAATGCTTGGTTGATGAATAGTGCCAACCGTTGTCCTTCCTGTAGCAACTATATTCGTCATTGTGCCCATGACTATTGCCGATGCTTTAGCATGTCAACCTGATGTAGCCTATCCATGAACATTATGGATGGATTGAAACCAAGCTCCACTGCATTTGTTAATCTCTTGCTCTGGTCAGTTGGAAGACCATTTTGCCCTGGAATTCTAACTAAAGAATCTTTGATGCAATAAAGCTCAATTACTTCAAGAACTTGTGCTACAAATTTCTGCATTTTTGACATGTGGGGAAATAGACAGCCTAATTTTGTTGTCTTCACTGTAAACAGAATTTGTTTGTCCGTGGTCTATATAGTATTACAGATTACGAGTAATTAGTTGCTCACTTCTTACATGGTTTATGTCTGATGTTCATCTATGTGAACATCTATTACCAACACAAGGCTAACTTATTGGTTTCATTTGTTGTAATTCAACTGTGTCAAACCCTACCGGATTTGCTAGAGTTGACGTGCTCGTTATACAATAAACATGCGGTCCACACAGATATAGAGTGTAGTCTTTTAGCAATATGGACTTGGTCTTTGTCTTCAATGACCAAGTCCATATAATACTGAATTTATGTATTAAGTACCCAATTTTTGTCAAATTAACATTCCGTCCATAAATAACCTTGTATCATTTCATTGAGTATCAATTGTGTAGTAGTTATATAATGAAACCGGAATATGGTTGTGCAGCCATGTTGACGACTCCTCAAAAGAAGTTGATGTGCTTTTGTTATTCCGGTGGTGAGCGCACGGTGAATGCGGATGGCGTGTTAGGAATCTATTCGGGTGGTGTTTCTGAAGCTATGGTCATCGAAGAGGGTATATCATTTGGCCAGTTAGTTAAACAAGTTTGCTCCTGTATGGATATTAGCCACGATGGGAAGACTTTTTTTTATAGTACTTCTAGGGACAAGTCAAAGCATTTGCGTATTAGGAATGAAGATGGTGTTGCTATGTTGTTCCATTTAAATGATGATGATGTTGACATTTATGTACAAGAAGAGACTGTTAACCATTTGCCTTGCAACATAAGCAGCAGGTATGTACACTACAAATTTCATAAGTATATAGACAGATATAGTAAGATTTTCACATGTGTATTTTTTTTCTTTCATTGACGTGTTTTGTTTGCTTTCCTTCTATAGGAGTCGAACTTGGTAAGTAGCGGCCCCTCCACAGCTGGTGGAGGAACTTGTTCGCGTAGTGAAGGTAGCCTGGCTGTTTGCCACGAAATGGGTTTGGTGCCATACTCCCAACAACGAGGTGAAGACATCCTAACTGGGGATGGCCAACTTTTTGACAACCCCAGCCTCTTTAAGAAGGCTGTTATTCTATTTTCTGCGTTGAACAAGTTCACATTCAAGTATTTGGACAATAGTCGTTCATATTATAGGTTGGTTTGCGTCATTGATGGTTGTCCATGGAAGCTAATGGCTAGATCGCAAGGCAAGTCTGAACTTATTAGAGTGATCAAGCTAAACAACGAACATTTGCACACTGCACACGACACGGCTTCTTTCAAACCAAGGATTCGGGCAAAAGAGATGGGTATGATTTTCAAGGACAAACTACTTGTGCAGCCCGATCTCCTTCCAAGGAGCATATGCAACGACTATGAGTTAGTGTTCCATAGTCCCCTAACTTACTTGCAGGGATGGAGGACTAAGGAACGCACCCGAAAATTGATAAGTGGGCCAATTTCGATGACGTATCACTTAGTGCTGTGGATGTGTGAACGACTTATACAATCGATTTCAAACACAAGGGCAGTTTGGACTTCGAATGTGGATGGCAAGTTCAGCAACTTTTTGTCGCTTATGGTTGTAGCATTATGAGGTTCTTGTCGGGATGTCGACCCATGTTGTTTATCGATGCCTGTTTCTTGACTGGTCCTTATCGAGGTAGTTGCTTGTCTGCAGTCGCGTATGATGCGAATGATCAGTTGTTCCCCGTTGCATATGCTGTTGTATCATCTAAGAATTATGAGGATTGGCTATGGTTCATGCATAATTTGAAGGAAACTGTTGGCGATAAAGCAATTGTGTTAGTCACCGACCGCAATATTCCGTTGTTAAGGGCAGTGAAGGAGGTGTTTGGCGAGGAATTTAACGCATGGTGTGTTCGCCACGTGAAGGAGAATTTTAATAAACTTGCCACCGGGAAAGGATTGAGGGGGAACCCAAAGAGTTCCGCATTGGACCTTTTCACAAAAATTGCGTATGCATGAGATCATCGACTGTATGGGGTGTACATGACCAAATTATTTGGTGTGTCACCTGAGTTGGCAAAGTGGGTTGAAGACAATGGTCCACAACACTGGTCAAATGCATTTTTCCCGCACCGGAGGTGGAACAAATTGTATACGAATATCGCCGAAAGCTTCAACAATTGGATATTAAAACTGAGAGACTTGGACATCATTCAATTCATGAAGGGGCACGTGAACATAACTACTGACATGTTATTTAGGAGGAAGATGGAGGTCACAAAATGGCATCCTTTGCCGGTTGGTCGTAACATTGACAAAAAGATTCAGGAAATTCAGTTAAAATCTCAGGGTTTGACTTGCTGGCAAACTTCTCCTACAGAGTTCATCGTGTACAACGGTGAATGGAAATCTCATGCGGTGAAGCTCCACTCTGGAACTTGCAGCTGCTTGTTATGGCAGATGAAGGAATCCCTTGCAAGCACGTGGTGCGCGCAATATAGGGTACCCCATACAATATATATAACTTAGTGGACCCTTTGTTTAGGGTGGAGGCACAACTCATTATATACACGACTGTAATGTCTCCTGTTCCTCTCCATGACATGCCCTCTTCTACTGATATGGTTCCACACGTTAACGAGATTCAGTCTGGTTGCGATCTACTTGACATAGCTATATCATCTTCGACACCCATGCCAGCATTGCTGCCCCCCGTAGCAAAGCGACCGGTCGGCCGCCCAAAGAAAAAGAGGATTGAGTCCCAATTTCAAGACAAGCAAACAATTTTTTGTGGACTTTGCCACCAGCCTGGACACAATCGAACCACGTGCAAGTCTCCTTTGCTGGAATGATCGTTGGAGCAATAGCTTGTTGAAACTATTATTATTATTATTATGTTTTATTCATCTATATGGTACTTTCATTCAACCCTTTGGTTTATTCGTGGCATGCATTCGAAGTGGTACTTTTTATTTTAATGCAATGTATTGAACTGCTGTTGTCTGACTTTGGGTTTTGTTGAATGTAAGAGACTTATTCTTATTAGGTTCTTATTATAATGCAATGTCATGTATCTGTGATTGTAATGGAACATTGGTCTATGTGTGATAACTTGAAGGGAGGGACAGGCCAAATGACTTTGACATTGTAATGGGAACATATAATATGGTTGATGGTTCAGTTAATATCCACGTTGGTTTTCATAGTTTTGGAATTGTCTATTTCAGAAGCAAAGTGGGCTGTTTTGTGGTTGGATTATTAGCTGTGTAGTGTTCTTTTCGTGGTCATGCTGCTTGTTTGGATGTGTATAGGGTATAAATTCACTTGCTGTTAGTAGTTTTAGTAGGTGGCCATCTTTAAACTTGTACTGATTGTTGTTTGATGGCATTGATAATGTTGTATGTATTGATGGCTTACTTAATGTTGTATAAGTTTGAAGTTGTATATGTTCACAAGTTGTGGGATTGGGGGCCATCTTTAAAATCCAGTGCTATCCATGTCCAGTTCAAGTGCAAATGTGTAGTTCTGATGTGCTAGGTCCACCCATGCTCCTCATGCTGTTGCGTTCCTATTACTGCTATTACACACAGCCATTCCAGATTGCTTGTGTGCATTCCACTTCATGGACCTACTACGTTTTGAAGCTTATATTGGCTTTTGAATGTGAAAGTTCTTAAGGTGCATGAAGTTCATTTACTGCAAGTTGGCGTGCATTAATGTGGTCCTTTAGTTGGAATATTTTCTTCTTAATGGTTGATGTAAATTTGGTCTACAATTACACTTTTGTCGTGCGTTTCCTTTCCCTCTTTCTAGAGGGGATTGAAACATTCTTTAGCAATATGACGTGTTCTTTGTACAATATGACGTGGTCTTTATACAATAAAGATGTGGTCCACACAGACATAGAGTGTAGTCTTTTACCAATGTGGACTTGGTCGTGGCCTTCAAATAACCACCACCTAACTATTCACACTAGTGACTTGCCAAAGACATATTTATTGTAATTTTTTAATTTGTATTTTTTCCTCCTGGGGTATGCCTCTTATAAGCAGTATATTCGCTTAGGATTTTTAGCATTTAGACAAGGTGGTTCATCAAAAAAAAAAATGAAATGGAGAAATGGTAAGGTTTCCAACAGGTAAGGACAATACTTGACTAAAAATGAGTAATATTAACTATTACAAATAGGACCAAACATGAGTACTATTCGCTTCGTTTTCTAACTTATCCTTTATTAGGGTTGATGTTGGTTGAAAGCAATGGACCATTCCACCAATCTACCATGAATATGGTTGGAATATCATTATTATGAGATGTCCTGTCTGCAATGCATTAATTATGTTAGTTGAGGTTGAATATCATTAATATGGGATGTCCAATCGCCACATATGAGTTGGTCTTTCCCTATTAACATGATGCTCTTGTTCAATGTAATATAAACTCTTTTACATTATTTCACTTGCTCTTTTCGTGGACCAAAGAAAGTTAGTTGAGGTTGGATTTGGAGATGGCTCCCATTTGGGAGACAGACGCCCACCTTTCAAAGTGATAGGGCGAACTACCTTTCTTCCAACATTTTCAAAGTGACAGGTTATATGACATAGTCCATTCAAAGGACAAAAAACACTTATTCTCATTCAATATCAATTACTCTATTGCATGCATATCAATATCATTTACTCCATTTACAAATACATAAATTATTGTGATGGGCAAATTGGTATATTGCTCTTATTATATCAAAACAAGGAAATTTATGAAATAATATATACGTAGAAAAATATAAATTCAAATAATTGGGTTCGGATAGGGTTAAATCGGGCCGGGGAAAGCAAATACCATACCCGCACATTTGCCTATCGGATCGGGGAATACCAGCTCGGATCAGGGAGGGGAGGTCGGAGGCGGGGACGGATCGGAAGTAATTGCCATTCCATTCCTACATAGCAACAAGAAAGTTGTGCAAGCACTACAACTCTAAGTTTATGCAACACTCATGACAGTTATGTGACCACTAGAACTGAATGTTTATAAATGCAGGTTAAATACGAGATGGTTCACCTAAGTTTTCACACTTACCACTTCCCAAAAACAGGACGTGGTCTTTATACAATAATAATGTGGTCCACAGATAAATAGCGTGTAGTCTTTTTGCAAGATGAACTTGGTCTTGAAAGAACCAACTAACTTTCCACGCTTACCAGTTACCACTTGCCCAAAAACAGGACGTGGTCTTTATACAATCATAATGTGGTCCAAAGATAAATAGCGTGTAGTCTTATTGCAAGATAAACTTGGTCTTGGTCTTGAAAGAACCACCAACTAACTTTCCACGCTTACCACTTGCCCAAAAACAGGACGTGGTCTTTATACAATAATAATGTGGTCCACAGATAAATAGTGTGTAGTCTTTTTGCAAGATAAACTTGGTCTTGGTCTTGAAAAAACCACCAACTAACTTTTCAGGCTTACCACTTGCCCAAAAATAGGACGTGGTTTTATACAATAATAATGTGGTCCACAGATAAATAGCGTGTAGTCTTTTTGCAAGATGCACTTGGTCTTGGTCTTGAAAGAACCACCAATTAACTTTTCACCCTTATCACTTGCCCAAAAATTGGACGTGCTTTTTATACAATAAGCATGTGGTCCATAGAGATATAGAGTGTAGTCTTTTTGCAATATGGACTTGGTCTTCGTACTCAAAGAACCACCACCTAACTTTTCACCCTTATCACTTGCCCAAAAATTGGA
This sequence comes from Rhododendron griersonianum, assembly GCA_018127125.1. NCBI lineage: Eukaryota > Viridiplantae > Streptophyta > Magnoliopsida > Ericales > Ericaceae > Rhododendron > Rhododendron griersonianum. The sequence goes on from CM030798.1 coordinate 22,232,391, forward strand.
CATGCTCTTTATACAATAAGAATGTGGTCCAAAGAGATATAGAGTGTAGTCTTTTTGCAATATGGACTTGGTCTTCGTACTCAAAGAACCACCACTTAACTTTTCACCCTTATCACTTGCCCAAAAATTGGACGTGCTCTTTATACAATAAGCATGTGGTCCACAGAGATATAAAGTGTAGTCTTTTTGCAATATGGACTTGGTCTTCGTACTCAAAGAACCACCACCTAACTTTTCACCCTTATCACTTGCCCAAAAATTGGATGTGCTCTTTATACAATAAGCATGTGGTCCACAGAGATATAGAGTATAGTCTTTTTGCAATATGGACTTGGTCTTCGTACTCAAATAACCACCACCTAACTTTTCACCCTTATCACTTGCCCAAAAATTGGACGTGCTCTTTATACAATAAGCATGTGGTCCACAGAGATATAGTGTGTAGTGTTTTTGTAATATGGACTTGGTCTTCGTACTCAAATAACCACCACCTAACTTTTCACCCTTATCACTTGCCCAAAAATTGGACGTGCTCTTTATACAATAAGCATGTGGTTCACAGAGATATAAAGTGTAGTCTTTTTGCAATATGGACTTGGTCTCGGGAAAATTAAAATTTGGTTGTGAAAGATAAAAAGTGTACTCTTTGGGAACCATAGACTATCTTTCATTATGGTGTAATACAAAGCCTTTTGTATATCTTTAGTTTCCCTTTTTGGCCCAAAATAAACTTGAGGTTGAATGGAGGATAGGTCCCATTGGGGAGACGTAAAAGGCCAACAAAATACATTATCGAAACATAATAATTTCAACCGAATAGACCAAGACAATATATAATCCCTACATAATAATCTAAACCGAATAGGGCAACAAACTACATAATCCGTACGTACATAATAATTTGAACGTAATGGCCCAACAAAATACTTACTCCCTACTTCATTGCCTATTCGTCATCAGAATAATCTGATAGTTCCTTATCGGTTGCGTATTGCGGATCCCTCTTTATTGCTTTAATCGTTTCATATGGGTCTGAGCTGTCCTTTCCGCAGCCCTCACAGCCTTTATTATCAATCCTTGATGGACTAGCCGCTTGCACATAGCATTAATCTCCAACTGGAGCCTTTCGCAAACGTCATTGTGGAGACGGTTTGGCCTTCTTCCATCTATCATTAGTGCGGAGCGTGCTTTAGGCACCTTTAGTAGGTATTTATGATATTTTGCTTCCAACTTGTTCCTCCGTTCAAACATTAGAGGCCAGTTAAGTAACGCAGCAGCATCACCCTCAAACGAAGATTGGTTCCAATATAGTATGAAAAAAGAATCTTCAGTTGCATCATACTGCAATGTAGGCTCGATAAACGTTCGTTTGCCGTGCATGTCGTACAAACCAAGGGTGTAGTCTAATCTAGGGAGGCGCCATTGATCTTCACGTCCACCTACCGTCGCCGGTGGTGGTTCAGTACTAGGCCTGCGCCATTTCCGAAATGAGTTGCGCGACATCACCCCGCGGTACCCGCGCATGTGGATAACCGGCAAATCATCACGAGTAGTTTGCTTTGTGATGGGCCAAACAAGCATCCACACGGGAAAGCTGCGCATGTGGAGGGCCGTCATTGTCACCTCCGTCAATCTATCTTCGTAGTCGGGAAGGAGAGTTGTTTGTCATATCAGTTTCGGTTGTTAGGGGTGTTGGTGATGGCAATCGGGGAGGTGACAACTGTATGGGTCATTCCATAACAACCCCATCTGTTGTGAGAACTCTCTCCACTCTTCTCTGAAGTTGGGCATCATCCAAGCCTATCGAAGACCAACGATGGATTTGGAGTCTTCGTGCTGGTGGCCTTCTACGAGAACTCTCTCCAATTTCAAGTCTTCTTCCAAATGGGAAGTTTGGATCCATGTTTTTTATACATATCCCTCTTCTGTTTGGACTAATTATTTATATTGGCCCATTAATAATTGAAACGGCCATTAAAATGTTTCTTCACAATAGTCAGAAATGATGACGTGCTCCATTTGAATTTATAATATGGTCTTGCAGTAAAAAAAAGTATGCCTTTCGTAATGTCAATTGCTCTTTTATGAGTTTGGTGAAGGTTGGTTGAGGTGGAATGGTAGATGCCTCACCTAACTTTCCACGGGTCATACTTCTCAGAATTTATGACGTGCTCCAACTAATCCATTTATCACTTCTAAGTTTTCAATAACACTTGTACCATCTCAGGACAAGCAATTGTCCCAAGTAATTTACATCAACACCATTAAAATGTTTCCAGAACTTTCAGCTTCAAATGAAAATTGCAAGAACAAGCTGCTTTGGCAACAGAAAATCAACAAATAAATGATGACGTAAAACCGTAGTTGCATGATATGGAAGCATGAGTTCGTGTGGGAGAGCGAGAATATATAGGAGAATATAAGATTGGGAGGGTCTTAAGAGCATACAACATACTTCTATAGTTGCATGAAACCAAAAGTATAGAGATTGAAAAATATAAATTGTTTGTTAGTCCAAATACACATGTTAAATAATTACTGTCAAAATGAAAATTTCAGCAACTTTTGAAATATGTTACAGTTCCTTCAAATTGTATCTTGCTTATTTAAGGAATGGATATGCTTGAGATTTTCTAGCCTAGTAGGGAGGCCATCCTTTGCCGATGGGAGCAAGTTCCCTTGGAGGTTTTGACATGAGACCTAGCATGGGAGCGAGGTTCTGGGATGGATTCATCACCCCGACAGAAGGACAACCTAAGTATACAACTATACCAACAAGTTTCCTGGCGATAGAGAGAGAGCTTCAAAATGTAGATGCATGCATGAAACCCCCCTCCCTACATCTGTCTTTTTAGTGTAAAGGTGGCTTATCCTTGACAATATAAGTACACATCCTTAACCCCTAATCCCCCATAGTTTGTAACCTGGAGCTTGTCATTTGTTTAAGAAAAAAACACAATCTCGGTATAATTTCCCTAAAAAGAAACAACAAGTTCCCTTAGTCAAGAATAAAGACTCAAGCTTGCCATCGGTTACAATGCAGATTTCACTAATAGAGCAGCAATTTTGTCCAAATAATGCCGTACATTACCACTTCCCCTGGGTAATGAATGCCTTGCTTGCAAGTTTTCCAATAAACCGTGAATGGTATTACATGTTGCAAAAAACTTGTTGGGCAGACTGTACGAAATGGATAGCAGCTTCCAAAAAATAACAACAACAAAAAAGACAGAAATAGACAACTACCTTCTCCCCGTCACCAAGTCCTTGTTACAAATGCAAAGCGTTCCGAACATCATCAGCAACCCTAACAATCAGCTATATGGAGCAAAATAAACAGCAACGAAAACATGAGCGGTAAGAGCAATAGCCAATACATAATACGAATGGCACAACATCAATAGCCATAACAAACTAATTTAAACAGCAGCTACATAGCAGTAACAGGTAGCAGCAGTAGCAGTAACAGAGCAATGTAAGGCAGCCAATTTAAACAGCAGCTACAGAGCGTAATAGGTAGTAGCAGTAATAGAGCAATGTAAGGCAGCCAATTTAAACAGCAGCTACAGAGAAACCATTTACACAACATGCAACCCAAAGGTGCTCATGAATCAAAGCAAACCAAAACAAGTGAACTAAAACAGTAACTACTGTCATTATCTGTCTCCAGAAATGAAAGACCACAACCACCTGAAATGAAAGACTCCACCCACTAACCACCCCCACAACCACCCACATTTCCTCACTACTGTCATTATTGTAGGTGGAGAAAAATAGATAGTACCTAAAACAGCACTGAATCTCCTTCCTTCACGTGCTGCCCAACCGGAACCCTAATACCTTCGCCTGAACCCTAACCTGTAAAACAGACAAGGGGTGAGCGCACCTTTGCCTCTCGTGGCAAAGGCCCTCCGATGCCTAAGTTAGTATCTCGTACTGTATTCAGTAGGAAAGTGTGGAATGAATGCAACTTATTGCGTACCTTTTTCTTCTAGGTTTACCTTGTATTTATAGATATCCACTTACTTGCTCTTCAAGCATCCTCATCGCCCCAGGTCTCCTACTTCGTATAGGAAACCTGGCTCTTCTGGGAATCTCTTACCCAATCAACTGAGACCCCTTACTTATAGGGTCTTTAAATTAGAGGGGTTCGTCCCATAATAGGACTGCCCCTTAACTTATCTTTACCGTATACTGGGCTCCTCTTTCAGAACACTCCTATCGCCTTATCTCTTAAGACATTGTTTCATCAGATGATTCTATCTGTTCGGCATATGCCCCTACCGAACAGACTGCACAAGTACATGACTTCTCATGTCACCGGCCCACCTAGGCCGAACAAACTGTACCAGTTAATGACTTCTCATGTCACTGGCTTATCCCAGCCGAACAGATCGTCTAATCTGGTGCCTCCTCGTAGCACTGGACCTTACCGCCGCCGTCCACCTTATATGGGCCCCCATATCACTTTCCTCATTACACTTTATCAAGAACACCACGTGTTCGGCAACTATTTGCACTTGTTCGGGAACACCTCCCTACAATTGCTCCCCAGCTTTTGCTTATCACCTATTTTTCGAAGGTGATGAGTAAAGCTCAAAGAACGAACTTGAGGCCGAACAGATCAGATCCCGTGCAGATATAGTCATTGGGTTCCCATTGATGTCTTTTGGCGGTTTAGTCATAATTTCCTGGAAATAATGACTCCACGTGGCGTATTTCGTACACCTCGCTTTAAATTTGAACTAACGTTTGGTGTAACGGTGTTTAGAACTTTGTTCTCGTTGATTCCTTTTCCGTTATCTCTCATATAACGGTTGTGAGGGGAGACGGTTCACCTCCGTCTCCTCGCTTTAATCCCAAGAAGGGATCTTTTTGGGTTTTCCACCCAAAATTTCAAAAAGCGTCGGTCTTCTCTCTCTGAAACCAGACGAGAACTGTTCATCTTCAGTCCGCCATCGCCGCCGTCTGCGAAATCGATTTCATTCCTGTAAGACCTCTTATTCTTATCTTCTGTTTTTATTTCGTCTCGAGACTTCGTTCTCAGTCTCCTCTTCGTCTAGGGTTTCGATCCCATTTCCAGATTTCATTCTGTCTCAGTTTTCTGTGATTCATCCATGGCGGATGAAGCTGATAGTGGCGTTAAGCCGGGAAAATTCCGAAAACTCTGCGAGACACCCGCTGCAATGGCGGCGTTTAGGACTAAGTACAATATTCCAGAAACCGTTGGTTTAGAACTCGCCCCTCTAGGTGCGACTAGAAATGCCTGTAAATGGGATAGAACATGTATCCCAATCGTAGCAATTGTCGAGGGTGGAGTTCGTTTCCCCCTCGATCCACTACTTCGTCGTGTTCTTAATTGGTACCGACTCAACCCCATGCAAGTATCCACCAATTTTTTCAGATTGGTTATGGGAGTCGTAGCTTTGAACAAAATCTTAGGGACCAATATAGGAATCTGGGAAATCCAGTGGTGGTATAGCATTGTATTGAATCGAGAATACAATACTTACTACCTTAAAGTGAGAAAAGCAGAGAAGCGTTTCGTGCTTAACCTGCCAGACTCTGCTCGGGACCACGAGATGGACTTCCTCTACATTACTGGAGCTTTCGAGCCCATGGGGGAAGATGGCCAGGTGGTGGGTGTCCACGTCCCCCACGAATGGGGTTTCCCACGTACGCCTCTGCTTTCTATTCTTTTAAGTTTAATCACTTTTTCCTCTTACATCGAAGTTCCTCACTGAGAGTTCCATTTTTTGTTGTTTCAGCCGAAAATGCTAATAGACGCCCGAGGAGGGAACCAAGCTATATTCGAGAAGGGGAGATCAACATAGTTTTAAGATACAAAGGTGTTGTAGGTACACGCACTGCTGGACGAGGGCGTGATGCAAATGTCTTATTAGGCTACGATCCAGCCTACAGGGGGTTCATTGATAGGAGACTTGCGAACCCAAGCACCAGCGGTGCATCAACCTCGACTGCACCCCCACCTAGGAGTTCGAGGCCAGGTGCTGGAGTAACAGTCGCCGGTCAGCCAGGAGAGGTTCCAATCTCTGAAGGGGTCCCTCTTCCTCGTTTAAATCTAAGAAGATCTTCTCGTCATCAGGAGCCCATTCAGCAACAGCCCGAGCAATTAGTTTTTCAACAAGACACCAGTCAATCATCCTCGGCAGGATACTCTCCGTCCCCACCAGTTTCAGGTACCATGTCTCATCAACCTCTTAATCTCAGCACCTTACTTACCATCTCTCCCCGGGGACGCGGTGCCCCGGTCAGGGTGGCCTCTACTGGCCTTGCCCCCCTGCACCTCGACGCTCCAGAGGGCCAGGACCTCGATCGTCCTCCTCTCCTCAGGGACAAGATGGTTCCCAAGAGGCTTCTGATACCCATCGGGACAAACGCCTAAGGCATCAAGAAGCTGGTGCTTCGGACACACAAACCCCTATACCAACCCTGGAGACTCCTTCATCGGTTACCCAGGTTGTTCATGAGGCTTGGGCCCCTCGACTCGTGAGGGGGGACCGTCCAGTAAATGTTGGGGATAGTGCGAGCTCTTCGGAAACCGCATTGGCCCTTGCTCACAGTCTGCTGCTTCCCGTGGATATGCAGAAGGAGTCCTCATCTACTTCTGATCGGCTTGTCTCCACTGGTCTTGTTAGCGGAATCAAGGTAATTCTCATTTATCTTTTCCACCTCTTGTTGCACCGTATTCGAGGTACATGATTTCTTTACCAGCATATTTAAAGAACTTGTTGGTTTGTCTTTCTAGTTTATCCAAAAGATGGTCACCCTGGGACAAAGGTTCCAGGAAGCAGACGCTGAAAGAATCAGACTGATGAACGAGAATACTCGTCTGATTCGATCAGTCACAAGGGTGGAAAGGGAGAGAGATAAAGCGAAGCTGGATTCTGATGAGATGAACGGGAAACTGGGTGCTGCTGAAGAAAACCTTCGCCAAGCGCTGTCTGAAATTGATAGCACCAAAAAGATAGCATATGATGACGGTTTTAAGAAAGGGTTTGATGCTGCTACAGCAAGTTATGTGGAGCAGATGCCTGGTATCTAGGATCACATCTGGGCTGCTGGATGGGAGGCGTGCTTGATTAAGATCAAGGCCCCTGATGATTGCACCCTTTGGGTTGACAATGATTTGCCTAGCAGACGTGCCCAGCCATCTCATGGCTCCGTGGAGCCTGCTCTTGATGATATTGAAGAGCAAATTGACGATTTTGCTGATGCGGATGAAGAGATAGAGATGGAGACACAGGCTGCCCATCTTGGATCCCAAGAAGCCCATGATGAACAGCCAACCATAGAGGGAGCCGCTGTGGAGACCGTCAACCTGGAAGAACAACCATTTGGAGATAGTAATGCTCCTGTTGATCCGAGCAACACTGCGCCTGAGGTCCAGAATCTGGACTAACTTGGTAAGCCTCGGCCTGTTCCCCTGACCACTTAGTAAAATTTTTGCTGGTCCTGCGTGACCACAATCTTTAGTCCTGCGTGGCATCAGTACTCTTTTGAATACTTTTAACACTGGTATTTTGGCCCTTCGTGGTAGTACATTGGTTTGCTCGGCCTTTTCGTGGCCTTTCGTTTTTTATGCTAAGTCTTTCATACTTAGTTATTTAACATGCCTATCAAGTGTGTTCATACTTGATCATCGATCTAAGTGTGCATCCCAATTTTTCATAGGAATGTTTCTAAGTCTGTTTTGCATATCTGCGTATGTTCCCCAAATTTCACGTACTTGGACAGATTTCTAAGTGTACTCATACTTAGCTATTTCTAAGTTTTTCGTACTTATTGATTTTTTCATACAATATTCGTTTGTATGCTGTAAGGTATTTCGTACCTGTCCTAGTTTTTCGTACTAGGATATTTTAATGTAAACAAATATCTCGTACTTTTAAGTTTCTCGTACTCAGCCGTTGATGCAAACAAGTATTTCGTACTTTAGATAATCTAATTTTTCATACGTACGTTTTAAGGCGTTCATGCCAATCACATGCTCCCCAATACGAAGGAGGGTCAATTTGACCGTTATTCGGATTCATCAATCAAGAAAGAACTATATATTTTTCAAAAAAACTATTTCTTTTATTTCTCAAACTTAAGGAGTTGTTACGCGTACACCTTGCAACTAAAAGGAGAAAACGATGGAATTTTCTTCGTAATCCCCGCAAAATAACAAAATTCTAAAACAGAATTCGAAAAACAAAGGAATTATCTTCGTAATTCCCACACAGTAACATAATCCTAAAACAGAATTAAAAAGCAAAAAAGTCTTTTAAACAAAGAACTTCCTCAAATTGTGGACATTCCAAGGCCTTGGTACCGGGTTCCCGTCCAGGTCAGCCAATCTATAAGCCCCAATGCCCGCAATTTCTGTTACTCGATACGGTCCTTCCCAATTTGCTCCAAGCTTTCCCTCATTAGCCACTTTGGTGTTGCCAAGCACTTTTCGAAGCACAAGGTCTCCAATGCCAAATTCTCGAGGGTGGACGTGTTTATTGTAGCCTTTCGTTAGCTGTTCCTGATATGAGGCCAAATGGATCAAGGCCCTTTCCCTCCTCTCTTCGGCCAGATCAAGCGCAATTTCTAGAGCCCTGTCATTACCCCCACTTTCAACCAATGCAGTCCTATTGGTTGGAAGTCCAATTTCCAGGGGTATGACTGCTTCTGTACCATATGCCAACGAATAGGGAGTCTCTCCCGTAGATCTCCTAGGTGTTGTTCGGTGGGCCCACAGGACCAGGGGCAGTTCATCAGGCCATTTGCCTTTTGCCTTGTCCAGCCTCTTCTTGATTCCATCAAGAATTGTTTTGTTGGAAGCTTCTGCTTGCCCATTGCTCTGAGGGTAGGCAGGGGTTGAGTAATAGTTCCTTATCCCATATTGGGAACAAAAAGTTTTAAACTTTTTCTGGAACTGTGCCCCATTATCTGTAATCAAAGAGTAAGGGACCCCAAATCGAGTGATAATGCTTTTCCACACAAACCTTTCTATCATAGGTTCAGTGATTTTGGCCAAAGGTTTTGCCTCAATCCACTTGGTGAAGTAATCAGTGGCCACCAACAAGAACTTCCGATTTCCTGTTGCTTTGTGCAGTGGACCCACGATGTCCATACCCCACTGGGCAAATGGCCAAGGGCTAGTTAATGGCACCAAATCTTCGGCTGGTGTCTTTATCATGGGTGAGAATTTTTGGCACTTCTCACAAATTTTAACATAGACCTTGGCATCTTCCTGCATATGTGGCCACCAATAACCTTGAGAAATTGCTCGGTGGGCAATGGATCTGCCTCCAGCATGGCTTCCACATGTTCCCTCGTGTATCTCATGTAAGAACTTCTGCACCATTTCGGGATGCACACATAGCAAATATGGCCCAGTGAAGGATTTCTTATATAACTTTCCATCAGGGGATAGCCAAAACCTTGCAGACTTGGTTTTGATTTTGTGTGCTTCCTTTTTATCCGTAGGGAGAGTTTCATCATGTAAAAACTCTACGATTGGATCCATCCAACTTGGTCCTTGGTTCACGTCCAGGATCAAATCCATACTTCTTCCGATGCTCGGCTCGGCCAAGTAGCCAACTGCTACCTTTCGCTTGAGCTCAGTTGGGACAGCTGCAGCAAGCCAAGCCAAGGAATCTGCATGAGAATTCTGTCCGGAGCTTATCTGTTCTATACACACCCTTTCGAAGGTATCAAGTAGACTTTTGGCTGCCTCCACGTAGGCTGCCATCTTCTCATTTCGAGCTTCATACTCGCCGGACAGTTGGTTTACGATCAATTGTGAATCACAATAAACTCTGATTCTCTTAACCTTCAGAGTTTTTGCACTGTTTAATCCTACCAGGAGAGCCTCGTACTCTGCTACATTATTCGATGCACTGAATCCTAGCCGAACAGATTGCTCAATCATAACCCCTCCGGGAGGGAACAAAACAATTCCAATGCCTGAACCAGTGTTACAGGCAGATCCATCAACAAATAGTTTCCATTCCAAAGGGTCCTGTTCGGCAGGTGCCTTACCCTTTCTTTTTGAAGGTTCAACCTTTTGCTCCTGTCTTGAAGGAGGCTGAGGCGCTACAGTTGGTGAAAATTCTGCCACAAAATCAGCCAACACCTGGCCTTTGATTGCAGTGCGCGGCTGATAGTCAATATCATACTGACTTAACTCAACAGACCAAGTTGAGATTCGTCCAGAGAAATCTGCCTTTCGTAGCAGTGATCTTAAGGGAAACTCAGTATAAACCACAACTTTGTGGCTTTGGAAATAATGGGGCAGCTTTCGTGTTGCTGTTCTTAACGCAAGGACTAGTTTCTCAAGGGGCAGATACCTTGTTTCTGCGTCTAGAAGCGTTTTACTAACATAATAAACTGGGATCTGTTCGGGACCCTTGTCCCTTAATAGAACCGCACTTACAGCATGTTCAGAAACTGCCAGATACAAAACCAAAATCTCACCTGGGTCTGGAGTTGACAAGAGAGGAGCTTGAGCCAAATACTTCTTCAAGTCTTTGAATGCCTGCTCACATTCTGCTCCCCATTCGAATCCTTCTCTTTTCTTGAGCAACTGGAAGAAAGGCCTACATTTATCACTTGAACGGCTGATAAACCTGTTTAGGGCCGCAGCCATCCCTGTCAGCCTCTGGACTTCTTTCGTAGTTTTAGGACTTTGGAGCTTTTGTAAGGCCGTTATCTGATCAGGATTTGCCTCGATTCCTCTTAGAGTCACTAGGTGGCCCAGGAATTTCCCAGAGCCAACTCCAAACGCACATTTCGAGGCGTTGAGTTTTAATTTGTACTTCCTCAGAATTCCAAAGGCTTCTTTTAAGTCCTCAATGTGCCCCTGCCTGGTCCTGCTTTTGACTACCATATCGTCTATGTATACTTCCATAGTCTGGCCAAGAAGTTTCCTAAACATGATTGTAGCCAGCCTTTGGTAAGTTGCTCCTGCATTTCTTAGCCCAAAAGGCATAACGCTGTAGCAGTACAATCCTCGTGGTGTAATGAAGGAAGTCTTCTCCTGATCAGGCCCAAACATGGCAATCTGATGGTATCCTCGATATGCGTCGAGGAAACTCATTCGTTCATACCCAGCAGTGGCGTCAACCAGTTGATCAATCCTTGGGTGAGGGAAGCTATCCTTAGGAGAAGATTTATTCAAGTCTGTGAAGTCTACACAGACACGCCACTTCCCATTCTTCTTCTTCACAACCACTGTGTTGGACAGCCATTCTAGGTAATACACCTCTCGTATTGCTTTAGCCTCTAGCAAACGGTCCACCTCTTCAATAACAGCATCAACATGTTGTACTGCTGCCCTTCTTTTCTTCTGAATAACGGGCTTATTCTGCGGGTCGACATTTAGGTGGTGACAGATCACATCTGCATCCACTCCAGGCATCTCCTCTGGTACCCATGCAAACACATCAATATGTTCTTTCAAGAAACCTATCAATTCGGACTCCTCCTCATCCGGTAGTGACTCTCCAATCAGAAAATACCTTTCGGGATCAGTTTCGTTGATCTGTATTTTCTTTAGGCCTTCCACTACTTTGTCTGTTGGATTTCTTCCAACATCTTCAACAGTTGGTTGATCTGCCTCTACTGTATGGACTTGATGGGCCTTCGGAACTTTCTTGATGATTGAAATCAAGCACTATTGTGCTGATTTTTGGTTCCCTTTTATCTTTTCGATCCCGTGGGACCCTGGGAATTTCACCATCTGGTGATAGGTGGAAGAAACAGCCCTCATCTTGTGTAACCAAGTCCTTCCTATGATTGCATTATAGGAGGATGGTACATCGACAACCAAAAAATCCGTTCTCAGGACCTGTTCCTGCCCGAACGGGCACTGTCACCTTTCCAAGGGGCCATACTGCACTTGCACCAAATCCAACCAAAGGCGTAATAGACTGTTCTAAATCTGTCTGCCTCAACCCCAACTTCTTGAATGCACGTAGTACAACACCTCTGTAGCAGCTCCCAGAATCTACCAGGATTCTTTCAATGTCATATTCCCCAATTCGTAGGGTTATGACTAATGCATCGTTGTGGGGCACCTGGACCTCTTTCAGATCTTCATCGGTAAAGACTATAGCTTCATTGGGCACATCATTCTCTCGCCCCCTTTTGTTTCCCACTCGCATAACATACTGATCGTGCTTGACCTGCCTCTGCATCAATCTCACCTCATTCCTCGTATAAGGTGTGGCCAATCCATGTATCATATGGATCACCCCCTTAGGATCTGCTCGTAATCCAACTCCATTGCTTTCCCTTTATCTTTGGGATCGTCCTGAATAAATTCCTTAAGGTAACCACGAGAGACCAAATCATCGAGATGTTTGTTGTACATCTCACAATCCTCTGTCATATGACCCCAATCCAGGGGGTAACTGCAGTGCTGATTCGTAGCTCGTTTTGCCTCCTTATCTCCACCTAGACTTGGGGGCCATTTGAAGAAAGGCTGATTCTTTATTCGATAAAGAATCCTGTAAATTGGTTCTTTCCAAACCGTGGTTATCGAAAAGAACGACTTTGGATCAGGCGCCTGTTTTTCCTTGTAGGGCTCTTTCTTAGCCTGCCCGTACTCTTTCCTATAGGTCTTAGGTTCCGGCTTATCAGACTTCTTTCCTGGAGTTTTTGGCTGTTCGGCAACAGCTCTGCCTTCCTCCCGGAGTATGTCATCCTCCATCCTGGCGTGTTGTTCGATACACTCCATTAGCCTGGCCAATGATGACACATGATGCTTATTCAATGACCGGCGTAACTCTCCCCGAACAGGCAAGCCAGTTTTGAAGGTTGCAATAGCATACTCCTCACTGCAACTGTCTATCTCGTTAAAGGTCTCCCAGTATTTCTTTGCATAATCTCTGATTGGCTCGCCATCCTCCTGCTTCATCATTGAGAGACTTTCGAATGTCTTGGGAGCCTTTCTACTGGTTAAGAACCGAGCAGTGAACTCTTCTGCTAACTGTGTCCATCCTCTTATGGATCGGGGTTCCAACTTATGAAACCAAGATAGAGCCACCTTTCCCAAGCTTGAAGGGAACATCTTGCACATGATGGCGTCATCTCCATCATGCATGAACATTGCCTGTTGGTAATGTTGCACATGAGCAATGGGATCTGCACTTGTCTCGTAAAGCACGAACGTCCCGTGCTTCACTCTGCTCGGCAGACGCGCATCCTGTAGCTTTTTTGAAAAGGGCGACGCTGCTATATTACTTAGGGCCCGCCTTGCTACTTCTCGTGCAGTCATAGACCCATCCTCTCTCTTCTTGGATTTGTGGGTTACTGCCCTGTTCCAATCACTAGTAGGTCTCTCATACCTGTCTCTGGGGTGTTTTCTTATGCCCTCCTCTGGTGAGGAGCTTCTGCTCCTGCTTCTGTAACATGGGGGAGTCTTTTGCTTGCTTGGACTCCTGCTTCTTCTTTTTCGTGAAGAAGCTCTCTTTTTGGGAGGAGTGGGGGTTCTGGATCTGCTCCTCCTCCTTCGTGAAGGGGCCTTTCTGTACCGCACCATGACCAACCCATCTCCCTTGGACCCCCTTTCTGCTAACCCAGAATCCTCGGGATGTTCACGGATCCGCTCTAACTCTCGGATCTCGTGTTCCCTCTTCCGTATTAGTCGAGCATATTCCTCAACTTCCTGCCTCTTTTTATCGAGGATATCCTCGTTGCTGTGCACACTTCTCGAATATGCAACTGATTCCTCCCTGTGATGGGATTTGCTCCTTCTTGTGGAGGTTGTAGCCGTCTTACCCTCCCTATTCTTGGAGTTGTTATGGATGGTAAGAGGATCCCTGCTCGTGGTCCTCTTATCATGCCCGCTAGTTGGCTTTCTCGGGGCACCTGGTGGGGACTTATCCCCTCCGTCACCAGCCTGATTTTTGTCGGTAATCGGTGTGACTGGATCTACCTCTACCATGGTCGTTTTTCAAAAGGGAACTCTTTCGTTTCCCACAGACGGCGCCAATTGTAGGTGGAGAAAAATAGATAGTACCTAAAACAAGAACTTAACGGCTACTTCGTGATCCTTGCCGGAACCCTAATATGTCGCCGGAATCCTTATCTGCAAAACGGACAAGGGGTGAGCGCACCTTTGCCTCTCGTGGCAAAGGCCCTCCGATGCCTAAGTTAGTATCTCGTACTGTATCATACTGTATTCAGTAGGAAAGTGTGGAATGAATGCAACTTATTGCGTACCTTTTTCTTCTAGGTTTACCTTGTATTTATAGATATCCACTTACTTGCTCTTCAAGCATCCTCATCGCCCCAGGTCTCCTACTTCGTATAGGAAACCTGGCTCTTCTGGGAATCTCTTACCCAATCAACTGAGACCCCTTACTTATAGGGTCTTTAAATTAGAGGGGTTCGTCTCATAATAGGACTGCCCCTTAACTTATCTTTACCGTATACTGGGCTCCTCTTTCAGAACACTCCTATCGCCTTATCTCTTAAGACATTGTTTCATCAGATGATTCTATCTGTTCGGCATATGCCCCTACCGAACAGACTGCACAAGTACATGACTTCTCATGTCACCGGCCCACCTAGGCCGAACAAACTGTACCAGTTAATGACTTCTCATGTCACTGGCTTATCCCAGCCGAACAGATCGTCTAATCTGGTGCCTCCTCGTAGCACTGGACCTTACCGCCGCCGTCCACCTTATATGGGCCCCCATATCACTTTCCTCATTACACTTTATCAAGAACACCACGTGTTCGGCAACTATTTGCACCTGTTTGGGAACACCTCCCTACAATTATCTGTGTAAATTCTCTCTGACTACTCTGTAACCTCTCTTAGACACCACTTAACTGTACCCACAAACCAGGACCTACTATCAGTTGGACAAAACAATGACTAACTATCTTACTATTGTGCAAACTGAAACACCAAGTTAGTGGACAAAACACAGTGTAAATAGTTAACAAAAAATAATGCATAAAAAATCCTTCCATCTGCTCCTGCAGTGCCAATTTACAACCAATTCTGCTTCCGTTTCTGTTTTGAACTTCAACTTGCCCTTTTTGTCTAAAACCACTTGCTTTCCTTTTCACCTGCACCAGAAAGGCAAAGTAAGCAACTATATTAAATTTCATAACTGTAAGTTCATAACTTCAAGTTAATAGTACTACAAGTTGTGTGCAACGCCAATGCATTCCCATGATCTGCACTTCCCTTGGGTTAATACTACTACAAGTTATGAAATTGAGTATTAAGTTATGAAAAACCATTCCCAACCTTCATGACAAATGCAAGGGTACCCGGTAAATTTTATCTGCACTTCTGCAGTACATCATCTCTCCTCTTCTTGTGCGGGGATAATATAAACCGTACGAGTAGCCTCTTTCGCATATCCATACCCATGTTAGCCTGTATAGTAGAACAATTGTAAATCTCATACACATAATTTTCAGGTGCATATGGTTGATGATGAATAAGTGTTTGGGTAGTATTTACCTCTAGTTCGCGTGTATTCATCCTTCCCCCAGTCCAGTGCTCCATAAACCTTAACGTATAAAACCCACAGTCAAATCTGCACCCACATAAGTGTGTCCCATTCATAATAATGCAAACATTCTATGGAAAATGGAGATGGAGTAGGTACTCACATGTTATTTTGCTATGGGACATTTGGGTGGTGGATAATCCAATTCTTCCATGGGTATTCCATTGCCCTTGTCCGCTTCAAAACATGAAAGAGCGCTGATACCGGACCCCAACAAAAAAGAAATCCATTACAAAGTCACAGTTAAACTCAAATGTCTCCACAAAGAATAAAACCATTGCACAACAAACAAACAATGTGGATGTGCTCACCACATCCACAGTAGCTAAGGTCTTTTCATCTTTTTTTAGGTTCATCGAATCAAGGACATCAATATGCTTCTCAACCAGGTTTATAACAACACAAAACCAATGGTCAGATGTGGCCAACAAAATCGGCAGAAACAGCTGCATCCACAATTATTTTGAAATTAGTAAAGGGCCCCAACCATAGAAAAGAACATTACAAATTTATGAACATAAATAAAGAAATTGTAAGACTTGCCAAATTGCAAATCGCGACATCATATCCCAGAATGTTTGGATCAACTCTGTCGGTCAAGACATTCTGCTTCTTTAATTTTTGTATATTTCGCAAATTGTCCTACAATGGATGGAAACATTGTATAAATTTCCAAAAACTGAAGTCAAAGAAGAAGTTCAGTACTTGGATCTTAGGTATCCATTTGAAATTACCACAAATGTGCTTGAGAACATGTGCCGTGTTGGAATGGGGACTCCGTATTTTTTTGGAGACTTCTCTTTTTCCTCTTTCATCAACCAAACAATCATGCTCTCCGTGACCTGATAAACAATGGGAACAAATCGAAAATGGGACATGAATCCATGTAATGAAGAGTAAATGTGTAAAAAAACAACAGGTTTAGCTTCGTGGGCCGGGAATGCCCGACTTATCAATTTATCCGGTAAACTACTAGGGGGACATGTAGCCATGCCGAATTAATTGTATTTTGGGCTGGAGCGATGAACGTATTTGAAGTGGCTCATTTTCTACCCAAGAAGCCTATGTATTAACAAGGGTTAATTTTACTTCCGCACCTAGCTACTTTCGGGTGGGGGGTAGGTCCTAGTGGAAAAGTTATAGACACCTTTCCATTTGAAGTACACAAATTTAGAAGTAGTAAATTAATTACCAAATTTGACATCCAACCCCTTTCTTTGAACACATTATGTAAATCAATCCGCGATGGGTTGAACGTCATGCCATCCATACTAACAAGACCCGCCCTGCAAGTATCAAAATACACCTAATTAGTTACTTATACCTTGTAGAGACCCGTATTTTCTTTAATTATTGAAATGTTTATTAAATGACTAATTGGGAGAATATGGTTTAATTGGTGAAATTTTGATTTGAGGATCTAAGTGAAAGAATAGAAGATTGAGGGAGTGGATGTATAGTTTAAAGATATAAGAGTATATAAGGTGTGTGTGTGTGTGGTAGAGGATCATTTTTCATCCCCAAATTCTCTCTCTACCGTTCTCCTCTCTCTCACCAGCCGAACTCCTCTCTCTCCTCTCATCTCACACAAAACTCCACTCCATCTCTCAATATCTTCAAGAAACAACCTCCCTTCGGCCTTGCAATCACGTTCTTAAGCTTGAAAGTCTTTGGGTTTCTCCGGGTAAAGCTTGAATCGAAGTTTTGAGGTTCGAAGAGGCTAGGGCTTGCTCAAATCTTGTAGATCTTGGTTACCGTCGCGAGGTAGGGACTTCTTTACCTCTTTTATGTGTTTATATGTTGATTTGGTGTAAGAATCGAGTTTTGATCGTCTCACTTTGTTCATTTTGAAAGCTGTCAAAATCTGTAGAAATCGCCCGAAATCGCCTAGGGATCGATCCCTAGGCATGAGGGATCGATCCCTCACTTCAAAACTGGACTTTTTCACCTTAGGGATCGATCCCCCCTCTCTTGGGGATCGATCCCTTCCCTCTCTGGAAGTTCTGCTTGCTTTCTGGGTTTCAGCCCAACTTCAAACGGCCATAACTTCCTCGTCCGATGTCCGATTCATGCAAACTTTATATCGATTCAAAGGTCTTGAAGTCAGCTTTCATTTGCCACCAAAATCACCTTAAGAATCTGAGTACACAAAAAGTTATAATCATTTGAGTAGAGGTGTGTCAGTCTGCCGATGTCTGTGGCTATTCCTAAGGTTGTTCTCGTTCCGTGTTATGACTCCATATATAATTAGAACATATTTAAGTCACCCTCGAACATGATTACTTGTGTCCTATTGACTTCCTTGATTTATTGATGATATCCTTGTTCTGTTGATCTTCCGTTAGTAAGGATCGAATAAGGGTTTACTTAGTTAAGACTTCGTTTGATAGCATCTTGTTGATAGTTGGTTACTTGTGAATGCTTATGGTACATTTGTGGCAATGTTGGTATATTATATGATGTCTCCTGTGTGAATGTGAACATGGGGGAGTCTTGGTTTGCATATCGGATAAGAAAGTAGTTGTTTGTGTCGAAAATTGGGATAAGGAGTCTCGTAACGCAAGGGGTGGTAATACGATGTCCCAAGTTGTTAGGGTTCACTGTAACGCAAGGGGTGGCAATACGGTAATCCTCGTGGTGTTATACGGTAACGTAAGGGGTGAAAATACCGATGGTGGAGATTGGCGATAGAGAGTCGTGTCGAGGTTACTGGAGTTGTCAATGTCTAGTGAACTTGATGGTATATTGTTATAATTGGCATGTCTTGGAATGATTATTTTGAAACGTTGGTATACTCATGAATCAATTGTCATCCATTGATTGAGCTGTATCTTTTGTCTTCATCCCCTTGCACTTATCATCATATTAGTACATAGAATTGGAAAAGATTTCTCCTACTGGGCTAGTGTAGCTCAACCTAATCTTTCTTTTCAGGTTCAAATGTTGGTCAATAGCTCGCATGCTTTGTGTACTTGGAAGTGAAAGACTTTTTGGAAGTTAACCTTATGTAGTTACTTAAGCATTTTTGTATTAACTTAATTTTGACAGAGATGTATTTGTAACTTAAAGTGTCAATCCTTTTGACTAAACGTTTGTAATATTCTAAACAGGTTCGTACTTGCACTTATGTATATTTGGGGCCGAAGTGCCAAAGTTGTAAATCTTTAATCTTGGGAACTTGATTTGTAATTTAAGACATGTGGCAACTCTTTTGGGTAATATGTATGATAAGCGAGGCTCTTTTATTAAAATGTATTATTTAATTATGTTAAAAATTGAGGGCGTGACAAATTGGTATCATAGCGTTAGGTTTGAATACCTAGAGACCGTGGGGAGACTTAGTCTCATGGGTTAAAAAAAATCATTACATATTTCAACAAAAACATGTGTGTGCTTGCATGACTGACGTGTGTCTACAAAACTGGCATTGCATTTATGTTTGCGTGAAATAGTGAAAAGTTGATGCTTGTGTCTAAGAAAAAGAGAAGCTTGACATCCTTGTAGAGATCGTGGTTGCAACTGTCGTTATTGTTATTGTTATTGTTGGCAGTCTTGAGCCATCTGTGGTAAGGTGCTCCTTTTTGGATGAGATGTCAAACAAGAAAGGCTTGAAAAGCCGAGATTGTGGTAGTGGTTATGTGTAGTAGCGAGGTCGACGCGTGAAAGGTGGTATTCGTTAGTATGTAATAAAAGTGTTAGACTATTAGAAAGATTTATGAACTAAGTGTTTGATGTGTTTTATTCAAATTGCGCAGATTATGTATTAAAATTTAAATGCTTTAAGTAGATTTTATGTGATGTGAGGTGCGTTGAGTGTAAACGAGCGTAGGGTAGTATGTTTATTAGGATCAAAGAAGAAAAGAGAATACATGTTGAGGTGTGACAGGAACCATAGTTTGTTTAGAAAGTGAGTAAGGTGTATCATAGCTAGAGGATTGAACTAGTGAGTGACTTGAATGTGTTTGAAGGGATTATGTTTTGTTGTGGTAGTGTTTGTGGTTTGTTATTGTTATGGCAGTCATTGAGGTAGTAATTTTAAGTATAGGTAAGACAAGTTGAGCCTTCGTAGAAAGTTGTAAGTATCCGAGTTTGACCTAGGAAGATGAGAGTTATAGGTAGGGTGTCTAGATATAGTATGTGTCTTCTGGACACCCAGGCGACTACCGATGAGATCCAGTTGGAAGAGGCACTTGATCAACGCCCCTTCTAGATGGAAGTCTCAGAAAGTCAATTGGACACTAGGATTGTGTATAGGGGCTAGATTTCTAAGCTTGAGAAGAGTTATAGTGTTGTAGTCATCATTGCTGAGGTGAATGTCGTGATGGTGTCGTTATAGCAGATTGATAGGAAATAGTGAAGACATTGTTTGGTGAGAGGGACAACAAGACTTGAGGTGAACTATATCGATGTGACTTGAGTTGAATGATTGAAGTAAGTGTGTGGTGAGAAACTTGTTTGAAGTGAGGGCGATACGAATGTGAACTGTTGAGGTTGACAATGGGGCGAAATGTAATTGGTGCCCTGAGTGGTAATGGTAGGAACTTTGAAGTGATAAGCGTGTGGAGAAATAGAATGTCATGAATTGAAGGATCGGAGTGTAGAGATCGTGTATGATGTGTAGTTAGGAATGTAGACTAGACTAATGATAGTGTAGGACACGTGGAGGTATGCCATTAAGACGATAAATTTGTTTAAGAGAGATAAAGAGATAATAGTGATAATGATAGTGATAGCAGAGATGGTGGTGGTAATGGAAGTTGTTGTTCTTGAGGTCGAGTGTAGATATGGCGAATGCCTTTGAGGAAAATTGAGGTTGATATGATTTCTTAGTAGAGAGACAATCGTGAGCTGTGAAACTTGTGGTGAGCGGAACTGTTAGAGGATGTTGGTGCGAGTGAGATTGATTCTTAAGTGACGAGTAGTTGGAGTCTTAGAATTAATATAACGAGAAGTATAGACATGTTGTTAGGTTGTAAAGTTGTTGAAATAGAGGAATAATTAGAATTGATAATACGTGTATTTGTGATGTGATGCTATGATGCTTAAGACTGTGAACATGAGAAATATGTGACTTGACTTGACCGTATGAATGAGAATGCTCTAGATTGGTAAAGTGAATAGACGTCGTGCGAGGCATTACGAGATTGAAAGGAATGAGATAACTGTTGGGCTTCCTAAAGCCATGAATCGTGAAGTGTTGGGTACTGTATGAGTCCGATGATGTGTAGGTGTGTTTGGTTCTGTGCAATGCTATTAATTTGTACGATGAGTCAGCGGATGGTTTACTGAGATTTTTGTGCATAAAATGTGCTGCTATTTAGTTTAAATTTTCTTGTTTGACCGGTTGTGTAATCCTAGTTGGTGAGGTTTATCCTTTGAATGCAGTACTAAGTAGATAGTGATGTGATGTGTGGATTCATGTCCTTAGTCAAATATGTAATCGATAGAAACGTACTTGAGTTGATTGGCACAAATCCTTTAGTTTGACGTAAAGCTATGCGATGAATGGAATCTCTATTCTCAACTCCTTGTTTTGTTGTGTCTTACGATTTGACGAGTGCTTTGCATGCCTTTCATTTTCTAGACTATGGTCTTATTGAGAATCTTGATAGTCCAGTTCATTCTTCGTGAGATGTACACTGAACAAGTAAGACTAATTGGACGTTGTAGACACATGCCGCATTTGAATCAAATCATCTATTTGAGGCGTCGAGAAAGTATAGTGAAACGTGTGAAGTGGTGGATTTTAGTTTTGGGAACTGTTACACCTACAAAGTTATATATATATATATGTGTGTGTGTGTGTGTGTGTTGGGACGCGAAATTTTCTGAAAAAGGGAATGCTTTGTGAAAACTGATTGTTCGTATAGTCCCTTTTGGAAATGGTAACAGTATAACTTTACAGTCGGTTACATCCCAGTGGAGTGAACCTCATCCCAAGTTTTTGCTATGTTGACTACTTGTTGATAATGTCTTTTAAAAAAAAAATTTACTTAATGACGTGCGACACTATACACATGCCATTGAAAATCGTAAATTGGAGACTCGTGGTTGTTTAAATTTTTTTGATATCATCATGTTGGACGTTTAGACTTTGACCTAGCGTTTATCTTCTCGAGGGAACCTATCTTGAGTATTGCTATCTTATGGGAGATTGTCCTAGAGGTTAATTACTCTAAGATGCATTAGTTTTCATGACTCTACTGGAACCTAGTAATTGATAAGGGTCTCCATGTCTCAATTATGACTAGCAGTGTTATTCTTTGGGTGACTAAATGGAGTTGTTTTGTAGTTGGAACCTAACACATGTCCTTTCCTTAACAGCATCAATGATATGATCGGAAGATTTGATATGAGAAGTTTCTGCGATATGTCAACCCTTAGTTGAGAGTAGTTAATGGCTTGTGGTAAGAAGAGTAATGGATTTGAGAGTTCACCTGAGTAGTTTTAATGTTGTGTCGTGTTGAGTTATGTAGAAGGGACGTTACCGTAAGAGTAAGTTTGGGTTTCCAAGACGGAAGTGGGTGGTGATTCCGAGTAGGCTGAGGGATGTGGAGTGATGTTGGAATCTTGGTTAGGTATGTAAAGTCGGTAAAAGAAATTATGTGGGTGGACAGGGATGGGAGTTAGAGATAATGGCTAGTGGTTTGGTGTTGTGTATTTCGCCGTACCAAGGGAAGTTAATCGTGTCTTTGTGAGGGGGAAGTGAGTACCAAGATGCATAGGACCATTTGGGATAATTAAGGGAGTAATGTTGCAACCTATCATTAGCAGTATCAATAGAGTTGGATCGATTGTGGGACGTGTTTACTCTTGGCGTTAAAAGAAATATCAATAACTTGAAGCGTGGGGAGTTTAACTATTGCAAGTTGGTGTTTATGACTGAGCAGAGGATAATGAATCATTATATGTAGTCTAATTATTGGGTCTTAGATTGTTTGCAAGCTAAGTTTAATTTGGATCCGTTTTGTGATTATGAATCTTGTTTGTAAACAAGTCACTCACATTCTCTAAGTTTTCTATGAGTATCTTTGGGTAAAATATGCATGCTTAGTTAGATTTTGGGGTACATTTGAACCCGGTTATCACAAGGAGGAAATATTAAGCCATAGTTTTAAGTTAGAGATGGCCCATGCTATTTCAAGGAATTTAACATCATGTGATAAGGAAAGGGATGATTCGCTATTGTATGAGATGTATATTAGATCAGGTGGTACCAAGTGATTAGTTAACTCTTGAGAATTCTTTTAGAACGCTTTTAGGCAGATGAGAATTTTCTTGATTCTGTTATAATAGAGACCATTTGAGTACTCTAAATTAGTATGTGAAAATTTTGATTCGTTGGTTGACGTTGATTGAGGGAAATAAGAATTGGAGTTTTATAAGCTTTTCGATACATCCTTCTTGATAGGTAGATGAATACTTAATGGAATAAGGCACAAGGAATAGGAATGTGAATTTCAGAGCTTGGAGAACGTGGGTGCATTAGTTGATAGATCTTGATGTGATTGTTACGTAATTATTTGGGATTAGAACTTTAGTACAAATATTCAACGAATTTGAGTATCTGTGCAAATCCAAATTTGATAGGGATGATTAGAGGTTGGTGGATTTCTTAAGGAGAAATTGATACGTATCCTAGATTTGCGCGAGCAAGTCTTGAGGGGTAAAACCATTCTGTTAGTGCGAGTTCTTTGGAGTAATCTCGAAAAGGAAGAGTCGATGTGGGAAAGAGAGGACGAGGTTAGAGAAAAGTATCCGCATTATTTTCGAACTGAATCAATGTGAGTCTCAAATTTCGACTTTATGATTGTTAACTTGTTGTTTGGTAATATATGTGGTGGCATTAGCATGTTTACTTAACGCGTGAGCTTAGTTGGTTTGAATTGTAAAATTTCGGGACGAAATTTCTTTAAGAATGATAGATTGTAGAGACCCGTATTTTCTTTAATTATTGAAATGTTTATTAAATGACTAATTGGGAGAATATGGTTTAATTGGTGAAATTTTGATTTGAGGATCTAAGTGAAAGAATAGAAGATTGAGGGAGTGGATGTATAGTTTAAAGATATAAGAGTATATAAGGTGTGTGTGTGTGGTAGAGGATCATTTTTCATCCCCAAATTCTCTCTCTACCGTTCTCTCTCTCTCTCACCAGCCGAACTCCTCTCTCTCCTCTCATCTCACACAAAACTCCACTCCATCTCTCAAGATCTTCAAGAAACAACCTCCCTTCGGCCTTGCAATCACGTTCTTAAGCTTGAAAGTCTTTGGGTTTCTCCGGGTAAAGCTTGAATCGAAGTTTTGAGGTTCGAAGAGGCTAGGGCTTGCTCAAATCTTGTAGATCTTGGTTATCGTCACGAGGTAGGGACTTCTTTACCTCTTTTATGTGTTTATATGTTGAGTTGGTATAAGAATCGAGCCTTGATCGTCTCCCTTTGTTCATTTTGAAAGCTGTCAAAATCTGCAGAAATCGCCCGAAATCGCCTAGGGATCGATCCCTAAGCATGAGGGATCGATCCCTCACTTCAAAACTGGACCTTTTCACCTTAGGGATCGATCCCCAAGAGAGGGGGGATCGATCCCTCCCCTCTCTGGAAGTTCTGCTCGCTTTCTGGGTTTCAGCCCAACTTCAAACGGCCATAACTTCCTCGTCCGATGTCCGATTCATGCAAACTTTATATCGATTCGAAGGTCTTGAAGTTAGCTTTCATTTGCCACCGGAATCAACTTAAGAATCTAAGTACACAAAAAGTTATGATCATTTGAGTAGAGGTGTGTCAGTCTGCCGATGTCTGTGGCTATTCCTAAGGTTGTTCTCGTTCCGTGTTATGACTCTCTATATAATTAGAACATATTTAAGTCACCCTCGAACATGATTACTTGTGTCCTATTGACTTTCTTGATTTATTGATGATATCCTTGTTCTGTTAATCTTCCGTTAGTAAGGATCGAATAAGGGTTTACGTAGTTAAGACTTCGTTTGATAGCATCTTGTTGATAGTTGGTTACTTGTGAATGCTTATGGTTCATTTGTGGCAATGTTGGTATATTGTATGATGTCTCCTGTGTGAATGTGAACATGGGGGAGTCTTGGTTTGCATATCGGATAAGAAAGTAGTTGTTTGTGTCGAAAATTGGGATAGGAAGTCTCGTAACGCAAGGGGTGGTAATACGATGTCCCAAGTTGTTAGGGTTCACTGTAACGCAAGGGGTGGCAATACGGTAATCCTCGTGGTGTTATACGGTAACGTAAGGGGTGAAAATACCGATGGTGGAGATTGGCGATAGAGAGTCGTGTCGAGGTTACTGGAGTTGTCAATGTCTAGTGAACTTGATGGTATATTGTGATAATTGGCATGTCTTGGAATGATTATTTTGAAACGTTGGTATACTCATGAATCAATTGTCATCCATTGATTGAGCTATATCTTTTGTCTTCATCCCCTTGCACTTATCATCATATTAGTACATAGAATTGGAAAAGATTTCTCCTACTGGGCTAGTATAGCTCAACCTAATCTTTCTTTTCAGGTTCAAATGCTGGTCAATAGCTCGCATGCTTTGTGTACTTGGAAGTGAAAGACTTTTTGAAAGTTAACCTCATGTAGTTACTTAAAAGCATCTTTGCATTAACTTAATTTTGACAGAGATGTATTTGTAACTTAAAGTGTCAATCCTTTTGACTAAACATTTGTAATATTCTAAACAGGTTCGTACTTGCACTTATGTATATTTGGGGCCGAAGTGCCAAAGTTGTAAATCTTTAATCTTGGAAACTTGATTTGTAATTTAAGACATGTGGCAACTCTTTTGGGTAATATTTATGATAAGCGAGGCTCTTTTATTAAAATGTATTATTTAATTATGTTAAAAATAGAGGGCGTGACATACCTTGATGACGAAATAGAAAAACACGGGAGACTGCTTTTACAATGTACAAGTTAGTAGTCATACATATCTTCCTTTTTCTGAGCTGGTTTCATAACATATTTAATCAATTGAAATTCTTCTTTTGTGAACTTCGAATCTTTCACCTCCGGTTCTGCCACATATGGCGTCCTTGTAGCTTTACTTG
This sequence comes from Rhododendron griersonianum, assembly GCA_018127125.1. NCBI lineage: Eukaryota > Viridiplantae > Streptophyta > Magnoliopsida > Ericales > Ericaceae > Rhododendron > Rhododendron griersonianum. Next base: position 22,258,004 of record CM030798.1, read on the forward strand.
CTTTGACTGTCCTATTACCTTGTTTCTTTGATGGACGAGTCAAAGCGCGGTCTTCTACAACCCCTTCATCCACTTGTATTTGAACTTGAACTTGTTCACCTTCTCCATCAACTTTCCCTTCCATTTCCACAACCACTTCCTCTTGCACTTGTACTTCTTCCTCCATGTTCAGTTTGTGTTGGTCAATTGGGACCCCCGTATGACTTCCACATTTATCCATAATGGAGGTGGAGGTGTGTACAACATCATCCATTATGTGCTCAGGGGTGTACAATGGCATGTCACGGGCATTTTGAACATTTTCAAAACCGGTTGACCTATCCTCATCCATTTCATCCGTGCCAATCCCTTTCCCCGCCTTCTTCGGAGTACATGTGGAACTTGACGGAAATTCGTGACAAGCATAATTGTCCAAAGGACTGTCCATCTCCCTAACATCCTTTCCTTTTGAGGGAATTTTTTGGGTTGTTGTTTTTGAAACATGAGCCATCAAGGAAGCGTCCATGATGATGATATGTTGCATTTGTTCAATAAATGATTTCTGCATAGTATGATAAGCCTTTTGCGCCTCTTATTAACATAAGGTCAGGTAAACGTTACAAATTGACATGACATAAATGGTTCATTGGACATAACAAGATGAGGTTTTCTCACCGGATGCAGTAAACGAGGCTGAGGAAATTGACTGGGAATGGGATCTACCAAGTCCAAATTCTCCTCCTTGGCAATTCGTTCCATTATAAGAATCATCGTCCAAGACTGAATCAACGGAACACCAGTACCAACATTCATTCCCATCTCCTCCTTGTCAAAGTATATAAGCTGCAAAGGAAAAATTACATTTTTATAAAAAATGATTTTACAAAGGTCAACTAAATTTATATTGAAGAAGAATATGGTATGTACATTACCATTAAGAGCAACACACAACCAGAAACGCCAAGGGCATCCTTCTTCATATCAACCTCCTTCCCATCTTTCTCCTCAAACTTCGTTATTACCTTGACCAACCAATCCAACACAAACTGTGACCATGCATATGATGAAATCTTCGTTAAATCATACACTGCCAGATAAAACTTGGTGGAGGCCACATCCTTTGTCATTGGACACAATAAAGAAGACAAGACAAACAGGACATACGAAGTCTGGAACTTCGTATCTGCTACCCCCGACTCAAAAACTTCCTTCATCATTCCAAAGGTTACCCCTCTCTTCAATTGTTCATCCCCTGCCGCGAACATGGCCCGAATGTGTTCAAAGTGGACATTTTCACAATTAGTCGAAACTGGTACGATTCCTAGGGGTAACCCTAATGCCTTTCCAACATCAGCTGGCATGATTGAATAGACTTTCATCCTCCCAAATTCTAAGGTCTTGTTCATAGGGTTGAAGTGGTGGAACCAATTTCGATATGAATTCACGTTTCAGAATTTCACATTATAGGGTCAGCATCGAACCGAAACCAACTATTTCAATAGCAATTCTTTGATCTTTGTTTAACGATGCATTTAGTTTAACCAATGCCTTCGGTGAACACCTAATCCGAAATAGTGGCTGCACATGGAAATAATAAAACCATACATAAAGGGTTAGATATGGTCGTAAGGGTTGGTTATTGAATACGACCATGATTCGGACACAAATATTATTTTCAACGTTATAATTAACTATATAGACAACCATAACTGCGAAGCCATACCAACGCATGCGTCTTCTTCTTTATGGGGGCATTCTTCTTTGTGCGAGTCTTTCTTTGGTTGGCTAAGTCCAAGAATGGTTTTTTCTCAGCATCAGACATATTGTTCCATGCTTCCGCAGCTACTGAGCTATGCTGCATAGTTCACAAGAAGATTGAGACCCAAAACATGAAATATGTAGTCCAAATTAAATATTATAAACCACTGAATTTTAACAATCATACAGTTTACGAGTTAGAACCACAATAACTCTAACCTTTTACAAAAAACCTCGGACCAGTATGTGCCGTTCTTGCTTTTTTTAAATAGTCATCACTGCATTTCAAATCGTAAAAAATGTTGTTAAGCTCAATGCAAGGTGGAATTTAACACATTATCCACTTCACTACATCGGCAGTAAACATAAAGCATGAAAGATTATCCACTTAACACATTATCACTGCATTGGAAGAACGATCTCAACTCCACATCCAAATTTGAACTAAGGCGGGAAAGATTGAAATGGGCTGAAAATACATTTGTGAGATGAATTTTAAACTTTTCGACAATGTGATAAGAAGAAGGGCACTGGGCTAGCCATTGTCCAATTAGCCTGCTGCATATTACTGACGGTTATGGTCGCACCAAAAGGCTGCCTACGTATTCCATTAGGAAATCAGACTAGGGCTAATTGGACAATGGCTAGCACATTGCCCTTCTTCTTATCACATTGTCGAAAAGTTGAAAATTCATCTCAAACATGTATTTTCAATTCATTTCAATCTTTCTAGCCTTGGTTCAAATTTGGATGTGGAGTTGAGATCATTCTTCCAATGCTTAAAAGCTTCTGAGCTTGTTTCAGTTGCCAAATTGCGTGGCAATGCAATTTGGTATGGATCAAGATATTCCTACATCTAATCCGATATGAATTTCAGTAATGAAAATGTTAGTTTTTTTGTTCCACCAAGATAGGCACGGAGGGCAATGCCCACTGTGAAAGAGATTTGCAAGCATGTTGCCCATACCTTTTTAACTTCTTCCCACGGAGTATTGGGCATAAGTGGGGATCCCAAACGCCAGAGAGTGAAATGCTGAAATTAGAAAACATGTAGGTCGGTCAAGAACATATTTCGAGAATCGAGTGGTTGAACTCGAACGTGATCATGCTTGGACTCAGGGAGGGGCGGACCCTGTTATTGTCTTCAGGCCAACAAGCAATAACCCCTTTGCAACCAGCAAATCTTATTTGATAAGCAAAAGGAGGGTTCATTGGCAACTGTAATTTCTCTGCCACTTCTATTGCAAAGATGTAGTGCGTACCTTATGACCTCCTCCCACAGAGATGACCTTGAAAGGATGCCAACTTGGATCCCTAAGGTAATCCTCTCACAAAGAGCACATTCCCACAAAGATAGCTCGATTAAGTAGCATTGGTACAACTTCTCATAATCATTTGCACATCAAATAGCCAATTTAGCAAAATCGATGTGCAAATGATTCTGAGAAGTTGTACCAATGCTACTTGATCAAGCTATCTTTGTGGGAATGTGCTCTTTGTGGGAGGATTACCTTAGGGATCCAAGTTGGCATCCTTTCAAGGTCATCTCTGTGGGAGAAGGTCATAAGGTATGCACTACATCTTTGCATTTGCAATGGAAGTGGCAGAGAAATTGTAGTTGCCAATGAACCCTCCTTTTGCTTATCAAATAAGATTTGCTGGTTGCAAAGGGGTTATTGCTTGTTGGCCCAAAGACAATAACAGGGTCCGCCCCTCCCTGAGTCCAAGCATGATCACGTTCGAGTTCAACCACTCGATCCTCGAAATATGTTCTTGACCAACCTACATGCTTTCTAATTTCAGCATTTCACTCTCTGGCGTTTGGGACCCCCACTTATGCCCAATATCCCGTGGGAAGAAGTTAAAGTATGGGCAACATGTTTGCAAATCTCTTTCACAGTGGGCATTGCCCTCCCTGCCTATCTTGGTAGAACAAAGAAACTAACATTTTCACTAGTGAAATTCATACCGGATTAGATTAGTAGGAATATCTTGATCCATCCCAAATTGCATTGCCATGCAATTTGGCAACTAAAACAAGCTCAGAAGCTTTTAAGCATTGGAAGAACGATCTCAACTCCACATCCAAATTTGAACTGAGGCAAGAAAGATTGAAATGGGTTGAAAATACATTTTTGACATGAATTTTCAACTTTTCGACAATGTGATAAGAAGAAGGGCACTGGGCTAGCCATTGTCCAATTAGCCTACTGCATATTAGTGAAAATTATGGTCGCACCAAAAGGCTGCCTACGTATTCCATTAGGAAATCAGACCATACGTAGTTCTGGCGTGTACCTCTATGATAAATATTGTGTTAGTCATCGTCACTAGTGTGCAGTTGCCAAGGGAATATTGAAAAGGGCGACGACTTTTACGAACCTACCTTGTGCTTATCAAATAAGAATTGTGAATTTTACGCCTGCCTGGTCTCTTTTGCTGTAAACGACCAATCAAACACCCATCATCTCTAATATGATGAAAAGGGGACTCCTATCGGTAGCCGGCTTAAGATCATAAGAGAATAGGGTCTCTTTCCCAACTTACCTATCAAGAGGGACAATTAGATCGAAGAAAGAAGGTTCAGTTAGTAATTGTTTACGGATGGGATGTAACTGCAGCTAAGGCTTCTAGTTTGAGAATAACAAGTTGTCCTTCTTTCTTCCAAAGAGCCCAATTTCCCAGTTCTCTCGCTAGGTACCGATCAGAGAAAGAGTCTCTCCTTCTGCTTCCGAATGTAAGCAATTCAAAGGACGAAGTTCTAGTTCTACTTGTGGGAGGGTTAAATTAGAGATAGAACCACTGAGTGCACCCTCTTTTTATCTGTTTCAAGTAAAGGATGAAAATCAGGCCTGTCCGCAAAGAGGAAAGCACTGTTCAAAGGGCGTTAGACCAAGCAAGCACATCAGCTAGGGGCACTCCAACTCCTGCTTTGTTTCCGCTTTTTCTTTGCAATCGGCAGTGGGCATCCTTGATGCAAATGAGTTAACCCTCTAAGCATCCCCCCTTTTTCAAGGAACAAAGAGGGTAAACTGGGTGAACTCGCCTGGGCATTTCAAAATTGGCCTTTCATCTCTTACCCTTGTATAGATAAGGCAGTTAAAAGGACTGCTAACAAGGAGAAAGCCACGAGTGAAAGACAAGGAAAGGAGAGACTTCCGATGGCCACTCCTATTGCTTTCGAGTGCAGGGAAGCTAAGGATAGTGAGTGATGCCAGGGCTTTCATTATCCTATGATGCGAGCGAAAGACTAGTATAAAGACGTAAGAGAGGATATAGAAAGCAAGGGTCCGGTTATCCAGATTTCTTGAAAAAAAAGGGTGACCCATACAACCCGCAAATAGCAACCATGGCCAATATTGAGATTCAATTGAGTTGAGGCCCACGCCTTTGATTGTTTAGTAGGAGGGATTTGACTGCTGATGGTTGGGCGGTTCCCTCTATGTGCAAAAGAGAGTAGTTAGATTTCGTCCTATTCTTCTTAGTAGTGAGTTGAGACCGGTTGGGAGAACGAATGAAGCGAGTGACCTAGGACAGATAGAGAAAGGATTCCTACTGCAGGGGTTATGAATAGTTACGAAGGATAGTCCGTAGGTGTTACGGATGAGAGGAGGCTCACCCAGAGGGAGAGATAAGAAGCTAGGTTGAACTACAGCTGCTAGGAAGAGAGTGAGAGGCCAATTATGATGGATAGCAATGCTAAGAACAACTCTCACTGTAGGCTGCTTAACAACTGGACTGAAAGTCTCAAAGTAATCCACCCCTTCAGATTGTTGATTGCCATTGGTTACCAACCTAGCTTTGTATCTAGCTATGGTACCATCAGAATGACGTTTGATCTTAAAGATCCATTGACACCCAATCACATGCCCATGAGAGGGAGGAGGAACTAAATTCCATGTACCCTGCTCAACTAGAGCTTTGTATTCTTCTGCCATGGCCTGTTGCCATACCAAATGTTTCACTGCTTCTGAAAAATGAGTAGGTTCAGTAGAAGGTAAATGTGTGGGAGAAGAGAGAGTTATTAAGGTGAGAGTTGATCGGCCGAAGCAGCGATCTCATACTTTGCCTAAGCAAAGACGGGTCTCGTAGCTGTTTGGAAAGGACTTAACCAAAGGTTAAACGAGGGTCCGAAGGAGCTTTCATCGATTACCTATCCTATTTAGTTCCAGACGCAGCCTCGGTGGGTAAGAAATGGATGGAAGAGAATCCGGATCAACCAAGTATCGTACGCCCGACCCAAATTCACTCGATTCAAGGGGTTGCAATCAAGCACTGATAGCCAACTAGTTCAAGCTAGTTCCTTACTTCACTTCCAAGCTCTCCGGATCTCGATATCGAATGATCCGCACATTCATTAGCTCCTCGGTAGATATGCTCGTACAAAGGTTAACCAACCCCGGACTCCACTCCTACTGTTAGCAACGTCCGAGCCTAGCTTATTTTTCCTCGATCTTTAGCCCGCTCAGGAACTTGCTTCCGTTAGCAACATCTGCCTTATTAAAGGGATAGTTACACCCCTCCTACTATGAACCGAACCGAAAGTCAACAACAAAGTTCGATTCTTTTATTACCCTCGACTTCGCTATAAGCTTAGTTCTCAACAAGAAAGTAGGAGTTTGAACCACTCCCTAGCCATGCACCTTCAGCCTCTGGCTCTTAAGGTTCTATAGAAAGAGATTCTCTACCGACAAAGCAACCACTTAGTTTGGGAGATAGGTTGTCCATGACCCTCGAAAGCTAGCTTATTTTATCTGCTTGATCTTGTCTTGTTTCCCTCGACTGAGGTTCAGACCAAGCCGACGACTATCTCAAACCAAACTATTAGATAGAGAGCGAACTGTGGAACTTGCTTGAAAGGGCTATTTACAGGACTTTCGCAATTGAGTTGTTAGGGAAAAGTGACATTCTTTGAAAGATGAAGTTCCTTTCCCTGCTGCTTCGTACCCGATGCCGGCGGAACTCTTTTTTCGGAGGTAAGGTATTCGTATATGAACTTTCGCTCGAATAGAATAAATAGGCCTATCAGAAGGTATCTTAGAGGTTAGGACTCCGCTTTTGGCTTGTACACCTCAATGTGCCATCCACTTGAGTGATTCATTCCTTCTCTTACTACAATAAGTTTCCGCCATCGCCCCTTGGGTTCAGAGAACAAGGTTTCGGAACTGCTTGGATATCAATGAGCTAGGAAGGTGGAACCTTTAGTTCCTAATTGAGGACATTCTTTGCCAATATCAAGGTCTTAGAGTTAGCTACCGGTAGGAGAATGAACCTGCTAACAGTCGAAAGCGGCCTTAGTTATGCGAGCAGGAGAGATAGAGATTAACAAAAGAGAAGTCTACCTTACCGACCATCGGTCTTCAATCGCTTGTTCAAATGGCACAAGTCTCAAATATCATAAGAGAAGGAAGCACTATTTCAAATGAAGGGGCAAGCCAGTGAGAAAACTAGTTTAAGGAAAGTCCTACTTCCATTTAGCTTTCAGCTAAGGGAAGAAGTTAGATCTCTAGGCGAGAATAAAGAAAAAAAAAATAGCTATAAAGCCCCCTATAAAGCTTGTTTTCTTGAGGATCTTTAGAAAGTGATCAAGCCAATATAATATTCCTACACTCTTTAGGCAATCCAGCAAGCTTGCAGGTTATAGGAAAGCAGTAATTCTTATTGTAATTGCAACTTTCATTTCATCGATTGGGAGTTATCTTGGAAGTTTGAGTCCAGTTTCCAGCCTTTCAATCTAGTCTTAAGCGCTCTAAGTGCTATCCTAATCTTTTGCAGGCCTGTTCTTGATCCTTCTTGCTTCGCTCTCATGATTTCATCCCTGCGAGCGAGGTAATGATGCGGTTGCAGACCAGTCACAAGGGATCTACCTGTAATTAGTAGCATTTCATACCATACTCCGGCTCCGGATACGAGTCATAAGAGTTTTCCCAGGCATAAGGAGGCATAAAAGAAGAGGTATACCGTAAATAAAAAACAAGACTAACCAACATATACTAAATAACGAGACCAGTACCACCTAGCGTAAGAGTTAACAGTCAGTCCTATCATTTAGAAAGCATTCTTTATTAATGCTTTTCCTAATCTCTTGCAAGCTAGTTCCTTTCGATTGCAGTAAGTTCCAGACCAGACCAGTACTAAAGATAAGCCCTTGTAAATGCAATCAAGAGGTTTGTCTATCTAATTGCTTTCTAGCGCCTTACCAGGCCAGAAAAAAGCCATCGATAAGCGCATCCCTTTTCTTTTTTCTTTCTCTCTTCAACAAGTAAGGAAGTTCTATGCCTTCAAGTGCCTCTGCTCATCTGCCTTGGTTGGCCCTTTCCCCCCTATTGTTCTTGAAACCGTGGATAGGGCTCTTGCTTTCGAATCTTCCCTTGCTTTCTTATTTTCTTATAGTAAGAGTCTTCTATCTCTATCTCTTTGAGTGCGTAGAGTGGATTAGTGGATTAGTAGGGCTCTCACTCCCTTTTAGATTATGCCCCCGCTCTATTGAGATACCGTTCCTTGTCACATTGATACCGGATATCCTATTTCCACAAAACCGGATCCTGTTCTTGCTTCTGCTACTGATTCAGGGAAACTCATACCTCTTGGTCGAGAAACTCTCGTACCCAAGTTACTATTATCCCCTAGATCTGGCTTATGCATAATTTAATACCGAGCATCTTACTAACCTTTCCTCGCTCTCCTATCTAACTAAGAGCATCTGCGCCCCTAACCAGCTTCTTCGCCCCTACTCCTATTAGTCGAGCTGTAAGCCAACTCCAATACCCAACCCTCTGAGGCGAGCTTGTCCCTCAAATACAACATAGTCTCGTGAAACTCTGCAACTTCTTGGCCAGATCTTTGACTTATGTCCTCGCCCTACTCTACCGGTCGAATGCTTTCTTTCACTCCTCTCTAAGTAGCTCCTCCCCTTGTTATGTTTTTATGTTTTCACTTGACCAGTTCAGTTTCAGTCGAGGTACTCTTTCTGGGTGAAAGACTCTTTCCCAACTTTCCTAGCTAGTCAAGCAGTTTGAAACACCTCTCCTTATTAGCTGCTTTCCTTCGGGCGAGCTAACTCCTTCTTTCGCTACTCCGCTCCTCCACTACTTCTGAGTCGAGCTAACTCGGTCGATCTAAAACAACCCTCAACCCATCGTATCGGTCTTGCTTGTACGTACCCTCTCTCCTTTTATTTAGTTGAGTACCTTCGAGTCTTTTCCTGCCTCTCCGAACTACTTCGAACCAACCTCTCCGACTTTTCTTTCGTCTCTTCGGGCTAGTTACTCTCGTATCAAAATTAGCCTTAGCTAGCCAAGCTAGTTCGGTTCCTCCCTTTCCTGCTGGAGATTATTCAATTAGTACCTTCCCGCTACTCGAATCCCTTTTAATTAAACCCGATCTGGTTGAGGTGGAATGAATCCCACTATTGGCTTATGGCCTTCCCCGGGTCTAGGGATATTATGCCATGCCCACTAACCCCCGATATTGATCTTGATCCCGATCCTTATTCAGTTGATGAGGTTGAAGACTCTTCGGCTGATGGTGTGGAATTTCCTTAATTAATAAAGCTTTCCGCCCGCTACTCTTATTCTTCTTTCACTCCTACCCTATCTATAAGGGCTAGTCCCCTCGGTCAATCAGTTTGCAACTCCGATCCAAGACTGGAAGACTTAACTGACTTGACTGCTTAGCTTAGTCCATCGAGGGAAAATCCTATAGCTACTTCCGGTCGAATAGCATCTGAGAACGTTGTGTCAGCATCTCCGAGAACCTCAACTGCGAAGTCTAGTCTAGCTTTCTTTGTCGAATAGTTCGTTCCAGTTTAGGCTTTCCTCGCCTCTGTCTTTGGCGGAAACTTCTTCCTTAGCCTCTCCTTAGCTTTTGGAGGAATCCCCGTACCCCCTTTGACTTATGCCCAGTGTTCAAAACCTTTCTAGTCGAAAGCCAGTAACCTCGGTTCGGGCAAGCATCTTATCCCTTCTCGGTCGAGTAGCTTCGCACCTCTCGCTGTCGGTCGAGCAGCTTTCGCACCTCTCTATGGTCGGTTAGTCTTACATTCTTTGTTGTTAGCTCTAGCATAACTAGAAGCCTTTGGAAAATCTCTTGGTGTATAACTCTCTATCGATCGATTCCACCTCCTATCCCCATTATTCCACTCAATTCATTCTTTTTTCGAACGAGTCATATGAAGGTCGAAGTATAAGCCCTGTGTAAAGGAGCACCAATCCCGAATAGCAGCAAGAAAATCCTCTCTAATGAGACTCCAACAGTCCCTGCCAGTGAAAGCATCTGGGCCCGGAGCACTGTCTGGCTTAAGATCCTGCGTCGCTTTCCCAATATCATAGTCTGAAGGAATAGAAGAAAGCATAGCATTATGATCCGTGGAAATAACTGAGGGGATTCAATCCAAAACAGAAGAGCTCGCTTGCCCCTTTGACAGACTGAAGGCTGTTTTCTTGGTTTGCGGATAGGATAATAGGGTGCAGAGAATAGGTTTCGAGTTCTTTCTTTCTAGCCTGTTCAAAGGGGTAGTTCCTCTGTTGACTCAGGAAAGCGGGTCAGTTGATTGGCAAGCCGATTGACAGGGCCCCGAAGCAAGGTATGATGGGTGCCAGCAACTTTCACTTGTTAGGAGTAGGGGCTACCGAACCTGAAAACATTCTGACTTTCTTTTGAAAAAGAAAAGAGTAGATCATTCACTGTCTCCTATCCTCACGGCCTTAGGTAGTTCCTGGGTTGGTTGTTGGAGCGAAGCGAAGGAGGTTCTTTGATTGGAGTCGGTGAGGCCGACCGCTCAATCCAGTTGTTTTGGTCAAACAAATGACATTTCAAAGATATTATGAAGTTCCGTAGAGTAGTCTAACCCCGGGTCAATCCTTTGAGCCAGGAAGAAGGTCAAGTACGATCCATCTTTTGCGTCTCAAGCTCCATCTTCGAATACACCAGCGGATCCGGCCGGGAACCAATCCTAGTCTTTACTCCGATTGGTTTCAACCACTGGGAATAAGCTCTCTGTCCCCATCTCTTTCCGTTGTGTCCCCCTTGCCAGTAGCTGGCCCACCCGAAAGCAATGAAAGTCTCTCTCTTTCCATCATTCGATTCTTTCCACTCTTGTTTTAGGAAACTATTGGCAAGGACAGAGAACAAAACCATTAGAACTTGAAGAATCTCGTTTTTCGGAAGGCTGAGTAAAAAAAATATAGAGAAAGCTCCAGCCCAATCCTCCATAAGCCAATAAATTGCGGCAGACATGGATAATTTGTACACGCTATTGGGACCAGAATCACTAGATTTATGAGCACATGTCCACTCCAATTCTGTAGCTAAACCAGAGTAAGGACAATGAACATTGTTCTTAAGAAGGATCATCTTCCAAACCACCTGAGAATATGAGCGCTCAAAAAACAAATGTTCATGGGACTCCTCTCCTCCTTGACATAACAGGCACACATTATCTATTGTCAAACCCCAGCTCTGAAGCCTATCTTTTGTTGAGAGACGACCCAAAATTGCTGGCCATTCTATGAAAGCCCAGCGGGAAACCAAACGCATTTAGCCCATGGAACCACTGGACCAGCAGTACGCAACACTTGCCACGCGGATTTGGCAGTCTAAATCCCAGAAGCATGAGGAATCCATCGCACAGAATCATGAGCAGAGGGATTAGGAACCAGCGAAGGGGCAGTACCAGCAAGCACACCGTGAATTAGGCCATACCCACTCCTCATTGTGGATAATAGAAGCAACTTTGGTAGTCATAGACCTGCCAACATCAAACCCAACCCAACGTATCCCCCAAATCGCTTGTAAAGAGGGCCCATCGTATGCCAATTATCAACCCTTCAATAGGTAGACCTTCCATCCCCTATGAAACATCCAAGGTTGAACCATAGTCCTTAGATGTTGGATTTTCCTAATGGTCCACAAAGCATCATTAGGCGTCAACACTTTCCAAATTCTCTGACCTTTTAAAATACAGGTATGCACCCATTTAATCCATAGGGTGTCAGATTTACAGCAGACAGACCACAAGTGCCTTATCATAGAAGCTTTATTCCAATCTTTTCATCTTCTAAGACCCAAGCCACCCTCACTTTTTTGGAACACAAATGGTATGCCACTTTGGCCCCTAAATGTTTCAATTCAGACCCAGTCCACAAAAAGACCTAAGCAAGCTCTCAATATCATGTAGAACCCTTTAAGGTAAAATAAAGATTGAAGACCAGTAAACTTTCATACTAAAAAGATATGACAAGTTGTAACCTGCCACCATAAGAGAGTGTCTTGTTGGACCATGATTGTATCCTTCCAAGGATCTTTTCTTTCAACCGAGCACAGTCTATAGCTCTGAGTCTAGTAGAAAGACGAGGAACTCCCAAATATCTCACTGGTAGGGACCCCTCTTGAATAGGCAGTATAGTTGTCAAAGCAGCCAACGTTAGTCCCAGCAAAGAATATTGAACTTTTCTACATATTAGGTTGGAGACCAGAAAAGTGATAGAAGAAGACAAAGTATCAGCCCTGAAAAGATCCCTCCTTAGCTCCACAGAGTGCAAACAGATCATCCGCGAAAATAAGGTGTGTAATATGAAGAGACTTGCACTTGGGATGATAGAGAAAACCGCCAGACTGGCCTATTTTGTAATTCAATAAGGCAGTGAACCCTTCCATCACAAGGAGAAAAAGGTAGGGAGACAACTCCTCTCCCTGTCACAAGCCCCTTTTACCCGGCCTTGCAATTCACCGTTAATAACAATAGAGAACATTGGAGAAGTATTACAGGCTTGAACCCAACTAATAAATTGAACCGAAAAATCCAACACCCTCATCATATCCAGGACAAACCCCCACTCCACCGAGTCATACGCCTTCATGAAATCCATTTAAATAGAGCACCTAGGACTACCACCCCCCTTATGATAGTTCTTAACAATCTCCTGCATAAGCAAAATATTGTCCATAATAGAACGCCCTTTAACAAAGGCGGATTGACATGGGCTGATAATAGAAGGAAGAACAAGCTGCATGCGATTAGCCAACACCTTTGTGACACACTTATATACCACATTGCAACAAGCAATGGGTATATAATCCCTAATAGAAATAGGAGAAGCAAGTTTTGGGATCAAAGTCAAGGCTGTACAATTCCATTGTCGAGCCAAGAAACCAGTCTAAAAAAAAGAACTAACAGCTTGAATGACATCACTCCCTACAACATCCCAATTCGAATGAAAGAATGCAGAGCAAGGCCCCTATGGAGAAAAGGGCATCTTCGAGGTCTAAGTCTGTTACCCCTCTAGCAAATGCAGCTTTATCTTCAGGTAGTAGAGGGGAAATAAGATGGGTGTGACCAAGGTCCAGCCTCCTTGTCATCGCTGGAATATAGTTTTGTGAAGTAGTTAGTAGCTATTAGCTTTAGTTGATCATGCTCTGTAACCCAGTTGCCATTTACATCCTCCAAGCCCTCAACCCTGTTTCTTCTTCTACGAACACAATGGTAGAGGTGTGAAAGAAACTTGTGTTGCTGTCCCCACATTGGAGCCATCTCACACGAGATGAACCACATAAGCTCTTCTTGTTTGAGAGTTTGATTGTATTGACTGATTAATTCCTGAACGTTTTTGAATAGGAAGGGGTTCGGGATAGTGCTAAGAGTCTTTTGGACACCATGCAGCCTAGCTAGTAAGCGTCACTTTCTTTGAAATAGATTTCCAAATACCTCATGATTCCAATTGCGGAGGGATGTCGTGAACTGATTCAGAAAATCCACAAAGAGTTCCTCACTGGTTGCCATTCTTTCTCCACAAATTCAGACAAATTTTGGTGAGAAATCCATGCAGCTTCAAATTGGAATGGTCGTAATATGGGGTTAGGAGGATCACTACCACATAAATCCATCAGGGCAGTGGTCAGACCGCGTGCATGGTAGATGTCTAACAATGGCCTCTAGGAAGGGATTTTTCCATTCTTCATTCCAGTAAGCCTTGTCTATTCTCTCTTTTATGGGGCTTCGTCCCTCCCTCAAATTAGACCTGGTGCACTTTGGTCCTGTGAATCCCAGGTCAATCAACTCACATTTGTTAATGCATTCTCTCAAGCTTCTCTGACTTGAACCACCACCGTGAGCACCTCCAGACTTCTCATCCCCAGATGTTATTTCGTTAAAGTCCCCTGCTAGCTGCCAGGGAAGATTTTTCTTGTTGGATATTGCACCTATTAGCTCCCATAGCCGTTTCCGCTTCTGGACATTCGGACTAGCATAGATGGCAGAAAAGAACCCGTCCGAATCCAGGTTGTGTTTCACAAGCACATTAATCATCTGCATCTGATCCGTAGCTGAGAGCACCTCCACTGATACAATGTCACCCCTCCACAGGAACCAAATGCCACCTGAGAACCCAAAAGAGTCAACTTTATCATGCTTGGGGAAACCAATTCGTTGTATGATGCGATCAGCCCTTGAGGGCCCAACTCGGGTTTCAACAAGTACCAGAATAAGTAGGGTATTAACCCTAATCAGTTCACGGATAGTCCGCAAGAAACTTCCACTACCTGCTCCCCTAATATTCCAAAGCATTACATTACCTTCATGGGTAAACACTGAGATTTGGGCTAACCAGAGGCATTCAAACTAAGATTGCAGGAACGAGCAAGGAAGAAAGTGAGCCCCAACGACAAACGAACCTACGGGCGGGGCATTTTCGGGGAGTAGCCCGCTTCCCATTACTCAATAGGGCAATTCCTCGCACATAATTAAGGGAGCCATTGAAAGGTGACTAAAACACCAGAAACGGCGACTACCCGAGCTAATGATAGAGGCAAGAACACTTTCCGGCCAAGTCCCATTAATTGATCATAACGATATCGTGGAAATGCTGCACGGACCCATATATATAGAAACAGAAAAAGAATCACCTTGATACTAAACCAGATCAAGCCCGGGATCTTCTTGAAAATAGGAAGATCTAGGATAGGCAGCCAACCTCCTAGAAAAGCAACAAATCATCAAAGGTACATGGGAAGCGGGCTACTCCCCGAATGTTTCTTAATACTGGACTTATAAGGCAACAAATCACCCAATATCAATTAGAGGCAACAAATACAAATGCTTCTTAATACTGGACTTATAAGACAAATTGGGCCTTTCTTTTGAATTGGAGCAACATATGTTTTAGACCCATCAAATGTACATGGTCTAACAAGATTTTGACAAGTTCCATCTTCGGTAGCAAGTAGCTCACTAATAGGAATCACTTTAGCAGTGACCAGTAGCCTTATACTAGGAGCTACATATTGTTGCTAGTACTCTTGTTAACCTATTAGGAATTGTCTTTCCGATTTTATAATCTCAAAAGCACACTTCCAGAGTTCTTATCAATTAGGAATCATTATCTCAAATGCACACTTTCAGAGTTCTTATCAATTAGTGATCAATAGTCTTTACACCTACTAGGAATCACTATTTCTTTTCACAGGACTAGTAGTCTACACACCTACTAACCGTCATGTGTTTATCAAAACTTCTGGACCGAAAACAAGGGAATGGGTGGAATTATAGCAATTTAACCAAAATGTAAGATCGCAAACATGCCAAAGCCACATATATGGTTTCGAGAAGATCTAATGTGGGTTAAACTAAAAGGATCAATATAAAAAATTAACTGAGTGACATTTAGCAACATGAAAAGAAGTATGACATTAGATGATACCTTCTGGAGCACTTGAAAACCATACATCAAAAGGCTAAGGGTTAGCACATTCCCAAAAAGCTTGCTAGGCAGTTCTCTCTGGATGCCAATTCCATGCTAAAAAAACTGAAATTATATAACAGTCACTTATCTAAAATCTACCAAAGAGTTTAAAACCACAATTATGTCCGATTCGTGTGTACAACAGTCAGTGCGATTTATGCTGTGTTGTGTGTTATCGGAGTAATAAAGCTGGTATTTTGAGTATCATAATTACCAAACTCATCAATCATCAAAGTAAGAGCTTGGGGAATGATTTCCTCAAAAAACCATGGTTCTCTCATCTGTTGTAGCTATTTTGAGCTTTTGTTGATTGAATCGGCTTCCATATTGATCTGCACTTTTTTACAAAATGTTTACCATTAGAATTTGCCATGATCAAATAGTATTCAAGACCAAAAAAAAAAGAAGAAAAAGCACATAGCTGAACTCAATGACATGACCCGCAATTTCAGAAAGTTCAAAACACTTAGCTTTATTGCTCTTAAACTCTTCCAGCAAAGATTATGCGAAGCTATCTTCCGCATTAGAACCAGTCTGTAAGTGCCATGGTCCCATCACACCCCCACCTAAGTTTCTTATCCTAGTAGGGTATCACATATTTAATCCAACAGGAGAGTTTGGAATGACAAGACTAGCCAAAGGACTCCTAGGATATGACAAACCAACCCCATATGCAGGAGTTCCATAGTAACCGTGGTGATTAGAACCACCAGATTTGTGCCAATGGGACTGCCATATTGCGATTTCTGAGGTGATAGCACAGAACCCAGATAAGCTTTCTGGAGTAAATCCATTTAAGAATTCCCCAAGTAATTTGTATCCAGGTAGGGATCATAAATATGTGCAGATTGTCCTGCCGCATACTCTACCATCCTCAAGTACTAAAGATACGCGGGATCAACCAATGGTCCCAACTGGTTCCAATTCTGTTGAAATGAGGTGATTCTGACGCACCAGGGCTCACATTTGATCCAAAAGGCAAACCTCCGCCTAACATCCTAGAGTCCATTCCAGGGGATGCCATAGGTGATGCTGCAGCACCAATTTCGAATAAAGGTGGCATGTTAGAAGTGCCAGTATTTACAGAGTACCCGCCTAAACCATAGTTCAGAAACAAAGAATTAGTAGGCATCCATATGCTGATAGTGAGAAGATAAGCTTCCTTTGCTGTTAAGCATAGAAGTAGAAGATCCTTTAATGTACGATTTATTGGAAGAAGCAGTAGTTCTATGCGGAGCCCCATTGCTCGTGCGCAAATCTGGATAAGACGTTTTTGCTGACTGCTCGGCAAAAGACGTGTGAAAATGCCCAGATTCAGATTTGTTCGCTTACGGATACTGCTGCGTAAACCGACTGCTTTGCAAATTGAAGGGATAGGTATTGGGGATCATCCTCATCATGTTCAATCTGTGGTGGTAAATACTTCTCTACATCTATCATAGCATTTGAAAGGTTCATGCCAGATAAAGTGGAGACCAGATCAGCAGACTCTGTAGCCGAAGCTGAGACACTGTTGAATGAGATTGGACTATTAAGGCTTCTCTTTCAGACATGTTTACTCTCTCTCTCCACAAATAGGAGCAAGGCAAGGGCTAGGAGCCCAAGCAATGAGTTGGGGATCGGGGATGGTGCTGCAGGTTAAGGAACCACCCAAAATCACAGCATAGGAATATGATACAGGTAGGCCAACATTTTTCCCATCAGATGAGCTCTGAACATTTACATTGGATTGGATAGGATTTGGAGATGCCAATTTTCTACGCACGTGAGCCAACTCAGCTTTAGAAGAATCAAAGGCCTCACCGTTCTCAAAAGCATTACGGCTGGCAGTACGCGAAGGATTCCTAGAGCCAGGAGTTGCATGCCCCAAATCATCCTGCATGTAGATATCGAAGTTTAAATTTCACCAACATAATCATGGAGGAACCCTCTAACATCAAATTGCCTATCAGTGTGGGTGCCTAACAGAAAGAAAAGGATCAAAAGATATTTCCATTGTACCAATAAAGAAGACAAGGGCCAAGGATCCAATTTAGAAGAATACAGTCTTTAAAATCACGAGTTATAGTCACTAAACTAATGGACCCACAACCAACACACGCCTCATCTGAGAAAAGCACGAGTTTTGTCTCCACAAAGACACTGCACTAGAACATAAAAATGGCTCCCACTGGAAAAAAAAAAACACCCTAAGGAATTGTAGTTCTCATCAACACAAACGGATCATGAGGCTCTTTCATGCTCAATGATGTATTACTAGATCCCCAAAGCTACAAATTTAGCCAACCTGACCTGGAATTGCTAGAATCTTTGAAACCACTAGTGTAATGCTCGTGCTTTGCACATTTCTGTGTGCTCACTGATTTAATTGGTAGTCGGGAAGTTAATATACATATGTTTTTTGTTCGTATTTCGAAGGTGAATGAATTTGGGGCAGTCAGAGGGTCTCCCGAGGCAACCGAAAAGCCCCTTCGATGTTCATCTTATTTGGACATTTCAGCAGTTAATGTGACTGTTATATCACCACATGATGTGAGAAACGAGACTTTGACCTCATTTTGTTTTATTAGTTCTCAAATTTTGTTAGCCATCCATCATGTGGTCATTTTGGCACCCTTCCTTTAGGCAATTTCACTTTTGCATCTTGTCTCATACAAGTAGTGCAAAAAAGTTGCAGGCAACAATTCACATGAAAAGCTCACTGAAATCAGTATCTTCCAAAATAAATCAGTAGCTTAACATCATTCTGTTCAACAAGAGATGGACTGCAGTAGTCAAACGTATATAAATCATCTGGGATGCAGTGTTCATAATGTAATTATCCCATTGTTTCAACAGACAGTATCAATTTAACAACTGGTATCTCGGATGCCTAATAGATCCTGAAACTCCAAAAATCTCATGCATCATCAAAAGAACAGAAGAGCTTTAGAAACCAGTGGGTTTTATTTCATGAAGGAAGGCCAACAGATCAGTCTCAGTGGTACCTGCCATTGTCGGGTCCATCTAGGCCATTATTTTCCAGCTCTTTAGTGGGTAGGGGCTCCTGCAGTCGAGACAGGAGTGTTTCTGGTTTCTGAAGCACTGATTGCCCTCTCTTTACCCATTTTGCTCAGTAAAAAGAAAAGCTTAGCAAGCGGCCAACAAAACGAAGAGTTTTTCCAAACCAAATAGATCATTTCCTCCACCTTCAATGTCTGTTCATGAAAAGCAAAGAGAAAAAAACTAAGTTGTCGAAGTAGGTCATTCAAAATTGCAGAATAATAAAAAAGAGATATAAACTTGTTAATTTATGTCCTTTAATTAACATCTGCGGTCCATTGATGTCCGTAGAGTCTCTTAAAGCACCTCTACAGATGGAGTAGTTAGCTCCATGACCTACGTATGCCTGTCATCGTATTCAATTGCCACTGAAAATTTACCTGTATGTGGTGCAAGAAGGTAACTCAGCGCTATGATTAGCTACCTCTACAGATGGAGGAAATAACTGAATTAACCTGTAATGAACTTTCTTCTGTCAGAGATGAACTTTAGAAACTGTTTTACATGTCAAATAGGAATTAAAATTTAAAAAGAACATAACTAAAATAGTTCAACCATACAATTCATGCTTGCTTGGTACGAAAAATTTAAGAGAAAACATGCTTGACCTTAAAACAGAATAAACCAAACCAAATATACCAAAAACAAACAAGCATCAATTAGAAATCCAAGGCACCTTTTGAAGAAGCCTTCTTTGTTTATGATCAGTTAGGAGCACTGGAGCAACCTTTGGTTCTTCAAAGTAATGGCAAAAAAACATTAGAAACCAAACGACGGAGGACCACGAAACCAATCCACTTGAAGATCCTATCCATCTCAATGACCAGGGTTGCTACATCATATGAAAAGCAAAACGATGGTCTAATTAAAGTCAGATATGCCATTTCAATAAGATTTTCAAAAAATGGCGCAAAACCCGAATTGTAAAAATTTTCTAGAAATCCAGGTCAATTTGGCGCAAGTGGGCATTACATGGACTGTGCATCAATTAGTGCAGGGATGGAGTGCTACAACGTGTAATGGAGCCGATTCCAATCCTGATTTGAATGCTTTAAGGGAGACAAGAGAACAGAGTGACACATGAATGTTACAAAAATGATAAGCCAAATAATGTGAAAAGTTTGGGAAAATACCTTGTATGAAAGAGCAGCCTGGTTTGACAATGGACAAGACTGTCAAGACGATATCATCAGAGAAAAATGAGATCAAAAGATTGCAGATGAACTTCTACAAACAGAATAGGCAGGATGCCTATTAATCATTTCTTCTTTTCGGAATACATAATGATCAGTAAATCATTTCCCCTCATTTAACAAGCAGGCTATCCCAATGCCACATCATTCTGCTCATATATTCTATTTGGATAGCATTTCCCTGAATAATATTGGAGAATGCTGGATAGGAACCAAAGAAACACACTTAGTTTCTCACTTCCTTATCTTCATATATTTTGCTTTACATTTTCTTTCCCTTCATAAATCTCCGTACAAATTCTTGATCCCAAGTAGCATTCAAGAAGTTTCTTCCATTCAAAAAAAAGTACAGCAGTCGCAAAACCCGTCACAGATCCATGATCCGAACACAACCTCAATGGTCAAATAGATGCAATCAGAGTCCCAATCAACAAATCCAAAAGTATGTGGAGGGTCTAACCAGTGCTGCATGTGGACTCCAGTGGCGTCCAAGTACATGCCACTCCTCCCATGGAAGCCGACCGCTTCCCAAGTTGAAATTATGGTACGTAATAGTTTGTTTAGAGGATGAGGCCGCTTCTGTCAGAATAAGGAGAGAATGAGAAGAATATATAGGAAAGAAATGGAAGTAGGGAAGAAAACAATCCAAAAGTGATCGAAGAAGAATACCTTTTGAGTTTCAGAAAGCTTATCAAGAGCAACATATTGGGATTCTGAAAATAGTCCTGTCACTTGTCCCACAATGTTGCAAACCATACCAGTCGGATGCTAAGATACATGAGGATGGTGAAAGAACAACGTAGGATCGATCATGTTCACATTTCAGAGCATGGTTGTCATCAGACATACCCATGCCAAGGAATATCTATGTACAAGGGCATCACTCAAAGAAACAAATTCAGATAGCAATCTTAATTTCAAGAAATTACATGAAACCGACACCTAAACCTTGCCCTGAGCCGAGGTAATGTAGCCTACAGAAGGCACATATGTGATATGACACAAAATACCAAGAATGTACAACTCGGAGCCCATGACAATTTGAGTAATACTGAAATAGAAAATCGTTCACCGAGTTCATGTTTTCCTTAACTGCTCGAAAACTACACATCATAAAGAGTTAGTAAGAGATTGGAAAACCTCCGTAATAACTTCCAGTTTCTCTTTGCATAATTGAAAGCATGAATTTCCAGCTCTTTCTGATAAGCTATGGCGGCTAACAATCATTAGCAGAAGATATTCTCTTTTAGAGCAGTTAAGTAAAGAAAAAATCAACTCATAAATGTAGACCATAACCTATGAGGAAGTTCCAGATAGAACCAAAAACAGAATTCTATTTGTCACTTGTTGTCCAGTAAATAGCTCTAACAATCTGATCTAACTACCATTATATCAATAGGTAACTGCTATAAAATCTCTAGGCTTCTAGGTAACTAACTACCACAATTCTCTCATTATGGTGGTTACACATACATTTCCAGCATTAACGAACTGCATATAACTCGTAGCTGTTTTTTGTTTTTTTTGCTTTGATAAATAAACTTATAGCTGTTTAAAAGCGTATAAAACCTAGATACTATTGTGCTACAAACCCAAAGTTACTTCCTTACAAAGTGAAAAACGTAAGATATGAAGGGACGCAACTTTTTCACAGATTACCTACTTGATTCCAAATGCAAATTTAGCCTCTCAGAAATAGTCAAAACTTGGAAAGAAGAAGAGCTCGTTGCTTGTCGGACACCTTAACGTCGACGCAAGCTCCTAGTGATGCTGCAAGTCTTGCAGCTAATTGATGCTTACACTGGTAGAGAAAAGCAAATAAAAGAGGTCAAAACAGACTGTGCAGCCATTTGATAGAAGTATTACGAAATCGAGGGGTTTCAGAAGTAGTAATGAACAAGCAAGGGAGCTGAACAATGTCGTTGAAGAAGGAATAACAAGCACAATAGTGTTCCACGAAACAGAATTATTCCTCCTTCCTCCGAGATTCACCCATAACCTAAGCAGAGTGCATAACAGGAACCAGTTTCACAATTCCTCCTGTTCCGCTATCGTTTTCCAACGATTTCAAGGCATGGCCACTTCGAAACCCTAGAAATCGGTGATCCTACAACGATTACTACATACGTCCATATCTACATACTTACTATGGAGAGATCAAGTACAGAAGAATAATGAATTCAAGGGACAGAGAAAAATACCTTTTCGAACCAACAAGAGAGAGAAACCCAGTACCGGCGTCGACATACATATCGCCGGTGATGCGACGGAGTTCGTAAAAAAAAAACCTTCGTTTGGCAGCGATTGAGAGAGAGACATGGTTTTTGAGAGAGAGAGATGGTTGGGAGAAAATCCAGCAAAATCCAGGAAATTGGCCGGAAATCCAGGAGGACAGCTGAGGAAGTACAAGGTAATTAAGTGAAATAAGGAAAATATACAATACCTAAACTACCCCCACCTCAACACATGCAAGAACAAAATGGCAGACAAAGCTTTAAAGTGCAATTTCGTATTTTCATCATGTGGCTTGGCTTGCCATCGTTGGCTCTTTTTATACAAGAGTATTGATTAGGGTTAATCACAAGGATATAATTTCAAAGGCCACGATAGAAATAATAACAGCGCTGCATATCTACTGCACCCCTCCCCCACTCACTGAGCTTGGATCCAGCTATGTGAAGGATGACAGAGTACCAACAAAACAAAAGTTTAGAAGTTAACAGAGAAAAAAATAAAACATTATGCCAACAGGAGAAATAAACGCATTGACTCTTCTTTAAAATGAGAATTACATAAGGCTAAAGTTTAAATAAGGTGGCTCATTTTGATTAGAAGAAACAATAAAAAAAAGAACGCATTTGTACCGAAGGCCAGGTTTGTTTGTTTTGGCATGTCTGTTCTAAGTGGAAATCAGAAGGGAAGCAATGACTGGATCTTAGAATGATGAAGGGATAAAAAAATTCCCCACACACAAACTATCATCAGCTGAAAAGAAGACAACCTTATTTATCAACACACCACTACAGGCTGGATTAAACAGACACTAGGTGATAGCCTACGTGCTACGCGCGAAGAACATGCTCGTTGGTTTGGAAGCCTACAATTTTATTCGGGTACATATGCATGCATGTAATTTATATGAAGTAGTATAGGAAAGCAGAATAAAGTTTATATTACATAAAAGTTGAGAGTGTATTGGTAGCATAGTTGTCAAGGGTGAAAGGCGCACTGAGGCACAAAGTTCTGTTTGGGCCTTAGGCGAGAGGCGCAATGCGAGGCACGCGCCTTTTCGAAGAGAGGCGCACCTATGTAAAAAAATATTTATTTCTGAAGATAATTGTGTTGTGTGCGCTTTTTTGAAAGAAAGCGCACTTTTTTGATCAATTTGAAAGAAGTGCGCTTTTTTACGCCTTGTCGCTTTTCTCACCTTGTTTTTTTGCACTTTTTGCTCGCCTTTTTCAAGTCGCCTCACCAGAGTTAGCAAGGCGCTTGGGTGCGCCTTGCCTCACCTTGCGCCTAGGCACGCCTTTGACAACTATGAGTGGTAGATGCTCTATATGTACAGACAACCGTTTGTATGTACCAAGTTTATATTACATAGAAGTTGGGAGCATATTGGCAGACAGGCATGAAATAAGAATTATATGCCATGCAGCTCTCACAAAATTAGAGAGGAGAGAAATGTAAATAACCAATATCTGGGCTAATTTAAGTTTCAGTGCAAAACTCAACCAGACTTCTAATTTCCATGCTCTCATTTATTCAAGGACTGGACAAATGAAGGGGAAAGAGGGCTGAAAAGAAGGGGATACAAAAGAAAGGAGAAGATCGACTATATATCCGATATATACAGCAATACAACTAAAGATAGAAATACAGAAAAAGAGTTCTTAAACAAAGATGTTACCAGCAGGATCTCTAGCATGAGAAACATCTTCCACGGTGTTGGATTGATCCGAATATGCAGTTCTATAAGCCTCAATGGACACAGAGTTATCCGCTTGATGCTCTCCATTTGTAATGTGAGCGTTGCAGCTTACTATCTGCTGGTCTAATTCATAATAGTGTTCCATCTTATTCATATCGAGGTCAATAAAAGTTGCCTAGAAAATAGCAACTTCTGTAAGCTATACATATGGCAGGAAAAGAACCTATTCACTGGAAAAAATATTATTTATGCATTAGAAACTTGATGATTTGAAATTTAGCCACTGTCTGATGTACCACAGTAGTACTTAATGAGAGCATCAGGAGATAAAATCACCACCTATCATATGGAAATGTAATAAACACTAGTGATACATCAAGATACCCATAGATTCATAACACATGCAAATATGAGATCAGTCACGGCTCCTTAGTTTCACCATCTTATTTGCATTTCACTCAAGTTGTGACTTATTCCCTCATTCTCTCACAAGAATTAAAGCTAATAATTTAATTGTAGCCAAAAAAATTTAGCATATTTTGCATTAAATAAGCAAATAACCTAGCGAACCAAACGGGCCCATCACGGAACCACAAGAGGATCCCCAAAATGCGTACTCATTTCTCGATAACTCACGGTGTTCGGTTCAACTTCCGCGCACCTCAACTAATTCATGGGATCAATCCCACCGTCCACTAGCAAGGGGCTCCGATTAAAGCAGTATGAACTAACCCTATAAGAGTTAATAGCACCTAGAGGTCTCGAACCCGACACCTAGACTAAGGAAATGAGAGAGTAACTTTCACATGCATAGTTTTGGATGCATTTCTAGGACTAATGGGTTCTTTCCAAAAAGATAGATTGGAAATCAGATTTGTTTACCAGTCCGTTGTTTTTGCACCCTCAACTCCGAAGATCTTGTGACTTGTGAGCAAGATTCATGGATAGGAAATACTGCAGTGAGAAAAATAGAAACTACATTTTCCAACTCAAACTAGCTCTCCCGCAATGGAACCCCTAAAGCAAACCGAAACCGAGATTAGCCCAAGTTTCCTACCACATTCACCATCACTACACAAACACATGCATACATACAATTACTTATATGTTGCCATTGCAATGTATAAATGTTAGAGGAAAGGGAAACCAAGGCTCAGATCAATGCATACTTAATAATCATGCAATAAAAGTGACTCCGTCATGGCAGCAACCTGAGAAGAGAGAGAAAATGTCTCTGTGGGCCTCCAGGTTGCCCCACCACAAAATGGGTCGGACCTCACCGCCTGATTTGAATGAAGAAATATTACCATCACAGCCTGTATTGTGACATTCCTCACTGTGCCGTCAAAGCAGATATCAACATCCCGAAGGATCACCATTAAGTTTTTGAACGATGTACCAGATTCTTTCAGCCCTCTGGATGAACAGACAATTACTTCTCTGGCAGAGATAGAATGAGCCATCTCTTGATACCACACCATGAAAAAGACAGCTTCTAACCAAACCAAATTCCTCAGACGGGTAGTTAGCATGAATGGGATACTTGTTATGGAAGAGAGAAGCCATGTCCTCAACTAAGCCCCTGGTGTAAGATTTCTCCCTACTCGAAATTTGAAGCCCCAGGAACCCAATTAGCTTAACAACTTTTGTAATAGAGGAGTCACTCTGGGAGTCAATAATATATCCTATTGCTGATGACCTCAAAATAAAATTAGCAACAAGTAATTTCAGAAGCCGTAAGTGCTTTTCTACTTGCAGCTCAATTAACTCATTATATGTCGAATGCAAGCTACAAAGCAAGGGTGAAATTTCCTGAATGCAACTATTAATGTCCTCTAAGACAGCTCTCTCAATGAAAAAATCTTCTAATCCTACACCGAAACCTTGAGAAAACAAATTTTCCATGAGGCAAGGCTGTAAAGCGTTAAAGAACTTCAAAACCTCATTTGGGCCCATCTCAGAGAAAATAGAACTGACAATGTCACTAACAATTGACAGCATTACGTCCCCACTAAAATCAATGGTCAAAAGTTCACTCTTCCTAACCAAAAATCTGTCACCAGAACAGTCAAAATAAAGTGGTAGAGCTATCTGTAATAATTGCACCGCAGTCCACTAAGGGCCTGATCTCTTTGCCTTAAATAAGTCTGGATGGAATTGGAGACAAACATTGCCAGCTGTTGGGCAGCTGGTCTTGTCAAGAAATAATTCTCAAACATAATCTTCAGTGATAACAATGCATCAATGGCTAGCTGCAAGTTGAGGTTGCCAAAATGAGAACTAAGCAACTGCTTCTCTACAGAGAACAGTTCCAAAACCTCTGCTTTTGCAGCAAGAGATTGGGGATAAAATAAATGAACATAGTCCCCATCAAAATCAGCACTTAGAGGCCCACATATAAGAGGGTTGATCTTGACTGTATGGTCCTTGTGAACATAAACTGATAACGCTTGCACGGAATGTTTATGGGTAGTCAGAGGGCGATTAACGAAAACAATATCCCCATCCATCATACTCCGATGTACCACTTCACTTGACCAGGGCTTAAAAATGTATGCCCCTTTGAACCTTACCTCAACGAGTATGTTGACAAACCAGCTGTATAGGTCAAACACAGCTTATCTCTCACTCTCTCTCACACACACACACACGTGAAAATACGAAAAGGGCTGTTGATAGAACATAAATCATAGGCTTTGGTGATCCTATTTTTGGATAGTGATCATCAAATTTACAGAGAGGGGCAACCAACCTCAGAAACATCCCTTCTCTCCATTTGAGCCTCATTCCTTGAGTTTCTCTATCTCTATCTCTCTATCCGTATATCCAAATATATCGTCTTTAGTACTAACAGCAGAAGAAGAAAATGGAAAAAGATACAAATGCAGAGTTTGGTTAGGTCAAAAACCAAATCCTACCAACAAACACACATACGTACACAGAGACTGTTGATTTTGTAGACGTAACTGAAATCATAGGGATCAAGATGATCTTTTCAAGAGAGGGGGCAACCACTCTAAGAAACATCCCTTCTCTCTCTTTAGCAGCGTCATTCCATGATTTCAGTTGCAGAACCACCCAAAATGCTGGGTTTTCACAATAAATATATTTCATGTGTGTCAGCCCTGGTTTACCAATAGATCAGAATCAGAAACAACCCAAAATCTTAGTTTTAATCTCAATCAAACAAGACTCTGAGGCAATCCTTGGTTGTTGCTTTCACAAAAGTTTTCCAGTGCTGTTTGGGAGCTTCTAAATGCACACCATTTCGATCATCGCCTCATTATACCAGGCTCTGACAAAGTGTGAGGATAAATTAATGGAAAAAGATGAGGCTCAGATCTGTGTTTTTATTGTAGAAGAGAAGGGTTTTCCCACCATGGCTGCAACATCAGTTGCCCTGCCAAGAAATGGGTCACATCTTCTCAACATATGAACTTGAGAAAAATATCATAACAGCCTCTTAGTGACCATGGTTCTTGCATGTAGCAACTAGCAACAACAACAGCAGCAGCAACAGCAGAACAGGAAAAGATAGGAAATGCAAACCAAACAGGTCATAAACCAAATTCCTCACACAAACTCACTCTTAGATATGTATGCCTACATATGCAAAGGGTTGTTGATATTTTTTAAGTAACTGAAATCATCGGCTTTGACGATCTGAGTAAGGGATGACTAAGACCATCTAGTTACAGAGAGGGGCAACCACCCTTAGAAACATCCCTTCTCTCTGCTTATTAGCCTCATTCTCTTCAGTTCCTTTCCAGATACTCCCTTCTCTCTGCTTATTAGCCTCATTCTCTTCAGTTCCTTTCCAGATACTCATTCGAGTGGTTCTATTTGCACACAACTTTCATTAGAGCATCTCCAAAACCCATACTCCTTTATTGATAACCAGGGTGTCCAAGCAAACACCAGCCTTGTCTCAAGATGATATCCAGAATTCTCAGGGCTTCTTGAGAGTTCTCAGATTCTTGACTGCGTAGAGCATTGGCTATTGATTGCATCGGAATCTAGGCAGCAAAGCTTATCTCCACCTTAAACGTCTTAGAGTTGTATGGTCTCCGTTGCCTTTTCCGGTCATCGTTAGGACTTCCAGGGCATCGATTACCATTTACAAATGTACAAAATCCGCAAGTGTCAACAGATCCAGAAAAGATGCCAATACCAACATGGAAAGAGTACTAAACAGGCTCTTCTCGCCGTACCTGCTAGACACAACATCCTCCAGCACAATGGTGAACTCTAGTTTATTCCTCGGAAGAGGATCCAGCGTAAACAGGCTCTTTTCGCTATCATAGGCAAAGTCCAACCTGCCAGCTCTGTATTGTAAACAAAATTCTACCAACAAACACACGCACCCAGATATATACACACACATACATACACAAAGGGCTGTTGATTTTGTAGATGTAACTGAAATCGTAGGCATTGATGATCTGATTAAGGGATCAAGATAATCTTTTCAAGAGAGGGGAAACCACCCTAAGAAACATCCCTTCTCTCTGTTTATTAGCCTCATTCTAAGATTTGAGTTTCTGAACCACCCCAAATGCATGGGTTTTCACTGTAACTATATTTCATGTTTGTCAGCCCTAGATTACTAATCGATTAGAATCAGAACCAACCAAAAATCTTAATCTTAATTGAACAAGGCTCTGAGGCCATGCTTGGTTGTCCCTTTCACAAAAGTTTTCCAGAGCTGTTTGGGAATTGGGAGCTTCTAAATGCACACCATTTCGATCATCACCTCAGTATTCCAGGCTCTGAAGAAGTGTGAGGATAAATTGATGGAAAAGGTGAGGCTCAGATCTGTGTTTTGATTGTAGAAGAGAAGGGTTTTCCCACCATGGCTGCAACATCAGTCGCCCTGCCAAGAAATGGGTCACATATTCTCAGCCTATGAACTTGAGAAAATTATCATCACAGCCTCTTATACTTACTTATTCAGTGATCAGGATTCCTGTATAAATAATCAACTTCTTAAGAACTTAAACAACCTACTCACTTATGACAACTAGCACAGAAACAAAAATTCCAACCCCGGGTAATACCCCTCTCATGGTTCAGAAACGAAAAACTTCGTAATGCTTCTAATTACCCATTTTTCCTATCTCAAAATTTAGCTAAACAGACAGCAAACCATTTGGTTTTTTTCCTCTTTGATGAATCAATGAAGTAAAGAAGACAACAAACTTCTACCAAAAAAGGAAAGAACAATATGTATTGTAGATCATTTACCAGGGCAAACTTCTGATTCCACGAATCTAAGATCCAGGCAGCAGCATTCTGAAATCTGAATGACCACCAAGCTAAAATTTGAAGTGCAATTCAATAACAGGAACCCAGTCATGAATTCACTCGAACAATGCGATGAATTGATATTCAAGATGAGAACTCACTGGGGATTTCTATCAAATAGTTCATGTCCTTGTGTTCAATCCCAAGTACCTACCAATAACAACATAAAACAAAACACAACTATTCAGAACCAACTGGAAAGAATCGTAAATGATTCAGAAACCAAAATGCTCCAAAAGACTAGAGAGAGGGAAAAAGGAAAAAAAATCTGTGCAATTAGAGTTGTAGACTAAACAAGGTCATAAAACTGAGAACAATATAGGGTAAACAAGACTGCTGAGTCATACCACAACTTAAGAGTTTTATGTCTTTCTGTGTAGTAAATTGTCATTTCCACAGTTAGAAACATGAAAATAGTTTCCTTCACTTTCCACTAGACTAACCCCTTGTAGCATGTTGAAATAGACACAATGGATTTACCAAGCATCCCCATTAAGATTTGATACGCATTTAATCGTTGAAAATTATGAGATGCGATGGTTGTTTCATACTATATGCCAAATCGAAATGTGCTCTCAAACATTATGCATGGCTATGCGGAAACAAGCCTAAGACATGTTACTCAAGTATATCTCAGAAAAAAGTATGCCCTGAAATAGCTTCCACATCCAATTCCAAAGATTGAATTCAATTCTGCCGAACAATTGTGATTCAAATTCCAAGGCATGCATTAACTTTTCAAGATTGGAATGACTAAACACAAAAACATCGAATAAAGTTGCTGATTCCTTTGGATAAAAAGGGTCTCGCAGAAAAGCAAGCAATAATCTCACTATGCATATGAAAGAAATGTGTAGCTGCGGAGATTTTGCATGTTATTTAAAAAAGGATGTGAACATTTGTTGGGATATGAAATGTGTGAAGAGAAGAAGATGAGAAAATAAAAAAACTAGAAACATAACTTCTTTCAGTTTACTCACACTTTCCTATCTGATTTCCATATTAGTGTATGAAGGAGCCATTCCAGGGATCACCTCACAATCAATTCAACTAACGTAGGATAAAATTGCAGACATAACGTCAACTGCCACTTTAATAAGTTCCCTTAAGTCTGTTACTGCCTCTAACTCTTGTTCATTGAAAATAGGAAAGGACCATCCATGCTGGCTTCTGCGCCCAATAGAACACATGACAACCAATCATGCAGATACCACAGCAATAATCAAACTACAGTTAGCACATATCATCCATCTACATGTACCTTGGCTATTTTCCTTCCACAGAGCAAAGGGCTTTTCCTCGTTCACTCTCTTGTTCAATTGTAACTTGCAAGGAGAGTTTTCCACAGTTGCAAGGAGCGTTTCTAAATACACTAATTTCTATCATCGCCTGAAAATCATCAGCTCCAATGAAATGTGGAGATAGATTGAAGGAAAATGTGAGACTCAGATTTGTATTTGGATTGGAGAAATAAGGATTTTCCCACCGTGGCTGCAACATCAGTTGCCCCGCCATGAACGGGGTTCCATCTTCTCAACCTATGTCCTCCGAAAAAATATCATCACAGGCTCACAGCCCCTTTCATACACTAATTTCTACCATCGCCTGAAAATCATCAGCTCCAATGAAATGTGGAGATAGATTGAGGGAAAATGTGAGGCTCAGATTTGTATTTGGATGAGAGAAAATAAGGATTTTCCCACCATGGCTGCAACATCAGTTGCCCCGCCATGAACGGGGTTCCATCTTCTCAACCTATGTCCTCCGAAAAAATATCATCACAGCCCCTTTCATACAAGGGGAAATTATTCAGCAATATAGGTTCCTTCGCTCTGTCCATATATATCCACTGAGGGAAATGTGAAAAAAACACATTGGGATGGAGGAAGTATATATCCTTCTATCACCACAAACGGTACAATGCAAATATATACAGGGCTGTTAATTGAACTGAAATCATAGGCTCATCAAATTACCGAAGGAGCAACCACCCTTAGAAACACGCTTCTCTCCACTTGAGCCTCATTCTTTGAGTTCAAATCCATGAAGTATTCAGTAACTTTCTCTCTCTATCTATATATCCATCTATCATCATTAGTACCGGCGACAACAACATCTATGGAGTTTGTCCCACATTGGTTAATTATCTCCACCAAAACTAGTATATGAGCCTTGGCGATAGTCACCTAAGAACCAATGGCGCTCAAGGAAGCCTTTGGTCATGGTTCGACTCTCACCTGTGCGCTATCAATTCCTCTGTTGCCAGACCATACAGGGCTTAGCTTTACTAAGATTAAGATTTGGTGTAGATTTTTTCCTAATCGATTAGTAATTTAGGGCCAAGAAACACAATCGTGTTTACACTGATACTGAGTGAGAACTGAGAAGTATATGTTCTTGCCATCGCCGGACCTTTGTTTGACTGAAGGTTTGGTTTGGTCAAAAATCAAATACTACTCGCAAACTCACACACATAGATATAAACATACACACAAACGTACACAAAGGGCTGTTGATTTTGTAGATGGAACTGAAATCATAGGCTTTGATGATCTGATTAAGGGATCAAGATCATCTTTTTTCAGAGAGGGGCAACCACCCTTAGAAACATCCCGTCTATCTGCTTATTAGCCTCGTTCTCTGAGTTCAGTATCTGAAGCACGACAATATCCTTCACTGTTGCTTTCAAAAAAAAGTTTCCTCGAGCTGTTTGGGGTACTTCTAAATGCACACCATTTTGATCCTCGCCTCAGAATCACCAATGAAATGTGGGGATAAATTGATAGAAAAGGTGAGGCTCAGATCAGTATTTTGACAGTGGGAGAGAGGACTTTCCCTCCATGGCTGCAACATCAGTTGCCCTGCCATGTAATGGGACCCATCTTCTCAACATGTGAACCTGAGAAGAATATCATCACAGCCTCTTATAATTGGTTCTTCAGAGCTCACTGTTTCAGTATATATCAACAATAGCATCAGAAGAAGAAGAAAACGAAAACTAGAAAAGAAAGAATGAAGGAACGAGCAAACTAATATCCACATTTCGGCCTGTTTGGCCACTTCATTTTTCCATTTGGAGTTCTGTATTTTTGGCTTTTGTGTGTTTTGGAGCCAAACCCATTTTCACGGATTCTACTTATAATCCTACAACTTATAATCTACAATCGACAGTCCACAATCTAAAAAATAATGGGCTCCCAAACACCCCATTCAGGGAACACATACACATGCATGCATATACGAAGGGTTGTTGATTCTCTTGATGGAACTGAAATCATAGACTCTAATGAGATTAAGGGATCGAGATAATGTTCTCTACAGAGAGGGGCAACCACCCTCAGAAATCTGCTTCTTAGCCTCATTCTCTCGAGTTCATTATCCAGAAATTCTTTAGAGTGATTCTATTTGCACACAACTTTGATCTCAGAACACAGAAGTTGCTTAAAAGTGTGCATCAATGTTT
Source organism: Rhododendron griersonianum (assembly GCA_018127125.1). Taxonomy (NCBI): domain Eukaryota; kingdom Viridiplantae; phylum Streptophyta; class Magnoliopsida; order Ericales; family Ericaceae; genus Rhododendron; species Rhododendron griersonianum. Next base: position 22,290,407 of record CM030798.1, read on the forward strand.
CGGATGTTTCCTAATTTACAGCCCGCTAGTTTGACTATACTAATAGTGAAAGGCCTATGTTATCCGATAGGACATGCAGTCCAGTAGAACCAACAGTGAGGGATCAATAATACCACACAAACCCAAAGGTATATATATCCCTCTTTCATGGAATCCACCATCAGATACATGTTCGTCAAATCCGACCACAAAAATTCTAACCAAACACCGATATAAAATCCTGTGCATATATAGTGCAATCTGTGCTAATCCCACCCAAAGAAACATTCCAGTAAGCTTAAATTCCTAGTTAATATGACCTTGAACTTCCTTTAGAGGACCATAAGAGCAACTCCAACCCATACTCTACTGCTATGTCTACCGCTACATATCATTTTCCGGGATTCAAATACAGCAAATAATTAAGTTGAAAAATCAAACAAATCCCATGGCAGAATCATTAATTTTCCTCTATACGAACAATAGAAAGAACATTATCCTACCCAAACTAGCTCTCGCGGAATGAAACCGCCAAAACAAACCAGAACATAAGATTAACCCGTTACCCAAGTCTCCTCCAACATATTCATTATCAGCTCACACATGCATACACACATTTATGCGTATATACCTTTTTTGATATTTCAGGTGTCGGGTCAGCTTACACGTAACTCGATTAATCCTAGGTGACTAATCCCACAGTCCACTATCGTAGGCCAAAATCCCAACTGAAGTCGGGACAAAGCCCTGAATGAACTTACCCCAAACTCATTCAGCCCCAAAGGATCTTGTAGCACTTGGAGGTAGCAAACCCTACACTTTGGATGGTGAGAAAAGACAAGATAAGAAAGGGGAAGAGCCAAACAAAAAATTTCTTTTCTGTAATTTTCTCTAATTTCTCACCAAAATGCTCAAATCCAAATGAGTGATTTCACAAGAAACCATAACCCTTTCCTTTCTTTTCTCAAGAAACCCCTCCATCCAAAGGGGTCCAGGCTTTAACTACCCGCCAACCCTTCGATTTATATACCATTGTAATGTATTAATGCTAGGGGAAAGAAAAACCAAGGCTCAGATCAGTGAATAATCAGGCGAAAAGTGACTCCGCCATGGCTGCAACCACAGTTACCTGAACAGAGAGAGAGTCTATCTCCATGGGCCTCTGGGTGCCCCACCACGAAATGGGTCGGACCTCAACGCCTGATTAGACTTTTATTTTTCAACTGAAGTGTGTGTCCTTTGCTTGCATAAAGTCCCTAAACTTTGGTCTAGTAACAAACTTTAACTTTTATGTTTTATTTCACGCTATTTCATTGTAGCCGAAGAGGAAGCTACAACTACTTGCTTTCGAGGACTGAAAAAGTCTCTTAGCGAAGCTCTAAGAAGTGGTGTTTCAAACAGAACAACCTTACATGAACATATGTTAGAAATTAGATATCCCGCTCAAAAATCCCACCAATGTGAACGAAATTCAAACACAACACAAAAATAGATAAATACAGGTTTATAGCATGAGAATCCATGCATGGGCGGCATTAAATCACACTCATTTGAAGCTGCTGCATGCCCTCAGTGAATAAAAGAGTACATCATCGGGGAGCCAACCTTGGCTGAATCAAATCAACAATCAATATTCCTGAAATAATTATAACAGTTAATAATCAGAAACCCTAAGTCAGTAAATCAAATACAAACATCAACAATATAATTAGAAGCCCTAAATATTTATATTCCCTGAAACCCTTATTCGAAAGAGAAAGAGAAAGAGAGCCGAAACGACGGCGTTCCGAAAGGTCTTCTTCTTCTTCTTTTAGGTTCAATTCAAATTCGGAAAGCTCTTCGAGAAGAAGTTCAACAAAACACGGAAATTCTTAAGGAAAAAAGAAAAAACTTAGTCTGATCCGAACTCGTCGTCCGTAGTAGAAGCGAATTCTCCTTCTTCGCGATCCCCTCTCTTCTCATCCTCCTTCTTCGCGTACTCCTCCGCGACCATGGTGTCGTCAACTTTGGGGGCTGCGGATTTGGAAGGGAGGGTGCGGAGGGGAGAGGAGGCGGTGGAACTAGGGTTTGGTATTGACTTGTCTGGTTGCTGGAGGAGGTGGTGGTCGTCGTCGTCTGTCGTCCATGTCGTGTTCTGCGTAGGACTGTAGGAGATCCATAATAGTAGTGATTGTTCGAATGGGGAGAAGAGAACAATGGAGATAAAAGGGTTTGAGGAGATTGTCTGAAGACTTGAGAGAGAAGAAAAAGGGGTTTCGACCGTTGTGGGTTTTTGATGGAGCCAGAGGCGGTGATTACGTTTGTGTTTAAAAGCAATTTGAAATTTGCACTTCACTCCTTGTACTTTCTGTTATAACGCGTCTCTCAAACTCTACACAGTTCGGATCAAAAAAAACTCTACACAGTTGGCAGCAAACTTCAACCGTGCTGCCGCTAGGTTGTAAAAAAGTCAGATGGGTCTTGTTGAAATTTCGATAAAATTGTCATTTGGGACGACCCATTTTGGTTACATATCAATTAGGTGTTCTATTAATCTAACCTAGTTCAATAAAAGCAAAATGGAAGTCATCTCTTCTGTTGAACAATCAAATTGGTAAGAGACTGATGTAGAAGATGGAGTGAGGTATCGAATCGAACAAACTAAAAGAGGAATGGAGTGTTGATGGTCTTGTTTAGAGAGGGGTAACGGTGGGGAGAGTTTCAGTGGAGTAGAGAGACAAAAGAAAGACACGAAAGGAGAAAACGGTGATGTCTTCGAAGAGGAGAGGGTAAATATGGGTTTTCAGCTTATTAGTCGTAACTCCAACAATTGGAGTCGTGGCAATATCAGTTACCATGTAAAAATGTAAAAAAGAACCATCCAAACACTCTCAAAGACCATTATCGAAATCACATAAGATCAATTAAATAACTTATTCGAGTGTTGTGAACATAATTATTATTGGAAATACATTGGGTACTGAGCTTAGGAAATACGTATAATTAAATTTGGAGTGGCTACACTTCGTAAGAGTTTATAATGATGGGACTGAGCTTAGAAATACGAAATACATTGGGGACTGAGCTCGATTTTCTATTTTCAAATATATATTCACACCATATTTTTTGAAGTGGCTTTTAGGTTATATATCATATTTCCTTTTTAGCATAAATAATTCTTGATTTTCAACCATTTTAAAATTTGAGAAATTCTAATAAAACAATCTTGAAAAAGGTACCAAATAATTTCAACCTAAATCTTAGGAAGTTACAAAGATTAAAAAAAAATATATTCTGTAACAATATAATCTGACTCTGGAAGATGAAATGCACTTGAACCTATCCATAATCATTAAAATGGAAGGTGGTTTCTTACTTGTAATGTTCATCAAAAGGCTACTCAGGGGTTTTTCGGCTAAATAAGTCAAACAGCTTATTTTTTTGTTCTTATTCAATTTTTGTTTTCGTATTTGTTAGTTTTTCGTTAATTTTTTATGGATTATTTGTAACGACCCTGATTTTTGATAAATAAAAAATTTCGTTAAAAATTTGAATTTTTTTTTAATTACTTGGATTGCTTTTAAAATTCCTTTTTAATTTCTAATAATCCGTCATAATTAGATTTGAGACTTTTAAAATTACGTCTTTTAACACTGGACAATCTAGTCATTTTCTAAAGACAAGTATGCTTATAAAAGCACTCATATATTTCCCTAGTATTTGAAATAAGATCTTAAAATTATATTTCTTGGTTAGAAATCCTACGTGGCATGTAGAAATAGTTTCCAACCGATTAGTTGAGGGAACCAAACTACCAATTCACTTAGTTACATTTTCCTAACCTTAGATGGACCTTTTTGACCATCTTTGAGCCTTATGAACCCCTTACTAACCTATTAAACCAATAGACCATTAGAAGTAATCATTTTACCTTATGTTTTGTCATTTCAAGCCATATTTGTCATTTTTCTTCCTTGACCTTTGGATAATAATTGTTAGGGGAAATTTTACCCCTTGGGTAATAAAAATTAGTCTTGCTAATAAATACTTAGATTTGGTAAGACTAGTCACTTAGGTACTTGAAAGATAGGAAGCCATTATTTTGCTTCAAAAAGAGGTAGAACTAGCCTTGCCATGCATGCAAGTCTAATGCCAAATAGCCCCCAACCCTAATTATCTCCTAAAGTGACTTTCCTAGATTTTCTTTAAGTGCATATTTATAAGTATATACTTGGATAAAGTGACTTTCTGCTTATTATTAGCAGCATTTAGCTTGACCTGGGCCAGGCTATACTCAACAAGAAGACCTGCTTGCTGTTGCCTAAATATGGGCACGTATCGGCCTCAAAAAATATAATATATTTGGTTTGGGTATTTTATTTGACTCGTCGAGTTTGTCATTTATATCACATTAACAAAATATGTCTTTTTCGAGGAGATTTAATAGGTAGTAATATGAACTTGAAATAAAACGTAGGATTAACGTGTCTCAATCATATTTTTACCGATGTCTAATTAATTATAGTGAGTTTTGATCGCATAGGCAACACAACCCCCAAAATTGTAATCAGCTTCATCTACTCGTGTCCTTGAGAGCTCTCTTAAATTATACATCGAGAATTATGTTTTGAAAAATTATTCCCTGAAAAAACACACTCTTTTTTTTTTTAAACAATAAAGTACATATATGAAGAAACATACTCAAGTAAAAGTAAAGTGTAAAGAAAATATCTACATATGTGTTCATTTGATAAATATGCTTATAAAAGAATAAAATATTCTAATTCAAGTACAGAAAAATCACAGTAATGTAATTTTTCGCTAAACAAATTCTATGGAAACAATCCGATTTGTCAAACAAATTAGGGAATTGATTTTTACACTCTATTTTTTATATCCACACTCTTTTTTTTTTGTTTTTTAGCAAAAAATTTACACACACTCTCAACAGTAGAAAACAAAAAAGGGAGTATGAATACCAAAAAGAGGAGTGTGGAAATCGCTTCCCAAAAATTAAGAGATTTTTTTTTTCAAAAATAAAAAAGGCTGGGTCTCACTAATTTCGGTAACAAATAGGGAAACAGGAAACTACATATACTCGGGAAGCTATATATATTTGTGTCTGCTTCTAATCAGACCTCCATTGTTGCTTCTCTCTCTCTCTGCTACTTGAACTTTCACAATACTTTTTTCTGCAAAAAAAGTCCGGGAAAAACCATTAAGAATGTACCGCTGCGCAGCAAGCCTCGCCTCGAAAACTCGGTGCGTTCCACCGATCGATCTCAACCCCTTTAATTTTCATTATTTCACGTTTCTTTGTGCTACATTGTTGTTTCGAAGTCTTCTAGCTAAATTCTTTGACTGTTATTTGATTCAAACTAGGTTCGCCCGAAATAGCACCCAACAGGTTATTTCCGCTGAGCTCTGGTGGATTAGAAGTATGGATGACAGAATTGGCATTAAAACTTCTAGCAATGTCCTTCTCAATATATGTCTCCTTCTCGACTTAGAATAAGGTCTTTTTGCAAATCTCTCAATCATACCCGTGGTCCCCATGGATACTATGCCTGTACCCCAAAGGAGCTGACAGCTGGGGAAAGGACAGGTTCTTGTCTGTACGTCTTTTTAGACTTAGTTGATTCGAAAACCTTCCCTAGCCTTCTGATCGAATGGAATACACATGCAACATATATACAAGCTACGCATAAAGAATCAATACGACAGAAGAAAACACGTGGAAAGGAGAGGTGATGGTTTTTGTACATGATCTGTATGTCTTTATTGCAGTTGACATTATGATTATGCTTCTTTCTTTCTTTTTCATGCACAAAAATGGCTCCAAACTAAAATTAAATCTCATCTGAGAAAAGACCCTATTAATTAGGACTCCTTTTCAAAAAGAACTATGAAGTATGAAGAGCTTTGGCATTTTCATAGATCATTATCTTGCAGCTACCACTTGTTTCTCTGCTCCAAAGCTCCAGCTGGGGTTGGGATGAATTCTTGTCGTTGAATGATCTCAACGATGCTACTCCGGGCTACCTTGTGAATGATACTTTACTTATTGAAGCTGAAGTTATATATAGTGTCGTATCCGCAGTGAAGAACTTGTCATATTAAGTACCGAGTATATTTTATTTCAGCAATACTAGGATATTGTTTCAGCTTCCTTATCATGCTAATTCGCTAACATCAAATTGTGCAACAACTCCTTCCAAAAATAAATAAATAAAAACGAAGTAAATATACTTCTCACTAGCCAAAGGCTATACTTAATGGCAAATTCTAAAGGGTGCCCCTTGGGCACACTATAGGGCATTAATTTACCTACATTAATTACATTTTGTTATACTCATCCCAAGACCTATTAATAACTACATTGAAAATACAAATCATTCATCAAAAGAAGTTCAAAAGTTTCTTGATTGACAAAATAACCACAACTCTTTATATTCCTCTATCTATATCTATATCTATAAAATGGAAAAAAGCAAAAAGGACGAAAACTTGAAAAGTGGGAATCCTGCCACTTTTTTTTTTTTTTGCCTTGTGAGACTTGAACAAGAATTTAACCTTTGCTACCAAGCAAACTAATGTACGAATTTTTCTTTGAGTTTCTTGGAGAGACTTTTCCCTTACATACTTGATGAAGAGTTTTTTTGTTTTTTTTATTAATATTTTTGCTAGATCATGGTATTGCATTATGTAGGAGAATAGATGGAATGTTTGAGTCAGAGTTAAACTAAATGAAAAAAAAAATGTTCTTTCCAATGTTAAATCAAATGATGAAGAGTTTTTATTCCTTACAATTTTAACTATCCAGTTATTTGATTTCCATATATATTATACAAAAAATTGTTCTAGTTCTTAGTATTGTCATTAAAAAAATGGTATTACAAACATTTCTGGGTATTTGATTTCCATATATATTATACAAAAAATTGTTCTAGTTCTTGGTATTGTCATTAATTATGGTATTACAAACATTTATGGGTAGTTTTTATTCCTTACAATTTTAACTATCCAGTTATTTGATTTCCATATATATTATACAAAAAATTGTTCTAGTTCTTAGTATTGTCATTAAAAAAATGGTATTACAAACATTTCTGGGTATTTGATTTCCATATATATTATACAAAAAATTGTTCTAGTTCTTAGTATTGTCATTAAAAAATGGTATTACAAACATTTATGGGTAGTTTAGAAAATAGTGGTGAAATGTAATATTTTGTGAGTACCCATAAACCCAACTCATAGATTAAGTATATTTATTGCACCTAAAGCATTTAAAGAACCCTAAACTAGTGCCCCAAACTAATGCCCCGGGGGCACCTATTAGCGGGACCGATACTTAATTTACTCAAACACACTCTCTAGTTATTTAATTCATATCAATGAATTATATAACATTTGTTGGAACATCCCTCCAAAAATAGGAAACATAAACTTAGGTTTTCTAGAGTAGAACTTAATAAAAATAAAGATTGTTGACTACTAAAAACTAGGAAGACTTCTTAAGAACTTAAAAGACACCTAGTAACTTAAATAGACTCTTTGATCGACTCAATGACTTCTTGAATGACTTCAAGGACTTTGAAGAAAAGAAAAAAGGGATAAAATGAAGATAGTCGATCACTACCTAATGCATAAAATGGAGCAATCAAAATGTATAAAATGTTGTTAACTCTGTAGCAAGGAGTAGAGATCTTCAAGCTTCTTACGGCTTATGTTTCGTTGATATTTTTGTTTCTTTGCTCAATCCTTGGGAAGAAAGTCCAACACGGAGCCTACCGTTTTGCCACAGTTTTGCCGCGAAGTTTAGGTTTTCTGGGGATACAAGTTTTAATCATTTTTGGTAGTCCTCACATAGGTTATTATGATACGCATTAGGTTTTTGAATAGGTATGCCATTATGGACCTCTTCATCTCTATGTAACTATAGTCCTGCAGAATTAATTAATGGAGTTCTTCCTTTTGGGTTGATGGGTACTTACGGAAATATGGAATGCTTTGGCCGGAACGGGGGGCCTACTGTGTTGCAATAAGTCTAATGGTACAACAATTAGGAACAGATATTGCACAGCAGTGCAGGTGGCTGTCCAAGTGTAAAAAAAGTAGGTCCAATCTCTCTCCTCAATTCTAGGGCAATCTGAACTCACGCGCGCAGACCCATTTCATTTCGAATCGGGAGAAAAAGTGGGCCCAATTCAATTTCAACTCCCGCCCCTTTTTCCCCAAATTTTCATCCCCAATATTACGGCCAAATTCACCCCTCTTCTCCGGTGTCCCTTCCAGCTTGTGAAGATATTTTTGGACGACTTCTCTGACCTCTTCTACTCTGGCGCCCCCACCTACTTCTTTGGCTCTTTTGGGTATAATTAGTTCAAACCTCTAAATCTACTCATCGTTTTGTGTTTTACTCTGTTTCTTGGTGTCACTACGCCAAAAATTGCCTTTGCCGGCGGTTTTTTTACCGGCGGTAATAAAACCGTCGGTAAAGAGTGCTATTACCGGCGGTAATAACAAACCGCTGCAAAAGGTAACTATAAACGCCGTTTATTAACGGCATGAGTAAAACCGCCGGTAAAACTAACTATTACCGGCGGTAATGAAAAACCGCCGGTAAAACTTACTATTAACGGCGGTAAGCAAAAACCGCCGGTAATAATCTTTATATAATATAAATATTATTATTCTTCTAATAAAACACATAATTTTATGTAGCTCCTTGGGTAAGTGTTCGGGTATTAATCAACGGGTCGCGGGTTCGAATCTCGGCAATGTCAATATTTTTTCCGAAACTTTTAGCGGCGGTAGTAAAACCGCCGTTAATAGTCCGAAACTTTTACCGGCAGTAATTTACCGCCGTTTTTGTATTTCCGACAATTGTTTTGCCGACGGAACTTTTAGCGGCGGTAATTTACTTTTAGCAGCGGTAATATATTTTTACCGGCGGTTTTTGGACTATTACCGGCAGTTTTTTAATGCCGTTAATACAAAAGTTTGGCGTAGTGTGTCGACTTCTCTTTGCTTTCGCTGTTAGCTCCCCATGAGAGAGACTTGTGGCTTTCTTAAAGTCCTTCACTTTCTTTTTAAACTATGTTCACTGCTCCCCACGTGTGCACAAAATGGAGAAGAAAACTAAAAATAAACAGTCTTGGAGTGGTTGAAAACAAACAATAAGTCTAATGGTACAGCAATTAGGAACATATATTGCACAGCAGTGCAGCTCGCTGTCCAAGTATAAAAAAAGTGGATCCAATCTCTCTCCTCAATTTTAGGGCAATCTAAACTCATGCGAGCAGACCCATTTCATTTCAAATCAGGAGAAAATTAGAACAGAGGAAACTCTTCCCCAAATCGTCTCTCTCTCTCTCTCCCAACGACCCTCTTTTGGATCGTCCAACCACTGACGTCGCCACCCACCACCAACCCTTCGCTCTCGAACTTACATCTCTCTCTTCGCCCTCCGACTTACATCTCCCTCTTTGCTCTCTCTCAAGGCTTCTCTGTCTCTCTCCCATACGAAGGTAGCCATGGCAACCCAACGGCTACCCGGTACCCCTACCATCGACATCACGCCAAATCAGGTGTGGTACGTTTCTCTCTCTTCGTGTTAGACCTTAACTTGGGTCTGTGTCTAAAATTAGGATTTGTTCTTAAAAAAATTGGGGCTTTTCACAAATTACTATTGCAATTTTGGTTTTTGTTCAGAAAAGAATATTGGTTTTTGTAAAAACATTCAATGGTTGGATTTTGCCATTGTTGACCTGGTATTGGCCTTGTAATTCGTCAACTGCCTATTTTCTCTTGATTTTGGTTGTGGCTTATGTTGGACCCGGAGTGCCCCATGGATTTGGTTACACAATGCCACTCCCTGCGACCGCTCTAAAAACAGACTTGTGGGTGCGATGTCGAATGCCATAAAAGATGTCACGCCCTCGATTTATCACATAAACAACAATACCATTTTAAATACAAATCCTCACAATAGTACATACGGTACCCCAAATTACAACACTGTTTTTGAATCTCACAAATCTGTTAATTGATACAGTATTCCAAAATAGAGAAAATAGTACAGTGCAGTTGATTTATGAAGCAAGACAAATACTCCATAAAATATCATTAGCTTGATGTCTGCATGCACTCTACACCCTCCCAGGCTGTGTCCATGTAGTTTACCTGAAAAATGATAGGTTGAGCTACGCTAGCCCAGTAGAGAAATCTATACTCAAGCTATATGAAAATGCGATGAATCATGTACTTAGAGTGAGTGAATATGATGAGATACCACAAAGAAACATGGGTCTTCCACCATCAACGAGCATACTACAACCAAGGGATCATGATTTCATAAAGGTATTCCTAATAGCTCATACGTCAAACTAGAAGCATAAACCGACTCGAATTATCCTAATTAGACCACAACTCGCCCTCAATCATCACTTGTCCATCACTACGCAAACACTCCATTCTGCCTCGATCTATACGTATATGTGATGATCAAGCACCAACAGTAAAATGTGAGCAACAATATATAAGTACAATGAACCCCAAGATGCTAATAACAACGAGTATATCTCTTAGCAGAACAATACGAACATATCACTGAATTTCTTTTTAAAACGTAATCAGTTTGCCTTGTATTTCTCAAATATTAGCCATTTTCCCTTTCAATACAATTCCGGGCATTTAGGACCCCGTGCGTCAACTAAAATCACTTCATTCAATTCCGGGCATTTGGGATCCCGTGCGTCCACTAAAATCCTTTCATTCAATTCCGGGCATTTGGGACCCCGTGCGTCCACTAAGATCCTTTCATTCAATTCCGGGCATTTGGGACCCCGTGCGTCCCATTTCCGGCATCCCACCTTACGGTGGATCCGTGACTTTCTTCGTATTCATTCTACCGTCTCAATTATGTTTTACCTCTTACATTACTTAATAGCATCATACTCAACACACAACTAGTTCATCATATTCATCACAACATGCCACAATCCCCACATAATCACCCAAATACCTAGTCAACGAACGTATACCGTAATCATCTAAAATCGACACATGAGCATATCCTGATTTCCAACAAGCAGTCCGTGTTCGAATATTTATTAAAAAAATTGCATACTTAATATTTTTCAATGATTCCAACGCCAAAATATCACCAACTTACCAATCTTTAAAACCCATAAGGACCCATAACCAATAGCGTCGTTTAACCATAACAAACGATGAAAACGCAGCTCTGTTCGCTGTCCAGATTTTCAGATTTCAGCTCAATGTTCTATAATTCACTATAAATCGAGTGCTTAATACTTTTGAACGATTCCAGTCCAAAAGTTGCGCAATTGAACGAAGCTTAAAAGGTATGAAGGAACCCTAGTCAAATCTGCACCCCAAGGATGGTTAAATAGACATTTACTGAAGCAATATGAATCTATCACGCAGCAGGACAGATTGACACAGCTCCACTCAAACGATCATAACTTTCTGTGTACTAAGATTTTTAAGACGATTCCGGTGGCAAATGAAAGCTGACTTCAAGACCTTCGATTCGATATAAAATTTGCATGAAAAGGATATCGGACGAGGAAGTTATGGCTGTTTGAATTCGGGCGCAAGCCCAGAAAACGAGACAGATTCGAGACCTGACTTCTAAAATCCACCATTTATTCAATTCTCAATGGTTTCGGGTGATTCTAACGGCATTAGAACGGGTTCTAAGTCTACTCTATTTCATATGAAGGAACCAAAATTTATTTCTGAGTTTAAGATGACGAAAATGCCCCATAAACAGGGACCTGTTCTGCAGAAATTCGGGAATGATAGAAATAATCTCAAACGACGAAACCAGGCACAATCTAGGTACATAAACATCGTATAAACGCATAACAAGAGTAAGAAATCCCTACCTCATGGGTTTCGAGTAAAACCCGACCATTTGACCAATTCAACCAAGTTCCCACGTGGCCCGATCGCAATTTTTTTCTTGGATATTCGGAAAGCCCGTGCTCCGTATAGCAACTTTAATTCTCGGGCCTTGTCCGGAATCACACCCTAGGTAGATGAAATCGAAGAGAGAAGAGAGGAGGGAGTTTTCGGATGGAGAGGAAAGAGAGATGCCGAGAGTGAGAAAGAGAGAATGAGATATTTCTTCTCCCGGAGAAATAATAGAGGTGGGGGAGTAATCCCCTACTTCTCACACCACACACTCACACGTGCACCACTTGCTCAATTACCCTTGTATCCTTCCACGAATACGCTACACCTAATATCCGTACCATCTATCTTGACGGGCCCTACGTTTACAAGAAAATAAATAAAAAATACAGCCTCAAAATTACGGGTCTCTATAAAAGACTTAATTGAAACCCTTCCTACCACCAATTGGTTTTAGAAGAGATGGTGGAAAAGCGATCCGACAAGTGGTATCAAAGCCAAGAAGTCACTACAACAAAAAACACCAATGGTGACACCCTTTGACACCTTTTGGTGACAAAAAATTGGTGTTGACATGGAACATACTCAACGGTGACAAACAATTTTACTGCTTGTCACCGAAAACCTTTGGGTGACCAGGGTAAATAATGAGGAGATTTGGTGACAAAATATTTGTCACTGAAGACAAATTTCGGTGACAAGTATAAAGTTGTCACCAAAAGATCCGAATTATTCGCGCTCCCGGGCTCCAACTCATTTAGGCGCGCTGTCAAAAAGTAAAATGAAAATTTTTACAAGCAAAACGACGTCGTTTTTCTTGTCACCAAAACCCAGCCCTAACTTTCCTCTTTTTCACGCTGCCTCTCCCCAGTCTTCACTTTTACCCTGCCTCTCGATCTCCACTCCCGCAGACATGCTCACGCCGAAGACTTCCATCGCCCACAAACTGGCGGCCGTCGCTCCGATCAACCCAGGTCTTTTTCTGTCCCTCTCAGCTCAGTATCAGTCTCAATGGGTTTTTTGGGCCGTCCATGGGTTTTGTCCTGTTTTCTTCTGCGTATTCTCGGGTTTTTTGCCCGATTTGGCGCTTCTGCTGTGTTCTCATTTGTGTTCTTTGTTTCTGAATTTGGTGATTTTTTTGAAATTTTGGTGTGTTTTGTTCCTTGGTTTTATTATAGGGTTTGGGCTTCGTGTTTGGCCTTCGTCTGTGGTTCGTTGATCAGGTATGATTTCTGATCTATTTTTGATGCTGATGTACGCTTCTGTGCTTTTCGTGTTTTAGATGTGTTTAAACTTGAACAAGTGAGGTCTCTTCTGTGTGTGTGTTTCTTTTCTTTTGTACGTCATATTCACCGTTTGATAGACAGAGAAAAACAGAAATGTACCGATTTGATGTATATGCCTGGTATTTTAGTGGATGAACTGAATGTGTTTTGGATCTGGCCATGGGTTTTGTCCCGTTTTCTTTTGCGTGTTCTCACATTTTTTACCCTGTCACTAAATTACCAGATTGGTTTTCTGTGTCGATTATTAGAAAGCTATTTCGAATGGGTTTGTGCAGTTGGGCCATCTAAGGGAATACCATAGTATGAATTTGAATCTTTGATAATGATTCCTTTGGATAATAGAGGTTAAAGAGAGACTAAAGAATATTTACATAGCTGTGAGAGACTAAATTACGATATTGCTTTTGGGTGCCGTCTGTTGGAGAATTATTTCCAATGGGCTTCTGCAGTTGGGCCATGTAAGGGAACACCATAGAATTGATTTAAATGTTTAACAATGGTTGCTTTGGGTAATAGAGATGAAAGAGAGAGTAAAGAATATTTACATAGCTGTGGGAATTATTGTATGGTGGAGTCTTTGGAGTCAGCTTTTTGTATGTTTTTCATATACCGTTTGGGCAAAATTAATTTTGCACTACGTTGATTGTTATGTTTGCTATTCGTGGATTGAATTTAGGGTGTCTTGGTGGTGTTGTCCTCGCAGCATTGCTTGTTTTGTATGTTGCTTTGTTTGTGCATGATTTCAGTTTTGAGTGTTTCTTCTAGCATTACAAGAGAAAAGGCCTTTTGCATCGAAGTATTTGCGACACTGGAAAATGCTGTCTCAAAAAGAAATCATTAGCCACCGTATTGACTCCTGACACAAATGAGATCACTTTTGCAACAGCAACGTGTCCCGACGCAAAAAATATTACTTTTTGCGTCAGCAAACATGTGGCCAACGCAGATAATTTCATTTTCATTCTAGCGGCCCAGCGGGGCGGAGCGAAAATAAATGAGGAAGGAAAAGGGTAAATAAAATAGGAGGGAAAATAAAGAAGCATTGGGCCCTGTGCTTTCCCCCAATTTGAACTCGGTTTAATAAGACGTGAAAAAGGCCCCCTTCCTTCAATCTCGTACGACTGCCCTAGCTGCAAGCTCGCCTCTCTCCGGTCACTCTCTCTTCTGCGTGATCATCTTTTTCAGGCCTCTCTCTCTCTCTCTCTCTCTCTCAAGAATCTGTTACGATTTTGGTTTGATTTTGGGTAACGGTTGACTAATTTCTTATTTTTCATTCTCGTGCGCAGAGAACTTTACCCTATCAGTCTAATCGCCTATCACCAGTCATGGGTTCGAGTCGTGGGAGCGTCATTGTGAGGGAGGGATTGTTGGGCCCAGAGTGCCCTCATGGATTTGGTTACACAATGCCACTCCCTACGACCGCTCTAAAAACAGACTTGCGGGTGCGATGTCGAATGCCATAAAAGACTTAATTGAAACCCTTCCTACCACCAATTGGTTTTAGGAGAGATAGTGGAAAAACGGTCCGACAGCTTACTTGCAGGATCTTTGTATTTATTAACTTGTGGCAAGTTATGATTGCAAGTTTTCATGTTTAAAATGTTTAGTTCTTTATTCTGGATGCTTGTTGAGTAGTATGGCATTGAATTAACATATAATTAATTTTAAAAAAATTCAAAAGAAAGACGTCTTTTGAGGTTTTGAAAATGTTGCTTGCATACACCAAGTCATTTTGGAAGCAAGTTATACTTATAAACAGACAATTGCATGCACCAATATTAGGCTCTATAATTTTAGCTTGCTTTCATGTTTGCAGGCAAAAACAAGTCCACGTGAATTGGAGCCTAAGAAAAAGGAGAGCTGCCACTTGCGCCACTGAAAACAATACATTTTCTTCAGAAGCAAACACATCTTTCGAGATGGAGTTTCATTTTATGGCTTGCAATTTTGGGGAGGCTATCTACGAAAGGATAGAATATAGAGTTGGGGGCTAACAATTAATCCTCTTTGTGTGCTGTGTATGGATTGGGATGAGTCTCATACTCACTTGTTTTTTGAATGCCAATTCTCTACGCTGATTTGGAATAGAGTTTTAAAGAATGAATGGCATAACTGGAGCTACTATTCCTTTAGACCAGGAGCTTGCGTGGGCAGTTGATAACAGGAAAGGGAAAACTTTAATTTAGTAGTTCCATATATAAGATATCGTTGGTTGCAACTATCTATTTTCTATGGGGAGAACGTAGCTTGAGGATTGTTTAGGCTTAACAATTGTTGATAGGTGCCTGTTTTTGTTTGGTGCTTGTATTGAGTTGTTCAGGGGAATGCCCCGTTGATTTTGTAGCTTTTGCGCGTGCTCTGGTGAAATGAAATTACTTACCCAAAAAAATGGTTGGATATCTGTGATGTTGGAATTCTTGTGGTGTTACTTTCAATTCCCATCTCTATTGTTGAATCATGTTTCTTGCAACTGTGAACTCATGATACAATCCAAGGCGTTTGATTGGGGAGCATTATAAGTGTTTGACATTTTTGCAAAATCCCGTTTGGAGTTGAACGCTATCTATGTGTGTGATCCAAGACACATGCCAACTGTGAATAGCAGAAAGTAAACTGTAATTATTAATTAATACTCATACAAAACAAAAGCCAAATCCATATTTCCATTGACCATCACGGTGTACAAATTGTTGAGAATACATGGCAATTAATAGGCTACCCATACATGATACAACACAGAGCCACAAAAAACCACATTTTCATTGATCATCAAACTTAGACGCTTGAGAGAGACTAACTGATCTCACAAGTCACTACCCTCAAAATAAAGTTTTTGTTTTTCTGGTAGAACTCATAATTGATGCTGCCATAAGGGTGCCCTCTCTACATATCTATATACTAGCGAATGTCCGTGCCTGAAGGCACGACATAACACACTTTGAAGACAACTAAAGCTACTGTCGAACAATGTGCAAAGGGAGGACATGTTGAAAAAAATGGGTAGGAACAAACTAAACTTTGGTATTTGTGCAGGACAAATCGAGGTGCAAATAATATTCAAGTTTTACACAAATTTCCAAAATTCATAAATCACCCAACACACATAATAAAAATTAACTACTGTCAAACCAAATATATTTTCGTAAAACTTAACCTAATAAATAAAATGTCATTATGAAATTTCCAATGTCTTAACAAAGCTCTTATCATGACGACCCCATTGTCTCTTTACCAGTCCTCGACTTTCCTACGTAAATAAGATTAAGAATTATTAAGTTCATCGCAAATAAATATGAACTGGCAATGAAATCAAAAGGACAACTTATAACCCCTACAATAATTTTAATCGTTTATTAACTTTGAAAATGTGCCAACATTCTTCTAACCAATCAACTTTTAATACAAAAGTCACCACAGGGGCACAATGGTCAAGGCATCCAAATTTTGGAGCAGGAATAATAAACACGTATGGGCATTCATAAAATTGAGAAATGTAGATTTTGAGCCTTTACACCCCATTATCCTGGCAGAACATCACAAATAAAGGTATTACTATATTATTTTAATTCTATACAGTGTGATTTATATACAGCTTTTTAGTATTTACCTTTAACATTAATTTCTTCAGATATGAGGGGACACATTGTAAGATAACTTCTGCCTTCGTATAATTTACCAAGAGTTCCATTGAGCCAGTGGAGTCTTTCACGACCATTTTTACATTATACCTACAATAAATGCGAATTCCAACCTTTTTAGATGTGTGACATATAAGTTGTAGTACTCATTATAAAAATGATTACCTGGTTACAATCTAGACATCTTCTCGCCCGCAATGATTACACATAAACTAGCCATACTGATCTTCAACTTGGTTATAGCATGTATTGCATAAATCAATCCATAGGTGTTCAACATATATTTTTTCAATGCGACCAATAACGCGATAATAGTTTACCTACGATAAAATTCCAAGTGTAGGTATATAATGATGCCAAAATATTAACCATAGAATCATGTAGGCAAAAATATTACATTGGGCTGAAACGCAAATTGGTTTATTCGAATTCTCCTGGCATTTGAAATTATTAGTGCCTGTGGGAGCGAAAATCCATGTGTGCAGTTCCATGCTACCGACTTTTGTGCATTTACGTCTTCTGCAAACCTAGATAAGCACTGTAAACACCCCAATTCGGGCCTCCGAATAATCTTTAAGTTTCCCCGATGATGAAATAAGGAAAAAATATACCTTCAAGGCTTGGATTGTTGCTCCTTTCTTACTCCTTCCCTAAACCTCAAGAAAATCCCTTCCCAAATATATAGGGTGGCCCTCGGTTCAATTGCAAAAGAGAAAGATGCGTTTGCTTTGTCAAAAATAACTTTTTTCATGACACACTGAGGGTAAAATGGACACACATTTCAATGTATAAAATACCTTTGAGTGAAACCAATTGGGTTAGAAAGAGGACTCGACAAGCTTTCCAACGCTTTGAACCGTGCCTAAATCCGAGTTCGGGAGTGTCCGGGGCGCCCCCGCGAAGTTTGGTGTGCTGTGCTGTCTCGGAAACCGCGCGGCATTTCAAAACGCTGCACGGCATTTCAGAAAAATTCAAGAAAATCACTCCTCCACGCGGTATTTCAATAGGCAGCACGGCATTTTGGGAAAAGTTCTGACATGTGCAGAAAGTTGTCGGCCACGCCTGCAGGAGGAGCGTCTTGGCAATAAAATAAGTTTTATTCGGCCTAGAAGCCACCTCCCCTCTTTGGGTGCTCTCCAAGTATCTTTTTGCCTATAAATACACCCCCCCCCTCTAGTTGAGAAGGACCCCTTCAACTCCAAATAGAGTTACTCTGCCATTTTCTAAACTCTCTCTCTCTCTCTCTCTCTCTAAAAATCCCCCTTGGTTCTCTCTTTACAACTCCTTACATCCATCACCACTACATACACCTCTTTCTCTCTCTACATCAACCCACTTGATCTCTCTTTCTCTCTACACCCATTTGCTCACAAGTCTCTCAAAACTCAGTCCGAATCAACCTCCATTCCTCCATCTTCAAGCACATCCAAGCTTCGATCAAAAGGTATAAATCAAGTTTCCTTGGGCTAGGCTCTGTCCCGGCCCTGAGGGGACCTTTCTGTTTTCAGTCTTAACCCTTTTGGTTAGGATCTGACCCAAAACCTCTTTTACAAAACAAAACCAGTGTTCTGTGCAAAGGTGTGCTACGCCGCGCGGCTCTTTGAAGCGTCGCACGGCGTAGTAAGCCTGCACGCACGGCATAACAAAATAATATTGTTTTCTTGTTCAAGCTGTTTGGATCACGATCGTCTGTTGTTGGATCTTTTCTGTATACCAAAAAGCAGTCCCAAAATGAGACCATATCTACAAGCCATGTCTTAAACCCCATAGATCTTTTCAAAATAGGCAAACGTATCAAAAATGGTTTTCTTTCCATGGCTTGAAGGAATGGTGCAGATCTGAGATGATCTGACGGCTGTGAGTTGTCTGAAGTTTTAAAATAACACCGTGCGATGTAATGGGTACACCGTGCGAAGCTTTACAAAACAATAAAAGTTTGGTATCAAGATCGGAACCACGCACGGCATATCGGTAAGCCGCGCGTTATAAACCGATATGCCGCCTGACGGAGGATAGTGATTCAGACAGTCCGTTTGTATATCTTTCTTGTTTATATTATCATCATACCATCTTTATCATCTCTGTACAGCAAGCACCACTAGCACGGCAACGTGTTATGATTTATCTTGTTCCCCTTTCCCTTTATGTGTTTTTGAGGTTTTCCGAATGGTATTAATCCTCCCATTTAAAATGCTTAGTAGAGACCGGTCTTTACCGGGCGAGCGGGGTGTTTTTTCAACAAAACCTTCCCCACTCGTAACGTGACTCCCGGATCCAAAATCTCAAACAGTTTCACTAGACCAAAAGACCTTTCTTTTCAAAACAAAACCTCTCGGTTCCTCGGATCATCCATCTCAAAAATCCGGGTGGCGACTCTGTCACAAATCGCACCTTCGGGCGTGGGAGCCCACAAGCACGTATTTTTTTAGAACAATTAATCGAACAAAAAATACTAATCTCCATATAGTGAAAGACTAAAAAAATACAAATTGATTCGCTCAATATCCAATTTACCATTCAGGAATCCCGTCTGTACAAATTGAGTGGTTAACATGTAATTTGCTCTTCTTGCAAGTGCTAAGGTACGGACCTGGAAGTTAAAATTACAAAATTATTAATCAAGTTTTTAAATTATTATTAAAAAAGTTCACACGGGTTCAGAGAAGTATTACCATGAAAATCATCGTCCTTTAACCCCGTAGCAAACAAAACATTATTTTGGTGTAGAGTTTCAAGCAGACGCATCCCATCCCTCATTGCAAATTCATTCCACAAAGTAAGTCAAACAAACGTCATACTGTTATCAATTTGTCAATAGAGAATAGAGATTAAATTCAAATTGTTGTAATAGATTTTAGATGGGAGAATTTTTGGGAGGTCTACTATAGCATATTTCTAACCCCACTAGTCCATTTCTAAAGTTTTTAACCCATCTAGTCCACTAATAATTTCAATGACAAAACTACCCTATGTAAAAGGAACAAGGGCCTTGTTTGGCTAACAAAAAAAATGTATTTTTCCATTTTTTTCGATCTTGTTGCAACAATGTAACCACCCCCACACCCACTACCACCATCTCCGCCACCACCACCATGCCAATATATAACGTTATATGTGTGACAAACATTTCTATTTTTTTTTTTACCAAGTTTGAGCCATTCTTTTCTTGAACCCACCACACCTTAACATATAACATTATTTGTCTCAATCTGCGTTATTGTCTTATGTTTGGTACTACGTCAACAAAAGTGCACATATAATCTTATATGTCCCAATCTGACATCTGTACGTTATAAAAAAATGAAGATAGATCTGAGACATATAAGGTTATTTATTGATATATGAAACGTATTTTTTGCCAACATGTGCACATATAATATTATATATGTATATCTGCACTTTGTACCATGCCAAATATATTCTCTGCATGTTGAAAAAGTGCACATATAAACTTATAGGTTACAATCTGCGTTCTTGCCTTATGTTTGTCAATACAAAATCTAAGAAAAATCTCAAAGAAAAAGCACGAACTTGTTCATCGCCACAAATGCAGCTACAAATGCTTTTTCACAGAATAACTAACAAATAAACCCTAATAAATCGTAAACTCCATCAAAATGAGGAAAAACTCGACATAAAATCATATCTAAAGTAATAAACTCACGTGACGAACACAACGGCAGCGAATCTGGCGATTATGTTCAGGGCGGGGGTGGCGCTTTTGCGCTTTTGGACGGAGAATAGATAGAAACAGATTTGTATGGTGGTTGCCGTCGTCGCCTTCAACCATGCAGATCATGGCGGATATCTTGTCACTATCGACGTCACCGGACCTAATTAACAAACATCAAACAACAACGCCCAGATTAGTGCAACGAATTCAAGCCAAACTCATCCAGATCTTAATCTTATTGTAAATTTCCAAATTACTAATCAACAATTTCTTTACGGTATTCTAACATGCGTCCCTGAGTGAGCATCTCCCCTTAGTTACGTACACGACATATATAACTGATTTGGGGCGAAACCCGGATGTCGATTGAACCAAAAATTTAAAGATCCAACAAAATTGAAACTTTAAATCAGGGTAAACAACAAAAATACAGTCGCATGTATGTGGGTTTTGGCGTACATGTGAATCATGTGTGTATATACAGATCTATATATATATATATATATATATAATATGACAGGGAAGATTTTAAATCCGTATATTTTTTACCATTAGATTGGTACACATTTTTTAAACGGTTGAGATTTACGGATACATTCAACTAGCAATATATTATGATAAAGGAAACAATATCCGGATTACTACAATTCCACATTTTCGTCCACAATATCCAGATGCAATTAACAGGGAAATAGAAGGTTTTTGAAGGAAACATTTCCGGAAATATATAAAACGTGGGATTAGAAGGATAGGCCACATTTTCGGCCACAATAACAGGGAATTAGAAGGAAACATTTCCGGATCGGTAAACATTTTTGAATCCCCTAAATTTCCTCCTATATTTTGGACACTAGGATTTTTGGTAATGATTCTTCCAAAATTGCTGTTGAGTGGCGTTGATTGGGGAATACAATGACATGCTATAAATCAAGTAAGATAATATAATCACATGCTATAATGCCGGCCGTTGATTGGGTGAACGAATTTTGGTAATGATTTATTTGCCTTTGGGTGGACTACAAATTTCGGTAAAGATTTATTTGCCTTTTGGTTGAACGAATTTTGGTAATGATTAATAATTTGTTCAAAATAATTTTTGGTTAAGTCAAATTTTGAGTGAACGAATTTCTCTTTCTCTCCCAAATCATTTTTTTTCCGGTTCTCTTTCAAAATGGAAGTTTGGGATTCTTAATTCAATCTGACGGTCCTCAATCCTTTTGTTTAAAATTTGAAACCTCTTGCAATATTCATTGTAAAGTTATAGTTAGAAATGCATGTAGTTATCCTTTCCAAAATAATTATGATCGATTCAGGAAATGAGAAAATAAAAGTCTACAAAATCTGCCCCATGAATATCGGAAATGAGAATGGAAATCTGAACCTATAAAATCTGCCTGTTAAATATCGGAATAAACGGAGCAAACCAAAAATGGATGGTTCCGTGAGTAAAGTATATCATTTAAAAATGTATGGTTTAAACATGAATAAGTATATCATTTAAACCCTTAAAATCAAACTGGTAAATCAAAAAACTTAATTTCAAAATAATTTTGTTTCCTTATTTCCCTAATCTTGTAGGACTTTATTTTGAAACCCCACCAGATCACAATTCCTTTATAATGAAATTCGCATTTATAATGAAATTTGCATTTATTGTAGGTATAATATAAAGATGTCCAGACTGTAACACATCTAAAACGGTTGAAATTCGCATTTATTGTAGGTATAATATAAAGATGGTCGTGAAAGACTCTACTGGCTCAATGGAACTCTTGGTAAAGGATACGAAGGGAAAATTCATCTTACAATGTGTCCACTCATATCTCAAGAAATTAATGTTAAATGTAAATACTAAAAAGCTGTATATAAATCACAATGTATAGAATTAAAATAATATAGTAATACCTTTATGTGTAATGTTGTGCCAGGATAATGGGGTGCAAATGCTTAAGGACTATATTTCTCAATTTTATGAATGCTCATACGTGTTTGTTATTCTTGCTCCAAAATTTGGATGCCATGACCATTGTGCCCCTGTGGTGACTTTTGTATTAAAAGTTGATTGGGCGGAAGAGTGTTGGCACATTTTCAAAGGTAATAAACGATTAAAATTGTTTTTTTTTTTGGGTAAATCACGATTAAAATTGTTGTAGGGGTGATAAGTTGTCTTTTTTATTTCATTGCCAATTCATATTTATTTGCGATGAATTTAATAATTCTTACTCTTATTTATGTAGAAAAGTCGAGGACTGGCAATGAGACAATGGGGTCGTTGTGATAAGAGTTTTGT
The DNA here is from genome assembly GCA_018127125.1 of Rhododendron griersonianum. Taxonomy (NCBI): domain Eukaryota; kingdom Viridiplantae; phylum Streptophyta; class Magnoliopsida; order Ericales; family Ericaceae; genus Rhododendron; species Rhododendron griersonianum. The sequence goes on from CM030798.1 coordinate 22,313,198, forward strand.
TAAGACATTGAAAATATCATAATGACATTTTATTTGTTAGGTTAAGTTTTACAAAAATATATTTGGTTTGACAGTATTTAATTTTTATTACATGTGTTGGGGGATTTATGGATTTTGGAAATATGTGTAAAACTTGAATATTATTTGCACCTTGATTTGTCCTGCACATATACCAAAGTTTAGTTTGATCCTCCCTTTGCTCATTGTTCGACCAATAATTTTAATTGTCTTCAAAATGTGTTGCGCCGTGTCTTCAGACACGGGTATTCGCTAGTATATATATATATAGGAGAATGGTTGAACAACAACAAAAAGGCGGCCACTATAGAGAATGGTCTAACCCCATTAGTCCACTATAACATATTTCGCAGGGATGTGTCAGAGATCCGAAGACAAAGAGGCGGCCAGATCCAACTCCGACCCGTACACAAACTCCTCCCCTTCTTCTTCCAACACTACAAAAGGAATAGATGATGATAGGTTCTCTACTGTCCACAACTTTTCTCCGGCGGCAACCGGGGGGGGGGAGGCTGTGCTCCAGATTTTTTTTTTGTTTAGGGTTTCTCTCTATATGACAGTTTATGTAAGAGAACATTTTTGTCTTGGTTTTATTCATTTTTAAAAAAAAGTGGACTTAAGGCCTTACTAAACTATACTAGTGGACTAGAGGGGTTACAAACATTAGAGGTGGACTAATTGGGTTACAAGTTCTCTGTAGTGGACCCTAGACCAATTTTTTATAGATTTTACGCGCACAAATGATTTATAGTACCTTTTATCAAGCAACAGCACATCTCTCACCGTAGATTCTCCATTTCTAGTACTTCGATGTTCAGTGACAACCAACCCAACCACATCTGAAGAATAACACATATAGCCAAGAAAAAAAATTTAACTTATTCGAATTAAAAATTGGTGGACTTTTATTTGATCAGTATTCTATGTGTACTATGTAAGTAATATAGCCATAGAACAACGTACCTATCAATTGCACATAGTTGCTAGCAAAATGATGGATGTCTTGTAATCTTATACTGTAAGCCCAATGAAGGGGTGTCCTATCACATGTGATATATACATGTTCTACTCTTGTATCATCAGTAAAACACATTTTGTAGTGGTACGGTACCAGAGAACTTCTCATCAGCTGGTACAATACTGACTCCTTTAAAAAAATAGACCCTACCCTCATAAAGATGTTTCCTGAAATAGTATACTTATTTGGGCCCTACACTTGCCTCTAAAGAATCACCCTATAGCAGTAATTTTTTTTAAAATTACGCACATTATAATAAAACTTAAACACATTAAGATATCACTACTCATTAATCGCCTTTAATAGGATGTTATATTACCTGGTCATCAAGTAAAATCAATATCAGCGTTGCATGGGGTAAAAGCAGATTAGACACTTCTACCATTCTTACCAATCGAGTTTTGACTATCAATGTAATTCCATTTGGATGAAAGTCAGCAAAATGGGGATAAGGGACAATTATATCACCTACACACCATCAACATTTAATAAAATATAGAGATGAACAAAGCGACATTTGCAAAACATGAAAGAACAAACCTGCTAATAACAAAATATACAACCATTTGATGAGCTACCATTTAAATTTGACACTCCACTTAATCTTTAAGCATCCCCTTGCGACTGAACTATTTTGGGTGGCAACTGCAGGTTATTTTCCACACCTATGTGCAAAGCAATTTGGGTTTGATTAATTTTATTGTCTTGAAATAAATATATCTTTTAAAATTCAGGTTAAAATGAATATATTTTCAAACACTACTTTTTTTTGTATTGGAGTCTATAAATACATACCATTTGCTGGGTCAATCTCAATATTTTGCTCATCGCTTGCTTCTACTGCATTCTCATGCATTCTCACATTTTTGCTCCACCTTTGTAGAATGTACTTCTCCGGAACTTCATTCAACTTCTTTCTTGACCAAACCATGACAATATGCTTGCACACAATCCCCTTAGATTCAAACATCGACAAGTAAAATTACTTTCTTTTGACTCCTCATTATAACAAACATTAAAAGTTATGGTTTTCAAGAATTCTTTCTCACCAACTTTTTATCTTCTTCAATCTCAAATTTCAAAATGCCATCAGCTGCCACCTTCATGGAAGTGAAATTGCATGCAATCTTACTAGCTACTCGAGTTTGAAAATCCTTACATTTTGCGAGTGTGTATGCATCTTGAAATTGATCTTCAAAACCATAAGGGGACACATTCTTTGCTTGTTTGTTGAAACAACATGCGTCTTCCTCTTCTTCCTTTTCCACTTTGTTACACAAGACGTTGTCATATTGCTCCACAAATTCCTTCAAAGTGGTATTAGAATGTACGTAGCCATCAAAATAGGCATTCATGCTCTCAATCCGTTGGGTTGTTGACATCCCTGCCCAAAAAACATCTTTGACAATTGCAGGAGCCCATCGGTGCCTCTCCTCGTACAAGCCATTTAGCCATTCGTTGGCCTCTAAGTGATATTTATTGATAAGATTGGTCCAATTTTTCTCAAACTCCTCTTTTGTCAATGAATCATGCGGAGCACTTAGGACATCCCATTTAATCGGTTCATAATCATTGTAATTCTTCAACTTTTCAGGAACTTTTTTCATCAAATGCCACAAACACCAACGATGCCGTGCGTTTGGAAGAACTATACTTATTGCGTTTTGCATGGCACGGCATTGGTCTGGTATGATGGCGTTAGGAGAGCACCTGAACATACAAGCAAGCCATGTCTCAAACAACCATACGAATGAAGCCGTGTCCTCTTGCAATATTAGTCCACACCCAAACAAGATCGATTGCCCATGATGATTTACACCCACGAAAGGAGCAAATGGCATATTCCACTTATTAACCAAATAAGTGGTGTCAAATGTGACCACGTCGCTAAATTCCTTGAATGTTTCTCTACTTCTCGCATCAGCCCAAAAGACATTCTTTAGCCGATTTTCTTCATCTAGATCCATTGCATAAAAATAGGCTTCACTGTCAGCTTTCATCTTAATAAAATACTTGTTCATTGCTTCTACATCCCCTTCCTTGAGTTCTAAGTGTTTCACTTTATCAACGTAATTCTTTGCATTCTTGGGTAACCATGTCAGGTTGCTAGGCCCCCCTGCCTCAATGGTACATGAGGTAATTGTCTGTCTCATTTTTATTCCAGCCAAGCGATTCAACTCAATTATCCTTTTCGCATGTAGTGGGATAACCCGATTGGCTTGTAGATACCGAGCTTTTTTCGGGCACATTTCATGGTTATGCTTCAGTTCAATTGAATTCAAAAGCCACTGTCCATCAATTTTCAATGACAAATTAATTGATGCTTTACATTCTGTTTTGGATGTTGGATGGACTTTGAGCGGGTTTAGTGCCTTGTTCCTCGCCTTTCCACCCCTATGACAAGAGTAGGTTATATTCGTCTTTTGTCCATCCTTACGCTTGTTAGAAGTTCTGGTGATCACAACAAAGCCTTGCATTTTTGCATATCTACCATAATAATCACGGGCATCATCTTCTGAATCAAAAGACATACCAACCTTAGGTTCTGGTATCTCCTCCATTTTCAGATCTTCCTCCGAGACCAAGTCATCACAGTCCATTATTGAAATAGCTTTGATATCTCCGTTGATTTCTGGTGATAGTTCTTGACTCCTACTATCAAGCAAATAATACTGTGCATTAGGCATATAATTTTTTAACTTGGCATACAAAAATGCCACATCGATTAGTTTGGTGTCTTGGTAGGACAACTAAAAACAAAACTAAGAGCATCCTCGTTGTCACACCCTCGATTTTCAACATAATTATAAAGGATTTTCATAAATAAAACCTCACAATAATCCGTACAATATCCCAAAAGAGTTTAACATTTTCATTCCCCAATTTACACTTCATCCTTCATAAGTATCCAAAAGTTTACATTTTTGGCTCCGAGACCCAAATTAACATAAGTGCCAAATATTCAAAAGTTATGGGTTTACAACACTTCTAAGTCAAAGGAATTATCAAATGAAGTTACAAATACATCTTCCAAAGTAAATTTACAAAGATGACTAAGTAACTTCTTCAGGTTAGCTTTTCAAAGAATGTCCACATCCAAGCACTCCAAATATGAAGCTACTGCCCTAGATTAGTACCTGAAAATGATGTAAGGTTTGAGCTACACTAGCCCAGTAGAAAGCTCTAATCTAACAATGTATGCATATGAATTGTCGGAATGATCACAAGATGGACAATGGCAACAAGATCCGATGAATAGACCATAATAGTAATCCAAATCCAAATCCAACATTTCATTTTCAGAACCAATCGTGTGTCCTAATGAATAACCTTTAAAGCACCATATTTCAAAACGTGTCTCGTACAAGTGTCATGAGCCGAAGCTCCTACCGGGCCAGTTAAAGGACTCCGATGTCCTCTACTAGGCACCTTACCCATAGGGAGGTCCTGAAGTATCTAATACGAGCATATAGCTCCTGCTGGGCCAATTAAAGGACCCCGATGTCCTCTGCCAGGCACTCACCCGTCGATGAGTCCTGAATGTTCTCATCGTATTCGTAGAGTTTCAAAATCCTTTCGCCATCATGATAATACCATTCAAACGCGATTTTGGTATACAAAGTGATTTTCGTGAAATTATATCTAAGTGAGCATTGAAGTCATGGATACGTTTAGCGATGTCACTAGATACGAGTGATCAAGTTAGGGATCATTTGGAAAGTGTTTGGAGTAGATTAGAAGTGATTGGAACCCAAAATAGTGGAGTAGGGATCAAGATCAGCAAAACTGTCCAAAAGCATGAAGGTATCGATACCTTGGAAGAATGGTATCGATACCATTTGGTCACAATCAGTCCAGACGCAAGGGTATCGATAACAAGTGCAAAAGATATCGATAACAAGTGATTTTCTGGGTTTTGGAACATAAAGGTATCGATAACAATGCAAGAGGTATCGATAACAACTCAGTTCAAGCAGATTCTCAGCAGATTTTCATGGGTTTTTCAACAACAACAATAACAATCAATGGCACAAATCAAGGCAAGGAAAACAAGTCATAAACATATATTGAAAGTTAGAACTCCCTACCTCAAAGATTGAAGACCAAAACCAAAGGATCCTCCAAGCCTTAACTCCAAACTTTGAAACCGAATGAAGTACGCCTCCATCGAGCTCAAACCAGTGAAATACAGACTGAAATATGCGAAGAGGTGAAGGATTTGATGTTGTTTTATGTGGATTTTGGGTGGTTTGGGTGGAATTTGAGTGAGAGTAAGAGGGAGAGTGGGAGCCGAGAGAGAGAGAGATGGATAGGAGATGGAGAGAAGGGAAAATGAATTCCCTGCCTCTCACCCCACACAAATAAATGCATACACTACACATACATCACACACTTACTCCTCAAATATAACATTTTAACACATTAGCCCCAAATCTCAATATTCCAAATCAATTTCCTCCTTTTATATCTTATAAAACATTTAAATTAATTTTACGAATTTACGGGTCCTTACACTCATTGTAATAAACAAAACTGAATATTCAAAACTGATTTTGATTATCCATTTAGATGTTGCTAAAGTTAGCAATTCCAAGTCTCATATTGTTTGTTTTTTGCCCATAATCAAAATCAATGGGTCTACTGCCACCTATTCCTTCCTTCCAAAATTTTCATGTCACGACCCAAAATTGAAAGGTAAAAATCGTGACATGGCCAGTGATTTAAAAATCACCCCAGGCCCTGATATCATACAACTAGAAATTTTTATTTAGAAACTCTCAGGTCCGTAAAATAAAATATATTACAATCAGAGCTATCTAGCGCATACCAAATACAAACTTTGTCTAACCACTTTGAAATTACATTAATGTGGCTCGTGCACACAAGTGCCACTTATTATCACTCTTTCTTTTATTTAACCACATATATCCACTGCAATCTTCCACATGCAACGAGTAAACCTTCCTTATTCTTGATTCCCTGAAAGGGTTTCATGAAACACAAAACCAATTCAGTAAGTTACGATATACTAAGGCCACATAATAAACATGGGATTAAGTATGATAAAAACATAGCATAATAATCCACCAGCTTGCAAAATCGTAAAAGAGAGAACGATCATATTCAAGTTGCAATCACCACAAGTAAGACAAAGAGAGAGATTTCCATCATCATCATCATATTATCATCTTGATCATCATAGTTATCATCTTGACCATCATCTTGGGAGGTAATCCGGTAGCCCGAGGAGCGACCCCAGCAAAACAATGGAATTGATATCAATCCAATGGATACCCGACCGTATCCTTTCCACAATCCATATGTGCCAATTCAAACATAGCTCGTCAGAGCTCTTCGCCCAGATGTTACACCAATATCTATTAAACTTCCTTTTAAGAAAATCAATCCCATGTCTTTTTATAAAAATCTTTTTCTTTTCACAATTATACTTATATAACTTATTTTTATTCAACATAAGATTTAATAAAACAATCACAAAACAAGATTTAGAAAAACTAGGGGTGAGCAAAAAATCCGTCAAACCGCGAATCCTGTCCAAACCAATCCAAACCGGAAGATTTGGTTTGGGTTTTTAGTAGTATGATTTGGTTATGGTTTAAAAAAATTAGAAACCGCATTATATGGTTTGGTTTGTGGATTTACGTTTATGGTTATGGTTCCAAACCGATCCGAACCGTATAATACATACAAACATATATACATATATATAAATTAATTATGATTCACCCAATAAATATGGGAGCTTTTAGTCAACTATTTTCTTAATTTATTGATCCCATTAAATCCACTGCAATATTTAATTTTCCTTCACTGCCAAGATAAAGATATGAATCTTGATGTAGAGTGATATCACAAGTTGGTTTCTACCATACTGCTACTATTGTCCTTTTGCTATCTCATTTCAATTCAATAGTTTTAGAAATTATTTTTGGCATTTTATTTGGTTAAACTATCTTAAGATGTTTAGTAGTTGGTATTCTTAGTTGGTTCATTTTAGTGACTTACCATCATTTTATTTTCTTAGTTTAAGACTTGAGGCAATTTTTGGTATCCTACTCTTAATTAGTTGGTTGATATTAGTGTATTTTAATAATTTGAATGGAATTGGTTTAAATATATGTATTTTTTAATTTATCTTCATAATGTTAAGTACTTTACATATTTTTTGAAGACAATAGCTTAATTCAAAGCAAACCGTGGTTTAAAACCGAAACCGAACCGTATTTAAATGGTTTGGATTGGTTTGGTTTTATGCCTTTTGTGGGTTGGTTTGGTTCTCCAAATTCATAATCCGTAAGTATTGGTTTGGTTCTTGGTTTAGTATGAAACCGAACCAATCCAGACCATGCTCACCCCTAAGAAAAACAATATGTAGCCAGAGTATATTCGTAACTCACCTTACCCCCGAAGCACAATTATCGTACTAATAACCACTGATTAGTTAACGGAACCAAGTTTTTCCTCCTCCTCACCCTCTTTTCTCTCTTTCCTTCTCTCTTTTGTTTCTTTCTTGCTCAAGTCGTGTGTGTTTGTGGTGTGTGTGGAATGAGATGGTATGGTATGGTATGGTAAGGAATAGGCATGCCTATTTATAGTAGGATGGCAAGAGTCTAGAACTATCTTTGATCAAATCTTATCTTATCCAATCAAATCTTATCGAATCTTATCTTATCCAATATCTAAATCAAATCTTATCTTATCCAATCAAATCTTATCTTATCTAAATCAAATCTTATCTTATCCAATATCTAAATCAAATCTTATCAAATCTTATCTTATCCAATCAAATCTTATCTTATCCAATAATATCTTAATATTCCAAGTATATGCCTTTGATGCTTAGGATATTCCTAGAATTATACTCATTCGATGCCTAGAATATTCTTAACTTATCTAGAGTACTCTTTCATAAAATCTAGGGATACTGTTGTGTAATAATACAGTACTGACTCATTTTTGTTTGAACCCCACGATTCTCTGCCCCGCAGAGACCTGTGCCTCAATCTCGTGCTAGGTTGTTAATAGGGCTGGGGCGATATTTATAGAGTTTAAAAATTGCCACTTCGATAGAAAAATACCCTAATCTTTAATAAATCCTGAGTCACGATCGATATACTCCGTAAAACCTAACGGTAAGCAGCCCGCTAAAAGTTAGCTCCTTATTTGTCTTTTTTTTTTGTTTATAAAAGTCGGGGTGTTACATTTCACCTCCGTTTCACACTTATTTCATCCTTCCAAATTTTTTCGTCCCAACAATTTTCCCACCGTTCCGTCATTTTTGGGTCAGTCTGGTATGAGTGACATATTTAACATCAATACTTGGGGAATACCAACTGTTCTTCCAAATGATTTACTACATGGATGCACTAACTTTTTTGAATCAAGAAAATTTCAAACATAAATTGGCAGAAGGATCGAGAAGGAAAATTTATGCTAAACTCGGATAATAATGACTGCATATTGTTAATTGAAATTGAAAACTAATCTAATTATTACTTGGAAAGGAGAGAGATCTACCTGTTCTTGTCAGATGTGGGAGAGAGAAGAGAGATAATAGAGACGTTGAGAGAGAGAAATTCTGAAAAAGGGATGTGACCGACAACCAAAACAGACGCCGGCGGAACGACGAGGAGACGGGAAAGCAATAGTGAGATGAGAATGAATAGGAAAGAGGTGAAGAAGAGGAAAGAGGAGAGAGAAAATGGGGCACTCGTTTTTTAGCGAACCAGTTAAAAAGCGCGGGCCACAATAGGTGGGGTCCAATAAATTTGGTTATTGACAAAAACATTGCTAGTTTTGATTATGCAAATGCCCAAATTTGATTATTAGTTAGGAGGTTGCTAAATTTGATTATTATAATGTAAATAATTTTTTTGAGCATACATACATAGCTAACTTTAGCAACTCTTTGATTTGATTATTACAATGAGGATGCTCTACTGTTACGCCCTACCTTTTCTTTTACTAATATTTATATTTCCCGTGGTGAGAATTGGGTTTTATGGCGTGGGCCCTAATTATTATTATTATTATTATTTTTAAAAGAGATGTTTGATATAATTTTTATCGGCCCTATTGTGGTTCTGAGGGCACAAGTCTAATTATTAAATTATGTGGTTAGTCAATCTTATTTAGAATACGTTAGTTGGCTATATAGCTATAGTATAGGGAGTAGTGAGTAGTTAAGTATGTTACGTATATTCGAAAGTTCCCTATGTCCCTTAAAAGTATTTCCTTCAGAAATTTATATGAATGTTATTCGGAGACTCAAAACTATTTATAAGTTGTTCTATAAATTGGCATGCGATGAATTTTCTAAGATCAAATGATAATATTCTTTTTGGTGAGATCTTGGTGGATATTAATGGGAACATTTATTTCGAAAGTCCAAGGAACTTATTCCTTCTCGTGTTGGTGACCCTGGCCATTGGGGAAAAGACCGTGTTAGGCCGGTGACCCTAATGCTCAACGGCTTTCTTTCGCCGGATCGTCTTAGGGAAAAGTACCACGGGCTGCCAACCCTGGTGACTCTAAGTTCGATATTGGATCCAATTTTGTTGAGATTTATTTTGGCCATGGTACTGTTTGATTGTGGTTCCCCATTGTTGATGGAGTTAATGTTGTGATCACCACCAAGAATATTTATTGGTTAAATGCTTCATTGGTTAATTCATTATTTTGCTGGACACCTCGTATGCCAAATTATGTTTAATGGTAAATTATTTTAATCCCCGCTTTCAACTTTATTTAATATACATACTTGCTATTCACTGAGCTTGTCAGCTGACGGATTTATTCCAACTTCTCTTTTAGGCAAGTTGGGGAGTTAGGCAAGGACTCTGGCGGCATCTCGGAGATTTATTTTGGTTGACCTCCTTAGGGTGTCTCATTCTAATTTTATTTTAATAAACGCTTCCGCATTGAAAACAATTGTCAGATAACAAATTCTTTTTATTATTGTTGTATCATTGGATATTGTTCGGTTCATAGGATGGTTGTGCCCCATGTTTATGATGAGACACATTTGGCTTTTGATTTGATTAATAACGAAAAAGCGATCATTTGATTTTCGGTTACTTTGATTTATTCAGGCTGCGTGTTCCATGGATTAGCCTCATGGTTCACGGCCGGTCACTTCTCATTTTTGGGGTGTGACATCTACGACCAGCATTTAGGTGTTTTAGTTACTTAAACCCCATTTATTTCAATGTAGGGAAAAGATATTAAAAACACACACACACACACCAACCACCCCTAAAATTTCTCGAACAACAGTGCTACATGCACAACAATTCAAACATAATCTCTCACATACATGTGGGGCCCACACATACTAGTGCGTGTGGGTCCCACATATATGTAAGAGGTTGTGTTGGATGTTGTGTTTGGATTATTGTGTTCCTAGCATTTTTGTTTCTCGAAATAGATGCTAACACATAGAATCGTAAAATGGGTACAAAATCATTATTTGAACTCTAGGACGAAAAATACATAACTAGGACCACCAAAAACAAGGCCCGGAAAAGAGAGGGAAAAAAACACGCACCAATCACACCTAGACAATTTCAATGCCAAACTATAATACTGTATTCTGGACATTTCAATTAGGAAGAACCTATGGTACACATGATATACCGTATGTCTAAATTATGACAATTTGTGATTTTCATTATGCCGATTTTTGGTTTTCTAATGCATATTTATGATTCTAGTTACGACTTGTACTTTAAAATTTACTTGTTGAACAGGTCATTAGCAGGTTACCCATAATTAAAAAATATTGTTATTATGTAACCATAATTATTCGTACCGGAATCCATAATACTTGTACCCTAACCAAATACATGCGTACATTATCAAAAATTAAATAATGCTACCCACAAATGTTATAACAACACCATAAATTGGCATTATCTTACCATAATGAGTCGTACCAATTTTTTTTTACTTGTATGATATTCCATAACAAAATCAAAATATGTCGTACCAAAATCAACAATTGTTATACCCAAGCCAAAAATATTTGTAAAATGCCACAAATTTTATAAAATAACCACAATTGTTATGACAACATCTAAAATTATCATTTTCTTAACACAGCGTGTCGTATTAGAAGAAAACATATTTAAATACCACAAATTATATAACAAACCACAATTGTTATGACAATACCATAAATTAACGTTTTCTTACCACAATGTGTCATACAAAAGGAAATTAATTAAAATATTCTGTAATAACACATGTTTAAAATACCACAAATTCAGTAATATAACCAAATTTGTTATGACAACACCATAAATTGACATTTTCATGTCCACAACATGTCATATAAAAAAATTCAATCAGAATGGTAATTAACGATAGTTATAATCAGCAAAATATCATACCACAAATTCAGTAATATAACCAAATTTGTTATGACAACACTATAAATTGACGTTTTCATACCCACAATGTGTCGTATAAAAAAATTCAATCGGAATGTTCAGTTAATGATAGTTATAATTAGCAAAATACCATGCCACAAATTCAGTAATATAACCAAATTTGTTATGACAACACCATAAATTAACGTTTTCCTACCCACAACGTGTCATATAAAAAAAATTCAATCGAAATGTTCAGTAAACGATAGTTCTAATCAGCAAAATACCATACCACTAATTATTTTCAAATCCCGCCACATTATTTTTTCAAAATTTAAAATTTTCACCATATTATCTTAATTTTCGATTCCCTCCACACTATTTTTTCAAATTCTCATTTGTCCCTACACAATATCTCAATAATTTAAACTAAAAATGAAGTTCTTGCTCAAAATTTTCATCCAAGAAATTCACCAAAAAGTAAGTAATATATCCAAATTTTTGAATACAACTACAATTTCCTCTCAAAATATTAGTCTAAATTAAATTATTTCTCTACAAAATTTAATTCAAAAATTCAAAATTCCTTCAATTTTTCGTGGAAAAATGAGAGGTCACTTAATCGGATGAAAAATATCATTCTATTATTAAATTTGAGTGCCAATGATGGAGCTTCCAAAACCTGATCGAGCCATAAATTTACGTGAATGACTTTATTCAACAAATATAACGAAATCAACGGTTTTGATCGTTATTATTGTATCACGATGGTAAGGCTACTCTACATCCAACTATAGAAGAGGACTAGGTTTCATATGAAATATAAATTGAATTTACATTCTAAATGTCATTAGCGAGTATATTTCTAGAATGATTGATCAAAATTGTTAGAATATCAAGTTATACGATATTCAGTATTGTCACCAAAATCAGAAATCATCAGATATCGACAACTGCATAATCGAAAAACATTTAAGGTATTCAGATACATTAAAGTCTAATAATACACCACTCGAGCCCCATATAAGGCATTTTTTTTCCGATCGGAACCGTCTCTCTTTTACATAATATGATTAAATCATATGTAAGAATGAAGTTGATCACTTATCGTTAGACCCTTAATCAAACGAAAATAACATTTTATGATTGAATTCGGGTGCCGATGAAAGGGCTTTCTAAACCCGATCAAGCAAAAAATTTACGTGAATTATTTAATCAACAAGCATAACGAAATCAATGATTTTGATCGTTATTATTGTGTCACGGTCACAAGTCTACCGTATATTCAGTTACAACAGAGAAATTAGTTTCATATAAAGTATATTGAATGTACAAATTCTAAATGTTATTTTTTTTAAGAAAAAAATTCTAAATATTGTTATCAAGTATATTTATAAAATGATCGATCAGAACCGTTAGAATGTGAAGTCCTACAAATTCAAGATTGTCACCAAAATTAGAAATCATGGGATATCGACAAATATGTAGAAAACGATATTTAACGTGTCCGAATGCATTAAAGTCTATCGTTAATTGTGGTACGACTTTTGTTAGTCTTGCTACAGAATATTTGGATTAATTTCTTTTAGTACGACACATTATGGTAAACAAATGCCAATTTTTGGTGTCGTCATAAAAGTTATGGTTATGTTATATAATTTGTGATCATTTTTTGGAGAGGGAGAGGGAGAGAGAGTGAGGGAGGAGAGAACAACCGGTTACCTGCTCAGCCCTTTTTTCATTTTATTAATTGATTTAATAAATGGGTGGTTTGGATCATTCACTTCTAAATCCGATGGTTTAAAATCATGGTATGTACGGTACACTCCTTAATAAGGGGTGTGTACCATAGGAGAGCTTTCAATTAAAGCATTTGTATTAAATGTTGAAGACAAAAGTTTTTAGCTTTACAAAGCATCAAGTAAAGAAGAAGACACTAAAGCCAAATTAAAGTTAGTGTCATTGCTCACACCTCACACATAGTATTGATTCAAATACAGTCTTCTATTGAAAGGACTTGTCTTTTGATTTCACAATCACTTTCGGTGGGCTAAAAGAATTACAACTAACTTTTTTAAAAAGTAAAGATGTCTTTTTTATTTATCGACAAAAATAAAGATGTCTTTTTTATTTATCGGCCAAATCACTTTTTTAAGAGTTTTTTTATTTTGCTTTTTGCACGTAGCATTTCCAAAATGCTACACCAAATTAAAACTATGTTCTAAACAAAATTCAAAATTTACCATCCAAAACACATAGGAGTATTACATAATAAAATAGGCTCCAAACACGAGATGAGATATTGTTGCTCCATAGTGCCACAAGTTTCTATTCTACCACATTAAGGTGGGCCTTCACTAAGTCACATATTTCGCACGTGCGTGTATGAGTGGAAGCATGATAATATGAAAATTTCTTTTAAACACATTTCAAAGAAGGATTGTAATTTTGACACTTCAAAAATTGATGGAGGGGCTCCAAAATTGAACTGTATTGATACATAAAACGACGTCGTTTTGGAGTCCTTCATCAATTTTTGAAGTGCTAAAATCAATATCCTTCAAAAAAAAATCCAAACTACTGAAAATTCGTGAGAAAGAATATTAACAGTGCAAGCATAGTACAACGATTGAGAGTGGAAGCGCATACAGTTTTGTCTAGGATGCGGTGCCCTTGAATAAAGTATTCCCAAACGCCCCCTCCGTGTACTAGGAACGGAATACTTTGGCTATGTTTGGTAACACTGCCACTTTTCTGTTTCCTGTTTTCTATTTGCTGAAATCAGTTTTTACTTTTCCTAAAAAAAAGTGAAAACAGAAAACATGTTTGTGTTAACCTGTTTTTTTTTTTAAAAATCAATTTTTGAAACTAGTTTTTACTTTTTCTAAAATGGTCTTTCTTGCAATTTCTCCACTGGTTCTCAAACTATACAGGGAGAGAGAGAGAGAGAGAGAGAAGAGAGAATCATCCAAGCATTTGCAATCACGTTAGAAATAAATTCCATACTTGATATTCTGAAAGAAAGGGCCGGGTGGATAGACCAGGCATAGTCGGCTTAGAGAGGAAGCCAAAGAAGTCGTTACTTTTGGCTCCCGATTTTTTAGTCCGAAGAGGGCTCCAAAAAATACAATTTTTTAGTTTTAAATAATAAGAAGTTTCAATTGCCTTGCTTTGAGTAACATCTTTTTGGTCATGTGGCAGCTTAGGCTCTTTGAATGCTTTAAAAACTGGATTCGAATCTCCACCCCTTAGTTTTCCTCAACATTTCGTAAAATTTTATTCAAAGATGAGGAGATAAATGGCCCCCCCTATTGCAACTTTCTCTTCGGGCCCAAATATCTTTGAGCCGGCACTGAGTCCAGGTGATTGGGTTCTTCTTTTCTAGGCCGAAGTTATAGTATCAACTTTCATAAAATAATGGCTTCATAAGCCCAACGTATACCTTCCGGCCTCCTCTCATCTCTAAGTTAAGAGAGTATATATATACATATGAAATACGTGTGAAATTTTCTAATTCCAAAGTCGGTCATTTATTGACTATAAGGTTTTTCTCATTCGATAAGTATCTTTTATTGACTATAAGAGGGAGGGAGTGAGAGAGAGTATCTTTAATGGTCTGGGTTTGAGAGAGAGAGGAAGAGGAAATGAAAAAAGACCTCCAAGGAATTATAGCGAAGTAGCCTGTTTTTTATTTCTGAAAATAGTGAAAGTTGAGTTTTGTTACTTCCTCAAATTATGAAAATAGTGAAAGTGATTTCCAGAATTTGAAAGTGGAAATAATGCAACAAACAAACTTTCAAAGTTAACTTTTAAAAATTCTGAAAATGAAAATAGAAAACAGAAAATAGAATGGTTACCAAACATGACCTTTACTTTCCTACTTTCCTATTTATTCCAAAGAATCCAAAACAGCGTGGAAGCCTGGAAGGTTGTTCTTCGAAATCCCTTGGGGAAGGCAGAGAGAGAACATGGAAGATAAATCATGCCATCCTGGTCCTGTCCCCAATGACAATGGCAACTTTGGTACTCTCTCTCTCTCTCTCTCTCTCTCTCTCTCTCTCTCTCTCTCTACATCCATGCGTGTATGTATATTTGCATGTACACACTGTATGTCTCAACATGCGACTCTCAGTGCGTTTAGCTAGGGTTCTGAACACCTCTTTTTTATTTTTTTTGGGTTTAGTTCCATTTGTGTTTGTAATAAAGACTACTGAGGTATCTCTAAGTTTGCTACAACCGCAAACAAACATATTAACTCACATACACATACCCACAAGATGTGAGTTAAGGTAAAAACTTTTGTCCTCGGACTAGTGACAATAGTCGAGTCCTTTCCGCCAAATGGTATTTTAGTTGATGTATGTGAGGTGAATGATCTACCTAAAAATACGTGAAAACATGAGCATTAGTCCATTTTAGTTTATTTAGTTTCACGGAAACGCACCCTATGTTTGTTTATTTATGGTTATATAGGACTTTTGATATCATCTCACCCGTTGTCTGTGTCTATGACTACTGGTGGCGCCACTACTGGTCCGGATTGCTCGGTGTTGTGCGTAATCTCAACCGTCCGACCGTCTCGGCAATCCTAACCATTGATTGCCGAGACGGACGGTCCAGATGTGCACTCATCATCCCCCAGTCCCCCCACTAGTAGCAAAGGGTATTCACATGAATACTACCATTAGATTTTGTCTGACTGTTGGATATATACGTCAAATTCAACTCACTCTACCATTGGATTTGCAACTGTACTCTATCCCCCCGTCCCAATTTTGAACACCTACTCCAATTCTTTGTAGATGTTCAACATTATTTTGCGCAACCCGTCGAGCACAATCCTCTAACATTTATTCTTAACGAAACAATCATAGACTAAGTTCTCTTTTATATCTTGTACTCTGAGTTTTGACATGACTACCTGAGGAGAATTTGTGGAGCCACCACCGTGTGTATCTTTGTGTTTTTATACATTATGATGAGCTTGCGCGAGCTCTGTGCACTACGTGATTTGCTTCTAGGGTTATTGAATGATATAATCATATAAACCACTTCCGTACACAAATCCTTCATATTTGTATATGCCTGGAGGTATAATGATATGGATGAGGAATGGATATGAATGTGTTTTTTTGCTAGTTCAACCCTGAGGTGGAGCAATTAATGCATTTAATAGTCCACTCCGGTGCTCATATCCAATCAAGAAAACAGGTCCTTTAGAATTTTGAAATTGTTAATGAATTGGAAGTTTAATCATGAACATCGTAATGTAGAAATGCATCAAGGTCGTAACGTGTACCCAGTGCGCAAGGCTCTAGTTCCTACCTACATGAGTACATTCTTAAGAGTGCAATTGAGAGGCGCTCAAGTGTGAGTAACTGTAAGAGTACGTAAGAAAGGAAATGCGTACTCTCCTGGAGGAGTAAAGTGTCATGTTTTCTACATGCATGTTTACATCACACATGCAACATAGCCTTAACTGTGTGATAATCACAAATTGAATGTTTTCTGGTGGTTTAAATTCCATCCCTTTAACATTCTGCAGAAGTATCGAGATCGCTCAGAGTTATACCACCAGCTCACTACCTTATGAGGATTGAGTCATTCTCGCTACTTTCCCAGATGATGCTAGATGCTGAAGTGCAGAATTATGAATCAGATGTGTTTGAAGCCAGTGGCTACAAATGGTTGAGTGATAAAATCTTATTGTGTGTTTCATTTTCAATTCCGATTAAAACAAACAAGCTGACTCTTAGGTCTTTTATGTTGAAGGAAATTGTCTCTCTACCCGAATGGTAATAAGGAAAGTAAGGGTGAAGGACATATCTCTCTTTACTTGGTAATCGCAGAGACAAATGATTTACCGGTTGGTTGGGAGGTCAACGTGAACTTCAAACTGTTCGTGTTTGACCATATCCAAGACAAGTACATGACTGTTCAAGGTAGTCTTATTGGCTACAATTTCTCTATTATTTCATTTACAAATCTTATAAGTTCTCATCCTCTTGCACATTGGGTCATTCTATAATCTTCTATGTTCTTCTGTCCAAATGCTTAGATGCCAATGGGAAGGTAAGACGCTTTCATGCGATGAAAACTGAGTGGGGCTTTCCGCAATTACTCCCACTCAGTACTTTCAATGAAGCTGCTAATGGATACCTCATCCATGACACTAGCGTGTTTGGAGCAGAAGTTTTTGTAGTAAACTACACTGGCAGGGGAGAGTGTATTAATATAATGAAGGAAAGTTTCACCACTCATACTTGGAAGATTGATAAGTTTTCTTCTCGACATGAGGAATGTTTTTACTCCGATGTCTTCACGCGTGGAAATCGAAAATGGTATGGAATCGTTTAACTTACCTTTTCTCAACTACAGTACGCCGAGTGATAGTCTCGCAATAATTGTGGTTCTTATGGCTTCCTCTGATGAATCCAGGAAGATATGCCTATATCCCAAAGGAGATTCAAGGAATAAAGACAAATTCTTGTCCATCTTTTTCGAGTTAGATGATTCGGAAACCTTTCCATTCAAACGGAAAACATATGCAAACTACGAGTTACGCATAATGAACCAATACAATAGCAATCATGAGGAATCCGGAGGTGATTGTTTTTTGTTCATTCGATATCTCTGTTGCAGTTGGCATTAGGAATAAGATATCATTTTTTATGTACATGGCTCCAACCTAAAGTTAATCTCATGAAAAAAGACCGTATAAATTGGACTCCTTTTTAATATAGTTTAGGAAGTGCTTGGCATTTTCATTGGTCTTTTTGCTTTTATGGTACTCAAACAACAATTACCCAATCACTATCTTGCAGGTACCACCAAGTGTTTTTGTGCTCCAACCCTCAGCTGGGGTTGCTCTGCATTCTTGTTGTTGACTGATCTCAACGATGCCACTAAGGGCTTCCTTGTGCATGATACTTTAATCGTTGAAGCCGAAGTTATTGCCTCATCCACAGTGAAGAACTTGTCAAAGTAACTACTGAGGCTATTGTCAACTTGTGCACCAACATATAAGCTAGGATCTTGTATGGAATTTCAAATCTGTGACTATGTTGCATTAAAAATTGTTGGATTCCTAGTCAGCCTCATTTGGTATTGCCCATTCCATTTTAGTATCTCATGCTTCATACTTGCTACCCTGTTAGTCTTTTTGCCTGTTTTTTTGTTCTACTACTACTAGTAATAAGCATAGTTATTTACCCAGGAAACATCTGTGCTCTTTTTCCACTTCCATTTAAAGTCCAAATATTTCTTTGGCAAGCCATTTGGGACAGACCCGGGTTCAACTGACCTATGCCTTCTCTGCTCTTAACATTCAGAATCTTCAGAACATATCTTTCCTTTTTTGAGCAAGTTTATCGGACAGGCTATTCTACCTTCGTCCCAGTGCTTTAAAATTGTATACTTCTGTCTTATGAAATCAAGATCTGATTCTCATTCAAGATTATCGGGTACATCTGGAAAATTAGAAAGAATATTTGTACGTTGTGGTGATTCCTCTTGTCCTTCCCATGTTCTTCATCAGACCCCTTGTTTTTGTTTTCACTTTGTTAAAACAGCCAACAAGGATTTTTGGTAAGATGTTAACGAGAAGAATCTTACTCCTGATTCTTTTCCCTCTGCTTCTTCCCCTGACTGCCTTTTTTCTCCAAGCTTTGTTTCTTTTCTGTTGATTCCCGTCTCCTTGTTCTGAGAAAGTGTTTTTCTTTCTCTGGTGCTGCTTATTCATGTTTTGTCGCCTTTGGGTGGGACTCAGTGTTGGATATTTTACTATTAGCATCATTTTCAGAACATTTGTGGCATTATTTTTCTTTTGTGGCCGTGAGTTGCTACACATTTTCTCCTTATGTGCATGTGTGCTAGTCGGCAGACAAACATTTACTATAACAGATTGAAAAATCTGCAAATGGAGGCGATCAGGGCAAAGGATGAATAATTGGTAATTCAAGATTTCAATGGTGGAAGCATTGAAGTTTCGGTTTTTTTAGGGCGTGTTCCACTAACTAAAATAAGTACTTATTTTTTGAATTAAAAATTAAAGGTGACATATTGTGAGAGAATGATCTGTCTCGTAAAGCGAAAAATAATTATTTAAAAAATAAGAACCTTAGCGGAACAGAGCCTTAATTGGCCATTGTCTGGCGTTGTCTTGTCCATATTTGCATGAAAGTCTAATGTATATATGTGCATGCTTTGGATCAGATAGATACGTGTGAAACAATTCCCAGCCAAAAAGCCGAGAGTAACATTCTTCTCAAACGCCTAGTTTTGTCCTCCAACATTGTTCTCTAAAAATAGTCTCTTAGTTTTATATATGTACAACAGACTTGTGGGCAAAGTGCATGCAAGGGTGTTTTATTTGTGGAGTTTGGGTTCTCTTACTTGTGTAGAGTAGGTCCCAACTATACGAAAAATTATCGGGTTGTTATATCCTGGAGAGGACAAGTGATTAGAGATTTTCTATTGCACCGGTTTGTAACCGTCTTGAATCTCCTCAAAAAGAGAGCGAGATTTCAGCGACTCAGCTTGAAAATTTGTCCATTGTAGTTTTAATTTTTGGTGTTAATTGTTGTAATCTCACCAACACTCAGTTTATAGCTAATTCTGGTCATACTTTTTTTGGCAACTCTTTCTGCTCGATTGCTTTTCCGTTATTCTTTTGCTATTCTATCTTTGTCCTAATATATACTACTCCCTCCATCCCTTATTTAGAGTCCAGTATTCCATTTTGAACTGTGCATTGTCTATTTTGTCCCTAAAAGTAGATTCCATTTTGAAAAGTTAGTGAATAAAAGTATAATGATGATGGGTAAGTAGGGAAAGTGGAGGAAAAAAATGATGTGAAAGGTATAATGATGATGTCTTTTTAATAAGTTGGAGTTACGAAGCATGACACTTAAAAAGAGACGGATGGAGTACTATTTTTGAATACTTTCTTGGGCAGGAAGCAGGGAACAGAGATATTCAAGCTTCTTACAGCTTAATTGGTTTTTTTTTTTTTTGGTGTGGTTATTTTGTTTCTTCGCTCAATCCTTCAGAAGGAAGACCTCGTTGGAGCCTACCGTTTAGACGAAGTTTGCAATGAAGTAAGGATTTCTTTGGATATGGATTCTTTTTTTTTCTTTTTTTTTACCATTTTTGATAGTCCTTGGACTCCTAACCTCTGTTAATAGTATGACTTAAGGCTGTTGAATATATGGTTTGACCTATTATGGACTTCTTCATCTCTACGTTATCAAAATATTGTAGCTGTATGAAACTATGAATGATTTGTTCCTTTAATGGCTAGTCTAAAGTGCTGCTGGTTTGGCCAAATTTGGAAGAAGTAAGACGACATGGGCGCTTTGATCAAAGTGCATTCTCAATCACCTAACCGCTTCTGATAATGTTCCGACGAGTCAAATCCCCAACTTTTGTGATGTTCGGAACTAAAATTTTTTGTTGTAATAACAGAATGACAGAATTAGCGTCGAGAGGATTGCAAGGCCAAGATCAAAAGGAAAGCGCACGGAGCGAAACATAATTGTTTTCGAGGTATCTCAACGTTGTGGTCACTTTGGGGAGGATAATTTTTTTTTTTTTTTCCCCTCCTTTCTTCAGAACTGAAATTTAACCATTAGGACTGCTTCATTGGCCCAGGGCCTGAGACTTTTCATTAAAGAAACTTCAACTTGGAAATTAATGCCTTGTTCTTTTTGCTTTTCAAAAAGCATTTTTCAAAAGATTCCCCCAATCATTGAGCAAAAAATGTAGGAAAATAATGGAGATTTTTAACTCACTCTTCAAAAATGGACTAATGCATTGATAATCTAATTTTTACACAGTCAATATCATACCCATTAAATCAGTAGTAATTTCTGGTGGTTTTTTGGTACACGGGTAAGATCCCAAGAGTAATTGCATAATTTATCAAAATGACCAAGGTTAATTGGGTCAATAAAATTTAATTTCATGGGATATGATTGTTAATAGCTAGTCCCCCCAAGGTATTACTAAATCCTCCCTAGTGAGGGGGATTGCCCGTCCCATGAGATTACTAATCCCCTTCCATTTTGTGCAATCAAACATAGAATTAGGGGACCCATAAGATTAGTAATCTTATCTAACCTCTAACTCACTTATCAAATAAGGCTTTAGTGTCCATAGAATGACAAGCCTGGCACTCGGGCAGCTAGTTTTTTTTACTATTTTTTATTTTTAGCAGCACTCGGTTTCTATAGAATGACTCTTTAAAGAATTATTCATTTGAGAGAAATTTATTCGCGGCGGAGCTTCTATGCAATCTCATCCTTCCATTTGCGCAATTAATGACTGCGATATGTTTTAAATTTTGACCGGACAAAATAATTGTTACCGGTCACAATTGATTTTCAATCCGAACTATCCAAAATACTTTTGGACGCACACGACTTAATGCCGTAAATCTTCTTTACGGGACGCACCGTAAAAATGATCATCTCTACTCATTTATTTTCCCGAATGCCCTGTACTAGGAACGGTAATCTTTCCTAGTTTCCTTTCTTTATTCCAAAGAATCCAAACAGAGTGGAAGGTTGTTCTTCGAAAGCCATTGGGGAAGGCAGAGAACATGGAAGAGAAATCATGCCATCCTGTCCCCAGTGACAATGGCAACTTTGGTACTCTCTCTCTCTCTCTCTCTCTCTCTCTCTCTCTCTCTCTCTCTCTCTCAGCTAGGGTTCTGCCGAGGAAACTAGAACACCTCTGGGTTTTTTGGTTTGTTTGTTTAACTTTGCTAAAACCACTAAGAAGCGCACAAATTGATTAACTCACATACACATGTCTTGTGAGTTAAGGGTGCGTTTCCGCTAGAAACTTTTGTCTTCGGACTATTGACAATAGTCAGCTTGTTTCTGCTAAATAGTATTTTAGTTGATGTATGTGAAGAGAATAATTTGCTTAAAAATCAGTAAAAACATGAGCTTTAGTCCATTTAGTTTAACCACCGTGTGTGATCCCACCGTCCCAATTTTGAACACCTACTCCAATTCTTTGTAGATGTTCAACATCATTTTGCGCAACCCGTCGAGCACAATCCTCTAAATAAATAAATAAAACCACCAATATAACTCATGATTGCAGTTAGCTGCTAATGTACATTCCAAATTGGGAGGTTTATGGTTCTAACTTTGCCAAAGGCAATGATTGACATTTCTTCCCCTGTTAGAGGCCCCTTCTTTGTTGGTTTATTTCATCTCTATTATGGGGTTATTTCATGTGATGGCTTAGCTGTTAGACTCAATGTTCTAAAAGTCGCTAGGCGCTAGTCGGGTGGTCGGCCACCTTCAAGCGATTAATCAATGCATATTAATTAGTAATCGGCAATTAATTGTTAATCGGACCTAATCGGATAAGCCCCACCAGCGATTAATTCCTTGTTTTAGAACACTGGTTAGACTTCAGGTATTTGTTGCGATTTCATGGCTATCACAAGTTGATGTTGTATAGTGTTATCATAATTCTCGTGATATGACTGTAAAGAATTCCTAATGATTGGCAGAAGAAACGAAAGCAAAATGCTGGGATTAAGATAACCTTGCTGTATTAATAACTCGGTTTTTGTTAAACAACTTCACAACATAAGAAAAAGTACCGAGAGATGGATAAAAATGTTCACGCATCTTTATCTTTCTTATCGAAACCAACAACCGTCATAGACTGAGTTCTCTTTTATAGCCGGTTCTCCGAGTTTTGACATGTCTACTGTCTCTTTGGTTTTAGCAATATGTTGTGCTTGCGCAAGCTGTGTGCACTACATGATTTGGCTCTAAAATCTAGGGTTTTTGGTTGAGATAAACCACTTCCATCCATAAATCCTTTATACTTATTATATATCTCTATTTGTAATGGTATGGATGAGGAGTGGATATGCATGTGTGTGTGTGTGTTGTTTACTTACTCCCAGGTGTTAAAATTTCAATGACTATATTTTATAATGGAATGTTATGAAAGCTAAACAACATACAGTTTGCTGAGTGATATTTGAGAGGTATTGAAGGTGCTTATCCATTAAGTCCGTTTATTTGACGAGAGTCACGAGACTACATATGATACGTCAACCCGTTGGACTAATGGTGATGCTACTAATAAATAATAATACCACACTCCCCATGGTATTAGGTATTGCACATTTTATGGGTTATATATTTGATGCATGTTTAATCAGGACCTTAATAATTGTCACCAAACTCTGGCTAGGGGGATATGTAGTTCGATCCAATGCTCATATCGATCAAACAAGGAGGCCTTTTAGAATTACTGAAATTTTTATCGAAGTGGATTTTAGCCCTTAACACTATAATGTAGAAATCATCAAGGTCGTAACTAGTATCTGGTGCACAAGGCTCTGATGCATGCCTGCAGGAATGCATAGTAAATTAGTAATAAGCATAATACCTACAAGTTGGTGAAAATCTTCTTGTTGTGATGTAAATATGCCATTCTCCAATAATGGAAACTATTGTATTCTTTTTCACACGGAAAAATGTCACAGGCTGCAGGAAATTATATAAGGTGACCTTTTCTAGTTAATGATGGGGATTATATCGTCAAAAGTCAAGAAAGAAAAGACTGTTATGTGGGACTAGCAATGTAGTATGCTATTTTCCATTAGGACTTGTTTGTTTAATTGGTGTAATAGTGGAGGGAGGTATAATCCCAATTCCCATGGATGAGTAATCATATCACAGTAGTTGTGAGGGGATTAATAATGCTGCACTCTCCATGGTACTGTTTATTCCATGTTATGATTTATGTGTATCATTTGCGATGGATATTTATCCTAGTTCTGACTAATTGTAGCCACGTAGGATATATGGTCCCTTTGGATTTACAATCCAATCTGATGCTTTAAACCGGGCAAACAAAATGGGGTCTATGAGTTGAATTACAAGTTGTTTACGGACCCAAGTACAAGTTTACATTGTGGAATATTTTGTTGCAGATAAACATTCATATATTTCGAGTATTTTCTCGTAGTTTTCCCTAGAAGAATTTATTGTTTTGTCATATAAGAGATTATTAACTATGTCAGAGACTCATTCATAATAGTTAATAAAAGAGTCTAAGAAGCACGGACACATCTCTGGACCTTCCAAACGACACAGACACGCTCGGACACTACCTCGGACACGTTTTGGACACGCTCCAACAACACATCCCTATCACGTATCAGACATGCACGGGGACACGTTTTGGATTGTGATTTAATTTTTAAACTTAAAATTGGGTAATAAATGAAATATCTGAAATGTTAACCAAATTAAAGCCTCATATTGAATATTCGGATAAAAAGTGTACTATTCTATGGTAAAATTAAGAAGTATTCGAGATAAAATCAAGAAATACAAAAATTATAATCTATGTTATGAAGAAAACACAATATTCTGTTCTTGTTTTTTTCATTGTATATTTAGCTTTAATGTGAAAAAACAATATCTTTATGTGATATATGAATTTTATATGTATTTAACGTATCTCCCAACGTGTCCTTGTCCTTGTTTTGGAGAAATCATATGTTAGCATATCCGTGTCGTGTCCCGTCCGTGTCCCGTATCCGTATCCATGCTTCTTAGGGGAGAGTGAATACAAATCGTGCTTGCTTGCTTGCTACATGTCCAATTAGTCTTTTCGGATCCCCATCCATACTCTCACGCTCTGACTGAAGTTTCTTGCAGCGTTGGCTGAATTGTGCAAAATGTAAATACGACAATTAGATGTGTCATGGTGGTCGAATATTTATTTCTTTATCTTTCTGCACTGCAGAAGTAGCAAGATCGCTGAGAGAGATTCCACCAGCTCACTACACTTTTAAGATCAAGTCATTCTCATTACTCTCACAGCTGTTGCTAGATGCTAAACAGAAGAATTTTGAATCAGCTGTTTTTGAAGCTAGTGGCTACAAATGGTTTGAGTTGATAAACTCCTCTTTAATTCCTTTTGAATTCCAATTATGACAAACAAGCTAACCTTGTGTCTATTGTGTTGAAGGAAGTTGTCTCTCTACCCACATGGTGATAAAGAAAGAAATGGGGAAGGGCACATCTCTCTGTACTTGGTAATCGCAGATAGAGATAATTTACCTCTTGGTTGGGAGGTCAATGTGAACTTCAAATTGTTTGTGTTTGACCAAATCCAAGACAAGTACATGACTGTTCAAGGTGGTCTCATGAATAATAAATCTCCGTTTAATTTATAAGGCATCTGAATTCTCGACCTCTAGCACATTTGGTTGCTCTAACCACCTGATGTTTCTTTTGTCCCATTGCTTAGACGCTAATGGGAAGGTAAGGCGTTTTCACAAGATGAAGACTGAGTGGGGTTTCGCACAATTACTCCCACTCAGTACTTTCAGTGATGCTGCTAATGGATACCTGATCAATGACACGTGCGTGTTTGGAGTAGAAATATTTGTAGTAAGTTACAATGGCAGAGGAGAATGTCTAAACGTACTGGAGGGACTTGACACTACGTATACCTGGAAGATTGATAATTTTTCGTCTTTACAAGGCGAAACACAGTACTCTGATGTCTTTACGATTGGAAAAAGGAAGTGGTAAGCAATCATTGACTTCCCTCCTCTCAATTACTGTAAGCAGAGTGATTGCCTGTGAATAATTGTCGTTTTATGGCTTGCTCTTAACACATCCAGGAAGTTAATGCTCTATCCCAAAGGAGATTCAATAGGAAAGGACAAAAGCATGTCCCTCTTTATACTGTTGGATGATTCTAAAACCTTTCCTTCTGGTCAGAAAACATTTGCAACATACAAGCTATGCATAATGAACCAATACCATGAAGACCAGCATGTAGAATTTACAGGTGATGATTTTCGTTCACTGGACATCTGATGTGCTGCTTGAAACGATGATAAGACAATTTTTTCCTTTTTTTTACACAGAAAATGACTCCTGCGTGAAGTTAAAAAAGCAGATCAATTGGATCCCTCCTTTTCTTTTCTTTTTAGGTTATATAATATAATACTATTTATGTCTTTATTTTTGTGTGCGTGTGTACTTGGTGGGTGGGGGGTGGTTTGATTAGAATTTACACAGTTCTTTTTGGTAACCAAATAACGATTGCCCAACTGTTCCCTTGCAGGTACTAACTGTTTCTCTGCTCCAAGCTACAGCTGGGGTTGGTCTTCAGTGCTGTCGTTGACTGAACTCCATGATGCTTCTAAGGGCTTCCTTGTGAACAATAGTTTAATTATAGATGCCAATGTCAGTGCTATATCCACGGTGAAGAATTTTTCAAAGTAAATACTGACTCTTTTGTTTCAGTAATACAAGGATGTTTCAGCATCCTTAACATGTCAAGTTGATAATGTTATCTTGTGCACCAGCTTATGTGTTAGGTTCTAATATGCAACTTGAATCTTTACTGTTTGTGATTCACACCTGTAACTGTTTGTTACATTAAACAATGGAAATATTGACTTGTATGTTCTTGTTGAGCTGATTTCTCAGTTAATCTTACTACCTTATAATGTATGCGCCCACTCTTGGTAGTCTTTTGCCTTCTTGTTCGTTTACACCTAGTAATAAGCATATATTTTTTAGAAACATCGGTTGTCTTTTGCCTCCCTTTGAAGTCAATTGTTTCTTTAGCAATACATTCGGGCAAGCCCAGTTTGACTGACCTTTGCCCTCTTTGCTCTCAACATCTAGAATCTTTAATTACCAAAAAAAGAAACATCCAGAATCTTTGGTACATATATTTCTTTTGCAAGTTCGTCGGACCCATCTAGATTTTAGCCTGTTTTCTTCCCTGTGCTTTAAAACTGTATAGTTCTGATTCTCGTTGCAATCTCTCTGCTGCATTTGAGAAACTCAAAAGAATGGTATCAGTTATGGTGCTTCCTCTTGTCTTTTCAGGTTCTTCATCAGACCCTTTGTTTCTTTCCACTTTGTCAAAAGACAGCTAACAAGGATTTGTGACCAAATTGTAATACAAGAAGAATATTATTCCTGTTTCTTCTCCCTCTAATACTTCCCCCCTCATCCTATTTTTATAATGCCTTTCTTTTTATTGATGCCCCTTCTCCTTGCACTGATAAACGTGTTTATCTTTCCCTAGTGTTGCCTTTTCATGTTTTTTTTGCCCGTGGAAGGGGCTTAGTTTCTAGCTAGTTCTGGCTGTATTTTTCTTGGCAACTCTTTCTGCTGGATTACTTCTCTCTGTTGATCTTTTGCAGTTTCAATTCTTCATCCTAACTGATACACTTAGTTATTTCTTGGGCAGGTAGCAGGGAATAGAGATCTTCATCCTTCTTACAGCACCATCGCTTTTTGATATTTTTGTATCTTTACTCAATCCTTCAGAACAAACACGTCCATGGAGCTTCCATTTTGTCGCGGTTTTGGTGCGAAGTTCAGGATTCCTCTCTGGATTTGTGTGTGTGTGTGTGTGTTTTTTTTTATCTTGTCTAGTAGTCCTCACATATGATAGCATGACGAGCATTAGGCTTTTAACAGTATGGTATGACCTAATATGGACTTCATCTCTATGTAATTATTGTCTCTTTTGAATGGAGTTCTTCCTTTTGGGTTGATGGGTAGTCAAAGCGCTGCTGGTTTGGCCAAAAATGAAAAGCTTTGGCGGCCAAGAAACAAGACCATAATGGGACATGGATCAAAGTTCATTCTAGTTCACCTAACCGCTTCTGATACTGCTTCTAAGGTGCAGGCCCGTTCATGTGAGATGAGTTGTTCATTGCTTTGTCTCGTTGAAAATGTGACCCATGCAAAAATTATAGTTGACGTGCTTCAATCATATAGCTATTGATATCTAATCAACATGAATTTTCTCATGGATCTCCTACTCAATTAGAACCAAAGAATTTCCGACCTACCAAAAAAGGAAAATAAAAAAGAGTCGGATGAGACTTTTCGTTATGAAAGCTACAGGTTGGAATTGCAGAAAGTAAATAAACTGTTGATTTTCATTCCGTATTCCCGTCGTCAAAGCTGTTACCCTGAGTATTTTAACAATGTGTTAACGAGCTATTTCCGTCTGATAACGATTTCTAATACATGCAATACCTAGAGATGACATTACGAAGTGAAAAAAGAAGCTTTAGGAAGTCCAAACAAGTTAAAAGATTCGAAAATGTGCACCGAGTTGAGCAACGCAAAGCCACGCACCCCGGGCAGCTAGATGCTGCAACCTACTAAAAAATGGGAGTCTGGTGCTCGGGCAGGGCTTGGCGGCAACACTCGAGCATCAGTTATTTGAAGTGAGAATTTCTCCCCTGCTTGGGCATAGCAAGTGAGGATTGAACCAAGGCCAAATTCGATCCATATTCTGAATGTATATTTAGACGACAATCTTTATCGAGTTGATTCGACATATCTTCTCTGTTATATCCTTATATATTCAAGTTCTATATATATATAAATGTCATTCTTTATCGAGTAATTCAGATATTAACGGAGCCCTTTTCCGAAGATATTAATAGAGCCCTTTTCCGAAGCGCCGAAATATAAAAGGAGCCCAACAACAATATACAACAACAATGTGTCCACTGACAAGTGGGGTTGTAGCCAAGTTAGAAGACACCATATACAACCATGCACAAGACCAATGATCAAGTTTCACTAACAACAAACACTTTTCAATATTTCAATCCTTGCATTGGAACCCACCCTTTTGTGGGTATGGTTCAAATTCCAAACTGCAAAGTCGAGAAGCCAAAATCTAGGGGTGTATACGGTTCGGATGGGTCCAGTTCTCTAGAAATTCAGTAACCGGGCCATTTCAAACGGTTCTAAAAAATTGGAAACCAGAACCTAACTAATATATGCATGAAACCTAACCAGAACCAAACCGCAAGACCGGTCCGGATTTGGTTCGGTTCCGGTTCTATCCAATAAGCATACAAACACTTATTCACAAAATATGAACTCATAAAATTAAAGAAATTGGAAGATAATCTGCTGGAATAGGAAAGGAAGGAAGAAAATAAAAGTCTTCCTAACAAATGAGATTTCATATCTAAATAAATTAAGTTTAGTAAGGAAAAGATTAATCTACCAAATTCAAATATATATTTAATTACACACATATGTATTTCTATATTTATCTTAGTTTTAAACGGTCCGGCTCGGTTCTAACCACGGATCATTAATTAAGAACTAGTAACCAAACCAAAATTAAGGGTTCTTATTTTTTTGGAACCATAACTAGACCGTAGAACCACAGAATCGGACCAAATAGGATGGTTCGGTCCGGATCGGACCGGTTTTACGGTTCGAACGGTTTTCTTGAACACTCCCACCAAAACCCATTAACAAGTGTCCCTTTGGAATTCTCACACTTACCTTTGGAAACTGAAATTTTTTGAGGGGGAAACCGAAAAGGTTCTCATTTCTTCCCGGTACATGTAGGAGTACCAAGTAGAACTAGTAGTATTGGAAAATTTGTTCATCGACCAAACCCAAATTCTGCGGAGAAGAGCGAAAAAAAATGATAGAGAGATCATGGCATCCTATCCTTGATGACAACTCTGGTTCCCTCTCTCTCTCTCTCTCTCTCTCTCTCTCTGTAGATATAGATGGTTCATGTATACAGGATACAGTATACTCTAAATGGATGACTCGGCCAGGGTGTGAGAAACAAAAGCACCTTTCCTTTTTTCATTTCCATTTCACGTGTTCATGTCTAGCATGGTGCATGTTCTTGTGTGTATGCTTTTTGTCTATTTGTTCTTTGACTAGAGGAAAAAGAGGCGCAGTGTCTCTGTTATAAACATTTCATTGATTATTACAGTCAAGTTATGGAGCTAATCGAGGATAAAAGAAAAGAGAGAGAAAGGTATGGACTCCATTACATTTCGGTGCGTCTTTTAGCGATAAAATGGTTGACGTAATAAAGAATGCTCCCTGGAATGCAACTTACACTTCCCCAATAATCCAAAAAGAAATTCTACATGTTTTTCCGACCAAAGTACAGAAGGAAATTCGGGAAGAAATTGTTGATGCAAAGTTTTGTTTGATTGTTGATGAAGCTCGTGATGAGTCAATGAAAGAGCAAATGGTTATAGTTTTAAGATTTGTTGACAAAGATGGTTTTGTGCGAGAACGTTTTTTTGGGGTTGTTCACGTCCCTGACACTACCTCAATAACCTTAAAGAATGAGATTTATTCTATAATGTCTCGTCATAGTCTCAAAATTCACTAATTATATTAGAACAGTGAATAGGGAGAGTGAATACCAATCATGCTTGCTTGCTAAGTGTCCAATTAGGCATGTCGGATCCCCGTCCATACTAACGGTGTCACTGTAGTTTCATGTTTCCGACTTGATTACTCCATACATTTGTTCAAAACATGCACATTTGCTGGATTGTGCCAATATAAGGTATATAACAAATTAGATGTTCCATGGTAGTTGAATATTTATTTCTTTATCCTTCTGCAGAAGTAGCAAGGTCACTGAGAGAGATTCCACCAGCTCACTACACTTTTAAGATCAAGTCATTCTCATTACTCTCGCAGATGTTGTTAGATACTAAACAGAAGAATTTTGAATCAGCTGTTTTTGAAGCCAGTGGCTACAAATGGTTGAGTTGATGATCTTTCCTTTGATTCCTTTTGAATTCCAATCATGACTTTGTAGCTAACCTTGTGTCATTGTGTTGAAGGAAGTTGTCTCTCTACCCACATGGTGATAAAGAAAGAAATGGTGAAGGGCACATCTCCCTGTACTTGGTAATCGCAGAAAGAGATAATTTACCGCCTGGTTGGGAGGTCAATGTGAACTTCAAATTGTTTGTGTTTGACCAAATCCAAGACAAGTACATGACTGTTCAAGGTGGTCTCTTTAATAATACTAATCTCCATTTAATGTATAAGGCATCTGAATTCTCATCCTCTTGCACATTCGGTGGCTCTAACCGCCTTATGTTTCTTTGGTTCCATTGCTTAGATTCCAATGGGAAGGTGAGGCGTTTTCACAAGATGAAGACTGAGTGGGGTTTTGCACAATTACTCCCACTCAGTAGTTTCAGTGATTCTGCTAATGGATACCTGATCGATGACACATGTGCGTTTGGAGTAGAAATTTTTGTCATAAGTTACAATGGCAGAGGAGAATGTCTAAACCTACTGAAGGGACTTGACACTACCTATACCTGGAACATTGATAATTTTTCGTCTCTGCAAGACGAAATTCATTACTCTGATGTCTTTACAATTGGAAGAAGGACGTGGTAAGCAATCACTGACTTCCCTCCTCTGAATTACAGTAAACAGAGTGATTGCCTGTCAATAACAGTGGTTTTATGGCTTCCTCTAACGCATCCAGGAAGTTACAGCTCTTTCCCAAAGGAAATTCAAGAGGAAAGGGCAAAAGCATGTCCCTTTATATACTATTGGATGATTTGGAAACCTTTCCTTCTGGACAGAAAATAAATGCAACATACAAGCTATGCATAAAGAACCAATACCATGACAAGCATGAAGAGATTACAGGTGATGTTTTTTGTTCATTGCCGAATATCTGAGGTGCTGCTCACACAATGATAAGAGAATTTTCCTTTTTAATGCACAAATATCTCCTGCGTAAAGTAAAAACGAAGATTAATTGGATCACTGCTTTTTGTTTTTTGTAAATTATGCGCAGATTGGAATTTACCTAGAACTTTTTGGTAACTAAACAACAATTGCCCAATTGTTCCCATGCAGCTACTGACTGTTTCTCTGCTACAAACTGCGGCTGGGGTTGCTCTTTGTTGTTGTCCTTGACTGATCTCCATGATGCTTCTAAGGGCTTCCTTGTGAACAATAGTTTGATGATTGAAGCCGAAGTTAGTGCCATATCCACGGTGAAGAACTTTTCAAAGTAAATACTGATTCTTTTGTTTCAATAATACAAGGACGTTTCAGCATCATTAACATGTCAAGTTGCTAATTTCATCTTGTGCACCAACTTAAGAGCTAGGTTCTAATATGCAATGTGAGACTTCCTATTATACATGATTTTACTGTTTGTGATTCAAACCTGTAACTGGATTACATTAAACTATGGATTCCTATTGACTGGTATTGCTCTTCTTCAGCTGATTTGTCACTTAATCTTACTATCTTATCCTGGATACTCCCAATCCTGTTAGTCTTTTACCTTCTTGTTTACTCCTCCTAGTGA
Source organism: Rhododendron griersonianum (assembly GCA_018127125.1). NCBI lineage: Eukaryota > Viridiplantae > Streptophyta > Magnoliopsida > Ericales > Ericaceae > Rhododendron > Rhododendron griersonianum. The sequence continues at coordinate 22,345,799 of CM030798.1, forward strand.
TAAGCATAGTTATTTTTGTAGAGTAATCTATTGTCTTTTGCCCAGTCCCTTTGACATCAATTATTTCTTCGGCAAGACATTTGGGCAAGCCCAGTTTGACTGACCTTTGTCCTCTTTGCTCTGAACATCAAGAATCTTTAATTGCCAAAAAATGAAACATCCAGGATCTTTGGAACATATCTTTCTTTTGCAAGTTCGCCGGACCCATCTTTTAGCATGTTTTCTTTCCTGTGCTTTAAAATTGCCTACTTCTGATTCTCGTTGCAATCTCTCTCTGCTGCATGTGAGAAACTTGAAAGAATGGTATCAGTTATGGTACTTCCTCTTGTCTTTTTCAGGTTCTTCATCAGACCCTTCATTTCTTTTCACTTTGTCAAAAGACTTGAAACAACTAACAAGGATTTATGACCAAATGTTAATAAGAAGAATCTTATTCCTGTTTCTTCTCCCTCTTATACTTCCCCCTCATCCTATTTTTATCATGCCTTTCTTTTTATTGATGCCCCTTCAACGTGTTTTATCTTCCCTACTGCTGCCTTTTCATGTTTTTCGCCCGTGGGAGGGGCTTAGTTTCTAGCTAGTTCTGGCTGTATTTTTCTTGGCAACTCTTTCTGCTGGATTACTTCTCTCTGTTGATCTTTTGCTGTTTCAGTTCTTCATCCCATCTGATACACTAAGTTATTTCCTTGGCAGGTAGCAGGGGATAGAGATCTTCATGGCACCATGGCTTTTTGGTATTTTTGTATCTTTGCCCAATCCTTCAGAACAAACACGTCCATGGAGCTTCCATTTTGGCGCAGTTTGGTGTAAAGTTCAGAATTCCTCTGGATTTTTGTTTCTTTATCTTGTCTAGTAGTCCTCACATAAGATAGCATGACGAGCATTAGGCTTTTAACAGTGTGGTACGACTTTTAACGGTATGACCTACTATGGACTTTATCTCTGTGTAATCATTGTCTCTTTCGAATGGAGTTCTTCCTTTTGCGTTGATGAGTAGTCAAAGTGCTGCTGGTTTGGCCAAATATGAAAAGCTTTGGCGGTCAAGAAATCAAAACAGAATGGGACTTGGATCGAAGTTCATTCTAGTTCACCTAATCGCTTCTGATACTGCTTGGGCAGGAGTCCGAGCACAACACAACACCAGGCTTGCTGTGCAGCCAATATTGAGCCCACCCGAGCCCGGTCATGTGAAATGAGTTGTTCATTGCTTTGTCTCATTGAATAGGTGACCCATGCAAAAATTATAGTTGATGTGCTTCGATCATATAGCTATTGATATCTTCTAATCAACTAGAATTTTCTCATGGATCACCTACCCAATTAGAAGAACCCAAAAAGGAAAAAAAGAAAGAGTCAGACGAAATAATCAGACTCGGGATATGCTCCACATTGCCGCAAAGCACAGACTCTTGTTCCCTGCTTCTAATGAGTCAGAAGTCCCAAGCTTACGTTTGGAACAGAAATTTGGCTATAAAAATGTAATGACGGAATGAACATTTGTTACACTGAGTATTTTTACATTGTGTTAACGAGCTATTTGTGTCCGATAACGATTTCGAATATATGCAATTTGCACCTAGAGACGACATTAGGAAGGGGGAAAAAAAAAAAAGCAAGCAAAGCAAGCTTTAGAGAGTTCAAACATAGCCAGGCAGCCGGGCAGCTATATGCTGCAACTGACTTTAAAATAGGAGTCTGTTGCTTGGGCAAGGCTTGGCAGCCACTCGAGCATCTGTTATTTGAATAGGAATTTCTCCCCTGCTTGGGCATAGCAAGTGAGGATTTAACCAAAGCCAAATTCGAGCCATATTCTGCATGTATATTTAGACGACGTTCTTTATCGAGTTGATTCGGCATATCTTCCATGTTATATCCTTGTTCAAGTTCTATGTATTTCAGTTCTATATATATAAATGTCATTCTGTATAGAGTAATCCAGATATTAACAGAGCCCTTTTCCGAAGCACCGGGAAAAAAAGATACTATGAAAGGAGCCCAATATTTCAATCCTTCAACTGGAACCCACCCTTTTGTGGGTATGGTTCACATTCCAAACTGCAATGTCGAGAAGCCAAATCCCATTAATAAGTGTCGCTTTGGAATTCTCACACTTTCTTTTGGAAACCGAAAATTTTTGATGGGGGAAACCGAAAAGGTTCTCTTTTCTTCACGGTATATGTACTCCCATTTTACCAAGTAGTATTGGAAAATTTGTTCATCGTCCAAACCCAAATTCTGCGGAGAAAGAGCGAAAAAACATGGTAAGAGAGATCTTGGCATCCTATACTTGATGACAACTCTCTCTCTCTCTCTCTCTCTCTCTCTCAACTCTGGTAATGTGTGTCTAGCATGGTGCATGTTCTAGTGTGTATGCTTTTGGCCTATTTGTCCTTAGATTAGAGGAAAAAGAGGTGCAGTGTCTCTGTGAAAAACATTTCATTGATTATTATAGTCAAGTTACAGAGCTAATCGAGGATTAAAATATCTGTTGATGATCGATAGGTATCGAACACTGAAATCGTCACAAGTGAGAACTCCTGCATGTTGTAACAATATAGTACCGGAGAAACGTGTAAAGGTTCTACCCACTGGCCCCAACTAGTGGACGATAGGATTTGTTTTCACGATTAATCAGAGGTGTGCGTAAGCTAACCCGAATATTCTAGCAAAAGATGCACTACCCACTGCCCAAGATGCATTCCTACCATAAATTGGAAATATTTTCTACATGCAGTCATCGAATCTGTTTTCCCATTATGAAAACAATTTCTTTATTTAATTTATTCCTGCGGAGAAAATTATGTGCCTGAAAAAATATATCCAAAGCTAGATCTTTCTTGCATAAAATCTTTGGAAAAATAAAGACAAATGACTTCTAACTATACATAGATAAATTTGGATGATTCATAAGCTTTTTAACCTTTTACCAATCACAATTCGGCAGAAGTAGCAACAATGCTGGGTGATAGAGATATAACTTTGGCTCGGTACACTATCAAAATTGAGACATTCTTAGCACTCTCGGAGATGATGCTAGATACGAAAGTGCAGAAATATGAAACAGACCTTTTTGAAGCAAGTGGCTAAAAATGGTAGATAAACTCTATTTTTTGAGTTTCCTTCTGCATCCCAATTGATTAACGCGTTTGTAATCTCACTCTTTGTTCTTCTGAATCTTTTCGGTTGAAGGAAATTGTCTCTCTACCCTACCGGTGATAAAAAGAGAAATGGGGAAGGATACATCTCTTTGTACCTGGTGATCGCAGAGACGGATAATTTGCCACTTGGCTGGGAGTTCTTGAATGTGTGTTTCAAATTGTTTGTGTTTGACCAGATCCAAGACAAGTACACGAATTTTCAAGGTATTCTCTATGGGAATCTTATTCCTATGAATAAGAAATCTCACAAAACATGAGATATTAGTAACTTGCAGAGAGTTTTAATGATCTCCTCACTAGTAGTCAATGAGATCACGTCAAACGTGTCCTTTATGTCATAAGGTTTTAAGCGTTCATCTTCTTGGATTAGTGGACACAACTGATGCTTTCTTTTGTTCTATTGCTTAGATGCCAATGGGACGGTAAGACGCTTTCATGCGATGAAAACTGATTGGGGTTCTTCCCAATTAGTTCCACTCAGTGTTTTCAATGATGCTGCTCATGGATACCTGATCAATGACACGTGTGTTCGGAGCAGAAGTTTCTGTTTTAAACTATACTGTCAGAGGAGAGTGTCTAACCTTACGGAAGGAATTTGGCGCTCCTCACACTTGGAAGGTTCGTAAGTTTTCATCTCTTGGCTGCAAAGTTCATTACTCTGATGTGTTCACCATTGGAAATCACAAGTGGTATGTAATCATAGATTACGTGTATCATACTTAAGCTGATTAATTGTCCGGTAATAAGTTTTTCTGGCTTCGTCTAATATTCCAGGAGGTTACACTTGCATCCGAATGGAGATTTCAGGGAAAAGGGCAAATTCCTGTCAATCTTTTTCGTTTTGGATGATTGTAACAACTTTCCTCCTGAATGAAAAACCTATGCAACAAACAAGCTGCGTCTAATGAACCAAGGTCATGGCCAGCATGTCGAAATCACAGGTGATGTTACTGCTGACAAATGATAAGATGTCTCTTTGAAACTGCATAGCAACTTAGCAAGTGTGATCCTAATATATGGATTCCACAATAAGGGCTTCGCGTTTACATAGTTCTGTTTGGTAATAAAACCACACAAACTATTCTCTCTCAGGTACAAAGTGTTTCTCTGCTTCAGACGCTGGGTGGGGTCGTTCTTGGTTCTTGCCGTTAACTGACCTCCGTGATTCTTCTAAGGGCTTTCTTGTTGACGATACTTTGATTGTTGAAGCTGAAGTTTGTTCGATATTCACCGTGACAAATTACTTGGACTAGCTAACCGAGCCTTATATTTCACCGGTACAATGACGTTAGTACACGTGTTCTTGTTGATCTCCTAGTATGATCTTGTGCACCAAGTTACGAGCTACAATCTTCTATGCAATGTCATGTACGCATGTTGGTAGTTTTGAATGAATTTTTTATTCCCTTTTGAGTTCAATTATATCCTTTATTCAGATTCATGTAGTTTGCCTCTGCTTCCATTGAGTTTAAACTGTTACTTGATTAGCAAACCATGATTTTGAAGTTGTCAATTCTGATCCTCCTTTCCAGCATTCTCTGCTCTATCTGGAGAACTCGTAATGCCATCCTTTTTTAGGATCATGATTCTTTGCAGTCTACAGCCCGAGGTTGAACTGCGTAGAGCTTTACATGTTATCTCAACGGTGCAAGAATCTTTCCTGGGAAGAGTTGTAGTTAAGATGGACGGTCAAGATTTACCTGCAGAGACTTCTCTGAAGTCCGACTGCTGAGAAGCCGTGTCTTTTAGTTTGTGCTTCATCTAGTCCTCTAATTCTTCATCAATACCTTCGTTTCTTCCACTCTAACGATCCTAATGTCCCTCATCAATTAAGTATATGTGTTTGGTCTTGTGCATATAAGCTCTTGAGCATTCTCTCCTTGTGGGCAGTGGTTTTCATGTGAGTTCTACCTATGAGTTTGTATCATTTTGTATCAGAGCTAGCTACCACGTTGCGATTCGACCTACGGATGCGGTGACGTATACGCTGGATTAATTTTTTTTTTTTTAAAGCATGGAATATTGATATGTGAGCGAGTCGCCAAAAAAGAAAGGGCTACCATTAGGTCAGTGTTGATGGAGTAGGCCGCAGTGTATGTCACTTGCGGATGGTAGCGCTATCAAAATTAAAGAATTTTGGTGTCAAGAAATTTTAAAATTTATGCACGAAAGTACTCTATATTTTTTTTTTTGAAAAATTGTACTTTTTGTAGCAGAAAGTCTACACCCACTGCTCAACATTCACAGCTTCCCCCACCACTCTCAATCAATCTCACCGTCCAAAATACTTTTTGGACGGTCTGGAAAGTTAAACTCTTTCCTGTAAAAAAAAATTTAAAATCCGAACCATTGATTGCCGAGATGGACGGTGAGATGTTGAGCGGTGGGGTAGTCTTCGAAACTATTGGCTCCGTTCAGTTGCCAGGAATGTTGTACCGGAAAATTATTCTCAAGAAAAGTTAAGTAAAGTGAAGTAAAGGAAAAAGAAATCTATTTTCTTGTGAGTGTTCATTTGACAATTTTTTTTGGCAGGAAAACTAAAGTTTAGTGGTTCATTTGCCGAGAAAAGACACTTATGAGAAACTTTTTTATTTTTATTCCCATGACTAATTTTAAATAAAAGTAACTTTGAGAGTTAAATAATAGGCTATCATATTTCAAAAATTAACACATACGAAAAATGTATTTTATCTAATGCAAGGCCTTAACAAGAAATGAAAAAATCAACTTGCAATTCCCTATTCAATTTGCTATATTCTGAATGGTCATGCAAATCCCTCATTTAAATTGACATTTTCTGATAATCAACCGTACAAATAAAGTTTAAAAAATAAGTAGATGATAACTAAATAAAAATATTAAACAACCGTGCTTAATTAGTTCCCGATGCAAAAACTCACTGAAAATTAGTTAGTACAAAACAAAATTGAAGATTAATGACAAGATAAATAAATACTTCCAAAAAAAAAAAACTACCAATCTCTTTCTACAACAATTATCTCAGAAAGCACCATAGTAGTCGAAATTATTGTTGCTACGTAAATCTCAAAGTGTCTTTCTAATAACCTAATTTGTATTTTTTTGGTATTGGCGTCATTCATTTTTTTTCTAACCCATCAATTATTTTGGCCCCACAATGGATAAAACTTTTTCCGTGATGCAAAATTCTATGCTTTTGGCAGGATCACTTTTGTAAGAAAGTAAATCTTGCAGGAAAACTTAAAAACATGTTTCCCACTACTTTTCTGCCAACTGAACACTACAAAAGTTATGGGAAAGTTGATTTTCTCATCCTTTCCTGTACTTTCCTGGCAACTGAACGGGGCGAAAGGAGTTTGATTTGCCTTTTGCTTTTCGTTGGTCCGCCTATGTATTTGATTTCCCTTGACCAAGCTTCTAATTCACCCAATAGACTTGATACAACTGGGGCTTCGATGGACCCATCTGCCAGATTTTCAAAGATAACCTTGGCTTGTGCAAATTGTGGTTGATATTCCAGGCCTAATGGATGATAAGTCTACATGAACACGTTGTTCAACCTTAATAAAGTAGCAGCTGTAACCCAATTGGAATTTTCCTGGAATGTTGGGTCTTAATAACAGAAACAAAAGTCCACCCATTCGTGTTCACATTTCTACCTTAGATTACTGTGTGTGTGAATGAGTAATCTCTTACAATAATCAAAAAAGGGTTCGGATTCTCTCCTCCGTCTATGTTTTGGATTGGATGGGACAATCCAAATCGAAATCATGCATATGTATAATCAATGGTTCGGATGATAATATTTGAAGTACTGGTAATTAAGAATATTTGATCAAATCCAAATCATTGATTGCAGCAAACGACGATCCATACTAGGAATGTCACATCCAATCCAAATTAACGACTGACCGGAGAGGATCCAGTTCTATAGAGGAAAGAGCCCCTTCTTTACCCTTTTTTCCCTCGGTCAAGGAAAAAAAAGGCAGCAAGTTTTGTGAATAGAAGTCAACTGGTAAGAATTACAGTAAACTCGAGCTTTAGCTTAAAAAGGAGAGAGGAGGGTGTTTCATTACCAGGGGACACACGAATAATTTGCAGAACAATTGGCACATAAACAGAATGTGGAAGATATCAAGACCGTTGGGAAGAGGCAGTTTTGGGTTTGTTTCCTTGGCAGTGTCACAGCCGAACGACGACGAGTCCAAACTCGATCTTCCCTCTCTAGCGGCTATAAAATCCGCCGAAGTTTCTTTCCAGAAAGAATGCAATTTCCATGCAAAGTTACAAGACCATCCCCACATTCTTCGATGTTTCGGGAGCTTCATCAGCGAAAAGAATGGATTCCTTGTGTACAATATGATTCTGGAATATGCTTCCGGTGGCAGTTTGGCTGATAGGATCCGGTGCTCGGGCGGGGGAGGGTTGCCGGATTACGAAGTGAGATGGTACACCAAGGGCTTGTTAAAAGGACTAAGCCACATGCACAAGTTGGGCTATGTCCACTGTGACATCAAGCCGCACAACATACTGCTAGTGGGTGGCTCGTCGCGCCTGAGTTTCAACACGAGGCGGAGAAGGCTAACACAAGAAACAGTGAAAATCGCGGGTTTTGGGCAGACAAAAAAGGCTGGAAAGATGGAAACGGATGGACAACTAGACAACGGACGGAGGGGTAGTCCTCTGTTTATGGCCCCGGAATCTGTTCTGTGCCAAGAATACGAGCCTTGCTCGGATATTTGGGCTGTTGGGTGCACTGTTTTACAGATGATCACGGGAAAACCGGCTTGGAAGTGCGATTCGGAAACCGAGACTTGCGCTATACTGTATCGGATTGGATTTACGGAAAAAGTTCCGGAAATACCGAGTTGGGTTTCGGAGGAGGGGAGGGATTTCTTGAGGAAGTGTTTGGTTAGGGAAACAAAGTCGCGGTGGACCGCTGAAATGTTGTTATGCCATCCTTTTGTTTCGTCCAAGGTGATGATGAGGGAACCGATGAGGAAAGAAATGTGTTTCTGTTAGGAAGCTTAAATCAGTTAGTTGGGTTCTTCTCTGCTTTCTTTTTATTTTTACCTTTCGTCTTTAGAATTATTGTATCGAATGGTATCAGAACCGTTGTTCCACGGTAAAGGGTATATCATAAGATCACTAAACTTACTTACAAGAGATGATGAAAAGAAATCATCTTATGGATGATTGAGAGCGAGAATTGTATCATGCCGAACAAAGGAGCGAGTATCGTTGTATTTAGATGATAACTTTATTGGGTGGAACACAAAATCAAATTTTTGAAAAATCCGATTTCAAATGAGTGCAATTGTAATCCCACCGTTGTATGCGATACAGACTCACTCCCGAAGATGTAATCCCGTCTTAATTTATGACAACAAATATTGGATTTTTCGGTTCCAAAAATATTTCGTTTCTAAACCCAACCCAAAATGCAAACGTACGAGCCCTAAGGTTTCCTTCATGTACATTTGAAAGGTGAACAATAATATATTTCCGGTCTTTCTTCCTCTGAGAATGAATTCAAGCATCTCGTGCGAGAGAGTTTAGTACGTCTGCCGTTCTTAATTTTTAGTCCACTATTCCATCTTGAGATGTTCTAAGTTCCAACAATGTTAGTTCCTCAACAAGAAGTCAGAAACCTAATATTTGTATTTCCAATGTACCGCACAAATATGAATGAGTGTATGGTAAACAAGTAACAATAAGAGAAAAAACATTGAAACAAAACATTACTGGGATGATATTGTTGAAACAAGAACTTTCTTGATTGTAAGGCTAAGTCTGGCTGCTCTTGGGGTTGGAGGAGCATAATTTGGGTTGAGGAGTTATTTGTTAAGGGTACTAATTGGAGAGTGGGTGATGGCGGATTTTCAAATGGGAAGGAAGAAACGTAAAAGGGATAAAAGGGTAACGCTCACCACCCAAGTTAAGAAATCAACGGGATACAGATTGACACCACCCGAGGATTAACTGAGGATACAGGACGTAAGGATCGCTCACCACTCTAAGGAATCCACCTAAGAGATACATAAACGAAATAAGAAGATAAACTTCTCATAAGCCAAAGGTTATTTTAATTCAAACACACTCTCAAGATTTCATTCATAGCAACCTAATTTATAGACTACTTGGAACAACCCTCCAAGAATAGGAAAAGACACTTGCATTTTCAAAGCTAAAATTAAATAAAAACAAAGACCTGACTACAGAAAACTAGGTAGACTCCATGAACAACTCAATGACTCCTTGAACCAACAAATGACACTAAAAATTGTGTGAATGAATACTTAGACTAGAAATTAAAAGACAAGATAAAAATAACTCTTCGATTCTTGTTGCGCCATTATTTTTTCTGCATCATTCTTCCCTGGTTGAAAAAGATTCGCCCTCGAATCTTCACCGACTTCTTTGCCATTGCATTCACTTCCTTTTTTTTCTTTTTTTCCACAAAACTTCTACTTTAACTTTCACATCAATAATCTCATTAACCATATTGAGCTCATAACTTTTGGTTGAAGGTGCACCAAGAAGTTTCTTGGTAGTGTTGGCCCTACCAACTCTTGCCATATCAGGTGAAAACACAACCAATTCATGTGAGCAAAGTCGTTTTCTAGCAAGATAATAATTAAGAATCCCCATTGCACAATCACCCTTGTGCAGTTTAAGAACTTGTTTACAGCTCTTCATCAGAATCAACCCTTGCCCCCGTGCAAACAAATTTTGGGCATTGCCTACCTCATCAAAGCACAATAAAAGTGATGCCTTAGAATCAAAACTCATAGGAGTAGAATTCTGGTTATCGTACATGATCAAGAATCCGTCGTCGGTGTACTCATCATAAACCGGAGGCAAATTCCAATCCACTGTTGGTAGTGATCAAGAAGAAGAATCCTTGTTTAAAAAGATTTCATCCGGCATTGTTTGAAATTGCAAGCAACAATAACTTGCCATTGAACCCAAAGCTCTGATACCAATCTGATGGCGGATTTTTAGATGGGAAGGAAGAAACGTAAAAGGGATAAAAGGGTAACGCTCACCACCCAAGTTAGAAAATCAACGGGATACCAATTTACACCGCCTGAGGATTCACTGGGGATACAGGGCGTAGGGATCGCTCACCACTCTAAGGAATCCACCTAAGAGATACAAAAACAAAATAAGAAGATAAACTTCTTACAAGCCAAAGGCTATTTTAATTCAAACACACTCTCTAAGAATAGGAAAAGACACTTGCATTTTCAAAGCTATAATTAAATAAAAATAAAGACCTGACTACAGAAAACTAGGTAGACTCCATGAACAACTCAATGACTCCTTGAACCAACAAATGACACTAAAAATTGTGTGAATGAATATTTAGACTAGAAATTAAAAAACAAGATAAAAATAACTCTTCGATTCTTGTTGCGCCATTATTTTTTCTGCATCAGTGGGGGATGGTAAGAGCGTGAGCGTTTTTGGCCATCAGTGAATTCCAAATGCATGTAACCCGTATATTGATGCTGGTGCTCCTTGTGGCGTTAATAATTTTCCGGGTTAGGGATCTTATTAATTGGGATTAGTTTGCAATGGAGAAGGCCGTTGCTGGAGGTTTTATTTCCTTCGGAGTTGATTCCTAGGATTTAATATATTCGTGTTCCCACGCCTCCTTTGGACGATGTCATTTTAATGGACTAATTCTAAGGATGAGACCGGAGCTTTTGGTTAACTCGGCCTATTTTTTTGGCGGTCCTTTGGCTACCGTGGAAGGGGGAGGGGGTTTCAATTATGGAAAAAGGTTTGGGTGTTGAATCTTCCTCCTAAGTCAGAATTGTTTCTATGGAAGTCAGTTCAACGCATTCTCCCGGTGAAGGTTAATTTGCTTTGTAGAGTGTGGGGGGAGGGAGGAGACGATTGAGCATGTATTCTTTTATTGTGAGTTTGCTCGGAGTGTTTGAAGGGCTTCTAATCTGGGTTTGGATTTTGCAGTACGGGAGCCTGTGTTGGCAGCGGATTAAATCTGTTGTGCTGGAATCCGTGTGTGTCTTGTGGTCTCTTTGGTGCTAACAAGCTTTTGTTTCAACAGGGTCAGGCTGATGTTCATGACGGTTTGGGGGGCATTTATCGGCTCTATAGCTTGGTGAAGAAGGCTTATGATGGTAATCGGGAGATGGCGATGGGTTGTGTACCTGGTGGGATGGCCACGGCCAGTAGTTCCTCTAGGTGCTCGGTCGTCTTGCCTGTGGGTGCTCACGAAGAGGAGGCTCTGCTTGCCGGATTGTGGTGGATGGCGCTTGGCGGGTGTGGACTTTGAAAGGGGCTGCTGCATGGTGTGGCTTGGGGCCTAATGAGTCTGTTCTTGATAAAGGAGCAGTCAAGGTTTTTGCTAGCCCTGCTGCAATGGTGGAAGCTTTTTGGCCTTCCTTAAAATGCTCTTTCATGGGCTGAGGTTAATAATGGAAGCTTATGTTACATTGGCCTCAAAAAAAAGTATAGCAATTTGCATTTCTCCTTGAAAATAAGGGCTCCCAAAGGGTCACATATTAACCAGTCTGGGGCAAAAGCATTTGGGAAATTAGTCTAATTAGACATAAAAAAGCCTTGAGGTGTTTCACTGCTCGTTTGAACGAATCACCAAATGACCAAAATTGATGGTCAAGTGCTTTTTTGTTATAACCATCTGTGCCAACTTACACGTACCTCAATTAGTTCCAGAGTCCTAATGTTAACGACCCTAGAAAATTTCAGTTGCCCCAAATGGGAGGAGGGGGGGCTGCTGTCCCGGACGATTGGCGCTTGCTCCGTTCTCGCTCTGATGATCAGTAACTTTCACTTTGTAGAGCTTGTTGAGTATAGCAAGTTTACCAAAAATTAGCTCGATTGGATATCATTAAGTGCCTTACCGGAACATTTTTATCTTGAAAAGAATGGAATTGAAACACTGGATCAAATCCACTGGAACCCAGTATTGACAAGTTATATGTGTTCCGATAAGGCACTTAATGATATCCAATCGAGCTAATTTTTGGTACATTTGTTATACTCAACGAGCTCTACGAAGTGAACGTTACCGATCATCGGAGCGAGAACGGAGCAAGTGCCAATCGTCCGAGACAGCAGGCTGCTGCCCCTTAAAGGGACAACACCCCCAATGGGTTGATAGCACGTGGGATGTTTCGAACATTATAACTCTAAATCTCGGGCCTTTTAACTACCTCTATCCAAACAATTATATCACTCACTACATCCCAAAAATTTTAGTCCTTTGCAAAAGAGGTGCAATTTTTTTATAAAAGAACCAAGATCTGTGGTGCATACGTTTTTAGTTTCTGGAACGATTTAAAAATACTACTAATTAAGATTTTTAATTTGATTGCTTCAAAAAAAAGATTTTTAATTTGATTTACAGAAATTCAAAAAAATTATACACGCAAATGTATTAATTTATTATCCAAAAACGGGGTGAAAATAAGTCTTGGAAAATAGTTTTAAAAAAAAGGAACTCTATTGCATATTTATTTATTACTAAAAAAAGTTGAAGGTAATTTTTGAAAGTAAAAAGTTAAAAATGAAATGAAGGTTAAAAAAAAAAAGGAGGTTAAAAGTAATTTCAAAATTCTAAAATTGAGGTTAAGACTTTGGCGGTTGATTGTGGGGTTGATTAATGGTATGGGGTCGAATTTCTAGAGAGATAGAGAGAGAAGGGAATGTAAAATTTGAAAGTAAAAAAAGGGGGGATTGAAGTTATTTTTGTAAATAGTAAAAAATTGGATTAGAATAATTTTTGATAAATAATAAGGAAAAAAAGAACTTTATTGCCTATTTATTTACTACTACAAAAAAGAAAGAGTTAAAAATAATTTTTGAAAGTAAAAAATTAAAAAAATAGGAAGGTTACCGCATTCCTTAAGCCCATCCGTTACAAATTGACGGAATTGGACGGTGGGGGCTTTTTTGTTAATAGAATGATAAATTCAGGTGTCTTTTTGTTATTAGTTAAAGTTCAATTATTTTTTTGTAAAGTTTCTGAAAGCTCAGGGGCTTTTTTAAAATTTTCCCAAAAGTTTTTCTCGTACTAGTAATATGTAATATGTTGAGGGCCGAGATAGGGGGCGACTATTCGCAATCCTCATATTTTCTCCCCTAGCCTGTTAAAATTTTTTGAAAATTATATTTCAGTAACTACATGTCGAAAATATGTTCAATCCTCGGTAAACAACTGCCGAACATACATTTCGGTAAATAGCTGTTGAAAATAAGATTATATTTCGGTAACTACATGTCGGAAATGCACAAGAAACATATATTTCGGTAATTGGATGCTGAAAATGTATCTCAATTTCGGTAACTAACTGTCGAAAATGTATCTCAATTTCGATAACTAACTGTCGAAACATATGAAAATTTTTAACGGGCTGCGGGAGAAAATAGGAGGCTGCAAATAGCAGCGCCCCCGAGATAACTAGTAGTACTGGAAGCTGGAAAGGAAGTTTGTGGGGAAGAAGGCGTAAAACATGGAAGAGAGATCATGCCATCCTATCCCTGATAACACTGCCAATTTTGGTTCTCTCTCTCTCTCTCTCTCTCTCTCTCTCTCTCTCTCTCTCTCTCTCTCTCTCTCTCTCCATGTGTGTAAATGGTGTGTATATGTACAGTATAAGCTTGCTTATGTTTGCTTCTCATGTTAGAAACCTCCTATCAACTCTTGCGGAACAGTTCTTTTTATTTTTACAACTCTTGTGGAACGTTCATATGGGCCTAGTTTCCGAGAAAAGAAAAAAAAAAAAAAACCCACGTGGTTTTAGGGTTTTTTTTTTTGGTTGTCTTTATTCAAAAAAAAATTGCATTTATTAATTTGCGTCTCCACAAGAAGAATCAAAAAATTAAAAAGTAGACTTAAATTATTTTAGAAATATCCAAAATTTAGCTCTTTTGGCTCAGCTTAGCTTCTGGCCCCTTGGGAATTGCGCTTAGAAACAGTTGCCCAAGCTTGTCACTGCGACCCCCTTTAAGAGAGGGGACCCTGTCTCCAGTTTACTAGTACATCGAAAATTTATCACATTCTTTCCTCTCTCATGTTCTGAAAAAAGGGATAAAAAGAGAATCCCAAATATTACATAATTTGCATGATAGTTGAACGAAATTGTACAGAATCTTACTAAAGATGGGAGCGTATGGGTTGGTTCAGGTCATATGTGACAAGGAAAATGGAGAGAGGTGTGCGTAAGTCGGCTAGGACGCCCTGAGTTATCCAAAGAGAAACAATATTTATGTGTATGTTCCATACACTATGCATGAACATGCAATGTTTCGCTTGTTTAGTTCTATTTATGCATTTGGCAAAGGTTATTGAAGTAATACACTAATGTCGCCTAATCTGGTATATATTGTGTGCATGGGTGTTGTGTACAGAAATTCTGCGCAGAAGTTCTGTATAGGGTAGTTTGGATGATCAGTAATCTTTATTGTGTGTGTGGCAGTGGTCCATCTACTTGTGTGTTTGTTTGGTTTTGGTTTTGGTTAACTTATGCGCGGTAGTTTGTATGATGCTTTTTATTTGGCAAAAAGGGTGTATTCTCCCCTCTAATAAATTCTATAATGACTATCGCGGTGAAAATTTGAGCTAATCAACTGTCGTTTGGTGACTGAGGTTATGAAGGACTCTTAGTAGTTTAGAATTATACAAAATTGTTACCAAACGGGAACCTTTAGTGTTAAACACTTAGTTGCAGACTTGCATTCTTTCCAACAATTTTGTTGAGAATTTCCTCTTTTGTGATTTAAATAAGCCATTTCCCCCCTATTGAAACTACAGGATTTGACTATTCTTAAAGTGAGCAGCTAATTTATTCAAGGAATCATGGTGAACCTTTCTAATAAGCAATGGACATGGAATCTCCAACGCGAAACAGTAAAGAGAAAAGACTCAAACTATCTTAAGCTTAAAACATTTCAAGAAAATAGACTCATTCAGTATGCAGTTTCATTGATTACAAATTGAATTACATGTTATATACTGTCTCGAGTGCACGTGTCTAACCAAAGCAGTGGCCTAGTGGTTGCGTATCTGCACTTGGGTACAGTGAGCTTGTGGGTTCGACTCCTGTGGTGAGGATGTTGATACACTTGTCATAACTGGTTCAGTTGGGGCTAGGGTGGTGTAAAGATTTTTTCTAACATGTGGAAAAAAAAACGCATGTGTCTGTTTCATGTATGAATTGTTCGGTTACATGTTTTGAATATTTTTCCTTCAACGTATTGGTTTTTAGGAGGCATATACAGTATTAAACTATTAATGTATATGCAATTGTCATATTTTGAAGTAACCATGTTAGAATAGTTAAATCGGTCATGCTTACTTGTTGCATGGTCAATTTGACATGTAGGATCCAGACATCTCGTACTCTGATCAAAATTTTCATTTATTCTGATATGATTACTTCGTATATTTGTAAGAATATAGGCTGAACGATGCAATAATAACATATTAGATGTTTCGTATTAGTATAACGTTTGATCTCTTTACCGTTCTATGCAGAAGTAGCAAGATCATTAAGAGAGATACGACCAGCTCACTACACGCTGAAGATCAAGTCCTTCTCCCTACTTTCCCAGATATTGCTAGATGCTGGAGTGCAGAACTATGAATCAAACACTTTCGAAGCCAGTGGCTTCAAATGGTTGAGCTGATGAACTCTTTTTTTTAAAATATGTTGTTGTCTTCTCGTTAGGTCATAATTAAGATGACAATTAGGTCCTTTGTGTTGAAGGAAATTGTCTCTCTACCCACGTGGTGATAAAGAAAGAAACGGGGAAGGATGCATCTCTTTGTACTTGGCAATAGCAGAGACAAGCAGTTTACCTCTCGGTTGGGAGGTCAAAGTAAACTTCAAATTGTTTGTGTTCGATCAGATTCGCGACAAGTACATGACCATTCAAGGTGACTCCTTGTTAGTAATACAAGTTATCTCCTTCGTGAGTAATGGTTCTAAGTTTTCATTGATGTGCATATTAGGCATCCATATTACTTTGCACACCTGATGTTCTTCTGTACCAATTATCCGATACTCAGGTACAAATGGGAAGGTAAGCCGCTTTCATAGTATGAAAACCGAATGGGGCTTTTCCCAATTACTCCCACTCCGTAGTTTCAACGACGCTGCTAATGGATACCTCATCCAAGACACGTGCGTGTTTGGAGCGGAAGTTTCTGTGGTAAATTACACGGGCAGAGGAGAATGTCTTACCCTATTGAAGGGAGTTGGCTCTACTCACACTTGGAGGATTGACTATTTTTCATCTCTACGTGACGAAATTCACTCCTCTGAGGTCTTCACTATTGATAATCGGAAGTGGTACTCAAACGTTAATTTCCCTTCTCTTACCTACATTTAGCAGATTTTATATATGACAATTAACCGTTGTTTGCGTGGTTTCCCCGAACAAATCCAGGAAGTTAGTGCTCTATCCGAAAGGCGATTCAGCTGTAAAGGGCAAATACATGTCCCTTTTTCTCTGGTTAGATGATGTGAATACCTTTCCTTCTGAACAGAAAACATATGCTGATCACACACTGCGTATAGTGAACCAGAACCGCGGCCAGCATGTGGAATTCACTGGTAATATTACTTTTCTGACTGTTCTTTATTGTCAGGATATCAAGCAGTGCTGCAAACAATACTAGTTTTTTTTTCCTTTATGCACAAAATAAGTAGACTGAGACTCCAACCAGAAGTTTGTGATCTTATGACTAAAAACCTGCATCACTGGGATTCCATTTGCTATTTGGGAGATTATGAAGAAGAGCTTTCTAACAATTGCCTTGTAATACTCTCTCTTTCAGGGACCAAGTGTTTCACGGGTTCGTGTCCTAGTTGGGATTGGCACAAATTCTTGTCATTGACAGATCTCTGTGATGCTTCGAAGGGCTTCCTTGTGAACAATAGTTTAATCTTTCAAGCTGAAGTTAAAGTCCGATCCAAGGCGGAGAATTTCTGAGAGTATGTACGTAAGTTTTTTATTTGAAGCTGCAGTTGAAGTCCTATCCACCGTTATAAAATGATGTTGGGCAATCATAGGAAGACAACTTCAGGAGCCATTCGTTACATGGGCACAGATTTGACCGGAGTTGTGTTCCTAGACTTTTTGAAAGATGTTAGCATCCATGTCCTGTTAATCTGCTAGTGTGTCATTTCATGCACCAACTTATGAGCTAAGATCTTATATCCCATGCGAGACTTCATATTATGCATGAATTTACTGTTCCATTTTTCTTTCGCAAGCCATGTGATACAGGCTCCCTCTTAGAACTTCTCCTCCTTACAGTTAGAGGTCCTGATTCGACTAATCCTTCTCCCCTCTACGCCCCAATATTCAGAAGCCCTCAAATATCACCCCTTGTTTTGGTTTTGGTTTTATTTTAGTCGATCCATCTAAAAGTTAATCTCTGGGTTGGGGATTCACTTGATATTGAACTTTCACTTAAAACAGCCATCATTTTCAAGTTCTGAATAGTGATATACTCATTTCTAGCATTCTCTGGTATATTTGGAAAACTCGCAAGTAATAGCCTTGATGTTTGTTTGTTTTTTATGTTCTTCTCTAGTCCTCCTCAGGTTCTTCTCAAGCCCGTCGTTCCCCTCACTATGTCAAAACAGCTAACAATGATTTTCAACTGCCTGTTCTGAACAAGACTCTCTTCTTCATGTGTCTAGCACTCTGTTATCTATTATTCGTTTTTCTTCTAGTGCTTCATTGTCATGCTTTTTGCACGTCGGAGGGAGGGATTGTGCCTGTAGTCGCCACATCTGGTTTTACTTTCCTCTTTCTACTCGAGTTCCTAACTTTTACGAATCTTTGTTCGTGTTCCGAAGGCACATGCACTCGCAACTCAACTCTGAACTCTGAAGTCTTAACTCTGAATTTTCTTATTTGAGCAGGTGGCAGATAATGGAGATTCAAGGTTCTACAGCTACATTTTGTTCTGATTTTGTTTCCTTGCTTGGTTACTGGTTAGATACTTACTTTCTGGCCCAGGTGAAGGACCTCTATAGAGCTAGCATTTTGGCTTGTTTTGATTATAGGTTCCCCCTTTCTCGGTACCTGTTTTCCCATCTCTCAAATCGGTCCGTGTTCCTACACTAGGCTTTTGACTGTATAATTCTCATACCATATGGAGATTTTAATAGCTATGTGAATTATGCTTCTTTGAACGAATGGAATTCTTTTGGGTTTCTTTTCGGTTGATGCGCGCTTCTGGTTTGGCCAAATTAGATTACTTTGGAAGCCAAGAAGCACTTGAAAGCTGTTATGCAAGACCAAGCTGTTATGCAAGACCAAACGCGGGGAGTTAAGATCGGATCAAGGGTCGTAATTTCTTCGCCTTACCACTTCAGAAGGATGTTTTTTTTGGTCATGTATGACAGTTCCAAAGCTTTTTGGTTTTCGGAACCAGAATACGGGCCCTTAAAAATGAAATGACAGGATGAGTATCTCAGGGCAAGATCAAAAGGAAAGAGGATAAAACTTAGATTAACGTGCATTTTGTCTAGAACCACGGAACAAGCACTTAAGCAATTTGCTTCGACTTTTCTGAATGAGAACTATTCCCATTCAAATTGACGGTGTGGAATTCTGTAGCCCCTCAGGTCACCTGTCCTCAAAATGCCTATACCTGTTCTTGTGTAATGTCAGTCGCAGGATTGGACAAAAGACACATCCCAGGAAGAGACCATTGTGCAATTCTACAGTTGAAATTGCACGGCACTGAGGTACAGTCACTGTTTCGGTATAGAAGATTTGACCTCATTCTTAAGGGCCACCACTAATTGCACCCTGCTGATATTAGCAATGCACTTATCTCTTGGCCCCATTGGTTTGCAATGGCATTTAGAGTTGGGTAACTTGGCTTCATGCAGCCCAAGTGATTTGGGTACTTTTTCCAAGTTAAGTGTGTTCAAATTCCCTCCCTTTGCCCTAGATTGTACTTAATTTATTAGATTGGTGATGTTCTTGTATGCACTCAAAATTTTTTAAAAAAACAAGGGGAGATATCATTGTGGTGTGTGGAAATGGGTTGAACAGAGGCTACTCTATGGTCATAAATAATTTTGCCATGACACGTCCAAAACTTGGGGAAAAAACTAAGGGGTCGTTATAAATTGGAGCAGTGATTGGAGAGCATCGTTCCAATTTTATCGGATGTTCCCAAATGTACTTCAGAAAATACAATTTTGTAATGTCGAAGACTCTGCTTTATCGACTTCTCCGATCACACAAATCCCTGTTTAAACCTAAAACCGCTTGAGTGACTGGTGAGAACATGGAAGGAAAATAATTGAACCCAACTCAAAAGGGCTCGTAAATGATAAATGCTCCAATTGCAAGCAAAAGTGTCATGAACCTGAGGTTAAGAGTTAAAGACACCGAATGGACATCATATCCTTTAGATGTACAAAGCTAATATGAGTCATTGCTAAAAGAACAAGTTGCAATAACCTAACTACTTCTAGGTCACCTTGCGCGTACCTCAATTAATTATTAACTTCACCGGTTCACCATATGCTACCGTAACTCACCAAACTATTAACAAAAGGTACACATAAATTACCTTGTTCTCTCTCCTCCAATCCTCTTTTTCTCTCTGCTCCAATCATTCATCTTTTGAAAACACACTTTTTTGCTAGTAAAATAAATAGCATTTTTGTAAACTAGCTCACCTGCTCACTTTCTTGAATAAACTAGCTCAACTTTCTTGAATAAACTTCATCGCGATTCCTTCTTTGAGAAAGAAGAGGGCATAGGAGAACCAAAAAACCTATAAAGAATGTAAAACCAAGCAAAAGCTACCCATAGGCATGCTTGTTTTGACAATTCCGTAACTGAAGCCTTGCATTCCATATTTTGCATAAACTTCAGCAATGAAATGAAGTGATCTAACATATAAACTGCAGACACAATTCCCCAACCTACGCCTAGATTCCACCAAATTCATTGTCCATTCAAGAGTTTGCATAGCTTAATCAATCATCATTCCCATATTTCGCAACTCTAAAAGCAAAGATGACAAACAGCTATTGACCACATATTGTTAAATGATAAGCATAATGCAAACAGCTTGAGAGATACAAAAGCTACAGTAGCATCTTTTCGTAGATTGCGAACTCTCCAAAACCTTCACGAAGACAATATTTCTCGTGTAGGCACTTCGCACCATTATTAGTACACCTTCATTTCCCCTAACAGTGAACAACGGATTACTCACTCGATGAAGGTTTCACTATCCTCCTGCGCAGTACTATGAAGATCTGGTAGATCATCGCTTTCTGAAAACTTAAACCATCTCTTTCTCTTGACATGCTTCACACAAGGCTGCATCACAAGCCCAATCACAACAGCAACAAGACTTACAACCATCACTTTGAGCGAAGAAAGAGCCAAAACAACAAAAATCAATATGGTGGGAGGAATACACATCAAAACAGATCCCACTGTTCCCAAAGGTATCTTGTACGGCCGAGATGCAGCCGGGTGTTTCATTCTGAGCACTATAAATGCTATGAACTCCAAAATCATTCCAAAACAATACAATATGTTTTCTGCAGCCACGATCTCTTGAAAGCTCATCCACGAAAGCATAACAACTCCAGAAGCCGAAAACAAGATACCAACAAGAGGAGTTCCATAACGGGATCTCGTGGCAAAAAATTCGGGAAGCATCCCTCTTTCTGCCATACCCAGAAGTTGAAAAGAATCGCTGCTCATTTCCGTCACAAACATACCCATATTAGACATTGCAGCAGCACCTTGGATCCAAATACTCAACCACACTCCACCCACCATCTTAGCAATATCAGAGAAGTACCCATCGGTCCACAACTCACGGTCAACTGGGATAGCTCCTGTGCCAATGAGTAGAGGAAAGAAATACCCACAAACAACTAGGATCAAAGCGTAAAACAAGGCCTTTGGTAGAGTCTTCTTTGGATTATCCACCTCTCCGGCAAGCGTACTTATTGAATCCCAATAATTCAAATTCCAAAATAGAGTGTTCAGATACAAATTCCAGTCGACACTCTGTAAATCTACCATTAACCATCTTGAAGGCCTTATTTTTGGGATTGCAATAAGTCCCATGACTACGAATGGAACAAGAGAGAGAACCCCTAACAGAACAGCAACCCACCCAACAATGGTTAAACCCCTATAATTCATGTAAGTTAGGAGAGCAGTCAAAACCAATGTCGCAATGACCCTCGGTAAACCACCACCTAACTCTGGAATCGCAGATTTCAAATAGTCGAGAAACAAAACCGGATAGAGAGCATTATCAATGACCCCACTAAGCCATTTCATCCAACCTTGCTGAAATCCCCAATAGTCACCCAACGCTGATGAAACCCAAACCACATAGCCACCATCTTCTGGGAACATGGTACCCATTTCCGCAGTTATTAGGGCTTCAGGTACACTCCATATGAAAGGGAATACCAAGAACCCGACCAGGGCTAGAAGAGGCCCAGCTGCCTGCACACTGTCCTCAACCCCAAATGGTCCCCCTGAGACCTCATAGAAGATGAGGAAGATAAGGGGCAAAACTGAGACTTTCCTAGCATTACTATTCACCCGTGGAGAAGGCACTTCATTAATCCCTACATAGGATGCACCGTTGCATTCTCCCATTGCAATACAAGTTTGCCTATTAGTTATATTCCTAAATTTCTGCATTCAAAGTCGAATTCATCACATAGTAAATATGGGGTCCTTTTCCACTTCAAACAAGTAATGACCTAACTAAAGAAGGCCAGAAGGGTCGCTAGATGCAAATAATGCCCACCAAAATTAACACATTTGAAATCATTTTCTATCATACACCTTTTACATCTTTTCCACCACCCAATGGAGTGGAACCGCTATATATATATTGAACCTGAGTGATATTGTTATAACTTTCGAATTGCTCATAAACTTGTGGGTAAACGTAAATCTTTTGAGATTTGATTAATTGAACAAGGTGGGGAAATGGCTTAAATGGAAATAGTGATAAATAGTGAAATTAAAAACATGGAGAGAGAGAGAGCGATGAGGAATAGAGAAACAAACCATGGACGAAACGCAGCTCTATCTGTGCTTGGGTGGGTATCACTCGTCATAGCAGAGAGAACCGAGCCCTAAAGGGAAATTGGATTGTCTTCAGCTCCAGCCGGAACTATATAATACATGTGTATGTGTAGATACAGGGGGGGAGGGGAGGGGAGGGGAAAACTCTGGACGGAGTAAGAATTAGAGCAATCGGTGAGGGAGGGAAGGAGCTTATCTCTAAATGCAAGCAGTTTGTCAAGATCTGCACTTTGAATGCAAGAGAGAGAGACGTCTGCCGAGAGAGAGAGAGAGAGAGCGTTCTGCTTTAGAAAAGGAAAATGCAGAGGAATGGGCTTGTGTGCCCTGTCACCAATTTGCCTTCCTTTCCTTTGTAGTTTGTATTCCGAAAATGATATAGGTACCGATCGGGGGAGAGAAATCGTACCGACTGGCTCCGTCAGGCCGTCTCCGGCCACCGGACGGCCGATCCGAACCGTCCAAAAATTTTATAAAAAAAAACCGATTGGGCGATCGTGAGAATCAACGGCATCCGATGTGTGTAGGGTACTTGATCTAAACACCCTATATATCGTGTATATAGGGTGTTTAGATCAAGCACCCTACACACATCGGATGCCGTTGATTCCCGCAATAGACCGTCGGGTTTTTTTTTTTAGAATTTTTGGACGGCTCGGATCAGTACTCGTATTCCCTTTGTTCCCTTTTTTTTTTCTTTCTTATTTTAACTGGATAGTAAATTAATTATATTTTTTAATTAGTAACACTTTTTGTATAAAATATAAATTTTGTTTGATAGCTCGCAATCAGTATCTCATCAAAAAAATTTCCTGGTAATCATGGTTTTTCAAATACTAAATTGAACTCTATTATGCTGATAAAAAAAAAAACTCTATTATTACTGAAAATGGTGCATGGTAAATTGAACTTTATTATTACTGAAAATGGTGCGTGAGACCTCTCTTCTATATCCCAAATAGTTGATGTTGTTACTCTGAATGATATTGCTACTATTACCTTACCTTTGTTTGCCGTTTGTTCTCATTATCCATCTTGGGTGGGCTCTCCCAGTGGTAATTTTCGGCTGCTTTTATAACATTGAAAATCCTAATGTTGGTACCCCTTCAAATTGGATTTGGATTTGGAAGTTTTTTTTTTTTTTTTTCAATCGGTAAAGGATATTTTTATTGCTGCATCAAAGAAACATCGAGGGAGGCTTCCCTATGAACCCAGCTTGGAAAATCCTGAAGCCAAGTTAAAGGGGTCTCCAGAGATAGGGCATATTTGGCTAAAACATGAGCCACCCTATTACAATTACGAGGAACAAAATTAAAGGAACAAGAATTAAAACGACTACCAAAAGACATAGTATCTCTAATTATGACCTCTAGGCATGCAGTAACCTGTCTCTTCCCCTGCAACATGTTGATCACAGTTTGCGCATCCCCTTCAACAGAGTATGAACTTCCAAATGAGCATATGGGACTAGTCATTGCAATTCGAAATCCTTCTGCTTCTACCATTTCTGCAGATGCTCTTCCTATAGTAGGAGCAGCCATCGCGCCCAGAACATCACCTGAAAAATTCCTAAAGACCACTCCCACACCTCCTTTATGAGAACCCGAATCAAAAGCACCATCAACATTAATCTTAATCACTCCATGTACTGGTGGACTCCATAGCACAACATCTTCTCCATTTGCATCACTATTAGAATGTTGATCCTTCTTAGTAGCTTGCAAAAAATTATCAAAGTCCTCCAACGCATCTTGGATAATTTTTGTTTCCAATTTCCAGTTCTGCTTGAAAGCCCAATTGTTCCGTGCTATCCACACATGCCAGCCAATTGTAGCAAATAAACCCAGAGCTTCCTGCTTCACCTCCCCATTAGGCATATTCCCAACGCTCTTCCATATGTCTCTAATCTGTGCATTGCATGTTATCTCCGGACGCAAGCGAAATGGAGATAACACCCAAACTTTAGACGCTCTATCACAATTAAAGAGCATATGGGAAGGTGTTTCCTCTGCCAAACCACATAGAGTACAAATTGGATCTACTTGTATCTGACGCTGTATCAGAGCACTAGCCACTGGAATAATACCATGCAAACACCGCCACATAAACATTTTAATTTTTGTGGGAGCCTTCATATGCCATACCCTCTTCCACATATTCTCGTCGACCATTACTCCACTGATCTGGCCACTACTTTGGGCAGCCCTTCTTGTCTGAACAATTCCTTTTGCAATAACGTAGGCTGATTTGACAGTAAAAGACCCCGTTGTTGTTCCCCTCCAAATGCATTTATCTGCTAGCCCTGTCTTACTCAAAGGAATGCTCAATATCTGCTCCACGTCTCTGGGATTAAACACCTCCTTAATGATTGACTCCTCCCATTCCATAAGATTGTGGTTAATTAGCTCTTCAACATAGGTCCAGTTGCTGCCGTGGGGTTTCGGAGTGAGGATTTTAGGATAAGTCGAGTCCCCTAGCCATGGTTCCTCCCAAATCTTGGCCTTATGACCTGTCTCAATTCTCCACTGCCATCCCTTACTAATCACAGCTTTACTTGCTAAAATACTCTGCCATGCCCATGATGATGATTGCCTAGGATTAGCTTCCAAGAAAGAGGTTTGAGGGAAATATTTCGCCTTGAACACCCTATAAAAAAGTGAATCATCTCCAGTCATTAACCGCCACCCTTGCTTTGCTAGCATCGCCAGGTTGAAAGCCTCAATATCTCTGAAACCCAAACCGCCCATGCCCTTTACTTGTGTCATTTTCTCCCAACTCATCCAATGAATTTTCCTTGTCTCCTCAGTACCACTCCAAAAGAATTTTGCAATCACTGAGTTTAACAACTTGCAAAGACCGAGTGGAATCTTTACACACGCCATGGCATAGATTGGTAGAGCTAATAAGACATGTTTAGCTAAAACCTCTCTACCCGCATGGTTAGTGAAAGATCCATCCCAGCTTTTAATTTTCCCCATGGTGCTATCTTTAAGATACAAGAGAGCATCTTTCTTCGACCGTCCAATAATGTAAGGTAAGCCCAGATATTTCTTTTCCTCGGTGCTGTGGCAGAACCCCAAGATATCTTTACACTCCTGACGTTGATCGGCTGCAGTATTAGAGCTAAAGAGAATAGACGATTTCGAGTTGTTGATTAATTGACCCGAAGCCTGTCTATATGTGTCCAAAACTTCCTTTACAGCCCCACTTTCCTCCTTAGTCGCCTTGCAGAAAACCAGAGAGTCATCTGCAAAAAGAAGATGAGAAATGTACGGCCCTCCCCTGCAAATTTGAATGCCCTTCAGTTGCCCTTGCCTCTCCCTCTGTTTAAGTAAGCATGAAAACCCCTTCGCACATAGGAGGAACAAGTACGGTGATAAGGGATCCCCTTGTCGTAACCCCCTCTGAGGCTTGATATATCCATGTTGCTGGCCATTTACAGTTACTGAGTATGAGACCGTAGTTACACAGCTCATAATCCACTTCACCCATTGCGAATGAAACCCCATGCGTCTCATGACATCCTCGAGATAACGCCATTCCACTCTATCATAGGCCTTGGCAACATCCAACTTCAAAGCCATGCACCCAACTTTTCCCCATTTTTTCTGTTTCAAGTAATGGACCACTTCGTGGGCAACTAGAATATTATCACTAATCTGCCTATTCTGAATAAAAGCACTCTAATTCTTACTAATCAAATTAGGCAGAATACGGCGTAATCTGTTAGACAAGGCTTTCGCTATGATTTTGTAGAAGACATTACACAACGAAATAGGTCTAAATTGCGATACCTGGACCGGTGTTTTAACTCTAGGAATGAGTACAATCTGCGAGTGATTAAAACTCTTCAGCATGTGACCCGATTGGAAGAACGACTGGACCGCTATGGTGACATCCTCCCCGACAACCGCCCAATACTTTTGGTAGAAACCAGCCGTCATGCCATCTGCTCCCGGCGCTTTACTAGGATCCATATCAAACAAAGCTTGGCGAATTTCCATAGCACTAAATTGTTTTGTGAGAGAATTGTTCATCTGCTCTGTTACCCTTGCTTGAATTGAATCCACCACCTCAGTACCTTGGCCCGTCCCCTCTGATTGGAAAAGTGTTTGGAAGTACTGTACGAATTCCCCAGCAATTGCATCTTGATCCTCACACCAATTCCCATTCGAATCTTGTATCCCGGAAATAGTATTCCTTCGCTGTCGCTTAGTAACTTTAGCATGAAAGAAAGCAGTGTTGCGATCTCCTTCTGCTAGCCAAGACTTTCTTGCTTTTTGCCTCCCAAATCTCTCCTCTTGCACCCAAGCTTCACCCAATTCCTTCTCAAAAGCACAAATTTGGCCCTTATCACTTGAGTCTCGGTCTTCTCCAATTGCTTTAAGTTTACCCTGTAGCTCATTGATTTTCTTTCTAGCATTAAAATTCTTCACCTTGCTCCACACTCTTAATTCCTTGCAGGTATTACGAATTTTATGAAACACTTCAAACATCTTAGACCCTCGAATAGGCATTTGCCAGCCCTTGCAAACTGTATCATAACTAGCTGGATCATTGGCCCATCTACTGTCAAACCGAAACTGTCGATAACCTGTAAATTTGGGTGGATTCATATCCAGTAGTAACACTGCATGGTCAGACCCGACTGCAAACAAATGCTGCACTCTTGCCCTGTCATAATTCAGTCTCCATCCTGGTGCTACTAAAACACGATCCAAACGTTCTTTAACATGCCCATCACCACCACGTCTATTAGACCAAGTAAATGGGTATCCATGAAATCCTAAATCCACTGCCCCAAGACTTTCCACAAAATCTCGGAACACTTTTAGGGACCAGACTTCCCGTTTCCTGCCCCCTTTCTTCTCATCTGTCCACAAGATGTCATTGAAATCTCCCCATAATACCCAATCTCCATTACTCTGCTGTCGATACCTCAGAAGATCTTCCCACTGGGATTTGCGTACGCTATCAATGGAACTTGCGTAGAGGTTAATCAAATGCCATTCATGATTAGTCTCATCATCCTTTAATAAAACTTCAATAAAGAAACTACTCCTACGAACAAGACTAACATTCAAGCCCCGTTTCCACAGTATAGCCAAGCCACCAGCTATACCAGATGGATCCACAACTAGAACATTATCCATACCTACAAAAGACCGAATAAAATCGACTCTACAAAGCTGATTTTTCGTCTCGGAAAGAAAAATCAACTGGGGAGAGTAGATTCGGCAAAGCTCTTTTAATTGATTTGCAGTCAAGGCCCTCCCCAATCCCTGACTATTCCAGGCCATAAGCTTCATCTGTTCTCTTGGACCCATTTTTGGCTGGCCACCTCCACCATTTCCTGAAAAACCGGCACCCCATCTCCTTCCCCCACTTTCTGTTTCTTTGCTTGACTTTGGCTCGTTTCCTCCACTATTTCCACCTCCACAAGAGCCACCTCCAATTTACGTTTGGTCTGCTCTATGTTTGCTTTGCCCTTTCCTCTGCCCCTCCCAGCCCGAACCACTGTATTACTTTGTTGCTTCTTGTATCCTCTACCGCTTGACCTCATCTTGGACCCCTCCACTACCTCATCTTTCTTTGTGATTTCCTGTCCTTTTCTAAGCACCTTAGCCTTGTTCTCTTCCCGACCAAGGGTTAGGGTTTCCTCGTTCGATTTCGTCTGATTTTCCCCTCCCGTTGGATTAGAATCGTCCTCCTCCATTATATCCTTTGGGCTCCCAATTGACCCGTCAGAGTGGGCCTTTTCTGTTCCATCTCTGTGGACCTCCGTAATTTTAATTGCCGCTGCATTTCGTGGGCCAGACATTTGACCCAAAATAGGTGGGCCAATTTTTAAAGGGCTCGCCAAAGTAGAAATCACATCCCCACCTCTAATATCCGCATCCACTTTATTCGAATCCCATTGAAGCCGCCTCATTCCAAATTTGAAAACCCCTGAATTGGTGGGATTATGCAAATCTCTCGCTTAATCCTCGGTCCCCTCTTGACCCGCTCTTGCCGTCGCCGACGACTCGGCCGGTGAGCCCTCTGATCGACCTTCAAACTTCTTCTTGAACGGCGCCTTAACAGGCGACGCTCGTAGCCACACTCCATATTGATTCACCTTCATGATCCCCGCCTTGGATTCATTATACTTTAACATGCATGCCTTATCATCATGGCCTACAAGACCACAGTAGTGACAAAGATGTGGAAATTTCTCATAGCGGAATGAAACCCAGATGGGATTCCAATCTGCAGTTCTCACATACTTCCCTCGTGGGATCGGCTTGGTAATATCCAACTCCACCTTGACCCGGATACATCTCCCCTGGTTTCCACTGAGTTGGGCCATCACTACTTCCAGCACATCACCAAACCCGACCATCATCTTCCTCCCCACTACAACCGACATGAACTCCAGAGGGAGAGCACGTAGTTGAATCCAGAAAGGGCTATAAGAAAAATTAATCTGGTCAGGTTTAACACCCTCCTCCCATCGTTGAAGCACGATGAGTTGGTTATTGAACAGCCATGGACCACCGGCAATAACCCGGACCAGATCCATCTCATTCCCAAAAACAAACTGGTAAATCCCACCTCCAACCTCCATAACCTTCAAACCTTTAGGGTACCCCCATGCAAGATCCATGGATGCTTTCAGACCACCCAAGTTAATACCTTTATGTGTTAAGATCTTACCCATAGCACTCCTAGCACATTCCTGATGGCTGACGTTGAAATCTTCTGCATCTAATAGAACTGCCTCCTCTTCCGCGTTCGTCAAAACGAAAGAAGAGAGCTTTTGTAATAATTCCTCTTCCATACTCAAGATGAAAAGGAATCGCACACTGTTAACTCTTGAAAAGAAAGAAAGAAAAGAAGGAATCAAGAAGCCCTACGTTTACAGGAACTAAACGAGGGAGAAAGGTTGCATGAAGCAAACTCTAATCTCAACCTAAAGTTTCTCGCATAGCGGACTATGCGGAGCGCTCCGTGAGAAGGGAAAAAAAGGGGTTTTTCCGGAAAGTTAAAACAGCCTAAGCTTGGATTTGGAAGTTGAAAATCCCTTCAAAGTTGCAATTTTTCCTTTGGATTGTGCTACATAACAGTCTTCCAACTAATGCATTGACAGCCCATAGGGGCATGATTCCCATGGATTTCTGCCCTAGGTGTGATGAAAACACCTGAGGACATCAATCACCTCTTTCGCACCTGCCCCAAAGCTAAAGATTTTTGGATATGTCTCTGCAGTCAACGTTGGTTAAGTGGAAGTCTTAGGCTATGTTTGATAAAATTGAAAATTGAAAGCTGAAAACTAAAAATTAAGTGCTGAAAGATGAATTCTGATTTTGTTAAGCTGAGAAACTGTTTGATATGTACTGAATTTTAAGCACTGAATTAAACAAGTTGTTTGATCTGTAGAAGGAACTGATGTCTTAAATTCACTAATTTTCCAACTTTGCCCTTTCAAACCAATACTCCTATTGTGCTTTTCATTATAGATTTGAAGAACGAATATTATGACAGTATTCAAATCAAGAAATATATTCATTGTCGCAATGTCTCTTTTTTCTTCTTTTTTGAAACCAACCAGTAAGGCAGAAACCACCGCCACAACCATCACCAAATGAATAGAAGGTTTCAAGACAAATATACATACGCAATCAAAAACACGCACCACCAAATGAATTAATTAAGGTTCGATTCTTGAGGTTAAATTGCAAGAAAAGAATTTTTTTTGTGAATTCTCTGATTCCGGCGTGAATGGTATGCCTGTAACTGGATCGAGGAGAAGATTAGTTGAGATGTGCATCCGTCGAATTAGAAAAAAAATAAAGAGAAAGAAAACACATACCACACGAGTCATGACCTTATGTGAATTTTGGGAAAATAATATGCTTGCAAACAATTTACATTTTTTTTATCCAAAACAATTACCCACATGCATATATTTACATTAAGTAAGAGAGTCACATGCATGTATTTACATTAGAGAGAGAGAGAAGGGGATTGTTGCCTATAAATACTCACCCACTCACACCATTTTTCTACACACTCTACTTTCCTCATTTGGGAAAAAATACGAGAAAGAGAGCATCAGGCCAATTGGAGTTTGTCCCGCCCACCACTTGACCCGACGCTGTTAGAATCAACCCCTACCGCCTAAAAGCAAGGTAGAAACCTCCTATCTACTTACCTAAGTATAATGTTGACATGCTATATGTTTGAATATTTAAAATTGGATTTTATGATATCGTATGTTAAAATTTTTATTTTGGAATGTAAAAGTTGAATGCCATAGTTATCGTATTTGGTGAAATTGTGTTGTTAAAAATTTTAATTGTTTGGAAATTAGAAATGCATGAGATTAAGAATTTATTATTTATTCGGTATCCCGTGATTGTAGCAAGTTTTGAAAGAATAATGTGAACGCAAGGAAATGATGCATGTTTTCGAGACACGAGAGACAAGAAACTAAAATGTGGAAAAGATTAATGATAGTGTGAGCATGAGAGCCCAATGGGATCAGTAAAGCTGGTTGGTGGAATCATGGCTCGAATGTGTGTGTGAGCATGAGAACCCAGTAGGTTTTTTTTTTTGGGTAAATGAACCCAGTAGGTTTTGAAAGAATAAACAATGAAATCATGGCTCGGATGTGCGTGCGTGATCTAGGACGTCAAGAGGAGTAAAGATTACCTTAGTACCCCTCCCTTCCGAATTCAATAGAAATTTAATTCGAAACTTAGGATTTTATTATTTGTAATGACTTAATTATCATTTTATCCAAATAAATGGTTTATGAAGTTTTATAATACATAAATAACGTTCTCAAAAATCAGGGTGTTACAAAGCAACTAGCACCAGCAGCTTGGAAGTGAAAATATGGGCTATCTACAGAAGCCTCACTATCATTTTTTAGAATTGAGTCAGATTCGAGTGTGGCAATAAACTTTTGTACTTAAGGGAGTCCCCCGATCACCCCCAGCACCACATAGTAGAAGAAGCGCGAAGGCTTGCTGCCCGAACCCGTTCAATTGTAGCTCACATCTACCGCCAAGCAAATCAAACTGTTGATTGTCTGGCCAGACTTGGTTCGTAACAAGAAAATGACTTGATTGTATCTAGCTCCATTCCTTTTACAGCTAGGGAATTCGCCCTGGTGGATGCCATGGGTGTTGCACATCTTAGGACCTTGGACTACAACTCTTGTAGCTTTTTGGAACTATCTTTGTATACCGTGTATCTGGCTTGATGACGTTTTGATCGTCTAATTTTAATGCATCTATTTTTGTTTGACCAAAAAAAAAAAAGAGATAGCACTATGTAACATTTAGAAATGGTCCTCCAGTTTTATTTGTGTCTTAGTTTTGTCCCTCTAGTATCCATTGTAATACTTTTAACCCTGAAGTTTTATTGCCGTACCTATTAGGTCCAAAGATACCGTTTGCCATTCAAATAAACGAAAAAATGACTAATGAATGGCAATTTTGACTTTTCAGGACCTTTTCCGGTCAAAATTTAATATTGTTGCATTAACTTCTTTTTTGTATTTATTTTTGTTTCAAGTTGGCTTATTGATATATTTGGTCCCCAAAGTATTACTCGCGCGCTGTTTTGGTCCCCAACATATTAATTGCACAAATTTCATCCCCGACGTTTGCAATGTAAGTTTAAAAGGTCCCCAAGACTGACGCCGCCAGCCTCTCTCTGTTAAATTGATAGGATAAAATACAAATATCACCCTTAAGGTTTATATCTGCATAATAGTTAAGCCCCTACTTAACTTCTACAAGGTTTATATAAAAAGTTTTCAAATTTGTTTGATTTCTGTCCTTTTGCTTTAGATCATCTCGACGAGAGGAATTTAAAAAGTAAAAAATATTATCCAGAATTTTCAATAAATTACAAATATCACCCGACAAAACTGTCTCCATTTTTTTTTCCTTTGAACATTACTAACCTATAGTCACTAATGGAAAAGACCTCTATAATGCCCACCAATCCACCGCCACACAATCACATAAAAGTATCAAATTCAACACCACACAAGGCACCAACCGCCAATATCTTTCTCAAGTACAACACTATAAACCTCCACCCACCCCCATGACTCTAACAGCCTGTTTGGATGGGGGATTTGCCCCCGAATTTGCCAAGCGCCCCGGAATACATCTCCCCCTTCTCCTCATCTCCGGTGTTTGGGTGTGAAAAATGTGAGCCGGATTTGGGGGAGGAGTTGTCACTGTTGGGATTACAAATCAGGGAAGAGGTGGATTTACCAAGCCTAGGGGTGCCCCTGTCGTTCACCAATCCGGGTAGTATTTTTACCCTTGTGCCCTCCACGTGTTTGCTGCTTGTTCTTGTTCTTGTTCGAGAGAGAGAGAGAAAGAGACGGAATAGAGAAGATGATCGGCGGGGAGAGAGAGAGATCTTACAGCCGAAGAAGATATCTGATTCCTCTGGGTTGGGATGTTCACGTCAGCATCGGAGAAGAAGTGCCTCTGGGATGGGTTTTTTTTTTCCTCTGAGGAAACGATAGAAACGAGGTCTTGTGTACCTATATTTACACATACTCTTGTTCCCCAGAAAATGAAGTACAAGGTCCATGGGTGCCATTTTTTCACTTTTGCAATTACATTTTTTTAAATTTTTTCTAATAAAAAAGATGATTTCAACATTTGTGTTGTAAAATGAAATTATTTTATCATAAAATTAAAGATAAATATCAATTTATTCTAATTAGTATGAAATAAATTAATTTTGAGCATTTCAAAAATCAAAGTGGGGGCAATTCAGTCATTTGACATCTAATCCCATTATATCCACCTTCCAAATCCCCCTTTTCAAAAAATCATCCAAACACCTCATTACAAATCCACCCTTCTTAAGAGTTAGGGCCACCCTTCTTAACATATCACCCCTCATTACATATCCACCTACAAATCCCCCATCATTACAAATCTACCCAAAACAAATCCTCCATCCAAACGGGTCGTAACTCTCTCTCTCTCTCTCTCTCTCTCTCTCTCTCTTAAACTCAATCAGCACATGAAAAATGTCTACAAATTAAAAAATATAAAATAATTTAAAACAAAGGCCCAAATTGCTATGGGTATGGGTAAGGGTGATACCGGTCCGGTTTCGACCGGATAATTTTCTTACTTTTTAGATTCGTTTCGTTGAGACAAATTAATAATCCAAGAAAAATTTACGCAAAAACGAAACATATTTGAATAAACCATGTAGAACTTGGGTAGGGACTTAATTGTTATGCAAGTATAAACCTTAAGGGTGATATTTGTAATTTACCCAACTCTCTATCCAAGCCACAAACAGACCGTACGATATTATTTTGACTTAGAATCATCTTCCACACCTCCACTTAATATGCACAAGGGTAGAAAAAAATGCTGTAAGTGGTTATGTGTCTCAATATTTCAATTTGACACAAACAACAGATATCATCTGTAACGACCCGGATTTTTGACCCAATTTTTTTTTATAATTTTATTAGAATTAGTTTCTTAATACAACTATTATGATTTTTCAATCTAAAATATATATATATATATATATATATACAATTATGCATGCATGCACCGTTCCTTTTTTTTTTTCTTTCTTTTCCTACGTAGCATACATGCGCCCCATCACCTCCTTCCGTCTCTCCCTCTCCTACTCAGTCTCTACCTCCTCCCCGGTTGTAATTTTCATCCATATCTCGTCCATCTCAAAACCCAAGAGTTAGAAACCTTTTCGAATACGAACTTATCATCCTCACCGAAATTATCTTATAAATACCCCATTAATCCCTGATCTTTGATTCCTGTCATCCAAACCGAGCCTAACTCCAAGAAGTCTCTTCGAAATCAACAATAAAAATTGAACCAATCCTAATTCCAATATAAATCCGTATTTAACCTAAATACACTCTTCATTAGATAAGCCTTACAATTAAGAGTCCAATGAGGCTTTGGTTTTCAAATCCCATTCTCCTGATAAACCCAAACTCTCTCTTCTTCTCTTTTATAAACCTTTCGATCTATTGTATATTTCTTTTCCTAAGCCAAAAACCCTTTTGAAGTTAAACATGACTTCTATAGAATCCATATCTTTAGAAATATCGGTAGTCTCCGCCGATGTTCTAAAAAAATAAACCCAAGTTCTTCAAACAGACCCCGCGCTTACATCATCGTTACGCTCGCCGGCGGCTCCGTCGTCTCGAGGCAGAGGACGCCGGTGGACGAGCACAACAGCGGGAAGCCGCATTGGAATTTCACGATGAGGTTCGAAGTGGAACGATCAAAGTTGGAACGGAACTCGGCCGTGATGGTGTTTCAGCTCCGTCACAGCAGGACTATCGGAGACAAGGATACCGGGTCGGTTTACATCCCGGTTAAAGAGCTCTTCGACGGCGCCGCAGGCACAAAGCGCAGCCGGCCGGTGGCTTATCTGGTGAGTTCGAGGTCGGGGAAGCCGAAAGGGGTGGTTTATTTATCGTACGTGTTGGAGATTTTCGTGTCGGTACTATTTTGTCACGAGAGTCGCGTAGTGAAACTACGAGTGCATTAGGACAGAGCGACAGTTCCGAAGTCCACCGATTCCGGTCGTCTTCTCCGATTGCCGAAACCCACCGAAACCGTTCACCATAATTTCTGACCGAATTCAAGGTAGAATAATTTCTATCCTACCTCTCCCTAAGTATATTAATGTTCTATTATGTTAATTTGATGTTTGGTAGTGAAAAGAATCGAGCTCGTGGACGAAAATTTTCCAAAACCGTCGAAAACCATTTCTCGGGAAATCCCTGTGCATAACCGTGGAGTTTTTTTAAAAGATTGACCCTGTAATTACACTTATTCCCCTGCTCATTTTGAATTTAATGTTTCGGCCCAGATATTAATTATAAGAGTTTATTTTATTGCAGTAAAGCCCTAAAGTCATTAAAGTTTATAGTTAGGCCCAGTGCAATGTTTTATTTGATTATCGAACATAATTTTTTTTATACTAATGATCATAAGTGATAAACATGTTATGTTAGTGTTACCCATATTAAGCACAATAATTCTAGGTAAATAATAATAGATCTATTTTTTTTTTGTGTACAAAATTATTATTATTATTATTTTTTAATAAAGATTTCCGTTAATAAAAATTTACTTCTTGATCATACAAGACTAAGGGCAACGGTCCATTCATAAAAGGTTACGTGATTTTTATGCTTATTGTTTATTTCAATTATTATTCTGATTGCTTATCTATTATTCCAACCTCTGATTGATATGTTACATTGGACCCTAGAGACATGGGGTGGTATGCGAAATAGAAATCACCTAGACGATGCTAGATAATGGATGAATTGGAAAGTTTTGTTTGGTTTTAGATTGCCTGCAGGCGTGATGTTGAGATGTGATGAGATTTGTGATGAGATTGAAACTGGCGGGTGTCCAGTGATGAATTGATAGACTGGCGGGTGTCCAGTGATGATTGAGAAATGGTTTGTGATGTGGTTTATAAGATAGGCGAACCCTAGTTGTGATGCAGGCATGATAAGCTTTCCCCTTGTTGTAGTTATTGGGGATGCACACTCGGTATATAACTTAGGTGTATCTGCGACAGCAAAGGGAAGTGAACTCATGGGAATGAGCATGGCTAGCGGTTGAGGGAGGAAAGATCTCGCGGTGAGATCTTAGATCACACGTCAGGTTAATGAATAGTAATAAACTGATTGATATGAAATACCTCTGTTATATTTCTTCGTACCATGTTTATCCTGCTTGATTGCTAGTTGTATAGTAAGAGGGGTAGTTGGGTTGGATTATTCTACTGGGTGATTTATCACTCACGGATACGTTTGTATCCTGGCAAATCGATTGCTTCGGCGATCAATTTGCCAGAGGGCACAGGATTCAATGAAGGGGATTCAACGATGGTGCAGTTCGACACGGGGAGAATTTCAGGAATAAAGATCGAGTATACTTGGGATTCGTATCAAGTCTAGAGTCAGCTCTGAAGATAATGTATTTTAGATCAGTAATTTATTTTGAGATTGTAATAGCTAAACCTTTATTTTGAAAAATCATATTTGTTTAGCCAAATTTTCTTAAGAAATTAATTTATTTTGTTCCCGAAAAAGCGGGGCGTTACATCATCAACTACCATACCCCGTCTAATCAGTTTATCCTTGGTGGCCAACCTGCTCAAAACGGCAAGCCATCTCTATTATAAAACAGAAGAGTGTGGGGATAAGTTATTGGAACGGCTTATATTCATTTGATCAAAAGGCTGTAGTGCATCCTTCCACTTCCCGGTTAAGTGCCCATGGTTTTCACCTAAATCACACAACTGCCATCCCCTTCCAACCGGGATGTATAGTGCCGTAGGCACGGGCTAGCACTAGTTCAATAATAGCCCAACAGGGAACATGATTCATGACAGATCCACGGTTCAATCTGAACCTTTCATCATGATAATCAATGGTTCAGATTTCTTGAAACTTTTACCATCCGACGGTTGCGATCCATAAGAATTCAAAGACTGTCCCAAATTAAACACAACTGAATCCCCAAACCTCTTATACAAGCTAGGGACCTAAGTTATGCCAATTGTCAAACCAAAGAAACCTAGATTGGCCATCTCCAACCAAATATTTAATCCAAGGTTGTACAAGGTCTCGAAGATGGAAAATTTTCCTAATGGTCTAGGACGCCTCATTGGGAATTTTAACCCTCCAAACACTTTGATCCTTAAATCCATTTTATTCAGAGCGCGCGTGTCAGCCTTCAAGCAAATAGCCCATAGATGTCGCATCATCTATGGACTAGAATTGTAAACTCTTAATTTATTTTAATGAATCTTCTTTTACCAAAAAAATGAAAGAAATTTCAGATAGGCCTGAAATCTTTGGCCTCAAAGCCTATCTTATAAAAACTAGCACTCGGCACGTGTGGTGCACGTGTTGAGTTCGCAATAGTTCATATATGCTTGATGTCTACCTTCATTCGTGTAGTTTTGTATTCCGCTAAACAACTTGACCTAATTATTACGAGTACTATTTTTGATTTTCTCAATTGTAACGCAGTACACAGCAATGTCACATGAACGAAAAAAGGGGTATTACAGTAATTTATCATGCACTATGATCAGTGTGTGACATTGTGATGTGAAGAAAGAAAGACAATTTATTCGATCGTTATGCTCATCACACCATACATTCTACCGAAAAGGAACTGTATTTACGTAGTGGTTGTTTCTAAAAAAAAAAGAGTCCATATGCCCAACCAAAACACAAGAGGGTAAGTCTAGCCATCCAATCCATTTGCAAATGGAAAGCACCACTCTGGCAACAACAGTTTTCCACAAAAGAGAAACCAAAAAACTAGGAACCAAAA
This sequence comes from Rhododendron griersonianum, assembly GCA_018127125.1. Taxonomy (NCBI): domain Eukaryota; kingdom Viridiplantae; phylum Streptophyta; class Magnoliopsida; order Ericales; family Ericaceae; genus Rhododendron; species Rhododendron griersonianum. Next base: position 22,383,432 of record CM030798.1, read on the forward strand.
GAAAACCCAGATTGTACTTATAGTTCACAGCTTACCCCAACATTCAAGTCTTTTTAGTGTTTGATTTTCGATTTTAACTACCCTCTCCCCGTCTTCTGAACACAACATCGATCACATTTCGAGCACTTTTGATGAAGTTGAACAGACAGGAATCCCCATCTACTATCTTGTTCTGCTTCCAGAAATCAGACCATCCATCCCTTAAATCAATCCTACCATGGGAGGTTGGATAGGTCCTCAAACAAATCTCAACTCGCCACACCTTCCCTTCCTCATTTCTCAGCTTCACACCTCTCTTCCTGGCCATTCCTGTAGCCGTCACAAAATTCTTTGGAAGTGTCTGAAGTACAAGAGAGAGAGAGAGAGAGAGAGAGAGAGAGAGTCACACTACGTGGCATGCTAATATGAAATCAAGAAAGATTTTGAGAGACGGCGACACTACGTGGCGTGCTAATGTAGTGTCACCGACCCATTCATGTTTTGTCACTACTCAACATTGCTAGCCTGGACTAAGTTCCATCGGGCATACAAGGTCGAATATGGAATGATCCGTGACATGACATCAACACAGTACGAGCCCTTAGCAAAGTTGAGCAAGGATTTCGCCTTGGACACCAAAAACTTTGCTAAGATATGATTGTGTAAGGGATCAGCCACCGTGCCGCACCACCGCCTCATGAATACTTTCTCTCTCTATATATAGGACATGTATAACAAATAAGAAACAAGAAGGAAGAAAAAGAGAAGCCAAAAGGTGTAAATATAGATTCACCAGGCATGATCTGTGGTGTTTCCTGAAAACAATTTCAAAATTAGGATGCTCTGTTTGTTCCCCAGAACCAGTTGCTTCAGCCACTATTCGGCTCGATCTTCTTCTGGAACTTGGATCTGCACATTAGTAGCTCATGTACCACAAAAAATGTTAATCAACGGCCAGTGAAGGATGTAGAGATTCTGAGTATAAAAACAAGAACACTTAGCCTGTTAATGATAATCGTGACTCAGTATTAAACTCAAACATTCATCACTAAGTACAAAACAAGAGAGAGAAAGAGAGAGAGAGATTACGAGGTAGTGCCTCCTTGGACTTTCGTGACCGAGTCTCACGGGCCTTAGCAGCTGGGTTTACTCCGATTTGCTCAGAAACAGAGTCCTGGGCTGGGAGCTCAACAACGGGGTTACTTATTAGATCCTTCTCACACCCATCTGGAGCATATCTTACAATTTCGAACACCGAATTTGATATAAGTTCGAAAACCAAGAAATCCTTTTTTTTTAATTCACAATCTCTCACAAACTTTCTCCAACCGCTTCGCATGAAGCTGTAGTGGTTCTTCTCACCCGTTTTCTTTACTTCCACAGTCCACCAATGCGAATCGTTTCGGTCTTTAATCAGCGCCTTTGTTGGTACTTTTCCTTCAAGATTTCTCTCGACAAAAGCTCGAGGTATCAGCTGCCAGACACATTAATATTGAAACTTGGAGTACATAATTAGCAATGCATTATAGGAAAAAAATAAATCAATAAAGACGCTATGGACGAACATTCATTCATACGTGGGATCATTTTGTTGAGAGAGAGAGAGAGAGAGAGAGAGAGAGAGAGAGAGAGAGAGAGCGAGCTCACAAGTTTGCTGGCGAAGTCATTCATCAAGACTTTGAAGAAGGAAGGGTAATGTTGTTTTGGCTTCCTTCCCATTTGGTCTCCTCTCAATTTGGGAAGTGAAATGGGATGCATATATACTCCATCTAGTAGTGCTCGATCTGCAAGCTTCTTTCGGTAAACAAAATAGAAAATTGATTTCTACACTCTCCTAATTAATATAAAGTCTTGTAGCGAGTAAATTTACGAAACAGTCCATGTATGTATATACTTTTTACAAATTTTAGGGACTGTTCCATAAATTTATCCACTAAAAGAGGGAAAAAAAGTGTTTGCCTCAATTAGGAGAGTATAGAAATCAATCTCGAAATGATTACCAACAAATACCCAAAAACTCATACCCATTTTGGCCACACACGCACAAAACAACCGAAACTTAGTGACTTTTTGTTTTGTACTTGGACCTTGTATGGTCTATTTCGTAAAACGAAAAATAAAATATTTAAAAAATAAGAACCTTAGCAGAATAAGGCCTATTCAATTTTTTTCATATTTTTTAAATTTGCTTTAATTTACTTTTGTGGATTATTAATTTATCTTGACGAGAGAAATAAAAATTATGATCAAACCTTAAATTTTTTTGAATAAAGACAAAAATAAGCCAAGAAGTCAGACTTTTTTTTTTCCTTAGTTTATCTTTATTCAAAATTCTATCATAACTTTTTATTTTTTTAATTTGACGCAAAACTGATTTGCGAAGTTATTTTAAATAAAGACAACAAAAGGTCAAGTTTGCTCTTTGGGCCAAAATGGGGTGAGTTCCACTAAAATTTTTATGTCTTCGATCAGGTTGACAATGATAGTTAATTAAGTTATTTCAACTAAATGATAGTAGTATTTCAGTTGATGAATGTGAAAAGAATTTTTTGCCAAAAATTTGTAAAAATATGGGATAAGTCATAACCATGAGAATATAAACAAGATTGAATTTAGACTAAAGAAGAGTGTAACAATTAATTTTCTTACTCATAACCATTTAGCCTGACAACCACTTCCTAGTGCAGTTGGTATGTCATCCCTCCCCTTAAGGGGGAGGTCCTGGGTTCGATCCTTTGCTGGGACAATACTCTTGGGTCCCAAGTTATGGATAGCTTCTGGACTTTGTGCTAACTCTAACACCCCCACTAACCCCCGCTGATGTATGACGATTGAAAAAAAAAAAAACCATTTAGCCTTGTTACCTATTTACCCTTTCATGCTCTATTCTTTATCCATCCACCGGTTCACCCCATAAGCACATTTTTCTAATTGTGGATTTTCATTATCCGATAACACTATCAATAAACAAGGAAGTTTGGCTGGGTGATTCGTCCATCTTACCAGTAAAAAACATAAAACAAAAAATCTTCTCTGGTGAATTATTCATATTTCATCTAAATAGATTTTACTTTTGCATTCCATCGCGATGATCGAAATGTAATAATACAACACAAATTCAAAACAGTAGAAGAAAATCCAATAAGCAACAAATTTGCAAAATACTAGTAATTTTACTCTATGCATGTTCTCAATAAGTTTCTCTATCTATTTCTCTCTACTCATTAGCGCTCATTACATAAATAAAATTAAAAAAAAAAAAAACAACTTAAAACCATAAGAGAATCATGAAATAGAGTACCAAAATTATACTAGTATTAATTAGTAATTTCGTGCAATGGCGAAAAGATTCCTAGAAAAAAGCTTTACAAATGTAGCCAACCAAACGGCTTTCTAGTTCTCGAAGAGGGAGAGAGACTCGTATTTCGTCATCTGATAAGAACCCTTGTGCAGATACTTGAGTGCTAGCTGTTTCTTCCCTGAGCCAGTGAACCGTCATTTGCAACAAGTCACCTTTCCAACCCAAAATCGCCGGATATGTCTCTTCATGCACACATGTCATCTTTGAGAAAAAATTCTTTCCACCTTAGGTGGAAACTCTATGGTTTCCACCACGCATTGCGAGTTCTACCATGTATTTTTTTTTAGTAATCTGAATCGTTCATTTTTTGGGGCACGCATTGTAGTACATTCACACAAAAAATCATATTTTATCGAACATTCGATAGGTATATTAAAAATTAAATCTTAGTTTATAAAATAAACGGCTATGGACAGTTTTAACTTTAAACTTATCTACCGTCGATTTTTTAAACTAAACTTCAATTTTTTATATACCTATCCATGTCCGATAAAGCTGATTTTTTGTGAAGGTATACTAATTTGCGAGCCCTACAAGATGAACGGTTCAGATTATTATAATATACGCACGGTACAGCCCATAATGGATGGTGATGAAAAACCCAAATTTTCCACCTAAGGTGAATGAAATTTACACTCGTCATCTTATCTTTTCTGGAAACAGGCCAAATAGTCGGAGTCTGTACTTGTATTTATAAAGGAACAAAGCCCATCACTCCAGGAGATGATGGCCTTGAGGACAAATTACAGACTCCGACTAGTAAGAACCGATGTTTTCAGTGACTAATAAGTTGTGCTAGATTATAATTTTTTGATTTTGTTTTTGGCTGCTGATTTTGCTATTCCTTTTTTTGTTAACGTTACTTCCCTGTAAGTGTATTTTTTATGCCTGTAAGTGTATTTTTGCACCAAAAATACACTTGCAGGGGAGTGGCGTTAACAAAAAAGAGAGTGGCAAAATCATTTCCCTTGTGTTTATTCAAAAAGATTCGCATTTGTTAATTTTGTTCAAAAAATTTATGTATTATGGATTTATTTTGATGAGAGAAATCGAAAAAGTAAAAGATTATGATTTTTACACAAGTATTTTAGAAAATATTCAAGAAAAACAAAAAAAAATTCAATTTTTCAGGCTTTTTCTTGGTTATTTCACAAAATATTTATGTAAAAGCCATAAATTTTCACTTTTTCAATTTTTCTCGTCGAGACAAACTCATAATACATAAAAGTTTGGCGCAAAATTAATATACGCGAACAAAATTTAAATAAAGACAAAACCAAAAAGTTGTGATCGACAAGCTTAGGCCATGTTTCCACTAACAAAAAATACTAAACTTAACGCATTTTACCATCTTGTTTTCATTAACAAAAAAGTTTCAGCATTTTACCATTTCGTTTTCACTTGTAAACAAAAAAAAGATTTGGTACAGTAACTCTACTCACAAACTCATCAATAACTTATTTACTACCAGAAACAACTTGACATTATTCACTACCAAAAACACCTAACAATTTCTCAATCACAAATAACAATTTATAAATTTTTCACTACCGAAAACACCCCTAATTGAAACGCCCCCTAACAAAACTATATTGTACAATGCTAGGAACTAAAGAGAGGACCTAAACATCACTACGCTGAGAGCTACAAAACATAAATGTTGTGTTCTCTTTCCTTTTCAAAAAGAATATTTTAAGAAATTCTCCCTAAATTTCTACTACTTTCAATATTTCTCTCTTTATCTCTCTCTATTTATTACTTATACTATTTTTCAAAAAAAAAATTCAAAAATCAAACCAAACACAGCATATCAGGAATCTCCGTACACATGTATTGTGGTTATCCTCAGACAAGTCATCTTTTTTCTGTTTTTTTTTTTTTTGGGTAAGTAGACAGACAGACAAGTCATCTTGCCTGAGCCTTCGTTGCTTTTCTTCCTTAACGCTCCTTACCATGGGAGAGGCTCTCTGTCCAATTTTATTCTCTCCAGTTTGGATCTTTGTGAGCCCATACTTGGCTCACAACAATAATCGAATTCTTTCATTATGTAGAGTTTGTTGAATTTTTTATTCACTTGAAAATTATATTGATTGAACATAGAAAGATACATTATCGAAACAGATTTGTACCAAAAAAATAGAAAAATTAAGTTTTGAATTATTTTTTTCATCCTATTTCTCTTGTATAAATTTGTTTCGATCATGTATCTACCGATGTTCAATTAAGCTAATTGTATCAAACTTAACAAGCTCTATAAATTCAACAATTTTACTTATTGTTGGATGGCCGAAATGCACAAAAGCATAACTGACCCATAACTGGACAGAGGACTAGAGGAGAACTAACAGGAGCCTCTCCAACCATAAGAGCATCCACAATGTTATTAAAGTTAGTTATGTGTACTCAAAACAGTGCTCACATTGTGACATTCAAACTAAACAATCTCTTAACTGATAATTAAATTTGAACATTTAAATAATCAAAACTAACAAGTTTTCTCCAATAACAAAACTTTGACTCCACCAATGTGCATTCTCTCTCCTCCCAGTTTCCCCCTGGCCACTAACACATTCTCTCTCCTCTTTCCTCTTTCTCTCTCTTCAACTTCTTTCCCTCTCTCCCATTTCTTTTTCACTTCCCCTCCAAATTTGAATTACTACTAATTTTTAAAACTTTATAATAAAATTTAGAGAAAATTTCTTTTATATCCCTCCGACTTTGACCAAAAATTCATTTTGGTCCTTCACCTTTCAATTTCGGCATAAAAATACTTCGACTTTTCAATTTTTTTCAATGTCATCATTTAGGGATATATACATATATACATGAAAAATAGAGTGTTTGGATCAAACACCCTACACACATAGGATGCTGTTGATTCCTGCGCTAGCCCCCTCAATTTTTTTTATAGAATTTTTGGACGGCTCAGATCGGCCGTCCGGTGGCCGGAGACGGCTCGGCGCGGCCGTTGGTCCCTATAGAGAAAACGGATTTGTTATAAAGGATGACATTGAAAAAAATTGGAAAGTAGAAGTATTTTTATGCCGAAATTGAAAGGTGAAGGATCAAAATGAATTTTTGGTCAAAGTCGAAGGGATATAAAAGAAATTTTCCCTAAAATTTATTCAAGATGGGTCATTTTAATGGTGTTGTGAATATCTCCGATTCCCTGTCCGATTAGCGGTTGACAAACACCTCATTTTCTTATCCACCTCGTTTTGTCATAGAGTTTTACAAGTAATAGTGTTTATATTATTTTTCTTTGTCAATGATCAATGAATAAAAAAGGAAAATTTAGCTATAAATTTCTCATATTTATATTTTTGAAGCTCAAGACAAGTGTGCTGCATGATTATTAAAATACCTTTTTTGCAAAACTAACGAAAGTTCACTAATAATTGAAAGTTAATAAAAGTGCCTAAACTCCTAGGATACTCTATGAAAGTGCATATTTTGACACCAATAAAAATAATTTTGGCATTATCATTTCCCTACATAATAGTTTGTTTTTTTATATGCGATGGGTCGCACCAAATGGTTTGTAGAAGAATACTTTCTTAATTCCACTTTGTTTTTTCTTATTACGGGAATTCTAATCATTATTCTATTTATTTTTCCACTCATTATCCCTATTTTCGATCATTGCTTTCATTTTTCTTTCTATCTTTCTCCAATCATTATCCTTATTTTCAATCATTACTTTACTTCTCTCTACGCTTATTACCTACAAATTCAAATCTAAAATCTCAAAACGAACAGGGTCATTTTCAAAACACTAAACTTTAATTTGTGATACAAAGTGGTAAAAATTTAGAACTTTGGCTTTTTGTGATTTCTAATTTTGAAAAGTTGCAAACAATTTGGAACAGTTCATAAAAAATGCGAGCAAGCAAATTGGGATAAGGGAGGTAATTTGTTTTGCAGAAATGATACTCACACAACAACTATGCACAGATTCTGCGGTTTGGGGCCTGCTACGGGTCCAAACAAATGATCCAAGCCGTTCATTAAATGTAAAATATTTTTTCAAGGATCCTCGCAAAAAATCAGCTTAATCCGATACCTATAGGTGCTCCATTCATTCATCTAACTTTTCATTATCCTAAAATTCAAATGAAAAATTAAATGATTGAATCGAGAACTTAGAAGTATCGGATTGAGTTGATTTTTTACAAAGGCCCTTAAAAAAATGATTTTACGTTCAATGAATTATTGATTGTTGAGACGAACAAATGACGAAGGAAAACGGAAGCTGGGGGTTGCCGTGCTCAACTCATAGCAGCTGTCATAAAATCTCTTCCCTAAACTATTCTTTTTTTTTTCAACGGGAGAAGCAAATTCATTAATCAAGCCATACGGCATCTACAGATAACTCCGAATAAAGAATATGACATACGGAAAGTACAGATTTCCACCCAAATACAGAGAAACAGAGACACAATACAAGAAAAGACTAAGAGACGAAACTAGTGTCTAGCGCCTATGCAAGAGCCAAATGCTCATTTCTTCACACCGTCAACACGGCCGGCTAACGTGGAGCTAGTACCCAGACACCACCGTCTCGGGATGGCGGAGCTCCGAATTAAAGATAACATTAAACCTGTGGAAATCAGTCACCCGATCTGGAAAAACCAGATTGGAACAAAACCACCCGGGAAGACCCACCGGGACAAAAATCGGACCCAACATCCGGACAGAAACCGGTCTCAACATCCGGACATAAACCGGACAAAACAAAAATGAAACACCAAATCAAAACCCTAACTTGTCGAAACACTCAAAACAGCCACCGCAGCACTGCTGCCACAACCACCACACCAACCACAGGAATCACGACAGCCCCTACTGCCGCCATGCCCAGTCCCAACACACCATATCCACTCACAGCATCGCCACCAACAACCCAACAAAATCTCACCATCCATCACCCGAAACGGTCAAAGCGCCGCTAGGCAAGAGACCGGCTTCCTCCAACAAGGTAAAATGGCGGTCCACAACGGGATTCAGAAAGCCGGCGGAACAGGATACACCTAGCAGAGTATCCGGCGGGATCTTATCGGAGGAGGGAGGGGGTGGAAACAAGGAAGGAGGAGGGAAGGGGAAGAGAGAGGGGGTGAACAGCCCACGGAAGAGATGAGCGCCGATAAGGGAAGGGGAGAAGAAAAAAGAAGAGAGAGAGGCGCCCGGGGAAGGAGGCGACGCCTCCCCCAAGCAAACAATGGCAGTTAGGGTTTCTCTAGAAAAAGTTTAGAGAGAGAAAGAAGAGAGGAGGGAGAGCCCTCTTTTGCACACTTATTTAGATACATTTTTCCCTTAACTATTCACCTTCGTCTCTTTTATTTATTATAGGTAGGGACACGCACATACGGAAAAATTGAAGGAATTCTCATTCCAATTTGTTTAAATGCTGTTGAGCAAATCCATTTCGCTAAGATTTTCGAGTTTTTTCCTTATTTTATTTTTATTCAATTTTTTTTTTTGCGTTTGTTATTTTTACGCCAAACTTTAATAAATTATTGATTCGTTTCTGATGAGAGCAATCGAAAAATAAATTTTTTACTTTTTCCCAAATATTTTTAAAAATATCCAAGATAAAGCCCAAAAGCACGACTTTTTGAGCTTTTGAGTTTTATCTTGGATATTTCTAAAAATATTTAGGTAAAAGTCATAATTTTTTATTTTCCGATTCGTCTCGACGAGACATACCAATAATCCACAAAAGTTTGCCCCAAGATTAACACATGCGGAAAAAAAATTGAATAAAAACAAAACTCAAAAGGACAAAAAGCTCCCAAGTAAAAGCCAAGCGGAACGTGTTTACCATCAAGAGTATGTTCACACTTCACACCCAACCAGCAACCACAAATCAAGTGGCAAACGTGCTGGTAATTAAAGCCCCGGCTCTAATATTTACGGGGCCTAAAGTGAATTTTATAAATGAGGCCCTAAAATCTCAATATACTGTGCGTGGTTAAAAATAATTACGGGAAAAAATCCCTTATTAACAAAATAACGAAATCATTACAAGCATTTAATTGAGAGCATAAATATCCCATATCAATACCCAAACATTATCATTTAAACATTTGACCCGTTTGTTTTGGGATTTTAGATTTGGATTTGTAGGTGGTAAGAGCATCCCCAATGGGGATGTAAAACCAGGTGCTATAGTTATAATAGCACCCAGATGTAAAAAAAATTGCTCCAATGGGGATGTAAAATAGCAATTTCAGAGATGTAAAATAGCACAAATGGAAAGGGAGATGTATATTTGCATCCCCTTTTGGCTGCAGCTATAAATGGACAGGTCATCACCAACTGATTATACCAGATTTTTAGAGAGCCGGAGTTACCTAATCTCGTCGGAAAGTCAGTCGGAATTTGCAGGAACACGCCGGAATTGCAAGAACACACCGGAAGGTCGCCGGAAACAGATTTCAGAGACGGGTTGGGTCGTCGTCGCCGTCCAAAACCCTCGTCGCCGTACGAGTTCGGTCCCTGGCTGCGCCGGCCGAAACTGATTTCAGAGAAAGCTCGGTTCAAGGCGGTGTGGTTCTCATCAGAGAGAGAGAGAGAGAGAGAGAGAGAGAGAGGAGGGGGTGCGGAGGTTTCTGGTTCAAAAGCAGATCCAGAAGGTGTGGATCTTCTTCTGCTCTTCGTAGAGAGAGAGAGAGAGAGAAAAGAGTAAAGTTGGGGTTTTGATCCGATCGTTGGGCTTTTTTCTTTTTCTTTTTAATTATGAGGATTCGACTGAAATAAATGGTGACGAGGGTTTTGATCTTTCTTTTTTTTTTTTTTAATTATGACTGAAATAAATGGTGTAATTGTGAGTGGCGAGTAAATGGATCAGGTAAATGATGTGGTTGAGAGTTGATGAGAGTAAATGGATGAAGTAAATGGTGTAATTGAAGTGGATGAGAAGTAAAAAAATAATAATTTTGGACCCAAGTATTTTTTTTTTCGGAATAATTTTTTTTTTAAGTCCTCGATTACCGGATACCAAAATTATTTTTCAACGGAAGTAGTACTTGAATTAGGGTTAAGAAAGTTGGAAAAAATTAAGGATGAGAGAAAATTAATTATCCATTCCTTTTTTACATCTCACCATTGGAGAGAGATGGATCTATTTTACATCCAACTAACTTTTAACCACTTTTTACATCTAAAATAACTATCCATCCCCTTCTAAAATACATCCCCATTGGGGTTGCCCTAAGTGTAGAGAGAAATAGAGTAATGATTGAAAATATGGATAATGATTGGAGAGAGAGAACTGAGAGTAATAATTAGAGATAGGATAAGAGAAATAGGATAATGATTAGAATTCAAAATCCAAAACTAAACGAACGGAGTCGTAGCCGTTTCAATAGACAAACAATCAATCCATTCAATGTCATTGTAACGGTAAAAGTCAACAGTATTGTGTATGCCAAGTTTTGTGTACTCGGAGCATCCTTATTAGAAGTACCATGCCAATTATCCATGCTTCGTACTTTGTGTTTGGAGTTAATAAATTCATATCTTTTTGCTGATCAAAAAAAAATATCCATGCTTCGTAGAGTCCAATGCTTTGAGATCAAGGTCAATACAACTTACCGGTTTTGACCTCTTCAAAAGGATCTTTGGTGACTCCAAAATGAGCATTTTGAGAAACCATCGGAACTTTATCTAGTATGAGTTCAATGTCGCGTATGTGGAAAAGTTTAAAAATGAATCTAAAGCTATCAGCTTATCTACCGAAACACATATTTGCACCTAGCTTAATATTGCAATGTAATAGTAAGTAGAAATTTAGTAGCTTTCTCGGGTAGTGATAATGCAAAAACTGTTTTTGTTAATTAATACCAAAACATCAATACATAAAAGACTTGTATATTGGACATGATATAAGCCTTTTATGCACTGGAATTTTGACACTAACAAAAACAGTTTTGGCATTATCTGGAATCGGTTTGGATCCAATACAATAGGTGAATAATTATCTTGTCATTTCACATTGCCCTTAATTGTTTCCTTACTTGGCTGTAAATAGTATTTCAATCAACTATTTCTATGCTAGTCAGCCCAAAATGAAAGAGTAACAAAAAAACACAGCCTCATTGGAGGCATTTGGGGTAGATTAAAATCGTATTGCTCAATCCTGTTTTCCCAATGCAATGCCCTCCGAAATCTGGTATCAAAATTAGACACATTTGAAGGAAGGGAAAACTCGATAGATAGCAGTCGAGCAAGGGGAAAAGCATAGATGCGCGCATGAATATCACGATGCAAATTCCATTCATTGCAGCGATGCACATCGGAATAAACGCCAACCTGAGGTAAAAGGGATCCAAAAGGAATGAGTAAAGAGAGCTTACACTGCTACGCAATTGATCAATAAGATCGATGCCCGTAACACAGTAACGCGAGAAAGACAAACGTTCAACCCAAAAAGTATGGTGGCCCGTGGCGTCATCTGGGACTGGGCGTTTACACATCTTGAGTTTGGAACAATAAACACTAGTCTTTTCTCATTCGTACGTAATTACCATCACCATTAGGACCAAAATATTTCCCAGCCCAAAGCACGGCTAACTGAGATTTTCCCAATGGGATCAATAATTCCACTCCAGCACCACCACCAAACCACGCACCTCTTGGAGTTCGTTATCAGGATTAGAGACGTCCAGCGCAAACAATGATCCCGGATGATGTCTATCCGCACAATACAGAACCCCGTCGATCTACAAACGCCGATAAGCTCATCGTTTCATGGGCAGATGATTTGGGCCAAATATCCCAAGAATCAGATCCAATATCATAAGTATAAAGACCGGGATCACCGCGGCTATGAAACAGAATGATCTTGCTGTCATCGTTGTTGTCGTCGTCCAAAACCGCGTGCCCACATACCTTACTAAAGTCTATGGATGATGGTGGGATACACAAGGGACGCCAAGAAGAGTTGCTAGCGTCAAACGCCTCGGCCATGGGAAACCCATGACCATCCTCTTTGTTGTAGTTGGGACCCCTAGCGACGTTTCCGAAGACGCACATCTTACCATCGACGGTGACGGGTAAGGATATGCTTTAGGTCTGAGCAATTGATATGTTGCATTTTTGTACTCTAAACCCAACTGAGAGTTGTGATCGAAGTGCGAGTAAAGGTTAGTAGAACCTTTTTACTCTTTTTACCATAAATCCATATTCTATGCTACTGATGCTCCGTTTTGCTATAAGGTTCATATTTTTTAAGTAATTATTTTTCGTTTTACGAGACAGATCATTCTCTTACAATACATCACTTTTAATTCAAAAATTAAGTATTTTTTTTCCTTAGCGGAATCGGGACTTGAGTTTGTTTTCTGAAAAAATTTATCCCAGTCGTTCAATTGTACGAATAAGTTTTGGGGAGTGCCATAGCACGGGTACTTCGCTAGTAACATACAATGCAGGATGAAATGTTTATGTCTAGTAATTATTGAACAAATCTAAATTTAACTCTCTCGATCGGTTTTCAGTACAATAATTAAAATTTTTGGTCATATTGTTAAGTTTTCGGTTCTTCTCCTCGACAAAACACACAAATAAGAAAAATGAATTTAAAGTTTTGGCCAAAATATGATAAAAGAAATCAAAAAAAGGAAAAAAAAAAAAAACTATCTTAGACATCTCAAATACAAAATTAGGCTTATACCAATTACCAAGCACAATGAATGGAAAAAATAAAAAAATAAAAATTACGAGTGTAAACAAATGTGCCGTAAAAACTTGTGGGAATGGATGTAGCGCAAAGAGTTCTCACTATTTTTGTACATAATCCAAATTTAAAATTCAAACTCAATTCTTCGGACACTCTCTGTATGGGGGTGAAATAAATAAAAAAATAAAAATCCAAAAAAATCGGCAAAAAAAATTGGTTATGTTTGGTTTTAATGAAGTATCGGTTCGATAAGGCTTTAAAATTTTCAGGAAAAATTAAACACTAAGTTTAGGAATACATCAACCAACCACACCCCAACTCATACGTGTGGATCTCATCCCATAATTAAATGTGTGGGGTCCAAACGTATGTTAGAGGGGTGTAGTTGGTTGATGTGTATGTAGCATCATTGTTTTATTGTTTCTATTTTGGTCCGATTGAAACCATATTAAGGGATTTTTTGGCTAAATAAGTCAATTAGCTTTTTTTTGTCTTTATTTAAATATTTTTCGCATTCATTAGTTACGCTTCAAATTTTTCCTGGATTATTGGTTCGACTCGATGAGAGTTATCTGGAAAATAAAAAATTACAGTGCAAACCTAAATTTTTTTTAATAAAGCCGAAAAATCTGCCATTTTGTCCTAATAAGCCAAATGGCTTTTTTTTTTGTCCTTATTCAAATATTTTTCGCATTTTTTTGTTTTTCGTTAATTTTTGGTGGATTATTGGTTCGCCATGACTGTATTGGCTTACTTTTGTTTTTATTCAAAACAATTTGAATTTCGATCGTAATGTTTTAATTTCCTCATCATGACGAAGCAATAATTCAAAAAAAATTGACGAAAAACTAACAAATATAAAAAAAAATCTATATAATAAAACAGAAGGGTGTTTAGGAATATTCATTTTCAATGGTTCAGATTTCTCCCTTACATAAGTTTTATCTACACATACAAACAAATCCAACGGTCCAGATACCAATGACATCTTTGTAAATAACTTACGTCGTTTGGACAAATTACAACTTTCCACAATAAGCTGACATCGCATTAATGAAGCCATATCAAGCGGTAGATTTCCAGATTAAAAAAAAAAAGCTGCAGATTTTTTTCTGCTCCAAACGGCAGATTGACACCCATGTTTGCGGCGTTCTACAGCGACTACGATTCACTCTGGTTCTTCATCTCGGTAACTTAATTCATTGATCTCTTAGCTTTGTGGTTGATTTTGGTTTTTTTTTTTTTTTGAACTGTATTTTAGGGTTTTTTTTAATTTGGTTTCGATTTTTTTTTTTAAATTGTATTTGGTTTCATTTGGTTGGTTCGTAATTACAAGGAGGAAGTTGGTTGGTTGGTTGGTTGATCGGGGCAAGCCTCATTCATTATTTGCAGTATACAATCCCACGAGGCAAGAAATTTTTTTACCAATGGCCAACCAAGAAACAATGATTATTGTGTTCCACTGGCCAAAACGTTTTTTGATATTCGATCCCATATATTCAGCTTATTGTGTTCTTTTGTTATGATCATTCTGAATTGTTGTCCCCTTATGACATTTTTTTAAACTTTATTATTTATATACCTTCCACACACGTGTAGACACACTCTCCTCCATAAGGTAGGCGGTGAGGTTCGAAGCGGATTAAATTGTTAAACTGTATTAAAATTTTTTTTACCTGGTATTTACTGGAATTCCATAAGCAAATTGATAGTTCTTTGTAGCTAACTTAAATGTATAGTTGGAGGAGTGCCATAAGCACTGGTAATTCTCTTTCGTGCCATTAAAAAGAGGATCACATATTACACACTAATGTTCAAGCCATTACCTAGCAAGTGCGGTAGGCACGGACAATTCCAACCGGGATGCGTAGTGCCGTAGGCACGGGCAAGTACTAGTAATAATAAGAGAAAAAAACTGAAATGGTCCTTGTAGTTTAGTGTTTGTGTCAACTTGGTCCCTGCAGTTTGAATTGGCTCGATTTACACTCTGTAGTTTTCATTTTGTTCCAACTTGGTCCAATTACTAACTGCCGTTAGCCTTCGTTAACCTTAGACGCAAATGGGTCCCTTTTCTAGTGAATTACCGAATGCTTTCTTTTCTAATCTCGCAAACCTAAAGCCTTTTCCTAAAAAGCAAAACGGAGTCACTTTTTTTTCTAAAAATCGGGTTCTCTGGCCCGTGTTTTTTTTCTAAAATACTTCCATTATTCTTTCGATATTCAAGAGGTGACCAGGCACACCTAAGCTCTATGCCCGGTGGAGACTCTAAGTTTTTTTCTAAACCCCTTTTGTGGCCCGAACTATGGCCAGACCTGATTCTTCTTTACCCGGAAATATGTAAACAGCTTGATGAAAGTTTGGTCCTTTTTTAAAATAAAACTCACTTCATTTTCTAAAATTCAAACATTTTTCAAAAATATCCGAACCCCTTTTATAGAACACAAAACTCCTCATTTTTCCTTTTTTTCAAGAACCACGCCGCAATCCATAGGAATCGGATCACTTATTCAGGCTCTAATCCCTCTCACTCCTTCCCCCGAAGGCGAACGAGACACGTTTCGGTCGAAGGTAAAATCCCGGGCGCGACAAATGGAGAATGGAAGCCGTGAAAAAAAATGGAGAATGGATCAATGAAGCTCTGTATTTTGGTTTAGAGATATATTAGGGTAAGAGGAGAATGACAGATTACGGTTTTAACCCTAGAAAAGGGGGTCATTCGTGTCTAGAGTTAACGGAGTCTAACGGCAATTAGTAATTGGACCAAATTGAAACAAAATTCAAACTACAGAGTGTAAATCAAGCCAATTCAAACTGCAAAGACCAAGTTGACACAAACACTAAACTACAAGGACCATTTCGGTTTTTTTCCCTAATAATAATAATGATAGAAAAGAAGAAGAAGGGGGATTTGGCTTTATTATGCCAAACAACCGAATCCATTTCGATAAGGCAAGGCCATAAAAACCAAGACACCCATTAATAACCCCTACACCTACTTATAGATTGCATTCCCACTTTCCATTCGACTGATACGCGGCTTCTCTTCTCTCCCTCGTCTGAGCGCTCCCCCCCTCTATCTCTCTCTGATCCGCCCGCCGGCCTCACTGTATCTCTTTCTCAAGCTCTGATCTTATTCACAAGTTAATCAACATTACTGGTAATCCTATGCATGAACGAGTTTAGTAGAGTATTCCCGCATCGATTACACCGTATAAGGTTTGCATCTCATTTTCCAATTTCGTCACCATCTTCTTCTATTTTGCTCGATTTAGTATCTATTTATTAGAATGCTGAAACCAATAATCTGCGTTTATCTGTGTACTGATGCTGCATTCTCCTGCGTGTATATATATATACCTATGCATGTGTATCTCTTTGACCTCATTTGTGATATCTCAGTGGCAGAAAGCAAAATCCAAACAAGAAGTAGTAAAAAATTTGAAGGGTTTTTTATTGTGAAGCCAGAAACTATAGCTTTCCACAATCGGAGTATTTTTGCTTGAAAAGTTTATTGATTCGGTCAAAATGAGCAGCTCAGAAGAACACGACTTTTATTCGGATCCACTCCACACCCTACTACCAGAAGAAATCCTCCGTTTAATCCTCTCCAAAATTTCCGACCCGAAAACCCTCCTCGTATCTTCTCTCATTTCCAAGCGGATCGCATCCATTCTCTCCCATTCCGAATCCCTTTCCGTCCGATTCCCGACCCGGATTTCATGCCCTGGCGATCTCTTCCTTCGTCTGACTAAGCTGCTCCGAATATTCAACGGCGTTCGTTCTCTCCGCATTGAGCTGCCTTGCTCCTGCTACCTCTCCTCTGACGACCACACAGATGATGTTTTTAAGTGGAACACTAAGATTTGTATCGGATTTGGGATATTCACCTTTTTCTGCTCGAAATCGGTGAGTAGAATTGATGATGAAGTGGAAGCAGAAGAGGAGGAAGAGGAAAAAGTAGATGTAGATGATTTTCATATACCTACAGAGATAATTGGGCCAGTGCTTTGTGCAACTAGCATGCATCACCTGATCCTGCTTCTTATTTGGCAGCATCCGAAACTTGACAGTGTGGAGTTGACAGATTCTAAGAAACACGGGAAGCTTAGTCTCCAAGGGGCAGAGCTTGTTAATTTGAGGAGGCCTATGTTGTTGGATTCGATGCCGCCGCAGAAGAATGTTAAGTACTTCATTGGGGGTCCCTTTGGGCATCAGAAGGTATGGTACGTGCCTAAGCTGCGACTACCTTTGTCGGGGTTTGTGATGAAGGAGGTGAATTTAGTGGCGTTTATAGGGGATGGAGTTGCCAACGGAAATGCCGGCAGTGCTGATGCAGAGGACAATGCTTCATTAGATGGTGGTTTTGAGGACGATGTAGATGGCATTTTTGGTGAAGCTGTAAGTGAGATTGTCACTAAACATCGTTTCAGGGCAACTAACTTTTAGGAGTAATTATTCCCAACTTTTGGAGCTTCAGCGGGACAATGCACGGTAAGCGTTTACTTCTGGGTTACTTTTATCTTAAACTACTGCTATGAGGACTTTATTATTAATTTCCTTATTTCCTCCTTGTATGTATGTTCTGGTCATTGTGTAGCCATATTACTTTCCATTCCTACATGGGATAACCTCACACTTGGAGATGTTGAAGCAAAGAGAAATCTAGGGTAGACTATGAGATACTGAGTCATGACCATGTAGCTTACTGTGTTTGACAGGGAAAGTGTAACGCTCCGAATTTCGGAGACATTATTAAACATTGAAAAGAAATTTCCAATTTTTTTTTTCTTTTCTTTTTCCAGGCTTTAAAATTTCCACAAACAGTTTTCCCAAGAGAAATCCATAGATTTACTACGTCATTGGTCCAAAAGCCCGTGTCACCATATTACAACCATATCGAATGTAATTTAAGTTTTTGAATTTGTCAAAATATTACAATTCCCAATAAACCAGGAAGCTCTCAAAATAAGGTCGATTTAAATTAGTCAGAGCAACTAAAGGATTGAATTCAGAGTCGACAATCTCTTCATTGGTCAACGTCAAACCATTCCTTGCCTACGCCCCTTCTGTTTCATCTTCAATACCTAGCGTTCGAGTTACCAAGGCAACTTAGTACCGTGAGCGATGACGCTCAATAGCCAAAATCCACCCGAAACCCATAACTTACAAACAAAGCCATATACAATACGGTTAAATTAAAAGGCAATTTAAGCAGCAACTGATCAAATTCAATTACTAGCCATTAACTCAGAATTTCACTTGACATACTTTATAGGTCCTACTCTCCCAATTCTAGGTCCATAAGGCTACCCTTAAGGTCTTGCTAGGCTATCCTCAATACCTGAGGTCCTGCCAGGCTACCCCTGAGGTCTTGCTTGGCCACCCTAGCTACATCGGATCTTTCAGGCTGCCCTCAAGGCCCTACCAGGCTATGTAGCACCGACACTCCAAAAGGGCGCCGTGTCCACGTATTGGACACGGGGACACGGCGGGGACACGCCCAAATACGTATTGGACACGCCACGTGGCGTGTCCAATAGTTTTTATTATTTTTTGATAGGGGACACGGCTGGGACACAGCGGGGACACGGCTAGGGGTCAAAATGTAATATTTTTAAAATTTTTGGGGGTTAATATGAAATTATTCAAAACATTTGGGTTAAACTGTAATTTTCCCTTTGAAAATTTTTTATACAATTTGTGAAATTATTCATATATAATGGTTCATAATTTTTTATATATATATGTACATATGTTTATTTTTTATTTATTTATACACGTGGCGTGTCCCCTGCCGTGTCCGTATCCCCATTTTTTTGGAATTGCCGTGTCCCGTGTCCGTGTCCGTATCCGTATGCGTGTCCGTGCTACATAGCTACCAGGCTACCCCTGATAACACGAGGTCCTGTCAGGCTACCCCCGAGGTCTTGCTAAGCCCACAATGTTTCACATTATTCCATTTTCCCATTTATCCTATTTTCACGTCTAAGGTGATAAATCCATACATCACAACCAACCCCAGGACCCTATTTGTCCATTCTACCATCACAATAAAATATCACACGATTTAACATTTCATTTAAAAAAATATACTAACATGCTAACAACACATAATCATGCGATAAAACTAATCATGCGATTAAAACAAATTAAGTAATTTTTTTTATTTTCTCTTTTCCTTTCTCGAAACTAAAATGCTACATTTACTTGGGGTGTTTACGGGATTAAAACCGAACTGAAACTAATTAACCTCGAGGCTTAATATTAACTTTTACTACTCAAGGGTTAGATTTATAAGCTCTTAAATCATGAGGGGCTAAACCGTGATTTATCCAAAGATTTTCAAAAAAAATAGTAGCCTGCACGTTCGGCAAAACAGTGGCCGCCTGGCCGGGTTTCAGCCAGATTTCGATCGGCGACGTCGGGTCCGAATCTTGTCATACCGAAATACGAAACAATCAATACGGAACATAACATATATTTAGGGAGGTGAATTCAGACTACCTCGTGTCCGGTGAAAAGATTTTCAGAGAGGTTCGGTGGCGGGTCGGAGTGGCAGCCCGCTCGGTCGAAAGGTGGTAGTGTACGGTAGTGGAAGACCCGGCTGGTGGGGGTGCTGCCCGGTGGTGATAACTGCTCCGGTTGGTGGCTGGATGAGCGGCGGCTGGAGGTGGTCCGGTTGGAGGTGAGAGGTGCGGTGGTGGAGGAGTTCGGTGGTGGTGGTGGTACTCGGTGGTTATGGAGGTGTACGGTGGTGAGCTCGACAGTGGAGATGGCTCCGGTGATGGTGGGAAGAGGTGGTGGCGGTCGGAGGAGGAGGTGGTGGATCAGGAGTGATGGAGGAGGAGGTGGGGCGTCGAGAGGTGGTGATGGCAGGAGGAGTGGTGGCCAGAGGAGGTGGCTACCGGCTGCCTTCTCTCTCTCTCTCTCCCAAAAGGTGTCTGGGAAAACAGAGAAGAAGAATGGGAGGAGGGTTATATTGGGTTGGTTTTTGCATGGAGAGTTTTACCCAATGGGTAAAAATGTGTTGTCAAATTTAGAGGGATTTAGAGGCCGTTCCACTTTCTAAAAAAAAAAAAGAAGTTTTAGAAAAAGAAGGTAATTTCAAAGTCAAAAATTATGTGTTTACGCAAATAATTTCCTACCAATATGGATCTTGTTTGATAGATCTCATTGAGATATTTTAAACAGTGCAAAAAAAATTGAAAATTTATTTTTCATTTTCGTTATATTTGAGTTTGAAATTATCTTGTTTTTGAAAAAGAAGCTTTTTGGAGAAAGCGGAACGGGGCCTCAAGGAGGGAATTAGGGGAGTTGGTCCCCTCTCTCACTCAGCCGAAATTTTAAGAACATAAGGGGGAGGGTTTTGTTCCGGAAAAACACATGCACACACTCGTAAAATCACTCGCCGGGTATGTGCGCACACAATTGATTACGGAATTAAAATTGGTGTGACGACAAAAATAATTTTTTGCATTAAATAAACTAACGAGCAAAAAAATAATATTTTTGTTTGATAATTATTATTAGTTATTAAAAATACCGGGTCTTTACAGAAAGGATCTCCGTTGAAGTACGATAGCTCATAGCTGAGCTGCTGAGACAATATTTTTAAGAACTAGTCACGATTTGGTTGCTAGTATTATGTAGGGACAGGCCATGGATAAAGAGATTGCTTCCATACCAACACTGGACGAACTAGAAGAGATTATTAAAGATATAGAAGCTAGGGTTGTAAATGTTGGTGGGAGAGAAATATTTTCACACAATTTCAAACACTCTCCATATATAAACTACAAATACAAATCACTCATCTTTCCGAGGCAGTTGACTTGTAGAGCTCGGAAGGTGTAAGTTACTGCTTTGCTCGCAAGCTTATGTTCTCCTTCCAATACTCATCTTCGTGGACGCCATGACGAAGTGGCTGGAAACAAGGCCGTACAAAAATAACAACAAAACATGGTTTCATAAATGTTCAGGGTTGTTGCCCTTTCGTGGTTGACATATGTTATATGCTTGAATTGATGTGGAGAAGAGATGAGTTAAGATAGCTTGATTTTCATTGTTGGGGTCATTTTCTAAAAAACTTAAGCTTTTAGGACAATTGGTGATCTAACTTGATTACAAGATTTGATTTCTGGAAGGTCTTAGGTTTTGTTTTCTATTTCTCTCCATTTGCAGTAGAGCTTGAAATGCTTGCTATACGTTATTGGTCTAATTTTCTAATGATGTAAACTTTTAGGGTATATTGTGTTCTTAAAACCGTACCGTAACTTACGACTTTTTATCTCAATGTTGTGTTAATCTGTTTTTGCACAGCTTTTTTCTTTTCACTTGCGGGGAAAAACTTTAGAAAGTTAATTTTTAAGAATCTCATTTGATTTGTTTTGGCCCTAGCTTTTGGATAATCAACTTTCTATCGTAAGTTCAGCTACAACAAATACTAGATTCAGAATGAAAGCTTAATGAGTGACTAAACTACTACATATTAGTACATGACTTATTTTTAAAGGAGCTTTAGATGGGATTAATAGGATAGAAAGCATATGAACCTATGAACCTATTCAAAGTTAATTAGGAGGGGTTTCCGCAAATGGTCATCCATTGAATATTGGCAGATTAGCCCGGTACTGAGTTGAACCCGTTTCCTTCTTGTATTTTTTGGTCATTGTACAGCCATATTACTGTCCATCCCTATCTGGGATAACCTCACACTTGAAGTTGTTGAATTAAGCAAATAGAAATCTAGTAGATTTTGAGGTACTAAGTGATGGTCATGTTGCTGACCTCATTGGACATGGAAAGGGTCTCCATTTAAGTACGATAGCTGAGCTGCTGGGACAATATTTTTAAGAACAAGGCACGTTTTCGGGTGCTAGTACTAGGTGTCCTCACTCTGCTTTCTTGCATAAATATTTCGTAGGAAGTTGGGAACAGGCCATGAATAAAATGATTGCTTTCATACAAACACTGGACGAATTAGAAAAGATTAAAAGACATAGAAGCTGAGGTAGTAGATTCTAAGAAGCTCATGTAGAAGTCGTCCTACTTTTCGAGTGGTAAGCTAAGAAACATACACACCCCTAAAAGTGGCGTGCCCTGATGGTCACCAATGTGGCGCAACATCTCTAGGCCCCTAAGATACGTCCACACTCCTCCTAAGTGTATGGAGCCCATGGAAATTTGTGGTGGATAAGGGTATACATAGTTCACCTATCCATCATGTAGGGCACATCTCTTCCAGTTTAGTGAGATGTAACTATAGTGGATCAGTACACAGTTTAGTGAGAATCTTATTAATAAAAAGCCATTATTTATTCCTGCTTTGTTTCTGTTTTTTTTTGGGTACACCACTAAATCTAAATGCTATAGTTGGACTGGTGGTTTGGGGTTAAAATATCAAATTTGCCATCAAATTGCTTGAGCACCAGCATGCATGACATGCTGAAACAAATTTGTAGATGGAAGGACAAAGTATGTGGACACTCGAATACAACTTTGCACCCAAGATGCTGTGTTCAAGCTGGTGTTTGCTGCACATGTGTGGCTTGAGAGAAATACCAGGATTTTTTGTAGTGTGCAAAGGCCTATGGAGGATGTTCTGGGGTTGGTTGTCAGACTCACAGATGTGAGGGCTTGCCTTAGTACTTGGAGGAAGGTTAAGAGGTGTGCCAGAATCAAGTTACAGGGGTTTTGTTCTGTGGATTTCCTCCTTGTTTCTTAGTCTGCTTAGTCGCTGTTTGTTTTCTGTTGTAATGTAGGGTGTGGGTAGGGAGGGTATGTGCCCTCCCTCTTTTTGCTTTCTGTTTTTGCCGTCCGTTGTTCTCTTGGTTGTTGGCTTGTGCCCACTAAAATTTAACTTAAACCAACCCAAGAATGAGAAGGAAAAAAAAAAGTGTGATGAAATCATCTATATACACCAAACTACCCGTGGATGACATGGGGAACTCGATAGCGTCTAGACGAACTTATACGAGCCCACGATATCTATTTTTGAAACCTTGGGTAGAGATATGGAAGATTTGGAAGGGAAAAAAAACACCAAAAAGTTATAGAAAAGTTGGAATTCATCCTTGCTTGATATAGTAATTGCTTTTCGGTATGGATATTGAATTGCATCTTTTCGCTTTGTACAGATGGACTATGGTGAACTTCTCCACAGCTCGACTATACTTTTGACGTGTGGATATGGATGCTTTTTGTTGGGATGACAAGATCGTGGTAAACTTCTCCACAGCTCATGTGGACTTTTTGGCATATGGATGCTTTTTGGCCGGACGACGACTATTGGGGCATAAACCTTTATATATTATGTTGCAAAGATTTAGGTTATTTGGAGGGTATTTGTTTAATACCGTGATGGCTATGCCACCATGATATATTAAGTATGTATAGTTGAATATTGTGTGAATATGGCAAATGGTCGGGACATCGATCAAACGATGATTTTGGATTTGATATCTATGATTGTTAAAGCTTAAAGCCTTAGATTGTGATTACTTATTTTAATTTCCTTCTTGAACGGTTCGGCATTTTGGAGGTGCTGCTATTTGGATGAACAAGTAGTTGTCTGGCGGTATTGAATGCACAGGTTACCGGGGATTGAATGTAGTATAAATCGCATCGAAGGAGATTTGTGACCAAATTAGAGCAAGAAACTGGTCAAATGAGAGATGGTGAGAATGAATGAGGAACCTCTTACACATCCCATTCTGTTTCTCACCGGTTTTTTTGGTGAGATTCTGTGACAATGGAATGGTGAACAAAAATAATTATTTGGGTTTTCCGACTTTGTCCCTGTCATTTTATCAAAATTATACCCTTGTCTTCGACATTCAATCAACGTAACATCTTTTTTTTTTTAAAAAAAATCTTCTTCCATTGGAGATGGATGTTGCTCTCATCGATCCGGCTGCGGCATCTATTCCAAGTGTTATTACGCATTTTTTTGTTTGATAGGCGACAAAAATTTAATAAAACTCAACAAATGGTACATCGAGAAGGGGAAAGGGGGAGGAGTATCCAACTAAAGGTTGAATGAAAACAACCAGAGGGCCAAACCCAAAACACCTAAAAGGACAACCAAATGTTTTACGCTTTGGAAGAAGTATTTTCTCAAGTGGAAGATGTCAATATTGAAAACTAAAACATAGGAACTTATGTTTTTTACTATTATTATACATTAAAACGAAAAGATTATGCAATCTACTTCATGAAATTGACTGGTATATTAAAAGAAATACGACTGTAATTAATAATTTGGCCGGCCTATATACTTGACCAGGCCTCGAGTAAGGTGAGACTATTCATTGTGCTCAAGGAGCCCTCCTTTCCCATCGCATTAGGTGGGATCTACACACTTGTGGAATAGATAAAAAATTTAGATCTAGCTAGCAAATACTTCAAGAGTACGAAATAATTTTCACAAGTAATTGTTTGTCAGAAAGTTAAACTCATGATGAATCAAACTATTAAAGAATAGAATTCGAAATTATCATAATGAAGCTTCTCAAAAACTAACTTTAAAAGTTGCCACAAGCAGAAAGACAAACACAAAAGTGAAAAATAAAAAATTGCCAGTGGAGTGGCAGCTCGGTAACTAGGCACTATATATATACTCACATGTATAAGACTTGTTGTTCAATTCTCACAAAAACAACAATTAACAACTACTCCCGTCCCACTTTGTTTCACCGATTTCCTTTTTGGAACGTCCCAAAAAATTGTTTATATCTCACAATCTATAATATTTTATATATTCAATATGGATTTTTATTGATAGATCTCAATTTATTTTTTTAAACAAAGTTTTCAAAATCAAAAAAAAAACATTATAGATTATGAGATATAGAAATTTTTTTGGGACATTCCAAAAAGGAAACAGGCGCAACAAAGTGGGACGGACGATACTATATAACTTACATGATCGTCATGCAAGCTTTACCACCATAGATATAAGATCGTTTCGTTGGACCAAATGTAACAACCGAATTATATTTAAGAAGACTATCTATGTGACGTAAGTCAAATATTTATATACTCCCTCCGTCCCTTTTTTTGAGTCCAGTATTCCATTTTGGGCTGTCCCTTTATAAGTGTCTATTTTGTAAAGTTAGTGGGTAAAAGTTGATGTATTGTCTATTTTGTCCCCAAAAAGTAGATTCCATTTTGAAAAGTTAGTGAGTAAAAGTGTAATGATAATGGGTAAGTATGGAAAGTAGAGGAAAAAGTTGATGTGAAAGGTATAATGATGATGTCTTTTTAATAAGTTGGAGTTACGAAGCAGA
The DNA here is from genome assembly GCA_018127125.1 of Rhododendron griersonianum. Lineage (NCBI taxonomy): Eukaryota > Viridiplantae > Streptophyta > Magnoliopsida > Ericales > Ericaceae > Rhododendron > Rhododendron griersonianum. The sequence goes on from CM030798.1 coordinate 22,408,741, forward strand.
ACATTTAAAAAGGGACGGAGGGAGTATCTTACAAGCATGAGATATTGTGATGTACTGTAGTACTATTGATTATTAAGCCCTTCACTATTATTGATCCGGTAAAATAGGCCGGATTCCGAGTAAGGTTATACTCTTACTGGCCCGTTTGCCGACCATATTAGTTGTTAGGGGACATAGTATAAGAGAGGATATAATAAAAATGACGATACATAGGGAGAATATGTTGTAAATAGTTCGTCCGAATAATTTATAGAACAGAGGATGTATATGCTTGGTTTGTTTTGTGGTATCGGTAGATATAGAATTAAAATGAGAGGTTAATTGCATTTTCGTAAGTAAGAGGCCGAATATGAAGGCGGATATAAAATAAGAATATGGGAGAGAGGGTATTATTTCCGTACGTGGGTATACTATCCCAGAATATGACAAACACCAGATATAAGTAGTTCGGGTATTCTATCCAGGGCGATAATATAACCGCTTTTTAACATCCAGTTGACAAAACAGATGGCTATATCCATTCACTACTTTTCCGGTCATTAGACCATATATTACAAAAACATAATTAAATTTCCATCCCATCAAATTTATCTCCAATCTGTATAATTTCACGCAAATGGAATTTACTCTTATCACTTTTGTTGAATATGTTTGCATTCAATCCCAACAACTTCATCATCAAAACAATATGAAAAATAATTAATTCTCAAATTCACTACCCCTTGCCAAGATTTACAGAGTCAAAAAAATTCCCTAAATTTTTGGTATTTTTTATTCAGGTACTTTTGTTCAGTTTTTTAAAGTCTTGTTAGGTTTTTGTTGTTTTTTGAATTAATCATTCATATGGATGAGATGATCGAGTTCCAAAAGAAAAAAATTTATGACAAAAATTAAAATTAAAATTAAAGACAAAAAAGTCTTATATGGATTCTTTTAAACTTCGGTCCCTACTTTTAAACAAAATACCAAAATAAAAATACCAAAAAAATATCAGACCATAAATTTAGGGAAAAAATTACCAAAGTCTTCTGGAGTAAAAAGAGACACTTGAACAACCAAAGAATAATTGGCATCTCCTGGTCCTCTCTTTGTGGGAGGCCAGGGCTCGAGTCTCGTCGTGGACTAACCTAATATAACTCTTCACTTACCCCAGTGATTTATATAATATTGACCAAAAATAAAAAAGAAACAACCCCAAAATAAAGAAACTGATCAAAAAAGATCCTGAAATCAAACAAAAAATTGAAAAGAGATCATCATATCCCAAAATGATGCGAATTAAATCTTTTTGGTCCAACCAGTAGATGGGTCGTTGGAGCCTATAGTAATCTACTGCCCACCTACACACCGCTTGTACGTTATCATATTGGGATAATTCCTCACTGGTCCTAGGTCGTCGTCACGTGATGCTTAACACCATTCTCTATCTCAAATTCATAACGGTTAATAATCGATAGTTCGATACATTTGGCGTTGGCACTAAAGTGACGGTGCCCCAACGGCATGCAATAATTCGTCTATCATATTGACCCACATAGTTTATTGCGTAATCACTAAGATTTAAATCTGGGAAGTCACTCTCCATCGCTATATATATATATATATATATACCACTTCGTATGCACCAGAGTCCAGAGTAATCTAGAGCAAAGCAGATTTGAGATCCAGAGAAGCCGAGAAATGGGTTTGCAGGTATTATCCTTTTTATTCCTCTCTCAAAAATTGAATCAAACTATTCACTTTTAGCTTCTGGGTATCTTGATTTTAGCTGTTTTATCCACTCCTATGAGTTGGTTTTGATGTGTTTTTGGTGACATTGGTTAGAAATGCGATTTTGGACAGCGGAGATTGAGCTCTGTAAACATCTGTTTACAACTGTTCTGTAAACAAGATTTTCTCATTAGTTGTTGGCAATAGCTAATAATGATAGTACATATTTTATATTTTACCTATCTATATTTCGGCCCCATTTCCACTAACAAAAAATGCTATAAATTTAACGCATTTTATTAACTGGTTTCCACTAACAAAAAAGTTTTTATCAATTCAACAACTTTTTCACTCATACTCAGCATAAGCTTTTGCGCTACCGGAAACAACTTGACATTTCTTAACAACCTATTCACTACCGAAAACACCTAACAGCTTTTCAACCACAACTAAAAATCTATAAATATTTCACTATCGAAAACATCCCCGAATTCTTTCAATATAATTTTCAATCCGTTTGACCCAGTATGGAAATCCTAATTCTCTGATCATTTTATCTTAAAGGGTCATTGATAATTTTTGTCTCTAATACTATTATAATTAAGTATCTGCTCTTTATTTGAGATTCTATAGAGCACATAGTTGACTATAAGAGCACTAGAGACAAAAATTAAATATGATTTTTTAAGATAAAATAATTAAAAAAAGTAAGATCTTTGACCCACTTCAAATAAATTGAAAATTAGAAAATTTTAGATTATTTATATATTAAAAAATATGATTAATATGAGAGAGAGAGAGAGAGAAAGTAACAACATCAAAGAAATAGCTACAGGTTGCTTTCAAAATAGGAGTTGTTAGTGGAGTACATCAATGGGGGTAATTACGGTTTCAATCAAAGCTGTCATGTGGGCATGAATAGACATAAACTATTAAACTACTATTCCAATTACGAAAATAAGGGGCGCAATATGGCGCCCATTAGTGGACCCGTTGTTAGAGCATCTGCATTGTAATAATCAAAAGTGAATAATCAAAAAATTTGTTACGTCAGCTTTTGATTATTCATTTAGAGGGTCGCTAAAATTAGCAATGTGTAGTCCCACATTGTTACTTTTGATTATTCAAATGCCCAAATTTGATTATTGATTAGGAGGTTGCTAACTTTGATTATTACAATGTGATCACTTTTTTAAGCACACATTACTAACTTTAACAATCTTATGATTTTGATTATAACATTGCGGATGTTTTGTTAGAGTATCAGCAGTGGAATAAGCAAATATGAATAATCAAAACATGCCACATCAGATTTTGATTATCCATTTAGAGGTTGCTAAAGTTAGCAATGTTAAATCCCACATTGGTTATTTTTTGCCCATAATCAAAACCAATGGGCCCTCCAAATTTTTTCCCTTCATTTCATGCATATTTTTTGAAAAAGCGGTTTTTGAAGGGAAAAAACAATTTATGTTAGAAACAGTTCAAAAAAAAATAGTTTTTCGAAATAAAAAACAGTTTTTCAAAAAACACACACTTTGTTCACTTAAAAACTGTAAATACAATTTTGGAAATTTTAAAAGAATTGTATTTACACAAATAAATTTGAAATTTTAAAAACTATAAATACAGTTTTTTTAAACAGATTTTGTGTAAAAAAATAGTTTTTTGAAAAACACACTTTATTTACTTACAGTTTTTGAAAATTTTGTTTTTTGTAAAAAAAAAAGTTTCTGAAAAAAAAAATTGAAAGTTACAGTTTTTTAAAATTATTTTTTGAAAACATTGTTTTGAGAGAGAGAGAGAATGGAAGAGAGAGAAGATTTTTGTGTAATGTTGGTGTACTTGATTGAGAGATAAAATTTGGTTATTGACAAAACATTGCTAGCTTTGATTATTGAAGAGTCAAAATTTGATGAGTTGTTAAGATGTTGCTAGGTTTGGTTATTCCAATGTGAGCACTTTTTTGATTCAACATTGCTAATTTTAACAATTTTTTGTTTTGCTTATTCCACTGTGGATGCTCTTAGTACTTTGACATCCAAAGTTACCCCATGTTATACATGTTCAAACTTTATATTCAACTCAAAATCAATTGGTAATGAGTAGAGAGGTCTCAAATATTATTAAGTAATCACTCATTCCACTCCCAAGCAATGTGGGACTCTATTTCTTTAACATCCCCCCTCATGTGCAACCGCATTTGATGTCTGTCACATGTGGGCACTTTTTGGGTCCTATCAATTCGTGCATCTTTTTTTGGCTGGTTTGTCATCATGGGGTGTGAATTGTAAATTTTTTAAAATGTGGGGTGGGATGGGCCCCGCTTTGATACCATGTGAAAACTTTATGTCCATCTCAAAATCAATTGACAATGAGTGGAAAGATTCAAAATGTTATTAAGTGATCACACGTTCCACTCACAAGCAATGTGAGGCTCTATTTCCTTAACATCTCCCTCACGTGCAGCCGCATTTGAGGTCTGTCGCGTGTGGTCACTTTTTGTCTCACAAGTAATGTGAAACTCTATTTCCTTAACAGTGCACACTGAGGACCTCAAAGGCTCAAACCAAACACACATGCATTCCCATACTGAGAGGATGAGAGAAAAATCACTCTATATAAATCACGTATACAAAGCTACAAAAACTTTCCGAAAATCACAACCGGTTTCTCTCTGGGGAGCCACAACCAGCTCCCCACACTCTCCTCACCCTCTCCCTCACATTGTGCACCCCCACCCTCGCTCACATACATAAGGTTTACAACACAAATATATACAGGGAGGCTCCACAAAAATTACACAGAACACCCTTAATTATGGATGTTGTACAAAAACATCCCATCACTATGGGTGGATTCCAACACCTCATAGGCTATATATGAATATGAGAGTGTCATTCATTCTAAGTTCAATCTAGTGCAGTTTCAGACTTGCCATTAGCGTGCTGATATCGAACAACTTTGATGCCTGCAGGAGGAATTTGAGGAGTATTGTGTGAAAGCCAAGACCCTGCCCTTGAGTACTCCTAATTATGATGAAAACAAGCTTATTCTGTATGGACTGTTCAAGCAAGCTACTGTTGGACCAGTGAATACTAGTCAGTAATTAGCTACTGATAACTTTTTTCTTGAAATAGAATACAGTTTGTTTTGCTTAATACATCTTGCTTTTTTTTTCTTTTTTTACTCATAATTGAGTCTCATTTTTTACGTTGCTTCTGGTCCATAGGCTGCCCCGGTACGCAGGACAAGGCAAAGTCATGGGATGCATGGAAGGCTGTTGAAGGTATTGTACTCCGTTTTTGGCAATGAAGTTGTAGAACATTCAATCTGTTGGTAATGTCCGGGCCATCGTTTTTCATGTGAACGCTCCTCATTTATTTATATTTTTCACTTTTATGCAAAATGCAGTTTACAAATATTGAAAACATCTTTTTGGAGTTTGATGAAAAACGAGTTGTATTCTAAAATAGAGAGAAAATCCGGACAATAGTTTCCAAAAGTAATTTGCCAAACAAATTCTATGTATTTCCAATAAAAGAAAACAAAATAGGAAACGGAAACGATGTCAAGTAGATCGACCCAGTATAAGTGCAGTGTCGTCTTTCATGTGATTTAATTTAATTGGCCCTCACCATGGTTTGCCCGATTTTTGGCAGGAAAATCCAAGGAGGAAGCTAAGAGTGACTATATCACTAAGGTGAAACAGTTGCTTGAAGAAGTCTCTGCAGCTTGATGTTGTTTGAAGTTCTGAAAGCTTGTTTTTCTTCCTGATAGCTTTGTGTTGGAACAAATATGTGGAAGATGATAATAAGGAACATTTGTGGTTTCACTACTACTAGTATTGTGTGGAAGATGACAATGATGTAATGTCCGTACTTATTTTCTCAAGCTTTACCCCACCATAGATATATATAAGAAGATCATTTTGTTTGACTAAATGTGATAAACAGATTACACTATATTTAAGATGGCTATCTATCTGACGTTAGTCAAGTGTTTATGATACGGATTAAACATATCTCAAATATATCTTACAAGTATGCGCGCGATATTGTGACATACTGTAGTATTAATTATTAAGCCCTTCACTATTGATCCAGCAAAATAGGATACTGACTAAAGGTTATACTCCTAGTACTGTTCGTTTGCCGACCATATTAGTTGTGAGTGGATATAGTAGGGAGGATCGATATGATTAAATGACAGTATATATAGGGAGAATATGTTGTATATGGTTCTTCTAAGTAATTTATAGAAGAGATTATATAAATATGCTTGGTTTGTTTTGTGGTAGATATAGAATTAAAATGTCGCAAGTAAGAGGCCAAATATGAAGGCGGATATATAATCTATATAATATGAAAGAGCAGCTAGTTTATATTTTTCACCGTTGGATTGGAAATCTTATGCCGGTTCAATCATGCCCTTTTAGCCGAAATTAGTGAAAAATTATGCCGGTTCAATCATTCCTTTTCAGCCGAAATTAGTGGCTAACTATGGTACTCTATAACCAAGCCAAAATTGAATACACATTATGGTAATCTATAATCAGCCAATTAATTATCTCCAAAATTTGAATACACATTATGGTAATCTCTCTCTCTCTCTCTCTCTCTCTCTCTCTCTCTCCCTTCCTTCCTTTCTTCTGGCTGATGATTAACTACATTAGTTTTTGTTGATCAAAAAACCTAGCTCTGCTCTGGAACCTAAAAAAACTAACAGGTACTTTAACTTGAAAATCCTTCGGTACACCGAAATCCTACGTTCTTCTCATTACGTTCCCTACAGTTTGAAGTGAGTTTATTTTTCTTTATACAAACACTGATTTTTTACAATAAAGTTTCTCTTATTTTTTCGCCACAGGCATAATTTTTTCTCTTTTTTTTTTTGGCCTATACCGTTCTTTTAATGGCTTTCTGGCCGATCAAAAAACCTAGCTACGAATGTGAATGTGCTTTCAACCTTAAAAAAACTAACGTGGCTGATACCATTTATGGTCTCTGAATTGCTCTTTATGTCTATATTTTTTGGCCGACCAAAAGACCTAGCTTTATATCCGATCATTCAACAAAAAAAAAAACTAACGCAGTTAAAAACCTAGACATAAACTTCATGGCTTTCTGGCCGATCAAAAAAAAAAAACATCATGGCTTTTTATCCAAGCAAGCGTCCTCACACGCAGTTACGAATGTGAATGTGTTTGAATCAACAAATTTACTAACGTAGTTATCCATCTTCGTGTTTTTGGTGTCTCGTTTACAAGATGAATAATGCGAACGAAATTAATATGCTTCCAATGATTAGCCAGAAGACGCATGAGGATGTGTTCGACAAAATGTGTGAGAGACATGGGTGGGAAAAAAGTTTTTGCTTACATTCTACGTATTTGACAAAATATGTGAGACAGACACATGTATGACAACATACCTTGCTTCTCTGCTCTTTTGTGTTAAAAAAACATACCTTGCTGTCTTGCTGATACAAACAAGAATCTTTAAACATGAAATTTCATAAGTACATGAATCTAATAAAAACTCATTCATCTTTAGGTTACAGGTACAATTTTAAATCACAATAAAAAACTAATTTCCACATTCTATATGCTAGAAAAAGAAAGGGTGAACCAAAAGTCCTAATATCATGTTACAACCACCGGGGTTAGAACTCACCCCTGAAAACCGGCTTACAAGGGAAGGGAGCCCCAGTGGTTATATGAGCATATGACCGCCCATACTAACCGATGTGGGACTCTGGAACATAACAAACCACCACGCTCTGCTGCCACCGACGACGGTGGCCGACTTAGCAGGCAGTGCAACGACCACGGTGCATAAGCCGCCAACCGGCCCATGGAGGCTGGCTCTGATACCATTCTTACAACCACTAGGGTAGAACTCATCCCTGAAAACCAACTTACAAGGGAAGGGAGCCCCAGTGATTATATGAGCACATGGCCAGCCCATACTAGCCAATGTGGGACTTTGGAACATAACATATCAATTTTAAAATTTCTGTTCCCAAAAATATTGAAGGAGTTCTACGTTTCGGGATTAAGGAAATAAAAGAACAGATTGCTGACACCAAATTTCATAAGTACATGAATCTAATAAAAACTTATTCACGTACTTAGGATGTTTTGTTCTGACGTTTGCTTGGACGGTAATAGACAGGCGATACTGCACCTTTTTGGTACTACCAATTTTGAGCGAGTATGCTTCCTTGATTAATGACTTGCTTTTTCTAACAATGTTACCTTAGGTAATCCCTTTTAACCATCCATATGTTTCATGTGTGTGAATCTTCTTAGTTGAATGAGTATTTTCTTATGTGCCTAGCTAATTGGTTGGTTTACTAGCTAAACCTAAGCAATCAGCATGAAATTGACTTTCTATTCTTTCCTTGAGCAAGAAAATAAAAGGTTTTGCTCTATGAGAGACAATTGTCAACAACCTCTTACGTTGTATGTTCTTTTTGTTTTCGTCCAATTCCTAAGAGGAAATATAAAGCTTTGATTTGCTTTCTTTTTTGTCAAGGTTTATTGTTGCAGTGGTACCATAGGCAAGGTTCAATTACTACAGTTGTTGGGAGAAATCAACCATGAGGTTGCGCCAAAGCAAGAAAATTTCTTGAAATTGGTATATGCAAGGGTTGGTTGTGTAAAGCTAATTGATAAAATTGATTAAATAGAGGCTGACCAAAGCCCCCAAGCTATTCAACTGTATGTTGCCATTATTTTCCTTCTTTTTTGTTTCCTACTTTTGTAGAGTTAGAAACTCAGAATGCCATGTAGGGGCTTAATTCTTCTGCAAGTGTGAGATCACTAATTTCTTCAGACGTGTCGTTGGTGCTTCATAGGTATTGGACGTTGATCTTTTTGGGCATTTCCTATAGTTTTCATGCGCAATGCAATTAGTAGTGGTGTAATGTGGTTCATGGTTAACCTATTAAAAACCAAGTTCATGGTTAACTATAGTTGCTGGGAGAAATTAACCATGAAACTGTGCCCAAGCAGGAAAATTACTTGAAATTGGTATATGCAAGGGTTAATCGTGTAAAGCTAATTGATAAAATTGATTTAATAGTGGTCGGCCCAAGCCCCCAAGCTATTAAACCGTATGCTGCCATTATTTTCCTGATTTTTTGTTTCCTAATTTTGTAGAGTTAGAAACTCAAAATACCCTATATAGGCTTAATTCTTCTGCAAGTGTGAGATCACTAATTTCTTCAAGCATGTCGTTGGTGCTTCATAGGTATTGGACGTAGATCTTTTTGGACCAGTACATATCGTTGCTAAATTTAACTATTTTCCTTTTAGTTTTGGTTAGAGTTTAAGAATGACCAAAAGAATTTCATGGCTTTTGTTTTTTTTTTTCCCTATAATTTGGAGTCCAATATCCTCACGCTGTTCATAAGGTGTTAATGCATGTGTTTATCTTTATGACATTGTGTTTTGATTTGGTATTAATGTGTTTACCAGGGGTATTTTGGTTTGGGTCAGATAATGTTTTCACCTGCCTAAGGATTTGAAAAGCATTGCATATCTTTTTTCCACTTTTTTATTCACACGGCATTGTAGTCTTCTGATTAACAAGTTATTTGGGTCTGCCTTTAGGCTAAGTTATGTTTGTTTTTCAGTTCCCTAACCTTGGATAATTTACGCTGCAGTGGGTGCAAAGGGGATGGGATATCGGAGAAATGAGAAGGAAGGCTCCACAAGTAGGTGGCGGATTTAGTTGGTTGTGACTGGTTCAGGTTGTTTGCCCAACATATGAAAAATTGGTTTTTAGATTTTTGAAATCTAAGTGGTCTTATTCTTTGAATGTAGAAGTCCTTTTTGTTTTTTATTTGGTTGATTTAGCTTCTTATAATCTGTTTAGATATTTCAGGACTATACGCTATAAATAACTTGAGGGAGAGTACTCATGTTGGTTGGACAAGGTATATCAATTGAAGGACATGGTAATTGTCATAGATGAGTCTGAATGTAGGCTGGCACATCTTCAACATCACCTTACTCCCATTGAACCGTTGCTGATGCATCTCATCGGAAATGCTTCTGGTGCCGTTCAGTATGATGGAAAAGCAAGGGAGCATAAAATTCTGTACAAAATTCTTCTTGAGTTGTGATGTTGGATTATATTTGCTATTGACATCTTGCATTTTACTTGGAAGATTTACTCCATTTATTAGAGGGGTTTAATTCAACCTTTTCGTCTGTACCTTCTCCGCTCGCAACAATGATGGCTTGGAGTACTAGACCTCTATTGTGATCTGCGAAATCCACGTCGTTTATTTTGATAATTGGCATGTGTTTTTACTTTACTAAACAACCATGTAGCGTAATGCAAATGCAATATTGAACGTAACCTCTCTCTTTTTTGTTAACTCTCATATCTTATCACACCTTGCTAAGCATTCTCAGAGCCGTATTGAATACTCAATCCTTTGAGCCGTGCCTTTAGGCACGGGCATACGCTGGCTAGTACTAAGAATAAGGGAGATAGGATGTTATTATATCTGCATGCGGATATACAATCCGAGAATATGACAACCATACCACCTGATATAACTAGTTCGGATATCCTATCCTGCAGGGTGATAATATACTGCTTTTTATATCCGGTTGACAAAACAGATGGCTATCCATTCACTACTTTTCCAGTCATTAACCCATTACAAAAACAATAATTTCCATCCCAGCAAATTTATCTCCATCTGTATAATTTCACGCAAATGAAATATACTCTTATCACTTTCGTTGAATATATTCGCATTCAATCCCAATAACTTCATCATCAGAACAATATGAAACATAATTTATTCTCAAGTTCACTACCCCTTGCCAAGATTTATAGAGTCAAAAAATTAAGCACAATAATTCACGAAACTTCATTCTCCCTAAATTTTTGGTATTGTTTATTCAGGTACTTTTGTTCAAATTTATTTTTTAATTCTTGTTAGGTTTCTGTTGTTTTTTGAATTAATCATTCATTTGAACAAGATGAGTCCAAAATAAAAAATGTCAAAAATAAAAAAATTAAAGACAAACTACTAAAACAACTGACATTTTTGTTGTCTTATATGGATTTTTTTAAAACTTCGGTCCCCCCTTTTAAAAAAATATCAAACCATAAATTTAGGAAAAATAATACTAAAGTCTTTCGGAATAAAAAGAGACATTCGAACAACCACGGAATAATGCCAAAGAGCTCTAGCCCAGTTGGCATATGTTGGTCATCTCCTTATAGGAGGCCAGGGTTTGAGCTTCGTCGTGCGCGTTTGGGATTGAGGGCTATGAATAACCACCCCCGTTGACTAACTTACTATTTACTAACTCTACATGCCTCCGCCAATGTATACAATATTAGGGAAAAAAAAACCACAAAATAAAGAAAATGAAAAAAAATCCTTAAATAAATCGAAAAGAGATCAATCATATCCCAAAATAATGGATGAAAATTTCTGCCGTAAATATCGGAAAGAAAACAATCACAAAATAAAGAAAATGAAACAAGATTCTTAAATCAAACAAAAAATCGAAAAAGAGATCATCATATCCCAAAATGATGGATGAAAATTTCTGTCATGCTCCTAAGTGGTAAGGGAGCATGATGCTTCCATTGAATATAAACTTTTAGAGTGAAGAATATGTGTAATCACGGCCGTTCGATCAAAACCATTCTAAAACTGCAAGGTGAATTTGCCAAAAAATGAGATGACTTGCTATTTTTCCACCAAAAATTGCAATATAACTTACCATAAAAACATGGTGTATATATCATTTTATTAACGTAACACTTAGGCCCCGTTCAGTTGCCAGGAAAGTACAGGAAATGATGGGAAAATCAACTTTCCCATAACTTTCCTAGTGTTCAGTTGGCAGGAAAATTCTAGGACTTACCAATTTAAGTTTTCCTGCAAAAGTGATCCTGCAAAAAACACAGGATTTTGCGTCGCGGGAAAAGGAAAATGAGTGAACACTCACAAAATTTTCCCGAAAGTTTCTTTTTCCTGACAAATGAACAACTAAACCTTAATTTTTCTTGCAAAATTCTTTTGTCAAATGAACACTCACAGGAAAATAATTTTCTTTTTCTTTTACTTCACCTCACTTCACTTTTTCTGGGAACCAATTTTCCACACAACTTTCTCGACAACTGAATGGAGCCACTATATTTTATTGCTACATTAACTACAGATATGTTTGACAATTTAAGACCAATATTAAGATCCACTCACACAATCTAACGGTTGAAAACAATTTGGAGCATCATGCTCCCAAATCGCTCGGAAGCATCATAGTCATTGACTCATTGCCCAAAATGATGCGAATTAAAATCTTTTTGGTCCCACCAGTAGATGGGTCGTTGGAGCCTAGTAATTTACTGCCCACCTACACACCGCTTGTACGTTATCATATATATTGGGATAATTACTCGGTGGTTCTGGGTCGTCACCTAATTCCTAACAGCATTCTCTACCTCAAATCCATAACTACGGAGTAATGCTATGAGTACCGATGTGTGTAGGGTGCTTGATCTAAATACCTTATTTTTATATACACAAAAATAAGGTGTTTAAATCAAGCACCCTACACACATCGGATGCCGTTGATTCCCGCGTTGGCCCCCTCGGTTTTTTTTTATAGAATTTTTGGACGGCTCGGATCGGCGGTCGGTACCTATATCATTTTCGATAACTATGGGTGTTGATCGAGTAAAACAAGCTAAACATTATTTAGGCTTAGCTCGATTCCTTGTTATATGTGCTTAAGCTTGGCGAGAGCTTGAGAAATTTTTTAGACTAATTGTTCAAATTTGGCTCGAACTTGAAGTTTTGTATTCGTGATATGTTTGACTTGGCTTGTGACAAGCCAATCTCGGAGCTTTCAAGTATGAGCTTAAGCTCGTGAAGTTTCGAGTTTTCAAGTTTGAGCTTAAGCTTATTAAGTTCTAAGATGAAATGTGCTAATTCAAAATCATAAAACCCTAGCTAGAATAATGTGATAATAGCTCCAAATTTTCTAAATTAACCCTTTGAATTGCTCCATGAAAGATTTATATAGAATTTAATGTAGCTCTAAATTTTCATATCTCACATAGGAGGTTCTCTATTTGGATGCAATAATACTGTAAAGTAAAAGGATGATGCTATGGTGTTCCCGGTTATTTTGAGGGCACCGTAATTTTTTGCATAACTTCACCACTATAAGCATAACTGGTGAAATATCTTCCGGCTCATATCTCATATTTGTGATATTTTTTTACTCTACTCCTATATTTTTGTATTTACATATTGACCACTTTGTTCACGAGTCTATCGAGCTAAATGCGCATACGCTCAAACTTGATTTGAATTTATAAATAAACTTAAAAACGTGATTGAGTTTGGCTTATATTTTTTATAAACAAATTTGAACAAGTCAAAATTCGAACCGAGCTCGAACTGTTTTGTTCAGCAGCACTATCTACAGCAATTAATACTGTAACCGATACACTTGGGGTTGAGCACTAAAGTGACGAGGCACCCAATAATTTTTCCATCATATTGACCCCACGTTGTTTTGTTGCGTGATCACTCATATTTAAATCTGGGACTCCATCGCTATATCTACGCATCTATACCACTCCTGTACGCAGCGGAGTAATCTAGAGCGAAGCAGATTTGAGATCCAGAGAAGCTGAGAAATGGGTTTGCAGGTATCTTTTGTATTCCTCTCTCAAAAATTGAATCAAACTATTAGCTCCTGGGTATCTTGAATTTAGCTATCCACTCCTTATGAGTCGGTTTTGATATGTTTTTGGTGATACTGATTTCTGGGTCCTTTTTTCTTTGATCTGTATGCTTTGGGCGCTTAGATGAGAATTGGGATTAAGTTTCCAGTTTCTAATTAGATCATGGACCGGCGGAGCCAGGATTCGGGCACGGGGTGGCATCGCTCAAGGGAAATTTAGTTATGTGTTGTGTGGAAAAATGTGAAGAAGAAAATTATTGTGAAGTCATATAATTAGGTTTTGTCGTTAGCCTTTTTGATAAACAAATAAAGGCTTGCTCCAACGATTTTTTTTTTTTAATCTGAACCGACCATTCTCTAAATTGCAACTAAATTTGTACAAAGTATTAGTTTTTTTTTTTTGCATACCCGTAAATACATAGTCAAACCACGTTAGTCCATAAAAAATTACGTGTTCAAATGGGGTCACATTCCTTTCCAATTAGTGGAAAAAATTACAAATCTATATATATTTATATAAGGGCCGGTTCTGCTCACACAATATTTGACAAAAGTTTTGTGTGGGACACAAATGATATATTTGACAAAAGTTTTGTGTGGGACACAAATGATCGGAGCCGTTCAATTTATTTAAAACACATATTTTTAAGAGCTCCTGAAAATATATTGAGAGAGAGATGAGTTTCTTGGAAATAGAAAAAACAGTATGAGGTGCCACGGGATTTGAACCTCAGTAAAGAGACACCCACTTTACCAAAACACGCATCACCACTCTACAAAAGCATGCTTTTGTGTAAACTTGATTTGGAAATTAGTTTAAACTGGCATGCATGATTTGGTTGTTAACGTGTGTATATGCTAGGCACCCAGGCCCACGTGAAGCGTGTGCAATGTTATACAAAAGACGATAAGAGAAAATCTTGACTTCTGATTAATCTGTGATGAAATCTGAGATCTAAAGGTTGAAAAAATAGGAGAAAAGAATTTGGGGTGGCAGTTTTTTTCCCCTTCTTGGAGTTTTGCTTTACCCTTCAAAAGGGTAGTGTGGAAAAACAGTGGGAGTCAGCCTCAAACCATCGTTCACACCATAAATTGGTGTTCCATTTATATTAGTGATAGATGCAAGGGTTTGTTCATCTCATAATCTCTACTTGAATCCCTAAGAGGGATTTTATGATTTTAATCTTTGTTAGACGGGATCTGCTGTTATTCACATGGTCATTCAATTCAAATATAATCTTCTTAATGGTTGAATCTAAGTTTCTGTCTGTTCTTGCACATATATAATTTCTTCGTGGCTAGTTACAGGGCTAATGTTGATACAGCTATTAATTTGAGTGTTTATCGTTTTGATTTGTAATCTGGGCGGGTTGTTCAGCTTTGATTGGACAAACATTGTGGAGGTCTCACCTAGGTGTTAATTTAAGTGACAAAGAAGCTCAAAGCAGCTTCATCAGTTCGCTATTATAGATAAAAAGGAGCTTCATCCCTGATGTGGAGCAAAATACTGATACGCGTGGTGATAATAACAGTACGAATACAAACATGCCACATATTTTGGTCAAAATTACCGAACACCAATTATTTTTATCAAAATTTATCTAGTTTGAAATTTGTTTGAGCCTGGGTCAGCCACATGCCTGGGTTTTGGTCTACCCAGGTTAAAATGGTCCAGTCGGTACATTTATCTAATTTGAATTGCTCCCGTATGCTTTTTGCTTTTATTTTATTTTTCTCTTTTTGCATTCAATTCAAGATGATCAATTTGTATTGAATAAATCATGACATGCCATGGGAACTTCCTTAGTCACCGAAAGAAGCAAATAGAAGGAAAGAATCCAGAATAACCTTTTTTAAAGTTCTCATGCATTACCGCCATCTTTGATGCTTTTATTCCTTTCTGATGAAAGATGCTATTATTTCTTTCTGATGGATTTGCCTCCTAATGCTCATGGACAGATCCATATTCCTTTCTGTGTTTTTTCCCCATTGTTTTCAAAGCTTCCCCTTATGATGTTTTATCACCAAATCTTGCTTCAAAATTCTCTCATTTTTTGTCATACTTGTAAACATTTAGAGCCCATGTGCATCGTTGGTATCGTGTATAACAGGGAAATTTATTTTCATCATTTTAGAAACCCGAAAAACATGCCAGCTATCCTCATCAACTGACGGGCCTTTTCTAATACGCAATGATGTTCCCGTAATTTTAATGACAGACAAAGCTTCAATACTGTGTACTAACTTAATGAGATTGTAAATCCTTTCTGCTGCCAATAACACATCAGCTTTCCTCATCAACTGACAGGCCTTTAAAGACCCAATGATCTTATGTAACGCGATGAGAGACTCAAAGCTTGATTATTTTCATAATGACTGAATGAGTTTCTAAATCCTTTCTGCTGCAATACAAATTGTGTCAACTTCAGTAAACGTCTAGTTTGAACATTGAATATACGGGAAAAAAAGAGTGTTTTCATAGTCAATAACATAAACTATGGTGACTGACAAGTTTTTTTAACTATGGAGATGCCGCGTTGTACTTTAATTGTAGATTCTGGTGAGGTTGGCTTTCCCAATTTCCTGTCATATTATTTCATTGTTAGCTTTGTTAGTAATTTGATGTCCAAAGTTACCCCATGGGCTGTGAATATGAGAGCATTCTAAGTTTCACTCTAGTGCAGTTTCAGACTTGCCATTAGTGTCCTGATATCGAACAACTTTGATGCCTGCAGGAGGAATTTGAGGAGCATGCCGAGAAAGCCAAGACCCTGCCCGAGAGTACTACTAATGAAAACAAGCTTATTCTGTATGGACTGTACAAGCAAGCAACTGTTGGACCAGTGAATACAAGTCAGTGATTAGCTACTGATAACCTTTTTCCTGGAATAAAATACAGTTTGTTCTGCTTAGTCTTCCTTTTTTTCTTGTTTTATTCACAAGTGAGTCTCATCTTGTATGTTGCTTCTGGTCCACAGGCCGCCCTGGTATGTTCAACATGAGGGACAGGGCAAAGTGGGACGCATGGAAGGCTGTTGAAGGTATTGTACTCCGTCTTTGACTATGAAGTTGTAGAACATTCGCTTTGTTGGTAGTGTCCGGGCCATCATTTTTCATGTGAATGCTCCTCATTTATTTATATTTTCACTTTTGTGCAAAAAAACAGTTTGCGCCGTCTGGTCTTTCATGTGATTTAATTTAATTGGCCCTCACCATGGTTTGCCCGATTTTTGGCAGGAAAATCCAAGGAGGAAGCAATGAGTGACTATATCACTAAGGTGAAACAGTTGCATGAAGAAGCTTCTGCTTGATGTTGTTTGATCTTCTGAAGCTTGTTTTTCTTCCTGGTAACTTTGTGTTGGAACAAATATGTGGAAGTTGATAATAAGGAACATCTGTGGTTTCACTACTACTAGTATTGTGTCCTTCCCAATTCTGTGTACTTTGGATCAGGTATGTTAAGGTTTAGCAGACACGATCATAGCTAATGAAATTGGGGATGTTTGTGTTTTAGTTTCTTATGATTGGTTTTGAAAGTGTACCCGAGAAAATTAGACCACCACCATGAATCCATCGTAGTTTGATGATGTGTGGGCTTGGGCCCTTGTCGTCCATGTTGGACCGTTTCGCACTTGCGTGTCTTCCACTTACGTATTTTGGAAGGGAAATTTATAGAAATGGTCCTCCTAATTTCACCCGAGTCTCATTTTCGTCCTCTAAGTATGAATTGCAACTCTTTCGACCTTCAAGTTTGGTTTTCGTACCAAGTTAGTCCAATTGATAACGTCTATCAGCCAAACTAGACGGAAAAATTCAGATTGAGGGAAGACGTCATCAATTGGACCAACTTGGTACGAACTACAACGTCCAAACTGACATCAATCTGATTTTTTCCGTTCAGTTTAGCTGACAGAAGTTATCAATTAAACCAATTTGGTACAAAAATCAAACTCGAAGGTCAAAAGAGTTACAATTGATACTTGGAGGACAAAAATGAGACTCGGGTGAAACTAGAAGGACCATTTATATAAATTCCCCTTTTTGGAATGTGTTTCAACACAGGCATTCGTAATCGATGATTGAACCTCAATCTGGCAAGTTGTCGTGAAAATTTGAGAAATTATTCACTCAAGACAAGATGTGTGAATGTATCCATTTCTTTTCTTCCTCGACTCTCTCCAACCCAGCTGCCTTTCTCCCAAATCCAGAATCATTACCTCCAACCCAGCTGCATGTTCCATCTGAGGCTAACATCAGTCTTCAAACAAAGCGTCATATGAGGCTAACATCGCACTGGGTTTGAGCATTGGAGAAGTTTCTCTCCAGTCCACACAATTGTCGCATTGGAGAAGTTTATCGTTTCATCACAATTGTCGCAATTGTTACAAGATGAATCGATTTGATCAATGCTACTCCGTACTGCAAGTACAGAGTGGGATCGGAGAGAAGCTTGACTGCATCACAAGATTGGTGTAATAGAACACAGAGCTGGACAAACTCAGAAGTAAATTCCTATTCACAACTGGAAGTGATGAACATTTCAAACTCTACCTCCCTCTAGGAAATCTCCCCCTTCCCATGATCCCATAACCAGGCACACCCAGATAAAGTTGGAAGTTGTTCTGTAGGTCGGTACAGAACTCTTTCTTCAGACCTTGGCATGCGCCGACATAGTAACCAACGAACAAAAAGTACTACCCCAATTCCTCAAGCTGTTTTCCTCAAAAAGAGCAAAATTAGTAAACCGCGAGACGTACACGGTTTTCTCTTTGTCGCGGGCGTGCCAGGACTGGATTGCAATCCGAATTCGTGCTAAGGCCTGAATGCCCCAAATCTGACTTTCATACAGAACGATTGCTTACGACCTAAGAGGTGAGGCCGTATGTGGTTCGTGGTTTGCCTTTAATGAAAAAGGACTTAAAATTTCCCAACCGTTGTGAAAAATGGAAAGAAAAAGTAGGATTGAACGATAAAAGTAAACGAATTTCGTTAACAGTTTAACAAAGTTGGGTACAAGAAAATGAAAGAAAATAAAATCTAGGCAGGGCTAGATTGAACGGAAAGATAAAGTACTTTGCTGGAAAGTAAAGATAATTTGGCTAAGCGCTGGGCTTGATGGTCGTGGACCCTTGCTAAGGCCTTCAATTCTGATTTTTTATAGGCAAAGCTCCGGGCCTTGAGCTGCTCGCACGCACGAGCTGCATGGCTACCAAGTGTCCCAAGCCTTGCCTCATGTTGAAGAAAAACTCCAAGCCTGAGCTACTTGTGCTAGCCTGATTGAGCTGCTTGTATGCATGGGGAATTGCCAAAAAAGGAATTTCGATTGTTGGAGAGAACCTTCTAAGCGTTTGAGCTGCTAGCAGCTGCTTAGGCTGCATGAGCTGCATGAATACCATGTGTCCCAAGCCTTGCTTCACGTTGAAGGATGACGGTCATTCAGGCCATGAGCTACTTCTCAAGCATGACTAAGCAGCTTATGGCCTTCTTGACTTGGTTATCCTTGAGCTGCTTTGTGAGTTGATTGTGCAGGCCTGATTGAGCAAGTTCGATCCTTTCCAAAGAAGGCAATTACTTGAAGGCCATTTTTGGTGACTTTGTCACCCTTGAGTGGTGAGGCCCTTAGGTATGAGATAGTTTATTTCATACTTCTCATTCCACCATATTCTCTTTAGACCTCCTCCTAATTGGGTCAAAATAATTCCAGACCTAATTAATCTAGGCCTTTACAAAATGAGCCCAGACTTGAAAAACGAATTTGGACCTTTAATCAATTGGACTACATGGGCCTAAACTTGACAATGAGCCTAAGCCATTATTGATTTGGGCTTGGGCTTTAACTAATTGGGCTAAGACCTAAACCTAATCTGGGCTCTTACCCAATTGGGCCGAATAAGCCTAAGAATTGGACCTTGACTAATTAGGTCATGCTCCAAATACTAATGCGGCACATTAATCCCAATCAGCCCTTCCAAATCCAATTCAGCCCAATTGTGGTCCACCATAAATGTAACCAAGGCCCAAAAAATAATATTTTGGCCATTAATTCTTCAATAAATCATCTTCTTAAAATTTGGCCAAAAATAGGTGTAAACACAAGCATAATTCTTCTTCTTCTTCTTCCTCTCTGTTTTTAGGTCCAACAACAGAGTACAGATCCCAACAACCAGGCACAATCCCGGACGCTGTAGAGCACCCGTGCTAGCTCAAGAGTTCCATACAAGGTGATGCTTAGTTTAGATTTGAATGTCGGATTAGATACTCTTTTTATGCTAGCAAAATTTTGGTCAATCAAATAACCGAGCAATTATATAGAAACCTCAACCCATAGCATTTCTCCTTCCCTAGAATATTAATTATAAAAAATAACATACAGCTTTACACAAGGGTTCCTCCTTTATCTGTATCACAAGTTCATATCATTACTACTGGTGCTTACTAACTTCTTTAAAATGAGTGTTTCCAATCCTCTTTGATACCCTTATCCCAAATTAATCTTCTTTCCTCCTTGGCTTCTCTTTGAACAATGAAATCATTCCGCTTCTGTGGGACTTCTTATCACCACTTAAATGGGTTTGTGCCAGACCTGAACTTGACCGAAAGAGGAACATATTGATTGGGATTGTGTACTATACTAGTCTAAACATCTCTATTGAACAAATGGATACCTGGATACATAATACTCCTTTACACGAGAAGCGCCATCTCTGGCTAGAATCCCTTCAACATCTCCAACAATTCTTGCCAACCAAATCTCCAGATTCCTCTGGATTTCTTTGAAGTTGTTTTTAATGGAGTCCAAGCACCGCCTCGTCGTCAGTATGGCTTGACTTTCCATATCATCCCCAAAATACCCCTTTCCTGTCTCAGTTTGCAATGCCATTAGCTTCTGTCCAGTTTCAGATGCACGCTGCTGGAGACGTAATGCTTCAATCAAAAACTCGGTTTGCCTTTGTGCTCGCAACTCTGAGCTCAAAGGGGGATCACTTGCCTGCTATAACAAATGAGATGGAGTTTTCAGTCAATCACTAGTACTACGAAACAATCGTCATAGTGCTAGAGAGAGAAGATACATAAATGATATTCGTGCACCAATACAGACTTGAACGGAGGAAGAAATGAAACTGCAAAATGAGATACCCAGCACTGACCCCAATTCCCCAAAAAAGTTCACCCTCTGCTCATATAAACTAAAAATATGCTACTTAGACACCTCCTTAGTTAATTCCTACAGAAGACTTAACAAAAGAATCCAATTTTTCTAAGTCAATCTCCATCATTGAAAAACCAATAAAATTGAGCAGAAGTTTTAAATAGACATCTTCTTCTTTTTTTAGTTTTCGGATTCTACATAAACATTTCGTATTATCCTTCAGACGAAACACAGGATGTAAGCTTTGCCTTTGATAAGCCAAACAGCGTTATCAAGATAAATGCTCGCACAGCCATGTACCACGCATACTTGATAATGAAAACAGCTGAAAGCAGCAGCATAAAATAGAGCATCAAGTATTTGATCAATACAATTTTCTGCAACTTGGATGTCTGATTTCCAGTCCTCACAACTCTGGTCCATGTGCAACATCATTCTTAAAAATCTTCTACATCCCAAAAATCTAATGAACCAATTGATATGCCATCCTCGTCTTTCTCAAAATCCTGGGTATTAATTTCTACTTACTGTACAACAATTTTCTTTTGATCGGCAAAGAAAACAATTACTGTACAAGAAAAAAAAATAGCTGTTCAAAAAAATAGATGCGGTGCTAATTGAAATGTGAATTGTATGTAGCAGTACAGTAACATATAGTGAAAAGATCACTAAACTACTCGGGTGAAAGACTTGGGGGTGAAAGAAGACGAACCAAATTTTATGTAAAAGCACAAAGCTGCAAAAGAAGACTGCTAACTTGTTATGCATTACCATTCTTCTACATAAGTTATCGATCTTCCCCGCAAGAGCTTGATATCTCCTTGTTTGCTTCCGCATCTTTGACGGTACCTTGGATAGATCACTTTTCCCAATTCTTTCCAAATTCAGCAGTTCCTGCTCAAGTAACTTCAGTTTAGAGGATACACCTGAGGCTTCACCTTCCAACTTCCAAGGGGACTCCCTTCTGAGAATAAACATTTGATGCACTTCTATTAGTTGCATTACGCTACAACTGACACTGTGACACAATATTTTAATGCAGACAGTTCAAATTTACCTCGAAGCAAAATGCTTCAGATGACACAATGGTTCAAGGGATTCATACTGTACATCCTGCAACAAAGAACACGTGAAATCAACATATTGTGGAAAGAGCATAATCCCAAGGCTTAAGTTCTCCTTAGCAATCTGATAAGTCCCTTCGAAATTACCAAAGTTAAACACTCACCAAGTTGGCATCTAAAGCAACAAGAAAGAGTTGGGAAAATGTATAATGTTGCCCAAGAAGGAGATTTTGCAAGTTAATTATCAGTCCAATTCATGATGAAAGGGAAACTTCATCTTTTTGTGAACCAATTCTATCAGACAGTACCACGTGAACTGATGATTTTTAATTGGACCACACTTTCCGAAGGGATTATAGCAAGAGAAGCTATTCCTACATCTCAAATACGAAAATCTAAATCACCTTCAGTGCTTGCAAAAATTTGTTAGTGTTTGAGACTCAGAAAAGGTAAACAGTCAGAAGCCAAAAGAAAAAACAGGAAAGCAAGAACAAAAGGGAATATCCACAACAAACTTAGATGAGTCCATGAAAGAGAGATATCACAAAATTAAATCCTTATTTATTGGTAACATTATAAAATTGACACCAATTATGCAACGGGCTCCTTAGTGTGCAATCCAGATAAATAAATAAATATATATATATATATATAAACAAAGTGGAAAATTCAACAGAAGTGCCCTCATATTGATCAGTATCTTTCAACTTTCCAACGCAATTTGTCTTTTACCAGGACTTATTTAATTGGAAATACCAAGTCGGGTCCAATAATACCAATTACAGTTGGATGACAGAGATGTAGGAAGAAGATACCCCAACAGTGATAAGAAGACTGATGAGCAGTGGTCCAGTCAAATGTAGAAGTACAATGGTAAACAACAAGAAATACTGAAATCAAGAGTTGTTTGTGATTCAAAAATCCAAATCAAGTGGGCTCCAACAAAGATCAAAATATCACCAAGTCATGGATAAGGGGATGAGGACAAAATCCCAACAAAAGAAATACAAAAGATCAGACAAATTGCAAGTTATATCAGCACTCCATGAGGAAGAGTGTTGATGGGACTTGGTTATGAGCTAAACACACAATTAAATTTGAACTTGTGGTGCCAATTAACGCTCAGTGATCAACTTCAGAAGATCTAGTCCTAAACAATAGCAATTACACATGAAGCAGCAATCTTTCCAACGTCAATGGCATCAAAGCAACATACCATTCCCGCAAAACCAATCTACGAAACGAAACTTCCAAAAGCAGATATCCTTATCGTAACAAAACAGCATAAGCCGCAAATGCAGAGTCAAGCTATCATCAGAATTCAACACCAGTCCTCTTTAAAATTGACTTGAAATTTACAAGGACACAACAAAAGGGAGAAAGGAAACAGATATGCTGGTCTTTTCACATTTTGTTTTCACAGCTCCCATTAGGGATGGGATCCTCCCCAGTCCCGGACAGTCC
Source organism: Rhododendron griersonianum (assembly GCA_018127125.1). Classification (NCBI taxonomy): domain Eukaryota; kingdom Viridiplantae; phylum Streptophyta; class Magnoliopsida; order Ericales; family Ericaceae; genus Rhododendron; species Rhododendron griersonianum. The sequence goes on from CM030798.1 coordinate 22,431,869, forward strand.
AATATTTTCTCACAATACAGGATATCTTCACACGAAGATATGTTTGTACGACCGGCACTTGTGAGACAATTCCAGTAACCGGAGAGGATCCACTCCCATCCCCTTTGACACACTCAAATCTTTCTTTTATTTTCTCTCAATTCCATATTCTAAGCTACCAAACAGAAGAGAAACAAGAAGAAAAAAAAAAAAAACATTATGCAAAAACTCCACCAATAACTAATAAAGCAATCGAAGAACAAGAATAAAAGACGAACACAAGAACATCAAACCTGCCAAACACTCGCTCTTTCAGCCCAAAACTTGGAAGCAGAATTCCTCAACTCAGAACTAAACCCATCATTATCTCCATACACAGAAGCCTCCATTTCCTCCACACCACCATACCCCTCTCTCTCCAAAAATCCCTCCTCCCCCACCTCACCTCCCACCCCCTCCGAAACCCTAAACTCCCCAAACCCCGCACCCACCGCCTCCACCGCCGCCTCCGAACACCACCGCCCTCCCTCCTCGAACTCCGGCTGCCTCGTCACGAAATTCAGCATCTCCTCCCTCTCCCCGACCTCCCTCCTCAGCTCCTCCACCTCCCTCCTCAGCTCGGCGTCGGAGCTCTCCAGCTCCCCCGCCCGCTCCCGGAGCCGGGCGATCTCCTCCGCCGCGGCGTCGATCCCGCGCAGCAGCCGCTCCTCCTCCCGCCGCCACGCGTGGCGCTGGCTGGCGAAGATCTCGACCACGCGCGCGTTGGCCTTGGAGTCCTCCTTGCGGCGCGAGCGCAGCTGGCGGAGCTGCTCCTCGGCCTCGATCAGCTTCAGGCAGAGGTCCCTGTTGCGGGATTGGAGGGAGGAGAGAGAGGAGCTTCGCGTGAGGCCGAGGTGGACAGCGAAGGTTAGACCCAGGTAGGAAGTCAGGAGTTTTTCGTGGGTTTGTTGTTGGTTGTCGGAGAGTTCGGCCGTGTTGGTTGGTTGCTCGGCATCATGGGCTTGTGACGCCATGAGTGGGTCTATCTATCTATCTCTCTCTCTCTCTCTCAATCACGCACACGAGGTGTCTTGGGGGAAATGGGGAGAGGAGAGATGGGGTCGGGGTCTTGTCTGTATGTAGGTGTTTTGTATGTATGTATAGATTTCTGAGAGAGAAACAGCTTTTTGAGCTTTTTTTGTGGGTCTGGTTTCTTCTGTCTGTATCGTGGGAGAAAGTTGAGCTTCTATAGTGCATCCAAAATCAGTCTGATGAATACACCATAAGTCAATACCCCATAAGTCTTGTGGTGCGTTTTCACTGTAGTATTATTGTTGACCTACTATATGCTAATATCAATAGTTAGGTAGTTTTCGCAAAATGGTATTTCAGTTGATGTAGATAAGGAGAATAAATTTTTTTAAAATTCTTGAAAACATTTGCTTTGATCTATTTAGTTTAGCGAAAAATGCCCCCTCTATCCTAATTTCAAAGAACATGTTGTATTTTCACACTGCATTTGGAGGCTGTAAACGAACCGAGCTACTCGTAATCAGCTCGACTCGTTTAGTTATTGAGCTGAACTCGAGCTCGCATTCGAATTTTAGACCCATGTAACAAACGGGTCAAACTCGCATTCGGAAAAACTCGACTCTTTTCTCGTTTAGTACATGAATCAGGTTTAAAGCGATGGTCACCTCTCATATTTGTTTGCCACGATAATGCAATATTCTGCTTGCGACCACCTACGAGGGTGTGTATGAATCAATTTTAGGGGATCGTCAACGACTAGTTACTCGTTAAATGGTTGCTTTTACAACACGACTTGTTTTGGGTTTTTTTTTTTTTTTTGAACAGTAACAAGATTTGGTTCTTCCATGATTCTGAGGCTCCCTCCCCTCTCTCCAGGGCTGGGGTTGGCATAGTTGCATTAGACTGCCATACTGTCGTGTTAGTGAGCGTTGGGGGTAGTTTTGCAAGAACTCGGCAAAAAAAAAAAAATAAAAACTATTGAGCGATTTTGATCATTTTTGTGTAACTCGAAGTTGGCTCCGCAAAAATCATACCTACATGAAATGTGCACAATGTATTGTACGCATATTTAATGTCTAAACAAAGCATGATCAACAACCAAAGTGGTTTATGGATAGTGAGGAAAATGACAGCTATATATTATGGCCGAACAGAAAAGTTCACGTCGAGGATACTTAAGGATGGTTTTAGGCCTGGATGCTGATGTAGAACATGCCGTTTTTGTATTACCGACACTTATGTAGACGGCATTTTTTACTTTTGTCAACAAACGCCGGAAATACTATTTCCGGCATTAATTTAATCTTTACTGGCTTTTATAAAATGTCGCAAAAAGCGTAATTTGGCGTAGTGACATGTGGAAATCCAATTCCATGATCAGTTGGACCGAGCCAAGCCCCGGAAGACAAAACGGTGTTTAATTTCATATTATCCAAATTGGCAAAATTCGGACGAGCTCGGAATAGACCCAAACTTGGTGGGCTGACTTATTTTCGCGCTCCGGTCAAGGCTCACCATCCTAAGTTTGTGAGCCTTGGTGTTTTTTGGCCTAATTCTTTCGTTTAGGCCTTCGATTGCGTTATTTTGCCGTTTTAGGAAAGATTTGTTTCGTTAATAACTCTTAGACCGTAATTCCTTTTAAGTCGATTCTTTTTGGGAAAGTCTTGTTTTTCTTTCCCGTTTTCAGTTTTAGGAAAACCCCCAAATTCTGGAACTTTTTATTTTTCAAGTTTATTTTTAGGATTTCTAGGGTTTTGGCCAATATAAGAGTTTGTAACCTATAGTTTATGGAGCTTTTTATCAATAATATTGCAGAGTTTCTCTCTTTTTCCTTGTGCGCAAGGTTTGCTCGTTGCGACGAATTGTTTATCTCGTTTGAACTAATATGCTAACTAATTTCTTGTGAATTCCGCTGCGTCAGATGCGGTGAGGAGCTGTCATCGTGGCAATAGCGGGGCTAGACTACGGTGGTGGGAGATGGGGGTTGAGAGGTACTCCTATTTGCTTTTAAAATTGTAGTAATTGTTTTAGTTTAGTCAATGACAGAAAGGAACTAATAATACATATATAACTGGTAGAGATTCTCTTTGCTTGTTTTACTAACATTTGCGCATTATTGACACAATAAACACCATGTGAACATAATTGGGAAACCCACCATGCCATGCAAGTGTGAAGAGACAATAACATATACTAACTTGTCATCATATATACAAGTAGGAGATTAAATTATTTACACCGTCGATGTTAATATTTGTTTCCTCCAAATCAATTGCATTGCGCCACATCGCTATTGTCTATTAATTGGGACCATATTTTGACGACGTGGAACAATGTATTTGATTTGGAGGAAACAAACGTTACCCCGCCGGTGTATATAATTTATTCTCATACAAGTAGTATATCACTCTCCTTGGGGGTTCATTTTGAGGGTGCACTTATAAGGATGGAACCAGGAGGGGTCTAGTGGCGGCGGCCACCACGGCAAGAATTTTAGAAATTGCAATTATTATATGTATTAAAAAAATTATCCCCAACATATATAGTCTCGCCACCGCTAGATTTTTTTTCTTTATTTTTTGTTATATACTAGTCCTAAATCTTCTCTTTTTTTCAATAAAGGAGATCCAAAAAAGTATTCCAAAACTAAATTCAATGGGCCAAAGTGAAATAATATAAAGGATGAGATATAATTAAAGGAAAAAAAAACTCCACACTTTAACCCTTAAACAATTTAACATAAAAAATTGAAGTTAGTCTTTTTTCGTACTCCTTGTGCAAATAACAAATATCATTTACTATAGTTTTTGTTATGTTATTATAATTTTTTTTAGAGTCGATGACTATTAATATTGTAATTTATCAATCTTTATATTTTTTTAGTATATATATTTTGCCACTGCTAAGGTAAAATCATGATTCCGTCCCTATGCACTGAGGCCCAGTGGTGTGCATTTAGTATCTCCTTTGCATGTGGTAACTAGTTTTTCTTGTTTTACTCTCCTGAAAATAGCATTCATTTTTTGAAAGGGAAATAGCATTCAGGCCCCGTTCCACTTTCCCTTCTTTTTCTAAAAGTTCTTTTTCTTCAATTTTCAAACTCAAATATAATGAAAATGATAAATAATTTTTTAATTTTTTTTGCACCGTATAAAAGATCTCGTTGAAATCTATCAAACAAGATCCATAGTGGTAGGAAAATTATTTACGTAAACACATGATTTTTGAGCTTGAAATTACCTTCTTTTTCCAAAAGTTACTTTTTTTAGAAACCGGAACGGCCTCTCATTGAGTTTTAAATTTACTGGACCCAACATTTAAGAAATCCAACGGACCTTTTAAAACGAGAGGTGTTAATGCCCCCCCCCCCCCCCCCGCGTCAGGGGGGGCCTGACACACGCCCATCAATTTCCCGGTTTTACCCTCACCCCCACCTCCACATTCTCTCTCTCTCTCTCTCATTTTATTTTTTTGTTATAAAATTTTAAATGTTAATAACTTTTGTTTCAAGTATTTTTTTTAAATAAATTTTATATTTTTGAAATGTACTCAACGAAACCTATCAAACGAACCTAATATTGATGGTGAAATAATGTAAAATGGAAAAACTATATTTTTGTGGTAGTTTAGACCGTCTAAAAATGTTGAAAAATTAAGTGTTTCAAATTTTAATCCGTTTGAACCGGTGGAAAGATTTTAGTTTTCTGATCATTTTATCCTAAATGGTCATAATTAAATTTTGACTCTAGAGCTCTTGTTAAATTTTTTCATTTTACATTATTTCACCATCAATATTAGGCTCGTTTGATAGGTTTCGTTGAGTAGATTTTAAAAATATAAAATTTATTTAAAAAAATACATGAAAAAAAAGTTATTAACATTTAAAATTTTATAAAAAAAATCAAATAAGAGAGAGAGACTGCTGGGAGAGAGAAAGAGAGAGCACGGGGTAAAAAGGGAAAGTCTCGGCTTTATCCGGGGGGGGGGGGGGGGGCGAGTAGTAGTTTGCTTTAAAACTTGGGCTCCGTTTGTTTGGACGTAAAATATTTTCCGGTAAAATGTTTTGCCTATTTTCCAGTGTTTGGTTGTGTAAAAAATGAGGAAAATATTTTACATGTAAAACATTTTCCATCAATTGAATGAAAATAACTTACCCTTGAATCTTCCGTAAGTTATTTCCCGAAATGAACCCGCTGCCTTCTACTGCAATTCTCATTGCTCAGTTTCCTCGATCGTCAGTCCTGACCCACGTTCAATTCCAATAATCTCATATCTCTCCACCGTTTAAACTCCCCATCTCCCTCTCTACACTATTTTGTTGATTTCCGAAAATATTTTCAAGTGCCAACCAAACACCGGAAAATAAAAGTTTAAAGTTTGTTTTCTGCAAAAATATTTTACATGGAAAACATTTTACGTTGTAAAACATTTTACATCGAAACAAACGGAGCCATGGTTTTAAAGTAGAGTATTAGGTTCTCTTTCCTACTGTGTTGACTTCCCTTGAGTGGTTCATTTCTTTTTCTATCCTATGCATGGTTCACTATTGCGGGTTAAACTAAACATGTCATGTTAATAGGGACGGGAGGCTCTCCGATCCCTTAATATATTTTCGAAACACATTTATCTCGAAAAAATGGGTTTAGAAAATATTGCACCACTAGATAAAATTACTCCGTATTCATTTTTCTAGAGATAAATATGCCTTGAAATGAAAACACAATCATATCAAACGATACCCGATTAGCATAATTTTTACGTGCCTATTTTTCTCAATGAGGTCTAATATATATCAACAATCCTGATCATCAAAATGGATACGGGAAGGGCCTGAAATGATTCGGACAGGATTGTCTGAAGGGAATCACGTCCCATATTGCCTTTATGTCATAAAAGAAAATTGTGAGAACGGTAGAAAATAATAATCTAAGGGAAATGATAATGCCAATGTATAGTAAAGGAAAATGATAATGCCACTGTATAGTAAACTGGCGTAAAAAAAAAAAATTCCTTATAGTTTTTTTAGTTTCTTGCTGGACACGTTTGAGGGAAAACAAATAAAAGTTAAAAGATGTGAGTTCTATAACTTTCTTGGAACATATTAAAAATATTGAATAGGGATTTTTTTAAACTAATAATGTTTGGGCCAATTTACGTGTCAATTCACGAGGGATCAACTTTATCCTACACTCGCAAAGTTCAATGATAATTGAAGAAAACTCTGAACCTATCTCTTTAAAATTTAATATAACATCAAACAAAATTCAAATGCGAGATCTACACGTAAACCCCAAATAATGATCCAAGATGCAAGGGGAAGAAGACATGAATCGGAGGGTGTCTCTTCTGGAATCCACGTACTTTTATTGCTACACATGTATAACCATTAGTATTTGTTATAATTAAAACAAGATAATCAAAAAAAAATCTTAAAAATTTTGTCTCCTCGGTCAAACACGAAATAATTTTTAATACCTACGGTAATTTTTGAATATTTGTCCGAGAACAAATGTCAGCGTAAAAATTGGAGACCGGAGATATTTTTTCAATACAGATATTTTCTCTGAAATAGGGTGTGGGCAGATATTTGTCAACTAAATATCGGTTCTTCACAAATGCTATGAATATAGTACTATTTTTTTGTAGGCAAAAATCCAGGTGGGTAGTTGTCCTGTAGCATAACTTTAACAAAGTACTACACACGTTTTAATTGGAGGTTGTAGGTGGTCATCTTCTCTAACTTTGTCAGATATTTTGATATACTTCCGTCATCCCCTGTTCCGCTAAAGTTCTTAAAAATAAGTAGTTTATTTGTAATTTTTAAATTTAAAAATAATGTATTTACAAAAATAATGTTTTGATTTTTTTGCATCGTTCAAAAGTTTTTGTCGAGATCTATTAAACAAGATCTATTTTGAACAAAAAATTATTTCAGTAAATCCGTTATTTTTAAACTTGAAAATTGCAAATAAACTACTTGTTTTTTAAGAACCTTAGCGGAATGGATCCACTTCACATCATTTATTTTCCACATCAACACAAACAAACCACTCCCTCTCACTCTTTTCATTACTACCTCAAATTCTCTCCCACATCAACGAGAAAATTTTCAATGTAATTGTTATGTGTAACGTTTCTCTCATATGGGGTGGAACCTACATGTATATAGGACCCACATCATGTGACAAGGCGTTATAAATAACCGTTATATTGAAACTTTTTTACACATCAACAACTTTTGCCGATTAAAAAAAAAACACCTTCCCTATACAAACTTCTCTCACATCTCTCTCCCTTGTTAATTACTCTCAACCAAACATCCATCTTCCCCTTTTCTTCTACCACTCCGGCGACCACACCCCATTCCGGCGACCCCTCTGACAACCCTCTCTCCTCGATGGGCACCCCCTCTCTTGGTGTCATAAAAGAAAAGGAAACAAGAGAATGAAAATGAAAAAATATATATATACGTATTCTATATAATATGGGAGAGCTGTTTTTGAATCCGTATATTTTGAACCCTAAGATCGGTACATATTTTTTCTACGACTGAGATCTAGGGGAAGTAGAGCTAACGATATATTTGGAAAAAATGAACAATTTTTCCTTACTTTCCTAACAGTTATCAAGATGAAATCAATTACTACCACCTCATTTAGTATACTAGAGACTTTCCTAATTTATTATAGAACGTAATTGATATATTAGAAATGATACGACGTGTGGGGTCCACTCCGGACCTCACAAAAATACTCATAAATACAGTTTTGCCCCTATGAATTCAGAAAACATACCTACCGATTTCCGTTGAAGCTGATTTTTTACAAGGCTCCATAAATAATTATTTTAAAATTTATAGATATTTTCTGTATTTTGTGGGACTGATATGAGCCCCAATAGGCATGCGGTGGGCGTATCATTTATGTTGATACATTTATAGACATTCCTAACGTAATTGATGTATTTATTATAGACTTTCCTAATTTTTTAACTATGTTACTGGCATTAAAGTAGATGAATGGATGGTCTAGATTGGTTAGGACCTATTACTATAGTTAGAGTATCTACAATGCTATAGTCAAAAGTAAAAAGTTTTTAAAGTTAATAATGTTGATGCAAAATATGGCTCACAATGGTATAATCAAACTTAACAACCTCCTTATAAATAATCAAATTTTGGATTTTGGATAACCAAAACTAGCAACCTTATGATAATAACCAAATTTAATAGACCTTGCATATTCTCAATCAAATACACCAATCATTATACAAAAATGTTCTATCTCTCTTCCCTTTTCCTCTCTCCCTCTTTCTTTTCGAATAATATTTTCGAAAAAAAAAATATTTTACTAACAAATTATTTTTTTTAGAAAACAGTTTTTTTCCAAAAAAAAGTTTCAAAAACTATTTTTTATTTCTAGTAAATAGTTTTTATTAGTTTCAAAAGTATTTTTAGAAAAATTATTTTCTACTGTTCACAGTTTTTTGTAGTTCGAAAAGATGATGTGACAAATTTTGGTTATCCAATTTTGATTATGCCATTGTAGACATCTATATTGCTAACATTAACAATCTCTTAAATGAATAATCAAAAGCTGATGTGGCAATTTTTGGTTATCAATTTTTTATTATAGCATTGTGGAAACCCTTAGAGACATCATTTTGCCTTAAATGGATGGTATAGATTGGTTATGACCTATTACTATAGTTAGAAATGCATGTAGCTAGCCTTTCCAAAAAAATAAAATAAAATCCTGTTACCTAGAAAATGCTAGAGGCACATCAATTTGTCACACCTCAACTACACCCCTCTCACATACATATGGATCCCTAGCATTTATTGTGAAATTCCCACACATGCATGTGAGAGAGGTGTAGTTGGGGTGTGACACATTGATGTGTCCCTAGCATTTCCCCGAAAATGCACTAAAGTTCTATAAAATCTTGTTATGGCTAATTGATTTTCAAATTCAAAATGGTCAAGATTTATCAATGTTTTAGGATTTTGAAAAGGAAATTCTCATTCTCACTATGCCCAAATAGAAATGAAAAAAAGGAAAACCTTAAAATATTCACAATTTAAATATTCTTACACTCTAACAATAAGCATAATTTTCTTTCCTCTTTGATCATGAATCTTCTCTGCCCATTAATATTTTTGTGACCATTGGTCTATGTCCATTTTTCCTCTATTCTCAACAAAGGGACAACGTAGCAGCCATAAGAGAAACATGGGTATGTGACCTAGACCGTAGGATTTTTTCAATAATGCTACATATATAAATCATGTCTTAGTGAGTACATTTGTTTTTTCTCCTCAGCAAATTTGCAACCCAAAATCAAGAGTTTTTTTTTTTTGAAACGCCCAAAATCAAGATGGTAGCAAAATGAATTCAGTCAAAGGCAAGGGTCCTTATCCATGAATGAGTTTCGTTGCTTCCGTTTTCCTTGGACCGTAGGCCGTTTGTTTTTTGTGCTTGTTTGGTTTTTGTTCTGGCCGTCCTATTAAGGCTTGGAAGGGATGTTAATCCAGTGCTTGGCTAAATGGGCGTTGTTGTCCCACTCTTCATCATCAGTTGCTCGGGGAATACCGTTTTGGACTGGAGCTTCTTCAACCATCGGCCTTCGGTTTTTGTTTATTTTGTTGTCGTTTGTTTCCCTTGTAAACTGTTTTCATATATTAATGCATTTTTATCGTTGTTCCCAAAAAAAATGGAGAAAAATAAGGTATATGGTCTCTTTTTTCTGCGAATGTGTAATTGTAGGATTTCTTTCAATCTCAATTTATACTTCTAAGTTGACATGCTTCATTTGCTTTGACATGACCAATTTTCTTATTGACGCAGACAAGATGCCAATGACAATAGAGGAAGTCTTAATTTGTAGTTAGTCATTTTAATTAATTTGTGATTAATTTTCGCCTACTATCATTCTCTTTGTAAAAAAAAAACACCAAACATCTAAAATCTGCTATATAAAGCTACCTACATCTCTTTTCATCCATTAAAAGGATGAACACAACAATAAATTGTTCCATTTCGTACCAAGAGTTCTCTGTTAATTAAAGGGAAATTCATTTCTTTGTGTGACTTCTGGATTTTTTGCATTGCTAAGAAGGTTAAATTAAGTAATATCATAAATCACAATGAAAAGTTGAGGATGTGTTGAATCATAATATATTTGTTTCAACTTATTTTTAGAAATTCTATATGTAAAGTTGTTTTTCTTCTTTTCATTATGTAAGTTTGTAGGATTACAAAGTTCACATAGCTAATTCATTGCACAAGGATCACACACAGTTGGTAGAAACTGCATGCGAGAGCCAAGGGAAAATATGTCAATTAAGGTGGGCGGGTGCACAAGGATCACATGTAATAGGTTTCAGTGTCCGTGTAGAAATATTGCGAGACATGAGGTCCTCCTACTATTGCTAAAGTGAGATGAGAATAGAGGAGAAATGGATAAGGATACGAATGGGTTGAAGTGGGTTAAAATGGGTGAGAATCTGAGGAGGATTCGGCTGTAAGTCATGATAAATTGGGGTTTGAAATTTATTACGGTTAACTGTGTTTTTAATTTTTATAGGTTAGAGGATGGAGATGGGTCGCTCGCTGATACTGAGTCTGGTTTTGTAATTGCAACTAATTGTATATGATTTATTGGACATGCAATCACATTATGTTTGGACCAAGATGACATTGTTTGTAATTTATTTTGTTTCAAGTTTGCCTGACTCTCGAGTCTCGATGGAGCTGTTGAATTCTAGATTAGTTGATGTGGTCCCCACTAATTATAAATCGGTTTATGTTGGGATCAAGTTATGTGGGTGTGTGCCCTTAGGCACGGGCTGTCACGCCCCGCCCCGCCCTGCAAAACGGAACCCATTGTGGGCCCGAGTCGGCACGACCACATGGCATACCAAATCACCAACCAAACAACAACTCAACAACAATAAATAACTCAGAATAAATCAGCGGAAGACTTAACATTAATATTAACAAAAGAGTTGACGTTATACACCATATCATTACATACTTGGTATACTAAAGTGCAAGACATCCTTGTTACAAAATGAGTCGATAATATGTACAAGACAACTTACTACCATCGACTCAACCAACAACCTCGAAGCTAGCCTGAACCAACCTCAAAACGCCGACCGGTAGTGGACCATCCTACGAACCCCTGCTATCTGGCAATCAAAAGGAAAACCATGAGTGTGAGAGATATAGAATATATCCAATAAAACTCAACATAAACAACCAACTGAACATCTACAACACATGCAGAGACACGTCTGCCACATTCCATATACCCAAGGTATTGTGTCCCACACACCAAGCTCCCATTCATCGTAAATAGAACGGCACGACCCGCGACAAGGTGTGACTCACTCCACAAACCTTATACGGGTACAATCAACACACATATCAATAGCTAAGCCAACAATAGCATGATACACATCCAACAACATGTTAACATCTTATTGAAGACACAACATATCAACACACTCACCTGTGAGTCAACCGAAGTATGCAAAACTACGATTTTGGCACCTCTCGATTACTCTGCTTGTTACCTAGCCACACGCTAAGTCGTATTAGTGATGAGTTCAACGAACGATCAACATAAAACTATAAAGCTAATAAGAAACTAAACGATGCCCAAAGAATGCAAATATATCTATCTCAAAGACCTAGAAGTATTCCAAAACACACATGAAGTTGAAACACAACAAAACCCCCAAAACAGTAAAACATTCTACAACCAGTCTGTCTTTAAATGACTGTAGCATTATATAGGTTTAGGATTGGATCTTAAATGACTGTAGCATTTTATAGGTTTAGGATTGGATCATGAAACCACCACCGTTAGAAAGTAGATTTCCAGTACATCAATATCGATATAAATTTTGTCCCAAACAGATTCCGAATGACAAAGTTATGCTCGTCCAAAGTCACACAATTAGAAACTCAAAACTGCAATTTCTGCAGATCAGTCAACTTCGAACCGAAGATTGATTTTGCCCACAAAATATTAAGGTACAAACCCTACATATTTTGAAAGGTTTATGAGTCTAGTTTCCAAATAAAAAATCGGTTCGCAAACCCGATACACGTGCTAAGAGATATGCCTATTTTTCCAAAATGTGTTGGTGCAGCAAATACAAAATTCAACAGAACAGTCTGTGATTGATAATTCATTAAAAATTGCGTACTTAATTTTTTTCAGTGTTTCCAACACCAAAACATCCCTAACTTACCAATCTTTAAGACCCATAAGGAACCATTACCAATAGGGTCGATTAACTATATCAAAACTGATGAAGAACCCCAGCTCGGAAAGCTGTCCAGATTTTTAGAATTCTCAAGTCATCAAAATAACTATTGCCATATACACTTCCTTCCCAAACATAAGATATAAGCCCTAAAACATGGAATTCAAGACAAAGACATAAAATCAAGTACAAAAAGATAAGAATTATCAAAATCAAACCTCAATTCAAGCAAAGAAACACAATCCCTAGTGTGGGATGCCACAGCCCCGGGTGGATCGGGGCGGCCCGAAAAAATAATACTTTTGAATCGAATTGAAAAATTTGAAGAGTCGCCACCCGGATTTATGGTTTGCCACCCGAGAAACCGTTTGGATTTGAAAACCAGAGATTCGTTTAAGGATTCGAAAGCCACATTACGAGGGGGGACGGGTTTTACGGCACCCCCCTCACCCGATTCAAGATTGGTCTCTACTGAACGTTTGTGGGATTTTTCAAAAGATTTTATTTCATCAAACAAGTAGCAAATATTCACAGGTATATCAGGTAGAGAGCGTATGCTAGTGCCAGTGAACAGGAGATGATGAAATAACGATGAAGAAATGCATTATGATAGAAAGCTGAAGACTGCTACTGCCTTCACTCCCGAGCGCTCGGGAGTACTCCCGAGCGCTCGAGAATGCCACTGTCCAACCCTGCAAATAGGATATAGTACTAAAGCTGAGAAATGAAACTATTTTGAAAATATTATAGGCTCAGCAGAGGGCTTGGCAAGTTGAAAATAAACTCCAATCTTCCAAGCCGTGCCTCCCTGCCTTTACAATGACAGATCTGCATCTTTAAGAACAAATGGGTACATCCCTGCTCATGAAATATCAGAAGAATGGCCAGACAGGGGAATCAATGAAATGTAATTGCATGCAAACACTCCCGAGCGCTCTAGAGTGGTCTCGAGCGCTCGGAAGTGAGCTATGCAACAAACTGCATTTCAATAAGAAGTAAGCTCATTTTGGCCTGTTGACGTTTCAGATCTATCGTTCTGACGATAAAAACTTCTTTTAGCATTTGAAAACCTCAGTTTTACCCAAACCATGGTGAGAAAAGCTTCCGCTTTGAGGAAGCAAATTTCCTACGTCAACATGCCATAATGAGACTGTTTCATTTGAGAAAATATTTCAGCCTCACCCATTGCCTACCAAAAATACAAGGAATGGAACTGGAAACAGTCTCGAGCGCTTGGGAGCACTCTCGAGCGCTCGAGAGTATTTCCAGCAGATTTCGAAAATAAGTTTTGTGATCCCTTTGCTCTTGTTTTTACACTAAGGTCTTTCAACCACATACCCAGTATTAAAGACTGGGACAGGCTGAAAGACCTCCCTCAGAAGGGAAGAACAGCCTCTTGCTTGAAGTTAAAGTGGAAAGGTTTCTACCTTTGGTTAGAACTTTGCTCCTTGAGTAACTTTGAAAGGTGAAGGAAGGAGGAAAAATGCAAGAAATCAGAGACTAAAGATGTTCTGACTCTCCTGCATTTTTTGGTGTTTTGCTCTTTACAATTTTTGTTTTTGAAAATCCTTTTAGTTGAAAAACAAGCTTTGCAATTGAGAGTGGTTTTTTGAACAAGGGAGAGGATTTTCTGAGACAGAGATTTTGTGCCCTGCTCTCAGCTGAAGTAATGGTATATATAGGCAAACATAACCTATAGTTTTTGAAAATCAAATGAAAGATGTATAAAATCTTTTTAGGAGGGAAAATCTTCATCATGTGATTCCCTGCCACCTGAGGTAGAGTCTCCTGCTGGTAAACCCCTGGCTCAAACGGCTGAAATGATGTCCTGCATGAAAAGTGGGGAACTTTATCATCCATTGGGCAGCACAGAGGTCTCGAGCGCTCGGGAGTGGTATCGAGCGCTTGGGACTGTCACTCTCGAGCGCTCGGGAGTGAGCCAGGCCCATGGTTTTGGAAAATGGTTCAGAGCGCTTGGGACTGCTCCTGAGCGCTTGAGATTGATTTTGACACTTTATTTATTTTTTTATAGTTCCCAAAGGAGCAAGGTTCCGATTGGTCCGAGGCTTGTTTTAATCCAAATTCATCATCGGGGAGCCTCAAGGCCACAAATTAAGGAAATTCGAAGAGTCCAAATTGGGGTGTCTACACCTAGTCTTTCCCTTTTTCTCCTCTTCTTTTTCCTTCTTGCCATGCCCCCCCTCTCCCCCCCTCTCTCTCTCTATATATATATATATATATATATATCAGTTGTTTTCAGGTCCACTCGCCCGAATTTTTTATGGTCCGGACCTCCCATTTTCAGATCAATTTACGATGATCCGAGCTTCTCAATGTATTCAAAACATGATTTTAAGGGTACCCGCAAGAAATCAGCAAAAAAAAATGACCGGGAAGGGCTAGGCAAGGCAAGGCACTGGTATTGAAGCCGAACCGCCAAGCACAGGACGTGTGGTCATGTCCATGTCACACCAAGGAAGCCCCAAGCCTCGTGAGAGTCAATCAAATCTTCTTTGATTGGTTGTCTTCGATAAATCCTTCGGATTCTTTTTCTATATTTGAAAATAACTGTATATATATATATATATATATATATATATATATATATATATACCCACACACACACGTGTATAGAAGAGTTTAATGAGAAGAACACGTTTTAGTTCTCTGTTGATAAACTTAAAAGTAAAGTTATCATGTGTATGCTAGTCTACAAACTAGTATGCTTTCATCCACAAATCACATACAAGCCTCCATGCTTCTAATGAATGCAATTCAACCCTAAAGACGTATAATTCAATTAAATACGTGAATTAAAATACTAAATATCTGGGACGGGTGCGACAACTGTCCCCCCTAGGAGATTTCATCTTGAAATAGGATTTACTTGACGAAAACAAATGTGGATACTTTTGTTTCATTAATTCCTCACCCTCCCATGTAGCCTCCTCAACCTTGTGATTCCGCCACAAAACTTTCACATAGGGTATCACCTTAGTGCGTAACACTTGCTCTTTTCGATCTAGAATCTCAACCGGTGTCTCCTCGTAGGAAAAATCCTCACAAAGTTCTAACGGTTCCAAACCCAAAATATGTGACGGATCCCCCAAGAACTTCTGAAGCATAGAGACATGGAAAACGTCATGTAGTCGAGCCAACTCAATTGGCAATGCCAAACGATAAGCCATAACTCCCACTCTCCCAACAATTTCTTATGGTCCAATGTATCTAGGTGCCAACTTGCATTTCTTCTGAAAACGTATAACCCCTTTCCACGACGAAACATGAATAAATACAAAGTCACCAACCGCAAACTCCAGCTCACGTCTTCGCTTATATGCATAGCTCTTTTGTCGGCTTTGTGCCATTTTCAGACGTTCTTTAACCAATTTTACCCCATCAGCTGTTTGTTGTATTAGCTCTAGACCCAACGTTTGCTCCTCGACGGTCTGTTGTTCCAACTCTCGAGCCAACATATTCCTTTCACCTACATCCTCCCAACAAATTGGTGTTCTACATTTTCTGCCATATAACGCCTCATACAGTGGCATCCCGATACTACTTTGATAACTGTTGTTGTAAGCAAACTCTGCCAACAATAGATTCTCATCCCACCCGCCACCGAAATCCAGAACACTAGCTCTCAGCATATCCTTTAAAATCTGTATAGTCTACTCTGACTGACCATCTGTCTGTGGATGAAAAGTGGTATTGAATTTCAAAGAGGTTCCCATAGCTCGCTGCAAACTATTCCAGAATCTAGAAGTGAACTTCGGATCCCTGTCACTAACGATAGACATAGGCGCCCCATGCAATCTGACTATCTCATCAACATACAATTTCGCGTATCTATCCGTGGTGTATGTGGTTTTAACTGGTAAAAAGTGAGCCGACTTTGTTAACCGATCAACGATAACCCATATAGAATCATAACCTCCCTTCGAGTGCGGCAAACCTGTCACAAAATTCATTGTCACATGCTCCCATTTCCACTTCGGTATAGGAAGATTCTATAACAAACTCGCTGGTCTTTGATGTTCTGCTTTCACGCGTTGACAAGTCTCACACCCAGCCACGTATTCTGCAATCTCTCTTTTCATACCGCTCCACCAAAAATACTCACGCAAATCCTGGTATAACTTCGTACTTCCCGGATGCAAAGCATAAGCAGAACAATGAGCTTCATCTAATATTTCTTTTTTTATGACAGCATCATCCGGCGCACACATCCTTTTCCCATATAATAGCATTCCGTCACCCTGAACATTAAACTCAGAAAGTTTACCTTTAAGCATTCGTCGTCTGATTTCCTCTAAATTAGGATCCTGCTCTTGCCAATCTCTTATTCGATCCACAAATAAAGGTCGAACACTGGAACGTGCCAACAAAGCTCCATTGCTCCCCAATAAAAACTCCACCCCTATTTGTTTCAACTCACTAAAGACCGAAACTCTTGAACACTGTATACAAGCCAACCTTCTCGCTATCTTTCGGCTCAAAGCATCGGCCACCACGTTCGCCTTACCTGGATGATAATGTATAGAACAGTCATAGTCCTTTATCAACTCCATCCACCGCCGTTGCCTCAAATTCAATTCCTTCTGCGTAAATAAATACCGTAGACTCTGATGATCGCTATATATCTCACACGATACTCCATACAAGTAATGCCTCCATAATTTGAGAGCAAATACCACAGCCGCTAACTCCAAATCATGAGTAGGATCATGAGTTTTCAACTGCCTCGACGCATAGGCAATAACCTTACCCCGCTGCATTAAAATGTAACCCAAACCCTGTAATGAAGCGTCGGTGTAGACCTCTGTACCAACTGGAATCATTAAAATCGGTGCCGATACTAACCGTTTCTTCAATTCAAGGAAACTGCCCTCACACTCATCAGACCACAAGAACTTGACATCCTTTCTAGTCAACTTTGTCATTGGCAAAGCAATGGCAGAAAAACCCTGAATAAATTTTCAATAATAACCTGCTAAGCCAAGGAAACTTCGAATCTTTGAAACATTTTTAGGACTTTCCCAATTCACCACCACCTCGATCTTCTTAGGATCCACACAAACTCCATTAGAAGAGATCACGTGCCCCAAGAATTCCACACGATCCAACCAAAATACACACTTACTAAGCTTCCCGAACAAATGCTTGTCACGTAGAACTTGTAGCACAATACGCAAATGATCCTCATGTTCCTCCTTAGTGCGAGAATAAATCAGAATATCATCAATAAACACGATAACGTAAGCATCCAAGAATGGTCAAAATACTTGATTCATTAAATCCATGAAAACCGCTGGAGCGTTGGTCAAACCGAACGGCATAACCAAAAACTCATAATGACCATACCTGGTACGAAAAGTCATCGTCAATACATCACAATCCCTCACCTTAATCTGATGATAACCCAATCTCAGATCAATCTTAGAGAATACTGCAACCCCGTGCAACTGATCAAACAAGTCATCTATCCTCGGCAACAGATATTGGTTTCGAACTATCACCTTATTCAACTGTTGATAATCGATACACATTTGCATAGTGCCATCCTTCTTTTTAACAAATAAAACTGGTGCTCCCCGCGGCAATACACTAGGTTGAATGAAACCCCGGTCAAGAAACTCTTTCAACTGAACTTTTAACTCAAGCAATTCAGTCGGCGCCATACGATATGGAGTAATAGATATCGGATTAGTACATGGCAATAACTCGATAGTGAACTCAACTTCACGATCTGGCATGATACTCGGCAACTCATCCGGAAATATATCCGCGAATTCATTCACAATCAATATCTCTTCTAGCTTAGGTGCTTTCTTTTCGGTGTCAACAACATGAGCGATGAACCCCTCACATCCCTTACTCAATAAAGATTTAGCTTTAAGCGCCGAAATGAGACATGTAGAACTTACCACAGAATCCCCATAGAATTTAACCTCATCATTGTTCGATAGATGAAACACAACTTCTTTGCAAAAACAGTCCATAATGGCATGATACCCCGACAAGAAATCTATACCCAGGATAATATCAAAATCGGTCATGTCCAATGATAGCAAATCCACCAACAACTTCCTTCCCCTAACAACCAACTCACACCCTGAATAACCCACGCTTATAACAACTACATCACCCATCGGTGTAGAAATAGCTAAAACAATATTTAACACTCTAGCAGGCTTGTCTAAATATTTAGTAAAGACATTAGACACAAAAGAGTGTGTAGACCCAGGGTCTAGCAACACACGTGCATAAAAACCAGAAATAACCAAAGTACCTGCCACCACTCCCGGTGAAGCCTGAGCCCCTTGCCGTGTAACTACAAACACTCTACCCGGCGCTGTAGACCCACTAGCTCCCCTTCCTCTGCCTCCTTGAACACTACCCACAAATGACGCCGTCGGTACTTGCATTCGAGGACATTGCGCCGCCATGTGTCCAGTCTCACCACACGCAAAACACCTGAAATTCTTAACCCCGCTTGTACACTCCTTCAACAAGTGATCTGTAAACCCACAATTAAAATATTGACGTGACACCATCGTTGTTGAACCACCCGCAATTTGCTTGCCAATCCCTTGACCCTATTTCCCTTTCCACCAACCCGATGAACCACCTTGAGATTTACCAAAACTTTGATTTCCAAAGCCATGTGATTTTTGTTGACTGCCCTTGTCATTGCCACCTCCAGACTTTCCAAAAGTTGTCGCCTCGAATTTACTCTTCTTACTAGCCTGTCAACTGTCCTGAATATCCAATCCTATCCTTCTTGTCATCTCCAACAAAGCAGCGTAATCTTCCGTCTCATAAGTTGTCATCTCCAACAAAGCAGCGTAATCTTCCGTCTCGTAAGTTGTCAACCTGGATGCTACCTTTGAAGAAAGTCCAAACCGAAACCGTTTATACTTCTTAGCTTCTGTGTCAACCAAGTCTGTAGCATATTCTGATAGCTTCGCGAACCTCGTCTCATATTCTGGAATAGTCATATCACCTTGTACTAGATGAGTAAAAGCTACCTTTTATCTAAACCTGTAACTCTGCGGATAGTATTGGTCATTGAAACCTTGAACAAAGCGCTCACACGTCACAACCCGTTGAACCATTGGTGTCACACCTGGTAATGCTGCAATCAACTGCTTCTCCGAAGCTTCCCACCAATTTTGTGTCATACCTTTTAAACTGAATGTTGCTAATGTCACCTTCTGGGCGTCGGTCACACCCATGGCATCAAACACCCTCACCACAGACTTCAACCACTTCTCTGCTTCACCGGAAATCACAAACCCCCCGAACTCTATAATGAACAACTTCCTAAACCACTCCAATAAGCCAGTATCTGTTCCACGCTCCGTTGCCTGTGTGGTCTACAATTGCATTAAGGCTGCTTGTTTGTCACGCCCTCGATTTTCAACAAAAATAAATAACCCTTTTCAGATTAAAGATTCTCGCATAACATAGTTAGTACCCAAGAGAGTTCCCCACTAATTAACTTTACAAATAAGTCCCCAAGTTTAGATATTTACAACCTTGGCACCACAGCCCAAATCAACTTAATTACAAGTACGAACCTGTTTAGAATAATACAAACCCAAAAGAAATTCAAGAATAATTAGTTACAAACCCATCTTTGTCAAAAGAAAGTCATTACAAGATGTTTAAGTAACTAAAATGAAGTTAGCTCCCAAAAAGTCTTCATGTCCAAGCACACGAATGCATGCAATCTATTGTCCGGCACTTTGTCCTGAAAAGAAAGATTAGATTGAGCTACACTAGCCTAATAGAAAAATCTTTACCAGTCTTATATGTAAATATGATGACAAGTGCAAAATGAGAGGACAAAGAGACGTAGTTCAAGCAGGAGATAACAATTGACTCATTGGTGTATCGACATTCATTTCGATCATTCAAACATATGCCATTATCACAGATAGTCACACATTTCATAAGATTCATGCACTTTACAACCTCAACACGACTCGGTACCCCAAATTCCCACATTCGGCATTTCCACCCATTGCGTTAACGTATAATACCACGAGGATTACCGTGTTGCCACCCCTTGCATCATGGTGATCCCTAACGACTCGGGTTACCTTATTACCACCCCTTGCATTACGAAACCCGTCCGTCTAAGTCTCTGTATTACCACCCTTTACGTTACGAGACTTCCTAAACCACTTCCGACCCAATCAACTATTTTCTCATACAATATACAAGTTAAGGCTTCCCCATGATCACATTTATAGATGAAACATCATATAATATACCAACGTTATCACAAATGTGCTATGAACAATCACAAATACCAACAATCAATAGAATGCACTTAAACGACGTTTTAACTAAGTAATTTCTTATTCGTTCCTCACTAACAGAAGACCAATGGAACAAGGCTAACATCAAATAATCAAAGGAAGTCAATTAGACAAGCTTAAGATTGGTTAGGAGGTGTCCAAAAGGGTTTAGAAGTGATCGGGGGTTAAAACAATACACGGAGAAGCAATAACCACCATAACTGGTGCTTGCAAAGGAACATGTGGTTACTCCACCTCATTTCCATTAGAAGCAACATCCTCAGCATGAACCGTATGCTCTGAAGCCATTTCCGAATATCTGTTTAAACAACTTAAACAACCAATAGCAAACACAATTTAGAAATATAACTAATACGTTAATCATTAGCTAACTCTAATCCATAAAACACAAAACTCCTACGGTCCACTACCAAACCCCAAACGACTCTCAACACAGAGACTAGAATGTACTAGTGCTCTGATACCAAGCTGTCACGCCCCGCCCCCGCAAAACAGCACCCATTGTGGGCCCGAGTCGGTGCTGCAACATGGCATTCCAAATCACCAATCAAACAACCACTCAACAACAATAAATAACTTAGAATAAACCAGCGGAAGACTTAACATTAATATTAACAAAAGAGTCGACGTTATACACCATATCATTACATACTTGGCATACTAAAGTGCAAGACATCCTTGTTACAAAACGAGTCAATAATATGTACAAAACAACTCACTACCACCGACTCAACCAACAACCTTGAAGCTAGCCCGAGCCAACCCTAAAACGCCGACTGGTAGTGGACCATCCTACGAACCCCCTGCTATCTGGCAATCCGAAGGAAAACCAGGAGTGTGAGAGATATAGAATATATTCAATAAAACTCAACATAAACAACCAACTGAACATCCACAACACATGCAGTGACACGTCTGCCACATTCCATGTATCCAAGGTATTGTGTCCCACATACCAAACTCCCATTCACCGTAAATAGAACAACACGTCCCACGACAAGGTGTGACTCACTCCACAAACCTTATATGGGTACAATCAACATACATCAACACGCATATTAATAGCTAAACCTACAATAGCATGATACACATCCAACAACATGTTAACATCTTATTGAAAACATAACATATCAACACACTCACCTATGAGTCGACCGAAGTATGCCAAACTACGGATTTGGCACCTCCCGATTACTCTGCTTGTTACCTAGCCGCACGCTAAGTCGTATTAGTGATGAGTTCAATGAACGATCAACACAAAACTATAAAGCTAATAAGAAACTAAACGACGCCCAAAGAATGCAAGTATATTTATCTCAAAGACCTAGAAGTATTCCAAAACACATATGAAGTTGAAACACAACAAACCCCCAAAATAGTAAAACATTCTACAACCAGCCTGTCTTTAAATGACTGTAGCATTTTATAGGTTTAGGATTGGATCATGAAACCACCACTGTTAGAAAGTAAATTTCTAGTACAACAATATCGATATATATTTTGTTCCAAACAGATTCCGGATGACAAAGTTATGCTCGTCCAAAGTCACACAATTAGAAACTCAAAACTGTAGGTTTTGTAGATCAGTCAACTTCGAACCAAAGATTGATTTTGCCCACGAAATATTAAGGTACAAACCCTACATATTTTGAAAAGTTTATGAGTCTAGTTTCCAAATCAAAAACCGGTTCGCAAACCCGATACATGTGCTAAGAGATATGCCTGTTTTTCCAAGATGTGTTGGTGTAGCAAATACAGAATTCAGCAGAACAATCTGTGATCGATAATTCATTAAAAATTGCGTACTTAATATTTTTTAGTATTTCCAACACCAAAACATCTCTAACTTACCAATCTTTAAGACCCATAATGACCTATAACCAATAGGGTCGATTAGCTATATTAAAACTGATGAAAAACCCCAGCTCTGAAAGCTATCCAGATTTCTAGAATTCTCAAGTCATCAAAACAACTATTGCCATATGAACTCCCTTCCCAAACATGAGATATAAGCCTAAAATATGGAATTCAAGACAAAGGCAAGAAATCAAGTACAAGAAGATAAGAGTTATCAAAATCAAACCTCAATTCACAAATCGCACACAAGCCCCCACGCTTCTAATGAATGCAATTTAACCCCAAGACGTATAATTCAATTAAATACGTGAATTAAAATACTAAATGTCTGGGATGAGTGCGACACGGGCAGTTGCCCACACCTTGCTAAATAGTAAAAACGCTAAAAGTCAATTATAATGCCATATTTTTCGAGCCGTGCCTAAAGGCACGAGCATGTGCTAGTTCTTTTATATATTTTAGCACATTTAACACATTTTTTCAACCTCAAATAACCACTCCAATAGACTGTTTTTAGAATTTATTTTTCGTTATTCCGAATAAAATTCCCACCCAATAGAAGGTTACCGGTAAGACTAATGACCCTGGCACCTTTCAGGGAAATGGGGACCTGTGTTGTTCCTTAGGGGACAACATGGGGTTGGCCTCATCCAGGTTGTCCATACTTGACAATAAACAGCTCAAATTATATTTCGACCAAATAGATCTCAGTCGTCCAGTTGAGGTAAAATTTGAGCCGTTCATTGCTGAACATGGACTATCCGGATGGGGCCAACACCCATGCTGTCCTTCAGAGGACAGCAGGGTCCCCGAGAGGATGGATTCATTCTATTTTTTCATTTTCAATATTTTTTTACTAGAACTTAATTTTTGTAATTTTTGTTTACTTTTCTTCGTAATTTTTGGGATTAATAGTTTGTCTCGACGAGAGGAATCGAAAAAGTATAAAAATGTGAACTAAAGTTGAAAAAAGTTCACATAAAACGACACACACACAAAATTAGCTATTTGGAAGTATTTTTTTTCTTCTTTAATAAACTTTTTTGGCTTTTGGTTATTATATTTTAATTTTTTTGACTTTTCTCGTCAAGAAAGATAATTAATCCAAAAAATAAAACATGAATTCAACATAAATTCAAAAAAATGGACAAAAATACCGAACAAATAATGCAAAAAATAGAGGGTGAACTCACCCCTCAACCAGGAAACTGATTCCATCAAATTTAAGACGCTACGTCTCTTGCTTAGCGAGGGTTAGGAATATTATCGAAATAAAGAAGAAAATTTCAAAATTGAGAGCTCAACCTTTTTTAGGGTGTGTTCCACCAACAAAAATAATTATTTATTTTTTAAATAAGTATTTATTTTTAAATTAAAAGTGATGTATTGTGAAAGAATGACTTGTGTCACGCTCTCGATTTTCAACATAAATAATAATCATTTGTAATAAATAAAATCCTCGCTGAAGTACAGATAATACCCAAATAACATTTCTTTTTCCTGTTCTCAAATTAAATACACCTATTTAATCCTGGCTCGAGGCCCCAAATTATCTCATATAAGTATCCGAAGCTAAATAACGTTACAATTTACAAAAAAAATACTCTTCTGAACACTTCTCTTGAAAACCCTTCAATAACATGATCATGCATGTGCACCACGTATGCCAAGCCAATTCCTGAATTATACCTGAAATTTATAATAGGTTTGAGCAAACACGCGCCCAGTAGAGAAGTCTTTACACAAGCTATATGAAAATACGATGAGAGATGCACCAGAGAGGAATGAGTTTTCAAGGAACAAGCACAAGCAACGCGGAACTACCGCAATAGACAAATGGACATCGACTTCAATGTTCTAAGCATCATATCGGGATTCCTATCAAGCTCATGTCAAACTTGAAGCTATACTAAGTTCACATCAAGTCAACAAACCTACAGTGGGTTCTCAACCACTTCATTTACTTCATGCATGAACATCACCATCTAACTCAATTTCACGTTACAGAATATCAAATCTCTTTCCCTTAACACTTTCCTTTTGATTGCAAATGACTTGGGAAAACCAAACCAAACCAATACGAGTCAAGCTCCGTGATTCGAGCTTGAATACCGGAGTCCGTTGATTTGTTCCCAAATACCGGAAACCGTTGATTCGCTCAAGAATTCCAGAGGATTTTCATCAAAATCCTTTAACCAAACCCAAAATCCTCTCGTTAACTTCGTAAACCAATAACGTGTCGTTTAGAGTCTGAGCCGAAGCTCCTGCCAGGCACTTACTCGATAACGAGCCCTGAAGACAAATGATATGAGCATCTAGCTCCTGCCAGACATTTACTCATCTAAGAGTCCTGAAAGCATACAATATGAGCATCTAGCTCCTGCTAGGCATTTACTCATTTAAGAGCCCTGAAAGCATACACTATGAGCATTTAGCTCCTGCCAGGCATTTACTCATTTAAGAGTCCTGAAAGCATACAATATGAGCATCTAGCTCCTGCCAGGCATTTACTCATTTAAGAGCCCTGAAAATCCTTTTTGCGTCCATTTAACATTTACAGTCTTTCCACATTCCCGTGTCACAAACATCAATCATTCAATCGAATCCAAAAGCCGTTTAATCAATCACAACTTAATCATCCCAAACAGTTAAATCACAACGTCGATGAGATTTCAAGCATTCTAAACGATCTACCAATACACCACATTGATTATATTTCAAAACGTCCCAAATAGTCAACCATTGCATGACTCCGACCCATGAATTAATACACATCCTTCCCTTTAAGTAAACCATAGTACCACACGTTACGTACCAACCCATCACCACCCTACGGCATACCTTTTGCTATTGTTGACACCTAGACCTCATGGGATAAGCACCCAAAGAGTTAAAAGGAAACAACAAGATGGATCACGAGAACATGAATTTCGGTCTTACCTTTCGGATCACTAGACGGACACCCATCTACCCACTCGCACTCACCATAATGCCTCGCATATCCTACGACACTCCGAAACAACCTTACGATGTATCATTCATTTACAACGTTACCCGAAGATTACGTTTTACGAGTGTCTCGGGAATGAGGATGATCAACGAGTCACCAAAGGACAAGCCACTAAGCTTATAGATGGTTTAAGGGAGTTTTAGAGGTGTTAGAAGTGATCGGGGCTCAAAATAACGAAGTTTGGAACAAAATAGTGAAATCTGGGGATAAGCTCACCGTATCGATACGGGGAAAATCCGTATCGATACGGGTTGGTTACGAATCTGTCCAGCTTGTGGGGTATCGATACGGTTTAAGGGCCGTATCGATACGGGAGGCTTTCGAGCAGTTTCTTAGCAGGTTTTCGAGAATTCGACCACAGCAACAACAACAACCAAAGCACGATTTTCATGTACAAGACCAACTCATAAAACATATAGAGTGTGTAAGAAATCCCTACCTCGAGTATCAAGCCGAACCCCAACGAGAGATCGAGCCCTAGCTTCCAAAATCGACTCCGAGAGCAATACACCTCCACCGAGCACTAGCCAACGATGTACGAGCTCCAATACGCGCGTAGATGATGGATTGGAGGTTGGTTTACATGGGTTTTAAGTTTGGGGTGGAGTTTTTGAGTGATGGAGTGAGAGAGAGGGAGGAGCCGAGAGAGGGGAGTGAGATCGGGAGAAGAGAGAGAGTGGAGGAGTATTTTACTCCTCTACACCCACACCCACACATATATATACTAATACAATTATAAATTGCACTTACACCCCTCTACTAACAATCTTATCACATCGACCCCAAATCAAATAAACTCAACAAATTTTATATTTTCCTCATTTATTCCATATTCTAACATCAATAAATCCTTTAAACGATTTTTTTAAAAAAAATATGGGTCTCTACAACTTGTATTGTAGAACAATAAATAAGTATTTAAAAAATATGAATCTTAGCGAAATGAGACCTAAATGAGAACAAAAAAGAGGTTTGCTTAGATAAAAGTGCAATTCCAACCAAATTCCAAAATAGAGAATGCATGTGACATATTGAGGGGACATTTTGTAATCTATCACAACTTTTTGTATTTTCGCCATTTTTAGAGATTTGATCTCCAAAATGGAGTTGTGGTAATCATTTTTGGAGACCCCAAAAGTAAATTTGGAGACTAAATTTTTATTAAAAAATAAATAAATTATAGAATCTTCTTTCAATATGTCACATTCATTCTCTATTTTGGAGTTATGGAGCTTGGTTGGAGTTGCCGTAAAGAAGAGAAATCCCTATGATGTCTAGCTACTAGGGTTAAGGTCATTTTGTGGAGTATTTTAGATAGAAATTGCCCTTTAGTTTGTTTGTAAATGTATTTTTGTCAATCTAACATATGCTCCATGATTTTTTAAATACTCCTAAATAGAGGTAATAAATAAGTTAAAAATAGTCAAAATAAAAGAAGTATACGAGTAGTATTTTTTCAATCCAATGTACTACTTAAAAATTCTCCTCGTCATTTCATTTTGAAATTTGTTTAACCCCCTCCGGCTAATTTACTGCAGGCCTGGACGGCTAGAAGATGAATAAAGAAACGAAAAATTCAAAACCGCCATTAAAGTTCATTTTTAATTTTGTTTCTGATTTACAGTTCCCAATTGAAACTTTGAAAATTCAAAAACCAGAGTTTTCAATGGAGTAAATTGTCCCAGGTTATATACTTGTAAGTTGTAATCCCTATTCGTTCAGAATCAGAACCACCCCAAAATCTCAAATGGAACAAAGCTCTTGGCACAGCTGCACAGGTACCTCTCTCTCTCTCTCTCTCTTCGCCTCTTTCTTTTCGTCTCCCTCTTTCTCTCTCTTCGTTGTTATTTTTTCTGGGTTTTTTTGGGGGCAATTTAGATGCTTAAACATAATATGTTTGGGGGTTTAGTGAGTAAACACCCCTTCAGGAGTAATGGGTATGCCGTGAATCCATTCAAACTAGGAGGAGTATTAAGCTTTCAGGGGCCTGAAGCTGTGGCTTTTTTCTAGGCTTCTGCACAGGGCCGGCCCTGCCCTGTTTATACCCAGTTACCCACCGTTTGGTCGCTGAGATTGCTCAGGAGAAGAAAAGAATTGAAGAAAGTTGTAGAAATTTTCATGTTTTTCTGTTTTGGTATCTAAAAAGAAAAGCACCGAGCTTAACTGAATTAGACAGTCATATTATGCTTAGTAGAAGTACTACATTTCTTTGTCTTTTTCCGTAAATTTTGGTGGGCATTTGAAGTTAATGCCTTTTTCTTCTTCTTGTGTTTGATATCAGTTAATCAGCATTGAAAGGGAGCATTTTGTTTTTAATTTTGAATGTAGTCTTGGATTTCACAGCATTATGTCCCTTGAGTTCCTCCATTTATGGAGGTTAGTGGGGCCGCTATTTCAGATGGTAAGACTTTATAACTAGCAGTCATTTCGTGCATATATCTTGCCAAGGACCTCCCCTGCTCATACCCCTGTCGATTGGGGATTATATGGTACTGTTAATGTTGTTGTTGTATAGGATTTCAGCTCAGAACTCTATCTGCAATTTCATGTTTTTCAGGGATTGATTCATTGGCGTAGATGCAAATGTAATTTGCTGGACAACTATGTCAATCCTTAGTAGATTCTTTCACAGAAGAGCCCCAGATGGCTTGCTTGAATTCGTTGACAGAGTATACGGTAAAGGAACTTGATTCTCAAACGTAAACCTGATGATATATTATTACATTCAGTTATACACTGTTACATTGACCTTCTGGGTGGTGTTGGGAAAGCCTTGCGAAATCTGTCTGCACCTTCTTTTGGCATGAATTAGTACTCATTTCTTTCTTGTTCAAAAATAAAAACAATTAAGGGCCTTATATTCATTACATATTGGGTGCAAGCCCCTAAGGTGAGGAGTAAATAAGAACCTCCAGTTTCCCCAGAAGGTAAGATAAGTTCCTTTTGGTGTGGAGAGTTCAACCAATATGAAAACTAATGTTGGGTAATGCCCATATCTGTGATTCTGTGAATACAAATACCATTTCTTGTTTGTTACTCATGCACAGTTTTGTGTTAATTTTGGGGTTTTTATGGTTTGTGTACCTTTGCAGTGTTTGACTCTTGCTTTTCAACCGAAGTTTTGCCCGATGGATTGTACCAACTTTACTTGCATGAGACCATAACAGAATTACATGAAGCATTCCCGGAATCATCATTTCTCGCATTCAATTTCCGAGAAGGAGAGAAGCAGAGTCAGTTTGCCGAAATTTTGTGCGAGTATGATGTAACTGTCATGGATTATCCGCGACAGTACGAGGGTTGCCCCCTGCTGCCGCTGTCTTTAATTCACCATTTTCTTCGTGTTTGTGAAAGTTGGCTATCAGGTTGGAACCACCAAAATGTTGTTCTGCTCCATTGTGAGAGAGGGGGTTGGCCCCTCTTGGCGTTTCTTTTATCTAGTTTCTTGATTTTCAGAAAGTTGCATAGTGGGGAACGAAAGACTCTTGAAATTGTCCATAGAGAGGCTCCTAAAGGTCTGTTACAGCTCTTGTCACCTTTAAATCCATTTCCCTCTCAGCTTCGCTACCTCCAATACGTGTCAAGAAGAAATATATCTCCAGAGTGGCCTCCTCATGAACGAGCTCTTTCTTTGGATTGTCTCATTATTCGTGCAATCCCAAGCTATGACAATCAAAATGGGTGTAGGCCACTTATCCGTATTTTTGGAAGAAACCTTCTCAGCAAAGGTGGTCTGACCACTCAAATGTTGTTTTCCATGTCCAAGAAAAATAGAAGTCTTCGATACTACCGCCGGGTAAAGAGTTTCTTGTTTGTAATTTTGCATGATTTTTGGCACTGCTTTTTCTTGCGTGGGTAGGTGCCACTAACGATGCTATTTTATTGCAGAAAGACAGTGACGTTATCAAGATTGATATTCAGTGTTTGGTGAAAGGGGATGTTGTGTTGGAGTGTGTCCACTTAGACTTGGAACCTGAAAGAGAAGTTATGATGTTTCGTATCATGTTCAATACTGCTTTTATCCGGTCTAACATCTTGATGCTAAATTCTGATAACTTGGATATTATGTGGGATTCAAAGGTGCGCTATCCAAAGGGATTTCGAGCAGAGGTGAATATTTTATGACTAGCAAGAGCTGAGTATTTGATGGAACTTAGTTTACTTACGCTGGCCAATGGTCATACATCTCATTACAATGTTATTCTGCTTAAATTCAGGTTCTGTTTGGCGAGGTTGACAGCATCTCTCCCCCAAAAGCTCAAACTACAATCTTAGATGGTGAGGAGAGAGGTGGATTGCCCCTTGAAGCTTTTTCTAGGGTTCAAGAACTTTTCAGTGGTATTGATTGGGTTGATAATGGAGACGATGCTGCGTTTTGGTTGTTCAAACAACTCTCAGTGCTAAATGACGTAAAAGAACTGTCAATGTTGCGGAGTAGAGCGAGTACATATTTATCACCTTTTGATTCCGAAGAAGAAAATAACGCGTCTAGCATAGCTGATAGCTTGGATTTTCTGGACGCAGATAAGGTTAATAACCTGACAAACACTAGTGCAACGGGTTTGAATTTCTTGGATGATCCTTTATCTCAGGATTCTACTTCAGATGAAGTATCTGATCCTAAGATGTCTGTGGATGCACCAAAGATGCTGGATACTGTTGATTCAATACCATCTCCTCTTGAAGGAGTTGTTCAACAGGATATGGATGTGACTTCAACACCTTCAAATCAAGTTCCATCTGTAACTGTTGAGGAACAATCTTCAGTTCTGAGTGAAGAGGGTCCATCTTTTTCTTCGATTTTGCCACCAGCCCCTCCTTTTTTTGGTACATATGCCGTTCCACCTCCTCCGCCTCCGCCTCCGCCTCCTCCTCCTCCGCTTTTCCAAATTAATTCTACTAGAGGAACTTCACTGCATCCACCAGCACCACCAGCTCTGCCTCCACCTACTACAAATTCTAGTGGAGGATCTCCTCCTCCTCCACCGCCTCCTCCTCCTCCGCTGCCTACTACTACCAGTAGAGGTCCGTCACCCTCGCCTCCTCCACCACCGCCTCCGCCTCCTGCTACCAGTACAGGTCCTCCCCCGCCTCCCCCGCCACCTCCCTTGCCGCCTATTATCAGTAGAGGTCCTTCTAAGACGCCTCCGCCGCCGCCTCCTCCTCCTCCGCTTACTAGTAGAAGCCCTCCACCACCTCCACCACCACCACCTCCTCCACCTTTCGTTACAAGTAGCCATCTTCTGCCACCTCTTCCACCTCCACCTCCCCCTCCGCCTCCCACTGCAAGTAAAGGTCCTCCTCCACCTCCTTCCTCAAGGAAAGGCCCTCCCCCGCCGCCGCCGCCACCTCCTTCTTCAATCTCTGTTAGGGGTCCCCCGCCTCCGCCTCCGCCACCTCCTCCCCTTTCCTCTTCCTCTAGTCAACCATCAACACTGGCACCCCTACCACCCCCACCCCCACCGCTACCATTGGCACCACAATATGCTGGTGTTGCCACGAAGAAGCCGCCACCACCACCTCCGCCACCTCTTTTAGGTCTCAGCCCTAGCATTAACACAAAGCCACCACCACCACCTCCACCTCCTCCAGGACCCCCTCGACAATCTTCCAATCCCTCTCCTCCTCTGGAGGCACCAAAGCCTCCCGGGGCTCCCCCTCCACCTCCAAGTCGTGGTTTGGCACCAGGTCCACCTCCACCTCCACTGCCTGTGCCAAAGGGCTCCAGTGCTCCACCACCACCACCTCCATCTTCCGGAAGAGGAAAAGCCTCATCAGGTTCAACAAGTCATGGAAGGGGACGAGTTGGTATAGGTTCTATTCCTCCTAAGCGGAATTCATTGAAGCCATTACATTGGGTGAAAGTTACACGAGCAATGCAAGGGAGTTTATGGGCTGACTCTCAAAAACAGGAAAATCAGACAAAGTATGTGGATTTGAAATTCTTATTTGAAACCGGATTCTTATTTCTAGAACCTCCTTTTCAGATGTTGCAGTTGTAATTTTTGGAATTCTTTGGACCATTACTTTAGGATTGCCTGAATCAGAAGTTCATTAAAAAATTTGGCATCTTTGGATGTCGTGTGAGCTTAGTTGTTGCCTATAGCGCAATCACCGATACTAAATATGGTGAAGCCTTTCGATGATTTAATTATGACTTCCACTTAATTTCACAATCCCATAGTTGATAACTTGATACGATGTATCTTCTGAGCTTTATGTGCTTGGCTTGTGCCGCGTCTTATTTCCTCTTTTGTTTTGTATACATCATTCTTTCATCTCCAGTAAAATTCTTTGATATCAAATGGTGACATTTCCTTGTAGGGCCCCTGAGATTGATATATCAGAACTTGAAAGTCTGTTTTCAGCTGCTTCTACTTCAGATGGCGCTGACAAAGGTGGAGGTCGACTTGGTTCTAAAATCAACAAACCTGAGAAAGTGCAATTGGTAAGCAACACAAGTTTCTCCTTTTAGCTTCATCGGAACTTGTTAGAGCAATTAGTTTCTGAATGCATACAGCTATGCTTTTACTTGAAAGTAGTTAGGTAAAATTGACTTCAGCTCCTTAGTTAATGAAGTTGCAGTCAAATTGATATTGTATCTTTTGGGAATGTCAATTTGGCATTTGTGATTACCGACGGAAAATGATACGGATGAGTTCATTCATTTCCGCTGTTGATTTGCTTAGGCCTAATGCTGGGGTGTTTTAGGCTAATCGCTCTGGGTAACTATATAGTAATGCATGTCCATCTGATTTTTTCTCATCTTCTTTGTCTATCCAATTTTCAACTAGAAGAAAGGAATTTCCACGGAACATGAGAAACATCCAACCAGATTGAGTTGCAATCAGAACTTCAAAACTAGTAGTCATTTTAACTTAATGGGTGGCTTTACCCCAGACTACACGCTAACAACCTTGGAAGCTGCTCGGTGGATTTGCTCGATCATATATTAAGGAAACAGCACATTTTAACTTCACGGAGATGGTGGAGATTGATTCTTTCATAAGAGGGATGAATGATGCCTGGTTGAGGCAGAGGGGGCCACATTTATGAATGAGATGCTGATTGCGAGCTCATGTTAACACTTTGGCATAACTCTATATGCTGGTCTTATATAACATTAGGGTACCGTTCGCAGTGTTTTTACTTCGGCGACTTAGACAAATATCTGACCAAGGTAATTTGTATGTCCTGTTTGTCTGCGGAACGCAAAATATGGTCTGCTGCAAAATAATTTTCAATTATATCAAGAAAGGCAAAGAAGTTGAGATATCCTCGTGGGTATCAAGAAGGGAAGGCCTCCGCTGCATGCTATGTCCGTAGGATTCATACCATACTACCAGCAAGCTTCCATCTCGAAGAGAATAAGTCCGGCTGTCTTGCCTCCAAGTGAGTGAGCTCGCCTCATAATGACGTATCCTAAGTATCATGACATATTCATGTTTCTTTTGTTCCAGAGCAATGGATGATACTGAGGTTACGTAGTCTAAGACTATAGTACATGGACTTGGTAGTTAAGGAGCGCCTGTGTCGCATGACAGGGCATAGATATGGGTGTTTATCTTTGTCAGACAATGGCACCCATCCTGTCAACTCTGATAGAGGATGAGTTAAAGAGTAGGTTGGTAATAATACTTATTTTTGTTGAGTTGTTGAGTTGTTAGCACATCTTAACGGTCACTAGCAGTGAGCACATCACATTTGTTCACTTCTTACCAGAACAATGTCTTTACTTCTCTTGACGACGAGCCCAACAGTCTTTCCATCATAGAAAAGCTAATTCTTTTTCTATTTCTTGTTGTTTTTGGTAGTCCATCACTCCATCATTAGTCCCTAATTGACAATTTAGTTGTGGTGTTCATTTGAGTGAACTATATGGAGCATCTCTTTTGTTGTCAAATTTATGTACCAGATGAAAGTGGTGTGCAATTTCATCCAGTTTCTTTTTCTTTATGTTACCTCTCTCATATCTGTTTTCTGAAGTAAATGTTTCTATTGATTTCAGAAAAGAAAGAGGTAAAAAGTTCTTATCGGTTCAGTTTAATAATGTTCTCTTTGTGCTTCTTTCTTTCAGGTTGATTTGAACAGAGCAAAAAACTGTGAAATCATGCTCACTAAAATAAAAATTCCGCTTTCGGATGTGATTGTAAGCTCACCTTTTCCTCTTCCCATTGCACACACATTTATGTGAAAGCAACTTTAGTTTTCTTACAGATCTATTTCCAAATGGATAATTATGAGTTGTTTATCATGTACATGATTGCACAACTTGTCAAAGTCGAACATCTTTCTCTTTTTTTCTTCCTTTTAAAACAGATTTTGTCAAATTCAACCTTCTACTTTTGCATAATGTTAGCATTTAATGTGCTGTTTTCAAAGTCTGAGTCTTGATTTGTTTGAATTCTTTTTATTACTAAGGCTATGTCATATTTGATTTATGAATGGAGATTTTGTAGAAGTAACAGCCAACAGGGTGGGGGTTAGCTGAATGACCGTGCCTGGTTTCTACCGATGGGGTCTTTGTTCCCTCACTGTACTATATTTCCTTTGAGTTTTATTTGTACTCTTGAGAAGAGCGATATTGATATTACCTAGAGCTTGACTTGAAGAGCAAGAATCTTTCAGGGTTCAATTTTTTTGTTTATATGGAGTCCTTCCTCAGCGACACTAGGAATCCAGGGTTGCAAATCCGGTCTAGAAGCTTGAGTTAAGAGCAAGAATCTTGTGAAAACCAGTCCCTCCGAGAAATAACCCCACTTCAAAATAGGACGGAACTTCTCTAGAAAATAAATCTCAGAGGGACAAAAGAAAAGCTACAAAGCAAGAGCATATCACTGGTTTAGATTAACACAAAAAGAACAATTTTTTTATTGTAGACATCAATCTTCTAAAATGTTCAAAGAAAAGGATGTTGACATCAACCTTCAGTATTTATTCAAACATATAACTTAGCATTTATAATTATTATTTTTCTTGAAGGTTGTGGGTGAGGAGGGATTTGAACCCATGACACCGTGGTTTGTAGCCACATGCTCTAATCCTCAAAGCTACTAGCCCCACCTCGTCTCACTCAATATGTTCCTGGAAGTAGACCTAAAAAAGGAACATTCTTATTTTAAACTATAATTGTATATAATATGAACGCTTCTGCAAGCCCTCCCAACCCTAAGACTCTTTTATGTGCCCCTCGCTACTCCACTCTGCTCCCACTTGTGCAATCAGGGCTGGCACTTATTTAAACTGGAATATCCATGCAGATTCAGTCTTTTGAATCTCAAAGATTGAGTTTGGGCCTTGATTAACAGGATGACTCATCCAGAATGACGTGTCTGTCTTGTTTATTAGCTTGCTATCTTTCAGGAGAATAAAATTCTCAATTGTTCAGAAGATTGTGCAAGCGCATGCAACTCCATTGGTTTGTGCACTAGTAAATCAGTGACAGCTTCATCTGTTGTAGTTAATGTAACAGAAGTATACGTTGCGGTATAATGTATTATTATTGTTTCTTTTTGTTTCTCATCCCTCATGCTGTTATAAATCAATCTGTTTATCTTGAAGTACCATCATAGAACTTCGGTGTGCTACAAGTTAAAGATGTTCTCTTTCCAGAATGCTGTTCTTGCTTTGGATTCTTCAGCCCTGGACATTGACCAAGTGGAGAATCTCATAAAATTTTGTCCTACAAAAGAAGAGATGACGATGCTTAAGGCACTGCCCTCCTCCCTCTCCTCCTTGTTATCTAATAGCACTGCTTTTTTATTATATTCTTTGGCCTACTTCTGTGCCTCTATGTGCAAACTGCAAAGGCTTTATCATCCTACAATAGCTTGAAGTTGTGTTGGACTTGTAACTATGTGCTGATCTTTAACTTAGCAGTATATTTTACATTTAGGAAGATATCTATAGCCTGCTTGCCTTGGGATAGGGAGTGTTTTTGAAGGCAAAACCATCAGTCGCGCGTTTGTGATGAGTGGTTTTGTTGATGAGATTGATAAGTGTTCGACACTTTCTCAAAGTGTTAGTTTTCTTGACATGTAAAACTAAAAGTACAAGGAAACTTGGTACGATGCTGCTGTCTACATTTCAAACTGTGCTAGAAGTCGAAAAAGTTTTCCTGTTCCAAATGGAAGTAGTGTTATTTAGATTGGTGTCTTGATTGATTAATTGTTTGGTTTCTCCAAATTACTTTCATGGGTTTTGAGTGTTACGTTGAAGCCCAAAATGTAGGGGGGAAGGGTTAAGAAGTGTTTAAATCGGTTAAAAAAACTCAACTTTAAGGTGCTACAAGGACAAGAGAGCTGAAGCAGGAGAAATGCTTCATGAAACTGACTTGGACCTTTGCTGAAAATGGAAAGGTTTTTTTTTTATCAGTTTGAAATACTCATTTTTTGATTTCAGGGTTGTGGTAGACTTTTATCTGGTATATCCTGTTCTTTTATGCCTTAAGATGATTTCAAAGCATGTTTAACTAATTTATTTGTTCCTTAATGGTATTATTATTTTTTCAGAACTACAGTGGGAACAAGGATATGCTTGGAAAGTGTGAACAGGTTCTATTCTTGTCTTGATCATGGAGGGAAGCGAAAGCATCTTGCATATGAATTGCTAACAAATATTGTGATTAATGAACAAATTTCAGTTTTTCCTGGAGCTGATGAAGGTCCCACGAGTAGAATCTAAATTGCGAGTATTTGCATTTAGCATTACTTTTTCCAGTCAGGTAGAGTGTTCTGGTGCTTTTTGTTTCTCATATGCAAAATGCTATCATCAATTCTTGCTGTACGTGCTTATACGACTTTGTCCAGGTGAATGAATTAAGATGTAACCTGGACACAATAAACGGTGCTGCTAGAGAGGTACGTCCTCTCATTTTTGGGTTTGTAAAGTTAGCTCTTGCAAGTTACGCCAGATGATTTCAAAAACTAATAAATATACCATCTGCTTTTTTGTAGGTTAAAGAATCAGCGAAATTGCGTCAAGTAATGCAGACAATTCTCACTTTGGGAAATGCATTGAACCAAGGCACTGCTCGAGGTATTCTGTAGGACTAGCTTGTCATGATTTACGGTTCCTTTTTTGGTGGAAGCCTTTTAACATTGATGTCCTCTTTCATATTGCAGGATCTGCTGTAGGATTCAAATTGGACAGCCTACTCAAGCTGTCTGATACCCGTGCGAGGAACAACAAAATGACGCTGATGCATTATTTATGCAAGGTAGACCAGTTTAAAGTCTCACTTGGAAGGCTTTGTTGAGTAGTGATCTGATACATGTGTGGTTTACTCTTGGGTTGTTTTGGTTGATGAGAACTTGTCTTGTTTAGCTCACCTTCATTTATTTCATTAATCTGTTGTTCATAAGGACCTTGGGAGTTTTAAGTAATACCCTGGAGAAGTCTGCATATGCCTGAAAGGATGCATGTGCACCTGTCTTCTTTTGTAAAGGATCTTGTAAGAATTTTTTGGTTACTAGATATTTTATAAAGCGTAACACTTGAGTCCTCTTTGCCAGTCCAAATTTTGTTTCTCTGGAAATCACTAATTTCAATTGAGCAGATTGTACAACCCAATTTATTTCATGTGAGGAAATTTTGTGATCATATTTATATAGATTCTTCAATTTGCTTTCCATCATTCCATGCTTGTTACTCATTTGACTCTTGCTTCTTCTTTACTAGTTCACAGTATATGGTTTAACAATATTTCTATTTAATTGTGAGTATGTTGTTCTTTTGCTTCTTTTAAAGTTTTTTTGGGTACCTCATGTTTGTGTGATGCTATAGTCAATTTTCTTTCTTTTCTTTATTAGATCCTTGCCGAGAAGTTACCGGAGTTGCTGGATTTTGATAAGGATCTTGGTCATTTAGAAGCGGCCTCCAAGGTATGTTCGACATGGTATATAGGTGCAAGATTTTTACTAAGATTTACTATTGCATAATTAGGGTGTCTATAGTAATATGGACAATATATTGGTTCTTCCATCTGCAAATGGCCAGATTCAATTGAAATCTTTAGCTGAAGAAATGCAAGCTGTGAGTAAAGGTCTTGAAAAGGTTGAGCAGGAACTCACCGCTTCAGAGAATGATGGTGCCATCTCTGCAGGCTTCCAAAAGGTGAGGGTTGTGCTTGGGACTCATGGTTTCTTACTTTCTTCATTGAGAAGCATGTGCCCATTAGGTTATTCATTACGATGCTAATGTACACATGGATTCACAATCTGAAGTTCCTATATGTTTGTCAGTAATGTTGCTAGTACCCTTAGAAGAACTCATATTTTTCAAGGGTAACTATAGGTTGCATATCTTGGCAAGTTAAGATTCTCGTTTTCACGTTTTACGTTTGTCCTTGGGAATAGAGTAAAGAAATTTTTTCCTATTTTTACTGGAACTTCATGCATGATCAGAATGTTGGTTTAATGGAAAAATTGGTTTTTGTCTGGTGTTGATGTTGAGAATCGGTCACTGGATTAACTAACAATGGATGCTATATAATAATTGAAAATTCGTGTTGGTTTGCTTTTCCAGAGGGAAGGTACATGAGTTGTTTGTTGAATAGTGTATGTGCTTGAACCAGTCCCTTCTTGAATCTCTCTACAAACTTCCATTTTTCACTTATTATTTTTTGTTGATAGGGTTTTCCACACACTCTTAAGAATCTTAACTTATGCTAGACTAGAATACCTTGATTAATGGTTGTTAGTTATCACAGGCTGAATATAAGCAGGGGCGGAGGAATTAAGAGACAAATTGGGTCAATTGACCCGACTGCCTTCCATTTTTCACTGGGGAGACTTATACTTCACACCCAAAATATGCTTATTTGATCCCACCACTTTAAACTCCTAATTTGCCCCAACTCATATCAAAGGTTTGGTACTCAGAAAACTCAGGAGAGCAAATAGAATCTCCTCACTAGTTTTCTTCTACCACACAAAGACAAATCTCCAAACATCTAAACCCTAAACCCGGTATCCCCATGGAGATCAACTGGGAGGCAAGATTTGAGAACCTCTCTCTCTCGGATCCAGAGGTCCAGAGGTCCAGAGCTGAACTTTTTTCTTTTTTCTTTTTTCTTTTTTTATTCAGATTCACGTATTGAGAATCATAATTTTGCTGTTGGTGGTGACTTTGAAGCAGATTTCCAATATAGGAACAAAGGAGAAGGGAATATCTACTGAATGACCAAAATTGTAATTATTATTATATATATATATGTATGTACCCCACAAATGAAAAATCCTAGTTCCGCCCTTGAATATAAGTACACAACTGCTAGTTTAGGGAGCCTTAAAATAGACATTAGTTTTCTCTGTCAAGTAAATGTAATAGTAAAGTTGGTGGGTAGTCTTGGGCTTCTTGCTGTTACAAGGGTCATGGGTAGAACTCATTTAAACTTTAAGGTCATGTGTGTTTGCATTCACGTAAAGTCTAGGTGGTATCTGCTTCAAACTATTGTTCTCTGGGATTGGTTATCATCCTTGATTTTGAACTCTTGAGTGTTCTGTTAGAAATAAAGTTTGACGGAAAATATCTAAAAATGCTCGTTTTTTCATGCAAACAAAAGATTCAATTCTTCATCTTTCAGGCCTTGAAGATTTTCCTCAATACTGCTGAAGCTGAAGTAAGGTCACTTATCTCCTTGTACTCTGAAGTGGTGAGCCTCAATTTCTGTCTTGTAATTTGTTAATATCTGCTGGTTCTCAGTGAGTTAAAGTTTTCTGTTACACTGTCTTGTAGGGAAGGAGTGCAGATTCGTTGTCTCAGTATTTTGGGGAGGATCCCGCTAGGTGCCCTTTTGAACAAGGTTTGATTTTAATTTTCCACATTAATTGCTTCAATTTCTATTGATGTAAGGTTGAGATTCACTATCTTGTTTCTGTTTGACCTCCCTTCCCACGCACCCACCACCACCAACACACGCACAAACACACA
The DNA here is from genome assembly GCA_018127125.1 of Rhododendron griersonianum. Lineage (NCBI taxonomy): Eukaryota > Viridiplantae > Streptophyta > Magnoliopsida > Ericales > Ericaceae > Rhododendron > Rhododendron griersonianum. The sequence continues at coordinate 22,471,266 of CM030798.1, forward strand.
TCAATAGTCTACATGGATTCTGTTCAAGAATTCTCTGTATTTAGGCTAGATGACAAAATGGAGGAAAAAACTCTGGCAATTTTCATTAGTTATTTGTTTGTAGAAAACTCTATGAATCAATAAATTTCATGACGCTCTCCAAAAAGTTAGATATTCTACTATCGTCAGTTGTCACCGTCTAAGGAGTTAAGAAGCATCAGGACCCGTGTTATCTGGGATATGGACCATTACAGTATAAGAACTGGGAGTGGGAACTTGGTACCTCACATGCCTTTAATTTTAGTTAGTGGGGTAGGCTTGTATACATTAGACTGTTAAAATGTGCGTCTTGCAAGCGGTAGACCCCCAATAATACCGATATCTATTTTTCCACTTATTCATAGAAAACAATTTCTATGAGCATAATGACCAGTTTATTTGCATTTTGTCTTTCCATAACTCTACAATCTCTCCATCGTTTAGCATATCACATTTGAATTTTATTTTATTTTTTTGGAAAAACTTGGGAGGATCACTGCAGATTGCTGAATTCACTGCTTTGGAATGAACGTATAGTACTTTTGTTTACCATGTCAGGGAACGTACATTCTAAAACGTTTCTCTAGGGTTAGTGATTCCAGGTTATGTAAATCATGACTCTAGAATACTTCAATGTTTTTCTTCCTCTACCAACACCATTGTAGTATTATTCTATCGACATGATTTGGTATTTTGGTATTTGTTCAGCTTGTCTGGAGATGACTAATAATTAGTGCCCTTTCTTAAGCTCTGATTTGCATGATTTCTGCATTCTTATATTAGATTTGTTGATGGTTCTAAAAGTGGAAGCTAATTACAGTTACTGAAGTACACGCAGATTGTATAGGATTTGATGACCAGTACTTTCTTCTTTCCATGTAGTTGACTATCTGGTCTCCATTTGCGTAGGCTGACTGCTGAACCTTTTTTGGGTTTCTGTTTGCAGTTACACAGATTTTGGCAGTCTTCTGTAAGATGTTCAACAAAGCACGTGACGAGAATGAGCAGCAGGCAGATGCTGAAAGAAAGAAGCTAGAAAAGGAAGCCATGAAGGAGCAGGCAGCATCTCATTCTGCAAAAAAAGAGGGTGGCGATGCAGATCGAACAAAACCTAATTACCGAAAGCATTCCCGATCAAACTCTGTTAATGAAGCACTAGGAAGCCTCCATAATCTCGGGTCCTAGTGGGAGGCTAAGGTTGATATGTGCTTGGAATATTGCCTTAATTCTGGAGATTCATGGAGGGACTTCGCAAACGTTTGTAGAATAATGCACTGGTTTTGGAAACATTCCGATACGTTCTTGGACACATGGTCTTATTTCCTCTTCTTCCGGCACCTCCTGCATGCGAAGTCATAATCCATGTATTGCATCAGTTATTAGGTATACATGTGGTGCTGCGGCTGCTGATCCTGCCCTTTTGGCTGGTGGAATCTCCTTTACGAAACCAGGTGTATCCGCCCGGCAGGATCCCCGGGTCCATATTTAATTGCTCGCTCCATAGGCATTTTGTTGGAAGCTTCATATGTGCCTTCTCACCTTCATTTAACCCAATTTTGTACAACTTTCTCGCAGAGCAACTCCGAACGTAAAATACCGCTGTCCAAATGTATATATTCAAATGGAAGAGGATACACAGTTCATTTCTCTCTCTCTCTCTCTCTCTCTCTCTCTCAATGCATTTGCAGAAGCTTACTATGCTTGGAAGAGGCCCGGTGCCTAACCAAAAAACAAAAATACAGTGTGTAACTTTCAAGTGTGTCCATGCAAGTTTAGGTGCTAAACCTCTACTAATATGCAAGCATATGCACTCCAAGTGAAACTAAGGAGTTGTTTGGCTAAATAAGCAACTTGGATTATTTTTTTTGTTCTTATTCAAAAAAAAAATTCGCATTTGTTAATTTTTTGTGGATTATTGCTTCGTCGCGATAAGAGAAATCTAAAGGTAAAATTACGATTGAAACCCTTTTTTTTGAATAAAGACAAAAATAAGCTAATGAGTCAAATTTTTTTTGTCTTTGTTAAATAAAATGGGTTTTGATTAGGGGTGAGCATGGTTCGGATTGGTTCGGTTTTATAGTAAACTAAGAACTAAACCAATTCCTACGGATTACAAATTTGGGGAACCAAATCAACCCACAAAAGGCATAAAACTAAATCAATCCAAACCATTAAAATATGGTTCGGTTTCGGTTTTAGACCACGGTTTGCTTTAAACTAAGTTATCATCTTCAAAAAATATTTAAAATTACGAAGATAAATGAAAAGAAAACTTATATTAAAACCAATTCCATTCAAATTAGTACTAAAACACACTAAAATCAACCAACTAATTAAGAGTAGAATACCGACAATTGCCTCAAGTCTTAAACTAAGAAAATAAAATACTGAAATTGGTTTTCATGTATAGAAATTTAGGAATTGGACCATTGAAGTTGACTGATCTAGTGATTCTATTTGCTTTTTGTGTATAATAAATTTATAATCATAGGAATTAGGAATGGGTTGTAATATATAAAAGTTTAGTCTAAATTATCTTGGCAGGGAAGGAAAACTAAATATTGCAATGGATCAATAAACTAGAAAAATAGTTGATTAAGGCTCCTATATTTATTTGGTGAATTATAATTAAATTATATATATGTATAACTATAAATGTGTATATATATATGATGTACTATACGGTTCGGATTGGTTTGAAACCATAACCGTGAACGTGAATCCACAAACCAAACCATATAAAGCGGTTTCTTATTTTTTTAAACCATGACAAACCATACTACTAAAAAACCGAACCAAACCTTTCGGTTTGGATTGGTTTGGACTGGATTCATGGTTTGACGGATTTTTTGCTCACCCCTAGTTTTGATGTTAATTTTACTGTACTTTTTAGATTCTTCTCGTCATGACGACACAATAATCCACAAAAATCGACGTAGGACTAACAAATACGAAAAAAATTTGAATAAGGATAATAAGCCACTTTGCTTATTTAGCCAAACCCCTAATCTTAATGATGATTATAACCACAATTTAATCCTGACGCAATAACAACAAATGTGAACCCTCTTTCCATTTGAACCAGAATTGCTGTTATTTGCTAACACAAAAATTGAATTTATTTTAGAATTCGGAAAATCCCCAATCACTACAATTAAAAAAAATGATTTTGAAAGGAATTAATCATTTTGTCATTCATGGAAAAGAAAAAATCTCCGTCGAAATTGACAAAGGAATAATAATTTTCTCTTTAAATTGGGACTTGACTTGAATTATTGTTTTCATACATATCTTGCGTAATTAATCAATTATTATTACTGATAATCTAATTTAAGTAGATTCACCCGTTAAATTGGATGAGTTTTTGGAGGATATTCGGTTAGTCACACCAATAAAATAATGATGCCATTACAAATTTAAATAAGATATAGTGGGTGTTTGCCAAAAATTGTTTTGGTGGATTCTCAATCTAATAATATGTGTAAATGCTTGATTCAATCTTCTATTTTTTCATTCAGATTTCAGATCTTTTGATAATTTTTTTTTTTTGAAACCAATCAACAACTTAACTTAGATTAACACAAAAGAGTAACAGCTCTTTTGATTTTTAGCTTCAATCATGTAACACAAACTGGCATGTTAAGGCAGTCAAAAGGCATGAACTTCACAATTGAAACGCAAATGCTAGGGGTACCGACAAAGCCTTGTACATACGGTGTACATTGTTATGTGGGGTTCATTACGAATTTCACACAAATGATCTGATCCGTTGATAAACTTTAAGATATTTTTTTGCAACCTTGTAAAAAATCAATTTCATTTGAATATGTTCATATACCTGAATAAATATTTTTAAATTTATCAACAAATTATATCATTTGTGTTAGGCCCCGTTCTCTTGAACTTAACTTAAATTTGAGAGTTTTATCCTTATTTGAATTTTATTCGCATTTGTCAGTTTTGCGCCAAACTTTTGTGGGTTATTGATTCGTCTCGACGAGAGGAATCAGAAAAGTAAAATTTTGGCATTTTTACCAAAGTATTTTGAGAAATAACCACTTTTTAGCAAAAAAAAAAAAAGACATTTCAACGCTAAAAAATGGTTATTTCTCAAAATATGCGTAGAATCCTCTTTCCATTTTATTTTTTGAACCTGAATTGCTGTTATTTGTGCTTCGTTTGTCGATATATCCAATAGATCACCCCAAACATAGGGTATAAGCGTCCAATTGAAGCATAATAATCCGGAAGTCCGGGATTGTACCCACAAGGATAATTAATACGGCTTTGCTGGATTTGTAGATGTAAGCAAGGTTTTCGGCTTTTAGGCAGCCAACTTTGTTTTACGTATGCGGTGGAAAGTAAAAAGGCTAAATTAAACGAGAATAAACTAGGATAAAAAGTAGGTTAAGTCTAGGAATCACTAACACCCACGACTCAAGCAAAACTACATTTTTCACCCAAATACATGGTTTAAGATGCTCAACTAAGGCTCTTAATCCCGGAAGATAGAATGGTTCGAGCACCAAGCTAGCTCTAGAATTTATTTAGCAAATGCTTCGAGCGACAGAGCTCCAAGCATCATGTGTGGTAAGTAGGCGAGGCTCTTACCTACACATGATCAAGGAGGTTGACACCTTAGCTATTTGATAAACAAACCCGAACTACACATCAATTTCCGAACCAAAGTTTCAAACTTTTTGGTGAAAAATGCAATTTTTACTCAAGCCATGGGGTGCTAATCAGCCCATGACCTAACCCTTGGAAACTACTCACACATATCTATGAATATAAGAGCAAGCAAAAATCTACTAAGCATATTTGTGAACACAACACTAAAAGAAAATTAGATTAAAAGATAGATCGGGTAAAGGTCTACAACTTTAATGAAGGAGAAAATACCAAAAACTAACTAAATAAGGCAGAAAATAAAAAAAGTAAGAGTTTGGAAATGAAGAACACTCAAGAATACTAAAGGAGTAAGCAACAAGCTAAGAGAAATCTAATTTTGATCTAAAAAACGTATTCAAATCTAATTGCTACTTGTTTGTACAATATGACATCATTCCTATATATAGGCCTTGAGTACGCGCTCGGAATATTCCTCAACGATCCTCCAAAAATCCCCTGAAACACCTCGGTACCGATAGCAAAGGGCTTAAGATGCTGAGATAAGGTCCTCGGTACCGATGGAAGTTAGGATGTGGTATCAATACCGAAGCATTAGGGGCTGTCACAGGAGAGGGGCTCGGTACCGATAGGAAGGAACAAGTGGTACCAATACCGCCTGGGTTATGGCCAGCCTTGGCCATTCCTTGCCATGCTCGGGCCTTGCCTTGGCCGCTTGCTGCTTGCTGCGTTGGCTTGCTTGCTGCCTCGCCTTGGCGTGGCTGCTTTGGCAACGGGTCTTGACATGCCTTGGCACACCTTATGCTTTAAGACCTTACTTTTGAGTGTTTTTCCTACAAAACAAGATTAACAACTCCTATGCACAAAAGTAATTAAAAGCAACAGAATTAATGATAATATTAACTAAAACTAGATACTAGGGCACCCTACATTGCATTCTCGGGTGCTTATCAATTTGTTAATGTATGCCCCTAAGACATATGTTAAGGCACCTAATAAGAGTACATTAATTCCCTTCATATTGCTCCACTTTCATAGGGAATGGAACAGTAAAGGTAGAGCAATAAATTGGGTTCTCGGAAGATTATATTTTTTACTTGTAGACAAAAATGCCCCTAGCTAACTGTAAGGTTTGTGTCGTTTAGGATTAAAGTATAAGAACTTTGGATTCATCAGGGTTTTTTTTCCCTCAATGTTTTTCATGAGTTATTGAAATATAATTTCAGCAAAATTACTTGAAAAAAAGAAAAAAAAGAAATTGGAGCAATATGATTACTTCACTACTTCATTTTGATGAGAGAAACGCGAAAGTAAAAAGAGTAAAGACTACATATGAAAAGGGTTTGAAAAAGACAAAATTAAACCGAACAATAAGCCAATCTTTTTCTGGCTTGGAACTTTTTAATAAAGTTTTCGTAATAAAAACATCAACAAATCATTCAAAAATATAGTGTAATAGTTATTATAAGACATGCGCCTATAATGCTGCCCATTTTGGCTAAATACAAAATTTTGATTACTTTTTCGTCGTTATTCACAATTTTCAGGATCTATTAGTTTTGCATCATTTTTTTGGTGTATTATTGGTTCGTTTGGACGAGATGAATCTAAGGAGTAAAAATTATTAACCAAATTAATTTTGTTGGATTATTTTTAGTATCTTTGTGTTTGGAAGATGGAATTTTATGTTGATTTTGTTGTGATCTATGGTAATTTTTTCTGTATTTTGTAGATGGATTCATTTTGTTTTAATTGCACTTATTATTATTTATTTTTATTTTTTGCATCCCCTGGTCGATTAAGATGGGGTGATTGAAAATGTTGACCATTGGTTTCGATGATAAATTGAACCGAATTGGTAATCAACAGTTTGGGTTATGGTTTAGATAATGAAAAAAAAAACCCCGCTGATTTTGGTTACGGTATTGTTTTTTATTATAAATTTTGGTTTTTGTTTTGCCTAGTTACCATCCATACTAGTCGAATATTTTTCCCTATACACATACATGCCAGATTGGCCTAAAAAAACTTCCTAAATGACGGACTTAGAGAAAGAGAAGTAGAAATCTAGGAAATGTGAAACGGCAAAAAAGATAGAGGAGGAAACATAAAAATGAAGAGGAGAGGAAGTAAAAGGGTACTTGAGTCAAAAATATAAAAGGGGAATTTTTAGGCCGGTCCCAAAAATTAGGTTCGGACTTAATTTAGTCCTGCACAATTATTTGTACTTTTTATTCCAACCATGCCCCTTCACGTGCATCAGCGCACAGAACTGGAGAGTATCTAGTATAGAAAAATTATCCAATGCTCGGTGCACCATTAAAACATTGTTTAAATTTCAAAAAGCCATAACTTTTGTTGTAGATATTCATTTTTTAAAAAATATATATTTTTGGAACTTACTCGACGATATCTACTAAATTTCATCAGGGTTTTTTTTTCCCTCAATGTTTTTCATGAGTTATTGAAATATAATTTCAGCAAAATTACTTGAAAAAAAGAAAAAAAAGAAATTGGAGCAATATGATTACTTCACTACTTCATTTTGATGAGAGAAACGCGAAAGTAAAAAGAGTAAAGACTACATATGAAAAGGGTTTGAAAAAGACAAAATTAAACCGAACAATAAGCCAATCTTTTTCTGGCTTGGAACTTTTTAATAAAGTTTTCGTAATAAAAACATCAACAAATCATTCAAAAATATAGTGTAATAGTTATTATAAGACATGCGCCTATAATGCTGCCCATTTTAGCTAAATACAAAATTTTGATTACTTTTTCGTCGTTATTCACAATTTTCAGGATCTATTAGTTTTGCATCATTTTTTTTGGTGTATTATTGGTTCGTTTGGACGAGATGAATCTAAGGAGTAAAAGTTATTAACCAAATTAATTTTGTTGGATTATTTTTAGTATCTTTGTGTTTGGAAGATGGAATTTTATGTTGATTTTGTTGTGATCTATGGTAATTTTTTCTGTATTTTGTAGATGGATTCATTTTGTTTTAATTGCACTTATTATTATTTATTTTTATTTTTTGCATCCCCTGGTCGATTAAGATGGGGTGATTGAAAATGTTGACCACTGGTTTCGATGATAAATTGAACCGAACTGGTAATCAACAGTTTGGGTTATGGTTTAGATAATTAAAAAAAAAACCCCGCTGATTTTGGTTACGGTATTGTTTTTTATTATAAATTTTGGTTTTTGTTTTGCCTAGTTACCATCCATACTAGTCGAATATTTTTCCCTATACACATACGAGCCCGATTGGCCTAAAAAAACTTCCTAAATGACGGACTTAGAGAAAGAGAAGTAGAAATCTAGGAAATGTGAAACGGCAAAAAAGATAGAGGAGGAAACATAAAAATGAAGAGGAGAGGAAGTAAAAGGGTACTTGAGTCAAAAATATAAAAGGGGAATTTTTAGGCCGGTCCCAAAAATTAGGTTCGGACTTAATCTAGTCCTGCACAATTATTTGTACTTTTTATTCCAACCATGCCCCTTCACGTGCATCAGCGCATAGAACTGGAGAGCATCTAGTATAGAAAAATCGGTGCACCATTAAAACATTGTTTAAATTTCAAAAAGCCATAACTTTTGTTGTAGATATTCATTTTTTAAAAAAATTATATTTTTGGAACTTACTCGACGATATCTACTAAACAAGATTCATATTGAATATGAAATTATGTAAAATTAAAAAAATGCCCTTTGCTATGAGAACTCTCTGTGAAAACTGTTTCTATGAGAACTGTCTATAAAAACTATTTCTATGAAAATTGTCTCTATAAGAACTGTTTCGGACAAAAATACTCTTGGCTATGTGAACTGGTTATGAGAATTGTCAATTCTCATAGTCAGTTCTATAAGAATTATGTGAAATGACTATGTGAACTAAAAAATATATAGTTCAAATAGTCTCACTACACACTAAAATACACAGTGCTCATAAAAAGTACGTAGTTGTCATAGAAAATACACAGTTCTCATGGACAATACTCAATTCTCATAGAAAATACACAGTTCTCATAGATAGTTGTCATGGACAATACACAATTCTCATAAAAAATACACAGTTGTCTTAGAAAAATACACAGTTTTTATAGATTGTTCTCATAGAAAAATACAATGTTTCCGTAGAAAAAACACTGTTCTCATAGACAATTCTCATAGAAAAATATAATGTTCTAATATAAAATACACAGTTCTCATAGATAATTCTCACAGAAAATATATAATTCTCATAGAAAACACACAGTTTTCATAGAAAATACATAGTTCTTATAGACAGTTCTCTATGAGAATTGTTCCTATGAGAATGTCTATGAGAACTGTCTTTACAAGAACTGTTTCTATGAGAATTGTCTCTCTGAGAACTGTCGATGAGGTTGGCTATGAGAACTATATCTATGAGAACTGTCTATGAAAACTGTGTTTATGAAAACTCTCTTTATGAGAATTGTGTGAGAAAATACACAGTTCACATAGTTTCACCACACATTAAAGTACACAGTTCTCATAGAAAATACACAATTCTCATAGACCGCACTCATGAAAAATACATAGTTCTCATAGAAAAAGACACAGTTCTCATAGAAAATACACACACGAAAAAAAATTGAACAAAAACAAAAAAAGTAATCAAAATCAATTATAGTTATAAATATTCAAATTTGAGTTTTTTTTGTCTTTCTTATGAAATTTCGCCTTCTCTAGTTCGACACCGAATTGTTTCTCCTCTCTGATTTACAACTTACAGATCTGAATGTTCAATATCTACCAACAAATTGTGAAGTGCAAATGAAAATTGTTTTGTGTTCAACCGACAGCCTCTCTTTGAGCGACATAGATCACCACCGTTGCGTCAATTGATCACAATCGCCTTCAATTGGTTGAAATCCATCATCAATCCGCACACACTAAAATAAACACACTAAAATAAACAATTCACATAATTTAACCACACACTAAAATAAACAGTTCTTAATGCAGTTCATGGACAATACACAGTTCTCATAAAAAATACATAGAAAAATACACAGTTCTCATAGAAAAATACAATGTTCTCATATAAAATACACAGTTCTCATAGACAGTTCTCGCAGAAAATACACAATTCTCATAGAAAATACACAGTTCTCATAACAATTCACATAATCGAAAATACACAGTTCACATAGCCTTACCACACACTAAAAATATACAGTTCACATAGCCCCTACGCATAGTTCACATAGACCCAAACATACAATTCACATAGACTCAACACACACAGTTCACATAACCCACCACACAATTCACATAGCCCAAATACACTAAAATACACAGTTTACATAAAAAAATAATTACAAATTTTCAAAATTATGTAATGATTACGACAGATTTTGATCACAAAACCCACTCCATATAACCACACAAATTACTTCCTCCACATATACACATCTATATACATATCTACTGTACGAAGAGGAGCTTCAACGGGCAATGGCTACAGTCAATCCTCCGTAGAGGAGCTTCGAAGTCATGAACTCAAAGCTGCATTCCAACAAGAATCAAATTCATATTTGAATTCAGATCTTCAACATGATCTTACTTTAGAATCAAATTCAGATCTGTTCAATTACATGTACGAGAAATGATTGAAGGAGAATGGGAAAGATCAACCACACTAAAATCGAATCTGTAGAGACCAGTAAATTTCTTTAATAATTTTAGTATTTTATAAGTAGATAAATGATGGTTTAATGTGAAAATTATGGTTATGGGTTCATGTGTAAAGATTTGGGAGATGTGGGTGTTGGTGTAATTTGGTGTATATATATGTGTGATGAGTGGCAGGGGATTTATTTTCCCTCTCCATCTCTCGGTCTCTCACTCTCTCTCTCACGCTCTCTCTCAGCTCTTCCTATCTCTCTCACTCCCTAACCCAAAAACTCGTCTCCAAATTCAAAACCCACAATAATCAACCTCCATTCCATCTTCTACTTGCGTATTGGAGCTCGTATCTCGTTGGATAGAGCTCGGTTCGAAGAATTTGGTTCGATTTGAATCCCGGAAGCTAGGGCTTGATCAATCTCTTCGATTTCGACTTGAAAACTCGAGGTAGGAAATTCTACCTCTCTTTATATGCTTTATGAGTTGATTTGGTACTTAAATCGTGCCCTAGATCGTTGGTTTCGTTGTTGGAATTGTTCTGGTAAAATCTGAAAATCGTGCACTGAGAACCCAAGTCCTACTGGTAGAAATTGTGGACCTACCGGTAGAAACGCTGTCCAGTAGTGTTACTTTTGTGAAATTTTGGTCTTCTACCGGTACGAGATTAATCTCTACCGGTAGGTATTCAAAAATCTGTCATTGTTTGTGAAATTTTGGTCTTCTACCGGTAGAGATTAATGTCTACCGGTAGACATTGAAAAATCAGCATTTTTGGAAAAATTTCGAACAAGCATAACTTTTTCATCCGAACTCCGTTTTGGACAAATTTTATATCGAAATTCATGTACCGGAGATCTACTTTCCAATGGTAGTGGTCTCATCTCCTAATTCTTAATCGATAAGATTTGGTAGCCAAAATAAGATCCTTTTCCTTAGAATCGTGTGGGTGAGACACGGATGTTCTTAGGCTCTCTTGAGTACTTAATTGAATGGCTTGACGAAGTTAGGGATATACTAGGCTTTGTAGTGGTCGTTAAGTTCCGTATGAGTCCTTTGACACCGAAACGAGGGTTTAGAGAACATGAGGAATATAGGTGGGCGAAGGTTGTATGTGTTGGCATGCGATGTGAAAAATGAACAAGTAAAACATTCCTTTGAGTTAAACAACGCTAGGCGTGGATACATAAGACATTTTCCTTATGCTAGATATGTGGTATGTGACGGTACGGGGTGCACTTAGAGGTACGGTGAGGGTGTGCGGTATTGTGATATACTTAAAGGGAATGGCGTGTATTAATTTATTAGTCGGAATCTTAATATGCTTGATAGTTTGGAATGTTTTGAAATGTAATCGATATGGTGGATTGAAGAATTGTGGTACAACCGATAGATAGATGATAAAGTTAATTATGAAATGATGACGATTATGAAAAGTGTGAGAGGTGACACAAGTGGTCGTTATTGAGGGAATAGACTCGAGGTGACCCTCCGCACGAGGGAACTAGACCCGAGGTGACCCAAGCGATTATTATTATTGAGGGAATAGACTCGGGGTGACCCTGCGCACGAGGGAACTAGACCCGAGGTGACCCATGTGATGATTGTTATAGAGGGAATAGACTCGGGGTGACCCTACGCTCGAGGGAAATAGACCCGAGGTGACCCAAGTGGTGATTGAGGGGAAGCAACTGATCAAAAGAAAGGAACGGTTTTGTCATGAAGGGATTTGATGATGATAAATATGGACACGAGAGCGATTGTAGTATCATATGAAGAATAATAAGATGATTTAGTATTAGTTATAGATTAATGTGGATTGACATGAGTTTATTAATGTATTGAGTTAAAGAAGCAAACGATTAGAGACATTTATGTGAAGTCAATGACCCTTTAGACTATAGCTTGCACCTTGTTGATAGTCACTTGTGCATTGGACGTATCTATCCATGTTCACTCACTCTTGGTGCTTGATTCACCTCATTTGCATATAGAGTTTGCGTAGACTTTTCTACTGGGCTAGTGTAGCTCAAGCCTATTGTTATTTTCAGGTGCTAATCCGGAACTTTAGCTTGCATGATTGGAATGCTTGGAGTGTGGACATTACTTTTGAAAGCTAACCAAAGGAGTTACTCATTCATTTTTGTAAATTTCGTTTGGAAGATGTATTTGTAACTTTAATTGTAAACCTTTTGACGAAGGAACATTGTAAACTTTTAACTTTCAATCGATACTCTATATTTATGTTGATTTGGGCCTCGGAGCCAAAGATATAATCTTTTGGAAATTATTGGATGTTGAAGTGAGATTATGAGAATGGGAATGCTATATTATTTTGGGTATCGTACAGATAGTTGTGAGGTTTTATTTATGAAAATCCTTTACAAATATGTTGAAAATCGAGGGCGTGACAGAATCAATCTATGATGGAGAGCTGTCGAACTCGTCCTTGAGTTTCTGTTGGGATTCTTGGTCGTCGGAGATGGAGAGGTCGGCGGCGCCCCAGTCGGCGCTGTAGAGGACGGAGGTAGTGCGGACTTGAAGGAGCATGACAACGTCGGTGGTGCGGAGGCAGTGGTGGACGGCGAAGGCGGACTCGTCGGAGAGGTCGACGGCGATGTCGATTTGGCGTTGGGCATTGGCAATGGGGTTTTCGCTCAGGGGGTGGGTGGCGAGAGATGACAGACATTGGGGTGGGGTGGGGTGGGGGGGTTTCCATTTGGCTCTGGGGTAGAAATGTCAGCACGTACCATTACCAATCCTGTATAGGTTCGGAAATAAAATTCAGGGTTGGATCAAACCGAACCTAGAAAGAAGGACCGGCCTCTAATTTTCTAAATATAAAAATCATTACGCTTCATCCAATATGCCAACTGGTATTACTATTTTCTATGGGAGTGGAGTTAGTTGAAGTCATTTATTGAGCACTAACATATGCCTTAGAGGCATACATTAACAAAACTATAAAAAAAAATTGACACAAAACTAACAAACTCGAAAAAAATTCAAATAAAGACAACTCGCTAACTTTAAAAAAAAAAAGTTAAGTAGAACTAAGTCGACAATATAATAAATACACAAGCACTAAACGTTAAATTTTAGATTGCATTTATACAAAAAATAGAGTGTTAATAGTACTTTTAAACGCAAACAATTTCAATCACAAAAATAAGTCTGCAAAAAATAATCTTTAAAGATCTCAATCCAAAGATTTTTTAGTGTTTCCACTAACAAAAAAAATACGAAAAACTTAACTTATTTTACCATTTCGTTTCCATTAATAAAAAACACTAAGAATTTAATGCATTTAACCAACTGGTTTCCACTAAGAAATTTTTTTTACCAACTCAACAACTTTTTTCACTCACATACCCAGTAAAAACTTATTCACTACCGGAAATAACTTGATATTTCTCAACAACTTTATTCACTACGGCACTACCGAAAATACCTAAAAACTTTTCGACCATAAATAAAAATTTACAAATTTTTCAATACCGGAAACATCACTTTACAGACCTGGGGGTGTGCTGTAGTGCACCCCGCGCACTACACATGTAGTGCGGCCAATCCGGCCGTCTATCTCGGCAATGGACGACTTGGATTTTCATCCGAACAATAGATGGCTAGGATTTGGAGGAGTTCAGATTAAATTCAAACCGTCCGTGCCAAAATGGATGATCGAATTAGCCGCACGATATAGTACAGTGGGTGCACTGTAGCCCCTCCCATTCCCCACTTTACTTTCATTTTCAACCAAAAGCCAGCGGAGGAAAAGTCTATGGTTTATGGTTACTCAATAACAGAAAAACTTTTTTACGTGCAAAACATTTTTTTTGGACTGCGTTTCAAACACACACTCTCTCTCTACCCATCTCTCTCTCCCTTCAATATCTTCTACCTGCACACCCACTCAACATCTCTGTTGTCTCTTATTAACCAGGTAAAAAGGCCGACTCTTGAATTTTTATTTTTATTTTTTCCTGCACACCCACTCAACATCTCTCTTGTCTCTTATTAACCAGGTAAAAGGCCAACTCTTGAATTTTTATTTTTATTTTTTCCCCTTTTTTATGTGATCCAAAATGGACATGATGAAATTGTTACTTGTTTTTTCCTTTTCTTTTTCTTTTTTGTTAAAAAAAAAAAATCTATGAAAGTATATAGACTCGCACCTGGGTAGAATTTTGAAAAAATATATATATAATAGTAACCTTTAAAATATAAGGATACCAACATTAATTACTAAAGGCTAAGGGCTAAAATATAACAAAAAATAAAACTATAGGGTTAATATTGTGAATATTCAAGTAATTATCTTCCACCTTTCGTTAGATGGGTTTAGTGTTTTATAATTTTATTTCTTTTTGCCATAAAATCTCAATGGCACATCATATCCCCTCTATCTCTCTTGGCACAAACATCCCAAATTGTTAAGACTTCAAAGGCAATTTCGAGAAAATAGCGACGGAGGAGAAGAGATTTTGGAAACCTTTAGTTATTTTGGTGAAATTTAAGTTGTAGGTATGTCTTTTCCCAATTGTTGATCTAGACTTCTATTAATTCTTTTTTTTTTATTGGTAAAATCAGGTAACATGAAAGCCCATGTACCGAATTCGTCCAGTTGTGATGAATGAAAAAAAAGAATATGAACAATAAAGAAAAACAAGACACATATATCAAGATTGATCCCATTAGTCAAACCGATTTATGTATTTACGTTATTTTGAGTTTTAATGTATTTATATGATTATGCATGTGTATTTATATTTTTTTCCCGCATGCACAGTCGCCCCTACGTGGTGAAATTTCTGGCTCCGTCCCTGCCCCGGGCCACTCGATGTGCTGTCATAATTGAAGACTTGAGAAGGCGAGAGAGGATTACCATTGAAGAGAGTTTAACAGCTCATCGTCTATTGACTGATCCTACGGTTGAGGCTTATAGCTTGGCCTTTTTAATCATCATTCGAAAGGAAAGTGAGAGAATCAGATTTATCCAAAAATTACACCTCGATCAGTGGTAATGTGTGTCTGGTCTAGTTGGGGTAATGCGTGTCTAGTTTGTAATAGGCCACTGATTTTCGCGCTCCAAGGTTTACTACAGGCGCTCCACCTTTTTGTTTTTCACTGTGATGTTGCCAGTGTAAAAACAAAAAGGTGGAGCGCCTGCAGTAAATCTTAGATCGCGAAAATCAGTATCCTTTGTAATACTATGTGTCTTTGGCGGGGTCGTTGCGCAGTACTGTATTGTCTTGTTATTTTTGTAGTGCAGGTTTTCCCTTATTTTGTAGTATCGGCGATGAGTATTATTAATGAAGTTCCATGTTTCCTACTTGTATTATCAGTCAGATGTGAATGGTTTTGTCGGTAGGTTCTCCTGTGATAAATAAAAAAAAAGCTTGAACAAACGGTATGATCTTTTTGATGTAATGTAGGCATATTCTCTAGTTCAAACTGATTCGTGATTGTTCTTGTTGCGCATTCTTCTTTTTCGACACGCCTCCCTGCATCTGATTGTTGTGCTTCTAGAGGTGGCCGGATTTAAGGTGCCTTATGTTACATTGTAGAGTCAACTTGGAAACCACGGCGTTCTTGGAAGTCTTAACAATTGTAACTGGTTTAATGATTTTCTGGTTCAACGCTGTGGATCCTAGGACGGTGCTGCATTGGCTTTAAAGAAGCATTTGGAGGAAGAAGCTCGTGATCTTAGTGGAGGGCTCTTTTTTCCAATTTATGGATCGGTTGTATGATAGTTTGTTAGAGTAATGATTGGCCAAAATTTTGGAGCATTAAGGGCGATAGATGAGTATAGAATGCCTCCAAGGTTTCAAGATTCTCTAACTACATGCGAACTGTGTATTCGAGGTGAAGCGCGTGATTAATTGTAGCATTTTAGTCCTTGCTAGTAAAGTTCTTGGTTACCTGGCCAGGGCCAGTGGGGCAACGACTGCGGATGAAGTGGAATGGGAGGTCTGTTCTTCTATTCTTTCATTGATTGTATGGTTGTCGATCTGGATCTATGAGTACCTAATGTATAATGGTATGTCTTAAAGAGGAACGAATAGAGTACCAAACATACAGTGGTATCGCTAGCCATGTGGGTTCCACACGCACTGGATGTGTTTGTGTGGGCTCCACTTGGTTTGCGAGTGTGTTTTTGGTTGTAGCATAGTTGTTTTGAGGTGTGCGCTAGAATGCTGGAAAGAGAAATTCAACTTGGCAACTAGCCTATGCATATGTTACAGAATCTGAAACTGAACTAGTTTTCTCTGAAACCGGATGCTTCATTCTTTAGTTGCATTCTGCGGGGCATGTTTCTACAAGGACGGAGGCATGATTTTTTGTTCGACGAGGTCAAAACATTACCTGAGATTCTGTAGAAAAACTATTCACCCTTTCAGGAAAGGATTTTTTTTCCAGGCATTAAACAATCTTTACATTATTGTATAATTACAATCACTTGTACTTGCAGCTTTACAAAAATCAGGATCAAACCTCAACAATAACCATCATTTTCTTCCCCTCACCCAAGTAGCTAAATCAAAGCCCACAAACACCCTTTATGATACCAACTTCTTGATCCAATGATCCAAGGAGAATTTTGCACTTTCACTTGAATTCCCAGTTAGCTATGCCGGGATTAACAGGGAGAGAGATGAATTAGGAAGGGACAATGTGATCATCTGGCTCTGATGCATCTTCTTTCTTGGCCTTCTCTTTCTCAAGCAAGTAAAGTCTTTCTGCTTCGGGCATCGCCAACATGATAGTGTGCAGCTTGAAATTCAGTTCTTCAACCTTTTCCATCAGCCGGTCATTCGTAAACATGCCGAGAACGACGCTTTGGATCGTTTTCCAGCTTTCCATCAAGGGCAAGACGATTATAACAGCTGAACCTATGGTACCCCATGCTATTGCTATAATTGCCCAGAATGTGAAGTACCCCTTACTGAATCTCCCTGCATTAGCCCAGAAATAAAGAATTCTTATAATTTAAAAGAAGGGTTTGCAAGGTGGAACTTCTTTTTTTTTTTATCAGCAGTTTGCAAAGTGAAATTTTCACAACCAAATGATATCTTTTCATTTCCCTTTCTCATTGTTAATAGTTTTGAAGAACTGGGCTATGCTGCCAAAGAAAATGGACTAATCTTAATGACAGAAGCTAAAACAAAGGAACAATGCCAGAAAATATGTCAAAATCCAAAGGATGTTTGCTTAGCAACCAAAAATCATACAAAACAAGAGAGAAATGCATTGTATTAGGCATTAATTGAAGAAAGTCTATGCAGCCAGGAAAATTTTGTTGAGATTCAAGATATTTCACAAGGGACATCATGCAACTGTCCATCTTTATTCTTTAGGATGCTCAACAGAAATATGGGCTAGGGTCCAGCGCTCGGACACAAGCTCCAGAGTTTAGCAAAAGCGGACTCGGCAAGAAAGGATCCAGAAAATTAGATACCGGCACAAGTATATGTCATCTAATTGGAAAAAATATATATTAACGAATATTACAGCACCATTGATTCATGATATATACTATTGCGGACAATGTTATACTATAATTTTCAATGCTTCGTCGAAATTTTCCTCCAAAATTTATTCAAAGAGAAACTCAGAACTATGCGTTTCAAAACGGAAAGATAGGATCCCTATCCCTACCATGCCCATATCGAGTCGTATGGCAACACAGGAACTTAAATCAAACTGAAGAGTCCGTCTAACATAGGAAGACAATATCAAACTGCTGTAATTTTCACAGAAACAAATATACCTGGTTTTGGCTTTGACACCGTTTTAATAAGTTCCTATATTGGACAATGATTTATTATTCACGATTTACGGGATTGTTATAGCTAGTTCAAGTCCAGGTGTTCAAATTTTCATCTTGAGTTGCAATAGCTTCAAAGCTCCAATTTCAAGAGTTAGGCCTTCAAGTGTTATGAAATCGAAGGCTGGATATCGAATTTACCTGCAGGAAGAGACAGCAGTGGCCACAAAAAAACAATCACAACAGTAAAACCAACACCCCATTTCACTATCCATGCTTTTGCTCTAACCAGCTTTTCCTCCTTGAACTCCTCCACCGGCAACTCACTCTTTTCCTTCTCCACCATAGTTATCTTCTTCGTAGTATCCCACTCGTAGTTCTGCGGCCACAAAAGACTAAACACAGCGTGAACAGCCCCACCAACAAGAATAGACACAAGATTCCCAGCAAGCATTGGAGCATTCCTTCCAGTTGTGTCAAGATTAACCCTTCCATACTCAACCCTCGCAACCGACAACCAAGTGATTATTCCAAGGACACAACCAATGGTGGGCCCGAGGATGGCTCCGATTGCATTTGCTTTGCTCCAGAGGAGCATGAAAGCGATGGGAATGACGGCTGAGCCAACAAACACTCCCATGGCAAGGTACATCCAACCTAGGGAAACTCCGGCCTTATTTAATATTACTGCTAAAATACCCATGAAGCAGCCAAAGGCGAGGACAACTCCCCTTGACACTTTGAGGATTTGCTTTCCGGATGCGTCTGGGTTTATGTAAGTGCGATAGATGTCGTATGTGCATAGAGACGAGACTGCTATTAGTTCGGATGAACCCGCAGATGTCACAGCCCTGTTTTTCATGAGCCAGGTATTCAGAGTTCAGAACCACTATAATTGGAGTTTCAAGATTCAGTACAGATTCTATGAGGAATTGTGAATTTTGCAGAATATGCGGTCTTAAAATTTTTGAATGGGTTGAAACTTAATAAACCTAAAAACATCAACTACGTATAAGATTCGAACATCTTGAAATGATGTAAATGAAACCAGTCCAATATTGCACATTTTAAGAGTCATGAAAGTTCCAAGTAGCAGAACAAAGTCTGGATATGTGAAATCATGCGACGAGTAATATTTACAAAGAAAATATCTGAAGTGTAAATGCAAAATTTACAAAAATTCTAAAACAGCTGAATATGAGCAAGAAGAAAATGGTATGGCTGAAGCAGCTGAACTCAAAATGGCTGATTGTAACTAACAAGATGACCAATTAGATCAGTTCATATGGCATTGAGGGATTTTCAAATCGCTGAGAATGAGGACGTCAATTTGACATGTGACCCACATAAGACTCAGAACTTATAAATCCTTCAGAAAGATATAGTTGAATTGTTCACAAGTTTGTGGTCTTGCATGCTGGTACAAGGTGTGCATCACAATTGCACCAGGAAAGATCAGGGGCTTCGTAAGTGCATAAATAACTCATTCCATAGTTTGAAGTTGAACTACAGATAGCAAGTAAAAGCATTGGTTGCAACTCACATAAAAAGCATAGTAAGTAGGAGAACAGATCCTCCTTTCCCCATCAAAGCAATAGCTGTTGCAGGAGGAACAAGTCCATGGCTAGCTTCACTTGCTGTTATAGGTAAATCAAGGGCCAGGGCTCCTAGGCCGAGTGATGTTGCCAGAGAGAATGGCACAGCAAACCAGACCAGCCCGCCCAACAAATATCCCTTATGAGTTGACGAAGGTCGAGCAGCAATCGCACTCACCCAATATCCCTACAAATAGATATTCATCTATTACGCAACTAAGAAGCACCAATACCAACATGGGACACGGACATGACCCGGCACAAGCACCATGACACAAGTTTACGAAGAAAAAATAAAGAGAGACGACACGGCTAGGACACAACAATAAATAAACATATTTCACTCGTAGTACATTGAAAATAATAACCACTTGATTGCTTACATTGCAAATATATTCATATTTCTTACTTTATCATGTCGAAGCAGAAAAGTATCATTTTCACGTGCTATACTAAAAGTCTGAAAAACTAGGAACAAAATTGTAAGTTATTTAGAATCCTCCAAGATTCAAAAACGAATCAAGGAGAAGGGAGTGACAGGTAGAAATATAGACTGTTATCAGGCTATTTTAGATTAGAATCAAAGGATGTTATTCCTATTCCAAATTTATAATGTGTTTCCCCATGAAAATCATCTAAGTCTCAAGTGATGGATACGTATGTCCCCACGTGTTGAAGCTGTCCGGTTCTGAAAAGAAATATCATACTAAAAAGGATGCTTTTTGATGTCTGGCAAGTGTTTGACACTGACATGCCACCTTCTTGGCAGTTTCTGTGTCTCTAAGGTTAGTAGAATGTAAACTTTTTGCTTTTTAGACATTGAAAATGATAAGACTTACGTTGTCGACAAACACAGTACCGAAGTTGCCAACAATATTAATTATCCCAAAAACGAGCCCTCCAGAACTCAACATCGTGAGGTAAGAGCCTTTGTAATTCCCATGGACCGGACCGCAAGATTGCCCATCATGGGAGAGTGGCTCCTGACATAATCTTGATTTGGTCGCAACCTCTAGTAGACGATCGTATACTACAGTTGGGCTACCAAGCTCACTGCTTGCCGTGTAAACTAAGTAGACAAAGACGACTAAAACCACGTGCACTGGAACCAAAGACAAAATATAGAGCCCAAATAAGCAGCAGTACTCATAATGTCAATGGACAAGAAACTGAACATATGATAAGGGGGTGGATACCTATTACAGAGTGTATGTAGCTTGCCAAGAAGGTGGCTTTTAGTCCCCCGGCTAGGGTGTACACAATTACGCCAAGTGGAATGAGAAAACTTGCAGCATAAATGTTCACTCCCGTGAGTGCATTCACAACAGCGGAACCACCAAGAAGAAGCATGGCTGTTACGATGGTATTTGTCAAGAAGCAAAAAGTAAGAAAGACAAGATGAGCAGCAGTCCCCCATCTGAAGTGACAGAAAAATTGCCGTTACATTCAAGGAAGTGAAGCTTGTCAACAAGATTATAAGATAACCTAGCTATTGTTAGAACAAACCTTTTCTCAAAAGCTTTAGCTGTCAGGAAATGGGTTTAACTTCGTATACAAAACTATCCAAAATTCATGTGCAACCCTTTTTTACACATGGAGATGCAAACATCCATAGAAGAGAAGCATAATGCAATCGAAAAACAAACACAGACGTTGAGACTCAATTCCAAGATCTCCTAAAATCAAAGCTTTGATATCAGGTTAGATCGGTAGCAGTCACAAAAGCATAAGTTGCAACCCAGTTATGGTCAAACAATGTATAGAATAACCTAACAACTATGGCATGCTGCATACTTTGATTTGTATAATCACAACTAATTGGCGTACCGGGCTTTCACAATTTCACACACAGTATGAGCATTTGGGGCTTTTCTTTTGATCTCTATAGCCATAACACCAAATAGTAGTACCTGTTCATTAGAATGACCAAAATTATCTGTTGAAATGTATCTCATGCCTTCTTGAGGAGACAAAGAAGTCAATAAATAATACGAAAGAAAACATGCCTGGATGGTAGCCCCACTGGCGTACCAGAAAGGACCGCTAACTCCGTACTGCCAGGCAACATTAGAGCTTTGTAAAATTGTAGCAGCCCAAGTCCACTTCAGCAAATCAAAATTTTGAAGCCATTTGTCAGTTGAACATATTGGGAAATTCCAGATTTTCAGAAGGGATGGTCGACGACCTGAGCACATTACCTGAGATACAATCACACTAGCAATAAGTCCTGTTTTAACATTCCTCCCTGCAGTGTTGAACCACTCTGACGTGTGCCGAGATCCAACATATCGCTTCTCAAGCCAAACCTGCAAATGTGATTCACACTCGCATTTGTAATCCACCAATTCATGATGGTGGTAATCATAATTCACACCAGTTTTAGGCCATGTTTGATTGGTCACTCTACTAATGAGGGAATATGTAATGCAATAGCTTGATTGAAACCAATGTAGGAATAGTGACGGATGGGATAACCAATCTCATACTGCTATATCCATGTCCTGTGAGATTGCTTGTCCAATGGGTATGTGATCACTTCACCAATAATTATAATCACATGCTTGAAATACTGTTTCACGTGATTCGTCATTGAACCCCCCTAGGCCCTATGTAATCCGGCCAATCAAAAAGGCCACAGAATTCCAAATACTAATCAGTTATCATACTTGGTGCGAGTTTCAATTCTTTGTTTATAAGTATTTCGAGGTTCAAGTAGTTGTTATCATTCACCAAGAGGACTTTGGGCCAACGGCATCAGGTATGCACTTAGGTGCCACGAGAAAGGAGGTCAGGGTTCAACACCTCTTCCAAGATGTTAATCTAACTATTCTAACAATACCGACTTCCGCCGACCAAAGAAACAAAAAAGTAGTTGTTATCATTCTCTGTTGAAGACGAATGCGCAGAACACGCAAATTTCGACTCCTCAATGTGAGATAAGTAGACGATGGAACCCCAGTATTGGAGGATATTTTAATCACACAAGGCCATGTTTTTGTTTTTATTTTGCCAATATTATATACATCGGGGGTGGGGCAGCGGTGGCACGACATCTCTCCATAGACTCAAACCCCCAAACTAGTTAAGGGGTACAAACCAGATGGGCTAAGGGCCATGTTTGGTTCGCGGATTTTTGTGAAAAGAAAATTATCAAATAGACAAATTAAACTACTCCATCTTTGCATCATTCTTCCTTTACTCCATAAATCCTCAAACAAATCCATGTTCCCACCACATCGTAACCAAATTACGAACTGAAAATAGCCCAATTAATGAGTAGAGACAGGAAAGAACTCAAAGGAATGGCTAGTATATATATACCAGGAAGGAGGTAAAGAAGGCGAAGAAGGCCCCAAACCCAAGAATAACGGAGTACCCAACTCCTTGATTCAGCACAGGCTTGCCTCCAAAGAAGCTACTCTGCCTCACACAGCTACCGGCGGCGCCAGAGTAATACTGAGCGGCGAATTCAAACGGCGGGCAGTTGGCCGGAGAAGAAGCCATGGGTGCGGATAGGTGGTGGGTTTGGGGGCGCTAGCTTCAGCTGTGATCCTAATCTATCTTCTCCTTCAGCTTTTTAGCTGTTTGCCAACACTAACATCAAGAGAAGAGATTCTAAGAGCAAACGCATCTCTCTCGCTACCTCTGGTTCAACGCTATAATAGTAGTGGTATACTGGAGGGACAGTTGATTCGTCGTTTACGGCATGTGTAAACAAATTCAACATTTTTAGCTGAGAGAGTCAAAAGACTCCAAAACTATGAAGGGAACGTTTCTGTCTCATTTGGGATTGATCTTGGACCCGGATTTTGAATTTGAATTTATATGTAATGAGTGTGAGAAAAGTAAAGTAATTATTGGAAAAAGATAGAGAGAGATTAAAGTAATAATTAAAGAGAAATAAGATAATAATTAGAATTTAAAATCCTTAAATGAACGGGTCGTGGACACCAGTTAGTGAGATTTTAGTTGTCACTGTGTTTACAGTTGACACACGAGGGTTTAACATCGAATGAAAATGTTAAGTGAATTCAAACCGTCCATTTCTCTTTCTTAACACTTTCATGTATCCTACTAATAAGTCCCAAAATTGAAAACTGCTTCTCTGCCTGTCGAGAGGATAGCACCCCGCGCAATGTTGCCATTTTTATTCGCACAGCCGGCTCAAATTTATTGGGGGCCAGAAGCGAACTCTCAATATTGGGCATCCTATATCTTTTAATATTTACTTTAAAAGCACAATAAAACTACTAAAATTTAACCTAATAGGATACAATTGTAAGAGAAAAATATTACCTATAGAATCTTACAAGTACTTATAGATAACTTATGTCGAAGTAGGGTCCCAAATTTGTTCCAAAATTTGTAGGTCAGAAGCGCTTGGTTCCTCCGCTTACTGTCTGAGCCAGCCCTGTCCATTCCTATTTCGCGTTCATTTCAAATGATCGCATTTGTTCAATTTGTTGAGTTATAAAGTTTTGTATAAAAATCAAGTAAATTGGATACTGAATAATAAATATTGGAGGACATTTATATGGAAACAAAATGAGTTGGCGCAAGGGGGTTGAACTGGAGATTGTGTATGCTGATTCTAGTATTATCTCTGCTCTGATGTTTAATAAATCTGGTAGGGGTGGAGGTATATGTCTTGCTTGGCGCAAGGGAGTTGAGTTAGAGATTGTGTACGCTGAATCTAGTATTATCTCTATGAAGTGGAAGGAGTTTTCAAGCCAAATTTCGATGCTGCTTTTTTCTGGTGGAAAGATGGCCATTGCTGGTGTGGTTAGAGATCATTCCAGTTCAATAGTTTGGGCAAAGACCCTGGTGGGTAACTCTCCCTTCCCACTCGTTGCTGCTGATGCTGAAGCAGCCAGAATATCTTGCTTCTGGGTTTATAAAGAGTCCTAGGATATTGTTATTATGGAAGGGGATGCTCAAACCTTCATTAAGTCTATCGGAATGAAGCTCAGTTGCCCCATTGGTCCACCATGACTTATTTGCAGGATATAAAAAATATTCTCACTAGCCATCCTCGGTGGTCCTTTGCTTGCTCAAGAATGATTTCTCTAGCACTTTGGAATCTAACAAACTCACATTCTCAATTCGCAAAGTGGTTGAGATGGAGTCCGCTAAAAATGTTTAGCCTTTTCCTTTGTTTTTCGTTTCTTTTCATGTTTGTTGTCTTTCTTTTTCCCTTCCTCTTGTATCAAGCTTAGCAAACAAAACAAAAAAAAAAAGAGTTGGCCACGTTACATTATTACTTGGAGAGCCCTTTTTTATCAAATAAGGTTGCTCCAATAAGATATTATTGAAATTTAGAACAATCCGTCACCAATTTGACAGATTTAGACGGTAGAGAGTTAATTGAGTAACGCATCAATAGTTCAAGTGTCTAATTGAAGTTTGGATGTCTTATTAGATATTGAGGTAAAAGTTCAGGGGTTATTTTGACATTCCCAATCTTTGCCGTCCCAGTGACGTGGCATGTGCAACAGCCATCAATTTGACTTGGCATCAGTTTCTCGTCTGACCCATTTAACACACGACGGAAATTTGGACACGTTCGTGTTCAAGAAAATCGCCATAGCCGCAAAACCGATCCGATCCGATCAAATCCGAGCCAAATTGTCCTATTTAGTTTTGTTATGCGGTTTACTGTATTAGTTTGGTTATGGTTTCAAAAAAATAAGAATCATTAAATTTAGTTTGTTTACTGATTATCAATTTAAGAATTGTAGTTGGAACCGAACCGAACCGAACCGTTTAATATTGGTAATACTCCAAATAAAGACAAAAAAAAAAGAGAGTATATATTTATATGCATATACATATGTAAATTAAAAAAATTATATTTTGATTTGATAAGTTATTTTTTAAGGGAATTGATTTCTACACTCTCTTTTTACCATATATATACTCCTTTTTTTTTTGGTCCTTATTCATGTGAATTTACTTTTTTTACCCTTTCATAAGTTCATTTTTCCACACATTAAGGGGCAATAAAGTAAGTTCACACCAAACAAAAACAAAAAAAGAGAGTGTATATGGTAAAAAGAGGAGTGTAGAAATCAATTCTCATTTTTTTAAAAGCAAATTAACATATTTATTAGAGGAGAAATCTCATTTGTTAAAAAGGTCTTAAATATACGGTTGTAGTTGGTTCTTTATACAGTCCCCTTCTTGTAAGGGAGTCTTTACTTGGCTTAAGTAAGGACTTCACATTTTTCGATCAAAATTTGATGATCCGAACCGTTGAATGTGTTCAGAACGTGATTTTAAAAGTCCTTGGTAGAAAGCAGCTATAAATATGACCGGAAAGTGCTTGATCCAAACAGTTTTTAAATTCTCAATTATTTTATGAGTTCATGTGTTATGAAAAAGTGTTTAGATGTTAATTGTATAGAACCATAATTGAACCAAAATAGGGTCAGTCTTATGGTTTAGTTCCAGTTAGGTTTCACACATATATTGATTAGGTTACGGTTCTCAATATTTTAGAACCGTTTGAAATTATCAGTTTTTATTTTTCTAAAGAACCGGACCAATCGGGACGTGGCATGTATCAAATACTTTTCCACGTTGACGTAAGAAAATAAAAGAAGTAGGTATCAATTTGATCACGGGTCACGGGTGCTTCCAGCGAACATGGACCAATTGTAGACCTCACGCAATCTTCCCAGACTTGGTCCCCAAGAAATGAAGTTTTAAATCTACTTTATTGAATGCAGCTTTTACTTTATATACGATATTTCATGATGTTTGAATTACTATACTGCCCCTTCGTAGCAGTATATATCTGTCCACTCGCCCAGTATCTAAATTTTTATTTTTTTTCCTACTATAGTGGGGTGGTAGCGAAATTGGCATTTGGTAGGCATTTTATACCCCGTGCACAAGACTAAGGTTCGATTCTCTCTAATAACAACTAACACTTTTTGAATGTCCAAAAAAAAAACTTTATTTGTGCCTCTGATGAAAAAAAGAACTTTATTGTATTAGTATTTTCGTGCATTATCGAACATAACATAACGTAAAAATATGTTAATCATTTGCAAAGCATGATACTACGGATGTCCAAGAAATTTGGTGGTAGTAGTGCTCCGGACACATATATTTGGAATTGATCTTGAAATGCACGTGAATTTCACATGATAAATATAATACTCACAAGCTATAAATGTCATTTGACTCCAAAACATTTCTCATTTAGACCAAAGACATATTCGTCCTTTCAAATTTTCAAACCCCCTAGAATACACTTGACTTTTCCATATAACGAACCAATTGAAGAACGGATCCAAAAAAAAAAACCAATTGAAGAACCAAATTGGCCAATTCCAAATTGCCCACGTACACACCTGGTTATCATTGGATTGGGAAACACTGTAGTGTGCACGCATTATAGCCATCTAAAAGTATTTTTAACGGTTTAGATTAAAAACAAACTCTTCCTCGAAAGAATACTCTTCCCTAGAAAAGTTTATTTTTAATCTAAACCGTTAGTTGATAAGATCGACCTCTATAGACTGTCCGATAGGCGCACTACACAGGGTACACTACAACAACCCAGATCCGGTTACCATCACAACAGATACAACCCCCACCCCCTCTCTCTCTCTCTCTCTCTCTCTCTCTAAACATATGCATACAACTATATATATATATACGTAAAGTCGTAAACCCTCCTTAAACCCTCCCACCAAACAGAGAAACCAACACGCAAAGCGTTTCTTTCAAACACCACCACAATTCCAACTTTCTCTCTCATTTCCGTGTTTTTCTTGTCCTGAAAAAATCAGCCCAACAAAGATGATGAGTCGCGGTGCGACCGGGGTAATCCGCTCCGTCGTGGGTCCTCCCAGATGCTTCTCGACCGCCGCCGTCCGCACGATCGGAACTGACTCGGCTACCGCCAAGATTTCGAACGGGGCGGCCGGGTTCTTCCCTTTGAATCCGGGTAAAGCTTCGGAGAGGGCGGCGGTGACGTGGATCAGGTTTCCGGTGATGGGGGCGCGGAATGCCTCTACGGTGGCTTTGGATGCCAAGGAGCAGAAGGAGGAGGAGAAGGTGGGGACCGGATCGGCTGGTGGCGTTGCGGGCGGTACTGGTGGTAATGATGATAAGGCGATCGTGAGTTATTGGGGGATTTCGCCGGGAAAGGTCACCAAGGAGGATGGTACCGAGTGGCGCTGGAGCTGCTTTAGGGTAAGATGTACTATATGAAAGGGATTAAATTCTTTGCACGGCGGTGGAAAACTGTAAGATTTTTCACCACCATCATTGTGTGTCATACTATGTGTTTATTGTCAATTTGAAACGTATTTCATGGCCTACAGAGTAGTATATTGACGCAAAAAAAAATCAATCGATATCTATATCAAAAATTGAAGTAGATCGAATGGATGGTCGTTTAACTTTTAAAATTACTAACAGAATTAGTCCGGCCATTTTATAAACGAAAAATCAAATTTTGATATACTTATGTCCGATCAAGCTGATTTTCACATGGAGGTGCTACTCTGTCAGTCCTATAAGTCAGATTACAACAATAAACACATGGGTGAGGTCAAGTGGCAAAAAAGTCCGATTTTCCACTCACGGCGAATAAAATTTATTCTTATATCTGAATCACAACATTGAACTCATGATCTATGTCCTTAAGCACGTATTTATTTAGATCACAACTTTGAACAACCTATGTCTGGAGTTGTTGGATACTTGGATGCATATATGTCTACATGTCCGAGGTAGATTCAAATATAATTGCGTCCTGAGTAGTGTTTTTATTCTAAGCCATGTTTTTGTAGGATTTCGAGATTAGTTTTTACTAGTATATCGAAAAGTACTAATTTCATGTACAATCAACACGTAAATTGTGACATCGAAATGCCTAGCAAATTAAATTAGAAATCAAAAGTTTTCAATCTCAAAAAAACAATTTAAGCGCTGATAAAAACATCAATTTAAGCCGTAGATTTTGTACAAAAGAGAGCAATTAAAAGAGTGAGAATAGATCTGTGGTCAAGACACAAAGAGCTATTTTTATAGGAAAAAAAAGAAAGAAAGAGAAAAGTTAAACACGTCGATTGTGGGGTTATTTTCGCAAGTTTTGAGACATAAAAAGTGATAATTGGATCATTTCTAAATGCTAATGGGGTACTTGTGCAATTTTTAAAGACGTACATGATATATACTCTAGATTGATTAGGGTAAAATTCAGGGGCATGTGACCCTTCTTGTCTCAACGTGAATCCGTCCCTCGATATGTGCATTTGTATAAATAAATAAATAAATAAATTCTAGAAACGTGCACCTGAATTCATGTGAGTCTTGTTTGGCAATACTGGATATAAAA
The DNA here is from genome assembly GCA_018127125.1 of Rhododendron griersonianum. NCBI lineage: Eukaryota > Viridiplantae > Streptophyta > Magnoliopsida > Ericales > Ericaceae > Rhododendron > Rhododendron griersonianum. The sequence continues at coordinate 22,500,286 of CM030798.1, forward strand.
TCCTACTGAATTAGTCCTGATCGTATTAATTATACCACATCTCATGATAGTGTGTGTAATTCATTTTATGAGATTATATATTCGAGACATGTTTAATTCAAATTGTAAAAATTTAATCAAGTACCATATAGTAAAATCTTGACATATCCGAGCCCATAATTTTGATAAATATGGTATTGATATGGTTTTTTTTCTTTTTCTTTTTGTGGAATCTGAAATTAGCCGTGGGAGACCTACAAGGCGAATGTGGAAATAGATCTGAAAAAGCACCATGTGCCGGTAACGTTCTTGGACAAAGTTGCATTTTGGACCGTTAAGTCTCTCAGATACCCGACCGATTTATTTTTCCAGGTAAATGATACACTTCATTTCTAGTTAAAAACTCTCTTATTACTCCCTCACCGAATTATTATTAATCAAAGTTGGCAGAAACTTTATTTGATTATAGGTATATACTTTGATACCATGTTAGTCATGTAGAGACGGACACAGATGTTTTCGGAATCGTCCGATGCAAGTGATTTCTCCACGGTTAACATGGGACCCACATATATCGGACAGTCCTGAAAAAACTGTCTGGCTCTATGCACGAACTTGTGTGTCCGTAGCAATTTTGGTTTGGTCTACGAGTGCAATGGTTGTGACATGACTCAGCGTGCGGAATTGCTATTTATCAAGTTTTGATCATAACCATAGTCTCTATGTATGGATTTTTCTCTAAAATGCATAATCAACCAAAACCTTTTTGCCCTTGCGAAATTTTTTTCAGTCTTAGACAAAAAATATCTTGAAAATTAGTACTATACACATCTTTTGGGGTCTCACATTTGGCTTTTTATTTCTTGGGCTTTGTTTGGAACTTAGGCTATGTTTGGATGCACGTACCCTAGCCAGTTGTGAATTTAGTTCCTAGAAAATTAATCCTTGAAGTAATTTCATTCCAATGTTTCTATAAAAAAAAATCAGTAATTTTAACCCCCAAAAATCATTTTAAAAAAATTTAATAGAGTTAAAACATTTTCTATATCTATTATGGTGTAGGGGAGTCATAAACCATATGTAGGAATCATAAAGATGTAACATCACACTTTCATTCTTGGAACAGAGTAGATATGGGTGTCGAGCAATGATGCTGGAAACCGTGGCGGCGGTCCCTGGCATGGTGGGAGGAATGCTCCTCCACTGCAAATCCCTCAGGCGGTTCGAGCACAGCGGCGGGTGGATCAAGACCCTGCTAGAAGAAGCCGAAAATGAGCGGATGCACCTCATGACATTCATGGAAGTAGCCAAGCCCAGGTGGTACGAGCGGGCCTTAGTTTTCGCAGTCCAAGGCGTTTTCTTTAACGCCTACTTCTTGGGCTATCTAGTTTCACCGAAATTCGCGCATCGGGTTACTGGGTACTTGGAGGAAGAGGCCATCCATTCTTACACCGAGTTCCTCAAGGAGTTGGACGCGGGTAGGATTGAGAACGTACCCGCTCCAGCCATTGCGGTGGATTACTGGCAGCTGCCGCCGGAAGCCACCCTCCGTGATGTGGTAGTGATTGTGAGGGCGGATGAGGCTCACCACCGCGATGTTAACCACTTTGCTTCGGTAATCATATTTTCCCTTCATTTGCTTTAGTAGTAACTTACTAGGCCGTATATTTTGTACTATTTTTGAGTGAGAATAATATTCCGGATTATAAAATCATCTTTTCAATGTTATTTGGAAAATGGGTTCTTTTAAAGAAATAATCATTTTGTGGGTTGTGTTTGGTCTTCTAGAATCCGTTCACATAAGTATTTTTTTTTCTTCATTTAATTGATCCTTATGTTGATGTTTTATTGCAATGAATTGCAGGACATCCACTACCAAGGACATGAGCTGAAGGAAGCCCCAGCCCCACTTGGGTATCACTGAAGGATCAGAAATCTGGTTGATGAACTGAGCTACTTATATTATGACTTGTGATGTTGTTGATCTTACAAAGTATGTTTAACCCCTATTACTAAGAATCATATGGAGTTTGTTGTGGGATTTATTAGTGAACATATTTTCGAGTGACCTTTTTTTAAAATTTTCCTTTTGTTCTGTTTTGGGAGTACAAAGGTGTTGGATTTATGCTCCTACCGCAAGCTTCTAGTGAGGAATCCCACACGTTCTTGCATGCAGGATCCCTCACTAGAAGTTTTCTGTATACTCCTATATTTATTACTTCTACCTCATGATGCCTCTCTCTCTCTCTCTCTCTCTCTCTCTCTCTCTCTCTCTCTCTCTCTCTCTCTCTTATCCTAATATATATAGCCTAAATACAACAGTATGTTCCTTAGTTGTATCAGATTTTAGCTCTTTGGTAAGAGTCCAAGACTGTAGCAGTGGTAACTGGTAACTGGTAAGGGTCCTGGCAGTGACAGTGACAACAATGGAGGAATCAATTCGTTAGGAGAATGGCTCATTGCTAGATGAGAAAAAATCTAGAGCATCAAATTGTTTGGATCGTAGCTTTTCGGAAAGGAAATTGAAGCGGAAGATCGGTTAACGGGGTATGAGGGAGGCACTGCCAGCGAGAGCTGAACACAAAATCTCCGGTTTACTTCACCTTATCGTTTTCATAACTTTTCTTTTACATCCACAAGTTCATGATCCAAACACAACTTTACGAGATGTGTTGGGACCGTTTAACGGAGGTGAAAGGTAAAGAGGGGCTGGGCTTTAGAGACTTAGAGGCATTTAATTTAGCTTTACAAGCTAAACAAGCGTGGACCCTCGGTGTGTTTTTTGTCATAATGTGCATGAGTCCCATGAGCATCTCTTCTTTCACTGTTCGTTCTCAACTTGTATTTGGGATAGAATCTTCCTTTTGTTTGGTATGTCCAGAAGTCCAGGGGAGTGGGAGCATGAAATTAACTGGGCTGTTCAACATCTCAAGAAGAAAGGGTTCTCTTCTGCTCTCTATAAGTTAGCATTGGCTGGTACAGTGTATTATGTGTGGAAGGCTAGGAATGACTCTATCTTTAGTAACAAGCAATACATTACCGATCTTGTTTATGAGCAGATTGTCAAGGATGTGCAGGATAGGGCGTTCTCTTGGAGGAATTGTGGCCGTAGCCCTGTGAATAGAGCTTTGTGTAGAGCTTGGAACATCTCTGAGAAAATTTTGTAGCTAGAAGTAGTTAGGCCTGGTTCTTTGTTTTTGTTTTGTCTCCAATTTTTGGTGGACTGTTTGTTTTGATGGGGGTATGCCCTTAAGTTCTTGTATTTCTCATTTTCTTTTTGGTAATAAAATCTCTCTTTACCAAAAAAAAGCGTGGAGATTGTTGGTGGGAGATGACTCATTGTTTTACAAAGTTTTTAAGGCCCAAGTATTTCCCTAATTCAAGCTCTCTGGAGGCTCAACACAAAGCCAACGCATCATGGTCATGGCAAAGCATTTGGGCTAGCAGGGTTGTGGTGGAAAAAGGGTGGAGATGGAGTGTAGCTACTGGCTCTCAAGTAGACATTTGGAAAGACCCTTGGTTGGATGACCCTTTGTGTTCAAAAGTGCTAACTGTAAAGCCAAGTAATATTCAGTGTAGGTTAGTAAGTGATCATGACTTAATTGAGGAAGGAAGGATGGCATGGAATGAACCATTGGTAAATGCAATTTTCAACAGTAGGGATGCTGAGCAAATTATTGGGTTACCCTTGAGCAACACGAGGCAGAGGGACACTTGAATTTGGAGGGGCACACGTAATGGAAAGTTTACAGTCAAATCAGCCTATGTGATTGCTAAAGATTGGGTACATGGAAGGCGAAACCATGCAGAAGGGCAGGGGCAAACAAGTGGAGGTGATGAGGACGATGACAAGTGAAACGAATTTGGCATAGTAAGGCTCTCGTGAAGGTGAAGATGTTTCTTCGGCGCAGTCTGAACGATATTGTTCCAGTGAATCAAGCTCTAGCACACAGGAAGTTTCTGGTTGAGGTGGTTTGTCCCTTGTGTGGTTTGGAAAATGAATCAGCTTCACACATGCTGTTTCGATGTGATTGGGTGTGTCGAGTGCGGCTGATCTCCATTTTTTTTTTTTGGTAAGTAATTTCATTTCACCAAAAACACGGCAACTACAAAAACAACGGGGCATCCCCCTGAACAACAATACAATGAACAACAAGGCTAAACAAGTCAGCCATTATTTATCCTAAAAACTCTAGAACTAAGTAACCAATCATCACAAATTTGTCTATTAAGGCAAGAAAACTTTACAGAATTGAAAGAACAAAGCTTGGCTCTAATCGCATCAAGAATCGCTGCAGCTAGGCCATCTACATCCCTGCTCTTGTTCTGAAATATCCGCATGTTACGCTCCCCCCACAAGAAGTAAGAAGTTGCTGCCAAAGATAACTTGTATACAATGCTACAAAAACTTTTACCTTTCCTTTGAGCACTAGCCCAAATAAGCTCCTGATGCAAAGGAAGAGGCCCTCTAGAAATGTTATTTTTACGCAGAACACGGCTCCAGATCATTGCAGAAAATTGGCATTCAAAAAACAAATGGGCATGAGACTCTTCACAAGCCATACACAACACACATACTGGATTAATGGATATCCCACATTTGGCTATTCTATCCTTGGTGGAAAGACGCTCCAAAATAGCAAGCCAAAGTATAAAGCTCCATCGAGGCACATTCTGGCTAAACCATACTAACAAATGCCAGTGTTGAAAAGAACACCTATGTCTGCATGCCTCCCATGCTGTCTTGACAGAGTAATAGCCATCTGGAGAAAGAGTCCATATTACTTTATCCTTAGACAATGGATTAGGTAGAAAATTTGCAGGAGTGTGACGCATAACCGCCATCATAACTCGACTCCTCTGTCTTGGCCATCGCCAATTCCCTTGAACAATAATGGAGGATACTTTAGCCCTCAAAGCCCTGCCCCTATTTGTAACAATGGAATCACCGAACTGCTTGTACAATGCACCAAGGGGGTGCCAATTATCAGTCCATAGAAATGTATCTTCTCCATCCCCAATGCAATACCTGATCCAACCTTGGCAAATATCCCTTAATTTGAGAAGCTTCCTTATTACCCATGATGCATCATTCGGTATAGGAATTCCCCAGAGACTATGCCCTTTCAGAATGTACATATGCACCCACTTTACCCATAGTGAATCAGCTTTAAAACTCAAAGCGCAAAGGTGCCTAATATTGGAAGCCTTATTCCATTCTTTAAGGGACCTAAACCCCAGCCCACCTTCATTCTTTGGAACACATAGATGCATCCAACTAACTTTAGCACCTGTATGCTTCATGTTAAGACCAGACCATAAGAAAGCCCCCAGCACTCCCTCAATCTCCTTAATAACTTTTTGAGGCAATATAAAGATAGAGCTCCAGTAGGTTTGTATACTACAAAGCACAGACTGAATCAATTGGGCCCTTCCCCCATAGGATAAAAATTTCTGAGACCAACTTTGAATTCGAGCCAAAATCCTTTCTTTAAGGACAATACAATCAGCAGAGGTAAGCCTTGAGCTGATTAAAGGCACCCCTAAATACTTCACAGGGAGATGACCCTCCGAAATACCCATTAGATCGATAAGAGACAGCTTAAGAGCAGTAGGCACACCAGAAAAGTAACAGGCACTCTTCATCATATTAGGCTGCAAACCAGAATAGCTATGAAACTCCTTGAGGGTATTCATAATGATTCTCAGAGATTCTTCATGAGCACCACAAAAAACAATTAGATCATCTGCAAACATGGCATGGGAGATCCCTAACTCTTGGCATCTCGGATGGAATCGAAAATTACCATTCTCAATGTTAACCTGCAGCAGAGAGGAAAAAGCTTCCATGATAAGTAAGAAAAGGTAGGGGGAGATGGGATCCCCCTGCCTTAGGCCTCTGGCTCCTGGAAAGTACCCCACCAACCCACCATTCATCATCACAGAAAACATGGGAGTAGTAACACAAGCCCTAATCCAATCAACAAAAATATGCGGAAAACCCATAGCCACCATGGTGTGTAACAAAAAATCCCAATCTACAGAATCGAAAGCTTTCATGATATCTATCTTTATGGCACATCTAGGGGGCCCTGTATCTCTATGATAATTCCTAAATTCATGCATAAGAAGGACATTATCTACAATACTCCTCCCTTTAATGAAAGCAGATTGGGTTTGACTAATGACCAAGGGTAAAGTCTGTTGCATCCGGTTAGCAATGATCTTTGTTATGACTTTGTACACCACATTGCAACAAGCAATGGGTCTGTAATCTTTTGCCATAGAAGGATTTGGAATCTTAGGCACCAAGGTCAAGGCTGTAGAGTTCCACTCCCTTAGAATATACCCTTTCTCAAAGAAGAGCATCACAGCTGCAACCAGATCCTGCCCTACTATATCCCAGTTTTGCTGGAAAAAACTTGAACAAAACCCATCCGGTCCTGGAGCCTTATCACCTTTAATAGAATTTAGGGCAGCCTGAATCTCATCAATCAGAATTGGCTTCACTAGGTCCTCTTTCATATGGGTAGGAACTTTCCTTCTAATAATCTGCTGTAAGGAAGCTCCAGCATCCTGTCTTAGCATGAATTTTGTACCCAAAAGACCTTTAAAGTATTCGATAACCTCGTGTTGAACGTCCGCAGGTTTATCCAACCGAATTCCATCAGCAGTAACCAAGCTAAGAATCTTGTTCCTTACTCTATGAGAACTAACTTTATGATGAAAGAACTTAGTATTATTATCACCAAGCGCCAACCAATTCACCCTCAACTTTTGTTTTTTAAATGATTCCTCTGCAGCACTTAATTCCATGTATGTTCTGACAGCATCCTTTTCCAAATCCCTAATGCTATCATCCCTTGGATTTAGTAAACACTGAGCTTGAAGTAATTCCATATTGGATCGAGCCTCTATCACTCTTCCAGAAATATTCGAGAAACATTGGGAATTTAGATTCTTAAAACAGGCTTCAATTTTTTGAGTTTAAGAGAGAAACTAAGCATTGCAGACCCAGACTGAGGTTGGGCCCAAGAGTTTATAACCAAGGATTTAAACTGATGATTCTTCATCCAGAAATTGTAAAACCTAAAAGGCTTTCTACACCCTGCTTCCTCAAAAACAGTAACCAACAAGGAGCAGTGATCAGAAATACCTGGAACATGAGCTATAGCTTCCGATTCAGGGAACAAATCCAGCCAACCACCATTGACCACCACCCTATCTATCCTACTCATATTAGCACCACCACCACCTCTCTGATTAGACCAAGTGAACCAGCATCCCTTGGTAACCAACTCTTCCATATTTGTATCAAAAAGGCATTGACAAAATTCAGAAGCAGCAGCACTATCAAACACCCCTACTCTTTCAGAGCTTCTCAGAGCAACATTAAAGTCTCCCATCTGGATCCAAGGGGAATCACCAATAGCAGAATACAGAGATCTCATGGTAGACCAGAGAATTCTCCTATCAGCTACAGAATTAGCTCCATAAACAACTGAAGCATAAAACATCCTCTGAGTACATAGACAAGTAACTTGTACACAGAGCAATTGAGTAGAACTGAAAATCAAAGAGACATGCAGACGACTAGGGTCCCAACCAAGAATAATCCGAGCAACCTCTTGATTACCAGTGTTATCCAAAAAACACCAAGAAAAAGGAAAACTTCTGTTGCAAATGGTAGGAAGATTATCCTTCCTTGCCTTAGCTTCCAAAACACCACAGAGACTCAAACGCTGAGAATCAATAAGGGATCTAACCTCTTTTTGTTTTAAGGGGTTGTTAATGCCCCTTATATTCCAACTAGCTATCCTGAACTTTAACGTTTGTTCTTCCTTCCCCCCTTCCCACCACCACCTTTGGCAGGAACATTACCACCTCCCTTACCACCCCCCTTCTTTCCATCAGGAGGAATTGGAGGCTGATCTCCATTTAAGTTAGAACGGGAATGTTTGCTATGATTGGGTGGCATATTTGGAAAGCGAGGAACGAATGGGTTTTTAACAAAGCGTGGTTAGAGGAGACGCAGATTATTGCCAAAGCCCTTAGTGAATTCCATGAGTTTTGTTCAGCTGCTGAAAAGGAAACAAGGAGTCCAAGAGAAAAACAAGAAAGTGATCCTGTCAACTGGATTCTTCCAAGTTCGAGAGGTTACAAAAATCAATGTAGATGGTGCATTTGACAGGAACAGAGGCAAAGGTGGTGTGGGGATAGTTTTCAGAAATGATATGGGTCAAGTTTTGAAGGTAGTAGCTATTCCAATTCCCACTGTTAAGTCTGCAGCAATGGTCGAAGCTTTGGGGTTCTGCGATGCTGTTAAATTAGCAAGGGATGGATTGGGGGACGTTTTTGTGGTGGAAGGAGATGCTCAAGAAGTTGTCCAGATGCTCCAAGGACTAAAAAGTGCTTAATTATTCTAGTTTATCGGTGGTCATCACGGATACTATTGATTGAGCTTGTCATTTTTCTATTTCATTTTCTTTTGTTCGACGTAGTTGCAACAGAGTGGCTCACGCTATAGCCAAATATGTCCTATCATTGAAGCTCCCTACAAATTGGGATGGGAATTGTCCGGACTGGGTTTGTAGAGAGGTGTCAATTGTAGAGAGGTTTCTTTTGACGTTTCCTCTTTGTAGTGATTAAAAATATGATGACCGGTTGATAAAAAAAAAATTACAGCTTCTGAGAACCTGAAAAAAAAGAAAGAAATTCATAAAAATTCAAAGTTGGGTTTGGGTAGCTTTTGGGATTTTGCAACATAAATTTTCAAAAAAAAAATGAAAGAAATTCTTATACTCTCGTAGCTTCAACAAACATGTTTCTCAACTTCTACTTAAATCTCCGATAAAAAAAAAAAGTCTTCTACTTAAATTTGGAATCTAAAATCTGCAACAGAATCTAAAACTAAAATCTAAAATCTGTATCCACAGCTATCGCAAGCACGCCCTATGAATCTAAAAGTAATACTTACTGATGTCTATTTGAGCTGATTTTTTATAGGGCTCCATAAAATAATGCTAAAAAATTTATGGATATTTTTCTAGATTTTTCTGAGACCCAAAATGGGCCCAAACGCGTTTTTCTTGCATGATTCCCTGCAAATCTTCCTTGCAAATAGCCAAGGGCTCGAGTACTTAGTAGAGGAGAAATCTCATTTGTTAAAAAAGTCTTTAATATACTGTTGTTGTAGCTGGTTCTTTAAATTCTCAATTATTTTACAAGTTTATGTGTTTTAAAAAAGTGTTTGAATGCTATTGGATAGAACCGGAACCGAATCAAAATTGGACTGGTCTTGCGGTTTGGTCCCCAGATATATTGGTTAGGTTTTGGTTCTCAATATTTTAGAACTGTTAGAAATGATCAATTTTTTATTTTCTAGAGAACAAGACCAATCCCGGATGTTGCATGTATACAATACTTTTCCACGTTGACATAAAAAAAGAAAAAAAAAAGAAATAGGTATCATTTTGACAATGGGTGCTTCTAGGGGTGATACCAGTCTGGTTTCGGCATATTTTTCGGTCGAAACCGGTTATCCGGTTTGAGATTTTTAGAAACCGGAACCGGTTGAGATAATCCAGTCCGGTTTCGATTGAGTCAACCGGTTCCGGTCCGGTTTATCCGGTTTATCCGGTTTTCATTCACGGGACATATTTTGGGCCCAACACATCAAAAATTCACAATTCAACCCACAAAATATCAACCAAAAACCCATAATTCAACCTCTTTTTTTGGGCCCAACAAAAAAGGATCAATTTTGAACCCAATACATAAAAAAAAAAAACCCATAAAAATATAATTAAGCCCATAAAAACAGTTTATATATATATATATATATGGGGTTGATTGTATATAATAAATATATATATTAGACCAATATACATATATATAACCGGTCCGGTTTCGACCGGTTTCTAAAACACATAAACCGGATCGAAATTATTTTTCCGGTTTATAAAATTTTATAAACCGGAATCGGATCGAAATTATTCAACCGGTTTAAAAAATCCGGTCCGGTCCGGTTTTTTCTGTTTCGATCGATTTACCGGTTTGAACTAACAGCCCTAGGTGCTTCAGTGAACAAGGACCCCGTCGGTTGCATTTTTTGACAACTAGCATGTGTTGCATGGATACCACGTCATCCGTACCTTATTTGTACCCAAAAATTTCTCTCAATTGTAGACCTCACGCAATCTTCCCAGATTTTTTTTTTTTCAACCAGAATCTTCCCAGACTTGGTCCCCAAGAAATTAATGAAGTTTTAAACGTAGTTAATGCAGCTTTTTTATTTTATAGACGATATTTTCTGATGTTTGAATTACCATACTGCCCCTTCGTAGGAGTATATACTTGTCCCAATTAAGTTTAGAATCACACACAAATACTTACACACACTGACAAACTAGTGTATAAGTATTTGTGTATTTCTGTGTGGTAGTAGCATTGTTGTACTTGTCCACCCGCGCACGAATTCAAATTTTACGTATCAATTTTATCTGATATTTTATTTTTTTAGGTTCTCATGGGATTTAAGGGTTGAAAATCTACGAAAATGTTAACACGGACAAAATTAGGTACGAAAAATGACATAAAAACCTGACAAACTAGAAACACCAATATAACAAAAATTAGGTAGAAATAATTAATTTGAAGGGCAAGCAGAGAGGGCCATAGGGGTATTGGAGTAGTATAATCATTTACAGAGCATGATGCTATAGATATCCAAGAAATTTGGTAGGAGTAGTGCTTTGGACAAGAATTCGGAAACATGTATTTGGTATCGATGTGCAGTGTGTGTGGGGTCCACCCTTATTGTGAGTATGTGTGTAAGTGTTTGTATATTTGTATGTGGTGATAACATTGTTGTACTTGTTCACCTACAAATTCAAATTTTCTGTATCTTAATTTTATTTGATATGATCATGGGATTTAAAGGTTGAAAATCTACAAAAACCTTAACACTGGACAAAATTAGGTAAAAAAATGACAAAAAAACATGATAAACTAGAAACACCAATATAACAAAAATTAGGTAGAAATCGGGCATGATGCTATGGATATCCAAGAAATTTGGTAGGAGTAGTACTCTGGACAAGAATTCGGACACATGTATTTGGTATCGATCGTTAAATGCACGTAAATCTCACATAATAGATACGATACTCGATCACAAGCAAAACATTTCTCATTTACTAGACCTGAGACAATTTTTTTTTTTGGGTCAATCGGTAGGAGAAATTATTACATCATGTATGAAGTACAAAGTACAAATCACGGGACACTATATTTATTGTGTGAGAATCCACGGGATAACTAAATCCAACAACTTAACCAACAGGATAAATAAGCCCATCCAATGAACCACAATCACTATAAACCTAACTCAACTACAAGCCTCATCAAGGGGGAAATAACCCCAATAAATACAAAGGAAAAAACACCCTCACATGGAAAGACTCGAACTCCTAACCTCTTAATGAGATGTAAGTATTCCGGCTAACTGAGTTAACCCCAACTGGTTGACCCATGACTTTTTCACCCCCCAGGAAATTTTCCATATAATGAACCTCTAAAGTAAGGATGAGCAAAAAAACCGTCAAACCGCGAATCCAGTCCAAACCAATCCAAACCGATAGGTTTGGTTCGGTTTTTTTGTAATATGGTTTGATCATGGTTTAAAAAAATTAGAAACCGCTTTATATGGTTTGGTTTGTGGATTCACATTCACGGTTATGGTTCCAAACCGATCCGAACCGTATAATACGATTATATAGTATAATTTAATTATTACCATTACCCTTTTGCTGCCTTATTTCAATTCAATAGTTTTTAGGAATTATTTTTGGCATTTTATTTGGTTAAATTATTGTAAGATGTTTAATAGTTGGTATTCTTAGTTTGTTCATTTAGTGACTTACTAGTATTTCATTTTCTTAGTTTAAGACTTGCAATTATTGGTATTCTCCTCTTAATTAGTTGGTTGAAGTTAGTGTGTTTTGATAATTCGAATAGAATTGGTTTTAATATAAGTTTTCTTTTATTTTATCTTTGTAATTTTAAGTACTTTAAATGTTTTTTGAAGATGATAGTTTAGTTCAAAGCAAACCGTGGTTTAAACCGAAACCGAACCGTATTTATATGGTTTGGATTGGTTTGGTTCTATGACTTTTGTGGGTTGGTTTGGTTCTCCTAATTCATAATCCATAGGTATTGGTTTGGTTCTTGGTTTACTACAAAACCGAACCAATCCAAACCATGCTCACCCCTACTCTAAAGTCTAAAAAACAAATTGGCCAAATTAGCATTTGAAATTGCCCACGTCATGCATGTGAGCTTAACCATACACCTAACCATGGTTATCACCACATATACACCCACCCACCCCCTCTCTCCCTCTCTCTCTCTCTCTCTCTCTCTCTAAACATATACGTAAACCCTCCTTAAACCCTCCACCAAACAGAGAAACCAACAGGCAAAGCGTTTCTTTCAAACAACACCACAATTCCAACTTTCTCTCGCATTTCCGTGTTTTTCTTGTCCTGAAAAAATCAGCCCAACAAAGATGATGAGTCGCGGTGCGACCAGGGTAATCCGCTCCGTCGTGGGTCCTTCCAGATGCTTCTCGACCGCTGCCGCCCGCACGATCGGAACTGACTCTGCTTCGGCCAAGATTCTGAACGGGGCGGCCGGGTTCTTCCCTTTGAATCCGGGTAAGGCTTCGGAGAGGGCGGCGGTGACGTGGATCAGGTTTCCGGTGATGGGGGCGCGGAACGCCTCTACGGTGGCTTTGGATGCCAAGGAGCAGAAGGAGGAGGAGAAGGTGGAGACCGGATCGGCCGGTGGCGTTGCAGGCGGTACTGGTGGTACTGATGATAAGGCGATCGTGAGTTATTGGGGGATTTCGCCGGGAAAGGTCACCAAGGAGGATGGTACCGAGTGGCGCTGGAGCTGCTTTAGGGTAAGATGTATATGAATTATGAAAGGGTTTAAATTCCTTCCACTAGCATGTGTTTTCCACCACCGTCATTTTGGGCCATACTGTGTGTTTATTGTTAATCTGAAATGTCCCAAATTATAGAGCCCACAGTGTAGTATTTTGACATAAAAGATTCAATCGATGGTCATGCACTGACAGAATTAAACCGGCCATTTCATAAATGAAAAATCAAATTTTGATATATTTATTGATGTCTGAACAAGCTGATTTTTACATGGATGTGCTACTCTATGGACCCTATGACACATGGGTTAGGTTCAAAGTGACGGTGGCAGAAAAGTCCGATTTTCCACCTACGATGAATATAATTTATTCTCATATCTGAATCACAACTTTGAACTCATCTATGTCCTGAGTCATGTGGATGTATATAGATCACAACTTTGAACAATCTATGTCGCATGCGTGTTTGAGGTAGATTCAAATATAGTTGCGTCCCTAGTAGTGTTTTTATTATTCCAAGCCAAGTTTTTATAGGATTTAGAGATCAGTTTTTACTAGTACATCGGAAAGTGCTAATTTCATGTACAATGACACGTAAATTTTGACATCGAAATGCCTAGCAATTAAATTAGAAATCAAAAGTTTTCAATCTCAAAAATACAATTTAAGCGGCGATAAAAACATCAATTTTAGCCGTGGATTTTGTACGAAAGTGAGCAAAGATTGAGAATAGATCTATGGTCAAGACACAAAGAGCTATTTTCATAGAGAAAGTTAAACACGTCAAATTGTTAATGGGGTAGGATGAGGCACTGCCAGAGAGAGTTGAACACAAAATCTCCCGTTTACTTCACCTTATCGTTTTCGCAACTTTTCTTTTACGTCCACAAGTTCATGATCCAAACACAGCTTTACTAGGGCAAGTTACAGAAGAAGTAGAGCAGCATGGCTACCAACTGTAGTGGGCCGAAATTACCAGAAGGGCAAAAGGGTCAAAACGATATAAGGACATAGGCTTGCGAATCTAAAATAGTGGGAAACTTTGAGCATTACGTTCGGCTGACGAGGGTACCCAGTTCATCAATTCAGGATGACCTTCGTACTTCGTGTGAAGAGAAATCATTTGTTCGTTCGGAAGACTTCACGCTCGGGAAATATATTCCCCTCGGTAAAATCGTTGTGTCTGACAGGAATGGTTCCCCGAGGATAGTACTTCTTCGGCAATAATATCGTTCGGCAGAGATCAGTGCCTACCTTCGGATTATCCTAGGGATAAAAGGTGTCAGAACAAAAGTGACGTCCTTACCCGATGTGACGGCTCTGACATTGATTTCGTCATCCACGTGGGACGGTGATACCATAAATATCTCTGACATGTGACGTCAGCCGAACAGCGCGACATCGAACGACACGACACGTGGAGGCGGTTTAACTTACTTTGCACTTCAGAATTGCCTATAAATAGAGGGCTACTCCCAACCAGGTATCCCTCTGATCTCTCACTTACACCCTCTCTCAACACGTTTTTCTAAAAAGCTCTCCTTTACTTCTCCTCCACCTACTGACTAGGTCGTCGGAGCTTCTACCCGGAGGAATACCCCCCTTCGGTTTGCAGGTACGCAGGAGCGCTTTGTTCATCTCCTCATTCCTCGGAAAAAGACGGAAAAAGACCTAAGGTGGAATTAACCCCCCCACAATTGGCGACTCTGCTGGGGAACTTTACACTTTCACTCGGCTCATCCCTTCCTCTTTCATCTATGTCGAAGCGCACTCCGCCACCAAGGCCGGAAGATTTTACTCTCGGACTTTCTGGGTTCGGTTATAGCAACACCCCCCAGCCGCATCATGCCCGAACCGTCGCACCCAATGCCCGTCAGCCGAACGCAAACCCAACCGAGTTGGATATCGCCCTTAACGAACAGAAACGGCAAGCTGCCGTGATAGCCCTTCTTCAGCAACGACTTGAAGGCCAGGACGGCCATATTCCAATAACACCATCCCCTGGGAACAACGACGCAGGCACGAGTAGACACATAGATACACAACGACGTGGGAAGCGCGTCCTTGCTCGGACTGAGGATAACACCAGGACGAGGCACCGTCCTAATCTCAGCCGAATCGAAGATCATCCAATTACGCCTCAAAAACGGCATTTGGAGGGTTTCGGTCACGAAGAAAGCTCTACCCATTCATCAGGGTCTACGGGACGAAGCCGAAGGTCCAACGTTTCCGGGCCCTCCTTGACCCTGGGTCTTCACCGGCCGGAACGACCAGGGGCTAGGACTCGGTTGGATTTCGACATGAATTACCCTCCTCTTCGGGAGAGGCACGCTCGTTCCCATTTCCAGCCTTCCGGCGAGGAAACATTGGGATACCGCAAAGCTGACAGTAGGGATTTTCGTCGGGAAAGAGATAACAGTGTCGTTCTGTTCGATCCACTCACGGGCGAACCCATCACCTACCGTCCTGTAGATAGCGGTTTGGCACGACCACGGGGCAATGATGATCGTCCCGAGCAGTCGAGAGGTGGAAGCGCGCGTCTTCGGGAACGTCACGAACCAATTCATTACCACCAGATGAATGCCGTCGATCCCGAGAGACGAGGTACTGGGTTACCACTGGGCACGGCTGTTTTCCCGGCAGATGACACCAAGCTCGGAAGGGCGAAAGCTTCGCCTTTCACCGAGGCTATCCTGAACGAACATCCCCCTACCCGATTCACCATGGCGAAGATCAAACCTTACGAAGCAAATGAGGATGCCGTGTTGTTCGTCACGCGCTTCCGACAGATAATGTCTTTGCACAATTTTTCCGATGCAATTATGTGCAAAATCTTCCCCCTCGCCCTAACACAGCCAATCATGATGTGGTATAATCAATTGAAACCACAATCTATCACGTGTTTTGACGAGCTGGAGCTCGAGTTTACCAAACGATTCGTGACGAGCAGCATTCAACCTAAGACACTTTCTATGCTGGTGAACATGCGTCGACGACCAGGGGAGACATTGCGTCTAGACACCGAGCGATATTGGGAAGTATACAACCTGATCCCCGACTGTAACCAAGCCGTGGCAGCGGAATCCTTTATGAATGGGCTGGATACTTCCTCTCCAATGTTTCGTGATCTTTCCAGAAATCCTCCGAGGAATATGAGTGAGCTCATGGCAATCATCGAGAAGGATTGTATGTACGAAGAGGCTGTCGCCGAGCATGGTAATCCGAAGACAGGAGACTTTCTAAAACCTTCGGTAGGCCCTTCCCTGGCCAAGAAGCAGGTGGCGAACGTGAAGAGCGTGGCACAGGGGCACGCGGTACAGAAACCAGGGCCGAGCAAGCCTCAGCCCCAGTCTCTTCCAACGCAGCAACAACAGTTTCGGGATCGTACGCGTCGGGAACCGAGACCAGATGAGTATACGGCCGAGACGACCGTGTTTGTCATGCCAATCTATCAATTACTGGGTGTTATAGGCCGCCTCCCCTTCTTCCGTTGGCCGACGGAATTATTGGGTACGGCAAGCGCACGCTCTGGCCATTGTACCTACCATAACGAGCATGGGCACTACACGACGAGATGTGGCCCATTCAAACGTTACCTAGAAGAACTTGCTGCCGCGGGGCATTTGAATCAATGGATTGACATCCGTCATACCCCGCTCCCACCCCCGCCGCAGGAGAGAGAACGGCTTGTTAGTGTCATACATGGGGTCGTCTCGGGAGCCAGGGCTGAGGAGCTTCGGGCCGAGGTTAACAAGGCCATGACTGAGCGGTCGGTATGTTCGGTATCCGTGTCGGCTAAACGAAAATTTCAAGAGCCCGAGGACGATTGGATTTTGACGTTCACTAAAGATGATTTCCTCGGGATACATTCGCCCCATACCGATGCTCTAGTCGTAACTGTTTCGATCGACAAATCTTCGGTGCAACGCGTATTGATCGATCAGGGCAGTTCGGCCGAGGTTATGTTTTATTCGACTTACAAGAGTTTGGGATTGGAGGCGTATCAGCTACGGCCGGCTACCTCACCGCTCATCAGCTTCACCGGAGCTCCAGTGTGACCCCTCGGGTTAATCAATTTGCCCGTTCGGGCGGGCTCGCGTGTGGTTGACGTCGAGTTTGTGGTCGTCAGTTCGCCGAGCCCTTATAACGTCATCCTCGGCAGGGCATGGCTCCATAACATGAAAGCCGTGGCGTCCACTCTCCATCAGGTTGTGAAATTCATAGGATGGAATGGACGACAGGAAAGTCTCCGAGGAGATCAACTTCAGTCCAAAAAATGTTACGTAAGTACCGTGGTCCAGAGCTCGGAGAACTTGGAGGTACAATGTATCGATTCAGTTGTTCCTCCGGTCCTAGAGGATGTCGGTATACCTGCCGAAGAAAGGTCTGCCGAAGAACTTGTGAAATTACCGATCAACGAGGACGGCAGCCGGTATTTTTTGGTCGGGAGCTCTTTGGATTCTTCGGAACGAACCGAGATGTTCGATTTCCTGATGAAGAATATCGAGGTATTTGCCTGGTGTCCGAGCGAAATGCCTGGGATCGATCCTTCCTTTGCTTCACATTCTCTCAACGTCAATTCGACTCGGAATCCGGTGGTCCAGAAGGTACGGCGGTCATCTCCCTTGCACGTAGAGGCGGTTATGCACGAGGTGGACCAATTGTTGGATGCTGGGGCTATCAGGGAGGTTCTATATCCCACCTGGCTCGCCAACACTGTCGTCGTACCAAAGAAAAATGGGAAATTAAGAGTTTGCGTGGACTATACAAACTTGAATGATGCCTGTCCGATGGATCGATTTCCCTTACCTCGGATTGAGCAGATGGTTGATGCGACCACAGGTTACGAACGGCTGAGTTTCTTGGACGCATACCGCGGTTATCACCAGATAGCAATGCATCCCGACGACCAGGAGAAGACCGCTTTCATTACACCTCGGGGGGTTTTTTGTTATAAGGTCGTTCCCTTCGGGTTAAAAAATGCAGGGGCTACCTACCAGCGGACGGTCAATAAGCTGTTCGGCAAACAGATTGGAAAAACGATGGAGGCCTACATCGATGACATGGTCGTAAAAAGCAAACTCTGCTCGGATCATTTGGATAACCTCGGCCAGGCCTTTGTGTTAGATATTTTGGCACTTTCCGGGGTTGTTCAAAACCTCCATTGGTGTCTTTGTTATATCGACTCCGTTTGATTGTAATGGGTAGGTTCTTATGGGATAGTTTCTCTCTCGATGCTCATCCCATTATCTGTGCCAAGTTGACCGCGGCAAAATCGATCCAATTGCGTGAGAGGTAAAAACATTGCACAGCATCTCATGCATAGCATTATTGAGTTCAAAATTATTTTTCTCCTTTACTGATTAGGGTTGTTTTCTTACTCATATTCTTATATATATATATATACACTACTTTAATCTTTTAGTTTCCTTTATTAATTAGGTGATTTGCTTTCTACGGACAAAACACGTTTTACGTGTATTCATATCATTGACTCACCAGAAAATGTGTTTTGAAAAAGGAAATATATATCAAAAGAAAAGATTGTCTTTTTCTATATAAGGAGGTGTGGTCGACACTCGTTTAGGGCGTGAGAGTTTTTGCTTATAAAAAGAAAACAAAGGGTTGCACGAGGTGGGGAGTTTTTGGTAGAAACGGAGATTAAATTTATACAGAGAGTATTTTTGTTGCCGCCTACAATCCTTTTCTTCGTTCTCGCACACGGTTTTTGGTTTTCGATAGAGTGGCGAGAGTTTTGATTAAAGAAAGGGTTGCACGAGTTTTTTGGTTTACAGTGGAGGCGAGTTTGATAAATTTCTGGCAGCCCATGTTCTTTCGTTCTTTCATCTTCGAACGTTTTATTGTTTGGGTTGTCTAGATCTCGCATCACATCATATCATTCATCTATCCATTCTTTGTGCCGTTTGCTGCTGTGGCCGAATCTTTTGGAGATTGATTCGGAGCCGGTTGAATCCGGAGATCGGGCGTGAAGTCCGTGGTGCATCTATTAGATCTTGAAGAAGCTCGGGGAGCATCGGAGATTGGCGAGAATAGGTAAAGGCTTGGGTAAGGTTTTTACTATTTTGCAATCTGTACTTCTTTTTGATTAATAGAATATATCAGTAGTGTTAGGCCGTGGTTTTGGCTTAGGGTTATTTAGGATCCTAAGTTTTTCCACGTAAATCGTGCGTATCCTGTCTCAATTTTTATTCTACTGCACTACTTGATTTTTTGTTTGGATTAATCGAGATAATCAACCCGTTCATCTATATTAATTTTTTAAATCAGAAAATTGGTGATTTTTTTTTATCAAAACTCCTATTCACCCCCCCTCTAGGAGTAGATTGAACGCTTCCGCATAATTTCAAAACTTATAACTATTGCTCTATTTAGGTTTAACCACCTGAGTTTCATTCTGGGTATAATGGACATGAACGCACCACGTGAGGGAGCCTCAAACTCGAGGCCACCTTTTTTCGACGGTAATGATTATCCGTATTGGAAAGCCCGTATGACAACACATTTAAGTTCCCTAGGAGTTAAGGTTTGGAGATCTGTTAGGTATGGCTATGAGGCCCCAACCATAGAAGATACTGAGACTAAACAGATGAGAGTTAAGGAGGACACTGAGTGGAATTCTGCTGACAATGATAGTTTTGAGGCAAACTCTAAAGCTTTAGGAGCCATCTATGGTGCATTAAGTAAAACTGAGTTTAGTCGAATTTCTGCATGCACCACTGCAAAAGAAGCTTGGGATATTCTCCGAGTCACTCATGAGGGTACTAAGACCGTCAAAACTTCGAAACTCCAAATGCTCACGACACGTTTTGAAGAATTGAGAATGCAGGAAGACGAGACTTTTGATAGTTTTATCACTACGTTGAGTGAAATCGTTAATTCTTTCCATGCATTAGGAGAACCTATCCCAAATCTTAAAGTTTGTCGAAAAGTGCTTAGGTCTCTTCCTGAGAGGTTTAGAGCTAAGGTAGTTGCGATTGAAGAAAGTGATAAAGTTGATGACATTCTTTTTGAGGAACTTGTAGGTAAACTTCAAACATTTGAATTGAATCATCTCTCAAAGAAACCTACATTAAAGCCTAATAAAAGCATTGCTTTTAAATCATCGAGAGAAGAATCCTCTGTGACACAAGAGAGTGATGATGACCTTGAAAGCATTGCTTTTAAACTTGTAGCTATGTCCTTTCCCTTTTCGCTCGTTTAGGTCGTGTCAAGGTCGAGTGGGTTCCTCGGGAACATAACGCACACGCAGACGCCTTAGCTGGGCTTGCCTCGGTATTCAAAACCTCCGGCAGCAGGACCATTATCTTTGACAGTATTGATTCGCCGAGCGTTGAACCTTCCGAAGGACACCTAGTTTTGACCATTTCTCTCGGCCCGAGCAAGTTGGACCCCGTTATTACTTATCTCAAGACCCAGGTTCTTCCCCTTGGCAAGAAGGATGCGTATAGGATCCGTTGTCAAGCTGCTAACTACTACCTTGGCACACACGACGTGCTATACCGCCGAACGTTTACTGGGCCTGACCTTCGGGTTGTTCACGAGGGACAAGTTGTAAGTATCTTAGACGAACTCCATTCTGGTAGTTGCAGTGCACACTCGGGTGGACGGTCACTCGCTCAACGAGCCTTGACTCAAGGATATTGGTGGCCGAAGATGGTGAAACAGTCCGAGGACTATGTTAAGCGGTGCGTTCGGTGTCAGAAGCAAGCTGCCCTCATTCACAAACCCGCTTTTCCACTTAAGATGATTTCTAGTCCGTGGCCTTTTGCCGTCTGGGCATTTGATATCGTTGGCAAGATGCCGAAGGCACCAGGAGGATTCGAGTATATGCTCACTGCTACAGATTTGTACACCAAGTGGGTTGAGGCTGTCCCGTTGGTTCATACTAAGGCGAGTGATGTACGGAGCTTCATTTGGAAGAATATAATCTCTCGGTTTGGCGTTCCCTATGCTATCATCTCGGATAACGGCTCTCAGTTTGTTGCCGCGGCTATAAAGGAATTTTATCAACGGCATGGCATCGTTATTCAAAACTCCTCGGTTGTTTATCCACAAGGGAATGGTCAGGCCGAAGCGTCCAACAAAACTATTACGCGGGGGCTGAAGCGTCGGCTGGACGAGAAGCTTGGTAAGTGGGTCGAGGAGCTTCTTCACGTTCTTTGGGCATATCGTACAACTCCTCGTCGGTCCACCGGACGTACCCCATTCTCCATGGCATATGGTATGGAGGCTGTTCTTCCGCTCGAAACACTGCTTCCCACCCCTCGGTCTGAAGAATTTGATTTTGAGGATAACAGTGCGCACATTAGTGCCGAACTTGCCTTCGCCGAGGAATTACGAGACAATGCCAATTTGAAGCACGCAGCCTATCAGCAGGAAGTCGCTCGGAGTTACAATAAAAACGTTCGTCTTCGACCTTTTAACGTCGGCGATCTCGTTCTTCGGATGGTTACTGAAGCCGACAAGCTTACAAAGCTAAAAGATCCCTATGAAGGCCCTTACCGAGAAGCCCAAAAGATTGGGCATGGAGTTTACAAGTTGGAAGAAATGGATGGGACCCCGATTGCTAACCCTTGGAACGCCCAAAAATTGAGGAAGTTCCATGGCTAGCCCTCGGTTGTTCCCTTTCGGCCGTTTCGGTCTTTTTTCTCTTCGTTTCATGTAATTACCAGTTGTAAGCCACCGGGCCGAAGCGACCCCTTTTGTTTCTTTTAAATATACCTTAATTTTTTGTTCTCTCTGCACTGCTTATCGTATGTTTTCCTCGTTTAAGGGTGAATACTTCGTAGCCCTCGGAACGTTCCTCGTTTAAGGGTGTATACTTCGTAGCCCTCGGTATTCTATTCGTTTAAGGGTGTATACTTCGTAGCCCTCGGATTGTTCCTCATGGGTGAATACTTCGTAGCCCTCGGAACGTTCCTCGTTTAAGGGTGAATACTTCGTAGCCCTCGGAACGTTCCTCGTTTAAGGGTGTATACTTCGTAGCCCTCGGATTGTTCCTCATGGGTAAATACTTCGTAGCCCTCGGAACGTTCCTCGTTTAAGGGTGTATACTTCGTAGCCCTCGGATAGTTCCTCACGGGTGAATAATTCGTAGCCCTCGGAACGTTCCTCGTTTAAGGGTGTATACTTCGTAGCCCTCGGTATTCTATTCGTCTAAGGGTGAACATTTCATAGCCCTCGGTACTCCCCTCGTTTGGAAGCAATCCTTGTAAGCTTCCCACTTCGGCCCCGTCCTGCATTTCTACTCATCTTTTCTTCTACCTCGGCGCCTCTTGCCCTTAGTGGCCAAATTTCACCGAGGCAGGGGGCAATAGTAGATGAGTACAGTAGATGAGTACACACAATCCGCCATGATTTGCGAAACAACAACTACCGAGCCAATTAATCTGGCAAAATTTACTTATCAAAACACAAAGGTATCAAAACGAGCGATTTAACTTGTGAAAAAATACAAATTTAATTTGCGCATTAAAAGACGAGCAATAGACCGGGGAAAACACAAATTCATTCCAAAAAACACATCACCGAGGCAAGGCAAATGGTATTCTGTTCGGTACCACCCTCAAAAAACGAAGTTACAGATCCAGGGGCATAGCAATGGTAAATCGTTCGTCGCTACCCCCATTTCGATTACAATATTAAAATTCAAAGAAACACCAAAAACAATAAAAAACTAGACTAATGTATCTATGCTTTGGGAGTAACGGCCGTTTCAGTCGCAGCTACGTTCGCTTCCGCGTTGGAGCCTTCGGCCACATTCTCGGTAGCATCTTCGGGAGCAAGATTTTCATCTGCTACCTCCTCTTGATTCCCTTCTTCGGCATCGAGTTCTGCTAAAGAAGGCACAGCAACGGTGGTCCTCCTCGGGTCATCAGCAGCCACACCAGCATCATCCAAGGCTTTGCAAAAACCTAGGATGTAGCTTTCAACGTGTTGCTGCTGCTTGAAGAACTCTTCGGCTTGCTCCACCTGGTCCACGAGGTCGTCCCCGGCTTTCTTATAGCCTTTCGTATACCCCTCATCGAAAATTTTCTATCTTTCTTTCTCCATCTCCTATTTCATCTCTTTCTCCATCTCTTTCTTTCCCTCGGCACGAGCCTGCTCGGTTGCCCCAGACAGCTGTTTAACCATCTCGTTTAGGTTGGTCACCTGCTCGGCAAGCTTCCCACGCTCCGTTTCCGAATCATCCAGCTGTTTCTTGTATCGCTCGGCCATTAGCTGCTGCGCCTTCGTTCGCCTATCGATGTCCACAATGTGCAATTGTGCTTGCATCATAGCCTGCATAGCCTGCAAATCAGTTAAAAAAGAACAATTATGTGTTTTTCACCGTGTAGAATGACTTGGGAAATTCAGAAACAAGTTAAAAGCGAGCATACCCGTCCGGCATGGAAGTAGTGGTCATCAATTGCCGACTTAAGCGAGGCCTGCTTTATGATATCCTTCGGAAGGGCCAAGCAATGGAAGAGAACCCTGGCAATGGATGGGTCGGCAGCAAGGCTGTCCTCATTCGTTATCTGACGCTTTTCTGGCGCCGGCATAACGAAGAGTGGGCTCCATGGCACTGCCGAGCCAGACACTCCCTTCCCTTTCGTTGTTTCGCCCTCTCCCCCCGAGCCGATGTCAACCCTTTGTTTCTTCTCCAAATGAGCGTCCTTCGGCAAGTTTTTGCCTTGGATCGTAGAAGAAAGTGGCCTTTTTCCTGCAGGAGAGTCGGGGATTGGGATTGATGAGCTCTTCGGCGTGGCAGACCTGACCGTCGGTCCACCGGCCGAGGAACCAGCCTTCGCCTTGGCCCTCGCTGCATCCTTCTTCTTCTTCCTCTCCTCTAGATCAGCAATAATGTTCCTCGGCGACATCTCTATTTCTTCTCCTTCCTCGTCGGTTGTCTCGTCCCTTGCTTCCCTGATTTGTCCTCGAAGAGGACGGTAAGAACTTGAAAGCAGACACTCGGGCAGTGGACCGAAGGAGTCTTCTGGGACTTCTTCCAACTTCTTCTCTTGCCACGTCTGCTTGGCTACTTTTGCCTTCTTAGCAGGTTTGTCCTCGTCGGCGGGTTTTTTTCCTTTCTGCCTGATAAAACCTTGGTAAGTCGGCTTGTACTTTAAAATAGTTGGGGCGTCTCTTTCTTCCTCGGGAAAAGACAAGATCACCTCTTCTAAGCTCGGCTTACCCTTGCACAGCTTCAGGAAAAACTTGTTTACCTTTGATGTATCTGCTGAAGCATCAACAAAATAAACATTAGTCAAACTATACAGATACCAGGACGAGTAGAAACAAAAATCCCAGACGAAGAAAGTAGAGAAAAGTATGCTTACTCGGAGTATCCCTGTGCTTCGGCACCGGGAATTTACCATACTCACCCGGCGGATACATAAAGTTCCCTCGGATTTCGACGTAATCCGAGGCCCATTTTTCCGAATCATACATCCCCCCGACGATTAGCTTTGACTTATGTTTCTTACTACATAAATAGTAGCGTGAGTATTTCAGGTTTCGGGACATCAAATAATTTTCGAAAAAATGATGTGCCTCGAGAGGAAACATTTTCACCCGAGCAAGCTCGATTACCGAGTGGATCAAGCGAAACGAGTTTACGCTAAGCTGGCAGGGGGTAAGGTCAAAATTGTAAAGCAGTTCCCTCGTCACCCTGTGCATCGGGAAGCGAAGTCCACCCTCGGTAATCGCCATCAGAGGCACCGTTATGTGTCCTTCGCCGAACATAATACGAGGACCTGTAACTCGGGTCACCACCACGTCGTTTGGGATTTTATATACGTCTCGGAAGAGGCTAAAAGCCTTCTCACTCTTAAAGCAATCCCAGTACGGGCATGGTTCTTTTCCCGTCCTATCAGGGATTACGTCGGGGTCGACGGGTTGTATTTTTCGTTTCTTCTTCTTCGGCTGCGGCGGCTGAGACGAGGCTTCAGCGCCTTGTTCGCTCGGCACGATACTAGAAGAAGCACCTACGGCTCCCTCTTCGACAACGTTTTCTCCCCCTTCTTCGGTCTGATTTTCTTCTTCTTCTTCTTCCTCTTCCTCCTCTTCTCCCTCTTCTTCCTCTTCTTCTTCTCTTTCTTCTTCTTCTTCATCCTCGGCGGGAATGTCCTCATGCCCCCCTCGTTGGGCCGACTCGCTTGAGGCGGAGTCATCCTCAATTTCAACGATCTCTGCGGGATCGACCGCTTGAAGAGGAGAAATAACGAGCGGCGCCTCGAGCCAACTCTCGTCGGTAGGATCGAAGGTATCGGGATTCGACATACCTCCGGTTCGATACGCTCGACCAAAACACCGAAGGAGGGAGGCGGTCTGCGAGTCCAAGCTGTCCGACTCTGTTGCCGACTCCGAGCGAGCAACCACCTCTTTTGACGAAGAACCGGACGACGCCAGACCTAGCGAAAAGTGCAAGGGGGAAAGACCGTTAGCTATATGCATGGTCAAAAGTTCTTAAAGTGCCTACGTTCGGTGTACTAATCTACTTAAAAAGTCGTTCCCACAGACAGCGAATGGGCGAACAAAGTATCCGAGTGAACAAATAACACTAGTGCGCTTCGGGAAAACGTGTCCAAATTTATAGACCGTTCGGATGAGGCATCCGGCCTATAGAAACCAATATTTTTCCTATCCGTTCGGAAGAACACCATCGAAGATGTTCGTTCGTTCGGAAGAACACCATCGAAGATGTTCGTTCGTTCGGAAGAACACCATTGAAGATGTTCATACGCTCGGAAGAACATATGAACATCTACAGTATGACACTGTTCATACCAGACCAAAAATTCGAAAAAATCATCCGTTTTCGCCCAGAAAACGCTTCAAAACTATCAAAATGCAGATAGAAGTATAGAGGAATGAGAGATACCTGAAGATCAAATCGACTTTGCAACGAAAAATTCAGAAATCTTCAATTTTCAAGCGGTTTGCACTGAGAACGGCGCTTGGGTGATTGGAAACGATCGAAGAGAGAGAGAGAGAGAAAAGTGGTTTTCTCTCTCCTCATTCCCGTTTTTATACCTAGGAGCGGAGTTCGAAGCGACGCGAGACCTCGGCCGTTGGATTTGAGCGGGAGATCTCAGGACCGTACGATGATCGACACGTGGGTACTGATTCGACGCGCCGTGTTAGCAAGCAATCACATTGAGACGCGTGGCAGATTTGAAATCGGCGGTTGCAGGGGTATTTAATGCGTGTTGGTCTTTCGGTCACCGAGGGTTATACATATTTCTACTCGGAATATTCACTTCGGTTTATATGTTCCGTTCGTCCACTGTTATCAACTCCTCCTTCATATCCGAGCACATGAAGAAGAAGTTGAGGGGCTATTATAGTGGGCCGAAATTACCAGAAGGGCAAAAGGGTCAAAACGATATAAGGACATAGGCTTGCGAATCTAAAATAGTGGGAAACTTTGAGCATTACGTTCGGCTGATGAGGGTACCCAGTTCATCAATTCAGGATGACCTTCGTACTTCGTGTGAAGAGAAATCATTTGTTCGTTCGGAAGACTTCACGCTCAGGAAATATATTCCCCTCGGTAAAATCGTTGTGTCTGACAGGAATGGTTCCCCGAGGATAGTACTTCTTCGGCAATAATATCGTTCGGCAGAGATCAGTGCCTACCTTCGGATTATCCTAGGGATAAAAGGTGTCAGAACAAAAGTGACGTCCTTACCCGATGTGACGGCTCTGACATTGATTTCGTCATCCACGTGGGACGGTGATACCATAAATATCTCTGACATGTGACGTCAGCCGAACAACGCGACATCGAACGACACGACACGTGGAGGCGGTTTAACTTACTTTGCACTTCAGAATTGCCTATAAATAGAGGGCTACTCCCAACCAGGTATCCCTCTGATCTCTCACTTACACCCTCTCTCAACACGTTTTTCTAAAAAGCTCTCTTTTACTTCTCCTCCACCTACTGACTAGGTCGTCGGAGCTTCTACCCGGAGGAATACCCCCCTTCGGTTTGCAGGTACGCAGGAGCGCTTTGTTCATCTCCTCATTCCTCGGAAAAAGACGGAAAAAGACCTAAGGTGGAATTAACCCCCCACACCAACAGAAGCCCCAATTTGTTTCCATCTCCTTGATACACCAAACTAGAAAGAACGAGGAAAATCACAAGTATTACTGTTGATCCCCCTTTCGTATTCATTCGTTTCTCCCTCATGATAAGTTCCTCTTCCGGTATAATACGTCTGCAGAGAAGGGAAGAAGACGCTAGCGAAGTAAATGATGAATACCAAAACCAGAGGACCGAGAAGCATCTTCCTAACCACGAAAGTTATGAGAACCAACGCGAGAGGAACAATGATCGTTGCGCTCAAGAAGTGAACCAAAAGCAGAAACAGAAGCGGAATGACAAGCACAAAATCGAGGGTCGCTTGCTCTGCGTCGGAGATTAAGGCGACAGTGTTCATTAAGGAGCCACCATGAATGACTAGTCCTAAGGTGAGTACTAGGAGAAATGGGATCACCGGCCGGAGATGGCCCGGGAACCATTTTTACAAGGCTCAGCTTCGTTTGATATGGTTTTTAGCTTTCCATCTATCTATCGATCTAGCTACATAGAGAGAGATATGTATAAGCTAGTCTATAGATATACTATGTACTAGTATTAGGTTTATGCTATATCACGTTAGTTGAGATGATGCAGCAAAAGGAATGTGTACCAGAGAATGAGGGTTGTCCTAAACCCCGGAAAAGGAAAGTATTGATCATGGAAAATGAGTTTAGGAACCAAAACTGCTAGAGAAAAGGGGCACTAGGCTGGGAATTCTGCCTTAAAAGTCTGCTGATTTTGAGCTCACTCACACGGTACATAGAGCTGTGAGAGAGGATGGAAGCCGTGTTTGGCCGCGGAGGAATTTACTAAGCGAAAAGGGGAAAAGATGCAGAAATAAATGCCCCGTCGAGTCGGGCGGAAAGCTTTTTCTGGAATTTTCAGTTGTTTATCTTGTCTTACCATAGTCTGTCTTCCCAGTTCCAATCCATGATCCAAAAACAGACTAAAGCGACCCCTGTGCTGAAGTTCACATTCAGGATACTTGGCCTGAAACCATCATCTTTAATGGTTTAGTCTGTTTTTGGATAATTAAGGAAGTTATCCTAATCCTAATTAATGCTATAATCAGCCAAATTTTGAATTAAAAAAAATACTAATGAATACACGTTATGGTAATCTGCTTGATTGTCTCCAAAATTGGAATTAATCCTAATCTTGAGAGCACTTCATCCTAATCTTCAGAGCGCTCTCTCTCTCTCACACAACGACCGCCCTCTCCCTCGCCTGCCGAGCTTCCTCGGCTTCTCTTCTTCCCCTTCATCTGGAGCATCCCAAAAGCCCTCATCACTGCCGAGCTCTCCACCGCCTTCCCCGACAACGGCGGCTTCATCATCTGGGCCCACGAGACCTCCTCTACTTCCTTCTCTCTCTCCGGTAAGGACCCCCCATCCCCTCTCTCTCTCTCTACAATTTATTTTCTGATTCGGTTTTTTAAATGGGTTTTGTTTGTTTTTTTTTAGTTTCAGCAGTTGAATCAACAACAGCAGGGGACGACTAGCAGGGGACGACTATTTGTTGCTTCTTATTTTGGTTTTGTCTACAAATTATTGGATGTTAGCATGTGTAACTAATTTTTCCATTTTGCTGCTTGGTTTTTGCAAAAAAAAAAGTGAAATTTTCATTTAATTTGGCCTCTAAAAGCTTGAAATCCTATTGGGTAGTGTTTTTGGTTCTAATTTGATGGTAAGAACTAAGAAGCTGTGTACAAGTTGAAATTTTTATCACACTGCCTTGTTCTCTTTGTAATTGAAAAAGAATTTTTAAAAAAATTCCCCATAGATTCCCCCTACTTTTAACATTTCTCTTTCTATCTCTCTCTACTTATTACTCCTACTATTTTTCAAAAAAAATTTCAAAATCCAATCCAAACACAAAGTTAGTGTTTGGTTTTGAAGGGGATCATTATGGTGGGGGTGGTAGCCTTGGTGGTGTATTTTTTTAATAATAAGAAAGGGAAGGGGGAAGCTAAGAAAAACTATCCTCATCCTGATTTCTTATTTGTTTGATTATTGATTTGGTTTCTTTTTGTTAGTGCTAAAACTAGATGCATTGTCGGGTCTCATTAGGTTTGTTTTCCCCTCCTCGTCTCAGGTATCATTCAGTGACCGTGTGGAGCTCTAATTGCGTATTGATTACCGGACCTATTTTGGAGCTCAAGCAAGGTAGAACTTTACAATAAAATCATAGTTGTGATCCTATCTTTGCCCTGTTTTTGTAACGCCCCCAATTTCCGGGTACGTTAAAAGGACAATTTTATTGAATTTCTAAATAGAGTCTGGCTCGTTATTACATCATAATTCCCATCAGAGTGCTTTCATTACATAAGGGAAGGAAAATCTAGGGTTCCTATCTACGGCTCCGCTTGCTCCTCCATCCTAGCCTGCTTCTCGGCTCCAAAAGCCTCCAAAGTATACAGCTCTCCCTGTTCATCTATCAGGTCTGACGCATTATACCAGTGTCGCCACCGATATAATATGTCAGGGTCACCAAAGGCAACACCGTGAGCTACAAAAGCTCAGCAGAATAATCCCATACCCGCTAACCCATAACTTACAAACAATAGATCATATAGGTAACGATTCTCAAATAGAACATGTTCCTCACTTATTAATCCATAATTTAAGGCAACAGGACATAGAAGTAGCATACTATCTCATGTAAAACAACACATGCATAAACAATAAGAAATTTGTAATGACACGTTCACTATTCATCTATCGTTGGTGTCCGTGACTTTTCTGAGTTTCTCCTACGCGACTCGTCGTAGACCGTGTCACCCTTTCACTTTTCATTTCCAAATCAACATTTCAAAAATCGTTTTCTCTTTCACACACACACCACACAATGGGCAAGTCCGGCCACATTGTGGTTTTCAAATATCACACACGATGGGCTACCACGTCCGGCCACATCGCGGTTTTCAAAATCCACACAAGGGCTTTCACGCCAGGTCCCTATTGAGTGTACGGATAAATCATGTTACTAATGAAGCTACCAAGTCCGGCTTCATTGGTGACACACACACAATGGGCTACCAAGTCCGGCCTCATTGCTGCTTTCAAAATCCATTCACTCAATGAGCTGCCACGTTTGGCCACATGAGGGTTTAAAACACACCCAACCTCGGTTCCGCCGTTCCGGGTTCCCGAGTATCCTCACAATGGTTCCGCCGCACCGGGTTCCCATTGGCACACATTTGCGTTGGCTCCTCTCCACGGATAACCAAGCCACACACCCAACCTCGGTTCCGCCGTTCCGGGTTCCCGAGTATCCTCACAATGGTTCCGCCGCACCGGGTTCCCATTGGCACACATTAGCATTGGCTCCTTTCCACGGATAACCAAGCTACACACCCAACCTCGGTTCCGCCGTTCCGAGTTCCCGAGTATCCTCACAATGGTTCCGCCGCACCGGGTTCCCATTGGCACACAATCATATTTCAAAGCTTTTTCTCCTTTTCAAAACACACACACGACTCACATAATGACTCCCACATTGGTCATTATGTAGTTTCAAAAATATTTTACCAAGTCATTGCCTTTTAATCACCCTAGGTGTCATGTTCCTATTTTCCTTGATTCACAAAATTCGCATAATGATTTCCACAACTGGTCATTATGTAATTTCAAAAATATTTTACCAAGTCATGCTTTTAATCACCCTAGGTGTCATGTTTCCAATTTTCTCAATCTCTCGTATTCATGCTTCAACTCCGCGGTGGGACTTTTTCACATAAATCATTTAATCTTGAAATTTAACTAGCAAGATCATCCAACTCTATTTTATTTAGCATGCTCATTTTATCCTTGATTTCACATAATCATGCTTAAGCAATTAACATACAAGGTAAAGCATAGTGCCACATGGACGGACACCTTTGGAGTGGTAAACCACTTATGCTTTATCAACAACAAGTAGTCAAGCAATCATGCAACAAGCTCATCACCATCCTTATATTTGTAACTAAGCGATAATTTCCTATCTTTTAAAAGTTGTTCTTTCTTTTAAGGAAATTCAGAACAGCATATGTTTATTGAAGATGAAATTTGTTATTTAACATGCAAGTAAGGCACCATTTTCACTATACGAATAAAGATATTACTACGTTTCAAAAGTATACACAGTTCTATCTATATGTAGGGAAAATGAGTAGAGATTAATCTACCTTGATCCGAAACTAGTCGGGGCCGAATAAGCTAGTTGGAAAATCCTACGGGCGGGGGCGGTGAAACTCGCAAATCTGGACCAAACTTTGGATGGCAATAACTCGGTCAATACTTGGCCAAATAAGGTCGTTCTTGAGTTGAAATCGAAGCTCTAGAAGTGCTCTACAACTTTTGTGAAGGAAGTTGATCCTAGAAACCACTTTAGGTAGGAGAAATATGGTGATAAAGGGATGGACAGTTTGCTGTCTGGAATCTGGAAATCCGAATTTTGACTGAACTTCGGATGTCGATATCTTTGTCGTTTCTTGACCGATTAGGGTGGTTCTTGAGTCTAACTTGAATAGCTCGAAGTGCTCTACAACTTTCCCGAAGGAAGTTGGTCCTAAGGACTACTTTAAACAGGAGCAAAATGAGGATTTGTGAAGGGCAGTAAGCTGCGTGGAAAAACAGAAATGGTTTCTAGAGAGAGTGAGAGCAAAGAAGTGAGGTGTGAGTTAAATGGCAAGCATGGGGTGCTATTTATAGGCAAGACCTTGGCTCTCTCTCCTCCCTCTTGGCCGGCCTCTCTCTCCCTCTTTGTCCAATGGATTTTGTTCCAATGGCTTGTCATTTCAAGCATGCAAGCATGCCAAACCTTCCTCCATTTGTCACTTCATCTTTAAGCCCTAAACTAGGTGATCATGAAGGGTCTTTAGCCTAACCTTGTCCTTGAGTAGCTTACTTGTAAGAGGAAACACATTAATGATAAGCTAGGTTTTATGTTTAAAGTTGGCTAGGATGGGTTGTCAAATGGGTTTAGGCTTAAGTCTATTTGTTAGCTTGTTCAAGACACATGCACATACTCCACTTTTCTCCCTCTCCATCCGGCCTCTCTCCTCCCTCTTGGCCGAAATTCTTTCTCTCTCTCCTTCCCATGGATTTGCTCCATTGTGTAGTCAAATCACTTCTCTAAGCATGCCATGCATTGTCATCCAATTTTTGGTTCAAAGTCTAGGAAAGTAACTCTAAATAATTAGGCTTAAGGCTATAACCCTAGGTTTGCATGCATGGCATGGTTGGTCTTGCTTCCTTTGGAAGCAAAATGATGACTTCCTTTGGTATGACTTTCCTTGGCAAGTCAAATTCCTTTTGTCCAAGAGATCAAAATTTCCCTAACAAATATTATCCAATGGTTAAGATTTTTCCTAGAAGGTAAACCTAGATTTATTTAGGCATGCTTAAGTACTAACTAGTCTTATTAGG
Source organism: Rhododendron griersonianum (assembly GCA_018127125.1). Lineage (NCBI taxonomy): Eukaryota > Viridiplantae > Streptophyta > Magnoliopsida > Ericales > Ericaceae > Rhododendron > Rhododendron griersonianum. The sequence continues at coordinate 22,532,711 of CM030798.1, forward strand.
CCTAAAAAATAATGACATGGCTTAGTTAAACATTGACCAAAGGTTAAACTTTTCCTAGGAAATTTTATCCAAGGTGCATACCAATATAAGCTTTAAGAAAATTTTGAAATGTAATTAGGTTGGCCAATTTAGGGTTAAGGCTATGTGTTTTAGACTTGCATGTGGCAAGACTAGTTTACTTCTTTTTGAAACACTATGATGGCTTCCTATTTTGTAAGTACCTAATTTACTAGCCTTGTTAATTTAAATATTTTATTAGAAAGGCTAATTCTTATTGACCAAGGGGTAATATTTTCCCTAACAATTATTAACCAAAGGGTAAGGGAGAAAAATGCCACATAAGGCTAATTGATTACTTCTAATGGTCTATTGGTTTAATTAGGCCTTAGGAGGGTTCATAAGGCCCAAAGGTGGTCAAGAAGGTCCATCTAGGGTTAGGGAAAAGTAACCAGGGGAATTGGTAGTTAGGTTTCTCCAATTACTCGATTGGAAGCTAACTAGGCTTGCTAAATAGGATTTCTAGTAAAAAAATGATTTTAAGGCCGAGATCCATAAATTGGAAAAATATACAAGTGCTTTTATAAGCATACTTGTCTTTAGAAAATGACTAGATTGTCCGGTGCGAAAAGAATATAATTTTAAAAGTCTCAAATCTAATTATGACGGATTATTAGAAATTAAAAAGGAATTTTAAAAGCAATCCTAGTAATTAAAATAAAATTCAAATATTTAACGAAATTTTTATTTACCAAAAATCAGGGTCGTTACAGTTTTTATTTGGCTTCGACATTGGCAATATATGCCAAGACTTGGTTTGCATCACCCAAACCTTTACACTATGAAACCATGGCTCTAGCATTCCATACCGGAAGAAAACCAAATCTGCTATATTGTTAACCGTGTTACATAAAAGTGATTTTTTCCCGAGGAAACAAAAATGAATCCAATAGGAAAATATTGTTAACATGTATCATGCCATTTGTATTGCATTGTGCTTCTTTATTACTCCATGTTTATATGATATGAAATGAGGGTTTTGTGTTGCAGGTGGGAAACTGTATGGAGAGCTAAGAGAAAATATGGCAATGGAGATGGGTGGGTGGGTGCACGAAGATCATATGTACTGGTTTTTAGTTTCTGCGCAAGAAGAGTGTGAGACATGATGCCTGAGTCTTCAAATGAGCATAGAATTTGATTATGGTAAATACTGAATAGGTATGCCAATGAGTTAACTGTGGGATAATAGGGGTGAGAATCTAATAGGAAATTGTGATGTAAGATGGTTTCATGGTTAGTAGGGTTTGAAATTTTTTTGTTTGAATGTGTTTTTTTTTTTTTGGTCATAGTTTTAAAAAAAATATGGGTTCGGTTTCTAAAGTCTTCAATTGCACATGATTCTCTCACGATCAATTCTTCTACTGTTTTGATACAAATGGATTTTGTTTTTGGGACTCTTGGATAAAAGTTGATTTTTACCTTACAAGTTGTTATATAACACCGGAAGTGATATCTTTTCATATCTTTCGTTCTCTATTATATTTCAGAGCACAGAATTTGACATTGACGATTGGAGCTTAGGAGTTAATGCTATTTTGAATACAATAGACCTGTACATTTTTGTTATCAAATAGGCCTACTCTTTATTTTTCTCTTTCCAAAAGATTGCAGGCTCAAACTTCCACACAAATCGAGGACCAAAATTAATCTGAGGGAATACCTTCAGGCATGGGCATTCACTAGTCAAATCATATGAGAGGGAATGCAACTCAGATGTCATGTGATAAAATACGGAGTAGCATGTTTTGAACCAATTAAATTGCATTAAAATGTAATTCCATTCTTCCAATTACTTTACCGAAAATAGAAGAGCTAAAGCAACAAAAGCTATAAAACATAGATATGGCAAAAAAAAATATGGGTTAAAAAGTTGATATAGGTAATTTATTCGACATGATTAGAGTATTTGGTAAAAACAATTTGTATTTCTCCACTTAATTTTTTTGAGTTAAGATATCATGAGTGTAAAAATTCAGATTGAATCAAAGGTTTAAAAAAAAAATCACTCTACAAATAAATTCTGAATGTACATGAGCAAAAATATAAATAACTAAGGTCATTAAAAAATTAACGTTCGTTAATATTTACAATAAAATTAATGTCAGGACAGATAAAAGAAGAATGAAGAGATAATTATAAAGGTTATTAAGAGCTGAATTTGATATTTTATAGTAAATTCTAGGTATGATTTTGTTAATGAACTTCACGGTCAATTAACGATGGGGTTAGGCTCAGTTTGGAACTTGAGAAATACTGTAATAGGAAAAAGAAAGAGAAAGTAATTAAGAAAAAAAATGAGAGGGAAAATGGTTGAGAAATTGAGTTGGGATTTGAAACTTTTCATTCTCTTCTTTAAGAACCAAACAAAGAAACACGCTTTCCCACAAGTTCCAAACGTGGCCTTAATTGGGATGTTAATGCAATATTAGGGAGGGATTCGAGGGAAGGTGAAAGGATCTGGTGATCAGGAAAAAAAGCGATAGAACTGTTCCTCTTCCCACACTCCAAACCCTACCTCTCTCTCTCTCTCAAAACCATGGGTCGAAAAACGGTAGCCCAGAAGCGAGCTCCACTGGAAGAGGAAGATGATCAACTCACCCACCACAAACAAGAACAAGAAAGCCATAACCAAGAACCAGCCAAACAAACACCAGCATGTAAATCTTCCGAAGACGAAGAAGAACAAGATGAAGAAGAACTAGAAGATGAAGAAGAACTAGAAGTTGAAGAAGAACAAAAGGTAGAGAAAAATAAATCCTCTGTTCAAAAACCCATCACTCCAACTAAATCCCTACACCCCCAGTCCTTGGACTCCGACCCAGGATCTGATTCGGAGACCCATTTGGGCTCTCCCACCGCCTCCGATTTCACCATCAAGCCCGTTTCGCCCCAGCCCAAGAAACCCACCTCTGGTAAACGACTCGTGCCAGAGTTCGAAAGGAAGGCCAACGATTCAGCGCGGAAGAAAAAGAAGGCCAAGGTTTTTGAGGAGGCGGCGGAGAAGAAGAAGTCCGGTGTCGGTGCGATTAACCGGCTGTGGAGCGAAGAGGATGAGGTTGTGATACTCAAGGGATTGATGAAGTCCGGTGCTGGTGGTCTTTATGAGGTAATCAAGAAATCTCTTAGTGTTGATGCTTCCAAGAGTCAGTTTGTGGATAAGATTCATAAGCTGAAGAGAAAGTACAGTAACTATGTTGAGAAAGGGGATAAAGCTGTTTTGTCGTTGAGCCCCCACGAACACAAGTGTTTTGAACTTTCAAAGAAGATATGGGGTGGTGGAAAGGAGAATAATAATGGAGGTGATGGGAATGGGAATGGGAAGAATGTGGGTAAAAAAGCTAGAAAGACTGTTAAGCGCGATGATGCTGTTGCTTTGCCTGAAGAAAATGATGGGAAAGAGAGTGCATTGGGGGAGGAGAATAAAAATGGAGTTGATGGGAATGGGAAGAGTAATGGGACTAAAAGAGCAATGAAGGGGCCTGTGAAGAGTTTCATGATGGTGAATATGAGAATGATTGGGGACGTGAAGGCGAAGGAGCTGGAGAGGAAGTGGAATGATTTTTATGTGGATGAAGTTGGTTTATATCTGAAGCGGGTGCAATTGATGAAGAAGCAGACAAAGCTGGTGTTGGATGCAATGAAGGCTTCTAAGAATTAGGTTTGTGTAGGGTGTAATAACTGGTGAAGTTTTATGCTTTTGATGAAAATGGTTAAGGGGCTTCTTCTTTTTTGTTAAACCCACAGGGTTTTTTGGTTGAAGTTACTACCTATGTGGTTCTGGATAACAACTACTTATGAAATAGCCTTTATATGGTATTGGATAAACTTGTTCATATGGTTTATCTTAATATTACTAGTAGTTATGTTACAGCTCAGTTTCTGTTTTTGGTCTATGGTTTGGATATTTGTAATTCTTGTTGTCTAGATTCGTGCTTGGTGCTGGATTACCACAAATTTCCTTTGCAGTCTCCTCAATGTGCTTTGGTAGGAAACTAAAGAACTATGTTGCCTTGATTTGATTTGAAATATGTAATAGTACGAAGACTACAATGTTGCCACATGCCTGCTTTCATTATTGGTTCTTCCTGTGGCACATGTTTTGGTGTTGCTTTAGTGTGTGGTTTGTTAGCTATGACTATTGATGCCCACTTTCTCTTTTAGCTTTGATTGAAGGGGTGATTTAAACGATCTATTCAATGCATTGTTGCTTTGACCTTCGGTATTAAGTTAGGAACCATAATATGCAGAAGGTATCAATGTGGCACTACCTTATTGAGGATCGGAAAATAGCAACTCTCCCAATTGCCCTTGAGGCAGTGCTGCATGGGCTTATTTCACAAATTCTTGTATTAATTGGTTGTGCAAAAAAATTAGCACTTCATAGATGAGTAGGTTCAGCATTTCAAGTTTGTATTCTTCTGAATTTTTATCTATGTATTTAGCATGAGGTTCAAGTTGGTTTGTTGTCATCGGCAAATGGTTTGCGAAGTGAGTAGGAGTGTCTATCGAGGATCCCTTTTGAAACAACCATTCTGGTTGGGTAGGGGGCCTAGGGGCACATGTAGAAAATAACTTCTCCTCGAACCTATTTTTCTTGGTATCCTTCCCATAAGCACTTCAATGGTGAAACCAACATTGGAGAAGGCAGAAAACGAAGTTCGATCATCATCTTCTGCTTGGATTTGCCCTTTATGGTTTCTGTTAGTGTCTAAAGTCATATGTGCATTTAGAGCTACACTATAAGGTCATAAACCTACCTACATTTTTTGTGTATCAAAATTTCTAATGCTTTTGTACTAGGTTTTCTTTATAGTTATGATCTTATGCCCCCGTTCTATTTCCATCCTCGAATTATATGAGAAGGCCAACATATTTTGCCCAGTTTTGAGCTATCCATGTCACAAAATTATAGGAGTGCAGTTAATTGTTCAGGCCAACATATTTTGCCTAGTTTTGAGCTATCCATGTCACAGAATTATAGGAGTGCAGTTAATTGTTCACTAAAGTTATAGGTACTTAATGTACATTCTAGCCTTTTCATATCAAAGCTATTATTTTGGTTTATTTCCTTTTCCTTGTCTGAATGTATGTCATTCGGGTTAAATTACACATATGCTTCTCATTTATGTTTCCCTGTACTTATCAAAGTGCATCTTGTTCGATGGAGAGAGGAGAGAGCATACTAGATGCCATATTTGATGAGGATAGCTTGGAGGATGTCCTAGATGTCGAGATGATGGATGTTGAAGAAGGAGGTTTGGTGGGGGCATGCTTTACAGATTGAATTGGGACAAACCATTGGTGGTAATGATATTGAAGTAAACCAAGTATCTACCGGTAAGAATCGCAGGTATAACAACAAGAACAAGAAGAAGAATAAGAGAGAGAAAGCCAGCTCAGGGCCAAAAGTGACAGATATTAACAGGTTCTTCTTCCGTGGTAACTTGTCTTGCTTTATGAATGAAGAATAACTTGTTCTCATTTTTATCGATGCACTAGTATATCACTGTTCTTTTAGCATAATATATGTTGGAGCAATTTGACTCAGAAATTCGAGACTCTTGTCCTGTTTAGAGGGGGTATTTATTTTGGAAGCCTAAAATATTATTCTTTAGGCTGCTTTCATGATGAAAGAAGTCTGCCATTTGTTAATTTTAACTTCAGCTCTCGTCAACAAAAGATTGAACAATTATTTGGAGATGGAAAATGATCTTCCATTTTCTAATTTTTTTTCTAGTATGGCTGCATATGAAGCTAAATTATGTAAGTCTTGTTATGATGTTTACTCATTTTAATTTGTTTTCTTCGATGTAATCTTAGCGTATTAATTGAGGTTGTGTATTAGTCCTTATTGCTGCAATTAATTGTTCTTTGTTGCACATGAGTGACCTGTCTTAACAAACCTTCTCTTTCACCTCCTGTGTTACGTGTCATGTCCAAAGAATTACGTAATTAACTTGGTTCTATTTTTTGTTTTTGTGAAGTCATTGTACTTGTGGCTATCTCTGTTCCCCCCTGACTACAATTGTAGCAAAAGAAAGCATTATTTGTTTGTCCTGTGCCCCTTGTTCGATGTTAAAAAGGGTGTTTATGGGTGAGTTCTTTTCATGTCATTTCCAGGTTTATTAGACATGTAAATGCCTGAAAGAGAAAAAAAACACATCTGGCGTACACTGGCATGGGTTGCTTTGGTGTTTCTGCTTTGATTGATCTCGTTTAAGAGGGATACATTTCTATTTCACTTGATATGGCTATTCTGACCTCATACTCAAACATGCTAGGTTTCACGGGAAATTGATGGATTATGCGTTACTCAGACTTCAAATGAAAAATTGTAAATATGATGTCGTGTTCTGGATGGCTGGCTGGCAGATAAGCTGTTATAGACATATTGAACATAGAGTAACAGCTTGGTTATAAAAGAAAGAGGGTAAAGAAACCACAAAACTTATATCTAGTGTGCAACATGGGAGGTGCAATGCATACTTTTGACAAATGCATTTGAATATTCAATGCCGCCCTTCAAATTTGTAGTTCATGTATGTTTCCATTGTTTTGTGGATTTGAGTAGTTGCCAACCAAACCAAACTATGCCCTGTTTTCCAATCAACCGGGGTCCACAACATGAATCTTTTTCCTCTTCAATGCTATATAACCGATTAAGTTTAAGAACCAAGTACCCTTTTTTATCACATCTCATGTCAATTCTGGCCTTCCCTTCCCCAAGCATTTACAGATAGGCTCTTACTGGATTTACATATCAAGGATTTGACTGTTATTACTTATTTCTATGGCTATTAACCAAAATTTGATTCTTAGGAATATGCTTATAGTTTCTCAAGAATCGGAGTGGTTATTGTGCTTGTGTACTGTTTTCCCCTATCAGTTAGTTTTCAACGTGTTTTGGATTCATAGTAAATAGAAGTTGCAGGTCGATGCAACCTTATGTTTATCATGAATTTGTACTATTTTCCCCCTTCGATAGTCTTTTATACGTCATGAACTTTTAATTAACATAAAAGTTGCTGGTGAATGCAATTCAAGGTTGTGGTGGGCAGAAAACTGCTGTTGGAAGAGGCTTTGGAAATGGTAGTGGCATACTATGGAATGTCTTGAAAGCACGAGACGAGGGGGGAAAAGTTTGAGGTGTTTAACAATGCTTAGCCCCTGGTAATACTATGTAGGGCACACCACTTGTATTATGCTTAATCATTGCCAACACCGCCACACCGGGCTTCTCACCACCAGGCCATTGTTTAGTTTAAGTTGTGCTTTAGCTTCACTCCTAAAGATGCCTATCAAGGCCACAAGTACTTCCCACTGCTTGGTTCCTCAATGCTGTTCCATGCAATTTGCTTCATTTGAGAGTCTTCTAACGCTTTGAAGTGTTATTAATTACCACTTTGCAGAAGCAATTCAAGCAACCGATCGCGAGGCAAAACTCAGTGCAGAATAAAGAAGCTACTTATGAAAGAAAAAGTCATGCTCCAGACTACAGTCAGCAGCAGTTCAGATGGTTTGCAGATAGTACCTGATGTGCATAACGATTCGAACAATCCAATGTTGATGGGGATCGTGAATTTGTCCATGATAAAGTGAGGGTGCCCGTTACATATGATGACCTGCCTGAAAAGGAGGATCCGAAAGAAGAATCAACGTAATCTCTGAAGTAATGGGCTTGTGTGGCTCTAACTACAGATTTGGGAATTTGGTAATCAAGTTTGAAAATATTGTCCAGCAGTCCCTTTCTCTCTGCTGCTGAGGGAGCAGAAACATTGTTTAGCTATCGTCAAAGGAGGAGGGGTTCTGTGATCCTTTGGAGTTGGCATATGTTGACAGAGAAGAAAAAAAGAAGAAAATGACAAAAGTAAAATTTGCTTTTTGTTAGATGTACCAAGGATTGGTAGAGTACTATTATATTGAGAACTTCCCATTGATTTGGGCCAAGCAGTAATGGAGATGTTATGGTGGTGATTCGCGTTTCACTATGTTATGATTGAGCTCTACGTATCTTGTTATCTTATCAATGAAGTTCTTTCTGCCAAAAGAAAAATATCAGACCGAGGCTTTCTTTTCGTTCTTTTGGGTGAGAGAAACTGACTCGGTTAATTTCGACTGTGTGGGTGTGTACAGTTATTAAGTTGACAAATTAGATACACACTAGATTCAATTTCTCAGTCAATGGATTTTTTCCCATTAGGATCATACCAAGTGATATGGCCACAAGCAATTGTCTTAGCCACTGAAAGTGACTCAGATGTTGATTTGGTTTTCAAGGAAATTGGTATCCAAGATCTTTCTTGCTCGGTGGTCCTTGTAAACAGAAATGGGTTGTGCCCAACTCCGAAGATGACAACAGGCTAACAACACGAAAAGGAGCCATCTTATACAAGGATTTGTTTTAGCCTCTTGATCTTCTGCAAAAAGAGGCAAACCGCAGTGCAGTCATCTCTCTTTGAGGAAGGAAACTTCTGTTTCCAGACAGGAACCGCCACCTCCACCACTGCTCTTGCCGCCGCCTCCTCACTCCCTTCTGTTGATACAATGGATACCACATCATTGTTGCTCAGCACATCCCACACCTGCCCACATATCTAAACCTTTAAATACTAAAAACGTTGAAGGGAAATTGGGTGGCTTGCCAATTTTTGGCTGATTTTGCCAATTATGCCCTTCAATTGGCATAATTGAAGTGATGGGCTTGACAAAAAAGTGCTTAATTATTCTAGTTTATCGGTGGTCATCACGGATACTATTGATTGAGCTTGTCATTTTTCTATTTCATTTTCTTTTGTTCGACGTAGTTGCAACAGAGTGGCTCACGCTATAGCCAAATATGTCATATCATTGGAGCTTCCTACAAAATTGGGATGGGAATTGTCCGGACTGGATTTGTAGAGAGACGTCAATTGTAGAGAGGCATCTTTTGACGTTTTCTCTTTGTAGTGATTAATAATATGGTGACCGGTTGATAAAAAAAAAATTACTGTACAGTTTATGAGAACCTGAAAAAAAGAAAGAAATTCATAAAAATTCAAAGTTGGGTTTGGGTAGCTTTTGGGATTTTGCAACATAAATTTTCAAAAAAATAAAAGAAATTCTTATACTCTCGCAGCTGCAACAAACATGTTCTCAACTTCTACTTAAATCTCCGATAAAAAAAAATACTTCTACTTAAATTCGAAATCTAAAATCTGCAACAGAAACTGAAACTAAAATTTGTATCCACAGCTATCGCAAACACGCCCTAACTCAGCACAATCTGTCACCAATTTAACAGAAGAGGGAGTTAATTTAGTAACGCATCAATATTTCAAGTGCCTAATTGAAATTTAACTAAGTTTAGATGTCTTATTAGATGGAGTATTGAGGTCAAAGTTCAGGGGTTATATTGACATTTCTCAATCGTTGCCGTCAATTTGTGGTTGCTGACTCGGCATCAGTTTCTCGTCTGACCCATTGAACACATAACGGAAATTTGGACACGCTGTTTTTAGAGATGTTCAATAAAATTGTCCTAACCGCAAAATCGATCGGATTCTGACCGAACCATTTTATTTGGTCTGATTTTGATGTTCATTAGTTTAGTTTTGGTCCGAAAAAATAGACCCATTAAATTTGGTTCGATTACTGATTATCATTTTAAGAACTGTCGTTGTACCCAAACCAAACCTTTTCGTATTAATATGTATATATATAGTTTTGTATTTTGATTAAGTAAGTTAATTTTTTTTCTTGGTAAATTAATATACTCTTTCCGTCTCATTTTTATTGTCCATTATTCTGTTTGTCTCTTTTATGTCTTTTGCTTATATCTTTTAGCAATAAAGCTATGAGTACATATGAGTTCGTACATACCATGTACATATAAGTTTTGTGGGTCCATCTCGGGTCTCACAAAGATGATTCGAACTACCTATTATTTTTAAAATATTTTTTTATGGAGCCTTGTAAAAAATCAGATCAACCAGATATCAATAAAGATTTTTTCTTAATTTGTAGGGCGAAACTACTTAACTGCTCAGTTTCACTCCTACAAATTCAGAAAAAATCCTTAGCGACATCGAGTTGAGCTTATTTTTTACAAAGCTCCATAAAAAATTATTTTAAAAATAATGGACGGTTCGAATCATCTTTGTGGGACCCGAGGTGAGCCCCACAAAATCCATATATACATGATATGTACATTGCATATGTACACATAGCAGTACTTATCTTTTAATGTGGATTTTAAAAAATATGCAATATGGATTTTATTTGATATATCTCGATTAGTTCTATAATACAAAGTTTTCAAAATTATGAAAAACATTATAGATTGAAATATATAAACAATTTAAAAATGACACGCAATTCAAAAATAGACAATGAAAATGGGACGGAGGGAGTACTTAGTAGAGGAGAAATCTCATTTGTTAAAAAAGTTTTTAATATACTGTTGTTGTATATAGCTAGTTCTTTAAATTCTCAATTATTTTACAAGTTCATGTGTTCTAAAAAAGTATGTGAATGCTAATTGGATAGAACTGGAACCGAATCAAAATTGGACCGGTCTTGCGGTTTGGTTCCCATATATATTGGTTAGGTTTTGATTCTCAATATTTTAGAACCGTTTGAAATGGTCAGTTTCTTATTTTCTAGAGAACAAGACCAATCCAAACGTGGCATGTATACCATACTTTTCCACGTTGACATAAAAAAAGAAGAAAAAGAAATAGGTATCATTTTGACGGATCCGGGGGCTCTGCTGCCCAGAGGGGGCAGCAGCCCCAACCCACACCCTTAAAACGACGTCGTTTTGAGGGTAAACTGCTGGAGCATCTCCTACCTAGGGACAAAACGGAAAAAAATTCATTGCCATCTATTTGCAATCCTATGAAGCAGAACCGTGATTATGAGAGCTTTAAAGACAAAATTTGATTATGTCTCTTTAGAATAATATGATCAGAATAGTAAGATCTTCACACCCGTTCAAACGGATTAAAAATTGGAACACTTAATTTTTTAACCATATTTTTTAATATATAAACGGTCTCAAAAAATTAAGTGCTCAAATTTTCACTCTGTTTGAATTGGTGCAAAGATCTTGTTATTCTGGTCATATTATTCTAAAGGGTCGTAATTAATTTTTGTCTATAGAGCTCTCATAATCACATTTCTGCTCCACAGGATCCTAAATAAAGAGTATATACTTAATATGAGAGCCCTAAAGATAAAAATTAATTATGACCCTTTAGAATAATATAATCAGAATAACAAGATCTTTGCACCGATTTAAACGGAGTGAAAATTTGAGCACTTAATTTTTTGAGACCGTTTATATATTAAAAATATGGTTAAAAAATTAAGTGCTCCAATTTTAAATCCGTTTGAATGGGTGTGAAAATCTTATTATTTTGATCAAATTATTCTAAAGAGATATAATCAAATTTTGTCTTTAAAGCTCTCATAATCACGTTTTGCTTCATAGAATTGCAAACAGAAGGTAAGGAATTTGTTTCCCACCAAAACGTTACCGTTTTGTCCCTGGTAGAGGCTGCTCCAGCAGTTTACCCTCAAAACGACGTCGATTTGAGGGTGTGGGTTGGGGTTGCTGCCCCCTCTGGGCAGCAGAGCCACCGGATCCCATTTTGACAATGGGTGCTTAAGTGAACAAGGACCCCGTTGGTTGCATTTTTTTATGACTCGTATGTGTTGCATGGATACTATGTCAATTGTACCTTATTTGTACCCAAAAATTTCTCCCAATTGTAGACATGGCCGGCTTTGGGCTAAGGCCCATGAGGCGCAAGCCTTAAGCCCCTCAAAAATGTCCAAAAACTAGGGCCTCAACTTGTTTTTAGTACTTAGTATATATGTATTGCTATAGGGTCCATTTTTTAACCCATAAAATATGTTTTACATAAGGCCCAATGCCCCAGTAAAAATGGAATGGAGGAAAACACAAAAAGCGAAAATAAAGTTGGATCACCGGAAGTGGAAAATTATTTAGTGTGGTGAGTGCATCATTAACATGGATGCTTCTTTTCCCCTTATACGATAATTCCCATTGCAAACAAACCCAACGAACTGATAAAAAAGGAATTACACGTTAAGTGATAAGATATTAAGGGCCTCATTTTCGAAGATCGTCTTAGACCTCCGAAATCTCAGAGCCGGCCCTGATTGTAGACCTCACGCTATCTTCCCGGACTTTTTTTTTTCAACCAAAATCTTCCCAGACTTGGTCCCCAAGAAATTAATTAAGTTTTAAATGTAGTTAATGCAGCTTTTTTACTTTATAGACGATATTTTATGATGTTTGAATTACCATACTGCCCCTTTGTAGGAGTATATACTTGTCCCAATTAAGTTTAGAATCACACACAAATACTTACACATACTCACTATTGTGAGTGTGCGTGTAAGTGTTTGTGTATTTCTGTGTGGTAGTAGCATTGTTGTACTTGTCCATCCGCCCACGAATTCAAATTTTATGTATCAATTTTATTTGATATTTCATTTTTTTATTTTCTCATGGGATTTAAAGGTTGAAAATCTACGAAAGTGTTAACACGGACAAAATTATGTACGAAAAATGACATAAAAACCTGACAAACTAGAAACACCAATATAACAAAAATTAGGTAGAAATCATTTGAAGGGTAAGCAGATCGGGCCATAGGGGTATTGGAGTAGTATAATCATTTACAAAGCATGATGCTATGGATATCCAAGAAATTTGGTAGGAGTAGTGCTTTGGACAAGAATTCGGACACATGTATTTGGTATCGATGTGTAATGTGTGGGATCCATCCTTATTGTAAGTATGTGTGTAAGTGTTTGTGTATTTGTATGTGGTGATAGCATTGTTGTAGTACTTGTCCACCTACGAATTCAAATTTTTGTATCTTAATTTTATTTGATATGATCATGGGATTTAAAGGTTGAAAATCTACAAAAACCTTAACACTGGACAAAATTAGTTAAAAAACATGATAAACTAGAAACACCAATATAACAAAAATTAGGTAGAAATCAGGCATGATGCTATGGATATCGTTAAATAAATCTTACACAATAGATACGATACTCGATCACAAGCAAAACATTTCTCATTTACTAGACCCGAGACAATTTTTTTTTGTTGGTTAATCGGTAAGAGAGATTATTACATCATGTATGAAATACAAAGTACAAATCACGGGACACTACATCCATTGTGTGAGAGTCCACGAGATAACTAAATCCAACAACTTAACCATGCAACAGGATAAATAAGCCCGCATGATCGGAACTGACTCGGCTTCGGCCAAGATTCCGAACGGGGCGGCCGGGTTCTTCCCTTTGAATCCGGGTAAGGCTTCGGAGAGGGCGGAGGTGATGTGGATCAGGTTTCCGGTGATGGGGGCGCGGAACGCCTCTACGGTGGCTTTGGATGCCAAGGAGCAGAAGGAGGAGGAGAAGGTGGAGACCGGATCGGCCGGTGGCGTTGCAGGCGGTATTGGTGGTACTGATGATAAGGCGATCGTGAGTTATTGGGGGATTTCGCCGGGAAAGGTCACCAAGGAGGATGGTACCGAGTGGCGCTGGAGCTGCTTTAGGGTAAGATGTTTATGAATTATGAAAGGGTTTAAATTCTTTCCACTGGCGGTGGAAAACATGTGTTTTCCACCACTGTCATTTTGGGCCATACTGTGTGTTTATTGTTAATCTGAAATGTCCCAAATTATAGAGCCCACAGTGTAGTATTTTGACACAAAAAATTCAATCGATGGTCATGCACTGACAGAATTAGACCGGCCATTTCATAAATGAAAAATTAAATTTTGATATATTTATTGATGTCCGAACAAGCTGATTTTTACATGGATGTGCTACTCTATGGACCCTATGACACATGGGTTAGGTTCAAAGTGACGGTGGCAAAAAAGTCCGATTTTCCACCTACGATGAATATAATTTATTCTCATATCTGAATCACAACTTTGAACTCATCTATGTCCTGAGTCATGTGGATGTATATAGATCACAACTTTGAACAATCTATGTCGCATTCGTGTTCGAGGTAGATTCAAATATAGTTGCGTCCCTAGTAGTGTTTTTATTCCAAGCCAAGTTTTTATAGGATTTAGAGATCAGTTTTTACTAGTACATCGGAAAGTGCTAATTTCATGTACAATGACATGTAAATTTTGACATCGAAATGCCTAGCAATTAAATTAGAAATCAAAAAGTTTTCAATCTCAAAAATACAATTTAAGCGGCGATAAAAACATCAATTTTAGCCGTGGATTTTGTACGAAAGTGAGCAAAGATTGAGAATAGATCTATGGTCAAGACACAAAGAGCTATTGGGGGGGGGGGGGCGGGTTTCGCAAGTTTTGAGACTTGTTAAGAGTGATAATTGGATCATTTCTCATTGCTAATGGGGTACTTGTGCAATTTTTAAAGACCTACATGATATATACTCTTGATTGGTAAGGGTTAGAAGTGAAGATTTGAAAATCCAGGGGCATGTGACCATACAAAAAAAAATTCTAGAAACATGCACTTAAATACCTGTAAGTCTTATTTGGCTATACTGGATATAAAATCCTATGAGATTATATATTCGAGACATGTATAATTCAAATTGTAAAATTTAATCGAGATAGTAAAATCTCAAAATATCAATCCGAGCCCATAATTTTGATAAATATGATATTGATATGGATTTTTTTTTTCTTTTTGTGGGATCTGAAATTAGCCATGGGAGACGTACAAGGCGAATGTGGAAATAGATCTGAAGAAGCACCATGTGCCTGTAACATTTCTGGACAAAGTTGCATTCTGGACCGTCAAGTCTCTCAGATACCCGACCGATTTATTTTTCCAGGTAAATGATACACTTTCATTTCTAGTTAAAGACTCTCTTATTACTCCCTCACCGAATTACTATTAATCAAAGTTGGCAGAAACTTTGTTTGATTATAGGTATACACTTTGATACCGTGTTATATCATGTTGGTTAGACTGGCATGCACAGACGGACACAGATGTTCTCGGAATCATCCGAAGCGCGCAAGTGAGTTTTCCACGGTTAACATGGAACCCACATATATCGGACAATCCCGAAAAAACATCTGGGTCTGGGTCTATGCATGCACGAACTGATGTGCCCGTAGCAATTTTTGTCTACAAATGCAATGGTTGTGACATGACACAGCGTGCGGAACCCTACCAATTGATTTTTACTATGCTATTCATCAAGTTTTGATCATATCCATAGACTATATAAGGATTTTTCTCTGAAATGTATGAGTATAATCTACCAAAACCTTTTTGCCCTTGCGAAATTCTTTTCAGTCTTGGACAAAAAATATCTTGAAAATTAGCATAAAGATCTTTTGGATGGTCTCACATTTGGCTTTTTATTTCCTGAGGCTTTGTTTGGAACTTAGGCTATGTTCGGATGCACGTACGTAATCTTGCTAGTTGTGAATTTAGTTCCCAGAAAATTAATCCTTGAAGTAGTTTCATTCCAATGTTTGTATAACAAAATCAGTAATTTTAACTTTAAAAAAAAATCATTTTTAAAAATTTAATAGAGTTAAAAACATTTTCTATTTCTGTTAACTATTGTTTGGGCTGGTTCATGAAACCATTGATAATGTGTGAGTCATGAGCACTTACTGTTTTCCTTTGTGGAACAGAGAAGATATGGGTGTTGAGCAATGATGCTGGAAACCGTGGCGGCGGTCCCCGGCATGGTGGGAGGAATGCTCCTCCACTGCAAATCCATCCGGCGGTTCGAGCACAGTGGCGGGTGGATCAAGGCCCTGCTCGAAGAAGCTGAAAACGAGCGGATGCACCTCATGACATTCATGGAAGTAGCCAAGCCCAGGTGGTACGAGCGGGCCTTAGTTTTCGCAGTCCAAGGCGTTTTCTTTAACGCCTACTTCTTGGGCTATCTAGTTTCACCGAAATTCGCGCATCGGGTTACTGGGTACTTGGAGGAAGAGGCCATCCATTCTTACACCGAGTTCCTCAAGGAGTTGGACGCAGGTAGGATTGAGAACGGACCCGCTCCAGCCATTGCGGTGGATTACTGGCAGCTGCCGCCGGAAGCCACCCTCCGTGATGTGGTGGTGATTGTGAGGGCGGATGAGGCTCACCACCGCGATGTTAACCACTTTGCTTCGGTAATCATCTTTTCCCTTCATTTGCTTTAGTAGTAACTTACTAGGCCTTATATTTTGTATTTTTGAGTGAGAATGATATTCCGGATTATAAAATCATCTTTTCAATGTTATTCGGAAAATGGGTTCTTTTAAAGAAATAATCATTCTGTGGGTTGTGTTTGGTCTTCTAGAATCCGTTCACATAAGTTTTTTTTTTTTTCATTTAATTGATCCTTATGTTGATGTTTTATTGCAATGAAATGCAGGACATTCACTACCAAGGACATGAGCTGAAGGAAGCCCCAGCCCCACTTGGGTATCACTGAAGGATCAGAAATCTGGTTGATGAACTATGACTTGTGATACTATTGATCTTAAAAAGTATGTTTAACCCCTATTAGTACTAAGAAAAATATAGAGTTTGTTGTTGGATTTGTTAGTGAACATATACATGATGCCTCTCTCTCTCTCTCTCTCTCTCTCTCTCTCTCTCTCTCTCTCTCTCATCCTAATATATATAGCCTAGATATGTTTCCTTAGTTGTATCAGATTATAGCTCTTTGCTGAGACTGTTATCAGTGGTAAGGGTAGTGACAGTGACAACAATGGAGGAATCTAATCGTTAGGAGTATGGCTCATTTCTAGATGAGAGAGAGCATCAAATTGTTCGGATCGTGGCTTTTCGGAAAGGAAATTGAAGCACAAGATCGGTTAACGGGGTAGGATGAGGCACTGCCAGCGAGAGTTGAACACAAAATCTCCCGTTTACTTCACCTTATCGTTTTCGCAACTTTTCTTTTACGTCCACAAGTTCATGATCCAAACACAGCTTTACTAGGGCAAGTTACAGAAGACGTAGAGCAGCATGGCTACCAACAGAAGCCCCAATTTGTTTCCATCTCCTTGATACACCAAACTAGAAAGAACGAGGAAAATCACAAGTATTACTGTTGATCCCCCTTCGTATTCATTCGTTTCTCCCTCATGATAAGTTCCTCTTCCGGTATAATACGTCTGCAGAGAAGGGAAGAAGACGCTAGCGAAGTAAATGATGAATACCAAAACCAGAGGACCGAGAAGCATCTTCCTAACCACGAAAGTTATGAGAACCAACGCGAGAGGAACAATGATCGTTGCGCTCAAGAAGTGAACCAAAAGCAGAAACAGAAGCGGAATGACAAGCACAAAATCGAGGGTCGCTTGCTCTGCGTCGGAGATTAAGGCGACAGTGTTCATTAAGGAGCCACCATGAATGACTAGTCCTAAGGTGAGTACTAGGAGAAATGGGATCACCGGCCGGAGATGGCCCGGGAACCATTTTTACAAGGCTCAGCTTCGTTTGATATGGTTTTTAGCTTTCCATCTATCTATCGATCTAGCTACATAGAGAGAGATATGTATAAGCTAGTCTATAGATATACTATGTACTAGTATTAGGTTTATGCTATATCACGTTAGTTGAGATGATGCAGCAAAAGGAATGTGTACCAGAGAATGAGGGTTGTCCTAAACCCCGGAAAAGGAAAGTATTGATCATGGAAAATGAGTTTAGGAACCAAAACTGCTAGAGAAAAGGGGCACTAGGCTGGGAATTCTGCCTTAAAAGTCTGCTGATTTTGAGCTCACTCAC
Organism: Rhododendron griersonianum; assembly: GCA_018127125.1. Lineage (NCBI taxonomy): Eukaryota > Viridiplantae > Streptophyta > Magnoliopsida > Ericales > Ericaceae > Rhododendron > Rhododendron griersonianum. Next base: position 22,550,540 of record CM030798.1, read on the forward strand.
ACGGTACATAGAGCTGTGAGAGAGGATGGAAGCCGTGTTTGGCCGCGGAGGAATTTACTAAGCGAAAAGGGGAAAAGATGCAGAAATAAATGCCCCGTCGAGTCGGGCGTAAAGCTTTTTCTGGAATTTTCAGTTGTTTATCTTGTCTTACCATAGTCTGTCTTCCCAGTTCCAATCCATGATCCAAAAACAGACTAAAGCAACCCCTGTGCTGAAGTTCACATTCAGGATACTTGGTGTGGAGGGCGTGGTCCGGCGGAGGGACCAGGACGGTGGCCACGTTGCACCAATTAGCCGGACCAGTGAATCTACTACCCATGGGTCGGCTGTTTGGGTCGGTAGCCGATCCAAATCCGGCCGGGCCTGGTTAAGGTGACCGAAGTGTCGATCCATGGAAGGGAACAGTTTGGTTCGGCGTATGTATTAATTAGTATGACCCGGCTCGGCGGTTCTCCGCCGAACTGGTTGGTGGGTACCACGTTGAAGTGAACAATGCCGTACCAAGCGGTCCGGCAGAACCTGTGCTCACCGAGCCTCCTGTCCCCTAACTTGGAGAGAAAGTTAGGAAGAGTTGGGCAGGGGGAGGCAACCTCTCGTCTTATCCAATCCCTTATATTCAGGAGCAGAGTATAGGAGTTTGGATAGGTTCAGGATTGAGATGTCTATCTGGATCCGAGATAGGCGGGCTCATCATACAACGAATAAGTATCCTTGTGGGATTTGGACTCTGCATTCCCTTTGGCTATAAAAGGAGGTATTCACCTCCAGAATAAGGTACGTTGATAATACTCTCTCGAAACCTAAACTATACCTCAACATCTCCTCTCCTGTTTACTGACTAGAGCGTCGGAGTGCCTGCCCCGGACACCACGCTCCGGGTTTGGGCACTAACGCGGTTGTTTCGTGCGCAGGTCTAGTCCGTCCAAGCCACAAGGTCTAACCGGAGAAAGCCAGCCACCACACTTGGCCTGAAACCATCATCTTTAATGGTTTAGTCTGTTTTTGGATAATTAAGGAAGTTATCCTAATCCTAACGCTATAATCAGCCAAATTTTGAATTAAAAATAATACTAATGAATACACGTTATGGTATTCTGCTTGATTGTCTCCAAAATTGGAATTAATCCTAATCTTGAGAGCACTTCATCCTAATCTTCAGAGCGCTCTCTCTCTCTCACACAACGACCGCCCTCTCCCTCGCCTGCCGAGCTTCCTCGGCTTCTCTTCTTCCCCTTCATCTGGAGCATCCCAAAAGCCCTCATCACTGCCGAGCTCTCCACCGCCTTCCCCGACAACGGCGGCTTCATCATCTGGGCCCACGAGACCTCCTCAACTTCCTTCTCTCTCTCCGGTAAGGACCCCCCATCCTCTCTCTCTCTACAATTTATTTTCTGATTCGGTTTTTTAAATGGGTTTTGTTTGTTTTTTTTTAGTTTCAACAGTAGGGGACGACTATTTGTTGCTTCTTATTTTGGTTTTGTCTACAAATTATTGGATGTTAGCATGTGTAACTAATTTTTCCATTTTGCTGCTTGGTTTTTGCAAAAAAAATGTGAAATTTTCATTTAATTTGGCCTCTAAAAGCTTGAAATCCTATTGGGTAGTGTTTTTGGTTCTAATTTGATGGTAAGAACTAAGAAGCTGTGTACAAGTTGAAATTTTTATCACACTGCCTTGTTCTTTTTGTAATTGAAAAAGAATTTTAAAAAAAATTCCCCCTAGATTCCCCTTACTTTTAACATTTTTCTCTCTATCTCTCTCTACTTATTACTCCTACTATTTTTCAAAAAAAATTTCAAAATCCAATCCAAACATAAAGTTAGTGTTTGGTTTTGAAGGGGATCATTATGGTGGGGGTGGTAGCCTTGGTGGTGTATTTTTTTAATAATAAGAAAGGGAAGGGGGAAGCTAAGAAAAACTATCCTCATCCTGATTTCTTATTTGTTTGATTATTGATTTGGTTTCTTTTTGTTAGTGCTAAAACTAGATGCATTGTCGGGTCTCATTAGGTTTGTTTTTCCCTCCTCTTCTCAGGTATCAGTCGGTGACCGTGTGGAGCCCTAATTGCGTATTGGTTACCGGACCTATTTTGGAGCTCAAGCAAGGTAGAACTTTACAATAAAATCTTAGTTGTGATCCTATCTTTGCCCTGTTTTTATTTGGCTTCGATATTGGCAATATATGCCAAGACTTGGTCTGCATCACCCAAACCTTTACACTATGAAACCATGGCTCTAGCATTCCATACCGGAAGAAAACCAAATCTGCTATATTGTTAACCGTGTTACATAAAAGTGATTTTTTCCCGAGGAAACAAAAATGAATCCAATAGGAAAATATTGTTAACATGTATCATGCCATTTGTATTGCATTGTGCTTCTTTATTATGTTTATATGATATGAAATGAGGGTTTTGTGTTGCACGAAGATCATATGTACTGGTTTTTAGTTTCTGCGCAAGAAGAGTGTGAGACATGACGCCTGAGTCTTCAAATGAGCATAGAATTTGATTATGGTAAATACTGGATAGGTATGTCAATGAATTGTGGGTTAATAGGGGTGAGAATCTAATAGGAAATTGTGATTTAAGATGGTTTCATGGTTAGTAGGGTTTGAAATTTTTTTGTTTGAATGTTTTTTTTTTTTTTTGGTCATAGTTTTAAAAAACATATGGGTTCGGTTTCTAAAGTCTTCAATTGCACATGATTCTCTCACGATCAATTCTTCTACTGTTCTGATACAAATGGATTTTGTTTTTGGGACTCTTGGATAAAAGTTGATTTTTACCTTAAAAGTTGTTAAATAACACCGGAAGTGATATCTTTTCATATCTTTCGTTCTCTATTATATTTCAGAGCACAGAATTTGACATTGACGATTGGAGCTTAGGGGATAATGCTATTTTGAATACAATAGACCTGTACATTTTCGTTATCAAATAGGCCTACTCTTTATTTTTCTCTTTCCAAAAGATTGCAAGCTCAAACTTCCACACAAATCGAGGACCAAAATTAATCTGAAGGGATACCTTCAGGCACGGGCATTCACTAGTCAAATCATATGAGAGGGAATGCAACTCAGATGTACATGTGATAAAATAGCATGTTTTGAACCAATTAAATTGCATTAAAATGTAATTCCATTCTTGATCCAATTACTTTACCGAAAATAGAAGAGCTAAAGCAACAAAAGCTATAAAACATAAATATGGCAAAAAAAAATATGGGTTAAAAAGTTGATATACGTAATTTATTCTACAGGATTAGAGTATTTGGTAAAAACAATTTGTATTTCTCCACTTAATTTTTTTGAGTTAAGATATCATGAGTATAAAAATTCAGATTGAATCAAAGGTTAAAAAAAAAATCACTCTACAAATAAATTCTAAATGTACATGAGCAAAAATATAAATAAGTAAGGTCATTAAAAAATTAGCGTTCGTTAATAATTACAATAAAATTAATGTCAGGACAGATAAAAGAAGAATGAAGAGACAATTATAAGGTTATTGAGAGCTGAATTTGATATTTCATAGTAGTAAATTCTAGGTATGATTTTGTTAATGAACTTCACGGTCAATTAACGATGGGGTTAGGCTCAGTTTGGAACTTGAGAAATACTGTAATAGGAAAAAGAAAGAGAAAGTAATTAAGAAAAAAAATGAGAGGGAAAATGGTTGAGAAATTGAGTTGGGATTTGAAACTTTTCATTCTCTTCTTTAAGAACCAAACAAAGAAACACGCTTTCCCACAAGTTCCAAACGTGGCCTTAATTGGGATGTTAATGCAATATTAGGGAGGGATTCGAGGGAAGGTGAAAGGATCTGGTGATCAGGAAAAAAAGCGATAGAACTGTTCCTCTTCCCACACTCCAAACCCTACCTCTCTCTCTCTCTCTCTCTCAAAACCATGGGTCGAAAAACGGTAGCCCAGAAGCGAGCTCCACTGGAAGAGGAAGATGATCAACTCACCCACCACAAACAAGAACAAGAAAGCCATAACCAAGAACCAGCCAAACAAACACCAGCATGTAAATCTTCCGAAGACGAAGAAGAACAAGATGAAGAAGAACTAGAAGTTGAAGAAGAACAAAAGGTAGAGAAAAATAAATCCTCTGTTCAAAAACCCATCACTCCAACTAAATCCCTACACCCCCAGTCCTTGGACTCCGACCCAGGATCTGATTCGGAGACCCATTTGGGCTCTCCCACCGCCTCCGATTTCACCATCAAGCCCGTTTCGCCCCAGCCCAAGAAACCCACCTCTGGTAAACGACTCGTGCCAGAGTTCGAAAGGAAGGTCAACGATTCAGCGCGGAAGAAAAAGAAAGCCAAGGTTTTTGAGGAGGCGGCGGAGAAGAAGAAGTCCGGTGTCGGTGCGATTAACCGGCTGTGGAGCGAAGAGGATGAGGTTGTGATACTCAAGGGATTGATGAAGTCCGGTGCTGATGGTCTTTATGAGGTAATCAAGAAATCTCTTAGTGTTGATGCTTCCAAGAGTCAGTTTGTGGATAAGATTCATAAGCTGAAGAGAAAGTACAGTAACTATGTTGAGAAAGGGGATAAAGCTGTTTTGTCGTTGAGCCCCCACGAACACAAGTGTTTTGAACTTTCAAAGAAGATATGGGGTGGTGGAAAGGAGAATAATAATGGAGGTGATGGGAATGGGAATGGGAAGAATGTGGGTAAAAAAGCTAGAAAGACTGTTAAGCGCGATGATGCTGTTGCTTTGCCTGAAGAAAATGATGGGAAAGAGAGTGCATTGGGGGAGGAGAATAAAAATGGAGTTGATGGGAATGGGAAGAGTAATGGGACTAAAAGAGCAATGAAGGGGCCTGTGAAGAGTTTCATGATGGTGAATATGAGAATGATTGGGGACGTGAAGGCGAAGGAGCTGGAGAGGAAGTGGAATGATTTTTATGTGGATGAAGTTGGTTTATATCTGAAGCGGGTGCAATTGATGAAGAAGCAGACAAAGCTGGTGTTGGATGCAATGAAGGCTTCTAAGAATTAGGTTTGTGTAGGGTGTAATAACTGGTGAAGTTTTATGCTTTTGATGAAAATGGTTAAGGGGCTTCTTCTTTTTTGTTAAACCCACAGGGTTTTTTGGTTGAAGTTACTACCTATGTGGTTCTGGATAACAACTACTTATGAAATAGCCTTTATATGGTATTGGATGAACTTGTTCATATGGTTTATCTTAATATTACTAGTAGTTATGTTACAGCTCAGTTTCTGTTTTTGGTCTATGGTTTGGATATTTGTAATTCTTGTTGTCTAGATTCGTGCTTGGTGCTGGATTACCACAAATTTCCTTTGCAGTCTCCTCAATGTGCTTTGGTAGGAAACTAAAGAACTATGTTGCCTTGATTTGATTTGAAATATGTAATAGTACGAAGACTACAATGTTGCCACATGCCTGCTTTCATTATTGGTTCTTCCTGTGGCACATGTTTTGGTGTTGCTTTAGTGTGTGGTTTGTTATCTATGACTATTGATGCCCACTTTCTCTTTTAGCTTTGATTGAAGGGGTGATTTAAACGATCTATTCAATGCATTGTTGCTTTGACCTTCGGTATTAAGTTAGGAACCATAATATGCAGAAGGTATCAGTGCGGCACTACCTTATTGAGGATCGGAAAATAGCAACTCTCCCAATTGCCCTTGAGGCAGTGCTGCATGGGCTTATTTCTCAAATTCTTGTATTAATTGGTTGTGCAAAAAAATTAGCACTTCATAGATGAGTAGGTTCAGCATTTCAAGTTTGTATCCTTATGAATTTTTATCTATGTATTTAGCATGAGGTTCAAGTTGGTTTGTTGTCATCGGCAAATGGTTTGCGAAGTGAGTAGGAGTGTCTATCGAGGATCCTTTTGAAACAACCATTCTGGTTGGGTAGGGGGCCTAGGGGCACATGTAGATAATAACTTCTCCTCTAACCTATTTTTCTTGGTATCCTTCCCATAAGCAATTCAATGGTGAAACCAACATTGGAGAAGGCAGAAAACGAAGTTCGATCATCATCTTCTGCCTGGATTTGCCCTTTATGGTTTCTGTTAGTGTCTAAAGTCATGTGCATTTAGAGCTACACTATAAGGTCATAAACCTACCTACATTTTTCAGCTTATCGCTTTGGGAAAAATTCAAAAAAACCCCTGAACTTTGAACTCAATGTTAAATAGGCACCTGAACTTAAATAAACTTCAATTGAACACCTGAACTTTCACTCCGTTATCAATTTACCCCCTGCCGTCTCAATCCGTGACTTGTCGTTAACGGCACAGTTTAAAAAAAAAAAACTTACCACCAGTTTGCAATCCTATGATGCAGAAACGTGATTATGAGAGCCTTAGAGACAAAATTTGATTATGTCTCTTTAGAATAATATGATCAGAATAATAAGATCTTCACACCCGTTCAAACGGATTAAAAATTGGAGCACTTAATTTTTTAACTATATTTTTTAATATATAAACGGTCTCAAAAAAAATTAAGTGCTCAAATTTTCAAAAAGAATTTTTAAAAAAATTCCCCCTACTTCCAACATTTCTCTCTCTATCTCTCTCCACTTATTACCCGGACCCGGGGGCTCTGCTGCCCCAAAGGCACATCAGCCCCTACCCACACACCAAAATGGCAACATTTTGGTTAAATAAAAAATTCATACCACTAGTTTGCAATCCTATGGAGCAGAAACGTGATTATGAGAGCCTTAGAGACAAAATTTGATTATGTCTCTTTATAATAATATGATCAGAATAATAAGATCTTCACACCCGTTCAAACGGATTAAAAATTGAAGCACTTAATTTTTTAATCATATTTTTTAATATATAAACGGTCATAAAAAATTAAGTGCTCAAATTTTCACTCCGTTTTGAATCAGTACAAAGATATTTAAGTGCTCTTAAAAAATTAAGTGCTGAGAAAATTAAGTGCTCATAATCACATTTCTGCTCCATAGGGTCCTAAATAAAAAACACATACTTAATATGAGAGCTTTAGAGATAAAAATGAATTACGACCCTTTAGAATAATATGATAAGAATAAAAAGATCTTTGCACCGATTCAAACGGAGTGAAAATTTGAGCACTTAATTTTTTTTGAGACCATTTATATATTAAAAAAATATGGTTAAAAAATTAAGTGCTCCAATTTTTAATCCGTTTGAACGGGTGTGAAGATCTTATTATTCTGATCATTTTATTCTAAAGAGACATAATTAAATTTTGTCTCTAAGGCTCTCATAATCACGTTTCTGCTTCATAGGATTGCAAACTGGTGGTAAGTTTTTTTTTTTTAACTGTGCCGTTAATGACAAGTCATGGATTGAGACGGCAGGGGGTAAATTGATAACGGAGTGAAAGTTCAGGTGTTCAATTGAAGTTTATTTAAGTTCAGGTGCCTATTTGACATTGAGTTCAAAGTTCAGGGGTTTTTTTGAATTTTTCCCTATCGCTTTAAATCTGAATGTCATATAATTTGCTCTAGTCTGAACACACTTCCCAGTTCTTTGGTAGATATATAGGAGCTTACGGATCTTCGCAATGGCGCTCCTGAATAGCCATCCATTTCCAATAGAGTGAAATTGATTTTTTTGTAACTGAATTTTGCACTCCATAACTCTCCACTCCTTTAGTCGCTTGTGCGTATGATTTTCCCTCCTCGCCTTGTTTGCTCGCGGGGCACCCCACTCTCCTAGGTTCCCAAGATTGAACAGGTAAATACTCATCGTTGGAAGAAAAAGCTTATGTTAGACACTAGGCTAATCTCATGTTAGTCTGTTTTGCTTATAAATAGAGATAATTGTTCGGTCTGAAAATATTCATCTTTTCTTATTGTTTTCTTTTGATGACGTCTATGCTCTTGAAATGCAATGGTGTTTTTAAAAAACAGTAATGAATCCCTCCGAAACAAAATCAAAATCAATGTTGTTGGTGGGATAGTACTGAATGGGGATATGGCCGAGATTGGTATCTCTGTAGAATCAAAGCAGCTATGGATTTCACAGTTTCCAATTAGTGCATCTCAACAATAGCAGCCAATTCAAACCAGAGTAGCCTTGGCATTTCTATTTTCTAATATGGGAGAAAGAGGATTTTTTTTTTTTTCTTTGGATGAGGTTCTTATGAATTATTGATGGAACTGGCCGGAATGATTACAGGTTTTTTTTTTTTTTTTAATGTAAGACCAAGATAACGATGAATCTTGAAATTCTAACTTCTTCGTTTCTTTCTTCCTCTTTTGACATGGAAAATAGATTGCGAAGGGTATTGATGTACGCGTTTATGAGGCAATTCCTGGAAATGTTGCACCAGTTTTTAGTATGGTTCCTGCCTTTGGACCCACTAGGAATGCAACTGATCTTTTACTTACCATAACCTCGGAAGACATAATCTAAAGACGTAAAGTATAACTAGATATAGTTTTTTTTTTGCAACTTACAAGAGTACGTACGTATAATTTCAATGAGAAGCGTGAGACACCATGCGAAAGCAAGCATGGTGGAGATTACACTAGTAATTAATTTGGAGATCGAAGAATTACCTGATCATCAAGGTCTTACATGGCATTAATTAATATTTCTGGGAACTAATTAATACTCAGTAAGAAGCGAGATCAATGAAACACGTACGTACATACGGAGGGAATAGAGATAGTTCAGAGCTAGAGGACTTGCAAAAAGTAAAAACCATGACTTGAGAGAAATATTGGAATCAAGGCAACCATTTGCCAGGAAAATGTGTAGTCTAATTTTTCGAATTTTCACACACATTCATGCATGTAAGCTTGATGCAAAACCTACAATGTGTTTAGCTTGTACAGTTTGAACCGCAATTTTGCATATATATGCAAAACCTTCAATCAAAGGAATCGGGCTTTGGGGTGCGCTTTCTCCGGTCGAACTTTTTGGGTGAACGGATTGACCAGTGGAACCTTCGAGCGTGGAGATGGTTCTGCACACTTAAACACTCGCGTTAGCGCCAAACCCGGATTGTTGGGGGTTCAGGGAGGGCACTCCGACGATGATGTTAGTAGTTGTGGGGATAAGAAAAGCTCTGGCAAAAAAGATTCCCTTCTTCCAGAGGAGGAGCACTCCTTTTATAGGCAATGGTATTTTGGAGCCCAAACCGCATGTGCCCACCACTCGCTCAGTGATTAAGGCTAAAAATGCACAGATGGGCAAGATTGCGCCAACCCTTGGTGTACTTACGCGGATGGGTAGGATCGCGCCAGCTATCACTTAACTGACGTGGCACCTCTCTTTCCCCCTTGCCTAACTCTTTTTGACTTTCTCTCCAAGTCAAGGGGTAGGGGTTGATATATTGGGTTCAATGTTCAGTATTTATTTCCAGAGTGTGTTGATTGTTCGAGTAGTGTCTTCTATAATTAAGGAAGTTATCCTAATCCTAATGCTATAATCAGCCAAATTTTGAATTAAAAAAAATAATGAATACACATTATGGTAATCTGCTTGATTATCTCCAAAATTGGAATTAATCCTAATCTTGAGAGCACTTCATCCTAATCTTCAGAGCGCTCTCTCTCTCTCTCTCACACAACGACCGCCCTCTCCCTCGCCTGCCGAGCTTCCTCGGCTTCTCTTCTTCCCCTTCATCTGGAGCATCCCAAAAGCCCTCATCACTGCCAAGCTCTCCACCGCCTTCCCCGACAAGGCGGCTTCATCATCTAGGCCCACGACACCTCCTCAACTGCCTTCTCTCTCTTCGGTAAGGACCCCCCATCCTCTCTCTCTCTACAATTTATTTTCTGATTCGGTTTTTTAAATGGGTTTTTTTTTGTGTGTAGTTTCAGCAGTTGAAGCAACAACAGCAGGGGACGACTATTTGTTGCTTCTTATTTTGGTTTTGTCTACAAATTATTGGATGTTAGCATGTGTAACTAATTTTTCCATTCTGCTGCTTGGTTTTTGCAAAAAAAAAAGTGAAATTTTCATTTAATTTGGCCTCTAAAAGCATGAAATCCTATTGGGTAGTGTTTTTGGTTCTAATTTGATGGTAAGAACTAGGGCTGCTCAAAAAATCCGGTGAACCGTGAAATCGGTCCGGACCGAATCGATCCGTACCTTTTGGATTTTGTCCGAAGATTAGTGGTCCAGACACGGATTGAAAATTTAGAAAACCGTGACTCGCGGTTCGGTCCACAGATTTTCATTACGAAACTATGGATTAACCGAACCGGACCGTGAGATATTTATTTTATATAAATAATAAATAAATATATAAGTGTATTTATATAATTAATTGTTAGTAATGTTAAAACTTTTTTCTACCAATTTTACTATTTTATCTTAATAATGAGATATAGTGTAGATGTAAATAAAATATAGGGGGTAAATCGTAATTTTTTTATATAAGTTACAGTAACGCTAGTTCGTTTCTTTTCCAGTTTTCCTAATTTTCATTCCTTGTTCAAGTCGCCGCCGTACCGTTCTTACTTCTTCGCCTCTTCCTCCTCCTCTCTCTCTCTCTCCGTTTCTTCAAAGTAACGAGTACTTTCTGGTGGCCGGTGTTAAACTTAATTTTGAATGTAACATTCTTCTCTTTTAGTGTGGGATATAAGCTTGAGCTTTATTTTTGCTAAAATCCGTGGACAAAACCGTAACCGATCCGTGAGTCACGGATTGGATTGGAACCGAACCTTAGGACTTTTGGTCCGGACACGGATTTCATTTTCTAAAAACCGTGACTAGCAGTTCGGTCATCGGATTCCTAGAAATCCGAACCGAACCGGACCGCGAGCACCCCTAGTAAGAACTAAGAAGCTGTGTACAAGTTGAAATATTTATCACACTTGCCTTGTTCTCTTTGTAACTCAAAAAGAATTTTTTTTTTAAATTCTTCCTAGATTCCCCCTACTTCTAACATTTTTCTCTCTATCTCTCTCTACTTATTACTCCTACTATTTTTCAAAAAAAATTTCAAAATCCAATCCAAACACAAAGTTAGTGTTTGGTTTTGAAGGGGATCATTATGGTGGGGGTGGTAGCCTTGGTGGTGTATTTTTTTAATAATAAGAAAGGAAAGGGGGAAGCTAAGAAAAACTATCCTCATCCTAATTTCTTATTTGTTTGATTATTGATTTGGTTTCTTTTTGTTAGTGCTAAAACTAGATGCATTGTCGGGTCTCATTAGGTTTGTTTTCCCCTCCTCTTCTCAGGTATCATTCAGTGACCGTGTGGAGCCCTAATTGCGTATTGGTTACCGGACCTATTTTGGAGCTCAAACAAGGTAGAACTTTACAATAAAATCTTAGTTGTGATCCTATCTTTACCCTGTTTTTATTTGGCTTCGACATTGGCAATATATGCCAAGACTTGGTCTGCATCACCCAAACCTTTACACTATGAAACCATGGCTCTAGCATTCCATACCGGAAGAAAACCAAATCTGCTATATTGTTAACCGTGTTACATAAAAGTGATTTTTTCCCGAGGAAACATAAATGAATCCAATAGGAAAATATTGTTAACATGTATCATGCCATTTGTATTGCATTGTGCTTCTTTATTATGTTTACTACAAATTGCCCGTGCCTGAAGGCACGGCACAACGTAATGGCAAGTTTGTAACTATCCAGAATTACAAATGGAATGGAAACAAAGACAGACAAAAACAGAGTAAAAAAACAGACACGCCGTCTTAGATATGAACATCAAGAAAAAGAAAATGATTCCGCCGCCTGAGAAGAAAGATCAAAATAGATACCCCAGAACTGGTAATACCAAGCTGATATTGTTGTGGCTTTCCTACGTTTACCCAATATTACTGTCCTAGCAACCCTTTTCAACACCACGAACACATCATATGAGATTCACAGAACTATTAATAATGCCATAGTAAGAATAATGTGTAATAGAATCGTTCAGCATTAAGCAAGTGATACAACAAAACAATGGTAACAAATGAATGGTTACATTGTCCAAATTTAACCTTCAACTCTACACTTTCAAAATGGCATATTTCAATATTGAGGATCTTCGCCACAACTCCTAGATAAAAATCAAGCTGATCGAGTTTTCTTCTGGCATTGTCGAACAGATTGTTATCATATCGACACGGATAATAAAACAACCGGCATCCTGCAGAAAATCCAGATATTTCTTAACTTTGCAATTGTCAATAAATTACCTAATCAAGCACACCACAAATCAGTACAAAAGGTTATATAATCAGAATTTTGTCCAAAACTTCTAGCGACACGATCCTGCTATGGTAAACATAATTAGACGACAACCATGTTCATTTGGGCGGCGACAATCCATAGGCATTGTGCCGTGCCTGAAGGCGTTTACTGCTAGAATCTGACAAAAACCTTTACTATCATTTCAATTTTCCAGCAATGCTCGCTTTACTATCACTTCAATTCACCTCCTGTTCGCATAGAAACTAAAAACAGTTTATAAAGAATAGATAGGAACTATAGCCGAAGAGCTATGGAAATAATGTTATAGTGATATGTAAACTCGTATTTCTCGAAGACTTTAATCCAACACAAAGATTTTAAAATTTATAATTCACATTGTCGTGTCCCCGGCTCATCCCACGATTAATCATATTAAAATCTAATGGACACGTACATGTTCCCGGTGTGTCTAGTGTATTTGGAGTGTCCAAAACAGATATGGCAATCTCTAGGAGTGTTGGTGACTCATCTAACCAAATTAGGTTAAGTTTTTCAAGAAAATCTCATAACTTCCCACAACCTATTCCACTAACTTTACCCGACAGATATACAAAACTTGGTTTTAAGCAATGTGGTTGTTATATGAATATCCCTTTGCAATGGAGCATCAATTCTCTAGAGTTAAAGCTTGTGTTCTATGAATTGCCCGTGCCCAAAGGCACGATGCGACGCGTTCTTAACAATTAAACTAAACCAATCTTCCCTAATATTGATTCCACAAAAAGGACATGAATATATACACTAAATTTTAAAATTCAACACCCCCATTATGGTGTCATGTTCGAAATAAGAGCAGAAATTAGTTTCCTTCAAAAGAAAATAAAGTAGGAGCTCAAGTTGAACACCCCATCCCAGGAGGCTTAATGGAGTCCCCAAAATTCAACTACAATATCAATGAATCAAACAATTAAATAGATGAGCCTGAAAATACGTAATCTTTTTTCATATCTCTCTATGTGTATAGTTATGAACTTAACTTATGATCCCCTAGCTTCCCCTTCCCTCTCTTAAAATCCCTAACAGCTTTTCTCTCCCCAACAAAACGCGTAAGACTTGATAAAACAAAAAACACCATCCATCCAACATTTAAAGATGCACACCAGCCAGTGCTCTGCATTAACTAAATCAGGCTCAAGATCTAAACACACCAATCAATGGTTTGCATGTAACAACATAAGAGCAAATATAAGCACATCAGCCAGTGCTCTGCATTTACCAACATAACTACATCTAAGCACACCAACCAAATGCGTAATAAAGTAGTTTCATACTTACGGATCGGAAGCCTCGCAATTCACGTACTTGAGTTGTATTTCTGCACAAATGTGAAATTAAATAGAAAACTAATAAGCATAAGTAAAGTCAATACTTCCAATTCAAATAAAAACACTAAAAAATGCATAAAATAGAATGTTGATCTTCCTTTTAAAATGACCACAGTGTTGGATTTCTATTAAGAAGGAGAAGTAACCATAAGAAGGGAAACTAAACAAAGGAAGCACCAACACTCAAAGAAGTATCTGTATCTGCGTTTGACACATTGGGGATACCACGTGGTGTGTCAATAAATAAAACACGGGAGGGACATGGCGGGGAATGGGGTTAAATACGCGCAGAACATCATTAGAAGTGCTAATGTGGGAAGAAGGTTTTACAATAGTGTCTTGTTTACAAAATGTGTTTACTTTACCAATTCAAAAGTCTTCAACATGCCTCTAAAAAAGTCCTCAAATGCTTCTCAATACGGCTATCCAAAATACGCCTCAATATGCCTCTCAAAAGTCTTGATCTGATGCCTCCATCTAGGAGAATGCACGACAACCTAAGTATTTAGGAAAATAATAGTGTGTTAGTATCCAACAAACATATATACATGGACACCATTTGAGTATGAAACTACCTTATTACGTTTCCATTGTAGTATTGTTGATGTCATATTCTTCCTCTTTGAGATCCATAGCCTTTTCATCCCAATCCTACAAAAAATACACTAAGACTGTAGAGTACCCTTTTAAGAGTTGATTAAAAAAAATTACATAGAGAATGACAAATTAATCCTACCTCTATATTTTGTCTATTTGTTGTTTTGATTACACATCACGACAATAACACTTCAGGATAAACAATGTTTGTTGTGGAATCAAGCTCATTATTAGGGAGAAGAACGCTGACACAATCAAAAGAGGTGCATCTTGATAGCGCCACATATAACTGTCCATGACTAAATACGGGTGTACGCAAATCAACCCCAACAAATTTCACTGATAGTCCTTGGGATTTATTAATGGTCAGTGCATACGCCAATCTAACTGGAAATTGACTTCTTGTCATTCGGAAAGGTAAATTTGAAGATGAAGGAGTCAAGGAAATCCTAGGTATGAATGCAAATTTGCCAAAATGTCCTCCTGTTAATATTAGAACTTCAATTATGCGTGGGGCACATCTAACAACCATCATCCTTGTGCCGTTACAAAGTCCGTCTTTCGTTCTCGCCTTTTACGTTGGGCCAAGGAAGCTTTTGATATCGTGCTACCATTAGTTCCCTAAAATATGAGCACAATTTGTTAGACCTTGTTCCCTAAAAAGAGTGTGTAATCAAGTTGTTTCAATTTGGTAAGAAAGGACAAAAGAATCATACCACTAGAAATGCATTTTCTTTTCCCTTACTTGCAGAAATTAATTTCTCTTTTTCCTTGGACTTTGCCTACGCCATTTCAAGGTCTCGCCTCTCCCGAATCACAATACCGACGTTTTTATCTCAAAGATGTCCAATCTGTAGAGAAATACGTTAGATTTAGGTAAATTTTGTACAAAAGAAATGGATGACCACACTACTCATCAGCATATAGTTGCTAAATATATTATTAAAAAAACAAAAGTCAAATGAATGGTTAAAGAACCATACTCTCGGACATGAATTATCTTTTCTCTTATTTGCATAGATGACTTTCTCTTTTCCCTTGGACTTTGCATGCTCCATTTCTTTGTCCTAGTAAGTAAAAAAGCATGTGAGAGAAGATTTTTTCGTCCCTTTCATGAAAAATAGGATGTGCTTACTCTAAGAAAGCGGATCATATTCATATCGTGTTCCTCTCGAAGCACAACACTGACGTTTCTGAAGACATTGTCCATAGCTTGTGGATTGAATGGAGGCTTAGTAGTTGCTTAAGAGGTTTCTGCAGTGAGGATGTTCAAGGACAAATAGTTAGAATGTAGAGCTAAGCAGTTCACAATTTCTCTTAAAATAAATAACCTCAATCAATAACTTAGTGAAAATGCCCAAATTACTATCATGAGGGTCACGGCAGGAACATGAGACATCTATTCTAATATACAAAGGGAGAGCACCATTTGGTCTGGACTCCCTTTTGAGACTGGCGCACATTTTCCTAATGAATGTAGAAATTGGCACATCAACTCAACACTTTGGAACAATACAACAATTACCCATTCGGAAAACTTAATGGCTGCCAGAAACCTACTTCATAAGAGAAAAAATGGACGCTTTACACACATTTCAGAAAAGGTACTTTTTCAATTCACTGTTTTTTTAATTCCAGTTTCCATGTATGTTTTTTTTAACTTTGGGGATCTGTTTTTCACGTGCTTTCTTAGGGCACCAATCACATGTCTCTCTATCTGTAGAAAAATTACTCAGTTTGGGAAATTAATATGTACTAACATTCTTAGTGCAGTTTAGCCTTTATTTCCCTTGAGTTCCTAATGAGAACTAAAATGTGTTCCTAATGAGAACTAAAATGTTGGCCAGGCCACATGCGATTATTGCGATGCATTTGTGCAAATTTGTACACGCATCGCGCGTGTGGCCCGGCCTAGGCCACACGCGAATAAATAGGAAGCAGTTGTGCAAATTTGCACAAGCAGCGCATCGCATGTCCATTAAAAAAATAAAGATAACGGGGATGGGAGGACCATGTAGAAGCAAAATTCAGGTGTTATTCAACTCATAATTACTCGTGCGCATAATGAACAAAGGTTGCGTAAATTAAGGGGATGGGAGGACCATGTAGATGCGAAATTCATACATACTTATCATTCAATGAGACAACGGCTGGAAAAAAAAAAACTTGGGTTAGACGTACCCAAGGCTGGTACGTCCAATTGTACCAGGCTACACCTTAAATGACTAAGTGACTAAGTATCCGGGATGCAACGTTGGCTTGCTACCAAAAAGTTTGTATTATGTTACTCCTATGAGAAATATAGTAGTAAAATAAAAAAAAATTCCTAAAAAGTAAAACCATTACCGAAAGAGTGAAGCGAATTGTTCTCCTGCAATATCTCCTTCAATAGAAAAGAAACCCCCAAACTTCGACAGGAGATTAGTCAACAAAATGGTCGAACAGACTGAGCACAGGCATAAAAAAAAATACAACCCATTTAGATTGCATTTAGAATGCATTGAGCTGTAATACAACCCAAAACACAACGGGGGAAAATAATATGAAGTACTGAAACCTTCAAAAAAACTAAACTTGAAATAACTTTAAATCGAAAAGGAAAATCTTCGGAAAACTATGAATGCATATATGTTTTTTCAAACCTCTGATTCTACAATTAGAATTCTACAAAAACTAAAACAGATGGTGAGTTTGGTGGACACACACATAAAGTTAGTTTAGAAAAGGGTTTTTTTTTTTTCTGGGGTTTGGTCTCTCAACTGGACAGTTTTGAGGGGGAAGTGAAGAGAATGGGTTTGATCTTGGCCCTTGGTTTAAAACTCTAACTCAATCACAGCCCTTGAAAGGCCCAAAAAGTTAGTTTGTGTGGGGGTATTTTCAAAACAGTGAATTCCCCCAAGGGTATTTTGAGTGGCATCGGCTAAACAACTTGTTGGGAGTGTAATTGCAGTTAAGTTCAAGTGAGGAATAGAAGCATGAGACAACAAAACCTAAAAGGGAAAGAGTAACTTGGATCATAGTAGTTATTCCTTCATCATTGCAATGACTGTGACCAACAGTAAGTATGCAAATGTAAAAGCAAAATGTTAGATCATCACAACGGAGATGCAATATCAAATTAGGAATATCACCTACAAAGCCAGCTTAGAGTTCACAGTTCTGCATAATCAGCTAATGTCTCGAGTAATATGATAGAAAATCAAATTAGTTTAAAAGTCTACAGCAAGCGAAAACGAACCCGTGCAGATACTATTCTAAAGAGCTTATTCGACATTTAGAAAGTAGACGCGGATCATCACAACGGAGACGCAATATCAAATTAGGAATATCACCTACAAAGCCAACTTAGAGTTCACAGTTCTGCATAATCAGCTAATGTCTCGAGTAATATGATAGAAAATCAAATTAGTTTAAAAGTCTACAGCAAGTGAAAAAGAACCCGTGCAGATACTATTCTAAAGAGCTTATTCGACATTTAGAAAGCAGACGCGGTCGCGTCAGAATCAGCCAAACAACCGGGCGACGACTGGGCGTGGGAGTCTCATCCCACCTGTTCCTCATCGAAACAGAAATTTCACAGTCATGTTTTACCAGGAAACTGAAACTGAAACCAATTAGGGAGTTCACATGCAAGAAGTCCGAATTGCTCCCATCCCAAGCAGGGGAAAACTGAAAAAAAAAATAAGGGAAAACAAAACCTGGAGAGGAAAGGAGTCGCGTGGGAGTCTCATCCCACCTGTTCCTCCTTGAAAGGAAAGGAGTCGCGTCGCCCATAACCCACCAAAGATGCGCATGTACCAGGAAACAGAAAATTCCAATTAAAATAAACACACAAAAAGCCCTAAAACAAAACTGAAACCAATTAGGGAGTTCACATGCAAGAAGTCCGGATTGCTCCCATCCCAAGCAGGGGAAAACTGAAAAAAATTAGGGGAAAACAAAACCTGGAGAGTTCATAAGTAGGGGCGCATATTGCTAGGCAGCAAGAGACTTCATTCGCACCCCTTTGATTAATGGCGTAGAGAGAGCGAGCAGGGAGAGAGAGAGAGAGCTTGCGCGCGAGAGAGTGAGCGATTCTTGGTTTTCGGTGGACCGTGGAGAAGAGAAACAGGGGAGAGAGAGAGAGAGGAGTCCGGCTACGATGCTCCCATCCAAAACCACTGGTTTTGGGAGCATGATACTCCAATTAATTCTGAACCCTAAGATGTGATCCCTTTTAATCCTGGCCATTCATGAACTCAATTCGTCTCTCTCCTCTCTTTCTCTCACTACCTCCTATTCCGGTTACATTGAAAAACTTCCTAGCCCTAACTTTTCCCCTCTCCTCTCTCTGTCGATGCAATACTGGCTCCCCTCCGCCAGAGTAAAACTCGCCCCCCTCCGCCTCCTGACCTCCGCGCCCCTCCTCCACAGCCTGCAGCTCCTCCACGCCCCTCCTCCACAGCTCCTACTCCTCTTGACCTCCACAGCCCACGACGAGGTAACTCTCTCTCTCTCTCTCTGAAACCGTAATGTAGGAGGGTTGAGAAATTGCAATTTTTTTTTATGCTTCCATAGTGATTAAAAGAACCCCAGGGGTTCGTTTTTAGTACCAGTGATTGGGTTTTTTGAACTGCCAAACCCTTATTTTTTCTTCTATTTTCTCAAACTCTAATCAGTTATTTTCAGAGGATGGAGCGGCGTAGGGGGTGGATGACGGTGGGGGTGTGTAGGGGTTTTGGGTGGGTGGGGGTGGTTGTGGGGCGCCGTATGGGGCGGAGGAGTAGGTTTGTTGGGAGGCAGGGGGCCGCCGGAGTAGGGTTGCTGGGACGGCAGGGGCCTGCCGTAACCGTAGCCTTGTGGTGGGTTGTTATAGGGATATCCAGACATTTTTGTTTTCAGAGAGAGAGAGAGGGTTTATATATTGCTTTGTAGGTAGAGATTTAATAATGTTAAAGAGAACAAATGGGGGATAAATGGCAGACATAAGGGTCCCCCATGTTGGATCCCATGTTTTGGTCTTTCCGACAATATTAATGGCAGAGCAAACAGTCCGTTTAATATTAATGGCTCCATGATTTGTGGTCCACTGGGATTTGTGGTCCACTGGGATCACCATGCAATGGGGATGATCTACACCTATATTGGAAAGAGTAAAATATGGGGATAAAGGGCTGACATGAGAGTCCCCCCATGCTATTCCATGATTTTAGCAGCCATGACTATATTGGAAAGAGTAAAATAAGGGGACGAAGGGCAGACATGAGGGTCCCCCATGCTATTCCATGATTTTAGCAGCCATAATTATAATGGGAGTATTATACTAGTCAAAATGTTGGAACTACTCCATATTAAATGCATTGTACATATGTATTCAACCTTGCTTTTGACAAACTAACTATCAATTTTTTATTTAACAGGTCTATTTGTTTTAGGAGTTGAAAATGGTTAAAGAAGACCATAATGCTGTTCCAAAGCATCCTTGCAATGGATGGATATATTTCTTGTAAGTCTTTTTGAGACTTTGAGTATCTTTTAATGGCCACATGTTGTTTTTGAGACCTTGCTATATCCATTTTGTTTTTTTCTTGTATTTACTTGGGTTTTCTTTCAATAGAATTGAACTGTGTTTGGGCTACATTACTGTTGCTATCTTGAAAAGAAAATGAATTTGGTTGAACTTGAGACCATAGGATTAGCTGTTTGTCTTGTTATTTTGTTTGTAAACAGTGCCTAATTCAGAGCTGTTCCTAGTGTGGTTTCCAATTACTAGTGTTGTCGCTTATGTGAAACGTGATGTTCGAATTGAATGAATGAGCAGCCATTGAAGCCTTTATGCCATATGTGCTCCACTTGGAGATTTGTTACGTGATTTGCTTGGAGATTGAGACCAATCTCAATCTGGCTTCTTCCCCTCACAACTAAGTATAGATATGTAATCTATGAACTCATACAAGTGTAGCAGAGAAAATTTTAGATATAAAACATGTCCCCTAGCAAGCTGGGACGTGGGAGGATGTCATTAATAGATATAAAACATGTCCACCTTTCATTAATAATCCATGGAGTTTATATCAAAGTATAAAACATCAATAAAGCGAAAAGCTTGTAACAAACCATGTGTTTTGGGTACTAATCACTCACCTCGGCTCTACGAACCACCCGAACTTCCTAAAACAATTAGGCAACAAAACATGATTAGGGGATGTCAAACAAGCCTATTTTAAATGAACATAAGGTCCTAGAGTGAAAGACATGAAGTTAGATAACCAATCTCAAGAAATAATGTCAGAATCTGCAATTTTATCAACTTCAACTTAAAATCTGACTCTGCACAGAAATAACTAAGATACAAACTCCACATACTTTTTAAGGTCTATGAATCTAGTTTCAAAATCAGAAAACGGATCGTAATTTCATCGCTCGACCTAAAAAATATGACCGTTTCCCCAACACGTGTCTGAGCAGTCAGCAAGGTTCCGAAACTGCGCGCTGTGAGGTTACGAATTTCTACAGAATTTAATACTTTGAATCCGATCCTGAAATTTTTACCATAGACAATGGACTCATAGAGGAACTCTCTATAAAAATCTCATAATTTTCGGAGCTCAGGAACTGCCTCAAAAAAATCCCCAAAAACAGGTCAGATACAAGGTTTCTCAAATCTGCAGATTTCCAGAAAATTACTTATTGTTCTTCCTGCGATTTCCAACCCCAAAACCTTTCAATACACCTCCAAATTCACACCAAAACTTCACAAAACACACCTAAACATGAAGATACCATAGAGCTACTCTAGAAACATCAAATTCATGGGCCAAAGCAAGTTCTAGTCATGAAATTCAAGGGATTCAAATAGGGTTCTTGAGTTCCTTAAGAGTCAACCCTAAAACTCAAATTCAACTTAAATCAAACATCTAGAGCATGAATTCAGTCCCTAAGATACGAAATTTAACATACAAATCATGGAATCAAGTAAAAGAAACATGTATTACCAAGTTAAATATCCAATTCCAAGCCAAGCCAAGGTCGATAGGAACAAGAAAGAATACCGTAGAAGCTTCCTTGTTATGTCTTGCTAGGCTTAGGAAAAATTATTGAGTGTGTGTGTGCGAAATGCTAACTTATGTTCCAATTCCTATGGATATTGTGAGTTAATTAGGCTTCTTCGTTTCTCCTGCTTTATTTGGATGACAAAATGCAACTTCCTGTGATGGAGATCCAGTTAAATATTTGATGGTTTTTTAGAGCATGTGATTTTGGTAGTGGTGTGCACCAACAATGAAGTGTGTTTTTAGAGTTTGGTTGTATCGGCTGTGGATGGATTGGATTTTTGTGGTTGCTGCTACTAGGAATAACTGAATAAGGCACTAGTGGTTGTCTGTTAGGCAAAGAAGTACATTTGAGAGAGTAGTGGGAAATATTAGTGAACTCCGGAAAAGAGGAAGAAAATGAGAAAAGTCAAGAAGTATAACAACGATTTGTTTTTAATGGCAGTACACTGATTGCGATGATTCCTGATGGTGACGGAGGAGTTCGGTCTCATTTCAGAATGAGGGGCGGGGGCGGGTCGCGCTTGTCATTGTCAGATTCCTAGGATTCATAGGAACTGCAAAATACTATGGTTAACTTTGAAATATTCTACCATTCTTATAAACTGCCAGAAACTATGGTCACCTTTAAAATACCATTCTTTTGAACTACCAAAAACAGTTCATTAGTATCTACCAAGAAGTCTCCATATACAGCAAGTCATAAACTCATGTTTCCTTGGCAATTCAGGACACGGGTGACCCATATCTTAAGTGTGCACTCAATAGTACGAGGAACTTGGTGGACACTCCTTGAGCAGTCTCCAAACATGCCTAGCACGTTGAATGTTACTCCCGCCGTCCCACAATATTGGTTCATTTTGGGAATTCCAACTTTTTGAGGGAACAAGCTTTAAATACACGTCTCCTTTCAAAATGAGCATTGATTTCCACCCCTTGAATCCCACTTATAAAGTTGCTTTTAATTAGCTATGAAGGGTAAATTTTTGAAGTCCACACACTTTTTTAGTTGACTTTCAAATAGGGCTAATATTTTGGGGAGTTTTTTTTATGTTTTTATCCCTCAAACTATCACTCATTTTTCTACCTCATCCTTAA
The DNA here is from genome assembly GCA_018127125.1 of Rhododendron griersonianum. NCBI lineage: Eukaryota > Viridiplantae > Streptophyta > Magnoliopsida > Ericales > Ericaceae > Rhododendron > Rhododendron griersonianum. The sequence continues at coordinate 22,572,797 of CM030798.1, forward strand.
ACTACCAAAACCACCCATTTCGTCCTTGAACTATCATAATCTCACCTATTGAGTCCAAATAATGGGATTTGGACTCATTAAACGATTCATTAAAGGACTAATTGGACTCAATGGGTGGGATTTGGGTAGTTTAAGGATGAAATGGGTGGTTTTGGTTGTTTAAGGATGAAGTAGAAAAAGGGGTGGTAGTTTGAGGGATAAAAACATTTTAAAAAAAACTATATTTTGGGATCCCAAAATTGAATAGAGGACCAACATTATGGGACACAGGCAGTATGACTTTTTACAAAGGTTTGATAGGTGTAATTCTGTAATTAAGAATTTCCAGATTTTAGTAAGCACACCCTATATAAATGGTAAGTAATGATATGGAAATGAGAAGTACGCCCAGAAGATTTTTGTAAGTCTTGTTATTGAAATGGTAAGAATTCCCAGATTTTAGTATATTGACGTGTAGATACACGACATTTGGTTTCTCCTATAAATGGTAAGTCTTGTATGTTCATGCCGAAGATTTATATGCATGCAACATATTGTATATTGACGTGTCATTATTTGTTATCATTATGAATGTCTATGTTCTTCTAGCAACCTAGTGTTTTTGATATTCAATTTGATGTACAATATTTTTTTGTAGCCAAGAACAGTCGAAGATGACTAAGAAGAGTTCATCAAAACGAATGGTAACTACAATTTTTCTATAGTTGTGTTTACCCACATGTGGATTGTCAATGTATCTAACTAGGATTTGCACTCTTTCAAATAATTTTAGTCAATGAGCGAAATTCGTGAAAAATGGAAAGCCTTGGGAGACAAGGCTAAACAAAAGTACATTGAAAAGGCTAAGCTAAGTTCTGAAGCGTACAAAGAGCAAAAGGTTAAGGTTGATCCTCAAGAAAATTCAAAGGTGCAAATATTCTGTTTTTTAGCACTTATGTTTATGCATAATCTTTCCACTTTTACTTGATTGTAAATTTGATTAGAGTTGTTGATGTTGTGTTTAGGAAACCTTTATTACAAGAACTCAACTTAAGACGGCATGTGATATTATACGCAATCTTGAACCGCAACAAGTGGAGAGTGTAAAGGCAATGGGATTTGGAGGTCTTTTGCGTTTGAAATGTACTAGGCTAGATAGAAAACTTTGTGAGCAGTTGGTTAGTAAATTTGATCCCATATCACTTTGTTTATATGTGCATGGTAAGAGCCCCATAATTACACCGTTAGATGTGCACCACATACTGGGATTGCCATGTGAAGGTAAAAGGGTGATCCTTAAAGGAGACATTTCTGAAATACTTCCCTTGTGTGAGACACATTGTGTGGGTGCTCAAGGTTCAATTCCGTTGCGTCATTTGGAAAACTATGTAAGGAACACGGAAGACAACGATGATAATTTCAAGGTTGCATTTGTATTGTTCATTATGGGGGCTGTTCTATGTCCAACGTCGGAATTGGGAGTCAATCGACGTTTTCTACATGCGGTAAAGGACGTGTCTTCTATTAGTGAATTAAATTGGAGCCAATTTGTGCTTGACTTTTTAGCCAAAGGCATACAAAAATATCAGGATGGACGAAAAGTGATCCGTGGCTGTGTACTGTTTCTAATGGTACATCTCTTAACTTTATTTTTTTACATCAAAGTAGTTGCTTCATTGTAGAATTGATTATGTATCGTTTTTTCTTTCTCTACAGTTGTTCTATTTTGAACATTGCACGCCGGCCAAAGATTTCATTTCCCCTTGTGCATGTCGGCCTTCACCTCGTCTCGTACAATGGGGAAATGAAGAGATTAGGGACAGGATACATTGGCTTGATCAAAGCAGTTCTCGAAAGGTAATCTTAGTATTTTTTCGATCAATTAGTTTTGTTTCATCTTTTTAAGCGTCTATTTACATAGTAAATGGTAAATATATGTAATAGCTCAAAATCATTGTCGAGGAATTCTTACCATTTATACAGGGCGTGCTTACTAAAATCTGGGAATTCTTACCATTACAATGACAGTACTTAAAAAAATCTGGGCGCTCTTCTCATTTCCATAGCATTACTTACCATTTATACAGGGTGTACTTACTAGATTTTGAGCATTGTTACCATTACTGACTTTGTACTGACTGCCTTACCATGACTACACATAAGTTCTTGTCCAGATCATTACCTTAGTTTTACAGAATTAAAAGATTACAATAAACTTCTTGTCCCTACTCAATGCCTTAATACAAATAAAGGTTACATTTATCCTTCACAATCCTTGTCCGAAATCATCTTCCCATCCTCCAACGTTGCTGCCATGGAACTGGGCTTGCACACTCTCGGGATTTCTTGACCAGTTAGCAGTCTACAAAGTTCAAGATTGAAAATTAGTAAATGGACAAATTAATAATAGTCTATCAACTAAGTAGATAGTAAGAGGCTTACCAAATTAGGGTTGACACTGGATTCACAACCATTGGTTGTGTAATCAGTGTGCATAAACGATGGATGATATATCGACGAGTCTCGCCCGGTAAATGATTGTTGGTGAATAACGCTCACATCTGATTCATATGCGTCGTCATCCGCATTCATATCTCTCAGATTATCTCCATGCACTAATTTGGGGCATTTGGTTCTTATGTGACCAGGTTCTCTACAATTGCCACATTTTCTTGTTTTCGGGATGAAGTCCTTGGCCAAATTATGGGTCCCTTTACCTTTGATAGTGACTGAGTCGCCAACACCAAAATGCATAGATGTCCCCTCAACATTGTCGTTTTGTCTCATATTTCTTTGCTCCTCCTGAACATGTAACAAATAGAGCTCCCTCATTCTGGATGTTAACTTGGTGATTTCTTCTATGGTCTCATTATACCCCTTCGTTATGTGCGAAGCATAATAACACATTTCGACACATGCGCTTGACAATGCCCCAAACCTTGTCGTTTGCGTGACCCATTCTAGCATTGGTGTGCTACCATGTAGGGGGAAGGATTTCGCCGTTTTTGTCCACCTTTGTAAGATCAAACAAGAGGGAATTTCTCTCATATGCTCCATTTTCATGACTGAGATCATATGCTGACATGGAAACCCAATTGACTCAAATTTCGAGCAAGAGCATTTCATGATGCCATCATTCGGCTGATAGTTGACACTCCACGTGGCGTCCGGCTGTTGGTATCGAGATAAGTAGTAAACCCGAAAATCTTCAAACTCAACTTTATCCACCTTAAACAATGATTGCTCTTTCTTAATTTCTTTGAGAAACTTGTTAAATATGCCCCGAGTATATATATCAGCTGCATGTTTTTCAATTCGTTTCATGCATGTAGACAGAACCGGAGTACTATTCACACTTTCAACTTGTACCTTAGCCTCGTTATGACGAAGTTTTGCAAGAGCCCTATCAAATGCTTGTACGAATTCAAAAAGCTTGAGACGTAGTTTTAAGAATCGATTCATGTATGCATTCATTCCCTCAACACGTTGTGTGCTTTTTGCACCCGCAAAAAAAATACCTCGCAGGTATGCCTCTGCCCATAAGGTCTTTTTTTCATAAACATCTGCCGCCCATTGGTTTTGGTGAAGGCTATAGTCATCCAAAAGATTCTTCCATGCAACTTCAAACTCTTCTTCAGTTGACATTGACATGCATTTCTCAAAGTCAGCTAAGAATCCGGGAACATGGACATTACTGACAGCATTTTTTTTAAGATGCCATTTGCATAAACGATGATTAACATCAGGTAACACAGTTTTTATTGCTCTCCGCATAGCCTTATCCCCATCGGTCATTACCGACACAGGCTTCTTGTGGTCCATGGAATCAAGAAACCTTTCCAACACCCATGTATAAGTCTCAACAATCTCAGCAGTCAACAATGCACAACCAAAAATTGTTGTTTGAAAGTGACTATTAACTCCAGCTAGTATCACCAATGGCTTCCGATACGCATTCGTCCGATAAGTCGAATCAAATATTAGCACATCTCCAAAGCACATATAATCTGTCCTACATGTTCCATCTCTCCAAAACAGATTATTTAGCCGATTTTGCTCATCCACGTCATATTTGTAATAGAACAAGGGGTCATTGTCGGCTTTCGCACACAAGTAGGCTAAGGCACCTTCCGCATCACCGTCCGCAACCTCTATATTGCGCTGAGCTGTAAAATGATTGTAAAGATCTTTTTGCGTGTATCCGACAGCCTCATATCCACCGGATTGTTGCGCCGCAAAATCCATTATGTGACTTGTTTTAATACCTACTTTATGCATAGTATTGGCCGAGGCTTTATCAGAACTACTAACCTTCCTGTGGGAGCGGAGAAAAGGGACACCACAAGGCCCTATCATGGGATGGTTGTGGATGCTCACAAAGTTATTAACCAAGTACTTGCCAGAACTTCTCTCCAATGTGACACTAAATTCAGCAGGACATCCAACTCTAGTAAGTGCCTGCGGCCCTCTTATTCGATCTTCTCTCTCCAAGTATTTAGTGTCTCTATATCCTTCTTTTGAGCATACCCACTTTCTTGACTTCACGATACCAGCATTGTCCTTGTGCATATTATAGTTCCGAATACTAAAGCCATTCACTTTGGCATACGCATTATAGAATGTTTCTCCATCCTCATGCATGTCAAATGTCATTTGATAAACTTCCTCTTCCGTTAATTCATCCAACCGTTTTTCGTCATTTCCGTCATCATTGCTAGAGTCGTCACAAATGTCAATCACTACATTCTTTCCATTCCGCTGAATATTGTCATCCATCTCTCAAAATCTGATCCAGACAAATGGGTTCACAATTAATGGTAAAAACTAACATAGATATGTTAACCACAAATACTATATTAGCTACTGTATGGCAAGCAAAACTGTGTTACCTATGGAGATTACCTACCATTTCCATAATCAGAGTTACCATAACAAAATGGTTTTTTACTAAATTCTGGATATACTTACCAGGAATATAAAGAACTTATTCTCATAATACTTCCTAAATACGGTTTTCATCCGTAGTAAAAATACCATAAAAAGAGATATAAAAAGCCATAATAAATGGTAAGTATAACCATAAAAAACATAAAAATTTGGGAAGCTTCATCAGATTTTTGTGAAACACTTATTTCAGATTTTTCAACTTATGATCATTTGGTAAGTTGGTATGAGGTAATCATCACAACTAATTTCAGTTTATTCTTCAAAAAAACTTACTTGGTGAGCTTTTGGTGAGCTTCTTCAACTTGTTATGGAGGTTCTTCTTAAATCTTCATTTTTTTTGGACAAGAGAAGAGATGAATGTGAGCTTTTTGGACAAGAGGAGAGATGACTGGGAGCTAGAGGAGTTAAAGTGGATAAGTTTGCAGGGTTTAAGGTAGGTGTGGAGAAACCAAGTACCATTAATGTCATAATTGGTGGTAGGTAAACAAGGTAATTGACAAAACGTGAACAAGTTTGTGTGGTAAAACCGGTCTAAGGATATAGTCGTTGTTCCCTTATTTCATGGTAAGTATTGTCAACCACATGGTAAGTTTTATCAACGAATATTAGTTCGTCGTAAAAATTCAATTTTTGTGGTATCTCTAGCCATATTCTTTGGTAAGTAATCTTTATTCTATAGTAAGTATGACATTAATGACGGGTAGGTATACATTAATGTATATCACCATTAATGTCTTGTTACCCATTAATGTCTTATTACCTACCACATTAAATTTTATTTGGATATATTGAATTTCTTTTATGATAAATTAAATAAAAGCAGCCATATTAATAAATTTACTTTGAAAAAAGGATCAAATAAATGAGATATTTCAATTTGCTGGTTCACTAGTGGTTATTCTTACATTAGCAAAGTGATCAATGTTAACCTCAAAGACTTTTACTCCTTCATTTGTTAAGTGATCAATGATAACCATCAAATAACCATTAGTCAACCTACTTTAGCCAATTATATTAATTTTCACTAATCACTATCATTCAACATCATTGTTAACTACCACATCTGTCAAATATGATCTTAATCGATTCAAATTGTTTGATCAATTGGCTGAACATATAACCAGATCAATCAATTACAAATGAATCAATTCTCGTTCATTGATCACTGCCAAATATATTACTATCAACACTATTAGTTGTTAGATTTGTAAAATATATCATATTGATCACTATAAACTATATTAATGAATTTGAATGGCCCAATTTCATTAAATACTAGAGAATTCTACAAAATTATTCAATCACTATTAAAAATATATATATTTATCGTACAATGTTGTTGTAACAATCAACTTGTGGCGTCATTTTATAATATATATTAACTAAATTTGTAAGCTATCAAAATATTAATAAATATCTTGTTTTTTCCATAATATTTAAAACTAAGTTACTTAAATATATCTATAATAAAGGATTATTTAAAAATTAATCAATTAAATACATTTATAATGTCATTTGGAAATTATGGAAAATATTTTCCAAATTTTTATATTTTCATAACCAATTAAAATTTTAAACTAGATTTATAAATGAACACTATTTTTTAGATAATTCTTCTAATATAAAAATCCCTAAAATCTGCAAATTTTCCCTCCAAAAAATCAGATACTTTTTTTTTTTTACTTAATGGCAACTTGTTACCTGACCAACCGGTTATAGTAAGCGTTACCTGTTTGTGTGGTAAGTATTAGCTTATACAATAGTAAGTGTTGCCTTTCCTGTTCTATGGTAAGTAATCCTCCGTTTTTTTGGTCAAAACCACCTCGTTTTCAACAAAACCACCCTAGTTTTAGTTTTGGGTTTCAATCCAAGGGCTGGGATTTATCTAATTTCAATCCAATTGCTCTAATTCATTGGGAGTATGATGCTCCCATACCACTTGGGAGCATCATAGAAGTTTTGGATAGAGAGAGTCACGTTTTGAAAAGAAAAGGGGGGGTTTTTTTTTCTGGGGTTTCTCTCGACTGGACAGTTTTGAGGGGGAAGTGAAGAGAATGGATTTGATCTTGGCCGTTAGTTTAAAACTCTAACTTAATCACAGCCCTTGAAAGGGCCAAAAAGTTAGTTTGTGAGGGGGTATTTTGAAAACACCCCCCTCCCTTGTTATATTGATGATTATATGAAATGAGGGTTTTGTGTTGCAGGTGGGAAACTGTATGGAGAGCTAAGGGAAAATATGGCAATGGAGATGGGTGGGTGGGTGCACGAAGATCATATGTACTGGTTTTTAGTTTCTGCGCAAGAAGAGTGTGAGATATGACGCCTGAGTCTTCAAATGAGCATAGGATTTGATTATGGTAAATACTAGATAGGTATGCCAATGAGTTAACTGTGGGTTAATAGGGGTGAGAATCTAATAGGAAATTGTGATGTAAGATGGTTTCATGGTTAGTAGGGTTTGAAATTTTTTTGTTTGAATGTGTTTTTTTTTTTTTTTGGTCATAGTTTATAAAAAAAATATGGGTTCGGTTTCTAAAGCCTTCAATTGCACATGATTCTCTCACGATCAATTCTTCTACTGTTCTGATACAAATGGATTTTGTTTTTGGGACTCTTGGATAAAAGTTGATTTTTACCTTACAAGTTGTTAAATAACACCGGAAGTGATATCTTTTCATATCTTTCGTTCTCTATTATATTTCAGAGCACAGAATTTGACATTGACGATTGGAGCTTAGGGGTTAATGCTATTTTGAATACAATAGACCTGTACATTTTCGTTATCAAATAGGCCTACTCTTTATTTTTCTCTTTCCAAAAGATTGCAAGCTCAAACTTCCACACAAATCGAGGACCAAAATTCAATCTGAGGGGATACCTTCAAGCACGGGCATTCACTAGTCAAATCATATGAGAGAGAATGCAACTCAGATGTACATGTGATAAAATAGCATGTTTTGAACCAATTAAATTGCATTAAAAAGTAATTCCATTCTTGATCCAATTACTTTACCTAAAATAGAAGAGCTAAAGCAACAAAAGCTATAAAACATAGATATGGCAAAAAAAAATGGGTTAAAAAGTTGATATAGGTAATTTATTCTATAGGATTAGAGTATTTGGTATAAACAATTTGTATTTCTCCACTTAATTTTTTTGAGTTAAGATATCATGAGTATAAAAATTCAGATTGAATCAAAGGTTAAAAAAAAAAAATCACTCTACAAATAAATTTTGAATGTACATGAGCAAAAATATAAATAACTAAGGTCATTAAAAAATTAACGTTCATTAATATTTACAATAAAATTAATGTCAGGACAGATGAAAGAAGAATGAAGAGACAATTATAACGGCCCGTTTGGATGGAGGATTTGTTTTAGATGGATTTGTAATGAGGGGGATTTGAAGGTGGATATGTAATAAGGGGGGATTTGTTAAGAAGGGTGGCCCCACCTCTTAAGAAGGGGGGATTTGTAATGAAGTGTTCGGTAGGTTTTTTGAGAAGGGGGATTTGGAAGGTGGATATGATGGGATAAGATGTGAAATGACTTTATAGCCCCCCATATTATTAATTTAATGGGTAATATAGGTTAATTTAATAATAAATAAATAAATAAATAAATTATTTTTTTACAAAAATTGGATAAAATTAAATAAAGTTATGTTTGAAATGTGTAAACGTTAATTTTTTTTGTTAAAAAAAACGAATTAAATGGCATATATTCATTGTACAATAATTAAATTATTATGAAATTATATAGAAAAACAAATTTCATTTTTTGTAATAAAATAATTAAAATTAAAAATCTGTTCAATGTTTAAAACGTTTTTTTAAGAGAATAATGATTTTTAATGAAAAAAGTAAAAACCGAAATATCCCAAAAAAAATGTTCATTGTTAAAATTAGTTGGGTAGTTGAAAGCACATGGTCAACAAATTTGTTGGGTGTGTGGTAATTGAAAACACATGTTCACCAACTTTTTTTGGTCAATTTTTCTATAAAAGGCACACATTTGTACATTTTCCTTCATCCCATTCCATATCTCTTGTCCATTACAAGTAATTTTCAACTATTTTCGTATTTTGCCTCACAATGGCACGCGCCGCACGCCGAGCTTGGAGCGATGAGGAGGAGGAGGAGGAGTCATTACTAGAAAAACTTACGACTCTTGTAGATCAAGGTGTTTGGCAAGCTGAGCACGGGTTTCGTCCCTCGTACTTGGGAGTATTGGAAAGTCAAATGAGATCTTCTTTCCCCCAAGGAGGTATTGCCGAAAATCATATTGAGGCAAAGATTAAGAATTGGAAACAAACTTGTTTCCAATTACAACACATGCTTCAAACACCCGGGTTTGGTTGGAATGCAACTGAAAATAGACTGGTGGTAGAAGATGCAGTTTGGAATCAGTATGCCCAAGTAAGTAATCAATATTCTTGAAAATTATATAAACTCATGTTTACGGTAATTTTTAAACCATTTTGCTACTATATGTGTAGGTCAATCGACGAGCTAGGCAGATGAGGGAAATGCAATTTCCCAATTATAATCGATGGTGCCATTGCTTTGGACGTGAGTACTGATATGGAGAAGTCGGAAGCTTAAGACAGATGTTGGACAATAAATTTGTACCATTCGTAATGTACCTCAACTAAATGTTTAAATTTAATTGAGATGAGTTCTTTGTGTTCATATTACAGTCTTCATTTTGCTAATGATTGAAAAACACGTACAAGTTCAATCAGAATCAAATAAATGTGCCAAGATTATACAACATAAGAAACCTAAGAAAAAAACTACAACGAAGTATGTGATTAGACTAGATCGATGTTGAACATCCAAACCATTTTCGGATGTGGAACCATTGTGACTTGATTGTTGTTGGGTTCAAACCGACTGCATTTGAAGGAGCCCGTATCTTTCCTCATGGAACTGTAACAATGCTCCTTCCGCTTCGTCGAACGTGGTGTATCTTTTGAACAAGTTCCCCGGGTATCCATTAACCTGCAGTCCCGCGGTCTCCCAACTTGTATAGATTCCCGGCTGACGGCCAACGAAAACCACCCAATAGTATTGTTTATCTTCACTTGACATTGCAAATCTACGAGAAAAAACCAATTATCACATTTAATGAATACTATGATTTTTTTATATGTAGTTGGCTCAGAATTTTTTCCCACCGGCACACAGTGCACCACTTGGCTACAACTTATGTTGCCAAATGGTGAGTAAACTATTGACCCTCATAAGTTGTCCCACCAAGACAAGTGCCTCGCCGTTAAATTTGTCAAAAATATCGTCATAGCCTTGTAAAACTGCCCAGAATGGAGAACCAAAACTGTCAAACAAAACAGCCAATAAACTGAACCAAATGCAGCCATATACCAGCCAACAAACAGCAAAAAAACTGGGCAAAAACCAACCAGAAACCTTGCCAAACTTGCCATCACAATAACCCCAAAAACTAGCATGCAAATAACTGGGGTAACAGCCATCACAATGAACCAAATACTGCCCAAGGAACAGCAGAAACTTGGCATAACAATAACCAATAACTGCACTACAACTGTCCAACAAACAGCCAGAAACCAGAAACAATATAGCCAATTCTACGAGAGACAAAAGAATTTTTATTACCATTGTTCATTTATAATCAAATATGTGCATTACTATAACTTAACATATAACATTTATGTACCTCAAACCACTTCCACCTAGCATCCGGCTCATTGGCAAGAATAGGCTGAGGATGATACTACAAGAACTTGTGAAGGCGCAACACCGCAATCAAAACTGAGTTGAAATGCCTACTAATTGTTTCCCCCGATCTCCAAAATTGTAAAATGGTTCGCTTATTCTTCGTATGGTGCGAGAGGATCCACAAAAATATTGCAACCTTCTCTACAACAGTGACATTCCTAGACGGCTCAAGCCCATTTTCAATAAGTAAATGGCACAACGTCATGAATGTATGCCTATTTACCCTCAATTGGTCGTGGCAAGTCTTGTCATTCTGGTGTACCAACCTATTAAGTGCGTCTATTTGGTTTTGATAAGAATTAGGATTGGCACGAAGATGAGGCTTCTGGCGAAGCCTTTGTCGATCCCTTTCGGCAATCAAGTCCAAAATTAACATGTATAGTTGAACAACACTATTTACTACTGTCATCATACATAACATTGCTAACAATGCCTTACGGTTTCTCTTCTTTCTTCGTTCATGGTTCGTTAGTCTTGCCATCTGTTTTAGGGCACAAGTTAAATTAGTGTAAACACGATAGTAGGAGAAATCATAATTTAAGGCAGCTATAGTATAGTCTTTTTAATATTGTACATGCAATATTACCAAATTCCTATTACTACTTACTAAACAGACAAAACAGTCACAAACTGCACTTATTACTATTCCTAAAATCCCTACCCAATGCACTTGTCACACTCAGTCCCTATAAAACAAATCTTAACCTCCTTCTACAACAGAATTTTAAGATAATTATAGAAACGTGCATGCATGCATCAAAAAATCAGAGCTTAGTCTATTTGTTCTGGTCCTGCTGGAGAAGTTTGAGTTAGTCACCTTTCCAGTTTGAGACTAGGGTAGCCCACATGCCACAACGACCTTTTCAGATCATAATGTGTATAGAAATCTCATATTTTTCAAGAACAAAAATTGGGCAGCTAATGAGGTTGAAACTACACATTCACAACAGTGGTTCCATAAGGGGCCTTGAAGTTGCTAGAAGTTGTGACTGACTACTGAACCAGGGTCCTAGTCTCTCTGCTTAAATGGCACGTGATTGCCATCAATTAGATTGTTTTCGATTAAATGGAATGTGATTGCCATCAATAAACATATTCGTGACTGTTTTCTCATGAAGTCATGCTACAACATGGCAAGAGGTAATGTACGCTGCCCTAAATCGCTAATATATGATTCCTCCATTCAGTTACTTTCAATTTAGCCCTTCTTATTGGGAACTTTCAGAAAATTTTGGCCTACGAATCAATAAGACTTCCTAGCAGTAGGTAATCAAAGATGCAATTAAGACTTCCTACCCGGATGCTCATTGGCAATCCGGATGCTGTAAAACACCAATCCGTTCATTTAATCAGTTAGTATATAGTTCAGTAGTAATACCAATGAATTAGGGCAAATTTAATTTCACAGCATAATAAAAAAAAAATAGGTCAAATTCATTATTTAGGGCAGAATTTAAAAAAAAAACAAAAATCATCAAAAGGGCAACTCAGATCTCAGATTGGAACTCACTGATGACTGATATTCGGTTCAGTCCAAAAAAATCTACATCTAGGGCAACTCAGATCTATCGTTACAGTACACAAATGGAGTCCTTCGAAAACCAGATCGCAAAACCAGATCGCAAAAACCAGATCGCAAAACCAAATCGCAAAACCCTCCGAATACTACAAAAATGGAGTCCAGAACCATACCTCAGTCCTTTCAAAAAAGGAAAACAAGGTCAGGACGTAGAGGAAGACGAGGAGGAGAGTGGAACCCGTCGGTGTACGGCGATGGAGTCACCAGAGAGTAGATCGGCGACCTCTTTCTTCTCTCTCTCTCTCTCTTCTCTCTTCTCTCTTTCTCGATCTGGTTGTAAAATGAACGAGTACAATCCACAAAATGAACAAATCAAGGGCAAAACTGTCAAATGGCCACCCGGATTCACGAGTGCTAGGGGGAACCCTGTCGTTAACTAAATCTGGAATAGCCGGAGATGGAATCCGGCTAGGAGCTCAAATCCCCCTTCCATTTTGCACAGCCAAAGACCGGAGAAGAGGGAGAGGAGGAGAACAAGTCAGGGAGATTGGCATATTCGGGGCCAAATCCTCCATCCAAACAGGCTCTAAGGTTATTGAGAGCTGAATTTGATATTTCATAGTAAATTCTAGGTATGATTTTGTTAATGAACTTCACGGTCAATTAACGATGGGGTTAGGCTCAGTTTGGAACTTGAGAAATACTGTAGTAGGAAAAAGAAAGAGAAAGTAATTAAGAAAAAAAATGAGAGAGAAAATGGTTGAGAAATTGAGTTGGGATTTGAAACTTTTCATTCTCTTCTTTAAGAACCAAACAAAGAAACACGCTTTCCCACAAGTTCCAAACGTGGCCTTAATTGGGATGTTAATGCAATATTAGGGAGGGATTCGAGGGAAGGTGAAAGGATCTGGTGATCAGGAAGAAAAGCGATAGAACTGTTCCTCTTCCCACACTCCAAACCCTACCTCTCTCTCTCTCTCAAAACCATGGGTCGAAAAACGGTAGCCCAGAAGCGAGCTCCACTGGAAGAGGAAGATGATCAACTCACCCACCACAAACAAGAACAAGAAAGCCATAACCAAGAACCAGCCAAACAAACACCAGCATGTAAATCTTCCGAAGACGAAGAAGAACAAGATGAAGAAGAACTAGAAGATGAAGAAGAACTAGAAGTTGAAGAAGAACAAAAGGTAGAGAAAAATAAATCCTCTGTTCAAAAACCCATCACTCCAACTAAATCCCTACACCCCCAGTCCTTGGACTCCGACCCAGGATCTGATTCGGAGACCCATTTGGGCTCTCCCACCGCCTCCGATTTCACCATCAAGCCCGTTTCGCCCCAGCCCAAGAAACCCACCTCTGGTAAACGCCTCGTGCCAGAGTTCGAAAGGAAGGCCAACGATTCAGCGCGGAAGAAAAAGAAGGCCAAGGTTTTTGAGGAGGCGGCGGAGAAGAAGAAGTCCGGTGTCGGTGCGATTAACCGGCTGTGGAGCGAAGAGGATGAGGTTGTGATACTCAAGGGATTGATGAAGTCCGGTGCTGGTGGTCTTTATGAGGTAATCAAGAAATCTCTTAGTGTTGATGCTTCCAAGAGTCAGTTTGTGGATAAGATTCATAAGCTGAAGAGAAAGTACAGTAACTATATTGAGAGAGGGGATAAAGCTGTTTTGTCGTTGAGCCCCCACGAACACAAGTGTTTTGAACTTTCAAAGAAGATATGGGGTGGTGGAAAGGAGAATAATAATGGAGGTGATGGGAATGGGAATGGGAAGAATGTGGGTAAAAAAGCTAGAAAGACTGTTAAGCGCGATGATGCTGTTGCTTTGCCTGAAGAAAATGATGGGAAAGAGAGGGCATTGGGGGAGGAGAATAAAAATGGAGTTGATGGGAATGGGAAGAGTAATGGGACTAAAAGAGCAATGAAGGGGCCTGTGAAGAGTTTCATGATGGAGAATATGAGTCTGATTGGGGACGTGAAGGCGAAGGAGCTGGAGAAGAAGTGGAATGATCTTTATGTGGATGAAGTTGGTTTATATCTGAAGCGGGTGCAATTGATGAAGAAGCAGACAAAGCTGGTGTTGGATGCAATGAAGGCTTCTAAGGATTAGGTTTGTGTAGGGTGTAATAACTGGTGAAGTTTTATGCTTTTGATGAAAATGGTCAAGGGGCTTCTTCTTTTTTGTTAAACCCACAGGGTTTTTTGGTTGAAGTTACTACCTATGTGGTTCTGGATAACAACTACCTATGAAATAGTCTTTATATGGTATTGGATGAACTTGTTCATATGGTTTATCTTAATATTATTACTAGTAGTTATGTTACAGCTCAGTTTCTGTTTTTGGTCTATGGTTTGGATATTTGTAATTCTTGTTGTCTAGATTCGTGCTTGGTTCTGGATTACCACAAATTTCCTTTGCAGTCTCCTCAATGTGCTTTGGTAGGAAACTAAAGAACTATGTTGCCTTGATTTGATTTGAAATGTGTAATAGTACGAAGACTACAATGTTGCCACATGCCTGCTTTCATTATTGGTTCTTCCTGTGGCACATGTTTTGGTGTTGCTTTAGTGTGTGGTTTGTTAGCTATGACTATTGATGCCCACTTTCTCTTTTAGCTTTGATTGAAGGGGTGATTTAAACGATCTATTCAATGCATTGTTGCTTTGACCTTCGGTATTAAGTTAGGAACCATAATATGCAGAAGGTATCAATGCGGCACTACCTTATTGCGGATCGGAAAATAGCAACTCTCCCAATTGCCCTTGAGGCAGTGCTGCATGGGCTTATTTCTCAAATTCTAGTACTAATTGGTTGTGCAAAAAAATTAGCACTTCATAGATGAGTAGGTTCAGCATTTCAAGTTTGTATCCTTCTGAATTTTTATCTATGTATTTAGCAGGAGGTTCAAGTTGGTTTGTTGTCATCGGCAAATGGTTTGCGAAGTGAGTAGGAGTGTCTATCGAGGATCCCTTTTGAAACAACCATTCTGGTTGGGTAGGGGGCCTAGGGGCACATGTAGAAAATAACTTCTCCTCTAACCTATTTTTCTTGGTATCCTTCCCATAAGCAATTCAATGGTGAAACCAACATTGGAGAAGGCAGAAAACGAAGTTCGATCATCATCTTCTGCTTGGATTTGCCCTTTATGGTTTCTGTTAGTGTCTAAAGTCATATGTGCATTTAGAGCTACACTATAAGGTCATAAACCTACCTACATTTTTCAGCTTATCGCTTTAAATCTGAATGTCATATACTTGCTCTAGTCTGAACACACTTCCCAGTTCTTTGGTAGATATATAGGAGCTTACGGATCTTCGCAATGGCGCTCCTGAATAGCCATCCATTTCCAATAGAGTGAAATTGATTTTTTTGTAACTGAATTTTGCACTCCATAACTCTCCACTCCTTTAGTCGCTTGTGCGTATGATTTTCCCTCCTCGCCTTGTTTGCTCGCGGGGCACCCCACTCTCCTAGGTTCCCAAGATTGAACAGGTAAATACTCATCGTTGGAAGAAAAAGCTTATGTTAGACACTAGGCTAATCTCATGTTAGTCTGTTTTGCTTATAAATAGAGATAATTGTTCGGTCTGAAAATATTCATCTTTTCTTATTGTTTTCTTTTGATGACGTCTATGCTCTTGAAATGCAATGGTGTTTTTAAAAAACAGTAATGAATCCCTCCGAAACAAAATCAAAATCAATGTTGTTTTTTTTTGAAATGCAATGGTGTTTTTTTTTTTTTTTTGAATTTACCTGGTAGCTATCATGACAAAATCAAAATCAGAGTACGTACTTTGGACTTTAGATTCCTACCTTTTCTTATACATGGCATTTCTTGCAATGGTAGTTCCTATTTTGGTCTTATGTACCATGTAAGCCTTCAAGGATTTCATAATTGCAGACAAATTAGTGACGTTGGTGGTGGGAAAGTACTGAATGGGGATATGGCCGAGCTTGGTATCTCTGCAGAATCAAAGCAGCTATTTCCAATTAGTGCATCTCAACAATAGCAGCCAATTCAAACCAGAGCAGCCTTGGCATTTCTATTTTCTAGTATGGGAGAAAGAGGATTTTTTTTTTCTTTGGATGAGGTTCTTATGAATTATTGATGGAACTGGCCGGAATGATTACAGGTTTTTTTTTTTTTTTTATGTAAGACCAAGATAACGATGAATCTTGAAATTCTAACTTCTTCGTTTCTTTCTTCCTCTTTTGACATGGAAAATAGATTGCGAAGGGTATTGACGTATGCGTTTATGAAGCAATTCCTGGAAATGTTGCACTAGTTTTTAGTATGGTTTCTGCCTTTGGACCCACTAGGAATGCAACTGATCTATTACTTACCATAACCTCGGAAGACATAATCTAAAGACGTAAAGTATAACTATATATATATATATATGCAACTAACAAGAGTACGTACGTATAATTTCAGTGAGACACCATGCGAAAGCAAGCATGGTGGAGATTACACTAGTAGTAATTAATTTGGAGATTGAAGATTTACCTGATCATCAAGGTCTTACATGGCATTAATTAATATTTCTGGGAACTAATTAATAAGAAGCGAGATCAATGAAATACGTACGTACATACGGATGGAATAGAGATAGTTCAGAGCTAGAGGACTTGCAAAAAGTAAAAACCATGACTTGAGAGAAATATTGGAATCAAGGCAACCATTTGCCAAGAAAATGTGTAGTCTTTTTCGAATTTTCACACACATTCATGCATGTAAGCTTGATGCAAAACCTACAACGTGTTTAGCTTGTACAGTTTGAACCGCAATTTTGCATATATATGCAAAACCTTCAATCAAAGGAATCGGGTTGTGGGGTGCGCTTTCTCTGGTCGAACTTTCTGGGTGAACGGATTGACCAGTGGAACCTTCGAGCATGGAGATGGTTCTGCACACTTAAACACCCGCGTTAGCGCCAAACCCGGATCGTTGGGGGTTCAGGGAGGGCACTCCAACGATGATGTTAGTAGTTGTGGGGATAAGAAAAGCTCTGGCAAAAAAGACTCCCTTCTTCCAGAGGAGGAGCACTCCTTTTATAGGCAATGGTAATTTGGAGCCCAAACCACACGTGCCCACCACTCGCTCGATGATTAAGGCTAAAAATGCACGGATGGGCAAGATCGCGCCAACCCTTGGTGTACTTATGCGGATGGGTAGGATCGCGCCAGCTATCACTTAACTAACGTGGCACCTCTCTTTCCCCCTTGCCCAACTCTGTCTGACTTTCTCTCCATGTCAAGGGGTAGGGGTGGCTCGGTGTTAGATCGTTCATCCGTATGGTAGTGTCTTGCTGTCTTTGGAACTCTCAAGTGAACTTTGGCCCGGCGGGACTCGATCTACCGGGCTGCGGAACGTCACCGAGCATGACAGACTCACTAAAGCTATGGTCTCTGGTTCTTACTTTGGCCGGATGAGATCAGCTCGGCCTCGGGCGAACTTAGCTCGGCAGTATGAATCCGGTCAACCCTTGAGACCTTGGGTTTGGCAGTTTTATTGGAGTGACGTGGTTGGCCCTTGGGCCATCTCTCCAAGCCCGACCACCACACGGGCTAAAACTGTAAACAATTCAGTATCTTAATCGCCAACCCACAAAACATTACAAATATAATTAGGCAATGAGAAAAGTCATAGCTGTGGGATAGCTGCCACTTGCAACCAGGGCCGGCCCAAGCCCATTCAAAAAAATTCAAATTTTAGGGGCACTCCAATAATATTTGTAAATTAGTATATATATTATTTGTTCATTTTATAACACAAATATCTCTGCTAGTTCAGTGGTAAGTTGATTTTAGTCCATGTGGGGGGAGTTAGATTTCAAGTCTTCTGGGCAACTTTTTCTTTTGAAGTGAAATTTAGCATGGCAACCCAGTTTTTAAGTGAGTGATGCCCAAATTACAGGAAGACGCTCTCTATTACTTGGAAAGTGTTGAATCGCGCTATGTTTCAGGTTTTCTTGTTACAGCGTCTTTGTCTTCAGAACTGATTACAAGTACTGAAATCAACTCTACTAAGTAAAAGAAGATTAGAAAAAGTACAGATACGTACTCAAGCAGATGCAACTGCAGTGTTCTGCTTTACCGTTTTGGCAACCTCTACGTCTGCCAAAAGCTTCTTATTTTGTCTTGGGAAAGCGAAGATTATGCGATACTTGTGACCTCGTACTCGTGAGAAATTCTAAGAGGCGATTCCTTTGAAACCGGCCTATCTTCAGACCAAAGCTCTAAATTAACTGTTCCGGTTCCCCAATGTACAAGACACTTATGACCCTCACTCACGTTAAACCGGTTTACTAGACCCAAGCCAGTACATTTATCGAAAAGCATCCATTCACCTGAAATTAAAACCACAAAAGAAAATAAATTAAAAGCTGCTCCAATCAGAATAGAGAGAAATTTCACTTGGCCATTGCTAAATTTCCCACAACGAGATCGTGCATAGTGACTCAAACTGGTAATCATGGCTTCACTTGGCCATTGCTAAATTTCCCACAACGAGATCGTGCATAGTGACTCAAACTGGTAATCATGGCCGTTAACTCTTCTAGACATGTGCATGTATGCAAATTGAAAATATCTGATAACATTTATGGCCTTGCAGTTATTTTTATTCATTTCATCTTGCTTCTGTCAATCCAAAAATGTGCAAGAGATGAAGCATGTCTCGAAGCTTTTTTCTGATAAGATTATCCTGGTAACTTGGTAAGAAAAGTCAAAACTTTGTTACAATAGAAAGATGGTTTTGTAGATATTGTCAAACAAGAGAAGAAGACTATCTGATCATCAAATAGCTGTTAACTAGCAGCGTCGAAGAATAGACAAAAAGGTGATGTGACATGAAAATAACTACCCTGAAGGCAGTCTCAGGGTTTGTTAAGCATTTCCCAAAGGAAATAAGGTCAGACAAAGAATCCAAGCTAAGTATTAGTTTGAGAGATTTGAAACCGGAGATTATGTGGGCTTCAGTCGCACAGATTAACACATTTAAGTGGACACAGATCCAACATCCTCTCAACTGTTAACAAAGCAAAAGCACTAAAAATGATTTCTCTACTTTCTTTTTCCCTTTGTCAAGCAGCTTAACCTTCTCTTATTACACAGAGAGAGAGAGAGAGAGAGAGAGAGAGAGTTACCATTGGGGCGAAGGTCCCCTTCAAAAAACATCTCATTGGACTCCGGCCAAACTTCATGCTTAGAACCATCAATGGAGGTGAACGAGACATAAGATTCCGTAGGGTGCAAGAGTGTGAACATCGGATGCACTCGTAAGCAAACAAGCCTACAAATTAAATGTAGATAAATATAACCTATATATGTAGGGGAAATTAATGGAAAATTTAACCTGAAAAGTCCGTCATAATGAAGAGAAATTACCGAAATAGTAATCATAACATATCACATAATTTCATTTGAATTACAGAACAAATCTACTTCTGAGATATTTTCAGCCATTTTTAAAAATTTGGAGGTCAAGGCAGTTACGCTAAAGTCAAATTTTCACTACTTATGGGCTGCAGTAATGGCCTATGATTTCCCTATACAAGCATTCTTGCATAAGTTCGAATATGTAACAAAACCACTGAGAATACTAATACCAACAGGGAGTAGAATTGAGCTAAGAGCCTAAGATAATGTGTAGACAACATCTCGCACCCATACCTCTGAAAACTACAAGGCTTTGCAAAAAAGGACCTAGGCACGAACTAGACAACAAACTAATATTTATGCCACTTAGATGTCAAACGTAGCACTTGATTGAGCTTTAATCATGTAAGCAAGATAAGGATCAGTGGCCTCTAGATAGTTACTTCTTCCCTTGTAAGCCTCGCTACATATGTTGGTCATTCGTACAAGTTATGACACAGAGGCATGTTCACCATTCACCAACAGATACAATCAACACAATGTTATTAAGGAAACCAAGGGTAAACCTTGAAAATCCACCAGAACCAGCACCAACTGTACGGGCTAAAATCCTTGAGTCAATACGGAAGATGTTTGAGTAATCTTCTGGAAAAGATATCTGTCGTTCAATGACTAGTCCACCACCAATATCACCTTCTAGCATAAGAGATTCTCGCTCTCCTGCCTGCTCAAGATTCCTCCTGTAAAGGAAGGAAATTATGAAACACAAGTTAACGTATTTAATGATCCAAAAAAAAAAAAAAAGTTAACATATTTATAACTGAAAAATAAAACATTTTTTTATTTGGAGCATTCCAAAACAATTGGTTCATTTTGTCTTTGAACTTGACGAGTTTTAAGACTATACACCTATTAGTGTATTGCATTTGTATCGAAAATACTATGGTCATTAATCAACTAATGCTATACTGTGTTTTCCAGGATAAACAAGAGAAACAACACAAAGAAAGTAAAAAGAAAAATTCCTGTCCAAACTTTTCATGAAAAAGCCAGATCTTGAAGTCCAAGGCAAAATTTTGGATGATGTTTCCATTGACAGACATGCTCTTTCAACTGAATATGACAGAAATTCAGAGACTCACTCAATGACTTTATATGGCTCAGACCATCCAGCAGACCGGTACTCAGTACCACTAAATTCTTCATACCCATTGACTTCAACTCTGCTATGAAGCCACTGAGTTCCTGGCACAGTATCCCCGAGGATTATCAACAGAAGATCAACAAGAGCTGATAAATATGTGCTTCGAGTTACACTATAACAAGTTTTTGCAGGTAGGAGTTTAGCATTCATTATCAGGGTCATTTTGTTAACTTTGTTTAGCTTCTGGTTATTCCAGCGATGATACGTCCATTTGGAGTCCAGGTTAACAAGGTGTTCGGTTATGGTTTTCATCTATCCCATAGACCATAGTCCTTACTTATCTTGAATCACTTTTTTCCCATTTATTACTTCAAGAAACCTTTTTTAAGTAGAATTGAGGAACTCCTTCCTCTACAAGAAAAGTTTTTGCTCTTCCATAGAATCAAGCGAATAACAGTTGAAGTACTTTTGCTAATACTTGGTCTTTTCACTTGTTCTCTGGTTATGGTGAGCTCCACTAGTTAGTTTAGGTCTGAGTCATAAATGCCTTAAGAATATGCATATGTTTCTCTAAATCCTTCTTTTTCTTGTATCATCTTCTAATCAAAATGATTTTCCATACATGTACTCCAAAACAAATCGAAGCCTTGTTTACTAAAGAGTATCATCCTAATGATCTATATGTAAACCCCTTCAAGCAACAGTTATCCCCATTTTGAACAAATTATGATACAGAAACAGATAAGGAAAACCAAAACCAAACAAGAAGAAGAAGAAGAAATAATCTCCGACAATGAAACCAAAGCATCCACCTTACTAAAAATCAGATATCTGAGATGAAAAAGAATATCTGGAGTCTCTTCATTCAATAAAACAAAGGCATGTGCCAGCACATAAGAATTACCTGAAGGAAGGTGCTCCATTGAGATAATTCTTCCCCCTATCCAAGGAACCACCTTGAGAGCCCAAACAGAACTTTTTAGTTCAATAGGAGTCCTTGAAAGTTCTATTCCCGTGTGTCCAGAAACCTTTTCCACATCTGGAATACACCTAGCAGTTTCTGCATAAAACAGCTAATCAGCAATGTCATTATGACAGTAACATAACCACAAAACACTGTCACACATCAACAACAAAACACTGTCACACATAACTAATGATATTCTGACCTTAGTGCCATTCACACCAAAAAAGAAGAAGAAGATCAGAAAATATCATTACGACAGTTACGTAACCACAAATCACTGTCACACATAACTGAAGATATTCTGACCTTAGGTGCCATCAACATTACTTTTCATGCACATTAGGCGCTAAATTCTTCAGAACAGTAATGCATGAAAAGTTAAGATACAATTGCCACATTGCACCACCAAAAACAGACGCAATCATAAATCATCAATAATGAACTTTCATACAAAATGCTTCATAAATTATGACGTCAGATATCATACAGATGATACAGGACTTCACTGAAACTGGATTTACAATAAAATTTAAAACAAGGAGGCATGTTCGAGAAAAAAAAAAGTATTGGCAAACAGTACAAAAAACAAACCAAAGGAATCTGCTGATTTAGGGAACATCATGAAGGTGTTGAATAGGCTGTAAAACAGTTTCTTTCTCAACTACACTTTGTGAGATTTTGGAAGACAAGTTGGTGGTGAACAGATAAAAGAATCAGGAGGGGAAAAATAGCACTAAAGAATAATTGAACTAAGCAACATTACCCATTCCAATCTTGTATTGTTTCTCACTCGTAGATACCAATTTAGACACTTCGTCTTCTGAAGGCATCTTGACTTGAATAATCTCTCCGTCGACACCCCAAGCATCAAGCTGGTTAAGCAAATAAAGTAAACTGATAATAGAAAATAAATACTACTCCACTAGTGCAGCAACGCTTGTTAAGAAACAATTTTCTATCAAATAAATCTTTGTACATTGCAAACAGAAGATATACCTTTGCACACCCGCCAAGTAATAGTTGTATGTGTAAACGACGTTTTGGCCTTCTTAATGACCCTTCAGTTTCGGCGATTTTCACAGTAACAACTGAAGACTCACGTTCAGCAACATATGTTGTTAGGAGATATCCACCTCTAGTGAATTCATATCCGTCTCCATCATCTTCGAAGAGAACACCTTTAGCTTTACCTGCAATAAGCAGAAGCTTAAACACTCCGACAATGTATAATACCATCGGAAAAATCCTTCTTGTGTATGCCCAACTAGGTTAGCTAGTCAGTAGAAAAGAAACCAAATACGGGACCATTTCAAAGTGAAACAACAGAATTCAAGCTTAGGACCAAAGTCACCAAACCATATTTTCTTTCTTCAACTAATGGATTACCCCTTCAAGAAGACCCTATGGTACTGCTTTTCGTTTTTCACAGAGATGTCTTGGTCAACCTTGTAGATAGAATAATCGCCAAGTGGGATTACCAATGGGTGATGGTTCCCTTTTCACCAGCCAACCATCTGGTTCCAATTACGCTTATAAAACGCAAGCTTGAATCCTCCACCATTCCCGATCTTACACATTTGTTTTGCAATAAGACAATTTTGCAGTTTGATAATTAGTTTGAGACTTATCATACGGCATCGAACTGCAGAAAAATTACCATGCTCATCTAAAGCCACAAGCAGCGATAGATCATCTGTCGGGTTAGCTTCACCTACATGTTGAATAGCAGGACCCACAGGAATAATCGATCCACCTTGCAAATATAGTGCTGGTATATCCTGGCATATACATAAAACCATTCAAAAACTATACAATTAGAACTAGAACTTGGATACTAGCGGATACAAGAAAGAAGAATAAAAAATCTACAAAACACTGGAATATATACCGGATGTGAATCACCAAAATCAAAACTCAACCAAATGCCTTTAGGCAACACATGCTGCAGCTGATCTATCCCCTCGTCACACATTGTGCTGATAATAGGAAACAATAAGTTAGTAGAAGTTGTGTGAATGAAAGTACATTAACAGTCCTACTCCAAGCCTGCAAGAAAGAGAAAAAGGAAGAAAAACCACCCATCCACTATAAAAATGTGAAACTTAAATAGTACAAAAAACCAAATAAAATGACACAATAGGACAAGTGTGAGTTATTATCTAAACTATGAAGTGGAAACAAACTGTGATGAAGAGTCAAAGACAATAGCAGGTTAATGAGGCATCTACTGCAAGCTGTGTTACATGGGTCCTTCATTTTGGCTCAAGTACCCGTGTCGATGTGTTTGACACCCGTATCCTTTCGGACACTCGAATCCTCTAATTGTTAAGATACTTATAGAAAAGGAATATCAAATTAGCTAGAAAAGCGATATTTCGAGTATTTCACATAGAAAGGAAATAGGGAAATAGCAAAAACATAATTTTCTTAACCCTTTCTTGTTTAAATACATTTGTAAACATAGTTTACGATACATAATTTGAGAAAATTATGCAATATATAATACAAACAAGAGTTCAGGACATGTCCCCGTACCCGTACCCAAGTTGGGAACACATATCCATGTATCCTAAGATTTAAGCTTAGGAAGGTCCGACGCTTGGACTTGCACTCGTACCCGAGTCCATGTAACATAGACTGCAAGTGCTAATCACCATAGAAAAAAACATCAATAATGCTATCCACACTGATATTAAGAACAGATATTGTACAACAGTCCATGTGGCCAAAAAAAAAGGGGACCCACCACTCTCTCTCCCCTTTGAAATTTCTGCCCGAGACTGACCCAAATTTCTTTTTTTTGAACGGTGAAATTTTTTTATTAACCTTTGAAGGAGATACAAAGATTAATAGGACAAGGAGAGAACGAAAAGTCCAATCCAAGACCCAAACCCTTGATTGGCAAGATACCAACCAAAGCAACACCCAAAGGGAACAAAGTCCCAACACCTAAAGGCCTAAAAGCCCGGATAAAACAGTTAAAACAAGTGGGACGCAGCCCAAACACCCAAGAGGCCTAAAAGCCCAAATAACATGGGACAAGTCCAACTAGTAAAGCCCAAAAAACCTAAAACAAACCCTAAACACACCACTGCCGCCGCCCACCAAATCAGTCCAAGCCCCACAGTCGCCACCCACCGCCGCAACACCGCCCCACCACCAGCCAGCCAGAAGGTCCCACCAGAACCACCGACCGCCGCTGTCGCCTCATGAGCCGTTAGGCCAAGAACCCTATCGAACTCAGGAGTAAGACCAGCGGAGACACACGAGCTTCTCCCCCAGCCACGACTGACCTAAATTTTCACCGCCCAAACTCATCCCCTCTTCTCTGGCGACTCCTGGCCTCTTCTCCGGTGCCATCCCGTCGTCTTCTCCGGCGCATTTGGCTGGAACAGAACGAAGTCAATCGGGACTTGCTTTTGATTGCCCTTGTATGAGAAGTACGGATACGCGTTTATAAGGAAGTTCAAACCGATTTACACCTGGAAATCCAAAATCGGAGTGATGAATCCTCTCAGATCTCGCCGGAAAGCTCCGGCCAATGGCGGATACGACGTCTCAAGCACGGCGAGCGAGTGCGCCGCTGTGACGGTGATGTTTTTGTCGAGATCAGTGTTCTAAAAGGCGGGATTAATTGCCGGTTAATGGGCGATTAATCGAAAATCTGGGCTGACAGATGAGATTAATGGCTAAAAGGTTGAATTAGGCGGCTAGAAGATTAATCGGACTTAGGCGGCGATTAATCGCTGCTTAATTGGTCGGCATCTAGGCGGCGATTAATCGGTTCATGGGCGATTAATCGGCTAATGGGCAATTAGGCGGGGTAAATCTGAATTTTTAGAAAACGAAGGGGGTAACTGTTATACTCATACTAGGTTATTTAGGGCTTCGAATTAGTGTTACTGTGTTAGGGCTCTCATTCGATCAGCCTCTCATCTCATCGATCTGGGTCTGGTGATTAAGATTTCGTAATCTTGAACTATGAACATTGAACTTCTATGTCTATATTTGAAATGTAGAGAACTGTTAACATTCAGAAGTGTTAACATTGAGTATCCGATAGCCAAAGAGAACTAAGAAATTTTTTGGGAGAGAAGATATATCACATCAACTAGAAAAATTGTGATTATTAATGGTAGGGAGGTTGTAGAATATTTATAAAAAAAAACCAGACTAATTGCTAAAAGGCGATTAATGGCCGATTAATAGGTCTTGAAGCTTGAAGGTGGTCGGCCGCCCGCCTAGCGCCGAGCGCTTTTTAGAACATTGGTCGAGATTGAGTTCCACAAGTGCGTTGTAAGCGCTTTGCATAACCGGAAGAAGGTTTTCGCTGAGAGAGGTGTCGTTGAACGTTTCCAACCGTGATGCAGGTGATCCTGGTGAACGGTAGGTACTGTTGGCGTTTGTTTTAACACAGCCTAGGGCGTTATTCGGATCTCTCATTTTGGATAGACTTCGTTCACTGCGTTCGCTGGAGAAGATGCCGGATAGGAGGCCGGGAGTCGCTGGAGAAGAGGGGGTGAGTTCGGGCGGTGGAAATTTGGGCCAGTCTCGGGCAGAAATTTCAGAGGGGAGAGAGAGTGGTGGGTTCCTTTTTTTTTGCCACATGAACTGCTGTGCAAAATCTGTTCTTAAAATCTGTGTGGGTAGCATTATTGATAATACAAATATCTACTTGCACAGACAATGACAGGCAGGCAACTATTTCCAGGAAACAGCATTTCACCAGGCAATAGAAAGATCACAGAAGCTGTACTGAATTACATATTCTATCTTCTCTGCAATTTTGTAGTGAGTTTTTAAGACAATTTCGCAATTTAGTGGTACAATAAGCAAAAACAAACCAACCCAAACAAAGCCAAGCACTGTGCCGCACTGAACTAGGGTTGGCTAAAATGAATCCTTCTTTGTCATTTTGCATCGTCAAGGGCTATAGTTTGAAAAACCATTACACATAAGGAATAATGGATTCATGCAATAAAAGAAATGCTTGCAAGTAAACATGGCAATCATAGGATAAACTTCAGTCCATCTCAATTAGTATGATATACAAGAGGAATAAAAGTCTGGCAACTAAATGCTTCATTCGGAAGGAAGAGAATGCCGACCTTGAATAGATTAGAAGTGGTCCCAACAAAAACGTATTTTCATTTTTTCTTAACCTGGGGTCTTTTGGGTCTGCACAACAGTTCATTAACACATAAACAAATCAAATAAAGTACTTCAACTTCAATACACTGATGAAGTATTTAACATCACCCACCAGCAAAGAAAGTAGGAGTTGCAACCAGAGTACCCCTTGTATGAGCCAGGTAAAAAAGGGTATATATGTGTGGTAAAAGACGATATCGCCTCTTCAATGCTAGGCGGCAAACTTCCTCACACTGTAACAGATACAGAGGTCAAATGCGGTGAAATACATGGTGGAAATTGGAGGTCAAAACTCAGGCTCAAAAAGCATGGAGGCTATTCGACAAAAGCAATGAGTAACATCTTACATTTGCATGCAAAGGAAATTGATTGCTTGGACATCATTTCTCACAGTACGAACGTTACTTCCAGTTGAATATGAGATGCAGTTTGTATGGGGAGGCAGGTGTGCTTGCATGTGTTTGTGTGGTGATTAATTAGGACTTAAGTGCCTCAGCAGTTCACTCTTTCCAGTCCAACGATGACTAAAAGATGTCACGTGTGGAAAGATAAGAGTAGATTTTGATGCAATCAAGTCCTACTCCTACCACAAACTATGCATACACATAAAGTTTACTATTGGCTCTGTATTGTCTAAAGTTAAAGAAAAATCATTTGAACCCAAATAACCCAAATCACAAAGTCCAAAAGCAGTAGAAATGTCCATAAATTCAGTGAATAAAGGACAAACCTCTTCCCCAAAGGACCAAGGCTCATGGTCAATGGTGTCAGTTTCTGAATGTCCACGACAAAAAGGAAACATAGCACCCAAAGCCATCCACCTTCCAAATAGCTTAGGTGTTGCATTCCCAGCAAACCCGCCAATGTCTGGTCCTGCAAGAGGCTGACCACTGAGCCCCTATTGCAAGTCAATTTTCATTAGGCATGTAGCAAATAACGGGGAAAAATCATTAGGGAAACGTCGAATATCCAAAAGATATTAAATAGTACCATGTTTTGCTTAAAATAGACAATATTTTTCCCATTTTATCAGATCGACCTTCAAAACCAACAGCACATATTGCAATTGTTTGAGAAGAATTTCTCTCTCAATAGAGAGATCTCTCAACATAAAAATCAACATTTATGGTCATGCTCTGCAAAACCTTCTGTTCACGTACCAATTGAAGAACCATTGAGATACTCATATGAAGGTGCTCCCAAGTAGAAAGATTGTCTCCTGTCCATGTTGCAGCATACCTCTGACTGCCTATAAACCCAGCTCTGGTTAGAACAAAAGGACGCTTATTTTCATCAGCCGATTTCATGCCTTCGTAAGTTGATCTTGCCATCAGCATGCCATAAACCTACATTGGACAGATCAAATAATCAAATAGTAGTTATGAAGGTAATTGTATTGTTAACCACAAAAAGGAGTAAAGTATAACCAGTGCATCAGTCTTAACTCTTAAGTGTCTATCGGAAGCCAAAAAATAAAAGAAATACCAATGCTGGTATATGATCTTTAATCGAAATATAAATTGCAGCATAAGAATAGGGATATAGACAATACATTGTGATAGTATGAGTGATTTTGACAACCTCCAAGTTCAATATCTCCACGATGAACGTTGCTTTCAGGCATCGTCTTCGTTACAACCTACAAAGAAACATAGTAAGACTATGAATCAATTGAAAAAAAATGAGTTCAAGGAAGAAAGAGATCTGGGGATCACCTTGAAAACAGCTGGTTCATTCATATCATTCCATATGCCATCAACACCATTAGAGACGAAACCTTTAACTAGACTAGCCCACCATGAACGAGCATTAGATTGTGTAAAGTCAGGGAAAACACAAGGCCCAGGCCATACCTCACCTAAAAAGGATACAAGGCAAATGTTAATTATTGCAAAAAAATGAGGAGAAAAAGACGATGAAGAAGAAGAAGAAGCAAAGGAAAAAGAGGACTGTGGACAAAAGTTTAAAAGTGAAGTCATGTAGTAGAGTACCAACAAATGGTTTTCCATCAAGTGTTTGGATCCACACGTCTCTTTCAGTACCACTATCATAAACAAAGTATCCTTGTTCATGTTTGACCCCGGGGTCGAGCATCCAGATTGCTTTGAAACCGGTGAGATGAAGATCTTCCACCAAAGATTTTGGATTCGGGAAGCGCTCCTGTTATATATCAGAATAAAATGCTAATTTTCATCTAGAAGGCTCTATGGGATAGCTAACCATCTTCTACTCAGGCTCAGTCCACTTCTAATAAAACATGATTTATCCTGAGTATCTCGCACAAGATACTAAACGAAATGTAGAACTAGCAATATATGTCTTCTTAATTGAAGTAAGGACTTAGATTTAACAGGGCTCTTTACACAAGGCTTATGCCGGAAAGTAAAAACTCCAAAGGCTTATGCATCAAAGCCTTGCCTTGCGCTTTCGCCTCTAAAACATTTGATATTCACAACAGAATTGTCTAAGGAATAACATGCCTGGTCAAAAGTGAAACAACGAAATCCATCCATGTA
This sequence comes from Rhododendron griersonianum, assembly GCA_018127125.1. Taxonomy (NCBI): domain Eukaryota; kingdom Viridiplantae; phylum Streptophyta; class Magnoliopsida; order Ericales; family Ericaceae; genus Rhododendron; species Rhododendron griersonianum. The sequence continues at coordinate 22,602,160 of CM030798.1, forward strand.
GTCAATATCCATCCATATTACATCACAAGGTATACCCTTCTCCCGAAAAGTTTGGGCGATCTGCACATGTAAATCATTAAGTGGGAATACAGCTAACAAAATGATTAAAAAGTAGAAGCGACTATAGATACCATTAGAAAACTTATAGCATGCAGCAGGTGGCTCACTTTGTCACATGGATTTACGAATGAAACCAACAAGGTAGCTTACCCAATCGCACTTTTGAAAAAGCAAAAAAAGATGATTTTGCAAAACAAGAAATCAAGCTTATATATCCTATGCCAAGTTCTACATCAGCTACAAACATGCCCTTAAAAATGAATATGGCATTTAATGGCTAATGCATAGAAGTGCAAGTGCGTATGTATATATGCATATACATCTATACACACACACACACAGAAAGAGAGAGAGAGAGAGAGAGAGAGAGAGAGAGGTAGTAACAACCTCAAGAACTCGTGCATCAGAGCGGTAGCTCCAACGACATTGATGATATCCGAGAGACCACTTTGGAGGCATAAATACAGTTCCTGATGACAAAATAAACTGTTGTAGCATTTGGTAGTTACAACTAGAAGCGGAAGACAAACTAGTGCTATGCAGCACAACTGGAAAAGAACTACAAATTGTGGTGTCAACAAAGTGTGTGAACTTTCTTGGACTGGTTTACAATTATCAAGCTGCTATTTTAAAGCCCAAATTGGATCAGAAATGACAATAAAGAAAATTGCATCCAATACAAAATTGTGGGAGTAATTTGATTCTAAACCGTCAAACAATTAACATGAACTTTTATCTACTCTTAAGTGTAATCATATCCAAGCATCGAACTTCCCTAAATCCTAAATATTGGGACATGAAATGTGTATGCAAAAGTTGATTATGGATGCATGGACATGTACCAAACATTCAAAATTATAACATTCTGATAACAGATGTTGTAATCTACCGTACAAAAATATCTGATATTAAGTGGGTTTTAAGGGGAAAGAAAAGGATTTCTATATCCTATCCATGTGAGATGTAAGCAAATTTTGTCCAACACTAAAAAAGTACATGACACACATGCATAATCTAGGCACCGGGCTTGAATTACCCTTACACTAGGGCCTAGCACCCCATTCGGGCAATACGGCTATCGTAATACGCGAAGCAGCTGAGCGATAGCTCATTCTCAAAGCTCACTGGATCAAAAGCACAGATTGGGGGGGAAGAGTTCATGTAACACTGACCTTTTTAGTTATTAGCATCACTACTTACATGATCCATATTTACACAATAAAAATAGCTCAAAAGTGTTCTAACATCAGGCACTAACATCCATACTCTGCAGGGTATCAAATTTCTCCGTTTAAAGCATCTATATTCCAATTTAAGATCTCTTTCGTCCTCTATTTTTCAGATGCCCTTCTTGAACATATAAAGAGGCCAATATATAAGGGCCTATATCTTGCAATCCACAATGGTGAGTGTACTGGTTTTGAGTTGCTTTCCCCCCCACATCTACATGCCAACAAAATTAGAAAATTTTGGTTTAAAGAGATAGGTGTGCCCTATTTTGCTATCAAATATCAGCATTTATACAAAGATGGATTGAGGATTATGTCTTTTTCTTTGCACTATCTTTTCTTCCTTTTTCCTTTCTTTTAAGCGGCTAAAGTTGTTTGTATCACTGCTGTAATTTATTGTAGAATGCTTACGTCCAAGAATTTTCATCGCAAGAATTTCCAAATTAAAGAGAAAAATTGAAAAAGTAGAGATGTTATGCTGAGAGAATTGTCACCGATGAAAAATAAATGTAGAATACATCCAAGAAATGTCGAGAATAGAATCAATAACGTATATTGATATGTAGGCACTCTCTCTGCATCTGTGTCAAAAAATGCATTCAAAAAGTTTGTATTGAACATCTAATGGAACAACTATCAAGCGCTCGACTAGATTACCAACTGCATGAGATAAAGATATCAAAACATCGGTGGGTGAAGCATATGGGCCAAATGTAATGACAGGATACGGTGATGGAGCGATGAACTTTATAGTCGATTCTTTCCGCAAATCAATCTGCTCAACCAAAACCAATTGACTTAGAATCACTTAAACATTTGACACTTGACAGTCATATACATGAAAAAGACACAAATCAAGAATCCAAAGTTCACATGTACCTCACATCGTCTCGTAGTATCGCCAAGAACCCCTAGTGCCTCACCGCTTGGAAGAACAGCTAGTACCCAAGGATGCGATTGGTACAAGGATGTAGTCCCAGGGCCATAACCCCATGCATCCGTATTCCACGTAAAAACCTGCTTATTTCATAATTACTTAGTACACAGAATAATGAACAAAATTTTCAAAAATGATCACAAGCCAAAATAACTTACTCTCTTCCCTGTCCGTTCAAGTTGTCCACTAACTTCTCCAGTTCCATAGAATGAGGTACCGATCGGAAGCTAAATTACCAAAATCCAATTCCATAAGGGAAATGAACAGCAAATTCACAAATGAGCATTGACATATTGTTGTACGTATTAAAGTACAAAATAATGGTTGGAATGCGATAAAAGATGATATATAACTGACCTCCAATTGAACAATTTGTTGTCCATGAACACATTCAAAAGTAGGGGTATAAGAAGGAACTTGTTGACTACCCATCATTGGTGTGTCCCGATCTTTGGAATTAACAAAAGAGACACTCGGTAATGCCGCATTCCTATGGTCTGGAGAACAATCAAATCTGAAGACCCCTTCCTCTAGAATAGGCTCGAAAACCATATTTCCTGATTCCATGTCAGAAGTCACCGCAGTCGCTTCCAACTCAGCCATATTAGACACTACCAACCTCTTGTTAATCCTCTTCTTTCTGCATGCTGAACAACTGTATCAGGAATCTGCTCCCAGGGATCAAAGAAAACTAAAGAATTGAAAGAAAAATATTCAGAATGCGAAAGCCAATATCATTAAGCAGAGCCCAAAACCCCAAAATCAGGAATATACCCCAAACAACACGGACAATATTACTCAGCTCTTTCATAAAACTACCAGTGCAACCAAATCCTTAACAAGACCCCCCATGCATAATAGATTGGACCAGAAATACAAATATAACATGCATCAACACTTCATATACAGTTCATGCATTTATCACAAGGGAACGCGCACCGTAACTCTACACATATCAGCAGAAAACAGCAATAACAAAAACCAAAGATCATAACCGGTTAAAGGTAAATTTCAAGCCCAATGCATCTTTTTTTAATCTACGAGTAGCTATGATAACAACTTATAACATGCATCACCTGTTCATATGCTGTTAATGAATTTATCAGTATATCAGCAAAAAGAAACAACAATAACAAAACCAAAGATCATAACCCTTGGTTAAATTTCAAGCCCAATGCATCTTTTTCAATCTACTAGTAGCTATGACAATAACTTATTAAATTACAACTTGAGAATTTAAACTAAACCCAATTGGGTAGTCTTCCAAGACAATGAAATTATCTTTCAAGTTATTGAAATAATCAGATACTCCTATTAGATTCACCATTTAGCCTGACCTGATTGAATGGAATAGAGTAAATGTTTTTGTTGATTTGAGGTTCTTCAACTCTACTAACTCCTTCAGTGGTGAATTGCAAAACCCAGAACAGGAACAAAAGAGAGAAACTGATCGGTCGTGAATCTGATGGTTTCTTGGAAATACTCCCGATGCTCCACCTGCTCTGCTAGTACTACTACCCAGTAGTGGCGTTCCTTCCATTTGTTTTATTCTGCCCAAAACCAAATAATTAGAGAATAAATTCTCTCCGCCAGGAGGAAAAATGGCTTTTCCTCCAAACCAATACCCTTCTGCCACGTCAGCCAATGGTACAAAACCAGAGCATAGTACAAAACCAAGGGGAAAATCACGGGCTGTGCTGTGCTGTGCTTGGACTCTAACTTAGGTTAAAATTAAACCAACTCGTCCTCCACGTCATAAGACAGTACAACTATACAAAACCTTTTTTTTTTACATGGTCATAAACGTGAATGGCCGGGGCAATTTACGTGCATCTCTACCATTTCCCTCTTACAGTAGGTGAAAATTCTAATCGCAAGGAAGATTTTTAGGGAACCACGAAAGGAAAAATGCATTTGGGCTCATTTCGGGTCCCACAAAAATCTTAAAAAGTATCCATAAATTTTTTAATATATTATTTTATGGGGCTCTGTAAAAAATCAACTCCAACGGATATCGGTAAATGTTACTTTTGGATTCGTAGGGCGAAACTGTTCAGTTCCCCCCTATGAATCCAAAAGCAATACTTACTGATGTCCGTCGGAGCTGATTTTGTACAAAGCCCTATAAAATAATATTTAAAAATTTCTAGATATTTTTCTAGATTTTTGTGGGACCCGAAATGGGTACAAACGCATTTTTCCTTGCGTGGTTTCTTGCGAATAGCAAGACTCAGCAGCAGGTTAGCAACATTTTGAGCCAAAATTGCTATTGATCAACAGTACACTTTTTCAACTTTACCTATTTTAACCTCACACTAATACTCTCTATTTTACCTACTCTATATTATTATAATGTTAATTTTTTTTTAGACTGTTTATATATTAAAAAATATAATTAAAAATTAAGTACTCCAATTTTCAATCTGTTTGAATCGGTAAAAAGATCTTATTTTTCTGATCATTTTATCCTAAAGGATTATAATTAAGGGAAATGATTTTGTCACTCCCTTTTTTGTAAACGTCACTCCCCTACAAGTGTATTTTTGCACCAAAATTAAAAATATATATATAATATGGATCTTGTTTGGAAAAAAAATTGAAAAATTATTTTCATAAACCTATTATTTTTAAGCTTAAAAATAGGTCTTTATTTTTTAAGTATTTATTTGAGAAAATGAAACGGAACCTCATTACTAGTATTATGTGACTTCAAACACTATCCAAAATTTCTATGTACCGAGGCCCAACAATCCTTCCAAGGCCCAAACAGATTACCACGGGTTTGCTTCAATCCATCTTTCATTCCTTCATATTTCTAGTTTTTGGTCCTCCTGCAAGGCAAAAATGTGTTCTGGAAGATGTTTTTGCTCCAACCCATCCCCCAAAACACTTTTTTGTCTCCATGCCGTCAAATGTGGGGAAAAATCTTTTTCCATTTTCCAAATATAAAGGATGAAAGTACAATTGCTCCCAAGTGGAGGATGGGTTGAGTACTAATTTTCCTCCAAAATGTGAGGATTGATGTCAAAACATTTTTGGAGGACGGGTTGGAATTTAGTTTTCTCTTCAAAATGGAGGAACGAAGGAATAGAGCATGGGTTGGAGATGCTCTAATAAAGCCCATTGGACCATTAGATTTTCTCTATTCCTTCATCAACTGGCCCAAAGACTTCTTAATTCTCTTCTGGGCTGTGGAATGTGGGCTCTCTCTCTTTGGCATTAGACAATTGACTTAAAAAATCGTCTCAGAGCTGGATGCTTTTATTTTTTTATTTTTTTATCAGCAAGCTGGATGCTTGAAAGAGAGATTTTTCGTATTGTTTAGTTTATTGTTTTGTGACGTGGACTATGGGAGTTTCACTTTAGATTATATAAGCTGCTTTAGATATACTTCCGGGTACGGCGGTCGAGGTTGTCTGGATCAACTTCCACGTAACTAGACTAATCTCTTTCCTCGCCCGGTCAAAGGTAAGTCATCCACTCCAAGACTAGAAAGTTTACAAAAAATTATTTTTTGCAGCCCGGTCCCGAGAGTCTACCCTTGAATAATTGCGGAAGTAGTATACCCACCAACCACATGGACAAACCCTCAGGTTTTGCTTTAGATACTTCTATGCACCGTGGGGGATTTATGTATCATTTCCCCGAGCATTGTATAAAATGCATTTGTATTTTTATTATCGGAGATGAGCGTATTGATTGATAATACAGCTAGCTTACAATAGTATAGTATCTCTATATAATAAGGAAGAGCACCTCGATTTGTCCTGCGCATATAACGGATTTTATTTTAATTGTTGTATCGTGCCTTCAGACACGAACAATCATGACTAGTATATATACATGAAATGGTATTTTTAAAGTTGGAATGATGACTTAATTACGTTTTAGTCATTCAAATAAGGAAGAGCATCTCGATTTGTCCTATGCATATAACGGATTTTATTTTAATTATTGCGTCGTGCCTTCAGACACGGACAATCATGACTAGTATATAAACATGAAATGGTATTTCTAAAGTTGGAATGATGACAAAAGCAAAACAGGCACCGTGGAGGGATCATTGCAGAATAAATGTTGGATATGCCATTTGCATATCTAACTTGATAATTTAATTGAACACCCTTAGTTCAACCCCACATTTTCCCCTTTTTTCAATGCAAAGTTCTCCTCTTTTGTACTCCCTTCGTTCCATATTGAGAGTCCATCATGAAAAGTCATGTTATTTTTCAAATAAAAAAATCAACTACTTCTATGTATAATAATTTGAATTAATTCGCACCAAATTAAAATACTAATCGAGATCTTTAATACGGTGCGAAAAAATTTGGAAAATTATGCACGGAAGTAGTTGATTTTTTGATTTGGAAAATAGTAAGAGAGAGAAAATGGGACTCTCAATATGGAACGGTTAGCTGCCACTTGAGATGTAAGTGGTTCTACCTATGGAGTAAAAAAACTTGTATGTTGTCGGTTTGACATTTTATTTTTTATAATCGGATGTCCGAGCATGCTCACGCACACCTCGACGAATTTCAAGACCCTGAAATTAATGACCAGAAAAACCCTCCTGTGGCCCCGAGATTTGGAATGTTTGGCCTCCATAGAATTTGAATATGCCACCTCATAATTTGCTTTCTCATACCCAGCCAAACCCTTGGGTTCGGATCCGGTCAAGTCTCCCCTGACCAGTTTCGTCCATTTTTTGAATCTTTGGCTATCCAAAAGTGTTTTGGACGGCCCAGATTTGTTCGGATAATTTTTTTTTTAAATATCCAAAACACTCCGAACAAATCTGGGCCGTCCAAAACAGTTTTGGATGACCCAAATTAAAAAAAAAAGGACAAAACTGATCGGAGGAAACTTGACCGGATCCGATCCCCAACCTTTTGGGGTTGAGTTTGACATTTTCTAGATGAAATATATAACCAACCTCATGCTTAGGAAATGGAATCAAACTTTTAAAGTTAAAACTTAAAATTTAAAAGTCAGCTTCAACATTGATGTCATCTATTCCGTGAAAAATCTGTATAGTTATAAGCTTTTTCGATACAATAAAAATTAAAAGGCCTTGATCAGGCAGGCTACTGTTGCCGTCTAAATGAAAATTTTGACTTTCATTAGGGAGTTTTATACAGTATACTAGTGCTTGCTCGTGCCTACGGCACTACATACCCCGATTAGAGTTGCCCGTGCCTACGGTACTTGCTATCTAGTAGGGTTTTGGAATTGGGAGATCGGTGGCATTTGCGCAATTACTACAAAGAATATGGGCACTTACATTACATTTGCAAGTTCTTTCTCAACCCTTGGATCAAATAAATCTCATCCCTTCTAACAACTTGTGTTTGTATGGAACCCACACCATTGTGTTTTATAATAGAGATACTTTGAGACTAGATATATATGAATAATAGAATATTTTTTGGGTCTAAAATCTAAACGATCTCAACAGTACTGATAAATAAACATCAGCATAAGGAGTGGAGATTTAATGCAAAAAAAATTAAAATTAAAATTAAAATTCACGAAGATATGATTTTATTTTGACCATCCGTGTTAAAGTTTATTATTTGCATAATCTGTTTGATAATGAGTGATTTTTGAAAGTTTGCCATATGTGGATTATAGAGATTCTGTTGTAAAAGTTATCAACACGAATCTACCTAATAAAACACAAGGGTGTGGGCCTCCACACAAACACAAGTTGATTCAAGGGTTGGGATTCATTTGATCAAATGGATGAGACGTGCTCTCCAAGTCTCTTAAGAAAACACTCACACTCTTACAAATATATTACAAAAATGCCACCCTTTCTCCACATCTGAGATCCCATTATTTTTAAAACGGAACGGCTGAGAAGCTTGAGATCTCATTGCCCAGATATCCCTTAACAATTACTAAAATAAAGCAAAGTAAAATTCACTGCTTATGAGAACCGAAGGGATGTACTATTCAATATACTCACTGCGTTGTACATCTCCAATTCTTACCATTTTTTCTATCCAAAACTAACGCATTTGAGTAAAATCACTTAAGAAAAAAAAAAGATTTGGGTCAACAAATGAGTGTACATTGGAGAAGATATACCCAAATACTATAAAGTTTTTGAGTTAAAAAAATGGATCAGATCTGGAGATACTATAGAGAACATCAATTCCATTTTTTATTCGTTAAGAACCATGAAGGTTTATTATTATTTTTTTTTTTTCCTTTTTCATCAACATTCATCGCTTAAGAGCCGGCCCGGGTAAGCCCCATAAGCCTCCGGGCTTGGACAACCTTCTACCGTGGGGTAGCAATAAAGAAATTTTTGCGAAGAAATTACTTATGGGAAGTACTCTAATTAGCAAAACCTGACATATATGGATCTCAATTTGGTTTATGCGAAGAAATTACAATCCCAGATTGGATAGAGAAAACCTTTTTTTTTCATGGAGTTACAATCCTAGACAATCTTACGAAACTGGTGCAATATGTTTTGATAAGAGTTGGTGATCATTTCCTCCTCCACACTATTTGTTTTTCAGTTAACCTTTTTTGTTTTTGTCATTCATTAATCCTAATCTACTCTATCTTAGGAGACTTGGGGAGAGAGATGAGTGCTTACGAGAATCGAACGTTGCCCATGTGCATGAGAGTACAACCAAATTCCACCCATTCCATAACCAAACTTAACAACTTTTACCAATAACCAAAACTCAATAACCAAACCTATTACCAAACTCAAAACTCAATAACTCAAAAACACCCCACATTGGAATCGTCTCATCGAGATGAATAATTTGGTGTGGTCGAATGCGTGATTGGAACTCGTTTGCAATTAGACATAGGTGCATTGTGTATTGTGGGATTTTTTTGGTTAGGGATGCAAAAATAACCAATGTGGAGGTAGAGGTTGTTAAGTTTGATTATGAACTAAATAAATAATCAAATGCTGACGTGGCACATTTTGATTATTAATTTTGATTATTCCCATTGCGGATGCTCTAAGGGAGGCACCAACTCCACTCCATTTGCGGTTAACTTTTTTTCTTTGATTGGCGTTTTTCGGTTAACTTTACTCAAGAAGTATTTTTTTTTTTCAGTTTGCCCGGAAAAAGAATTATACACATAAAAAATAGTTCATCATGAGAGTATAAGAGAGGCATCTAAAGGAATTTTTTTTTTCAAGTAATTTTCTTTCGTGACACCAAGAAATGGAACATATGATACACACTAATGAATCGATTTTACTTTCATACAAAAAAAGATAATCGATTTAGTTTTTGAGTCACTAGCAAGATTGAAAAGGAAAATTGAGGTGAATAGTGCCGTAGGCACGGGCAAACACTAGTGTATATTATAAAACACATAAGGGATTAAATGGATTATGCTCCGTATAGGTTACATTTTTCAATAGATAATAAACCCCCTCTCTCTCTCCTTACACCGTTGGCAACGTTGTCTTTCTTTTCTAAAAAAATCGATAGCATGTTAAAAGGTGCAAATTAATGCATTGATAGCTTGAAAAATTAATTTAATGAAAAACGTAACCTATACAGATTACAGACAGAGGCGGCTCTACATAGAGCCTTCCATGGCCAACTGAACACCCAAACAAATTATTTTTGCTTAGAATAGATGTAAAAATTATGGGCTAGCCTTTTTTTGAACACCCAATTTAAATATCAATGAACACCCAATTCTAATAGTTTTGAACACTTGTCTAAAAAAGAATTGAACACTCAACCCAAAACCAGTTGAACAATCAATCACAACCCAATTACGGCCCATCAATCCACGTAATTCATATTTGAACATTAAACACATTAATTACTTCAAATAAAACTCATAATCATAATAAAGAAATTGAAAAAGAAAGAAAAAAGAAGAATCAATTGGTGTAAGTATTATGCTTTGCGTTACCTCTCCACCTTCATTGTCGATGGTCTAAATGTGTTAATTCCGCATTCATGACAATTATAACTACTTTATTTGTTTTTGTCTTATTAGCTAATAGAATTTACGGACAAAGCTTTAAAAAAATTCAACTCAATTGCAAACCCCGTTAACTTGAATAATATTCCTTCAAATTTCATACTACGATAGAAAATTAAATCTCATCATGTACGTTATCCTAAAGAACACCATATTTTCGAGAAGGTCAGTCTTAACATACTCGCTACAGTTTCTTTCAAAAGTGTTTCAGTAGATTAATACGCCGATTAAACGTTGGCACAAAATATGAGATCTTATCTAGGACAACTATAAAAAAAATCCTCCTCCATTCTCAAAACAATATCTACTACGCAACTTTCAAAAAAAATTATTATTTTTGAAAAAACAAGTATATATTTTTAAGTTATCATTTTGCCTCGTAGTTAATTTTTTTTAGAATAAAGGTTATTTTTTGACCGCATGCACTATTTATACTAGTATATGACATTTTGTACTTATATTATTGGTTAAGAGATTAGCTAGAAGAGTTAAAAGGTAATTTCTGAACGAGGAAGACTACAGCCACCGAAGGAAAAACGCGGTGGCCGGCCACCGCACGCCGTTTGGGGCCCACTCCGGGCTCCGCACGGATGATCCGACCCGTTCAATAATTTAAAAAAAAAAAACCGAGGGGGTACACGAAAAATCAGCTTGATCCGATTTGTGTAGGTGCTCGGATCAAACTTCTAATTTTTGGAAAATAGGAAAAAATGGAAAGATTGGTTTTCCGATTTTTCAAATATGAAAAGCTTGATCCGAGCACTTACACATATCGGATCAAGCTGATTTTTTGCGTACCCCCTCGGTTTTTTTTTTTTAAATTATTGAACGGTTCGGATCATCTGTACGGATCCCGGAGTGGGCCCTTACGGCGTACGGTGGCCGGCCACCGCGTTTTGCCTTCGGTGGCCGTAGACTTTCTGTTTCTGAACACCCTATACAAATTCCTGGAGCCGCCACTGATTACAGAGCATATTTCCTATACAGATAATCTCTCTCTCTAAAAACAGATACTCCGTATTTAGTATATCAAAATAGGTAACATGTTAAACGTGCAAATTAATGCATTGATTGCATAAAAAATTAATCCATTGAAAAATGTAACCTATACGGAGCATATTCCCCAAGTAGTTTGGTACGGGTCGGGGAGCAATCAGTGTCAGCTCAAGCTATAGTTTGCAGGATTGATTAAATAAAAAATTGGTCTGAATTAATTAGGTCTACTTTGATGCATCGATCTAAATTTGCATAGGAGGAGTACAGAATCTACAGATCATAATAGTTGGATGGCATGTGTTAGGTTCTTTGTTATACTACTTGATAAACAATTTTTATGAAGGAGATAGAAGACAATTATATACGTATACTATGATATATTATTAAAAAATTAGTTTAGGGTTCACTATAGAGAACTTGTAACCCAATTAGTCAACCTCTAATGTTTATAACCCCTCTAGTCCACTAAGAGCATCCACAGTGGAATAACCAAAAATCAATAATCAAAAGTTGCCACATCATCTTTTGGTTATGCATTTAAGGGGTTGCTAAGGTTAGCAATGTAGAGGTCCACAATGGTACAATCAAATTTGAATAACCAAAACTTGCCACATCACATTTTCAATTTATAAAAATCTATATAAAAATTGTGAACATAGAAAACAATTTTTTTAAAATAGGTTTCAAGCTAATAAAAATAGGTTATTAGAAAAAGAGAAAATAGTTTTTTGAAAACTTTGATTTAAAAAAAAAGTTTTCGGGAAAAAGATAAAAAAATAAATAAAACAGTTTTCGAATAAAAAAATATTTTTTGAATTTTTTTTAAAAGAACAGTTTTTGAAGAAAAAAATTAATAAAGAAACTGTTTTTGCAAAAAAAAAAAAAAACAGTTTTAATAATAAAAAAAAGTTTTCACAAAAAAAAAAAAAACAGTTTTTGCAAAAAAATAGAAACTTTTTTTAAAAGTATTTTTCTTAGAAATATGTTGAAAATGGAAGAGAGAGAAGGTTTTTGTGTTATGATGGTATACTTGAATAAGGAAATGTGGGGACAACTAAATTTGATTATTGGCAAAAAGTTGCTAGTTTTGATTATCCAAGGGTCAAAATTTGATGAGTTGCTAAGAGGTTGTTAAGTTTGATTATTCCACTGTGAGCTCTTTTTTAAGCAAATGTTGCTAACCTAAGCAACATTTTAATTTTGATTATACCACTGTGGATGCTCTAAGAGCATCCACAATATATGTAATAATCAAAATCAAAAGATTGGTAAAGTTAACAATGTGTGACTCCACATTACTAACTTTAACAACCCTCTAAATGAATAATCAAAAGCTGATCGACGTGACAAGTTTTGATTATTCACTTTTGATTATTACATTACGGATGCTCTAATATAGTTTAGTAAGGCCTTAAGTCCACTTAGCTTCTTTTAAAAAAGAAACTAAACCCAAGACAAAAATGCCCTCCTATATAAACTGTTATATAGCTAGGGAGAAACCCTAAACCAAAAACAAATCTAGAGCACAGCCTCCACTTTCTCTCTCTCCATCGGAAATTATAGTCATTAGCGCATATGGTGAACTCAACAGTCGGTACGATCTACATTCATATATTTACTCCAGATTTGGAGTTGTTCACTCGTGGCCGGATGTGGCTTGTGCTTGCTCATATTGATGTGTAAATATTCTGTGTTCATTTTTTTTCTTTTTGTTGACAAGGGCGTTTGTTCCAACCACCGCACATCACTTGGAAAAGTTACTCTATTGTTGCAATTATTATGATCGAAAAGGGATAAGATAAACCACACCCCCCCCGACACATTGTAGGCAACGTTGTCTTTTCTAAAACGGTCTTGCTATAGCGGGCTGACGATAAACACACTAAAAGATAAGGAAAATACGTATTTTTGTGTACTTTTTAAACCCTTTTAATACACATTCACACACTTGCTATTTTCAGCCCATTTGGCTAATTTTAGAATTTTCCTTTCTAAAAATCGATAGCATGTTAAAAGTGCAAATTAATGCATTGATGGCTTCAAAAAAATTTATTGAAAAACGTAACCTATACAGATTACAGAGCATATTTCCTATCCTATACAGATAATCTATCTCTCTCTCTCTCTCTCTCTCTCTCTCTAAAAACAGATATTTAGTATATCAAAACAGGTAACATGTTAAACGTGCAAATAATTAATGCATTGATTGCATCCAAAATTAATCCATTGAAAAATGTAACCTATACGGAGTATATTCCCCAAGTTGTTTGGTACTGGTCGGGGAGCAAGCAGTGTCAGCTCAAGCGACTTTGTAGAAAATGTCTAAACATATAAATGTACAAGAGCAACTCTCCAGCTATCCAATCATATTTTTCATCTTTAGGTAGTAGCAGTGTGATCAAAATATAACAATAAGTCTACTGAGCACGAAACCATCCCCACTCCAAAACACGACGCTAATGTGGATTGGGCCCCACGTCAGCTTTAAGTCAAAAAAAATAAAAATAAAAATTGCCAAAATTTTGAATCTCCCCCCCCCCCCCAAAAAAAAAAAAAAAACAGATCTGGAGTGGAGCACGAAGAGAGAGGGAGGGAGGGAGGGAGAGAGAGAGAGAGAGATAAGAGGAGGAGGAGGTCGACGAACTCATCGCCGCGCGACCACCAGCATCACCTCCACAGTCTCCACTCCTTGGCGGTGGATTTGTCGTCGATGGTGCATCGATTTTCTCGAAGGGTTAGTCGCCGGTGGTCGTGTTTTGAAGCGGGGATGGTTTCGTGCTCAAGCCTAGTTCCACTTAAATTTTTCTAAAAGTTAGCGTTTAATTTGTCCTTATTTGAATTTTTTTGCGTTTGTTAGCTTTGCGCCAAATTTTTGCTGATTATTGATTTGTCTCCACGAGGCGAATCGAAAAAGTAAATTTTCTTTTACTTTTACTCAAATATTTTGAAAAATAATAACTTTAAAGTAAAAAAGACTTTCAGAAAAAGTTAAGTGGAACTAGACCTCAGTAGACTTATTGAAAATACAAACAAGAGCAACCCTCCGGCGCGCCGTCCGATCATATTATTTTTCATCTTTAGTCATCAAAAGCAACAAAAAAGAAAAAGAAAAAATCACTGCTTATTTATGCTTGGTTTGTTTAAAGATAGAAGAATTCTGCACATTTGAAAAACTCTTACCAATCACCAGGTCAACAGACTCAACACTACCGATCAAGGAGACATGTGACCTTTGACGTCAGAGATCTAGGATGATGGGTTGATTAATTACGATTAGTTTGTTGATGGCTTTTTTTTAAGTGGACATTTATGCGAATCTATTGCTGGGTAAGAGAAAAAATTTGGTTGAAAGGTTATGTATAGGGGAAAGTTAATAGGAGTTTTGATTATAAACTTAGGGGTTGTTCGGCTTAATAAGCCAAGGGGTTTATTTTTTGTCCTTATTCAAAATTTTTTCGCATTTGTTAGTTTTTCGTCAATTTTTTGGGGATTATTGTTTCGTCATGACGAGAGAAATCTAAAAAGTAAACAATTACGATCGAAATCCATTTTTTTTAATAAAGACGAAAAAATTGGCTTATTTTTGTCTTTATTCAAAATAATTAGGTTTCGATCGTAATTTTTTACCTTTTAGATTCCTCTTGTCATAATGAAGCAATAATTCAAAAAAAATTAACGGAAAACTAACAAATGCGAAAAACATTTGAATAAGGACAAAAAAATAAGTCACATAGCTTATTAAGCCGAACAACCCCTTAATAATTTGAGATAAAATGTGTTCATTCATTTAGGTAAAAGAAAACAAATATTTATAGTTGAAAATGCCTTTGGGTACGGATAATTTGCTAGTCATACACAAATTGGATACAAAATCTACCCTGTACGCTCTCTATTGAGAGGTTACTGGGTCAAATGGATTGATGATTAATGTATAGTGTGTGTGGAAATGATATTGGCACTCCAAAAATTGATGCAGGCACTCCAAAATCAATATAACTCCAAAGCCACTTTTCTTTGTTTTTTGGAGTGCCTGCATCAATTTTTGGAGTGTCAATATCATTTTCCGAATTTAATTGTCCTAATGTTTGAATTAAAACAAATAAACTCGACAGTGAATATGCCTAGATAACTAATCTCTCTCTCTCTCTCTGAACGGGAGCATCTCTCTCCAACCCTAAAATAGCCGTCACACTTCCTCTTCTCTTTCCCCTCCTTCTCCCTTGGGTTTATGCCCCAACTTGGATGGCGGGAGGGGAGGGACAAATTCCTGCCTTCAGATTTAGTTTTCCTTTCCCCTTCTCCACCACTTTGCTCGCCGCCGCACTGCTTCTGGGTTTGCAGCCGCATGTTCGCCGGCTTGGGAGCTCAATTAGTAGGGGGCTAGGCAAGAGAAGGGCTGCTCAATGACGGAGGGGAGTGTATTTTTTTTCTTTATTTCGTTTTTGTCCAGATTTAGTCTGGTTTCTATCCGGATTTAGTCCGGTGGTTTGTTGGTCATGTGCTTGGTATTAGTTTTATTTTCTGCGGACCTGATCTCGCAAGGCGAGTTTGAAATAGGGCTACACATATTGTGCTCTGATTGCCCTCTCTAATGGTTTGTCCAGTTAGTGGACGCCCATTTGCCCCCATGGGGTTCCTCTTTGTTGTGTAGGCTTTCGCCTCACATTTGCCACAAAAAAAATTTAAAACAAATAACAGCTATAATGGAAAATCAAAACATCAATGGAATCAAAATCAACCAATTAAGGCGGCTCTCATGAATTAATGAAAAACAAAACTAAAGATGAGACTGGGTATCAAATTGAGATGCACAAAAACTATCTCTTAAGAAAAATTCAACTGTTAACAAAATTGAACACAATTACATCGTGCTGTATGGATAAAATATATAGATATGTAGGAGATATATAAATTATACCTCTCACTTGTTTCGTTTTATGTAGCTTCTTTGACTTTTTATGTATTTAATAACTTTCTTACTTGTTTGACTTACGTTTATGTTAAATTAACAAACAAATAGTCAAAGGGTAAGAAGGCTCGAGGTTTGTCAACTAGGAGAAAGAATTTTTATGAACCGGGGGAGTGTGCTGCGCGGCCGTTGGCGCCGCCTTGCCGGCATCGGTCCGACAATCGGAGACGTCCACTGCGTAGAGCTCGTCGAGTACTACAAGTGTACCAAAAATCAACTCAATCAAATATCGTTATGTGCCTCATCAGAACACATATAATTCGTAAAGAATGGATTCAGTGGTTTTGATCTAGTGTTTCGTATCCATTAGGATTTTTTTTTTCAAGTTATATGTATTCCGATGAAGCACTTAACGATATTTGATTGAGTTGATTTTTGGTACACTTGTAGTACTCGACGAGCTCTATGCAGTGGACGCCTCCGATCGTCGGACCAATGCCGGCAAGGCGGCACTGGCAGCCGCGCAGCACGCTGCGCAGCACACTCCCCTGGTCCAATTTTTATAATGATGCCGCGTAGAGTAGGGGTGCTAATCGAACCAAACAAGTCAAGCACAGTAGCTCGACTACTTATTACATATGTTCAAACTTGGGTCAAGTTAATTTAAGAATTGGTCAAGCTTGGCTCACAATTGAGATTTTGTGTTCATGACAAGTTTGACTTGGCTCGTGAAATATTTAAATCAATCTCGAACTTCCAAGCCTGAGCTTAAGCATAAGCTCATTAAGTTCCAATTATTCATATCTCACATAGGACGTTTTCTATCTAGAATTCTAGATGTTATAGTACTGTAAAAATGGTGAAAATATCTATATGAAAGGTCGATTCAGATATCATATTTTGGGATATTTATTAATCTACTCCCATATTTGTCATATTTATGGAATGATCTTTTTGTTCACAAGCTATCTAGCCAAATAATACTCATATGCTCAAATTTGACTTAAATTCATAAACAAACAAAAATATGTTGTTGATCTCGGTTCGTTTGAACAAGCCAAAAATCAAGCTGAGTTCGAACTATTTGGTTCATTTAGCAGCCCTAGCGTAGAGTATATGTACTTAATAAATAGTATAGATAACATGTTTTAATACACAATTTGCTACATAAATGCTAAAATGAGTAGCATCTATTACTACATTTAAGCACGGATTCTCTTCCTGCAGTCCAGGTTTTGATTTACACAGACTATATATTTTGTGCATTCTCAATCATCCTTAGTATTTATAATGGTCTATATTTGGTGAAAGATTCTCACCACTTAGAATTTTGATCCAGTAAAATATTACCATTATTCTTTTATAACAGATTTGAATCCATAACTTAGGTGTCGTTTGATGAAATTAAAAATTGAAAGCTGAAAAAATAAAAGTACTGAAAGCTGAATGCTGAGTTTTTTAAATTGAAAAGCTATATTTGATAAACATATTAAGGACTGAATGAAAGCAAATGATGAATTAATTTTAGTTTCATTAGTTATAGTGATTCTCTTTTAATTTTACTAATGGTTACCATTGATTTGTTGTCACGCCCTCAATTTTCAACATAAATAAATAATCCAGTTCCATAAACGATCCTCGCATAATATTGATAATACCCAAAGAGAGTCCCCAAATGACCACTTACAAATCAAATCCCCAAGTTTAAAATTTTACAACGTTGGCACTATGGCCCAAATTCCATAGTCAGTCATATACGGTAAATTATAAGTTACATGATATCAAAAGTTTTAAGAGTTCAAATGAATCTACCATTACATCCTTTTCAAGAGATCGAACAAAAGATGATAAAACCACTTCTCAATGACGGCTTTCAGAAGATATGAAGTCAAGCACGCACGCCACGCACTCCATGACAGTGACCTGCAATGTACCTGAGAATGATAGGTTGAGCTACACTAGCCCAGTAGAGAAATCTATACTCAAGCTATATGAAAATGCGATGAAATATGCACCAGGAATGAATGAGGTTTGACTAATACGTCCAAGATACGAATGACTACCAACGAACGACACGCAATAGTCAAAGGGTTCTAGACTTCACATAAATGTCGCTGACCGTTTACTTACTAGACTAGATACACTGTCACGTCCTCAATTTTCAACATAAATAATTAAGCCATTTCAATAAAAGTTCCTCGCATAACTTAAATAATACCCAAAAGAGTTCCCACCTGTTTAACCTTACAAACCAAGTCCCCAAGTTCAAAGATTTTACAACATTGGCACACCGGCCCCAAAATAAGCTTAAGTTCGAATACATACAAGTTATTAAGTTACAAACCAATATTTGGCAAAAGAAAGTTATCACAAGATGATTTGGTAACTAATGAAATAAGCTTCCAAAAAGTCTTCACATCCCAACAACACGAAGCATGCATGCTATGGTCCAGCATTTGAACCTGAAAAGAATGATTGGTTGAGCTACACTAGCCCAGTAGGAAAATCTTTACCAATTCTATGTATAAATATGAAGCCAAGTGCAAAATGAGTTGACAAGAAGATGTGGTTCACTCAAGAGATAACAACGAACTCATAGGTGTATCGACATTCATTACGATCGCTCAAGGACATGCCATTATCACCAAAGCCACACAATTCACAAGACTCATGCACTCTACCGACTCAACACGACTTGTTATCCCAAATTACCACCATCGGTGTTTCCACCCCTTGCGTTACCGTATATCACTACGAGGATTATCGTGTTTCCACCCCTTGCGTCATGGTGATCCCGAACGACTCGGGTTACCGTATTACCACACCTTGCGTTACGAAACCCGTTTAAGTCTCCGTATTACCACCCCTTGCGTTACGAGACTCCCTACACTAACTTCCGACCCAATCAACTACTTTCTCATACAATATGCGGGCTAAGACTCCCCCATGATCATATTCATAAATGGAACATCATACAATATGCCAATACCATCACAATTGCATCGCAAATGGTCACATATTCCAATTTACAACCAATAAGCACCTTAGCAACATTTAACCATGTGATTCCATATTCAATTTGTACCAACGGAAAGCCGACGGGCAAGGGAAGCATCGAAAAGTCCAAGGAAGTCAAATGAACGAGCTTGAGATCAATTAGAAGGTGTTTCAAGGGGTTTAGAAGTGGTCGGGAGTCAAAATAATCAACAAATGATCAATAGGAGCAAAACCTGGAGTTAAGCTCCCCGTATCGATACGGAAGAGGCTGTCCAAAAAGATAAGCTTACCGTATCGATACGCCAAAAATCCGTATCGATACCATGGGGCTTCGGGTAGCGATTTCTGCAAATTTTCAAGGCATGAACTACAACCAAAATCCAACAACCCAAAGCACGAATCTATACCAAATCAACACATAAACACATAGAAGAGGTAAAGAAGTCCCTACCTCGCAACAATGGCCGAGATTCAAGCGTTTTTGAACGAGCCCTAGCCTTTCGAACTCCGAAACTCCGATTTAAGCTCGACCCACGGATCTCCGAGCTCAAGAACGCGAATGGAAGACTTGAATGAGGTTGATTCTTGAAGATTTTGGGAGGTGGAGTGGAGTTTTGAGTGAGGGGAGAGGAGAGAGAGAGAGAGAGATCGGCAGGGAGAGAGGGGGACGGATGAGAGAGGGTGAGATGGAGAAAATGATCTCCTACCCCTCACACACCCCTATATATACTCATGAATCTTGTTATTACACCTACACTCCCTCAACTCTCCATTCTTTCACTTCAAACCCCAATCTAATTTATCACCAATTATGCCATATCCTTCTAATTAGTCATTTAATAAACATTTCAAGAATTAAAATTATCCGGGTCTCTACATACACTAATGAACTCTCGTCAATCCACGTTGGTCTATAATAAATCCTAATTCATCTTATTATTCATCGTACGGTAATGCAATCTTTCTCGTGTTCACATTTACCATCCTCCAACCCCTTTACTACAAAACCTTTCCTTTCTTTAAATCAGGTATTTCCAATCGATAATCATTAGGGTCACCTCGGGTCTATTTCCCTCGAGCGTAGGGTCACCCCAAGTCTTTTCCCTCAAATAATAATAATCACTTGGGTCACCTCGGGTCTAGTTCCCTTGAGCGTAGGGTCATCCCGAGTCTATTCCCTCAATAACAATCACATGGGTCACCTCTTACACTTTTCATAATCGTCATTCTTTCATACTTTACTTTATCATCAGCCTATCGGTTGTGCCACAATTCTTCAACCAACCATTTTATATTTCTACGAATCCACATATTCATGCCCTTTCGTAACTTAACACATCCGCGTCCTACATAAAGTACTAAGCCCAAAGAATTTAAGGATTCGATGAGTCGTGAGGACATAAGGTATAATCTCATCTCAAACGGTTCTATCACAACATCGGTTACACTTTAAGCGTCCTAAACGAACTACCAATCCACCACATTGATTACATTTCGAAACGTTCCAAACTGTCCACCATATCATGACTCAGATTAATAAATTAGTATACTCCCTTCCCTTTAAATATACCACTATACCACACGTAATATACCAATCCATCACCACCCTACGGTATACCTCTTGCTAATATTAACACCTAGACCTCATGGAATAAGCACCAAGGGAATTTAAAAGAAAACAACAAGACGGATTATGAGAACACGGATTTCGATCTTACCTTTCGGATCACTAGACGGACACCCATCTACCCATTTACACTCATCACTATGCCTCGCATAACTTACGACCCCCTTAAATAGCCTTACAATACATCCTCCATTTACAATGATACTAAAGTTACGTTTCAATTAAGTTTTACCTTGTAAGACACTACTCTTTCTCTAACGACGGAAAGCCAACGAGACAAGGGCAACTTAAGTAAACCAAAGAAATTCAATTAAGCATGCTTGAAATAGATTTGGAGGTGTCCAAGAGGATTTAGAAATGATCGGGAGTCAAAACAATCGACGAAAAGGCAACAGGAGCAAAACTGGAGTTAAGCTCCTGGTATCGATACGGGAAAAATCCGTATCGATACAGCACAAGCTGTCCAAAAAGATAAGTTTATAGTATCGATATAGCACAAAAGCTGTATCGATACCACGAGGCTTCGAGCAGCGATTCTGCAGATTTTCAAGAACAAGCTCAACAACCAAACACGACGATCAATGGCAAGATTAAGCACATAAATCACTCATAAACATATAGAATGAGCAAGAAATCCCTCCCTCAAAGTTAGAAGCTTCAAACACGAGGTCAACGAACGAGCCCTAGCCTCCAAAGCTCCGAAATCTTCCAAGAACAAATTCTAGCACGAACCCACGCGATCCAAGGCTCGAATCACGCGTAGGAGATGAATTGAAGGTCGAAGTATAAAGGTGTTGAGGTCGATTGGTGGGTTTTGAGCTCAAAGGAGCAAGAGAGATAGAGAGGAGACCGAGAGAGGGAGAGAGGTCGGGAGAAGAGAGAGAGGGAGAATTGGGATTTTGATTCCCTACATACACACACTCACATATATATACTAGGATACACACAAATCACACTTGCACTCCCTCCACTTTTAATTCTATCACATTGGCCCCAAATCAACTAAATCCCTTATTTATTCCATATTCTAACATTAATCAAACCTTTTAAACTAATTCCGAAAATACGGGTCTCTACATTTGTTGTAGTGGAGTAATGATTGTGGTGGCGTGACGATGGAGAGTGGTGATTGTGGCGGCGGTGGTAGAGTGGTGATTGTGGTGGTGGCAGCGTGGTGATTGTGAGGGCGACGGTGGTGGTGAAATGGTAGTGGCAGTGGTGGAATGGTGGCGGGAGTGGTGGTGGTGATTATCGTGGTAGTGGTGGTGGTGACGACAATGATAGTGGTGGCAATGTGGAGAGCTATATGGAGGAGGAAATGGTTGAATACAAGTTTTCATAAATTTTAGTAACTCAAAACTACTTAATTTTTATCAATTTTTTAACCTACATTTTCAGAGGCACTTGGGCTCATTTGGCTTTAAAAGTAGAATAGTAACTTATTTTTTTGTCTTTATTGAAAAAAATCGCATTTGTTAATTTTGTATCAAATTTTTGTGACTTATTGATTCGTCTCGGCGAGAGGAATCGGAAAAGTAAAATTTTTTGATCAAAACTTATAGTTTTTTTCCAAAAGAAGACTAGAATAAGTAAAAAAAAAGTTGACTTATTGACTTATTTTTGTCTTTATTTAAAAAATTAAGAGTTTTGATCATATTTTTTTACTTTTCTGATTCCTCTCGATGAGACGAATTAATAATACAAAACAAACAAATGTAATTTTTTTTGAATAAAGACAAAAAAAAAAGTTACTTGACTTATTAATCCAAACCTACCCTGAATATTTTAAGTATTGTGAAATGAACTTTACTTAACCACTTATAACTTAACTCATTCAGGATTGAGTGCTGAATTTGAATGATCAAACAGCTCATAAATCGACAACTACTACCCAATGCAGTTGCTATGGACCCCGTGCTAACCCTAACACTCCTTACTAACCCCCGCTAATATATAACGATTGAAAAAAAAAAACAGCTCATAAATCACGGATAAAAAAAAAAAACTCATAAATCGAAAAAAAACCAACTGTCGAGATGAAAAACTAACATGCGCTTGCTTCATCCAATACAAACACCGACGGCAGAGAAGCCAGCCGGCCCCTTACATCTAAAATTCCAGTACAGTACGTCATGGAAGAAGCTCTCAACTGATTGCCGACTCAAATACTCGTTTGTCTGCAGTGCTAGAATAGTTCCTTTTAACGTTTACCAATCCCCCATACACTCGTAAATCAAAATTTCACTAATCTGCCTTTACTCTAGGATTCACCCGGAAAATAATCTTTGAAATGTTTAAAAAATTAAAAACGAAGGTTAATAGTAGTTTTTAGTACATGGAAAGGGTATGCAGAGTTGCAGACAGATTGTGCACATATGGCCTTGTGGGGCTCACTTCAGAGTCCTACGAGAACAATCCAAGTCGTTCATTAATTTTAAAATATTTTTTCGAGCAGTACATAAAAATTTAACTCGGTTGGATAACTTTACGTGCTTGATCCGATCTTTCAATTCTTCATTACGTATTTTGTGTCTTGAATACTGAATGAAATATGGAAAGCTTAGATCAAGCCCTTAAAGTTATCCGATTGAACTGATCTTTTAAAATGCCACTCTAAAAATGGTTTAAAATAAATGAACAGTTCGAAATGTTTGTGTAAGACTTCGAAGTGAGCCCCTACAAAGCAATCTGTGCACATATAGTCAAACTGTTTTTTACATTTTTATAGGGAATTGATTTCTACACTTCCTTTTTTGATAACCACACTTCTTTTTTGGAATTTTAGTGTTAAAAGTGTATTTATTTATTTTGCTAAAACATAAAAAAAAAAGTGTAAAAATCAATTGCCTCATTTCATTCTATTGAGAATTTTTGTATAGAATACAATCCAGATATGCTCAACTTTATAGTCATATAAATAAATAGTAACTATTTCCAGCATTAAAGCAAATAAAAATGGTGGAAGCATTCCTCAATCAAGTGGGGTAACCATGGAGTACAATATTCCTCGGAAAAAGGAATTCTCAATCATGAATATCTCATCGTCACCATCTTTTGTTTTAATATCAACAACATGTCATCGTCACTCAATTCATTCATATCTCATCCTCATCCCAATTGGAATGGAGAAATAATACGATCACCAGATGTCCGGCTCAGTATGTTCGAATCTCTACTAATTTCGGAGCTCAAAAAATTAGCGACCGGACAAATCCTTTAGTTGCCTCATCAAAGCTTGAAGTATTTGTTCTTCGTGAAATTCGAACACACGACCTCATCAGAACAGACTCTTATTACTTTTTCATGCCTATTAGGCGAAGCCCTTGGAGTTAAAAAAGAAAAAAGAAAAAGAAAGCTTTATTGAATCCAACACCCCATCCACTCAATCCTTGTGTATACTTTTTCCTCTATGTATCTGTCCATATGTGTGTATACAATTCAATCCTTACATTTAACAACCTTATCCTTCTCTCAGTCCTAGCACTGGTCATCTTCCTTCCCAAGTCTTCTCGAAGGCAATAAATTTATTTACACACCTTCCATGTTAAAGCCACTCATGATGGTCGTCTCAAAATTAATAGAGTAGTAGTTTGTTACCCATTATGATAGTATTAATTAGATCCATATATTGAAATTTAGAGCTTATAGTATTAATTATACGTTAATTTCGTGGTTAATAACGCGGGGTTTGTCGGTTTTGCTTAAGATCTTTGTTGAAGAGAATGGTTATATATACACGTCCATCTGTAACGCTTCAATGAATGTTCACGTACACGCATGCGCGCGCATACACAGGCATTTATGCAAAATGTATATGTATTAGTAAATACACGTGACGTGTTGGACTTTATTGATCGAGAAGTCTTTTATTTTATACAAATGTATATGTATTAGTAAATACCGCTATATTTTCCCATGTCCATATTGTCAATTCGTGCATTATTAACATAAATAATAGGGGTCGTTTCCATCATCCTCTTTTGCGAGAAATAGATTTATGCATTGATCAAGATGAGCTCTATCCTCGTCGCTAGTTGCCTCATTTTTTTTTAGATAGAGATCGCTAGTTGCCTCTTTGAGACAGTGAAATATTGTCACTTAACAAATCTGCAACTTTTTAATTTCTACAAATTTCTTTGTTATTTTTAAGTTTTAAGTGTTTTTAATCTAATTCATAGTCTGAAAGAATGCACGAAGTAGAGAACAAGAGGTTAACTTAAAGGCATGAATAGCCAAACATAATCAAGTTTTATTAATTTTGTCCTTTCAGCCCCAATCCTTTGTTGAAATTGCAATCTGTGCTAAGAATTTTGTCTAATGTTTCCATGTTAATTTATTAGAAGTGATTGGATGTGGTTCAAAGCTTTTTGTTTCCAAATGTAAATACATATATTAATCAGTCGAGCAAGTAGATCCCCGGAATGAGATTTGTGTCGTATAGCTGTGAAACACAATCTTATTGGTGAAACCTGTGATGATGGATCCATGCTAATGTCACACATGACTTTTTCAATGGACTAAAAAATTTCAATTGCGAGACGCACACAAGATGATTTTTATGGAGGGTTTACAAATTAAGATGGACAACGGGAATGCTTATTAATGTATTATAGTAGCATATTTGACTGAGGGTTTACAGAGGCGAACATAGGTAAAAACAACTCCTCTGACTGTATGATTTAATGGAGGGTTTACAAAGGTGGACATAAGGAAAGTACACCCTCTCGCTTATGAATACACCATTAATATTCTAAAATAGATATATATATATATAAAGAAACAAATGTCTCGTGCGATTGATGGACAATATGTGATAAATAAGTTTTCATAAGTAATAGATTATATAATTTTAATACTACATTGTTAAACAAACACTAGGCAAAACCTAAATATTATATTTCAAATAATAAAATTATAAAAGATAAGAGAAAAACTAAATTGTCGTACATATCAAAGAATCTTGGTGTTGGCTAAATATTTAAAATTTAATTCCCAAATTCCTACGATTGAGAAATAAAATCAAACTTCATTTAAGGGAAATTTTTTAAAAAAAATATAAACAAAAATTTATAAAGGAAAAATTTAGAGAAAACAGAGTAAAATTTAATTAAAATTTTGAATTCTTTAGACAAATTTAAGAGAGATTATTTTGAATTCTTCAGAAAAATTTCATAAAAAAAGGAAAAAATTGAGAGAAAACAGAATAAAAAGAGACACGTTTAATTACGTGATTTAGGCGGATAAAAAAAATAAAAATTTACGCGATTTAGCAAATGAACACTGCTATGGTACCGATAATAGTAGTACTGTAGTAGTATAAAATGGCAGCTTGATTCCAACTTGAACCCACCCACGCTTTTTATCTTTTCGGACACATCCCCACTTTTTGCTCATTCCATCTGATACCCTGCATCATCATCCACACGCAAGAGGAAAAAAAAATCCTAAAAACAACAAACCAGCCCTCCTGATAAAAATCCCAAATCAGAGTTCCTCTCCCACTTGTGGGGTTACCAATCACTCTCTCTCTTCCCATATCTACAGTTGTGTATATATGCATATTTACATACATGTATACTGAAACCAAGAGAGAGAAGGGGGTTGGTTAATGCTGCAATTGGGACATAAAATTTGTTTGTTTAAAATTTGCAATGGATGCTGACGATTATCCTTTTGTGGACTTCCATCATCTCTCTTTATCAGGATTCCATCGCTCGTATCCATTGTGGGTTCTTTGTTTGATTTCTGCAAGTGTTGTTGCCTTGGAGCCTAAACCCATGTCAAAACCCACATACCCCTTCACTGTTTCCGTTTCTTGTTTCACTCCCAAGTCCTCTTCTGCTGCTGTAGAAGCCGCTTGATTCCCTTTCTCAATTTCTAATTCTCTTTTCTTTCTGTTTCTCTCACCCCCACCTTCTCTCTGTCTCAATACATACATAAATACGTATATGGATACGCATACAATGTCTTTTGTATCGCTGACTGGTTCGTGTCACCATCGGATGAGTTCGATTGCTACTTCAATTGCAATCGGTCGAAGTTACAGTGACCACCGTTGTTTCAGGTAATGACTGTAATAAATCTTGATGATGATAACGTTTGATTGTGCTGTTTTTGTTTTGCAATTTGTGAGTTGGGTTTTTTTATTTTGCCGTTCATTTTGCAAATCTTGAGTTGGGTTTTTTGATTAAGTAGATTATTTTGCGAATTCTGAGTTGGGTTTTTTATTTAACTTTTCATTGGTTATCCTTTATCATGTATATGTGCCTATGTTAAAGGGTTGGAGAAGATTCTGTGTTATACAATCTCCAACATTGCTTTATTGATTATTCACCTGTATTGTAATCATCAGGTGTTATTACAGTAGACGTAGTTGTTGGGATGGGGATGAAAAAGGGAAGAAGAGCAAATTCAGTTCGACTCTTATTATGGGGAAGCACAAGAACAGGAGGTTGAGTTTTTCGCCTCGGGCTAGTTCTGCTCTGGCAACGATGAGAAATTCGCCACATCCCCATTTTCATCAGGAGGTCTGTCTTTCGAATAATGCCCATCTTTTTCCTCCAGAAATGGTTGTTTAACCACGGATTGACACTCATTAAATGAATGCTTGAATCCCTAAATTGTATTACGCCACTTACATTTTGTTTGTCGATTTGCGTCTATTATTGTCGAAAAGGTCACCCACTTTACTGATAATTCTATAACCAGCTTTGTGATCAGCGATATGGATTTTACCAGGTACTCAAGGTTGCAAGGGAAAAGTTCACTCAGGAGATATCCTTCCAGTCCAAGGACATAGACATCTCCCTTGCAAAGGTAGTCTTGTCATTTCGTTTTGTATTATGTTATTGGCATGTGGATTGTCACAAACCTAGGGTCATTACCGTCATTTCCAGTATGTTGCTCTGAGATTAGGGTTATTGCCTTCTCGTATTTATACTGTTTGAGTACCATTTTGGGGACTGGTACTTTGTATTTCCTTTTTTTAGGAGCTGATCATATGCTGCTTTTTGAGATTTTAATTGCTTCCAACATGCCATGTTCCAGGCTCTTCTGTATGTATCAACTGAAGATGAGGCATTTATGGCTTTCAACCGAGAGAAGGATGCTCGTTCACTTCAGAGTGAAAGGAGAGATACTTCGGTCAAGTCTAATGCCCAAGAATATGATTCGTTGGAGGCCATGCCTTTGGCGGGAAAGAGTATCAGAGAGTGGTTGATTGAGTTGGATACAATTGCCGAAGAAGTCAAGGCAGAATTAGTTTCAAGAGACATAGGTTGCCATCTGGTTGAAGTTTTGGAGGCGGTGAACTTAGTTCTTTTCAAGTCAAGAGGTTTCAATAGGCCACCTGTGCTAATAAATCCTAAAAATTCTTATTTGCACTCAGTTTTGAGCTCTGGATGTGGCAGTGGTAAAGCTTCATTCTGCAATTCTGTACTTGCGTAAATAGATTGCTTTTGTTTTTGGCCGTACATGAGAACTCTATCCGCTAATTGATTTATGAATTACGTAGTAAATATTTGATATCTGACTTCGAGTTATCTTGTTGGCAGCAATTTTACTTAGCATAATTTACATTGAGGTTTGTCGAAGACTTCATCTGACTATTGTGGGATCTCGAGTTGGGGAAGAGTTTTTGATTTGGCCCCAGTCGGGGAACCCTGAGGTATGTTAATCTTGGAGCTCATTATCAATCTCTAGTTGTCCACTGTTTCCTACAAATGCAATACCCTGGTATATGATGATTCTAGTACTTCTAAATACTCCTAAACTTGTCTTCATTTAGGAGCTCTTCAAGGTAACTTCAGGACACAGCTTGTTTGGAGTTGTTAACGGAAGGTGTGTGGACGATCCTAGGTCAAAGGCCTCAGATTTGAGCAGCAATTCACTTTCAGGACTTGACATCGCAACAAACCGAGACATTATAGGGATTGCTTTGGCGAATTTAATTGTATGTTCTGATCCCTAGAGCATTTAGTGCTACATGAATTTTTTAAGGTAGTCCAGTGACTCCGGTGTAATTGTAAGAAACGAATATTTTTGCAGAGGCTTCACTGGAAACGTGCTTCAAGATCAAACCATGGGTTGATGCTAACGTCTCCACTTAGGCCTGTTTGTGATAGTAATGACAAATTTAGCAACATCGATGGTTCAAATTTTCCACTAGTGCGGCCGCAGGACCTGAGGTACTAATCTTATGCTCCTTTGTGGTAATGGTTGCGTCCTTTCATTCCCTTTCCTGATTATGCAGGCACTGTTTGCTGTTGTTCATACAGGTTCAAGATGCAAATTTTGCAAGATTGGCATGAAAAAGGAGATAGTTGTGAAATATTGGCTCATGATATAATTGCAATTAAATCCTAATCGCCTGATAAAGCTAATCTTTGGCTAGTCATGCTGTGCTACTTCGTATTTTTTATTGTCACCATCTGATTATCAATCTACAGCTGGGTGCTATGCTTCAGTATTACAGCACTTTTAAGCTTTACTGCAGCACTGCACTCTTCTTATTTGTTAGGATTTTGGAGATACGCTATGGAGGTTTTCTTTTTTGCGGCTCATAGTCTCCAATATGCAAGCTATGGATCATGGTTTAACACCTTCACTGTAGACTAGGATTTTAGTTTGGTATAGTTCATACTTCATGGAACAAACCTACCATTCCACTATTTGGGAACTTTAGGAGTAGCTGATGAGGAGTAAAATGCTTTAGCATTCGACAGTCGTGGACTTTTTGCTTGCTTATATTGACATAGTCAACTCGGAACCCCCAAATTCTTAGGTTCACTACCTTTGCTTGGGTAGATATTCTAAGCGAGAATACTAAATCTGTGGTGACAGCTACTTCTGGTAAACTTTTGATACAAGCTACCTAGTGTATGATGTCTAAATTGCCATGGCGTGAGGTGTCTGAATAATCTTGTGTGGAACTAAAATATATTATTACAGGTTTTCTGCCCCTAATAGGTTCTCTTTTATTCAGTTGTTGCTTTACTGTATTTGCTTTACTCCACATGTAACACTTGTTTTCTTCTGGAGGTCAAATTTGTGCTATGGAATGCAGTGATAAATCAAATTTCGGCTACTTGTTGGAAATCTCACACATCACAATTGTTATGAACTTTGCTCTATTATAGTTGCTATCTCCGCTTATAATAACCAAATAACACCTTGCATGGTATCTTAAACTATTTCTTTTAGGCTGGCTATCATGGCTTCAGAGAGATTGTTAATTCTTCAGCCACATAACTGGGCTTTGAGGCGAGACCATGGCATGATGTTGTATTATAGTAGGTATGAAGTCCAAACCTTCTTTGCTTGTATTTGTTAGGTTGATGGTTTGGCCATTCATCTCGTTTTGAATTACTTTTGGTTTGACAAAACTTTCTGCTTATTTCAGGGAATATGAGGCGGCAGTCCAAGAGCTTAGTATTTGCATGGCCTTTGCCCCTGAAGAAGAGGCAGGAATTTTGGAGCCATTTGTTGAGAAATTGCATTTGTTGCGGCTTGAATCGTCGTGGAAATCTTTGGGTCATAAAGGTCCGTTGAGAGTTCCGTAACTTGTTTGTACAAAATACTTGCTAACTCCTTCAAAATCTTTTCTGCATAGTTTACATCGGAAATCATGGCACTGTAACTGTAATCTTGTTCAGCTCTGTAATCCTTCACTTCAAACCTGAGGAATTGCATGGTTTTTTTGCGGTTAAGAATCAATATATACTCAAATCATCTTATATTCGTCTGGGTACGTACTTTTTATTCCTGGCTTTTGTTTTTTGGGTTTTCATAAGTTTTGTGGCATGCCCAACTTCTTGGTCATGCTGATCAAAAGAAAAACAAATCTTGGCATGATTTAAAGCTGTTCTACCACTAAGTAATTGGTTCAATGGATAACTAACCGGAATTTCTTGATCAATGCTTGAATTCAAGTCTATAGTCGTTTGATGGGACTAAACATACCCTCTAGCGTTTTTATTTTTTAATCGGCTACTCTTTAGCATTTGTAGCATGTTACAGGACCTTGGTTCGGTCCCGACAAAGGTGGGGTGGTGTTCATCGCAAATGTCTGTGGTACGAAGTCAATAGTTCCTGACATATATGTGGAGTAGCCTATCTGCTTTTTCGTTTTTAAGATCAAAAAAAATTTTAAGCGGTTCCGTTGGGACTTGAGGGGTTGAATCTGGCATCCATTTGCAATTTTGCATGGTTTTAAGTGTGAAGAGAAACATCTTCAGATTCAGTGTTCTTTGCTTGTATTTTTCATTTTTTGGGGGAAGATTGAACAGATGCAGATAAGATTAGGTATGGGTCAGACCAACTTAATCCTAATATGTCTCATCCTTTTATTGTTTATTACATTTCACTTCTATTATATCAGACCTAAGGTCCTGTTTTATATAGTCCACTGCACTATAAAATCAATAAGTTGAACCCAAAGAAATACTACTCCCTCCGTCCCATTTTCATTGTCCATTTTCGTTTTTCGTGCCGTTCTTTCAACGCTTATATCTCCCAATCTACAATGTTTTTCATAATTTTGAAAATTTTGTATTATAGATCTAATTGAGAACTATTAAACAATATCCATATTACATATTTTTGGAGATTCATATTGGAAGATATAAGTGTTGAAAGAACGGCACAAAAAACGAAAATGGACAATGAAAATAGGACGGAGGGAGTACTATATTTAAGCTTTCTTTTCTGTAATCTTGTGGCTCTAAAGGTAAGTTTCTAGAGCTCCACCTGTATTTCATGCCAAATTGCCAATTGTGTGCTCCAGGGAAAAAGTAAAGTGAAAGTTAATAAAATCATGTACATTTTGTGGGGACTCTCTCTCTCTCCCTCCCCATTGATTGAGATTTGTTTGTTTTTTTTTTTTCTTTCAGTCTTACTATTTTGGGTTGGGTTGGGGTGGGGACTGAGCTCACTTTGGTTATGGCCCAAGCCCCTTAAATCTTGCCCAACTTTTACCCCATTTTTGGGTTGGGATTCAGATTTTTGGTCCCCTAAATCTTGCCCATTTTTGGTTCAATCTTTTCGCTAGTCCTACATCGGATAACCAAGGGAACTCACATCCATTAACAACCCAGAGTACTCCTCCCCTTCGCGACTCACCACGCTCTTCTGCTACCGAGCAAAACCAGCTGAGCTCGAGCCGACTATATTTGTGCCGAGCCGAGCTTAAGCAACCCTGCTTGTTTTACAGCCCTAATGGTTTTTGGGAGGATATTTAGGCCGAGTTGAGCTTACAACAACTCAAAATTAAATAAATTTAATTTTAAGTTAATGAAATGAAATGCATTTGTGTTGGGTGGACATCATAATTAGAATGGGAGAGATAGAAAGGAAAAGAGGAATGAAAGGAAAAAAAAAAAAAAAAAGGGTAGGAAGCTCTGTTTTTTTGGCCAAGGAAGCTTTATATAACATGTAAATGTCTTATAAGATCAACATAGAATTTTTAAGAACATGTTTGGAAGCGAAAATGCCATAAATTGTGAAAAGATCTATTTTTTCGTTTATTCTAACGGAATAACTAACGTCTCACTTTAGTCCATAGTAAAGTGTTTAGAAATATGTTGATGGGGTGTCTCTAAAAATTACTCGAAGTACAGGGGGTGCAAGTGAAAATTCCCCTAATTGAACAAAATAGAACAACAGACCAATAATTTTTTTTGATTAGCCAAAGTAAATTGAGGTCCCGTTTCGCTAAGGCTCTTATTTTTTAAATATTTAATTTTTATTTTACAATACAAATTATTCTCTCATAATTAGTACTAATACATCACTTTTAATTTAAAAAAAATAAGTACTTAATTTAAAATACTACTAGTAATTATTTATTTTAGTTAAGGAAAAACAAAGAAACGAAAGGACAATCCAGTCAGCCAATCCAATCAGATGGCGGCACTGAAAATTGACTCGATGGCGGGGGTTTTGGGAGAAACTTTTATGTATCCCGGGGATACCAAGGGGTTGGTATCCTCTTCCGGTCCGTTTCTCATTTTTTGGCCTTTTTCCGATCACATTTGGATGATCGGCTCCGTTAATTTTGTCGAGTTCGACGAGAACCTTAATCATATCAAAAATCGTGTTCATCGGACTTTATTTGATACCTGATTGGCACACGTGAAAATTAGAAAAAAACCAAAACTGGGTTCTGATTCAGTGTGTTTTTTGGACAGTTTTGGTTTTTTTTCCATTTTCATGTGTGCCGATCAGGTATAAAATAAAGTCCGATGAACACGATTTTTGATAAGATTAAGGTTCTCGTCGAAATCGACAAAATAAACGGAACCGATCATCCAAATGTGATCAGAAAATGACTGAAAAATAAGAAACGAACCGGAAGGGGATACCAACCCCTTGTATCCCCGGGATACATAAAAGTTTCTCGGGTTTTGGAGGGGTTTCAAAAGACTCAAAATTGACCTGAGGAATATTCCAAGCAATAAGAGAGAAAGGAAGGAAGGAGAGAGAGAGAGAGAGAGAGAGAGAGAGGGGATGGGCTGCAACTGCCGGCCCTTCTCGCCGGTGCAACTGCCACCACCACCACCCCCTCCACCCACCACCACCACTTTCCCGCTCTCACCTAGCTCCAAGCTTCTCTTCACCACCGCCTCCGACCGTCGTAAGCGGCTCAATCCTCTTGCCCCGCTGTTCCTCAGAAACCCTAAAAATTCCTCCGCGCCTGCTTCCCCTCTCCTCCTCAATAACCTAGACGACAACAACAACAACAACAACAATGGCTGTGGAGGCGGAGGCGGAGGCGGCGGTTGGAGCGATTCCTCCGACGCCGACGAGTGGTGGCGAAACGACGGTACCGGTGTTCTTCTCTTCCTCTTCTCTCGTGCTTTTTCCAATGAGGGTGAACCATTTAATTCTCTACAAAAGCTGCTGCTGTTGTTATTTTTTTCCGCTTTGTGTTGGTTTGGCCAATTCCAGTTGGCTTCGGCCCAAGCCAGAACTAATAGTTCCACCACTAGTGGTGAAAATGGAAAGGAAGGAGTAGAAGTTGTTTGGGAGGTGAGGGGAGGGAGGTGGATCAAGCTCATCGCCGACCAGTTTAGGGACGCGTTTATTGTTTCGGATGGGAATTCCCGTTCTAGTTTTTCGGTTGGTGGTAATGATTTTGAGAAAAACTCGTTGCCTTTTGGTGTGGCGTCCGCTTTGTGGGTGCAATGCCGGGATTTATTCGCGCATTTTATGCTCCCGGAAGGTTTCCCTTATAGTGTTACAAGTGATTACTTGGATTATTCTCTTTGGAGAGGAGTTCAGGGTATAGCAGCCCAAGTTAGTGGTGTCCTTGCCACCCAGGTATTTGTTCTCTGCACTGCAATGCAATGAGTTGATTGTAATTTTTTTTGAAGCTTTTAACTTCTCATTATGATTGGTCAAAAAAAAAAAAAAAACTTCTCATTATGATGTATGTTTGGGAATGTGTTTTCTTTATTCAACAGTTAAGGTAGTTATATGCTTTACATGATGCTATGGCCGAACAATCCAAATGAAGACCCATATCGACTTCTGAGGGCAAGGGGCCGATAATTAGGGAATGACGTGTACAATGGTACTGTAGTGCCATTCTAGATTTAATCCGTCGGAAAAGAATCTATGCTAAGTGGTAAAAGGAAACAAGTAGAAATTGATGGAAAACTTGGAAATTTTCAATCAAGTATAAACAATTTAGGTTAGATTCATATGAAGTATGAAGTATTGATTTGATGCATAGTGTTATGTATTACTTGGAGAGTTGGAGTATTTATTTTTATTTATGGTATAATGGGAGTATTAGTTTATCCTAGTCTATGGTTTAAGGGAGACTTAGCCAAAAGTCCCTCATATTTATATTTTTTGAGCTCAAGGACAAGCACCTTTTGCAATCAAATATAAGGATAAATGTGCATATGAAAGTGCCTAAAACCCTAGGATACCATATGAAAGTGCCTAAAATCCTAGGGTACCTTATGAAAGTGCCTAAAACCATAGGGTACCCTATATATGAAAGTGCCTAAAATCCTAGAATACCCTATGAAAGTGCCTAAACCACTGAAACCATATAATAAGAAAGTGCACCATAAAACCCTATAAAAGTGCCTAAACATGTTTTGGCCTTATGGCTAAAAAACTCAAAAAGTTGAAGGACCTCCATTAAAAACTATTTTGCTGGCATCCTTCCCTTAAATGAAAACTATTTTACCGTCCTCATGGCTAATTTTCCCATGGTTTAATCTAGGTTAAATTCAAATAATTTTACATCACCCCATGAAATTCTTTGAATTATTTTCATAGACAAGTAATCAGTACATGTGTGGTTTAGTTATGAAAAGAAAAAACAAAAAATAAATTGACATACTTGTTTTATTGGGCCAAAATGATCTCCATGTAGAGTATAGTATGAGAATACAAAAGATTTTCAACACAAGGAGTACATTTATTTGAATAAAATTTGTCTCTTTGTTCAACCCCCTCGAATCAAAATCCTAGCTTTGCATTGCAGGGGCCCTTTGTAAGAATGAGGGACATTATGCCTGCAGAATGATAAATGTATTACTACATCACTCTTTAAGCAGTAATTTTCCCATAAACGGGGTTGTCTTCTCCTAGTTCCTTCCCAGCAGTAAATGTTTGGGTGGTTGATATTTCTTTGTTTCAATATTTTATTAACTAGTTATCTTGTTGTATTATGTTTGATGAAGTCTTTGCTTTATGCTATTGGGCTGGGAAAAGGGGCCATTCCTGCTGCAGCGGCTGTGAATTGGGTACTCAAGGATGGAATTGGTTATCTTAGCAAAATTCTATTGTCAAAGTTTGGTCGGCACTTTGATGTAAATCCCAAGGGCTGGAGATTATTTGCAGATTTATTGGAAAATGCTGCATTTGGAATGGAGATTTTAACTCCTGCATTTCCCCATCTCTTCGTTCCAATTGGTGCTGCTGCTGGAGCTGGACGTTCAGCCGCTGCACTAATCCAGGTGAGTGAGAAAATTTTGATCCTATTGGTCAATTGTGGTACGAGAATCATGTCGTTTTGTTTTCGTCTCATCTTCTAATGCCTGTAAGTACCATCACAAGGAAACAAAAAATGAAAACAGGTCGTTTAGAAGACTTTTCATAAAGTGGCTTATTTTATTGTTTCTCTTGTCATGCATGCCCTACACAAATGTTGGGTTTTGTTACTTTGACTCTCTTCTTGAGCTTTTTGTGATGGAATGTTCCTCTTGGCTTGGCAGCTATGTATTGTTGAACACTTATTCCTTGACTATCACGGGAATATGATTCAAGATTCAAAATTTCATGCATATATGCCTATATGCACGGCAGTGTTTTAGTATGTTGGATAGAGGGGGTGTTAGGTTGGCCATCAATTTTTCTCAAGTACTCTACATTGTGTGGGATCTAACTCTTCTGTCAACAGGCAGCTACTAGGAGTTGTTTCTTTGCGGGCTTTGCAGCTCAGAGGAATTCTGCAGAGGTAATATTAGTTTCCACTTGGTACTTATAAAATGGATTACAGATATTACAAAGTATCAATGTTGCAAAAGCTTGAAAGCCTCTTATCCCGATAGACATCATGTATTTCGTTTTGATGGTCAGGAAGTATGTCCCTTGCTACTGCTTACTTTGTGAATAATGCTTCTGTGTATCTCCTGTTTATCTCCTTATCAAATCACCTTGCGTTTATCTTCTGAAAAGAGACTGTAATTGGCAGGTAATTGCAAAAGGTGAAGCTCAGGGAATGGTGAGCAAATTCATTGGTATCGGGCTCGGTATAGCATTAGCTAACTGCATTCAGGGATCTACACCTCTTGCTCTTGCTTCTTTTGGTGTGGTAACTTGGATACACATGTTCTGCAATCTGAAGTCTTATCAAGCCATTCAACTAAGGAGTCTGAATCCGTATCGTGCAAGTACTTTTTTTTTTTTCTATATCTTTACTGCATTATATTTTGTGGTAATGATATCTGCACTACAGTTCGATGCATTATGAGCACTTTTATTGTGTGTGTTTAGCATTGACATCTTAGGAACTTGAATGTGGTTGATTAGAGATGCTTTGAAGTTCAGGTTTCTGAAGGGAAAGACAAGTTGCTTTAGTTCTTGATAGATGTATACTTTGAATCATTTCGAATGTCAATTCCTGAAGTCTTATTAAGTTGGATACAGGGTCCTATCTAGATGAATATCAAACACGGTAGCACATGACATTTGTTAATTACAAGGATTAAATCCAAGTCTTACCTAGGCCTGTCTTGAGTTTCATTCACTTCCTTACTGAAGTAGCATATGGAGTCCAATGATTAGAAGGATTCAATCCCAGTCCTCTCCTAGCCTATCTTTAGTTTTCAAGCATGAGCCCTGCAGGTCATTGTGGTTGAGGATTCTGGATGATAGGACTCAGATGTCTCCATTACAGAAACATTATCACCTTTCCCACTACCAGAAGTATATACCAAATACTTTGTGGTGATCTTTATTAAGTGGAGCATTCAGATTCATTGTTTTCATCTAGAGTCTGTTTGATTAGAAGAAAAATATGATCGAAAGTTTAGTCGGAAGAAAATATTTTCTTTTATGCTTTTGGTTAAACCAAAAAGTTGCATGAATCTTGCAAGAAAATATGTATAGTTGCTAAATTACCCATAACATACATTACAAATTAAACTTCTCATTCAATTTTCGTCTAACAACTCCTATTTTTGCAATCTAAGAAAACACACCTATGTAAATGTTAAAGATGGAGAGAAATCAAGTGTTTATCCCTTGTAAAGTATTAAATTATCTAGATTGACCTTATACTATTGGACATTGACCTTATACTATTGGACATGTAATCCAAAAAAGTAAAAGATGTAGTTGTATAGGACAAATATAGTATTACTATTCCTTCACTCTCTCTTTGGTACATGAACACATGGATAATAGGTAGCTATTGGTAAAGAGGTGGGAAGAGAAGACAGGAAATGAGAATCATGGGCGCAACAAGAAGTTGGGTGGATGGCGAGTGGGGTGGTGGTGCAATACTTTAGGTTCTAGGGTTTTGCTGTTTTTTAGGTTTGGGTTTGCCCCTTTGTTTGGGCTGGGTTGCTTTGGGTGTCTTACCAACTTTTGGGTCTTTTTTTGAGGTTTTTAAAAAAAATAAAATAAAAATGTAAGGTGAGGTACTACCGTTTATGCATGATGCTCCCTGGTGTGTCACTACAGGGTTTCTGTTTTGAAACATTTTTATTAATGATATGGAAACCTTTCTTTGCTGATTAAAAAAAAAAAACAAGAAGTTTTCTAAAAAATGGAGAGAACCTAAGTTCTTATCCCACATAAAGTAATAAATCTAGAAATTGACCTTATATTATTGTACATATTACAATTCAAGAAAGTAAAAAGATGAAAGTGGTATACCAAAAAAATAACAATTGTTCCTTCACTCTCTCTTTGGTATATAAACACATGGATAATTGTAGGCTATCGGTAAACTGGTGGGAAAGAGAAGATGGGAAGTGAAAATCATGGGCACAATGAAGTTCCAAAAAAGTTGGTTACTTTCACAAGAAAAATAATTTATTTTATTCTTTTGTGGTTTGAGCATGAAAGTGAAAGCTATATACCCATAGTTATATGGGTTGTACGCTAATGTTAACTTTTTAGTACTTTCTGCTATTTTCATGCTAATCAAACTCGCAAAAAGTTTCCCTTTTGTCTCTTTCTTGCATGTTCTACCATTTTCACTCTAATCAAACGGACCCTTATTAGATCTGCAACGTACTTCGCGAAACTGGTGTAAATGCAATGTTACTTTCATGCCCGGAACTTATATTACCCGATCAAGGTCTTTCGTATTGAGATGGTACCCTAAATTAGACACCCAAAATTTACAACTTTAGCACATAAACTGTAAAGTTTTTATCCATGAACACAGCCAAGTCTTGTTGTATTTCTTTTATCCCTGAACATAAGAGTATAAAAACGTAGTTCTTCTGAATCTGTATTCTGACACCACTCTCTGAACTGCTTAACAAAGGAATCTGTTTCCGTCCTTTCTTAACCTTATTAGGAGACTTCTCTCACGGCTTCACCTATGAGATTGATCCTTCTAAAATACTTGTTATCTCCCACGGTAGATTTCTGGCATTGGTATTTGTGTCCTATTGTAATCTGAAATGTGTTCTGAACAAGTTGAGTGTGAACGAACAGAGATTAATAATATGTTTGTTACAGGTTTTTTTTTTGGGTGGAATATTAGCTCGCACTTAATTATAAACACACCTTCTGATTTCTTTCAACAGGTTTGGTCTTCAGTGAATACTTGCT
The DNA here is from genome assembly GCA_018127125.1 of Rhododendron griersonianum. Lineage (NCBI taxonomy): Eukaryota > Viridiplantae > Streptophyta > Magnoliopsida > Ericales > Ericaceae > Rhododendron > Rhododendron griersonianum. Next base: position 22,641,204 of record CM030798.1, read on the forward strand.
TAGTGGTCTAATTCCTTCAGTTAAGGAGGTTAATGATGAGGAACCACTTTTTCCAGCTGTACCACTTCTTAACCTGAGTCCTGCAAACAAAGTAAGTTGCATTTTTTTTATCCGTGTATCCTTTCTTTCATGCGATATTGGTATCTGTAATAAACATCAAATACTGCTGAGAAGTGTAAGTCGGAGATATGGCTGATTGTTCCTAGAATGGCACACTTGGGGTCTTTCTAAAGCAACCGAGTCTTAGAAAATAAACCGTGCATATGATTTCTGACTTGCTGCAATCGATTGTATGATTAAAACTCTTATGGTATCCATTATGAATCTGAATGACATGTTTGTTTTTGGATTCTATAATTTTTTGTGCATAATATACATTCTGTCGTACCACTACTGCATTTCACTCCCTGTGCCTGATAGTGCGCATTAGCCTCCCCTTTGCTCAAACATTTAAAAATAAAAGAAAAAGAAAGGAAAGTTAAATTTTTTTCATATTCTGGTTCATTTATCTTTAATGAAGAAGAAAAAGCAGGGAATTGTTTTGCTGCTGATGCTTATGCATTTTGGTTTTTTCCAGTCACAGTTGGCAGTACTTTCAGGAGAAGCCAAGGGTGCGGCTGCTACTATTGAGGCTCGGCTGCAGCTGGGGACCAAACTCTCTGAAGTTGTTAAAAACAAGGATGATGCACTTGCGCTGTTTGATCTCTTCAGAGATGAAGGCTACATTTTGACTGAGCATGAGGGAAGATTTTGTGTATGTTCATCCCTACCTTGGTTCCCAATGTCTTTCTTTTGTTTTCTTGGTTATTTCTTTTTCTTTTGGGTTCATACTTCATGCATTTCATCAAATCCATAGAAAGTCCATTATATGGTGTTGTTCTTGCTAATTTGTGGTGCTAGGATGGTAGACGGAAGATCTAACCTTCAGAATATTGGAATTTTTCCCCATGATCTATGTGTTTGTTATACCTGTTTCGTTGGGGTATTTCCCAACTTGGATGACTTCGTGATTTATCGTTAGAGATACGGTTGTTTCATAGATTATGAGGTTCTAGCGCAAAGAACAATTGAGTTTTCCTCCCCTTCTAGTGAGTTGGTGAATCTAAGAATTAAGTTGATGTGTTTCTAAAAATCAGTTATGGTGACCTTTTTTTTTTTTTGATCCGCAGTTATGGTGACTCACCAGTCACCAGCAGTTCTGGTCCATGCAAAATATATACTCCCTCCGTCCCAATTTAAGTGTCCACTACGGTTCTGCATGCTATTTTCAACGGCTTATATCTCTCAACATATATTATGTTTTATGTTTTTATAATCATTGTCTTATAGAAATAATTGAGATCTATCAAACAAGATCCATATTGCATATTTTTAGTAATATACATTGAGAGATATAAGCAATTGAAAATGACACGCAGAACCATAATGGACACTTAAATTGGGACGGAGGAAGTACATCCTAAGATCACTGGACCAAACACATTGGACGGACCAAAATAGCAATTTTTTCTAAGTTTCTACTGTTTTTCTGATAAGTAGTTTTTCCTTCACTCCCAATCTTTGGAAATCACACAAGACGTATTTTATGAAATAGAGACTGTATTTGTTGTCAATCTCATTATTTGGTCGGTTTCTTGCTGTTAGATATTTGCAACTTTCTTCCTCCAATTGAAGCTGTTCAAATATTGTTGACCAATCAACACTTCCCCTGCGGAAGTTGAAGAATTGGGTGGTTGACAAATATTTACCGCAAGCTTTTCATTAACTTTTATTGAGTTTGAGCTTTTTTGTAGAAGTGTCATGATAGAAGATGGCAAATAAAAAGAGTCCAAAATTAGAAGGTCAGTAAAGTCAACAAATTATAATCCTTCAGGTTAAGGATGTATTTTGTCATTTCATTAACTTTTATTGAGTTTGAGCTTTTTCGTAGAAGTGTCATGATAGAAGATTGCAAATAAAAAGAGTCCAAAATTAGAAGGTCAGAAAAGTCAACAAATTATAATCCTTCAGGTTAAGGATGTATTTTGTCATTTCCAAATTTTGGACCTTGCATCAGCCAATATATGACTAAAACATCAGTATGTCGGTGAAGATTGTTCTTACTTTTGTTGTTCGTTTACCTTTGTTTATTTGCATGAAACTACTTTTTGTATTAAAAAATCTCCCTACGATAGGAAGAGCAAAACTCACTGCTAATTATTGCCTTTTAAATTTCCTTTTGTGGTTGGAATTTGAACTAAATCAGGTAGTACTCAAAGAAACCTCCTTGCCACAAGACATGCTCAAGTCAATGTTCCATGTCAGCTACCTGTATTGGTTGGAGAAAAATGCTGGAATCAAAACAAGGAGTGTGTTTGATGACTGCAGGCAAGGGGGAAAGCTGCAAATATCGCTAGACTATGTTCTAAGGGAGTTCAACCATGTCAAAAAGGACGGCGAACTGGCGGGTTGGGCGGTAGATGGTCTAATTGCGAGGCCTTTGCCTAACAGAATCCGTCCTGGAAGCATTTCCTCTGCTGTAAAATGCTGATCTAAATATGCAGAAAGCAGGCAAGAATCCGTCGAAGGGCGTGGTGAAGATGTGTACAGACAATTAAAAGTTGCAGATCCGCTCAACAATTGAAAGTTGCAGGTCCACGGGCGGGCGTTGTCCAACTTGAATTTACAAATGATTAGCTGCTAAGTTCAGAACAACATTCTTTCATTGTGCTACCATGCTTGTCTAGGTCTCAGAAAAGTTTCCCATTGAATTTTTGAGAGTTGCTGAAATGTTGCTCGAGGTCATAGAAAAACTTCCTTCTCTCGCAATGTAAGCTTGAGTTCACAAAAGCAGAAATTTTCATTACAATCGGTAAACACTGATATGATTCTGCCATCTGGATACAGGTCCTTCTAGTTGTATAAATGTAGTATTCATGGTGGGAAATTGAGATTCAGCGCGCTTCTTAACATCACATATTTTTCTGCAGTATTTATTGTCTGATTGACTCCACTCGATCTCTTTTCTTTTTGGGCTGAGTAAAAAGGGTGGAGGAGGCCGGAGGGGGCAACCGGGTGTAACAGTCCTTTCTTGATTGTACCTAAGTCACACAATGCTCGTGTGTGAGCGTGTCTGTGAAAGGGTTTTTTAAAAATATTCTACACTACTAAAATTCATGGGCAAAAATTGAGAGTGCGAGCGTAGAGTGAAGATTGAGAGCGTGAACAGAAAAAACACAAAAGGATGCCTATGTGAAATTGAAGATGCAGTTTGCATCATTTTCGCGAAAAAGCAAATTACAATTCGCACCATTCAAGTAGTATATCATGATACGTACATAGCCCTTATTATACTTTGGATTTTGCAACTTTGATACTCAACTGTTACTTTGTTGCCAATCAATAAGTATATAACTACACACAAATACACAGGCCTTATTCGTTTGCTAGTTTTGGGTATTTTAGTTTTGGTAGTGGGTGGAGAGAGAAATAAAGTAATGATTTAAGAGTGGGGTATTGACTATAGAGAGATAGAGAGAGAAATGAAAGTAACAATTCGAGAAGAGAAAAAATTATTTCTGGATAATGTGGAAACCATGGGGTTTCTGCCTCCTATTGTGAGCCCCACCGTACGTTCATTGCGGTAATCTGAATTATTCATCTTGTAGAGCTTGCAAAATAGTGTATCCCCTCAAAAAATAAACTTTATCGGACATTCATAGGTATATCAAAAATTGAATTTTGATTTATAAAATGGATGGTCACACATTTTAACTTAAAAACTATTGAAAGAATCCAGGCCCTCCGTTTTCTAAGCCAAAATTTAATTTTTGATATACCAATGAATGTCCAATGAAGTTGATTTTTTGTGAGCTTTACAAGATGAACGGTTCAGATTACTTCAAAGAACGCACGGCAGGGCCCACAAATGGCGGTAGCGGAAACCCACATATGTTAAATATATGTTAAAAGCATGCTTGGTCAAGTGGGTGACAAGTGCCTTGGCCCATTACTGTGAAATAGCGATAGATTTACCAATATATATGAGTTCTTTAGCCATTTTTTCATCATACAATAGCCTGATCTATTCTCCCCATCCCCATAACTGAGGAGTGTACTTGCAAAAGTAATACTCCTACTGATTAATGTGGTCATTTATGATCCGCATTGCCACCTTGAGAGGAAGTGAGTAAATGGTTCTTTTAACTACGACTGCAAGGCTAGTTAGCGTTCTGATGGTTGTTTGCAGTTGGCGACGATGCGCTTTGATGATTATATGTAGTAATAGTTTATCCACTAGTTTTGCATTGTAAATCACATAATTTGCCTGCGAGTACGGGAGCGCGAACGTGAAAGCGTTTATGAAACACGACCTAAACTACTGGAATCTACGAGAGGGAGGATTGAGAGCTCGAGTGCAGTGCGAGGATTAAGAGTGAGAGCGCAGAGCATTTTGAAGGATCCAAACCCGATGTTGAAGTCCGACTCGAAGTTGGTATTGGGTCGAAAGCCCTCAAGCCCACTAAAAAAAGAAAAAACAGTTCAAAGGTATTTTGGGCCACGTCGGGCCCTAAGCCCATCTTCAGCCCTAATATTTGAGGAAGTGAAAACCATAACGTCCATAACTGCTGCTTCTCCATCCAAACAGTCCCGTTAACTTGAATAGCGCTCCAAAAAAAAAGAAAGAAACAAACCTTCGCAGGGCAAGGTTCAATTGCCGCCTGTTCCCACTTTCCTTCTTCACAGAGATGGCGGAGAAGAAGAGAAAGACCAGAGACCACAACGACAGACAAGTCATGAAGAAGAGAAAGTTTTCGAATGCCAAAATCCTAGATCACTCGAAGAAGAAGAAGAACAACAAGGAGAAGGAAGGCGGAGAGAGGAGGAAAAAGACTGGGCCTCACTTGCCGAATTCCTTGCGGAAGGAGATCGAGCTCATGAACCAAGCTAAACCTAGAAACAGCGACGACGAGGAAGAGATCGATTCCGATGATGCAAACGACGTGTACGAGTACGAGGAAGCGATTCCCGAGGAAGAATCCGGAAAGAATCGCCGGTACGATCCTGTCGAGAATTTCTTGTACGAGCTCCCAGAGCAATTTCAGGTTGGTCTCCCTGCTTTAATTTTTACCACCTTTGAATCTGTTTTATTCACTTGAATACCCTCATTTTTATTATTAGGTGGGGAACATGAACATTTTTGTTTTGTCGGATATCCATTTCTAACAATATATATATCACAGAAATAGTATCAAGTATTAACTAAATTGTGATGTATAGTTTCAATCAGCCTATACATTTACGAAGTTTTAGTCATATGTAATTGTAGTGTTGTAGATGCATGCAATCGTGTGCATTCATATGCATTCTGAAAGGTAAAGTATTGAGTTTAACTCTAACCTAGTTCAATGAATACGCTATTAGAAGTTTTTGGACCCACTATTTGGTCGTCGAGAAGGACGAAGGAAAAAAAAAAACCCAAATGAAAAGTGTTTATCTCTATCTAGTTGATTGCTTCGTATTATTTGGTCTTGAGTAATTACTAATTACCGATTCATATTTCCAAGTCTTTATTTTTTATCCTTATTTTAGCTTATGTTGTTTCACTGGATCGTGTTGTTTAGTTTCTATTACATTTGTGATTTTTTGTTCATGTCATGTTCGTGACTGGACATAACCCTGAAGTTCTCGTTGACATCTACCAGTCTATACACTTTCATGTAGACCTATCAAATAATAGGGATGCAATGTCTTGACCATCCAATGTTGTAAACTACGAAGAAGGGTAATAAGCCTTACAGTTTCGATTAAAATCGTGTTGATTTGTTTATGGATAGCATATATCAGACAGACAACAATTTCTGGTTTCATCTATCCCATTGATATGCGTAGTGCGCGCACACTCATGCACGCGCGCGCACACACACAAGAGGGAGGGAGGGAGGAGGGAGAGTTGTGTAGAACCAGGCTGTGTTCACTACCTTTTTCTTATGTGATCTGAAATTATGATGGAAAAGACTTGTTTGCACAAGATTGTTTTCATCATTGTGGTGTACCAAATTGCGGCACTTATGAGCTGCATCATCCCACAATCTTGCTCTTGCATCCCAGAATACCGCAGTAACTGCATGTATAAATTGCATTTCCTTTTGCTGTGTCTATATTGTTCTTGCTTGTGTTCCTTTGTGTAGGATGAGAATGTAGCATCAGATGATGATGAAGATGGTAGTGATGCGGCTGATGCCAATGGTAGTAGGGATGACCAAAATGGAGATGAGATTGAGGAAGACGAAGGCAGGCATTCAAGGATGTTGCAACAAGTCACTGGGCTTCCAGTTGAGGCTTTTGAAGGTAAGATTTCCCGTATTCAGGAACCTTCGTTCGTGTTTGGAGTGTGTTTCATAATGGTCCTAATTGATTAAGTTGTCATATGATTAGGCATCACCGCTAAATAGTCTTAGGACTCTTACCTGCTTTTGGAATGACATAAACTAGTTCAGACCTTGGGAGATATTTATACTTCAAGTGCAGAAGTTATTTATTCATGTCCACCTTGTTTTTGGACTTGATTATGCCTTTGTTGAGGAAGGTTGCGAGCAGTACCAGTGTTACCATCAATACAGGACATTTCTGTGCGTTTTTGGCAATTATATCATGAGCAATGTACTTTTTAACTGAGTTGCCATTGAATCGTGATGAGAAAAATGAAAAAAGTGGTCACATGACTGCTTCTGATTGGCAATCGATAACAGAATAGAATCCTACTTTGAACATGTCTCAAGTAGGTTTTATGTGGTGTCTGAAAGTCACCCTTCTATTGCTCTGATTGCAATAAATAACCTAACTGCCCAAGTTTTTATAACTTGCCAGGTAATAGGAGGAAAAATGATCTTGTCATATCTGAGGCATACCCAGAGTCTGAATATAATCCCAGTCGTAGTGTTCTTGATGGTGATGGCCGCATTAGCATTCAGGACCTTCTGGACCCTCTCCATGGAAAGCGTGGCTTCAGCAAAGTTAGAACGAGCATGCAACGAATGGAGAAGAAATCCATGCCCATTCAAGCACCTCTTCCAAAAGTAGATCGGGAGAAGGTGGAGAGGAAAGTAGCTTATGAACAATCAAAGAAGGATAGTACAAAGTGGGAACCTTTGGTCAAGGAGAATAGGGAGGTGCCAACTCTTTATTTTGATGAAGACAGAAACCTGGGATATTCCACTGTAGGTGCAATAGCTTCTGAATTTGAACCCAGAAGTGAGTTTGAGAAGAAAATTGCTTCCTTGGTTAATGATAATGGAGTTGCAGAAGCTCACAGCAAAGATGGAGCAAGGCTTTTAGAACTGAACAAGGTATGGAGGTTCTACATCTTTGTTAGTCATACAAATTTGGTGTAGCATCTGGTAGTTTTTTTTTTTTTTTTTAAAGTGCCGATGCATCAATCCTTGTAAGTTTATTGGGATAATTCCATATTTCCCTGAAGTAAAGGGACAAATTCAGGATGTAAGAGTATTTGTATTAATTACATACCTATCAAAAAGTGGAGTTTTTGTTTTAACACCATTCAGCTTTCTCCGATAAGTTGTAATCCCCAGTTGAACTGGAAGAGGAGCCACAAGCCCACAACAGACCAAGCAAGGGATTTGGTAGTGCATGATTTCTAGAACTTGTTTGTGCAATTTTTATAGCTTGAGTGGTGGTTTAAGTACTTTTTAATCACAGACTTTTTCAGCGGAAAATTGGCAGTTGGAATGTATTACGCAGTAAGCACTTTGGAAGTTAAAGGTGTTCGAAAATTGTAGTTGACCATACCTAGTTCCTCACCTGATTTCCTAGAGCATTTCCTTCCCAGACTGGTGTCATTACCCCTCACATGACACACTTGTTGAGTTTGAAAAGCCTTATACATTTCTTTTATTTTGAAATTGAGTCTCTAAGTGGGGTGGTTTTGGGAGTTGTTCCTCTTTCCTATCATTGTGTGACAACGTGCCTGTGTTGATACCTTCTTGTCTTGGTTTTGATACCTCATACCCCTGAATTACAGAGGTTGGGCTCAGCTGCCTCTCACTTCTTATCTCTTGTATTTACCTAGTACAAAAAGACTTTTCTCCTTGCTTTCTTCAGAAATTCTTGATCTGATAAAGGTCCATACAATCAACTAAAATCTGCACGCATAATAAGAAAGGAAATCCTTCTGAACTCCACAAACTTGCTTTGGAGACCTACATAGCTAAGTTCTATTTAGATGGATTATTAGGTTAATAAGAACCTGTAGATATGAAGGGAAAACTTCTGCGGGCAGATTCATCAGATACACTGTTTTGCTTTGGGTTCCTAAATTTACCAGAGATCTTTCTAGATTGTGTACATGTTTTCTATGTTTCTAATTTTGACGCTTCTTTCATGACACCATTGCATGTGATGATCGGCAGATATCTGTTGAAGATGTGAAGGACCACAAGGACCATCTTGCTAAAATGCGTAGCCTTCTTTTCCGTCACGAATTGAAGGCCAAACGCATAAAGAAGATCAAGTCCAAAACATTTCATCGTTTATTGAAGAAGGATAGATTGAAAGCTGTAGCTGCAGAATTGGAAATGAACCCAGAAGCCGCTAAAGAACTTGCCATTAAGCAAGAGTTCAAAAGGGCTGAGGTATTTATCGCCAATCATGTTGACATTGTTTGGGACCAGTGTGAATAATTTGTTATTTTTTCTATTAGTTAAAAGACTAGCTGCTCAATGTTTGTCCATTTTTCCTTATGATATTTATACAGGAACGCATGACACAGAAGCACAAAAATAGCTCCAAATGGGCAAAGCGGATTTTGAGGCGTGGATTGGATATCCAAGATGAAGGAACCCGGGCTGCTATTTCGGAGCAGCTCCATCAACATGCTCTCTTGACTAGAAAAATGAACTCAATGAAGGAAAACACCAGCAGTGATGACAGCAGTGACGAGGAGGATGATATTGATATCTCAGATATATCAGACCAGGGACGTTCACCAAAATTGTTGGAGAAAGCGAAAGAGAAGACACTTGAAGTAATAGAAGAGGAGGATGAAGTGCCTAAATCTGGAGTGCTTTCATTGCCTTTCATGGTATTCCTAATTGTTATCTTAAACAATGCTTGTACTTGTTCTCCCTTGGTTCTCTTCATGTCTATAAGAAAAGGAATCCGTGTGCGAAAAGAACATACTACCTTGTGCTTCTTGTTTGGCCAAGTATAAAGACTTGGATATTCCCCTGGGCATTAAGCTGTTTATCTTTCATCCATTCATGTGATGTTTTCTGCTTGTACATTGGCGCAGGTCCGTGGGTTGAAAAAGAGAAAAGCGGCAGCTGATGATGAAGCTAAGCTTGCTCTTGAAGAGTATGAATCAACGTTGAAGCAATTGGGGGATAAGACGGTACAAGAAAAGGTGAAATCTGGAACTACAAGTGGCAGACGGGTTTTTGGTGCTCCTAAAAAGAAGGTTGAAGAATCAAGTAAGAAAGTCAAAGTAGATAATTATTACGGTAACAGTGATAGTGAAGACAACTTGGAGGCCAAAGAAGATATTGATGCTGGACAAGATGGCAGTAGTATTTTTCAGAAGGGTGTTAATGTTGATCCTGATTTACTTCGTGAAGAGTCTCAGATCAGACACGATCCTGTGTTTAAGGTGATTGGATTATTGGTTTGTTAACCTTGACTCTGATTGTTTTCTTTCTCCCTCTGGAGTGTGACAAGAATAACATTGTTGCTGTTTGTAGAATTTTGATGATATTGTCAAAGACCCTGGGTCCAAAACAACATATGAAGTGGCTATTTTTGCATCGGACACATGGAAGAAGGCTCGTTTTTTTTCCCCCGGCATTTATTCCTATTTTCCAAACAGAAAAATTGATAGTTTTCATACTGACTCTTGTTCATGTAATTAACAGATGGAAAAAACTTCGGCAAATGATAATAAGCAGATCAAAAGTGGAAAAGAAGTAGATGTCAATGTCAAGAACTCTTCAAAGGTTGTGCAACCTACTTTGCATGATCAAGATTTAGAGGCATAACTCTTTGACGCTGTTGATTGGTACCATTAATATGTTTGATCAGCTCCGTGACTTCAGTTTTCTGTCTCTGATTGCATCCGTGAAGGAAATAGGATATGAAAATGATTCGGATAGTGAGGGGCAGATGGTCGATGGAATTTTGTCTTCTGGCACAATGGCTACTTATGAACTTCCATCTCAAGAAGACTTAATACGGCATGCTTTTGCTGGAGATGACGTGGAAGATGATTTTGAGAAGAATAAGCAGGAGGTATTGAATGAAGAAAATCCTGAACCTGAGAAGCCTATTTTGCTCCCTGGCTGGGGCCGGTGGACTCTTATGCAGCAAAAGAAGGGCTTACCCTCTTGGATGCTGGAAGAGCATGAGAACGCCAAAAAGAAGAGGGAAGAAGTTCTTAAGAAGAGGAAGGACGCGCATCTTAAGCATGTGATCATTTCTGAGAAAGTGGATAAGAAGGTGAGGAATCTTGATATTTGGTTTTACAACACATCTTGAATTTTCTATTTGTGCAATACATGTAGGATGGAATTTTTACTTGGGAATATTACATGGTAGAAGCCTAAGGGGAACAAATTCTTGCATGGTTATCCCTGTTCCTAAGTAGGGGGAAAATAGGAAACTTGACCATTGGATCAGACAAGCAGTAAGCGCAGTTAAGAATTCGCCAATTTTTACTCAAAAAGTCAATAGGGAAGTAATAAGATGAATGTGTCATCATTTTTGACAGTTTGCAGGTGTTGTGAAAAAATGTTGTGTTACGAATTCAGGAAAACATATTGGATTAAGGATGTTGTATCCTACTGATCCTATATAGAAGCTCTTTATTATGATTGAGTCGAGCAATGGGTTCATCTTTCCATGTTTTTGGATTTGGCAGGCAGAAAAACTACATCCAAAGACGTTGCCCTACCCATATACATCCGCGGAGGTGTTTGAACGGAGCATCAGAATGCCTATTGGACCTGAATACCACCCAATGTCGACAATTGGAGCTCTTAATCGGCCAGAAGTATGTTGGTTACGACATTCCTTAGTGTAGCATTTATTATTGGTGAAATGACATCCCATTTCTATATGTCCATTTTTTTTCTTAGTGTGAATGGGAAAAGAAGAGTGGATCCCCAAGCAGCACTTCTAAGTATTGTATCCATTGTTTCATTTGTTGCAGGTGGTTAAGAAACCCGGTGTGATCATAAAACCAATTAAATTTGAAGATGTGAATCCCCATGAAAGAACGGAGCAGCACAAGAAGAGTGGACAGAAGCAGAAGAAGAAAAGTAGTGGCAGGTCTATAAAAAGCATGAATGCCAAGGGGATTAAAGTTTAAATGAAACCGATTTTGTGGAGACATTTTAGTTTTGTTATACAAGGAATATGGAAGAATCAAAATGGAAGTTTTGCTTAAGATGTTTCAACTATGGACCATTATGTTATAAGCAAATTTTGTTCTGTTTTTAAGGCTTTGTGGAGTTGAAATTAGGAAAATTCTGCAAGATAGGGGCAATAAGAGAGCTTTCAAGTAGCGTAGCGGTAGTATATCTCTGTAACCATATTTGCTTTTCATTACAGTAAGCCTATCTAAATATGTTTTTTACCCTGCGATCAGCTCATTGTTTTAAGTGGAGTTATCTTGGTACACAGATCATAAAAATGTCAGAAACAAGATGCTGAAGGTAGACCAGAATTCCCAACAGAATTAGCATCGATTATGGAAGATGCTTGGGCCTTCATAAACACCGCAGGTAACAAGCTATAAAAGGTATTGAAAGATTATTCACAATGTTTTTCTCTCTTGTTTTTAACTCAGGTGGGAAATTTACAAACTTTTGCTGTTTTTTAATCTTCTATTTTTGGAGGAAAAAGAAAAAGGGTATGGTGCAAAGCTAAAGGACAATGAAATAGAAGATTAAGTTACCTTTTTTGGGAGGAGTTAGAAGAATAAGAGATGCGCGTAAAAACTGTTTGGATGTTTGCTTCACATGTCCCAGATTGAACATAGCATTGATGTGTGACACAAATGGTCTGGTCCTCTTTCTAATGCGACTCCCAGCTGTGATCTGGTGTATAGAATTCATTCTCAAGTCTTTTGCTATTATGCTGAAGAACCTGGGTTCATGAAATCTCTTCTTGGATGCAACTTTTTCCCCTTAGTGTGATATCTGGGTTCTGAAATATTAAGAAAAATGGGAACCTTTTAGGCATGGTAGGGCTGATTGATACGATTGTCCGCCCCGTGGCTCATTTTATTTGTTTCCAAAATACTGAGGCAGCTGGCTTTTGAACCAATTTGGGATGTCTCATTTTTACTTGCATAGAGCAGTGCCATGAACATAGATGTGTCTCGATGCACGTGTGGGACCCACACACATTAAATGGCTTTGGACACTTATCTGTCTGGATATATTTGCCCTGAAATAATTTCCTTTGATGCATGTGTTGGTGCAATCGATGCTTATATTGTTAGTTTGGGCTGGGCTAGTGAGCCTTATTTACGGAACAAAACCCAACTGGTCATGGTTTAATTCGTAGCGGGCCTCCTGTAGAATCGGTCAAAGAAATGATAGTCCAGAACTTCAGATGCGGATTCTCTGGTGACTGCTGAAATTTAGTTGACTCATGGAGGGTGGAATTCAAGTCTTTGCTTGCTGATTTTCTGTTATCCCTTTGGCAGTTTGGTGGTACTGCAATTTAGGTGCCACCTTGTCGATATCTGCTTCTTGTTTGTTGACTATCCCTTGGCAGTTAGGTGGTGCTTCTTGTTAACTGATTGAATTGAGTAGGGCTGCAAACAACTGAGCAGCTTGAGGCTCGGCTCGCTAAGGGTTGGTTTGGCTCGTTTAGTAGTCGAGCTGAGCTCAAGCTTAAGTTCGAGTTCTGGGCTCGTGTAGAGCTCAACACTCTAAAGCTCAGCACGACACGTTTGTGTAGGCTTGGCTCGTTTAGTAAATGGACCGGGATCGGCTCGAACATTTTAAGGTCGGCTTGTGTTCATATCATAGGGTTGTTGGGTTTCTTTAATGGCATTTAATTGGTGTGTCCCAGATATTGTCTTTGCTTGTTTTCAGGGTGTTCATTTTAAAGACGGTTTATCTTTTGTGTTTGTGCCGCCTTGTTTGGAAGCGGTGTGGATGAAGCCTCTGCTGGGCTGGCGAGTTCAGGTTGCTCTGATACCAATTACTGGGCGAATCTAAGATGGTGCTATATGATTCGAGAACATTGGGATATTATTTTCAATATGACTTCACTATATTCTGGAAAACAGATGTTTAATCACATTGATTCAGTTCTGGGCAATGTGTTGATTCAGTTCTGGGCAATGTGTTGATGACAAAGTATTAATGTGCTAACTAACCTGTGCGATAAAATGGTTCAGCTAAAATTTCATGAGCCAGGGGGGAGATGGAGAGATGGTTTTGCCTTGACAATGCGTCTCTTCATTGAATCTCGGGAAAAATCTGATCGATATTTCCCTGTGATTTTGTTCGAAAATGCCCAATTGCATGGGAGGTAAACCGGGAGTTTATTTGTTCTCTAATTAAACAAACTTAAGCCCAGACAACAGAAAGAAGCTTCTAACTAACCTCTTTCATTATTCAGAATTTTTGTTGAGGATTTAATTAACCAATTCTTGGTTTTGTATGATCAAAGTCCAGGCAATCTACCTACTCCGGTCCTACCAATTCAAACTAAACTTCTTTTTTTCGTAGGAGACTTAGGAGAGGGGATGGGTGTTTACGAGAATTGAACCATACTCATATGCATGGAAGTATAAGAGAAGTACTAACTACACTCCACTCCACTTACAATCCAAACTAAACTAAAATTCCGAACAATCGCCACCTCTATTATTAGACTGAGACTATGATTGGAGTGGTTATTAAGTGCCTTTAGAGCATTATCACGTGGTGCGTCAGAGGAATCTACTACTATCACACTTTTATGAGCAAAGTAATAGGGGGAAATTACAGTAACCCCCCTTTAACTACGACCCGGCCACATATTGCCCCATTTAACTATAAAATTCAACACTTAACCCCCTTTAACTACCATTTGGCTGAAATTGTGAGGATGCCGTTAACAGAAGTGTGGGATTTACCTTATTACCCCTTTTCTTTTGCATTACATAAACATACGTATATGGGGGACTAAATCTGCATTGTATATATTCAAAAAAAAAAAAAACTGCATTGTACAAATCGAGGGAATGCGCAGGGGTTCAACCTCACCACTCTCCGAAAACACACATGTCAAAAGCACAGACGGTAAAACCAGTCTCCTCAACTTCGTAGTCGAACAAGTAGCTTGATCAGAAGGCAAGCGCAATAAATTGAATCAAAACCCTGGCTTTGGAACAAGCGATTATAATCCAAAAACAAACAATTTTGATGGTGGAGACACAAGAGAAGAGTATTTACAGCTAGGGTTACCAACGTTGGAAACCCTAAACGCGGATTTCACAAACGTGAAGAAATCAGCGGTGAGAAGAAGAGGGGAGAATCCACTACAGTTGTTTGGGATTGTGAAGACCGCAACACGAGTCGACTCAGTCAAGTGACAAATGGAGCACGAAATCAAAATCAAGATGAGACGCAGATCCGAGGTCGCACTCGACGGGTCATTCACTGAGCCAACCAGGGGAGAATTTGGAGAGGTACATGTTGAGATTACCGGCGAAATTGAGGAGGGAAATGATGAGTCGTCAATCCGGTGGAAGATTGAAACGGATGATTAGCTGCGTCGTCGTTTTGTCGATGTCGGAAGGGAGTTTGAGGAGAGGAGGAGGAGGGGAAGGGAGTAACAGCAGGGGCCGATCGGACCGGTGGGTTTTCTCGATAGTGCCACCGTTTTTATCGAGGGCGCGTTTAGGAAATCGTTTATTTCGTTAAGTAGTTGTATTGCCAGAGATGGGGTTTGAAGGGGATTTAATGGCAACAGTGGTGAGTTGGAGAGAGAGAGAGAGAGAGAGAACTGCTGCAATTGCAGTTGTAATTTAGAGAGAGGGAGATGGGTTTTGCATATGAAAGTGGATATGAGGGCAAAGTAGTCCACTATTTGAGTTCTGTCCAAATAATTAACAGATTGCAAATGGCATCCTCACGATTTTGGCAAAATGGTAGTTAAAGGGAGTTAAGTGTTGAATTTTATAGTTAAAGGGGGCAATATGTGGCCGGGTGGTTACTGTAATTTCTCATACTTTCAATCATTACTTTCATTTCTCTCTTCACTCTCCAATCATTACTCTCATTTTTCTCTCTATCTCTCTCCACTTATTACCCATATCTCCAATCGTTACTCTATTTTTCTCTCCACTCATTACTCCAAACTCAAATTCTCAAAAACTCATACAAACACAGCAAAGTCTAGAGAGAGAGAGATAAAGAGAGCTGAGCAGTTGGGTTACTCCTCCCAACCCCACAGCCCCCCTTCTCCTTCTTTCCCTATTCCTTTTTCCCCTCAATTCTCTTCCTTCTTCCTCATCTCTCCGTCCCCCTTCTGCTCTAACCTCTCTCTCTCCTCTAGTCTCTTCTCCGACCCCATGGTTGTGAGTCAGTTAAGACTCTCTCTTTCGGGAGGGAAATCTCCTATCTCCCCTCATTTTTGGACTTGAGAGACCCAGATCTGGGGAACCAGGTTTGGGTTTTGGCTCTTGGATTTGATCGGTCTTGATGACAGGTTTTCGAGCTCTCCAACGGTATCGATGGCGGCATCTGCAGCGGATCCGGTGGTGTTCCTTCAGTTTGCGGCGGGAACCAGCTTCTTCTCTGGGCAGATCTGGTCCACCCTCCTTCACGAGAGTGTGTCTGGTGGGTTCAACTTCGGTGCTAATTTATTGCGGCTTTTCTTTATTTTTTGTTTTGTTTTGTTTGTCGTACTTTTTGTTTTTTCTAATTCTGATTTAAAAAAAGTGGATTTTGAAATCCAACTAGTGCATGCCCGTGCCTAAAGGCACGGCTCGCCAATTTTGTCTCTCTTACCTCTTGAAGGCTAGTGCCCCATTCGCAAAATCCCAACTACAAAAAAGGTTGAATCAATACAAGACAAACTAATTAGAGCCAGTCATTTGAATTCACATTATGTTGATCATGCTACCAACTACTAATCACATTCGGCAAAAAACCACTGTTATCACAAACAACACTTTATGGGCAAAAAAATAAACCATGCTTCAGAATGTAAAAATACTAGGCATTGCCCGTGCCTGAAGGCACGACACGACATGATCTTTACGCAACTGAACTAAACCACCCTTCCCTACTATTGATCAACAAACCTGACTTCAGGCGAGTTTGCTTTTCAACGATTTCAAAGCTGCCACATAATAACAATAAACCTCCCATGACTGAAAACAACCTTCAATAATCAAAAATCATGGTCAAGTAATAACATTGAGCTAGTATAATGGCCTGTATATCAATTCCGGTACTTATATACCAACTTGAGCATCCTAGCTATTACTTGCAGTCCTTTTTTTACGGCCTACTTTTAAATAAAAGCATCAACAACTAATTAATTTTAGCATGATCTCAGCTTTTGTAAATATATACAAAAGGAACCCATATAAATAAAGAGTACTTAAAACAATTCCAAGTTCCGCACCCTAATCACTTGAAGATCCACCAGCATCATCTTCATGGTCTCTCACAACCTTCTCTATAAGCCTCTGCTGAACGCCATCCAGAACTGCGTATCTTGATTGCTCGCTTCCATTTTGCCCATCAATGAGAACATGATTGGATTGGTAGAGGACCAAGGCTACCAATTCGGAAGTCATAAAGATGGGAAACGTAACTGAGTACTTAAATCACAATGAACACTAAGCAACAGAGGGCATTTTATCAGTAAAAATTGGCCCAAGACCTGTAGAGACCCGAGTAATTTTTAATCTTTGAAATATCTAATAATTGCTAAATTGAGAAATTGTGAATAATTGATTAGAGGACCTAAGTGATGAAATTGAAGTTTGAGGGAGAAAAGTGTGATTTTATGATTTGAGGGTATATAAGGGGGTGTGCACATGTATGGGATCATTTTCCTTCCCTCTTTCTCTCACTCATCCGGCGTCTCCCATCTCTCTCTCCCACCGACATCTCTCTCTCTCTCCTCCTCTCACACTCAAAACTCCACCTCTTACCCCAAAATCTTTGAGATTCAACCTCCCACCGGCCTTGCAATCACATTCATAAGCCCGGAAATCCTTGGGTTGAGTTCGAATCGAAGTTCCAAGGTTCGAAAGTATAGGGCTCGTCTAATAACGCGAGGATCTCGTCCATTGTCTCGAGGTAGGAACTTCTTGACCTCTTTTATATGTTTCCTTGTTGATTTGGTGTGAAATCGAGCTATTGGTTGTTGAATTTGGTTGAGCATTGAGTTCTGAAAATCTGCTGAAAATCGCTACCCGAAGCCAATCCGTATCGATACGGTTTTCGTGGCGTATCGATACGGGTAGCTTATCTTTTTGATCAGTTGAATTCGTATCGATACGGATTTTATGCGTATCGATACGGGAAGCTTATCTCCAGATTTTGTTCCTGTTGACCATTTATTGATTGTTTTGGCTCTCTATCACTTCTAAACCCCTTGAAACACCTCCTAATTGATCTCAAGCTTGTCCTTTTGGCTTCTTGCGACTTTTCAATGGTTTCCTTGCCCGTTGGTCTTCCGTCGACACAATTGAACATGGAACTACATGGTTAAACGTTGTTAATTGCTTATTGGTTGTAAATTGGAATATGTGACCGTTTGTGATGCATTTGTGATAGTATTGGCATATCATACGACATTACGTTTGAGAATGTGATCTCGGAAGTCATAGCTTGCATGTTAGTTGAGAATTGAGTGGTTTGAGGTCGAATGGTGGTTTAGGGAATCCCGTACGCAAGGGGTGGTAATACGGTGACACACAAGGGTTTCGTACGCGAGGGGTGGTAATACGGTAACCTTGGATTTGTGGGGATCACTGTGACGCTAGGGGTGGTAACACGGTAATCCACGTGGTGTTGTATGGTAACGCAAGGGGTGGAAATACAAATGGTGGGAGTTAAATGGTGTCGAGTTGAGTTGGGATCATCGAAGTAAACGAATCGTATGACACACGTTCTTAATCGGGATTACGGATCCCTTCACAAGTTGATTGATTATTCAGTGTTGAGTATCGTTTCCTCATCTTTCTTCCTATGGCACTCGTCAACATGTTTGCATATAACATTGGTTAAGATTTTTCTACTGGGCTTTGTAGCTCAACAAAATCCTTCTTTTCAGGTACCAATGCCGGACTTTAGCCTCATGCGTGCATGCTTGGATTGTGAACAAGATTTTGGAAGCCTTTGCACTTAGTTACTTTTTCATCTTGTAATGGTTTAGCTTTTGGGTCAAGATGGCTTTGTAACTAAGAATTCATGAACTATCTTTTGACTAGAAGTATAATTGTATTAAGCTGATTTGGGCTGTGATGCCAAAGTATACTTTTTTTGAATAGAGGACTTGTCTGTAATTAAACAGGTGGAACATTATTTTGGGATTACGAAGGCAAGCGTAGCACTTTCTTTTGAAACATATTATTTATTTTATGTTGAAAATCCAGGTCGTGACAAGACCAATTTAAGTTGCAGGGGAAACAAAGAGTTAAAGAGAAGGGGAAAATGTTGCAAGACTTGGTTTCATGCTCCATGTTCTGAAGATCAACTGAAAAGTTTGTGATCACATAACCAGTTAAAAAGTAGTGAAGTAATGCTAACGAACTTTTTTTTTTTTGCCCGCACAATGATAATGAATAACTATACTAATCTCAAGCCCCTTCCCCCAAGAACTATCAACAATCAATAGGAAGTCATATCCAGCAAAAATTTCACTAGCTTTTGCATCTCTTTTTTTCACATTCATCAATTAATATATGGCTAACCTGATCTCAGCTACTTTTGGCATAAATTAAATCCTTTCAATTTATAGAAAAGAAAAAGAAATACCGTATCCGTGACGGTGCTCTCATGAAACGTGGAGAATGGCAACGATGTTGGTTTGAGACAATAATACCTTAGTCCAAAAATACTAAAAACTTGCCCTACAAACCCACAACAAATTTAAAAAAATGATACAAAATCGACAAAGCTTTAGTAAAATTTCGGAAAGGTAATTAATAAAATTATCAGTTTGTTTTTGTATGATTTAGTCTTACCGTTTCAAAGATCGTCGAGATTTGCACAAATACCCTTCCCCTAGTAGACTACTATCCAACATGAGAAATCAGCAAACATACACCAACAACTCAGATATACTAATATTCAAAGGAGAAACTTCGAAAATTGATATCTTAGTGACTTGAGAAAAAAGCGAATAAAAAGAAAATGAAGATACTAAGACTACAGCTAACATCAACAATGAGAATACTGAGAAGTGAATCTATGGGGGTGCCCAACAAATGAGACTCAATGGAGAATACGTCAATGACAAATCAAATCTTAAGTTCACCAATGGTAACAAACTAACCAAAATTAAAATACCTTACCGGTCCAAGACAGAAATAAACGTAAGTTTATCAAACCATAGTCACAACCTAATAGTTGTAGGCTCAAAAATACACTGGAAAACAAACAAATATTGGGCTGTCATGTCCTATTTCCATATCCATACTGCAACTTAAAGAATTAATCTAATAGGAAAACTATTAAAAGTAAAACATAGAGGTAGAAATGAAGTCACAGATACGATTTTTCAAATTTTCTATATGTACACAGATAAATCAAAGTAAAAAGACTTACTTTTCGTTGAGATTGAATCACCAAAGGGGTTCGAATCGTGCAGTGGCTGTGACTCCGCTGCAGCGGCGTTTCTTGGCTGACCGCGTCAGAATCGGATGCGGACGCCGAGTCCGAGTCGGAGAGAGAGAGAGAGAGAGAGAGAGAGAGAGAGAGAGAGAGAGAGAGAGAGAGAGAGAGAGAGAGAGAGAGAGAGAAGGTAGATCTGGTAAGAAAACTGAATTGACTAAGAAAACTTGAAAAATCATTACCAAATTCCCTTATGTCAATACTGTTTCCATGCGTGAAATCTAATCTCCTAAGGCTTAATTCCATGCGTAAAAGCTCTGATTTGGAAATGATTTGGCCAAAAAAAAAGAGTGAGGAGAGATAACTGGGCATCTTCTTTACCCAAAATTAAGTTCTTAATTTATGTTCAGAAACTGAAAAATCATTACCAAAAACTCGGATGAAATCAAGGGAAGATTATAAGAACCCAAAAAAGGAAGAAACTCAACCATCGGATGAAATCAAGGGTGGAGGTTTATACAGAAAAATGTGTACTAAATCAAACGGCTAAGATTTATGCAGAGAAAATGTGTGGGCCACCACACCGTCGCGATTTGTAATATAGAATATAGGCAATATCAAAATCTAAAAATGTAATCTCACTTGTAAAAATTGTAGACTTTCTTAGTTTCAAATTCCAACTAACTCGGTATCTGACTTACTGGTTAACCAATGCAACCTATAAAAAAACAGATGGTGCTTCAGTTCTCATATAGTAAAAATACGTAAGCAATAATATAAAAAAATAATAAATATTGAATATAATAGTCTGATTAGAAGTGTTTGGGTTTTAGATTTTGTGGATTAAAAAACTTAGGGTTAAAAAATTAGACTTTGTTGAACACGAAGAAAAGAGGGAAACTTACTTCGTATATGGTAGATGGTCACGATCAAGAAAGGTGAGAAAAGTTGGTGAATCTTGTAAGCTCGAGCCTGAGTAATTGAAAAACAGAAAACAAATTAAGTCGAAGTACAAAGGCTGTGATAATAAAATAAATAAAGAAATAAAGTCTGACAAAAAAAAAGAATGATACCAATATTACAGCAACCTCTGTTGCTGCTAAGAAATCAATGAGAGAGAAGATAGGAGAAGAAAAGAAGAAGAGAGGGGGAGAGAAATGAAATGTCAAATAGGGGAAGTAAGAGAGAAAATAAAATTTTCATATTTTTTGCCACAGAAAAATGAAAGAATTGAAAATTAAGGGAGAAAAATAATGGGTTTTCAAATTTCGAACCTAGACAAATGATAACCTTTGGATTGATTGAATTTTAACCCTCAAACTCTTTATTTAATTAGAGCCCTTCAATGTGCCACGTAGGACAATTGTGAGAGAGACATTTTGCAAAACCGTTGTGTATTGTAATATAGATATAGATAGGCGGAGCAATTTTTTTGAATGCACATAAACTTTATTGGAAACAAGTTATGGCAACCGGATGGCCTCGTTTGGTGGGGTGTGATCATTATGATTGGCCTTCTCGGTGGATGTGCCTTGAATTATTTGTTGTGGGATAGTAATGATCAAAAATGACAACTTGCTCGTAACAGTTCACGAACATTCACCGCCGTGTAGACAATCGCTTATGTCGCTGTTAATTGCTTTAGTAGTCATTCTGGGATTGTTTACAGAGTTATTAGATTGAGTCGGGTGCATGCCCCTCTGTATTCTTCAATGTATTGTATCTCTGTAGTTCGATCCTCATATCTTCTCTTATATCAATAATAACAGTGATCTTCTTAAAAAAAAAAAATTATAGTATACGATGGCAGAAAATGATATTGACTCCATTTTGGGGAAAAAATTTCAACTTCCAACATCTCTGCTCCGGACACAAAGAAAGTCTACGTTGCCAAGTTAAACCAACATTCATGTCCGATTAAGTTTTTTTTAAAATAAATACTATAGTACTATTTTATGAACCCTACAAAAATAATGATTCAAACGGTGGTGCAAACCCGGAATATAAAAAAAAAAAAAAAAAAACGATGGTGCAATCCATGGTTTGCATCCCGACAATGCTATTCACACAATAACTTATACAATTTCTTACATATATGTGGAGTCCAAGTATAATAATATGTGTGTATAAGAGGTTTTGTTTGAATTGTTGTGTTGCGCATAATTTTTGTTTCCATCCACAGCGCTCCTCTTCGTATTTGGACTTATTTAGAGCGACCAGTAGCAGAGTGTTTAGAGACTATGGGGGAATCGATCGAAAAGCTGTGGGAAGAAGTTCGAGAGCTCAGCCTAGGAACTCAGGTGGAGCGCCTCCCCTCGCCGCCGACCCCGCTGGAATTCCTCCGCCACTTCGTCTCCCAAAACAAGCCTTGCCTCATCTCCAACTCCACCCACCACCACCACCACTCTCCCTCCCTCTCCCTCTGGTCCTCTGACCTCCACCTCCTCCGCTCCCTCTCCTCCTCCACCGTCTCCCTCCACCTCACCCCCTCCGGCCGCGCCGACTCCCTCGCCCCCCACCCCTCCCTCCCCTCCGACTCCCTCTGCTTTGCCTCGGCCCACGTCGAACCCACCTCCTTCCCCCTTGCCCTACGATCCATCTACTCCTCCGACATCGACTTGAAGCTCGTTGCGTACGCGCAGCAGCAGAACGACTGCTTTCGGACGGAGTACGCTGGGCTTGCGGGAGACTGTGAGGCCCATATCGATTGGGCCAGTGAAGCCCTGGGGTGTTTTCCTGAGGCTGTGAATTTGTGGATTGGGAATGAGTTGTCGGTGACCTCGTTCCATAAGGATCACTACGAGAATCTGTACGCTGTTGTTACGGGGGAGAAGCATTTCCTCCTCCTTCCGCCCACCGACGTCCACCGGATGTACATCCGGGACTACCCTGCTGCTCACTACCACTACTCAAAGGTCTTTCTGTTATATATATATTTTGTATGTGGTGTAGTAGTAGACGTATATGGATGGAGATACCATATGTAACAGCTTTTTCATGATACCGTTTGATTGGCTGAGTTTGAATTGCAAATACTGTCGTCTCTTGCGTTTGAAGTAAGCAATTGATGGAATGATTAATATTCTATTGAGTATTGAACAACCGATTAAAAAGCATATGGGAGGAATTGATTTTAACAGTCCCATTTGATCTAGATGCATTCTTTAGCTACATTACATGATTACCGTTTCATGTGAATAAAGACAAGAAAATAAGTGCATTCCTCCCCCTTCCGCCCACTGGCGTCCACCGGATGTACATCCGAAACTACCCGGCTGCTCAGTACTCCCACTCAAAGGTCTGCCTGTAAATTGAACTAATGCATACTGGATGAGTAGACGCATATGGTTATGCATATGGACATGTATATGCAATTTGTTTTTTGTGATTCCGTTTAATTGGCTGAATTTGGTGTAGGATTAGATTGCAAATACCACATGTCTGGTGTTTGAACGACACAATCGATGGAATAATTACATACCTATTGAACAGCTAATTACAGATCGTAAGACATTTGGTGGGAATTTATGTTAACAGTCCCTTTTTTTTTATGCAAATGTACTCGATTTTCGTTCTTTATCAATATAGATTACCGTTTCATGTGCGGAAAAAAGAAGTTAAAGTTAATTGTGATTTCTGACGGACAGTTTTGTTAAAAGAGTGCATTTGGATAAAAGGGCAATGTTAGAAGTCATTTCCTACATTGGTTATTACTCAGCGGTGATTTTACATTCATTCACCCTTAGTTGGTCTAATCAAACATGTCTTTAAGGACTGAAGATACCTATGATGGTTTTTCCGTTTTTGTTCTTTACTTCTTTAACATTGGTCGGCTTAATCAAACATGGGTTTAAGTGCGAAAGATTTGGTTCTGATTTGCAGGACAGTGGAGAGTTCAAATTGGAGCTTGAGGATCCAGTGAGATATGTGCCTTGGTGCAGTGTGGATCCTTACCCATCTCCAGAGATTATGGAGATGGAAAAGTTGAAATTTCCGTTATACTTTGATGGACCAAAGCCGTTTGAAGTCACAGTAAAGGCTGGGGATATTCTTTACTTGTAAGTTTTATTCTTCTTGGTTATCATTCTTGTTGCTACTTATATGGACTCCAGATTTGTTCACAGATCTGAACTTTGGACCCTGATAATGGAATGGTAATTGACAAGCTGAAACATTTTTTTTGATCTGCACTTTTTTGGTTGAGAGGGGGACATTTAAAATGTCACTTTGCAATCAATTAAGGGCCCCCTGTGTATCAGGTGATGGTCAACAACTCAGGCGGGAAATGCTGAGAAGCGGCTAACAATTCAAATTTTACCAAATTTGAAAATGTTGACACAAGAACTGTAGAAGTGATGAGATGTGGTATGACCATTTGGTTCAGCTACATTCTAACTACAATATTAAGATCTTAGTAGCACGAAGTGGGAGCTGGTGCGGGGGAGTGGAAGTACCTAGAAGCTCCTAAGGTTGGGACTTGGGAGCGCCTAAGGAGCGTATATAGATAATATATGAATACATATATAAAATATATTTAAATACTTAACCATTGCTGGAAAAGTGATATTTATTGAGATTTTTCTTGATCTTAAAGGGTATTTAATGGAAGTTAGATATTTCTAATTTGCAAAACTTCTTGATTGATATGATTTTCATATTCTTATTTCCACAATGGCATTACTCCCTTAAAAGTAAGAGAGTAACTGCCTTAACGGCCGATAAGCTCCCATCTTATTTAGGAGCTAGCTCCCGTTTAGAGGGGAGCGAGCTCCTGTCAAGCTCCCATCTTGGGAGCGCCGATTCGAGCTCCTGCCTTGGGAGCGCACCCATTTTAGAAGGATCCGGCTACTAAGATTAAGTTATTGTGCTGTAGATTTGTGCTTCAAAGATTGATATGTGAAATTTAGTTTTGAGTCACTTCAAAGAACTTTTACTCCAATAAATGATAACTATGACTTATAGATTTGTGCTTTTTGAAGTGAACTATGAAAAATGAATATGCACGTTAGGGGTTGCTGAAGGACATTATCTCGTGAAGGTTTTCCTTTAGTGCATTAATTCAGTTGCCTGGCGAGTGTCATTCAATTCTAATTTACACTTTTTTTGGTTGGTCATTGGATATTGTACTTTCACTACTTTGGTTATTTGGCCTCTAACAACCTTGGAGTGTAAAATGTTGCTTTCTATTGAATATATTGCTTATGAGGGAAATGCCTTCTTTGGTCTTCAAACTTGTACTGGTTGTATAGAATGTCCTACTTGTTTCTGAACATATTTAGGGATAGTTGAATGATGCTGGATTTCTGGAGTTTATGCAGGCCAAGTATGTGGTTTCATCATGTTAGACAGACTCCAGACAGCAGAGGACGCACTATTGCAATTAACTACTGTAATTATAACTTAAAGCTTCTTCTCTTGGTGTGACTCTAAAGGAGAATAAGAAACTAAAGTTCCTTTTTATATGGCAGGGTATGATATGCAGTTCGATATAAAATACGCTTACTTCAACTTCTTGCAATCAATTCCTCATCCATCAATATCGTCGCATGATCAGACACTGCATGAAATGCAATGTGTTGAATCATCTTCAGATAAATCTATTTGCGTTTCAGCGGATGAACCAGATACCAATGTCGAAGAGAGGGTGAATGTGACTGATAACAATGGTGACAGTGATGATGCTGTATCAAAACTGGTTCATTCTTTGAGAAGCTCTTGCTGAGAACATGCAAAAGCAGGAACAGTTATAATCTTTGCAATGAATATTGAACAAGGTTGCGGAGAGGTCAGCCTTGTGATTGAGTGATGATGGTGATCAGCTGTGAACAGCTCTTTGAGAAGCTTCGCTTTGTAAATTTCTCAGCAGGTCGAGTCGTGGGAAATAGAAGATCCACATGGGTTAAAACAAGCGCCACGAGCATGGTCTTGTTTCAATAAGACAAAAGATCAAGCTTAGTTACCTGACCTGGCTGGGGCTTGGTGTTATAAAAAAAGGTTCATTTTGCAGGGTCCTTGTTTCTGTGGCATATCTACTGGATTGAAAACAATAGTGTCTGGCTTCGGATGAAATGATTTGTGTTACTTGTTGAGCCCCTTACCCAAGCTCCACAAGAGTTGTCTTGATAAGAAAATGGGATTTCCAATTTCTCTTCATAAGTATCATGGCTATATTATAGTGCATGGACTTGTATGATGTACTAATAGGTGTCTATTTGAGGATTGGAAAATCCAAGCCTATTCTGCCAATCAATTGGCAGCTCATTCTAAGCTTTTTTAGGTCGGTGGTTAGGTTTTTCTTTTGACAGTTGCTACCATCACAAAGTAAGGTACAGCGTCTCTTCCTCTATTATTGCTTTTGCGAAAAAGGAGAATGCCTCTCTCTCTCTCTCTCTCTCTCTCTCTCTCTCTCTCTCCATATGGAGTATAACATATATATTTCGTATATATACATACATACTAGCGTTTTGCTCGTTGGATGAACGAGGATAGAAAAAAAAGTCAGTGAGAACCTCTTTCCTGTTGTACTGTGCATCAGGGGTCGGCATGTATGGCTCTTGAAATTTACTTCCTTTTTTTTGCCAAAAAATTACTCCAGGAAAATTCCGCTAACAGTAAGAAAACTAAGACAAAAAGAAAGAAGGAAGTTTTCATGAAGGACCAAATAGCCATAGGTTTTATTGCCCCAACAAGGGCTTGTAGAACAGAGTTGGAGGCTTCGCAGCAATGTTTAAGAGGGCGTCGATCGCCTTACTTGAACCTTTGACCTTTTGACTACCCAAATCGCATGAGAGTAAGCCATGGACCACAAGATTGCCAACTTGCTGGTCGGTTGATCTTTCTTTTGCATGATTCCTCATCTCTTATAAAGTGGATTTAGCAATCCAATAAGCTGAGCAAAATTTGTTAATGCACGGCATTTTATCGGTTACAAGAACAAGAGTATGAGCATAAGGGTGAAAGTGTCTTTAAAAACTAGTACTCCCTCCGTCCCTTTATTACAGTCCAGTATTCCATTTTTGGCTGTTCCTTAATAAGTGTCCATTTTGTAAAGTTAGTGGGTAAAAGTTGATGAATTGTCTATTTTGTCCCTAAAAGTAGATTCCATTTTGAAAAGTTAGTGAGTAAAAGTGTAATGATGATGGGTAAGTAGGGAAAGTGGAGGAAAAAGTTGATTTGAAAGGTATAATGATGATGTCTTTTTAATAAGTTGGAGTTACGAAGCAGGACATTTAAAAAGGGACGGAGGGAGTATCTTGAATGACTAAAATTCGCGAGAGCTCGAGCGTGGGAGTTCTCAAGAATTATGTGATTAATTCTTCATGTAGCATAAAATGAGTCTCATCAGAATCTCATATGACAAAACTTAGTTATTTATGTTTGGTAATTGATTTTCAATCTCCACTTTCTTATATTCTCTTGATCTTGCCCCTTTCTTGTATTTGTACTCCTCTTTTTATTGTCTTAGAATGTGCATTACAATCTTACGGTTTCAAGTGTAAAAAAAAAAATTCACTAATGGAAGGCTAATCATTTAAATTCACATATAAAAAGTCTACAAAGGGTGCAATTGTTAAAAAGAGAAGAATGTGAAAATCATCTTTCTGTTTCAAGTTTCGATGTGTTTATCACCTATCAAAAATTAAATATGTATGACATGGGGTTAGAGTCATTCCACATGTATGAGGAGTGTGTGGGGCGGTGGAATATATGTTTATCGGACTGTTCGGGTGAAATGAATATAGGTTTATCAGGCGACCCTTGTCTAGACATATGTTGTATCCACAATTCCCATTGCTCCTCTTTGTATTTGTTGCACGAGGTGGCCGGCGGTTCCTAACAATAAATTAATTTTAAGAAAATTAACCATATGAGACCTTAGATGCGTGCAAATTATCTAATAATAAAGTATTTTTAAGTGATCTCAGCACTTCACTTTTGAAGAGCAGGTTTTGGAGTTGCATAATAAATATATCGACTAGACTATGCGTACATATTGGGTGTGTGCGATTAGGTGTGTGGGACTCAATTCGTGTTTCCACGTAAATGATCCAAGTCAATTACTCCATCCGTCCCAAATTCTTGGTCCTCTTTACTATTTGGGACGTCTCAAAAAATTAGCTATATCTTTTAGTAATTTATAATGTTTTTTTATATTAAATATAGATCTTATTTGATAGATCTCAATTAATTTTACTAAATAAGGTTTTCCAAATCATAAAAAAATATTAGTATAGATTATGAGATATAGACAATTGTTTGAGTGACACAAAAAGTAAAATAGGATAAAAAATATGGGATGAAGGGAGTAGTAATTTTAGAATAATTTTTTGAGGGGCTCAAGAAAAACAGAAATCCTATTGCTTACGATCAAACCTTGCTTTCCAATAAGAGGTTGAGACACCCGAAGCGTAGGGCTAGGTCAATGTACGCATAGTATCCGGAAATCTGGGATCGTTCCCACAGAGAATTCAATTCTAGCTTGATTCGGATTGTAGGTTTTGTAAGTAACGGATTGTGGCCTTGAAGACGGCTAACTTGGTTTTGCTTTGAAAAGAGACGACTTGAACTAAAACTAGATTAACGCTCGATTAACTTAAAGAGGCAAGTCTCGGGGTCTTCTAACCCTTGACAAAGGCTATTACCAGTTCTCGATTATAACTCAGGCGAGAGTCACGACCGCGCGCTCACGCCCGGATGATTTAACTTAAAAAGACTACGTTTAACAAAAGATGTGATTTTCCGAAGGCGAACTAACTTGTTTTTAACATTTATCGAATACATAGGAGGCCACGAGGCCTCGATAAGTCACTTGCCAAGACCGCTTGACTAAGCTTCTTACCAAGGGATTAACACCCCTAGTTTAGACCAAAAATGCAAGTAGAGCTGTATTCCGGAAAATCATGATTTAAAGCCCGATGACTTGAGAACCAAATAACAACCTAAGTCCTCGGGAAAGATTATCCCGAGACTTAGGCAGAAAACTACTCACACATAGCTAAAAGACTAGACAAAGCATAAAAACGAGACATAACTTTAAACCGACGAAAACGGAAATAAACTTGATATTATTGATAACCTTAACCGTACGAACAACTTTAATAAACGAGAAATTAAACGGAACTAATTACTTACTAGCGAAATGGAAGGTTGAAAAGCTTGAAAGCTCCTTCAATGGAGGAGAGACAAAAAGAAAGAAGTTAAGAGAGGGAGACAAAAAAGAGTTATGGAAGAGTGAGTGGGGAAGAAGGACTAAAAGGGGGGGGTACTCTCTCTCTCTTAAAATATCCTAAAAGTAGACACAAACAAAAATATCCCAAAAGCAAAAAGGTGAAAAAGTAGCCAAGTTCGGACAAAAAATCGCCTCATGAACCGGTACATGATTTTGGTCGTACCGGTTCATGGCCTTGGTAAATCTTCAAAACTTCAAGTTCTGGGGCCCATGAACCGGTACATGGTTTTGGTCGTACCGGTTCATGACTGGCAGAAAGTTGATTTTCTGTATGCTTTGATCCCACAGCCCGGCAACGGCCCGACGCTTCCTTGGCTCTCCAAAAATCACCCAACGGGACTTAACGGGGTACTGCCACGTGACCTCGAATACTGGAATTCTTCCGAGAGGAATCCTTGACGTTGAAAAGCACCGGAATTACCACGTTTTACCTGAAACCATCAAAACGAAACCTTACGAGCAAAATGCGATAAAAAGAAATAATAAGGGACGAAACGCTACAAATAATAAGATAAAAGCCCCCAAGATTATACAATCTTGGGTGCGGATCACCTATAGGTACTGACGGCTTCCGTAGGGAATCGTACTGACGGCCTCACCGGGCTGTCTCCAGCCACCGGACGGCCGATCCGAGCCGTCCAAAAATTCTATAAAAAAAAACGAGGGGGCCTTCACGGGAATCAATAACATCCTATGTGTGTAGGGTGCTTGATCCAAACACCCTATTTTTCTTGTATATATGTACTAGTGTTAACCAGTGCCTATGGCACTACGCATTCCGATTGGAAGGGGATAACAATTGTGTGATTTAGATGAAAACCATGGGCACTTAACCGGGAAGTGGAAGGATGCACTACAGCCTTTGGATCAAATGAATCTAAGCCGTTCCAACAACTTGTCCCCACACCCTTCTGTTTTATAATAGAGATATATGTGTATATACGAAAAATAGGGTGTTTGAATTAAGTACCCTACATATATCGGATGCCGTTGATTTCTGCTTAGGGCCCCTCTTTTTTTATAGAATTTTTAGACGGCTCGGATTGGCCGTCCAGTGGCCGGAGACGGCTCGACGCGGCCGTCGGTACGATTTTCCTACAGGAGCCGTCGGTACGTATAGCAGGACTCCAAGAAAAAACAGCTCAATCAAAAGACATATGAGTGCTTACTCCAATCTTTCAATTTTTCATTCTGAATTCCTAGTGAATTTTGAAGAAAATTTAAATAACTGGATCAAAGCACGCATAGTTATCCAAATTAATTTTAAAATTAACGAACACTTCAAATCATTTTTATTTCAGTATCCGCACACACCCCCACATGCATGTGCACACAATCGGCATGCATAGTATTTGTAAACCGAAGGGTGATAATGTCATTTACTTTAGAAAGGAATGGTCGTTTCCTTTGGAAATTGATTTACGCACCCCCTTTTTTATGCACACTCTCTTTTTTTGTCCTTTAGCACTTGATTTACCAAACAGC
Organism: Rhododendron griersonianum; assembly: GCA_018127125.1. Classification (NCBI taxonomy): domain Eukaryota; kingdom Viridiplantae; phylum Streptophyta; class Magnoliopsida; order Ericales; family Ericaceae; genus Rhododendron; species Rhododendron griersonianum. The sequence continues at coordinate 22,671,708 of CM030798.1, forward strand.
CCCTACAATTTATGAAAAGGGTATTGTTTCAGGAACTTTTTGGTAAATTCAGCTGCTAAAGGGGGAAAAAAAGGAAAACGAGAGAGAGAGAGCATCCAGTTTGGAACGTCATGGCGAGCTGCAGTCAGGACCAGCGCCGCCCCGACGATCACCATCGTCTGCAAGAACTGGTACGACCTAATCCAAAACCCTAGCTTCGCACACGCTCGCTTCCGCCTTCAAAAACTCCAAGACAAAGGTCGCATCTTCCTCCAGGATTTCGATGACATTGACGATACCAGTAAATGCCATTACGCCCTATTCCCTGATGAAACCCTCGCCAGCGATGCATGTCACGATATTGATTTCCTAGAAACTCTCCGTTCAGCGTGTATTTATGGCCCCGTAAACGGCTTGTTTTGTGTGTTTAATAATGAGGATCGTTTCATTATCTGGAACCCCGCCATTAGAGAATTCAGTACACTCCCCTCTGCCGGCCACCCTGAATTTCGGCCCACTCTCGATATTGTACACTCGGATATTAAATACTCGAATATTGGATTTGGGTTCGACAAGTCAACTGACTACTACAAGGTGGCTCTCATCCGTGAAATTGTTTATTGGGTTAAAGACATGCCAATGGTTGATGATGTATGTGTTCATGTGTACTCCCCAAGTACTAATACTTGGAGACATCTCAACAGTTATCTGTCGCCTGAATGTTTGCGGCGTTGTTTTGGGATCGGAGCATACTCAGATGGAGTTTATTACTGGTGGGCTGGTACTGGGGTCCTTGCATTTGACATGGGCAATGAGGTTTTCCGAGTATCAGGGGTTGATAAATGTGATGTAAAACCATACAATGGTGACCGTATTGCTCTGTATCAATTCAAAGGTTTCCCTGAGAGTGGAATTGACGAATGTTGTGACATCTGGGTGATGGAGGAGGAGGGCAGTTGGATCAAACATTTTAGTGTTGGACTGATTCCTTGTAGAGCTTTCCAACAGGGGTTTTGGAAGAACGGCGAGCTTCTTTTCCTCAAGCTTATTCTGGGTTGGGTTTTTCAGCTGGTCTTGTACAATCCATGTACTCGAGAACTCAGATATCTTGGACCTAAAGAGGATTTTATTGGATATCAAGCTCTTGTTTACCACGAAAGTCTGGTATCTGTTAATGGTGGAATACACCAAACGAAGGACAAATTGTCTGATTCAAGCTCAATACTTCTTCAGTTGGAGCCCAGTATCCCACACTTTGATCCATGACCCGATATGAAAAAATAACATAGAAACTTTGTTCACAGACTTGCTGTGACTTCCCATTGATTGGCTTACAATCAGTTCCAATTTCTGTTAGTATTGAAGTGTTTGGAGTATGTTATACATGTGTTGGAGTTTACATATGTACGATTATTCTAATCCAATGTGTTGCTATCTCTCTCCTAAATGTTTTATTTCATGGCCTCTACTCATTTATGGTTCTGATTCGTAGTATACAAGTCTGATTATGTTTCTAGGCATTACTGCATTGTTTCTTAAATCTAAACCTTGCAAGATTGAGTGATGGGAAGATGCAGAGAATACATTCCATTTGAATTTACCATACAGTCGGGATCTTTAGGTCCTTATGGTTTCAGCACTTTGGGTACTTAATTGCAGAATACTCTTACACTTTATTAAAGCCCTAAATCAGAGACATAAATTTATTTTATCGAAGGCCCTGATTGATCATCTTGTATGACTATGGTGAGATTCAAGACATAGGAACTCTTTATTTTGTTGAATATGTTTTAAAGGTAAGATCTGCCATATTCAGTTATCATCTTTCTTGAATCATTTTATATACATGAAAAATTTCGCAACTATTCTGTTCTTTATATTCTTTGACTGCCCTCCAATGATATGCCTAGAGAGCAGTGACCTCAAGCTGTTTTGGTTGTAGCGTGACTTAGGAAGCATGTGACACCAAGTATTGTTGCATAAATACCCCTTCTAGTTAACATGGGGTGAGACTATTCAAAGGTTGTAAGGCAGGGTGGGCATTCAGGCCAAATTTAAAAGCTATGTTTCACCTGACAAAATTGAAAAGCAATGCTTTCCCCAAGCAATTTTTGTGCGGCGCAGCCATCCTTGATTGAGTTCATATTTTTGGTAACGTGTACATCAAGGTGGGGTACCGTCCTCTAGTCTTGTGTTAGTTTCATCAGAAATCTAGTTATAAGAGAACTTGTTATACATGAAAACTATCTGTGTATCCATGTATTGAACATTTTCTAAATTAGTCTTTTTGCCAGTGAGAAACAAATGAAAATCCAAGCTTCTATTTTCTAGTGAAATCCCGACCTCTGTTATAGCCACTTGATTAAAATCTTCCTTAGCACTTACCATGGCAGAGATGGTCTTCACGCAAATGCAGCCAACGATTTTCCTTGTTTTTCAAGAGACCGAGGATTCGGGCTGTTGCCCAGTAAACAACCAAATCTACTATCATGCGGAAAATTAGCGCAATAAGAGCTTCAGAAATTGGGTATTATACTTCAACTAATACCAAATCATTCCTTCCTTACCAACTTAGAGTATAGTTTGACCCAACCTAATGAGCTTACATAATTTCGTACATCCATATGTGTAACAGTAACTGTAAGTCTTGGGAAACAAAAAAGTAACCGTAGTTTGTCGAGGATACACTTATTCATGTTTGTACAGCATAAGTCTGAGTTTGTCGAGTGTACATCTTATACTCATTTCCTTCTAGTTTGTCGAGGATACACTTATTCATGTTTGTACAGCATAAGTCTGAGTTTATGTTCCTTGGGATGTTGAGTGTTAATATGTGCTTAGTAATACCTTACTATGTTTCAGTGACTGTTTACTACTTGATGGGAATGAATTTATGTTTCTGAAATGGGTAAGCCAAATGGTATTAGTTGGTAGTAGGGTTCTTAGTTGCAGTATACTCTGCAATAATGGTCACTGTTTCATCTTATGGATTACTGCTAACAGTTCGTGTACCCTGATGCACAGAAACTTGTTTCTGTGCATGTCCAATACTTCTGAGACCAGTTTGGGTCCTTGCAGACTTATTTAAATTGCATCTCATATTTTCTTAAGAAAAATTGTACGTGCAGATTGCAAATGCCGTGGATCACAAGGACAATTGTTAGGTTTTTAGCTAATGAGTACGAGGAGTGTGTCTATCAATGCAACAAATATGCTACTCCCTCCGTTCCAAATTGATGGTCCGGTTCGGTCTCCAATGCAAATTTTAAATTGTTAATTTCTTTCAATCTACAATGTCTTTAAAGATTTTAAAAACTTTGTATAATAGAACTAATTGAGACCTATCATATAAGATCCATATTGCACACAAAATTCATTGTAGATTGAAAGATATTAACAATTTAAAAATTGCATTGGAGACCAAACCAGACCATCAATTTGGAACGGAGGGAGTATTAATTACTTCAAGGAAGATGAATCAGTTAGGGAGTTGTGTGTATCCCTTGTTTGATTAGCTGGGATTTGCCAGGTGTGCAAAAAATGTCCGACCATTGTAACATTGAGCTTCTGCCAGTGGAGGAGATCGACTGTAAGAGACACCACACGGTGATGCAAATGACTGCAGAGGGTGAAGGATGACACAGACTTGGCTGGCTTTTGTTCTAAATATGTAATACAAAATCGAGGTATATCCAAAATGTACTTATATACTAGAGATGTGTTTATACCCGTTTTTGGCACCACGGATCGGGCTAGCCGTGATCGGATTTTCGATTAATGCCTTAATTAATTTGGGCCGAGACTTGTATAATTAATTGGGTAATTATTGGGCCATGGGTTTTTTCCCATTTGGGCCCAAGAAATATGCAGCCCACGGTTTTAATCAGAGCAGTTCGGCCCAGAAGGCAGCCCACGGTTGGGCCCATGAAGAAAATGTGATTTGGCCCACAAGATGTAGCCCATGGGTCGACCCATGAAGAAAAGAAGCAGATTCGGTCAGTGGGGAGCAGCCCATGTTTTTAGGAGGTGGTTACCCTTGTGTCAGTTGATATTTGAAATTCAAAGGGCCAATTGACTTGGTCAATTGGCCATGTGTCGCAGGAGCACAAAAAGAGGGAAAGTGGGAAGTTACTTTGTGAAGACATGGGACACTTGTCACCATGCAAGCAACCCACTACCCATGATCTAACTCAAACTGCCCTCAACTTCTGAAAACGTCCCATGACTGTGCATGCACAAAAGGTGGAAGGAAATCATGGGACACTTGGCAGCCATAGAAGCAATGCAGATTTTCGGATTCAGGCCTGAATCAGGATGTTGCTGGCCCTATAAATACTAGTTCACAATGATGGAAAAAGGGTCCAACACCAATCAAGCTCAACGCTTAAACAAAAAGCCTTCCCAGCGAAGCAAACACTTTACTACTTTCAGCAAAGTAGATTATCGAGTACTACGTGCTCAAACCCCATTCAAACACATTTCATTAAGTTGTTTGGATCTTTTACTTTCATGTACCAACTTTATTATCCTGGTGTAATAGAGTTTACGTTTTCACGTTTCTACGTCCATTTCCTATACGACTAGGAAATATTAAGTCCACAACCGTGTGGCAAACCACGAACCGCTCTGTGATCTTTAACCTTTGGGTCACACACGATCGCTCATACGATAGAAGTCAAGATTCACGGGAATCTTCACAAGAAGTTAGGCGCTACAAGTCTTGGCACGCCCGCGCTCATCGCATCCACACCTTGTGTCAAAAACGAGAGTTTTCAAGATGTTTGCAATTTTTTTTTTTGTCCTTACAAATATCAAAGTTGGAACCTTTCAATTCTTCTTGTTTGGTTGTAAATATTCTGATTGTATGGCACTTGTGAATTGTGATATCAAAATTTTCTTGTGTTTTTTTAGCAAGAAAGTGAAAGCTATGTAACCATGCTCATATGGGTTGCACAAGAAAATTAACTTTCTAGTACTTTCTACTAATTTCAGGCTAATCAAATGAGGGAAAAGTTTCACTTGTGTCTTTTTCTTGCATTCTCTACCATTTCACTCTAATCAAACGGACCCTTGGTAGATCTGCAACATACTTCAAAAAACTAGAGTACATGCCAAATGCATGGTAACTTTCACGCCCGGAAGATATGTTACCGGATCCAGGTCTTCCGTTTTGAGATGGTACCCTAAGTTAGACACCAATCATTTACACATTTTGTACATAAGCTGTAAACTTTGTCATCCAAGAACACAGCAAAGTCCTGTTGTATTTCTTTTCTCCTTGAACATAAGAGTGTAAAAATGTTGTTCTAAAACCACTCGTTGAACTGCTTAAACAAATCGTCGGAATCTGTTCTTGTCCTTTCTTATCCTTATTACCCTCACCATTATACCCATGAGGTTGATCCTCCTAAAATCCCTATTATCTCCCACTGTAGATTTCTGGCATTTGTAGTTGTGTCCTACTGTTATGAGAAAAGTGTTCAGAGCAAGTTTGGGTGTTAACGTAAGGAGGACTTTTGAATGTCAGTTCAGTTTTCTAAACAAATTGATGTGATACTTCGGAATGGAATAATTATCTTACACTTAATTACAGACATGCCTTTTAATTTCTTTCTACAGGTTTGGTCTTCTGTGAATACTTGCATAGTGGACTAGTTCTTTCATTTAAAGAGGTTAATGACGAGGAACCACTTTTTCCAGCTGTATCACTTCTTAACCTGAGTCCTGCACACAAAGTAAGTTGCCTTTCTTCATGCGATAAGTTGCCTTTCTTCAAATAGTGCTGAGAAGTGTAATTTGAAGTTATAGCTGATTGTTCCTATGATGGCACACTTGGGGTCTTCCTATAACAACCTGAGTGTCAGAAAATAAACCCTGCATACTGCATAGTATTTCTGACTTGCTGCAATGGATTGTATGGTTAAAACTTGGAGTGTATCCATTGTCAGTCTGAATAACTTGTTTGATTTTAGAGACTCAATTTTTTCTGCGTTCTATACAGTCTGTTGTACCGCTACTGCATTTCACTCCCTAGGACTGATAGTGCGCATTAGCCTCCCATTTGCTCAAACATTTAATGACGTCTTTAGTTATTTTTCCCTTTTGCTTCTGTACTATTTTAAATCTCAGCCATCCACTCTTGAGATTTGAAACTTCAACTAATTCTCCTTGGGCATCAAACGAAGATTACTTTCTTGGTTATCCAGTCCCTTATCACACTTGTTCTCAAATTCAGTCGCTTTTTTGTGCTGATTTTTATTCCCTGTGTAGAACTTCTTATATTCAATCTCACTCTTTGCTTAAGGGATGGAGTTGAATTCTGAAATGATTGGCTTGACTTCATGATATTTCTTTTCTCGGAATTGCTTTTAGTTTCGTATCGATTTCTTTTGACGGACCTTTAAAACTCGGTATTTACAAATGGTACCTCACTGTTTACCAGGAAAGGAAAAGTTAAGGAAAACACAAAACTTATATGTGGAAGACAATAAATGTTGAATGGCATCATTTTGATATGTAATATTTTTTCAAAGGAGGATTACATGCCATGATAATATGCAGTGTAGTATTGTCTTTGCAACTTGATAATATGTTGGTATAAAATTACTGTTTGGGAGTTGGCAATGTGTGAGAGTAGTTTTGAATTATTATAGACAGTCTGGAACATGTTTTCTTGATCGAAATTTCAGGCTTTGATTCGTTCATCTTGAATGAAGATGAAAAATAAGGGAATTGTTTTTCTGCAGATGCTTATGCATTTTGGTTTTTTCCAGTCACAGTTGGCAGTACTTTCAGGAGAAGCCAAGGATGCTGCTGCTGCTATTGAGGCTTGGCTGCAGCTGGGGACCAAACTCTCTGATGTGGTTACAAACAAGAGTGATGCACTTGGATTGTTTGACCTCTTCAGATATGAAGGCTACATTTTGACCGAGCATGACGGAAGATTTTGTGTATGTACATCCCTACCTTGGTTCCCAATTCGGTCTTTCTTTTGTTTTCTTGGATATCTCTCTCCTCTATTTTTTAATTGGATCTCTCTCTCTTTTTTCTTGGTTATTTTTTCGTCGTTCGGGTTCATATTTCATGCATTTTACCAAATCTATTGAAAGGCCATTATTCGGTGTTACAACAACAACAACAGCAGCAGAACCCATGTCGTCCCCAATCATTGGGGGTATGGGTAAGGGAGGATTGGAGGTAGACCTAACATTTGGCTATATGCACAAGAATACCACTTAAACAGTGACCCCCCTATACCTGTTTTGCTGCGGAACCATGCCCCTAAATCAAAGCCAAATGGCATAAGAGTGGGCAGGCCTAGAGACCCAACTCAATTTATGTGCACATTACCATGTTTCCTTCGTTGATAGTCCAGAGCATCGGTATGCACAAAAGCCATTATTCGGTGTTTTTCTTGCTAATTTATGGTGCTGGGATTGTAGATTGAAGATTTAACCTTCAGACTGAAATTTTTTGCCATGGTCTGTGTGTTCGTTGTACCTCTTTGGGTGGGGGCTTGTGGCGTTTTCCCAATTAGGATGACGTTTACAAGTATTTAAAGTCTTCATGATTTATGGGTAGAGATTCGGTAGATTCATAGATTATGATGTTCTAGCGCATCCAAACAGTTGAGTTTTCCTCCCCTTCCAGTGAGTAGGTGAGCATAGGAATTAAGTTGAAATGTTTCTTGAAATCACAGTTATGGACTTGTGGTGACCCCCCAGTAGTTCTGGTCCTGGAAAAAATATATACATCCTAAGATTATAGGACCAATCACATTGGGCAGACCGAAATATAGTTTTTTTTTTAAGGTTCTACTGCTTTTCTACTGTTCTCCTGATAAGTATCTTCTCCTTCTCTCCCAATCTTGGATATCACACGAGATGCAATTTATGAAATAAGGAACTCAATAGTGATTTTATTGGTTGTCAATCTCATACGAGAAGCAGTTTATGCGGTGGGTTTCTTGCCATTAGATATTTGCAACTTTGTTCTTCCAACTGAAGCTGCTGAAATATTATTGACCGCTAAACACTCTCCCTGCGAAAGTTAAAGAATTCAGTGGTTGACAAATATTTAACTCAATCTTTTTGTTATCGTTTGTTGATTTTGAGCTTTTTCGTAAAGGGGTCAAAATGAGTGAAGATGGCAATTAAAAAGAGTCCAAAATCAGGAGGCCTGTAAAATTCACAAATTAAACACCTTTAGGTTAAAGGTGTATTTTGTTATTTCAAACTTTTGGGACCTTGCATCAGCCAATAAATGACTATAACATGACAGACGTTGGTGAAGATTATTCTTTCTTTTCTTTTTTTTTTTTCCTTTTGTTATTTGTTTACCTTTTTTCATAAGCTACGATAGGAAGAGCAAAACTCACTACTTATTGCCATTTTGAATTGAGCTCTGGGGTTGAGTTTTGAACTAGATCAGGCAATATTCAAAGAAAGCTCCTTGCCACAAGACACGCTCAAGTCAATGTTTCATGTCAGCTACCTGCATTGGCAAGAGAAAATTTCTGGGATCAAAACAAGGAGTTTGTTTGAAGACTGCAGACGAGGGGGAAAGCTGCAAATATCACTGGACTATGTTCTAAGGGAGTTCAACCATGTCAAAAAGGATGGTGTACTAGCGGGTTGGGCAGTCGATGGTCTCATTGCAAGGCCTTTGCCTAACAGAATTCGTCCTGGAAACGTTTCCTCTGCTGTAAGATGCTGACCTAAATATGCAGAAAGAAAGCATGCCATCGCCCATGTGGACATTTGCGAGCAAACAAATAAGGGAAGGAAATGCCTTCCTATGCTGCAAGAAGCGGCTTCAGCCGAGGGGGAAGATGGAAGGGAGAAGTTGAAGTTTGTGGGACAAGACTAGAACACCCTGGTGAATGGAAGGACCACGAAGATGTGAACTGATAATTGGAACTTGCAGGTCCGCTGGCGGGTGTGGACCTGGGGGAGGGTTGCAACTTTACTTAACAAATGATTAGCTGCTAATTTCAGAACAATTCCATTCGTGGTGTTTGTCTAGTTCTCAGAAAAGTTTCCCATTGAATTTTTTAGAGAGTTGCTGAAATGTTGCACGAGGTCATGGAAAAACATCCTTCTCTCGCAATGTAAGTTTGAGTTTACAAAAAGAGAATATTCAGTAGCAATCAGGTTCACTAATTGGATTCTGCCTCCTGGATACTGATCATTCTAGTTGTATTATTATAGTTTTCGTTGAGGAAAATTGAGATTCAGGGCACTTCTTAACGAAGCAAATATTTTTCTGCAGTGTTAATTTGGTAAAAAAAAGTCGTTTCCTACCATTGTGTTACGAACTTACAACAGCCATGACTTGTATGCACTAAAGTTCCGGTGCATTCAAAAATTTTCCTCTGCTTATTGGACTGCTAAATCCACCTTTTAAGAGACTTGGAATCAAGCAAGAAAAGATCAACCGACCACCAAGAGTGGTAGCCTAGTTATTCCAGGCTTACTCCTAAGTTGTTTGGGTGGTCAAGAGGTTTCAAGGTTCGAGTCGTGAGATCAACGCCTCTTCAAACTTTGCCCTCCTACGAAACCTGACTATGCTCTACTAGCAGTTAGTGAGGCGGTAAAAGATTTGGTGGGGTGGTAAAAGCTATGGTGATATTCTTCATATGATGGACCGACCAACAAGGGTGGTAGCCTAGTGTACTCTGTTGTTATGAGAATCTGTACGCTATTGTTATGAGAATATGTACGTTGTTGTTATGAGAATCTGTACGCTGTTGGAATGAGTTGTCGGTGACCTCGTTCCATAAGGATCACCACGAGAATCTGTACACTGTTGTTATGCGGGAGAAGCATTTCCTCCTCCTTCCGCCCACCAACGTCCACCGGATGTACATCCGAGACTACCCTGCTGCTCAGTAGTCAGTACCACTACTCAAAGGTCTGTCTGTTTTTTAAAATATGTATATGGTGTAGTAATAGACGTATATGGATGGAGATACCATATGTAACCGCCATTTCATGAGGAGTTTGATGTAGTATTGGATTGCAAATACTATCGTCTCTGGCGTTTGAACGAAGCAATTGATGGAATGATTAATACTCTATTGAACAACCAATTAAAAAGCATAATACGTTTGTGTGTGTGTGTGTGTGGGGTGGGGGGGAGACTTGATTTTAACCGTCCCATTTGATCTAGATGCATTCTTTAGCTACATTACATGATTACCATTTCATGTGAATAAGTACAAGAAAATGAGTGCATTCCTCTCCCTTCCGTCCACCGGATGTACATTCGAAACTACCCTGCTGCTCAGTACTCCCACTCAAAGGTCTGTCTGTAATGCATACTGGCATGGATATGCGTATGGACATGTATATGTAATTTGTTTTTCGCGATCCCGTTAGTTGGCTGAATTTGGTGTAGGATTAGATTGCAAATACCACATCTCTGGTGTTTGAACGACACAATCGATGGAATCATTGCATACCTATTGAACAGCTAATTAAAGATCATAAGAAAATTGGTGGGAATTTGTTTTCACAGCCCCTTTTTTATGCAAATTTACTTCATTTCTTTTCTTTATCAATATAGATTACTGTTTCATGTGCGGAAAAAAGAAGTTAAAGTTAATTGTGATTTCTGTCGGAAGGTTTGTTAAAGGAGTGTATTTGGATAAAAGGGGAATGTTGAAAGTCATTTCCTACATTGGTTATTACTCAGCGAGGGTTTTACATTCATTCACCCTTAGTTGGTCTAATCAAACATGGCTTTAACGACTGGAGATATCTATGGTGGTTTTTGTTCTTTAACATAGGTTGGCTTAATCAAACATGGGTTTGAAGAGAAAAAATGCTACGTGCACAACCGTTGTGTTGGTTGTGTGCGTAATTCTGACCGCCCAGATGTATTTGGACGGTTTAGATTTTAAAAAAACTCTTCCAAGGAAAAGTTTAACTTTTCCGGAGAAGAGTTTGAGCGAATCCTAGTCATTTATTACAGCAATGGACGGCTAGAGATTGGTTGTGTGTGTAGCACTTTTGAAGTTTTAAGTGCTAAAGATTTGGTTCTGATTTGCAGGACAGTGGAGAGTTCAAATTGGAGCTTGAGGATCCAGTGAGATATGTGCCTTGGTGCAGTGTGGATCCTTACCCGTCACCAGATAATATGGAGATGGAAAAGTCGAAATTTCCGTTGTACTTTGATAGACCAAAGCCTTTTGAACATTGAAGTAACAGTAAAGGCTGGGGATATTCTTTACTTTTAAGTTTTATTCTTCTTGGTTATCATTCTTGTTACTACTTATATGGACTCCAGATTTGTTCACAGATTCTGAACTTTGGACCCTGATATTGAAACGGGAATTGAGAAGCTGAAGCTTTTTTTTTATCTGTACTTTTTGGTGGAGAGGGCGACATTTAAAATGTCACTTTGCAATCAATTAAGGGCCCCCTGTGTGAGATCAGGTGATGGTCAACAACTCAGGCGGGAAATGCTGAGAAGTGGCTAACGATACAAATTCTACCAAATTTGAAAATGTTGACACAAGAACTGTAGAAGTGATGAGATGTCGGATGACTTTGTAGTTCAGCTACATTTTACCTACAACGTTAAGATATTGTGCTGTAAATGTGAAATTTAGTTTTGAGTCACTTCAAATAACTTTTACTCCAGGCTCCAGCACATAAATGATAACTACGATTTATAGATTTGTGCTTTTTGAAGTGAACTATGAAAAATGAATATGCACGAGTTAGGGGTTGCTGAAGGACATAATCTGGTGAAAGTTTTTCCTTTAGTGCATTAGTTCAGTTGTCTGGCAAGTGTCATTCAATTCTAATTTGCACTTTTTTTGGTTGGTCATTGGATATTGTACTTTGGTTATTTGGCCTTCTACCAACATTGGAGTGTAAAATACTGTCAGTATAAAATGACCTACTTGTTTCTGAACATAGTTAGGGATAGTTGATTGATGCTGGATTTCTGGAGTTTATGCAGGCCGAGTATGTTGTTTAACTCCAGACAGCAGAGGACGCACTATTGCAATTAACTACTGTAACTATAACTTAAAGCTTCTTCTCTTGGTGTGACTCTATAGGGAGTATAAGAAACTGAAGTCCATTTTTATCTGGCAGGGTATGATATGCAGTTCGATTTAAAATATGCTTACTTCAACTTCTTGCAATCGATTCCTCACCCATCAATACCGTAGCATGATCAGACACTGCATGAAATGCGATGTGTTGAATCATCTTCAGATAAATCTATTTACGTTTCAGCAGATGAACCAGATACCAATGTCGAGGAGAGGGTGAATGTGACTGATAACAATAGTGACAGTGAAGATGCTGTATCAAAACCGGTTCATTCTTTGAGAAGATCTTGCTGAGAACATGCAAAAGCAGGAACAGCTATAATCTTTGCATTGAATATTGAACAAGGTTGCGGAGAGGTCGGCCTTGTGATTGAGTGATGATGGTGATCGACAGTGAACTGCTCTTTGAGAAGCTTCGCTTTGTAAATTTCTCAGCAGGTCGAGTTGTGTGAAATATAAGATCCACATGGGTTAAAACAAGCGCCACAAGCATGGTCTTGTTTCAATGAGACAAAAAGATCAAGCTTAGTTACCAGACCTGGCTGGGGCTTGGTGTTATAAAAAAAGGTTCATTTTGCAGGGTCCTTGTTTCTGTGACATATTGAAAACAATGGTGTCTGGCTTCAGATGATATGATCTTTGTGTTACTTGTTGAGCCCCTTACCCAAGCTCCACAAGAGCTCCACAAGAGTTGTCTTGTAAAGAAAATGGGAATTTTCAATTTCTCTTCATAAGTATCATGGCTATTACAGTGCATGGACTTGTATGATGTACTAGTAGGTGTCTATTTGTCAATAGTGGATCTTGATTAAGGATTGGAAAATCCCAGCCTATTCTGCAAATCAATTGGCAGCTTATTCCAAGCTTTTTTAGGTCAGTGGGTAGATTTTTTCTTTTGGCAGTTGCTACCATCACAAACCAAGGTACAGCGTCTCTTCCTCTATTATTGCTTTTGCGAAAAAGGAGAAAGCCTCTATTATGGTCTGAAGCTGGGAATTGATCTAAACCTGCCTAAAGTGGTTATTGAGTCAGATGCGGAGACGATAGTGAGGAAATGTTTTGCCTCTCTAGACCCACCCGCTGATATAGTGGCTATTATTCTTGATTGTTTAGTTCTGAAAAAAAAAAATTCATGGAAGGCTAATCGTTTAAATTTGGGGAGTCCTATGGTACACACCCCTTATTAAGGAGTGTACAGTATACACCATGATTTTAAACCATCAGATTTAAAAATGAATATCCAAACCACCCATTTATTAAATCAATTAATAAAATGAAAAAAGGGCTGAGCAGGTAACCGGTTGTTCTCTCCTCCCTCACTCACTCTCTCTCCCTCTCCCTCTCCAAAAAATGACCACAAATTATATAACATAACCATAACTTTTATGACGACACCAAAAATTGGCATATGTTTACCATAATGTGTCGTACTAAAAGAAATTAATCCAAATATTCTATAGCAAGACTAACAAAAGTCGTACCACAATTAACGATAGACTTTAATGCATTCGGACACGTTAAATATCGTTTGGCTACATATTTGTCGATATCCCATGATTTCTAATTTTGGTGACAATCTTGAATTTGTAGGACTTCACATTCTAACGGTTCTGATCGATCATTTTATAAATATACTTGATAACAATATTTAGAATTTTTTTCTTAAAAAAAATAACATTTAGAATTTGTACATTCAATATACTTTATATGAAACTAATTTCTCTGTTGTAGCTGAATATACGGTAGACTTGTGACCGCGACACAATAATAACGATCAAAATCTTTGATTTCATTATGCTTGTTGATTAAATAATTCACGTAAATTTTTTGCTTGATCGGGTTTAGAAAGCCCTTTCATCGGCACCCGAATTCAATCATAAAATGTTATTTTCGTTTGATTAAGGGTCTAACGATAAGTGATCAACTTCATTCTTGGTACATATGATTTAATCATATTATGTAAAAGAGAGACAGTTCCGAACGGAAAAAAAATGCCTTATATGGGGCTCGAGTGGTGCATTATTATACTTTAATGTATCTGAATATCTTAAATGTTTTTCGATTATGCAGTTGTCGATATCTGATGATTTCTGATTTGGTGACAATACTGAATATCGTATAACTTGATATTATAACAATTTTGATCAATCATTCTAGAAATATACTCGCTAATGACATTTAGAATGTACATTCAATTTATATTTCATATGAAACATAGTCCTCTTCTATAGTTGGATGTAGAGTAGCCTTACTGTAGAGACCCGAATAATTTTAATGTTTGAAATATCGATTAATAGTCTAATTGAGAAATTACGGATTTATTTGTGAATAATTGAGTCGAGGACTTAAGTGAGAGAATGGAAGGTTGAGGGGTAAATGTGTGATTTGTAGATTTTGGAGTATATATAGGAGTGTTGGAGTGTAGGGAATCATTTTCCCAAAAACCAAACTCTCGGCCCTCTCTCCCTCCCTCCGCCGGTTCTCTCTCTCTCCTCTCTTCTCACTCAAAAACTCACCAAAACACCTCCAAGCTCTCAAGAACCCACCCTCATTTCACCTCCTCTACGCAACCCCGGGCTCGTATCGCTTTGGGTGAGGTTCGGGAAAGAGATCGCGGCAAATTTTGAAAGTTGGGAGCTCGAGCTCGTTCGAGGTGTTGGGTGTCGTTCCTTGGACCGAGGTAGGGATTTCTTTGCTACTTTTATGTGTTGGTAGCTTGTTATGGTGTGTAATCGTGCTTGGAATTGTTGGTATTGGTGTTGTAGTTGAAATTCTGATATCTGCAGAAAAATCTGCTCGAAACCTCTCCGTATCGATACGGGATTCTTGCCGTATCGATACATCATTAAAACAGAATGAACTTTGCTGATAAGCATTCTGTATCGATACAGCCATTTTGGCCGTATCGATACCAGTTCATTATGGGCAGTTTTGCCTTCGTTGCTTCTACTTCGATTGCTTTGAACCCCGGACACTTCTAACACCCTTGTAACACCTCATGCACTATCACAAGCTTTTCAATTGACTTCCAATGATTGATTTGTGAATCCTTATTCAATTGACCTCTCGTTAGTAGGATTTCTCTCTAAGTTCATTCGAGTAAACCTTGTTATAATGAGACTTATCGACTGATTGATTGTTTGCGAGTATTTGTGGTATCTCGGTGGTGTAGTCGACACGATGTGAGATGTTGCATGCATGAGTGTGATTATGAGAGAGTCTTAGTTTACGTGTTGGTTAGATTGGAAGTTGTTGAGTCGGGTTTGGTGTAGGGAGTCTCGTAACGCAAGGGGTGGAAATACGGAGACTCTAGTGGACCTCGTAACGCAAGGGGTGGTACCACGATGGTCCGAAGTGTTGGGATTCGCCGTAACTCAAGGGGTGGTAACACGGTGACTCACGGGATGTCATACTGTAACGCGAGTGGTGGAAATACAGTTAGTGGAGGTTGATGTTGTCGAGTCTTGTCGGGATGGTTAGAGGGAATACATTGATCATTGTCATGCTTGATTGGACCTTGTCTTCTCATTCGTTTCCTTTTGCACTTAGCATGTTACTTGCACATAAGTTTAGTAAAGATTTTCCTACTGGGCTCGCATAGCTCAACCCAATCTTTCTTTTCAGGATTCAATGTTGGACAGTGATTTGCATGACTTGAGTGTCTGGACGTGAAAAGGATTTTTGGGAGCTAACTCTGATTTAGTTACATTGTCATCTTTGTAATAGACTTTCTTTTGATAAAGATGAGGTTGTAACTTTATGATTTGTCCGTACAAACAATTGTAATCTATTTGGGGCCGGAGTGCCAAATTTGTTTACTCTTTGAAACAGGGATTTATTTGTAATGTTCTACAGATGGGAACTATTTGGGGTATTTATTATCATATGCGATGGATTTTAGTCGAGAGAGCTTTATTCATTTATGCTGAAAATCCAGGTCGTGACAATTGGTATCAGAGCGTCTAGGTTTAGAATACCTAGAGACCGTGGGGAGACTTCTAGTCTCATGGGTTTAAAATGTCACGCAAAAATTTTCATAACTCGCATGTGCTTGTGTGCATTGATATTGCTTGACTTACGTGGCATAGCTTTTCAATACTGCAGAGTGGTGTAGCGTTGTTTTGACCCGTGTTGGGATAGTTGGAGGTTTTGACCTCACTAAATGATGTTGTTGTTGATAAACTCTCTCTTTCTTATAATTGTAGTAAGATGCCTCCGAGAGCGCGTGTGCGACGAGGTGGGGTTGGTAACCGGGGTGGCCGTGGTCGTGGCCGTGGGGTACCTCCCGAGGACGAGGTTAGTCAGCATGGGGAGAATCCGGGGGCTGGGGCCGGTCGAGGTGCAGGTGTGCCTCCGAATCAAACGCAGTTTGCTAGGGATCTTGTCGCGGCACTCACAGCTGCAAACCTGTTGAACCAAGCTCCAAGGGAGAATGCCGAGGATAGAGCTATGATAGCAATGCGGGAATTTAGCCGTAGGAATCCTCCAACCTTTGATGGAACCATTAGTGAACCTTTGGTAGCTGACCATTGGTTAACCCAAATTCGGAAGATCTTTAGGGCTCTTAACATCATCGAAGACGGTATTAGAGTGGGAATTGTGGCCGTTCAACTGGTTGGGGAAGCCGGCGAGTGGTGGGAGTCGGTCTTGGAATCGAGGAAAGACGCAAGGAGAGCGGCGAGGACCGCGGCTCAAGTAGATGAGCCAGACGTTGAGAACTTGACTTGGGCGGAGTTTGAGATGCTCTTTGAGGAGCAATATTTTCCGGAAACGAGTCGGGATCAATTGAGGAATGAATTCGAGAAGCTTGAGCAAGGGGACATGACTGTTTCGGAATATGCGGTAAAATTTCAATCTTTGTCCCGTTTTGCGCCGGAGATGGTGGCAATTGAGGAGAGAAAGTGTAGGAGATTTGAGAGGGGTTTGAGTGACGCCGTGAAGAAGTATGTTGTGGCGCAACGAAAAGGAAAGTTCTCCGAAGTTGTGGAGTGTGCTAGGAGTATTGAGACACCGAGAGAGGTGCTGAAAAATCCTAAGACATGGGAACCGAGACAATCAGTGGGAGGTGTGAGTTCATCGTCGGGAAGTTTTGGTACTCAAGGGAGGAAGAGACAACGGGATCAAATGTCTATTTCTCAAGGTCCGTCAAACTTTAGACCTCCGCCTTCTTCTTCATTTGGAACGAGAGGAGTTACCACTAGGTCTTCGATCACCTGCCACGAATGTGGTCAAGTGGGGCACATCCGTGCTCAGTGTCCGCGGCTGCTGGGGACTTGTTTCACTTGCGGGAAGTCTGGTCACTTCGCTAGGAATTGTCCACGCGGGGATGGAGCTCGTAGTGAGTCAGGATCAGTGCAGCAATCGAGGGGTGGACAGGGTTCTAATCGACAGTCGTTTCGGGGCACTCAGAGACAGCAGCAGTCTCATTTCCGTCAAACCGCTTCGGCTCAGGGATCTCAGGCTGAAAGAGGAGCTAGTTCGTCTACACCTACTCAGGGCTCCGGTCATCGGGGTGGACACGTTCAGGGTCAGACAACTCAGGGAAGAGCTTTTGCCATCACTTCTGCCATTCCACCTCCTGTTACTTCTCAGGCTCCAGAGACTTCGGTAGTGAGGGGTACATTTCTTTTGTTTAACTCCTTTGCTAGAGTATTATTTGATTCGGGAGCATCGCATTCTTTTATTGCCGCATCTTTTGCTCATGCTTTGGAATTGGAAATTGAGAGCATCAATCCTCCGTTGTTTGTTGACACACCTATAGGGGGTAGATCGCCGTTAGATCGTATTTGCCGGGATTGTGAACTTATTATCCGAGATCGTCGTTTTACTTTTGATTTTATCGTGCTGAACATGTCGGGATTCGACCTTATTCTGGGAATGGATTGGTTGTCTACGTTTCACGCCACCATAGATTGTTTTAAGCGTCGAGTCCGTATTTGTCCGTCTGGGGGTGCCTGTTTTGAGTTTTTCGGGGAGCGTCGAGAACCTATTGAACCGTACCTGTGTGAGTCTCGGGGACATGAGTCGATGTATGCACTGTTAGCAAGTTTGACCTTAGATGAGAACGTATCCACGCGTGGGGAGTTACCTCGTGTCGTTTGCGACTATCCGGATGTGTTTCCGACTGAGTTACCTGGTTTACCACCTGAGAGAGAAGTCGAGTTCACCTTTGACTTACTTCCTGGTACCGCACCTATTTCCGTACCTCCTTACCGTTTCGCGCCCGCCGAGTTGAGAGAATTGAAGATTCAATTGCAAGAATTGGAGAACTTGGGGTTTATCCGTCCGAGTACTTCGCCGTGGGGAGCACCAGCCTTGTTTGCTCAAAAGAAGGATGGGACGCTTCGTCTTTGTATTGATTACCGTAAGATGAACCGCGTAACCATAAAGAATAAGTACCCAATGCCTAGAATCGACGATCTATTCGACCAACTTCGAGGTGCCACTTGTTTCTCTAAGATTGACTTGAGGTCCGGTTATCACCAGTTGAGAGCTCGGAGAGAAGACATTCCTAAAACCGCTTTTCGTACCCGGTATGGCCACTATGAGTTCGTCGTTATGCCTTTTGGATTAACTAATGCACCGGCAACTTTCATGGACTTGATGAACCGTATCTTTCGTGCCTATCTCGATCGTTTCGTAGTAGTCTTCGTGGACGACATCCTGATCTATTCGCCTTCAGAGGAGGAACATCAATCTCACCTTTCCATTGTCCTTGAACTTTTGAGAGAACACCATTTGTATGCCAAGCTTAGTAAGTGTGAGTTTTGGTTGTCCGAAGTCAAGTTTTTGGGTCACGTCGTTTCGAATGGTGGGGTGTCCGTTGATCCGGGGAAAGTAGAGTCCGTGATGAATTGGCAGCGACCGAAGAATGTATTTGAGATCCGTAGTTTCTTGGGCTTGGCCGGATACTATCGCCGGTTTGTACTAGATTTCTCTCGCCTAGCAACTCCGTTGACCAAATTGACCCGTAAGGGGACTCGTTTCGTGTGGAGTGACGCATGTGAGACGGCCTTTCAAGAATTGAAGAAGAGATTGACTACCGCGCCGGTTTTGGTTGTACCCGAACGAGGAATTGGTTATTCCGTATATTGTGATGCTTCGAAGGAGGGATTGGGGTGCGTGTTAATGCAATTGGGACGTGTTGTAGCATATGGCTCGCGACAGTTGAAGACTCATGAGCGAAATTACCCTACCCATGACCTAGAACTCGCGGCCGTCGTCTTTGCTTTGAAGAGTTGGCGCCATTATCTTTACGGTGAGAAATTCGAAGTCTTTTCCGATCATAAGAGTTTAAAATACTTGTTCACTCAAAAGGAACTCAATTTGCGACAACGTAGATGGATGGAACATTTAGAGGACTACGACTTTGATTTACAATATCATCCGGGAAAGGCGAATGTGGTAGCAGACGCGCTAAGTAGGAAATCGACCCAACTTGCGAGTTTGGCCGTCCATGAGTGGAAAACGATGAATGACTTAGGCTTGTATGCGTTGCATTTCGAGGAAGTTCGGGAAGGAGTTACATTGTGTAACTTAACCGTTCAATCGACCTTATCGACCCGAGTTATTGAGGCCCAACAACACAACGAGGAGGCCGGAGAGTTTCGTGCCAAGTTTCTTAGTGGCAATGTTCGAGAGGGGTGGATGATTCACGCCGATCAAGGTTTGCGATACAAGGGAAAGTTGTTCGTACCCGTTTCGTGTCGGGAGGAAATTTTGAGAGAATTCCATCACTCACCGTTAGCCGTGCATCCTGGTGGAACGAAAATGTACCACGACTTGCGTAGACAGTTTTGGTGGCCGGGAATGAAGAGAGATGTTGTTATTTTCGTGTCCAAATGCCTTACATGTCAACAAGTCAAAACCGAGCACCAACGACCCGCGGGAGAGTTGCAACCATTACCTGTGGCCGAATGGAAGTGGGAAAAACGTGACAATGGATTTCGTTACCGGATTACCGAGATCGCCGAGGGGGCACGATGCCATTTGGGTGATAGTTGATCGATTGACCAAGTCCGCACATTACTTACCGATTCAAGTTACGGATTCGATTGAGTCGCTTAGTCGTCTTTACATTCGTGAGATTATACGTCTTCATGGAATTCCCGTTTCTATTGTGTCGGACCGAGATCCACGATTTACCGCGCGTTTTTGGCAGAGTCTACAGGCCGCTCTTGGTACAAATCTCTTGTTTAGCACCGCGTATCATCCTCAAACGGATGGGCAATCCGAGAGGACGATTCAAATTCTAGAAGATATGCTTCGGGCTTGCGTTTTGGACTTTCGGGGTAGTTGGGAGGATCATTTACCGTTAGTCGAATTCGCGTACAACAATAGTTACCAATCTAGTATCGAGATGGCACCGTATGAAGCTTTGTATGGGAGACCATGTCGATCACCCGTTTGTTGGACCGAGTTGGGCGAGGCTACATTGGTTGGGCCGGAATTAGTTCAAGAAACTTCCGAGAGCATGAGAGCGATCCGATTACGTCTTCTTGAAGCACAAAGGAGAACCACCGAGCAAGTTAAATTGATTCGCCAACGATTGATAACCGCGCAAAGTAGACACAAGAGTTATGCCGATCGTCGTCGCCGACCTTTAACATTTGAAGTGGGGGATCACGTGTTTTTAAAGGTGTCGCCGCGTCGGGGACTATCTCGTTTTGGGCAAAGGGGCAAGTTATCGCCACGTTTCATCGGGCCGTTTGATATTATCGAGAGGATCGGAGAAGTCGCGTATCGATTGGCGTTACCACCGAGGTTGTCGGGTGTCCACGATGTGTTTCACATATCCATGTTACGGAAGTACGAGCCGGATCCGTCACACGTCCTAGAATGGTCCGAACTTGAGTTAGAAGCCGATGCATCGTATGAGGAAGAGCCAATACGCATTCTTGATTCACGCGAGCAAGTTTTGAGGGGTAAAACCATTCCGTTAGTGCGAGTCTTATGGAGTCATCTCGGAAGGGAAGAGTCGACGTGGGAAAGGGAAGACGAAGTGAGGGAGAAGTATCCGCATTTATTTCCGAGTTAATCGATGTGAGTCTCGAACTTTAACCTTATGACTGTTAACTTATTGGTGGTAATATGTATTGTTTCATGAGCATGATCTATTGGTGCATAAATTTTAGTTGGCTTGCGTTGTAAATTTCGGGACGAAATTTCTTTAAGGAGGGTAGATTGTAGAGACCCGAATAATTTTAATGTTTGAAATATCGATTAATAGTCTAATTGAGAAATTACGGATTTATTTGTGAATAATTGAGTCGAGGACTTAAGTGAGAGAATGGAAGGTTGAGGGGTAAATGTGTGATTTGTAGATTTTGGAGTATATATAGGAGTGTTGGAGTGTAGGGAATCATTTTCCCAAAAACCAAACTCTCGGCCCTCTCTCCCTCCCTCCGCCGGTTCTCTCTCTCTCCTCTCTTCTCACTCAAAACTCACCAAAACACCTCCAAGCTCTCAAGAACCCACCCTCATTTCACCTCCTCTACGCAACCCCGGGCTCGTATCGCTTTGGGTGAGGTTCGGGAAAGAGATCGCGGCAAATTTTGAAAGTTGGGAGCTCGAGCTCGTTCGAGGTGTTGGGTGTCGTTCCTTGGACCGAGGTAGGGATTTCTTTGCTACTTTTATGTGTTGGTAGCTTGTTATGGTGTGTAATCGTGCTTGGAATTGTTGGTATTGGTGTTGTAGTTGAAATTCTGATATCTGCAGAAAAATCTGCTCGAAACCTCTCCGTATCGATACGGGATTCTTGCCGTATCGATACCCGATTAACACAGAGTGGGCTTTGCTGATAAGCATCCTGTATCGATACAGCCATTTTGGCCGTATCGATACCAGTTCATTATGGGCAGTTTTGCCTTCGTTGCTTCTACTTCGATTGCTTTGAACCCCGGACACTTCTAACACCCTTGTAACACCTCATGCACTATCACAAGCTTTTCAATTGACTTCCAATGATTGATTTGTGAATCCTTATTCAATTGACCTCTCGTTAGTAGGATTTCTCTCTAAGTTCATTCGAGTAAACCTTGTTATAATGAGACTTATCGACTGATTGATTGTTTGCGAGTATTTGTGGTATCTCGGTGGTGTAGTCGACACGATGTGAGATGTTGCATGCATGAGTGTGATTATGAGAGAGTCTTAGTTTACGTGTTGGTTAGATTGGAAGTTGTTGAGTCGGGTTTGGTGTAGGGAGTCTCGTAACGCAAGGGGTGGAAATACGGAGACTCTAGTGGACCTCGTAACGCAAGGGGTGGTACCACGATGGTCCGAAGTGTTGGGATTCGCCGTAACTCAAGGGGTGGTAACACGGTGACTCACGGGATGTCATACTGTAACGCGAGGGGTGGAAATACAGTTAGTGGAGGTTGATGTTGTCGAGTCTTGTCGGGATGGTTAGAGGGAATACATTGATCATTGTCATGCTTGATTGGACCTTGTCTTCTCATTCGTTTCCTTTTGCACTTAGCATGTTACTTGCACATAAGTTTAGTAAAGATTTTCCTACTGGGCTCGCATAGCTCAACCCAATCTTTCTTTTCAGGATTCAATGCTGGACAGTGATTTGCATGACTTGAGTGTCTGGACGTGAAAAGGATTTTTGGGAGCTAACTCTGATTTAGTTACATTGTCATCTTTGTAATAGACTTTCTTTTGATAAAGATGAGGTTGTAACTTTATGATTTGTCCGTACAAACAATTGTAATCTATTTGGGGCCGGAGTGCCAAATTTGTTTACTCTTTGAAACAGGGATTTATTTGTAATGTTCTACAGATGGGAACTATTTGGGGTATTTATTATCATATGCGATGGATTTTAGTCGAGAGAGCTTTATTCATTTATGCTGAAAATCCAGGTCGTGACACTTACCACCGTGATACAATAGTAACGATCAAAACCGTTGATTTCGTTATGTTTGTTGAATAAAGTCATTCACGTAAATTTATGGCTCGATCAGGTTTTGGGAGCTTCATCATTGGCACTCAAATTTAATAATAGAATGATATTTTTCATCCGATTAAGTGACCTCTCATTTTTCCACTAAAAATTGAAGGAATTTTGATTTTTTGAATTAAATTTTGTAGAGAAATAATTTAATTTAGACTAATATTTTGAGAGGAAATTGTAGTTGTATTCGAAAATTTGGATATATTACTTACTTTTTGGTGAATTTCTTGGATGAAAATTTTGAGCTAGAACTTCATTTTTAGTTTAAATTATTGAGATATTGTGTAGGGACAAATGAGAATTTGAAAAAATAGTGTGGAGGGAATCGAAAATTAAGATAATATGGTGAAAATTTTAAATTTTGAAAAAATAATGTGGCGGGATTTGAAAATAATTAGTGGTATGGTATTTTGTTGATTAGAACTATCGTTTACTGAACATTTCGATTGAATTTTTTTTATATGACAGGTTGTGGGTAGGAAAACGTTAATTTATGGTGTTGTCATAACAAATTTGGTTATATTACTGAATTTGTGGTATGGTATTTTGCTAATTATAACTATCATTAACTGAACATTCCGATTGAATTTTTTTATACGACACGTTGTGGGTATGAAAACGTCAATTTATAGTGTTGTCATAACAAATTTTGTAACGCCCCAAGCAGACTATTGGCCTAATACCTTGATTTTGATCCGCAAGCCACACCACATGGCCCAAAAGCTTAAGCACAAGGTACTAGTAGTAGCCCACAAGGTTTTTATATGCCCAAGATCATCCATGTAGATTTCCGATGTGGGACGGGGTGTTACAATCTCCCCAACTTTATAGCCTCGCGCCCTCGCGAGAGGTTGAGCACTATAATCACCAATACAAATCAAACCAACAACCAAATCAAACCAAACTCCAAGGCCCAAATGGTCGTGTACATGGATAGCTCTGATACCACCTGTAACGCCCCAAGCAGACTACTGGCCCAATAGCTTGATTTTGATCCGCAAGCCACACCACATGGCCCAAAAGCTTAAGCACAAGGTACTAGTAGTAGCCCACAAGGTTTTTATATGCCCAAGATCATCCATGTAGATTTCCGATGTGGGACGGGGTGTTACAAATTTAGTTATATTACTGAATTTGTGTTATGATATTTTGCTGATTATAACTATCGTTAATTACCATTCTGATTGAATTTTTTTATATGATATGTTGTGGGTATGAAAACATCAATTTATGGTCTTGTCATAACAAATTTGGTTATATTACTAAATTTGTGGTATTTTAAACATGTGTTATTACGGAATATTTTAATTAATTTCCTTTTGTACGAC
Source organism: Rhododendron griersonianum (assembly GCA_018127125.1). Classification (NCBI taxonomy): domain Eukaryota; kingdom Viridiplantae; phylum Streptophyta; class Magnoliopsida; order Ericales; family Ericaceae; genus Rhododendron; species Rhododendron griersonianum. The sequence continues at coordinate 22,696,042 of CM030798.1, forward strand.
ACATTGTGGTAAGAAAACGTTAATTTATGGTATCGTCATAACAATTGTGGTTTGTTATATAATTTGTGGTATTTAAATATGTTTTCTTCTAATACGACACGCTGTGTTAAGAAAATGACAATTTTAGGTGTTGTCATAACAATTGTAGTTATTTTATAAAATTTGTGGCATTTTACAAATATTTTTGGCTTGGGTATAATAATTGTTGATTCTGGTACGACATATTTTGATTTTGTTACGGAATATCATACGAGTAAAAAAAATTTGGTACGACTCATTGTGGTAAGATAATGCCAATTTATGGTGTTGTTATAACATTTGTGGGTAGCATTATTTAATTTTTGATAATGTACGCATGTATTTGGTTAGGGTACAAGTATTATGGATTTCGGTACGAATAATTATGGTTACATAATAATAATATTTTATAATTATGGGTAACCTGCTAATGACCTGTTCAACAAGTAAATTTTAAAGTACAAGTCGTAACTAGAATCATAAATATGCATTAGAAAACCAAAAATCGGCATAATGAAAATCACAAATTGTCATAATTTAGACATACGGTATACTCTGTGTACCATAGCTTCTCCCCGTTTAAATTCACATATAAAAAGACAACAAGGGGAGCAAATTGCAAAAAAAAAGTAGAACGTGAAATCAGTTCACTCTTCCTTATGTTTTAAGTTTTGATTTGTTTATCACCTATCAAAAATTAAAGTAGTATGTCATTCCACAAGTATGATTGTGTGGGGTGGTGGATTATTAATATACATTTATTGTGTTGTTACGTTTATCAGGCGGCCCTGTCCAAACATATGTTGTATATCCATAATACCGTATCGCTCTTCTTTGTGTTTGGGACACTATGTAGCGGTACCTCCAATAGATTTTAAGAAAATTCACCATATTGGACCTTAGATACATGCAAATTATCTAATATAATATTCCTCAATGATCTTAGCACTTCACTTCGTGTTTTCACACAAATAATCCAAGTCGTTTAGTAATTTTAGAATAACCTTTTGGGGGGACTCAAGAAAAAAAAAAACTCAATCAAAATACCTATGAGTGCTTAATCCCATCTTCCGATTTTTTGTTCAGAATTCAAAATTTTGAATTCTTAATGAATTTTGAAGGAAATTTAAACAATTGGATCAAGTACCTATGGTTATCCAATTAATTTTAAAATTAACTAACAATTCGAATAATTTTTTTTTTAGTATCCACACATCCATGTGCACACATTCGGATTGAAAAAAAATCATGTAGTGCAAGTAGGGCTGAGCATTAAACTGGCCAATTCGCAAGTCCGACCCAACCCGAAGGGTTTCGGGCGGCTTCGAGTCTTCGACCAAGTAGATCGGATGGTTACAATTTGAAATCTGTGAAAAAATTGGATTTCAGGTCGGTGTTCAGGTCAGCATCCAATGTACCCGACAAACTCGACCCGACCCAAACCCCAAACCCTTCCACTTCAAGATTTGAGCATCGCCTCCACCGTCTCTCTCTCGCGCGCTCGGCGTCCACCGTCCGACCTCGGAATCAGTAAACCTCTAAAGTTTGAACCCACAGATGCCTTGCTCTCTCTCTTTCAATTTTTTTTTTTGGTTTTTGCGATTATGTGTTTGGCCGAGATGTGAGTTTTGATTTATTCTGACTTTTGAGATTTGTTTGGCCCAATCCAACCCGACCAAAATATTTGGTTTTTCGGGCGATTTTTACAACACCTCGGTTTGGTTACGGGTCCTGACATGTACTACCCAACCTAGTCGGGTCGGGTGATGGGTTCGGGCCAAACCCAACCCACACCAACCCATGCACACCCCTAAGTGCAACACCCTGCAGGGCACACACGGACCGTCGATCTCGGTAATGAACGGTTGAGATATGGTTTTTAATTTTGACCAGCAAGAAATAATTTTTACCGGTCAAAATTGATTTTTTAATTTGACCGTTGATTGATGAGATCGATGGTTGTGCGCTACACTGCAACCCCTGTAGGGCAAAGCACCCTATAGGATCCCGAATCCCACAATCGGTATGCATAGTTAATTACTTAATTGTAAATCGAAGGGTAATAATGTCATTTACTTTAGACAAGAATGGTCTTTTAAAAGTAGTGTGAAGTAGTTGTTAGAGCATCTCCACTCCTTACTCAAACTTACATTTGAGTAAAAATCACCCAAAACCCTCCTCCACTCCTTACCCAAACCTATACCAAATTTGAGTTTTACTCAAATTTAGAATCAAATTTGGTTAAACTTTAAACCCTTACTCAAAATTTTGAAGGCAAATTTCACACCTTTAAATTTACAATATTGCCATTAATAAAGTTTTTACTTAAATTTGTGCATATTTGTGATTGGATTTGAGTTTACCCATTGGAACACATAATACCAAATCAAATTTTTACTCAAATTTGGGTAAAAATTTGAGTAAGGAGTGAAGATGCTCTTATACAATAATTGTAACGCCCCCAATTTCCGGGTACGTTAAAAGGACAATTTTATTGAATTTCTAAATAGAGTCTGGCTCATTATTACATCATAACTCCCACAAGAGTGCTTTCATTACATAAGGGAAGGAAAATCTATGGTTCCTATCTACGGCTCCGCCTGCTCCTCCATCCTAGCCAGCTCATCGGCTCCGAAAGCCTCCAAGATGTACTGTTCACCTTGATCATCTACAAAGTCTGACACATTATACCAGCGTCGCCACCGATATAATATGTCAGGGTCACCAAAGGTAACACCATGAGCTACAAAAGCTCAGCAGAATAATCCCATACCCGCTAACCCATAACTTACAAATAATGAATCATACAGATAACGTTATCTACATAGGACATGCTTATCTAATAAAACAGTTAACAATGACACATCCACATTCACTATTAACTATCGTTGGTGTTCGTGACTTTTCTGAGTTTCTCCTACGCGACTCGTCGTAGACCGTGTCACCAATTTCCACTTTCTTAACCAAATCAACGTTTCAAAAACAAATCCGCTTTTATCACACCCAACCTCGGTTCCGCCGTTCCGGGTTCCCGAGTATCCTCACAATGGTTCCGCCGCACCGGGTTCCCATTGGCACATATTAGCATTGGCTCCTCTCCACGGATAACCAAGCCACACACCCAACCTCGGTTCCGCCGTTCCGGTCTCCCGAGTATCCTCACAATGGTTCCGCCGTCCCGGGTTCCCATTGGCACACACACACACACACACACAACTCACATAATGACCACCACATCTGGTCATTATGTAGTTTCAAAAATATTTTACCAAATCAACGCCTTTAAACATACCCTAGGTGTCATGTTTCTAACTTTCTCGGTTCTCGTATGCATAGACTCCGCGGTAGGACTTTTCTCATAAGTAACCATAAATCATTCATTGTAATCTTGAAACTAAACTAGCAAGATCATCCAACTCTATATTAGATAGCATGCTCATATTACCACATCATCATACTTAACATTTAACACACAAGATAAAGCATAGTGCCACATGGATGGACACCTTTGGAGTGGAAAGCCACTTATGCTTTATTAAACACCAAATCAGTTAATTCTAATAATCACGTATACATACTCATAACCATCTTAAGATCAAAATACGAATACTTCTTATCAAGTAAATATTTCGAAAATCCGTTCTTTCCTCCTTTTAAGGAAGTTCAAAACAAAACATGTTTATTCGGAAAATAAGGTTGATATTTTCAACATACTCCCCTTCCTTTTCATTTCTTTTAGTAAAACACTTTTCAAATTCTCATGCATTTCAAGCAATACAAGTAATATACACACTTCTAATTATAGTAAGGATAATCTACAAGATCGTATTTTCGTTTCAAGATTTTAATAAAACGAGCTTGCTAGTTATTTCTAATACTTTAACTTGCCTTATCATAAGCAAACATAACTAAATTTATACTAGGGAAAATGAGTAGAGATTAATCTACCTTGATCCGAAACTAGTCGGGGCCAAATAAGCTAGTTGGAAAATCCCACGGGTGGTGAAACTCGCAAATTCGGACCAAACTTTGGATGGCAGTAACTTGGTCAATATTTGGCCGAATATGATCGTTCTTGGGTCGAAATCGAAGTTCTAGAAGTGCTCAACAACTTTTGTGAAGGAAATTGATCCTAGAAACCACTTTAGGTAGGAGAAAAATGGTGATAAAGCAAGAGACAGTAAGCTGTCTGGAAATGGAAATCCGAGATTTTCACTGAACTTCGGATGTCAATAAACAGTTTTTGCTAGGAACCAACTAAAAAAGGCTTATTACCTTTTTGGTCCCCTAAGTATTGACTGCATCTAAATTTAGTCGCTAAACATTGCTGACATTTAATCTCAAACGTACAAATTAAATGTGCCAATCAAGTCCCCAAGGCTAACGTTATTAGACCAAACAATTAAAATGAGGTACATTTAATGTATTTTGCCCCTCTTTTGTTTTTCCCTCTCTATTTTGAAAAACTTTTTTTGAGAATATCTTTCAAAAACTGTTTTAATATAAAATAAAGTTTTGAAAACAATTTTTTGACAAAAAAAAGGTTGTAAAAAACTGATTTCACAACTTTATTTTTTCAAGAAACAGTTTTCCAAAATGAATCTTGTAAAAATTGTTTTTTTATATTATGAAGCATATTTTTGAAAATTAAATAAAAAATGTTTTGAAAAAAATATTTTTAAAAAGTTCTTTAAAATATATTTTTTAAGTATTTCTCTCTCTCTCTCTCTCTCTCTCTCTCTCTCTCTCTATTTTGATGTGGGATGCACTTGGAATCCTACACAAATGATGCGAGCCGTCCATTAATTTGAACATAACTTTTCAAGTAGACCATTATCAAAACAATTGAAAACTAGTTTATTTTTTCAAAGATCTATTTTGTAAAAAATAGTTTCAACAACTAATTTTATAAAAACTAATTTTTTTTCAAAACACTTCATTTTCAGAACAATTTTTTGAAAAAAAATATTTTTTCTAAAAACTATTTATAAAATATGTTTATCAAAATTATTTTGGAAAACCATTGTTTGGAAAAAAAAATTTTTGGAAAGGAGATTTTATAAAACCTTTTTTTTGTCAAAAAGTATTTTCAAAATTTTATTTTAAAAATAGTTTTTGAAAAAAAAATTCAAGAGAGAGAGAGAGAAAGAGAGAACGGGGGCAAAATACCATAAATGTCCATCATTTTACCAGTTTGGGCTAACGATGTAAGTTTCGGGGACTTGATTCGTACACATTTTGGGAAAATGTCAGCAAAGTTTACAATAACGACTAAATTAGGACACAATTAATACTTTCAGAACCAAAAAGATTAACAAGCCGACTAAAAAGCCACGAAAAGGAACCAACATCATTAGTTCGAGCACAACATACATTTCAATTGGTAAAACATTGTTACCTACTTCAATCTAGTTTGACAAATTTCTTATAGCTAACGTTACCTAACGATTACGGCGCCCAAACATAGATTCGTCAATGTCACAAATGTAGACCACTAGACCATTGAAAGGCATTGCGTAAATGACGAAACAGTTTTTGCTAGGAACCAACTAAAAAAGGCTTATTACTTTTTTGGTCCCCTAAGTATTGACTGCATCTAAATTTAGTAGCTAAACATTGCTGACATTTAATCTCAAACGTACAAATTAAATGTGCCAATAAAGTCCCCAAGGCTAACATTATTAGACCAAACAATTAAAATGAGGTACATTTAATGTATTTTGCCCCTCTTTTGTTTTTCCCTCTCTATTTTGAAAAACTTTTTTCGAGAATATCTTTAAAAAACCGTTTTATTTTAAAATAAAGTTTTCAAAACAATTTTTTGACAAAAAAAAGGTTGTAAAAAACTGATTTCACAACTTTATTTTTTCAAGAAACAGTTTTCCAAAATGAATCTTGTAAAAATTGTTTTTTTATATTATGAAGCATATTTTTGAAAATTAAATAAAAAATATTTTGAAAAAAATATTTTTAAAAAGTTCATTAAAATATATTTTTTAAGTGTTTCTCTTTCTCTCTCTCTCTCTCTCTCTCTCTCTATTTTGATGTGGGATGCACTTTGGAATCCCACACAAATGATGCGAGCCGTCCATTAATTCGAACATAACTTTTCAAGTAGACCATTATCAAAAAAATTGAAAAACTAGTTTATTTTTTCAAAAGATCTATTTTGTAAAAAATGGTTTCAAAAACTAATTTTATAAAATCTAATTTTTTTTCAAAAACACTTTTCAGAACAATTTTTGAAAAAAAAATATTTTTTCTAAAAACTATTTATAAAATATGTTTATCAAAATTATTTTGGAAAATCATTTTTTGGAAAAACCAATTTTGGAAAGGAGATTTTACAAAACCTTTTTTTGTCAAAAAAAAATTTTCAAAATTTTATATGAAAAATAGTTTTTGAAAAAAAAATTCAAGAGAGAGAGAGAGAGAGAAAGAGAGAACGGGGGCAAAATACCATAAATGCCCATCATTTTACCAGTTTGGGCTAACGATGTATGTTTCGGGGACTTGATTCGTACACATTTTGGGAAAATGTCTGCAAAGTTTACAATAACGACTAAATTAGGACACAATTAATACTTTCAGAATCAAAAAGATTAACAAGCCGACTAAAAAGCCACGAAAAGGAACCAACATCATTAGTTCGAGCACAACATACATTTCAATTGGTAAAACATTGTTACCTACTTCAATCTCGTTTGACAAATTTCTCATAGCTAACGTTACCTAACGATTACGGCGCCCAAACATAGATTCATCAATGTCACAAATGTAGACCACTAGACCATTGAAAGGCATTGCGTAAATGACGAAACAGTTTTTGCTAGGAACCAACTAAAAAGGCTTATTACCTTTTTGGTCCCCTAAATATTGAATGCATCTAAATTTAGTCGCTAAACATTGCTGACATTTAATCTCAAACGTACAAATTAAATGTGCCAATAAAGTCCCCAAGGCTAACGTTATTAGACCAAACAATTAAAATGAGGTACATTTAATGTATTTTGCCCCTCTTTTGTTTTTCCCTCTCTATTTTGAAAAACTTTTTTCGAGAATATCTTTCAAAAACCGTTTTATTTTAAAATAAAGATTTGAAAACAATTTTTTGACAAAAAAAAGGTTGTAAAAAACTGATTTCACAACTTTATTTTTTCAAGAAACAGTTTTCCAAAATGAATCTTGTAAAAATTGTTTTTTTATATTACCAAGCATATTTTTGAAAATTAAATAAAAAATGTTTTGAAAAAAATATTTTTAAAAAGTTCTATAAAATATATTTTTTAAGTATTTCTCTCTCTCTCTCTCTCTCTCTCTCTCTCTCTCTCTCTCTATTTTGATGTGGGATGCACTTGGAATTAGGGCTGCAAACGAACCGAGGCGCTCGCGAGCAGCTCGCGGCTCGTTAATAGCTCGTTCAAGCTCGACTCGAAGGGTAAACGAACGAACTCGAGCTGAATTTTTGAACTCATTTTATAAACGAGCCGAGCTCGAGCTTGCCAAAGCTCGGCTCGAGCTGGCTCGCGAGCCGTGTGTGTGTGTGTATATATATATATATATGTGTGTGTGTGTGTTTCAAATAATTTTTATTTAAAATTAGTCCTAGTATTAGTTGCAACCATCAATGCGGTGCTGGAAGTCTTTCACGAATGGGAAGACGAGGACACGTGGGAAAAAGCAACCCACTAGTTAGCTTTATAGAAACAAGAAGGCCCTCCTAAGCTTGTTTTTCCGATGTGGGAGAAGTGAACAACAAAGCCAAAGTGTTTTTTCACTTGTTTTCTAGTCCCACATCGGGTACTTACAGAGTGAATCCATGTAGAGCACATTATAAATAGAGGGAGAACCCAAGCTTTTACATCCGTTCTGCTTCTGGCTTTATTTACCGAGCCAATACGAGTCGAGCTCGAGCCAATAGAAATATACTCGAGCCGAGCTCGAGCTGAAAAATTCGAGCTCGATTCGAGCTCGAGCCAGTGCTTTTTGAGGCGAGCCGAGCCTGAACATGTTAAAACTCGGCTCGGCTCGATTGCAGCCCTACTTGGAATCCCACACAAATGATGCGAGTCGTCAATTAATTTGAACATAACTTTTCAAGTAGACCATTATCAAAACAATTGAAAAACTAGTTTATTTTTTCAAAAGATCTATTTTGTAAAAAATAGTTTCAAAAACTAATTTTTTTTCAAAACACTTCTTTTTCAGAACAATTTTGTGAAAAAAAATATTTTTTCTAAAAACTATTTATAAAATATGTTTATCAAAATTATTTTGGAAAACCATTGTTTGGAAAAACAAATTTTGGAAAGGAGATTTTATAAAACCTTTTTTTTTGTCAAAAAATATTTTCAAAATTTTATTTTAAAAATAGTTTTTGAAAAAAAAATTCAAGAGAGAGAGAGAGAAAGAGAGAACGGGGGCAAAATACCATAAATGCCCATCATTTCACCAGTTTGGGCTAACGATGTAAGTTTAGGGGACTTGATTCGTACACATTTTGGGAAAATGTCAGCAAAGTTTACAATAACGACTAAATTTGGACACAATTAATACTTTCAGAACCAAAAAGATTAACAAGCCGACTAAAAAGCCACGAAAAGGAACCAACATCATTAGTTCGAGCACAACATACATTTCAATTGGTAAAACATTGTTACCTACTTCAATCTCGTTTGACAAATTTCTCATAGCTAACGTTACCTAACGATTACGGCGCCCAAACATAGATTCATCAATGTCACAAATGTAGACCACTAGACCATTGAAAGGCATTGCGTAAATGACGAAACAGTTTTTGCTAGGAACCAACTAAAAAAGGCTTATTACCTTTAAGGTCCCCTAAGTATTGATTGCATCTAAATTTAGTCGCTAAACATTGCTGACATTTAATCTCAAACGTACAAATTAAATGTGCCAATCAAGTCCCCAAGGCTAACGTTATTAGACCAAACAATTAAAATGAGGTACATGTAATGTATTTTGCCCCTCTTTTGTTTTTCCCTCTCTATTTTGAAAAACTTTTTTTGAGAATATCTTTCAAAAACCGTTTTATTTTAAAATAAAGTTTTAAAAACAATTTTTTGACAAAAAAAAGGTTGTAAAAAACTGCTTTCACAACTTTATTTTTTCAAGAAACATTTTTCCAAAATGAATCTTGTAAAAATTGTTTTATTATATTACGAAGCATATTTTTGAAAATTAAATAAAAAATGTTTTGAAAAAAATATTTTTAAAAAGTTCATTAAAATATATTTTTTAAGTATTTCTCTCTCTCTCTCTCTCTCTCTCCCTCTCTCTCTATTTTGACGTGGGATGCACTTGGAATCCTACACAAATGATGCGAGCCGTCCATTAATTTGAACATAACTTTTCAAGTAGACCATTATCAAAACAATTGAAAAACTAGTTTATTTTATCAAAAGATCTATTTTGTAAAAAATAGTTTCAAAAACTAATTTTTTAAAACTAATTTTTTTTCAAAACACTTCTTTTTCAGAACAATTTTTTGAAAAAAAATATTTTTTCTAAAAACTATTTATAAAATATGTTTATCAAAATTATTTTGGAAAACCATTGTTTGGAAAAACAAATTTTGGAAAGGAGATTTTATAATACCTTTTTTTTGTCAAAAAGTATTTCCAAAATTTTATTTGAAAAAGAGTTTTTGAAAAAAAAATTCAAGAGAGAGAGAGAGAGAAAGAGAGAACGGGGGCGAAATACCATAAATGCCCATCATTTTACAAGTTTGGGCTAACGAGGTAAGTTTTGGGGACTTGATTCGTACACATTTTCGGAAAATGTCTGCAAAGTTTACAATAACGACTAAATTAGGACACAATTAATACTTTCAGAATCAAAAAGATTAACAAGCCGACTAAAAAGCCACGAAAAGGAACCAGCATCATTAGTTCGAGCACAACATACATTTCAATTGGTAAAACATTGTTACCTACTTCAATCTCGTTTGACAAATTTCTCATAGCTAACGTTAACTAATGATTACGGCGCCCAAACTTAGATTCATCAATGTCACAAATGTAGACCACTAGACCATTGAAAGGCATTGCGTAAATGACGAAACAGTTTTTGCTAGGAACCAACTAAAAAAGGCTTATTACCTTTAAGGTCCCCTAAGTATTGATTGCATCTAAATTTAGTCGCTAAACATTGCTGACATTTAATCTCAAACGTACAAATTAAATGTGCCAATCAAGTCCCCAAGGCTAACGTTATTAGACCAAACAATTAAAATGAGGTACATGTAATGTATTTTGCCCCTCTTTTGTTTTTCCCTCTCTATTTTGAAAAACTTTTTTTGAGAATATCTTTCAAAAACCGTTTTATTTTAAAATAAAATTTTGAAAACAATTTTTTGACAAAAAAAAGGTTGTAAAAAACTGATTTCACAACTTTATTTTTTCAAGAAACATTTTTCCAAAATGAATCTTGTAAAAATTGTTTTTTTATATTACGAAGCATATTTTTGAAAATTAAATAAAAATTGTTTTGAAAAAAATATTTTTAAAAAGTTCTTTAAAATATATTTTTTAAGTATTTCTCTCTCTCTCTCTCTATATATATATTTTGATGTGGGATGCACTTGGAATCCTACACAAATGATGCGAGCCGTCCATTAATTTGAACATAACTTTTCAAGTTGACCATTATCAAAACAATTGAAAAACTAGTTTATTTTATCAAAAGATCTATTTTGTTAAAAATAATTTCAAAAACTAATTTTTTAAAACTAATTTTTTTTCAAAACACTTCTTTTTCAGAACAATTTTGTGAAAAAAAACATTTTTTCTAAAAACTATTTATAAAATATGTTTATCAAAATTATTTTGGAAAACCATTGTTTGGAAAAACAAATTTTGGAAAGGAGATTTTAAAATACCTTTTTTTTTGTCAAAATGTATTTCCAAAATTTTATTTGAAAAAGAGTTTTTGAAAAAAAAATTCAACAGAGAGAGAGAGAAAGAGAGAACGGGGGCAAAATACCATAAATGCCCATCATTTTACCAGTTTGGGCTAACGATGTAAGTTTTGGGGACTTGATTCGTACACATTTTCGGAAAATGTCTGCAAAGTTTACAATAACGACTAAATTAGGACACAATTAATTCTTTCAGAATCAAAAAGATTAACAAGCCGACTAAAAAGCCACGAAAATGAACCAGCATCATTAGTTCGAGCACAACATACATTTCAATTGGTAAAACATTGTTACCCAATTCAATCTCGTTTGACAAATTTCTCATAGCTAACGTTACCTAATGATTATGGCGCCCAAACCTAGATTCATCAATGTCACAAATGTAGACCACTAGACCATTGAAAGGCATTGCGTAAATGACGAAACAGTTTTTGCGAGGAACCAACTAAAAAAGGCTTATTACCTTTAAGGTCCCCTAAGTATTGATTGCATCTAAATTTAGTCGCTAAATATTGCTGACATTTAATCTCAAACGTACAAATTAAATGAGCCAATCAAGTCCCCAAGGCTAACGTTATTGGACCAAACAATTAAAATGAGGTACATTTAATGTATTTTGTCCCTCTTTTGTTTTTCCCTCTCTATTTTGAAAAACTTTTTTTGAGAATATCTTTCAAAAACCGTTTTATTTTAAAATAAAGTTTTGAAAACAATTTTTTGACAAAAAAAGGTTGTAAAAAACTGATTTCACAACTTTATTTTTTGAAGAAACAGTTTTCCAAAATGAATCTTGTAAAAATTGTTTTTTTATATCACGAAGCATATTTTTGAAAATTAAATAAAAAAAATTTTGTAAAAAATATTTTTAAAAAGTTCTTTAAAATATATATTTTAAGTATTTCTCACTCTCTCTCTCTCTCTATTTTGATGTGGGATGCACTTTGGAATCCCACAGAAATGATGCGACCCATCCATTAATTTGTACATAACTTTTCAAGTAGACCATTATCAAAAAAATTGAAAAACTAGTTTATTTTTTCAAAAGATCTATTTTGTAAAAAATAGTTTCAAAAACTAATTTTATAAAAACTAATTTTTTTCAAAACACTTCTTTTTCAGAACAAAAAAAAACTATTTAAAAAATATGTTTATCAAAATTATTTTGGAAAACCATTTTTTGGAAAAACAAATTTTGGAAAGGAGATTTTATAAAACCTTTTTTTGTCGAAATTTTTTTTAAAAAAATACTTTTTGAAAAAAAAATTCAAGGGAGAGAGTGAGAAAGAGAGAACTGGGGCGAAATACCATAAATGCCCTTCATTTTACCAGTTTGGGCTAACGATTTAAGTTTCGGGGACTTGATTCGTACACATTTTGGGAAAATGTCAGCAATGTTTACAATAACGACTAAATTAAGACACGATTAATACTTTCAGAACCAAAAAGATTAACAAGGCGACTAAAAAGCCACGAAAAGGAACCAGCATCATTAGTTCGAGCACAACATACATTTCAATTGGTAAAACATTGTTACCTATTTCAATCTCGTTTGACAAATTTCTCATAGCTAACGTTACCTAATGATTACGGCGCCCAAACCTAGATTCATCAATGTCACAAATGTAGACCTTTAGACCATTGAAAGGCATTGCGTAAATGACGAAACAGTTTTTGCTAGGAACCAACTAAAAAAGGCTTATTACCTTTAAGGTCCCCTAAGTATTGATTGCATCTAAATTTAGTCGCTAAACATTGCTGACATTTAATCTCAAACGTACAAATTAAATGTGCCAATCAAGTCCCCAAGGCTATTGTTATTAGACCAAACAATTAAAATGAGGTACGTCTAATGTATTTTGCCCCTCTTTTGTTTTTCCCTCTCTATTTTGAAAAACTTTTTTTGAGAATATCTTTCAAAAACCGTTTTATTTTAAAATAAAGTTTTGAAAACAATTTTTTGACAAAAAAACTGATTTCACAACTTTATTTTTTGATAAAACATTTTTCCAAAATGAATCTTGTAAAATTTGTTTTTTTATATTACGAAGCATATTTTTGAAAATTAAATAAAAAATGTTTTGAAAAAAATATTTTTAAAAAGTTCTTTAAAATATATTTTTTAAGTATTTCTCTCTCTCTCTCTCTCTCTCTCTCTCTATTTTGATGTGGGATGCACTTGGAATCCTACACAAATGATGCGAGCCGTCCATTAATTTGAACATAACTTTTCAAGTAGACCATTATCAAAACAATTGAAAAACTAGTTTATTTTGTCAAAAGATCTATTTTGTAAGAAATAGTTTCAAAAACTAATTTTATAAAAACTAACTTTTTTTCAAAACACTTCTTTTTCAGAACAATTTTGTGAAAAACTAAAAACTATTTATAAAATATGTTTATCAAAATTATTTTGGAAAACCATTGTTTGGAAAAACAAATTTTGGAAAGGAGATTTTATAATACCTTTTTTTCGTCAAAATGTGTTTCCAAAATTTTATTTGAAAAAGAGTTTTTGAAAAAAAAATTCAAGAGAGAGAGATAGAAAGAGAGAACGGGGGCAAAATACCATAAATGCCCATCATTTTACCAGTTTGGGCTAACGATGTAAGTTTCGGGGACTTGATTCGTACACATTTTGGGAAAATGTCTGCAAAGTTTACAATAACGACTAAATTAGGACACAATTAATACTTTCAGAATCAAAAAGATTAACAAGCCGACTAAAAAGCCATGAAAAGGAACCAGCATCATTAGTTCGAGCACAACGTACATTTCAATTGGTAAAACATTGTTACGCACTTCAATCTCATTTGACAAATTTCTCATAGCTAACGTTACCTAATGATTACGGCGCCCAAACCTAGATTCATCAATGTCTCAAATGTAGACCACTAGACCATTGAAAGGCATTGCGTAAATGACGAAACAGTTTTTGCTAGGAACCAACTAAAAAAGGCTTATTACCTTTAAGGTCCCCTAAGTATTGATTGCATCTAAATTTAGTCGCTAAACATTGCTGACATTTAATATCAAACGTACAAATTAAATGTGCCAATCAAGTCCCCAAGGCTAACGTTATTAGATCAAACAATTAAAATGAGGTACATTTAATGTATTTTGCCCCTCTTTTGTTTTTCCCTCTCTATTTTGAAATTTTTTTTTGATAATATCTTTCAAAAACCGTTTTATTTTAAAATAAAGTTTTGAAAACAATTTTTTGACAAAAAAAAAGGTTGTAAAAAACTGATTTCACAACTTTATTTTTTCAAGAAACAGTTTTCCAAAATGAATCTTGTAAAAATTGTTTTTTTATATCACGAAGCATATTTTTGAAAATTAAATAAAAAAATTTTTGAAAAAAATATTTTTAAAAAGTTCTTTAAAATATATATTTTAAGTATTTCTCTCTCTCTCTCTCTCTCTCTCTCTCTCTCTCTCTCTCTCTATTTTGATGTGGGATGCACTTTGGAATCCCACAGAAATGATGCGAGCCATCCATTAATTTGTACATAACTTTTCAAGTAGACCATTATCAAAAAAATTGAAAAACTAGTTTATTTTTTCAAAAGATCTATTTTGTAAAAAATAGTTTCAAAAACTAATTTTATAAAAACTAATTTTTTTCAAAACACTTCTTTTTCAGAACAAAAAAAAACTATTTAAAAAATATGTTTATCAAAATTATTTTGGAAAACCATTTTTTGGAAAAACAAATTTTGGAAAGGAGATTTTATAAAACCTTTTTTTGTCGAAATTTTTTTTTAAATTTTTTTTTAAAAAAATACTTTTTGAAAAAAAAATTCAAGAGAGAGAGTGAGAAAGAGAGAACTGGGGCGAAATACCATAAATGCCCATCATTTTACCAGTTTGGGCTAACGATGTAAGTTTCGGGGACTTGATTCGTACACATTTTGGGAAAATGTCAGCAATATTTACAATAACGACTAAATTAAGACACGATTAATACTTTCAGAACCAAAAAGATTAACAAGCCGACTAAAAAGCCACGAAAAGGAACCAGCATCATTAGTTCGAGCACAACATACATTTCAATTGGTAAAACATTGTTACCTACTTCAATCTCGTTTGACAAATTTCTCATAGCTAACATTACCTAATGATTACGGCGCCCAAACCTAGATTCATCAATGTCACAAATGTAGACCTTTAGACCATTGAAAGGCATTGCGTAAATGACGAAACAGTTTTTGCTAGGAACCAACTAAAAAAGGCTTATTACCTTTAAGGTCCCCTAAGTATTGATTGCATCTAAATTTAGTCGCTAAACATTGCTGACATTTAATCTCAAACGTACAAATTAAATGTGCCAATCAAGTCCCCAAGGCTATTGTTATTAGACCAAACAATTAAAATGAGGTACGTCTAATGTATTTTGCCCCTCTTTTGTTTTTCCCTCTCTATTTTGAAAAACTTTTTTTGAGAATATCTTTCAAAAACCGTTTTATTTTAAAATAAAGTTTTGAAAACAATTTTTTGACAAAAAAACTGATTTCACAACTTTATTTTTTGATAAAACATTTTTCCAAAATGAATCTTGTAAAATTTGTTTTTTTATATTACGAAGCATATTTTTGAAAATTAAATAAAAAATGTTTTGAAAAAAATATTTTTAAAAAGTTCTTTAAAATATATTTTTTAAGTATTTCTCTCTCTCTCTCTCTCTATTTTGATGTGGGATGCACTTGGAATCCTACACAAATGATGCGAGCCGTCCATTAATTTGAACATAACTTTTCAAGTAGACCATTATCAAAACAATTGAAAAACTAGTTTATTTTATCAAAAGATCTATTTTGTAAGAAATAGTTTCAAAAATTAATTTTATATAAACTAACTTTTTTTCAAAACACTTCTTTTTCAGAACAATTTTGTGAAAAACTAAAAACTATTTATAAAATATGTTTATCAAAATTATTTTGGAAAACCATTGTTTGGAAAAACAAATTTTGGAAAGGAGATTTTATAATACCTTTTTTTCGTCAAAATGTGTTTCCAAAATTTTATTTGAAAAAGAGTTTTTGAAAAAAAAATTCAAGAGAGAGAGAGAGAAAGAGAGAACGGGGGCAAATACCATAAATGCCCATCATTTTACCAGTTTGGGCTAACGATGTAAGTTTCGGGGACTTGATTCGTACACATTTTGGGAAAATGTCTGCAAAGTTTACAATAACGACTAAATTAGGACACAATTAATACTTTCAGAATCAAAAAGATTAACAAGCCGACTAAAAAGCCATGAAAAGGAACCAGCATCATTAGTTCGAGCACAACGTACATTTCAATTGGTAAAACATTGTTACGCACTTCAATCTCATTTGACAAATTTCTCATAGCTAACGTTACCTAATGATTACGGCGCCCAAATCTAGATTCATCAATGTCTCAAATGTAGACCACTAGACCATTGAAAGGCATTGCGTAAATGACGAAACAGTTTTTGCTAGGAACCAACTAAAAAAGGCTTATTACCTTTAAGGTCCCCTAAGTATTGATTGCATCTAAATTTAGTCGCTAAACATTGCTGACATTTAATCTCAAACGTACAAATTAAATGTGCCAATCAAGTCCCCAAGGCTAACGTTATTAGATCAAACAATTAAAATGAGGTACATTTAATGTATTTTGCCCCTCTTTTGTTTTTCCCTCTCTATTTTGAAATTTTTTTTTGATAATATCTTTCAAAAACCGTTTTATTTTAAAATAAAGTTTTGAAAACAATTTTTTGACAAAAAAAAAGGTTGTAAAAAACTGATTTCACAACTTTATTTTTTCAAGAAACAGTTTTCCAAAATGAATCTTGTAAAAATTGTTTTTTTATATCACGAAGCATATTTTTGAAAATTAAATAAAAAAATTTTTGAAAAAAATATTTTTAAAAAGTTCTTTAAAATATATTTTTTAAGTATTTCTCTTTCTCTCTCTCTCTCTCTCTCTCTCTCTCTATTTTGATGTGGGATGCACTTTGGAATCCCACACAAATGATGCAAGCCATCCATTAATTTGTACATAACTTTTCAAGTAGACCATTATCAAAAAAATTGAAAAACTATTTTATTTTTTCAAAAGATCTATTTTGTAAAAAATAGTTTCAAAAACTAATTTTATAAAAACTAATTTTTTTCAAAACACTTCTTTTTCAGAACAAAAAAAAACTATTTATAAAATATGTTTATCAAAATTATTTTGGAAAACCATTTTTTGGAAAAACAAATTTTGGAAAGGAGATTTTATAAAACCTTTTTTTGTCGAAATTTTTTTTTAAATTTTTTTAAAAAAAAATACTTTTTGAAAAAAAAATTCAAGAGAGAGAGAGAGAAAGAGAGAACGGGGGCAAAATACCATAAATGCCCATCATTTTACCAGTTTGGGCTAACGATGTAAGTTTTGGGGACTTGATTCGTACACATTTTGGGAAAATGTCTGCAAAGTTTACAATAACGACTAAATTAGGACACAATTAATACTTTTAGAATCAAAAAGATTAACAAGCCGACTAAAAAGCCACGAAAAGGAACCAGCATCATTAGTTCGAGCACAACATACATTTCAATTGGTAAAACATTGTTACCTACTTCAATCTCGTTTGACAAATTTCTCATAGCTAACGTTACCTAATGATTACGGCGCCCAAACCTAGATTCATCAATGTCACAAATGTAGACCACTAGACCATTGAAAGGCATTGCGTAAATGACGAAACGGTTTTTGCTAGGAACCAACTAAAAAAGGCTTATTACCTTTAAGGTCCCCTAAGTATTGACTGCATCTAAATTTAGTCGCTAAACATTGCTGACATTTAATCTCAAACGTACAAATTAAATGTGCCAATCAAGTCCCCAAGGCTAACGTTATTGGACCAAACAATTAAAATGAGGTACATTTAATGTATTTTGCCCCTCTTTTGTTTTTCCCTCTCTATTTTGAAAAACTTTTTTCGAGAGTATCTTTCAAAAACCATTTTATTTTAAAATCAAGTTTTGAAAACAATTTTTTGACAAAAAAAAGGTTGTAAAAAACTGATTTCACAACTTTATTTTTTCAAGAAACAGTTTTCCAAAATGAATCTTGTAAAAATTGTTTTTTTATATCACGAAGCATATTTTTGAAAATTAAATAAAAAAATTTTTGAAAAAAATATTTTTAAAAAGTTCTTTAAAATATATTTTTAAGTATTTCTCTTTCTCTCTCTCTCTCTCTCTCTCTCTCTCTCTCTCTCTCTCTCTATTTTGATGTGGGATGCACTTTGGAATCCCACACAAATGATGCAAGCCATCCATTAATTTGTACATAACTTTTCAAGTAGACCATTATCAAAAAAATTGAAAAACTATTTTATTTTTTCAAAAGATCTATTTTGTAAAAAATAGTTTCAAAAACTAATTTTATAAAAACTAATTTTTTTCAAAACACTTCTTTTTCAGAACAAAAAAAACTATTTATAAATATGTTTATCAAAATTATTTTGGAAAACCATTTTTTGGAAAAACAAATTTTGGAAAGGAGATTTTATAAAACCTTTTTTTGTCGAAATTTTTTTAGAAATTTTTTTTTTCAAAAATACTTTTTGAAAAAAAAATTCAAGAGAGAGAGTGAGAAAGAGAGAACTGGGGCGAAATACCATAAATGCCCATCATTTTACCAGTTTGGGCTAACGATGTAAGTTTCGGGGACTTGATTCGTACACATTTTGGGAAAATGTCAGCAATGTTTACAATAACGACTAAATTAAGACACGATTAATACTTTCAGAACCAAAAAGATTAACAAGCCGACTAAAAAGCCACGAAAAGGAACCAGCATCATTAGTTCGAGCACAACATACATTTCAATTGGTAAAACATTGTTACCTACTTCAATCTCGTTTGACAAATATCTCATAGCTAACGTTACCTAATGATTACGGCGCCCAAACCTAGATTCATCAATGTCACAAATGTAGACCACTAGACCATTGAAAGGCATTGCGTAAATGACGAAACAGTTTTTGCTAGGAACCAACTAAAAAAGGCTTATTACCTTTAAGGTCCCCTAAGTATTGACTGCATCTAAATTTAGTCGCTAAACATTGCTGACATTTAATCTCAAACGTACAAATTAAATGTGCCAATCAAGTCCCCAAGGCTAACGTTATTGGACCAAACAATTAAAATGAGGTACATTTAATGTATTTTGCCCCTCTTTTGTTTTTCCCTCTCTATTTTGAAAAACTTTTTTCGAGAGTATCTTTCAAAAACCATTTTATTTTAAAATCAAGTTTTGAAAACAATTTTTTGACAAAAAAAAGGTTGTAAAAAACTGATTTCACAACTTTATTTTTTCAAGAAACAGTTTTCCAAAATGAATCTTGTAAAAATTGTTTTTTTATATCACGAAGCATATTTTTGAAAATTAAATAAAAAAATTTTTGAAAAAAATATTTTTAAAAAGTTCTTTAAAATATATTTTTAAGTATTTCTCTTTCTCTCTCTCTCTCTCTCTCTCTCTCTCTCTCTCTCTCTCTCTCTATTTTGATGTGGGATGCACTTTGGAATCCCACACAAATGATGCAAGCCATCCATTAATTTGTACATAACTTTTCAAGTAGACCATTATCAAAAAAATTGAAAAACTATTTTATTTTTTCAAAAGATCTATTTTGTAAAAAATAGTTTCAAAAACTAATTTTATAAAAACTAATTTTTTTCAAAACACTTCTTTTTCAGAACAAAAAAAAACTATTTATAAAATATGTTTATCAAAATTATTTTGGAAAACCATTTTTTGGAAAAACAAATTTTGGAAAGGAGATTTTATAAAACCTTTTTTTGTCGAAATTTTTTTTAAAATTTTTTTTTAAAAAAATACTTTTTGAAAAAAAAATTCAAGAGAGAGAGTGAGAAAGAGAGAACTGGGGCGAAATACCATAAATGCCCATCATTTTACCAGTTTGGGCTAACGATGTAAGTTTCGGGTTCTTGATTCGTACACATTTTGGGAAAATGTCAGCAATATTTACAATAACGACTAAATTAAGACACGATTAATACTTTCAGAACCAAAAAGATTAACAAGCCGACTAAAAAGCCACGAAAAGGAACCAGCATCATTAGTTCGAGCACAACATACATTTCAATTGGTAAAACATTGTTACCTACTTCAATCTCGTTTGACAAATTTCTCATAGCTAACGTTACCTAATGATTACGGCGCCCAAACCTAGATTCATCAATGTCACAAATGTAGACCACTAGACCATTGAAAGGCATTGCGTAAATGACGAAACGGTTTTTGCTAGGAACCAACTAAAAAAGGCTTATTACCTTTAAGGTCCCCTAAGTATTGACTGCATCTAAATTTAGTCGCTAAACATTGCTGACATTTAATCCCAAACGTACAAATTAAATGTGCCAATCAAGTCCCCAAGGCTAACGTTATTGGACCAAACAATTAAAATGAGGTACATTTAATGTATTTTGCCCCTCTTTTGTTTTTCCCTCTCTATTTTGAAAATCTTTTTTCGAGAGTATCTTTCAAAAACCATTTTATTTTAAAATCAAGTTTTGAAAACAATTTTTTGACAAAAAAAAGGTTGTAAAAAATTGATTTCACAACTTTATTTTTTCAAGAAACAGTTTTCCAAAATGAATCTTGTAAAAATTGTTTTTATATATTACGAAGAATATTTTTGAAAATTATATAAAAAATGTTTTGGAAAAAATATTTTTAAAAAGTTCTTTAAATTATATATTTTTAAGTATTTCTCTCTCTCTCTCTCTCTCTCTCTCTCTATTTTGATGAGGGCTCCACTCCGAAATCCCACACAAATGATATGAGCCGTCCATTAATTTCAACTTTTACCTCTACTTTCCAAAATTATTCTCCTCTTTACCAATTAACTTTTCAAAGTGGACACTTATTTTGGGACAATCCGAAATGGAATAGTGGCCATTTAAATAGGGACGGAGGGAGTACAATTATATTGCTACTTGCAAGGTCCGAAGAAAAGACGAGATTGTGTTTATGTGCGTATATAGCTACCGTTTAATTTTATATACACGACGAAAAATAGGATTTGATAGCTTCAAATTCTACCCAACATATAGAAATTCTAAGAAAATTTTTTCACTCAAGGAATATGCAGGGGCAAATCTCATAGAATTTTTCTTAATTAACCTGAAAATTGGTATAACGTACATTGCAAAGATATTTGGAGTTGTGCAGCGACTGAGACCCCGTTTGCACGACTAGGACTGCCTTTGCTATAACCCACTCATCCTTGCCTCTTTTCACGTAATGATAGACAAATAAACTGAAACCGGAAGAAATCAAATCAACGAAGAAAATTTTTTATGGCTTCAATGGGGCATTCCTGCATGCCACAGTTTTTGCTGAATAGGCCTTTGCTCTCTCGCTGGCTGTAGCTGTTTGTTTGCCTTGTCCCTTTCTCTTTTACGGTTCCTTTTTTAGTTGGGAGTATTTTTCTTTACCACTTCAGTTCAGTAGTTTACCCCTCGGGCCCTTGGAACCTACAAAAAGATGCCAGCTAGAATTCGTGATCCCTTATACGTGGTGATCTTTAGTCACAAACGGACATGTGAGATTGCGCATCTCCATGAATAACTTATTCACGACTCCTCCATAAATAAGTTATTCTCCCCTAGCAAAACTGTTTCGTACGTTATTTACACAACACCTTTCGATGGTCCGGTGGTCCACGTTCGTGACATTCATGAATCTAGGTTTGGGCGCCGAGTGGATTAGGTAGCCCTCTCTAGTCCCTAGCTATGAAAATTTGTCAAGGGAGATTGTAACAATGCTTGGTAACCAAACACAGGAAAGAGGATGACGTCTGATAACATTTTCTAGACATTCTTTGTGGAATGAACATATATTACTGTATTATACTATTAACAGTTGATCCAATTTATAATTGTAACGATCTGGATTTTTGCCCTGACTTTTCCAAGTAAATATATATTGTGAGCTCAAATTTTATGAATTTATTTAAACTATTAGTATTCTGTCATAATTAGTATAATAATATCATGATACTTTAAATACACATACATATACTCTCTGTAGGATGGAGGTGGAGGAATGTAGGTGGTGTAACAATAATTATCTTCTCCTAAAACTGTGGGATGTGTTCCCTCCCTCTTTCATCACTCTCCCCGAATCTCTATCTCTCCCTCTCTCTCTCTCTCTCTCATTTATTCCACCACCTCCATACTTATCCTCCAAACTTACACCCCACGTACTCCTCCCTCACCCCTATAATTATACCCTCTCTTCCCCCTTCAAAAATGAAAACAAAAACCCCATGTACTCCTCCCTCACCCCTATAATTATACCCTCTCTTCCCCCTTCAAAAATGAAAGTAAAAACACACCACCTACTGCTGGAAATCAATAGAGAAATAGAGAGAGAAAACTTCAAGCTTTCATGGAGGTCTAGAGAGAGAATACAAAGTGGGTTCCGATTCTGCACTCATTCGAACACAAATCCGCGCTACACTAACTCTAGCACGACACTGACCGCCTCCAAACCAATCCCTGATTACCCAAAAGACAGCACCGGCGTTCGTAGTCTACTTCGATTTTTTCGAAGCTATCCGAAACAGTCCGAACCCATTAACCACTTATTCGGCCGGAACCAAGGTAGGATAATCGCTCCCCTACTTTCCCCTAAGTATATTTAGTTCCTAAAATAATGTATTCGTCAGATTAAAATGTAAGGGATTGGCGCCATGCATCAAAACCCACCAACAGTAGCCTTTCCCTGTTTTGTTTCGGAAAACCTCGTACTGTATTGAATGTTTAAATGCTAATATTGCAGTTTGGCCTTTGTATCACATAGTTATGCATTTTTAACCCAAATAGTTTGGTACTACAAATGTTGACCCCAAATATTATTTTCTTTTCACTCCACTGTATACATTTTTTGTGTGTGTGTGTGTGTGTTTGTTGCTGTTATGATTGTGCTAACAGGTTAGAAATATTGAAAACATAGCAGGACCATTTACCTTGTTATGATTTAAAAAATACGAATAAAACGTAAGCATATCACTAGAAAAGTTAGGAGTATATTTGAACTTGGGTAGGGATTAGAAATCAAAGTGTTAAAAAAAATTTATAAAAAAAAGTTAGTACTAGCTAGACCACAGGAGGAACTTTTCAGGTTATAAGGTAATAAACTATATATAAGGTAAAATGTAAAACAAAACTTGTAGTTTAAATACAAATAAAATTTTAGGCTAATGATAAAGTACAAATTCTATAAACTTAGTTAACAGAAGATTTAGAAAAGTCCAACTTAGAACTTAATGAAATCCTAACTTGGTGAAAAGAGATAACATAGTATGTTAATAAGTATAAATGTATTAGAATACTTATTCAGTAGAAGATTCCCATAAGAAATGTTATCAGAAAAGTAAATGAGATTATTATAAGTTAAAACTTGTTTCAACTTAACTAGGTAACTGCAACGAAGGTAAGTTATCAGAGTGGGTAATAGTAAAATAGTATTATTACTAAATTTCTTTTAGACTAAAAGTGTCAACTAACCTAAGGGTTACGAAAAAACTAACGAAAATCCTCAAAGTTAATAAGATTATATACTTGTTCGATAAAACTTAAATATTCGAAAAGGTATCGGCCCAATCCAAATCCCTTATGTGTTTAATTATTTGCACCTATCAATTCTTATATTGTTATCTCATTGAAATGTATCGTGTTTGAGCTGTTGTTGATTGTATCATATTGTACGTGCTAGAATGGACTTAGGTTCACTGGTGGTTAGGAGTAGTAACTCACGTAGACGATGTTTAAGTAAAGGATAAAAATGGTAAGGTTGATTGAGGATGTTGGGTGCCGGTAAAGGACCCTGGTATGGTAAAGTACCTTTAATTGAGTTGGGGAACGGTAAAGACCTCGAGTATGGTAAAGTACTCAGAGTGTGTAGAGGATGGTAAAGGACTCCGGGTATAGGATTTGGGATACGATAAAGGATCCTAAATGCAGTACAGTACCCAGTGTGTGTGTGAAGGACGATAAAGGACTTCGGGTACATTATTTTGGGAAACGATAAAGGATCCCTAAATATGGTATAGTACTCAGTGTGTAGGGTATGGTAAAGTACCCAGTGTGTAGAGTTGGGAAACAGTAAAGGATCCTGACAATGGGATAGTGCGACCCCCAAAGCCGAGTTATCATGGTGAGCTGTTCCTTTATTATGGTTGTAAGCGAATCCAGATTGAGTACATCATTTAGTAGTATTCGCTTAGAACCTTGGTGCAGGACAAATAAAGGGAGAGTTATTTCATGGGACGGTCAAAGTTGGTGGATGTAGGACAGTAGGAGGAAAGGATCTCGTGGCGACGATCCTTAGATTTCATGTAAGTTAATGGATAATAAAGAAAATGATCGACGATGTACTATTATTCTGTACTTTCTTTGTATTACCAATTGTTATATCGTTGACTGCATACTAACTGTACGGTAAGGGGTCAGTAGGATTGAAATTATCTACTAAGTTTCAAAACTTATTATAGTACCGTTGGGCTGGCGTTTCATACCAGGTAATTAGGAGACTGGAGAACAAAATTCTTTACAAGATGATCAGTACCAAGGTGAGGACCTCCCAGCTGAGAAAGGGAAGTTTGTCGAGCCTTGGATGCCTTACCCTTAGAAGCTTTGTTAATTTAAAGTATTGTTATTTAAATTTTCAAAAGTGTTATCACATTTGTCAAACTCTATTTTATTTCGTTGAATTGTAAGACAATTAAGTAGTTTTGAATTTGGTATTTGAGATTTTCGCTGCTAAACTCTGTTTAATAAAATTTCATTTCTTAAATCAATTTTGAGAATTTTTAAATCAATTAAAAATAATTTAATTAACGTTTCCAAAATCGAAGCGTTACAATAATGGCCCAATAAATGATTAGAGCCATTTTGCTCATGTTATTTAGTAGTTGAGAGTAGTCCAATACATCACTCATGCCTTTTGTAACATACCAAGGGCCAGTTTGGGTGGGGTATTGGCAAGAGGTATTAGATATTCCCCCTTATAAGGACGTGGGCCTAGGGCTAAGCCTTGGTTTGGGAACAAAAATGGCCGCCGTTATTATTTTGTCGCCCCTCTTTGCAATACCGGTGAAGGGGGCCTGCGGGGGGATTATTTCCGGCTGGGTTTTTGAGGTGTTCATAAGTTATCCCCCTAATTCACTGGAAATTGGACGATTTCACCCCTCCTTATCCCCTTCCCCAACCCCCAATCTGCTGGGTTTTGCTCTAGAATAGAGACAGCAAAACAAAAAGAAGAAGAACAACAACAAAAACAACAAATCGGAGAGAGAGAGGGTCGAACCAAGCCGTGACGTTCACCGGAGAGAGTGAGTGTGTCGACGTTAGTCGTCTTCTTCTTCTTCTTCCTCTGCTTCTCTCTCTCTCTCTCTCAATGATAATAACAAGGAGAAGGAAAATTATTGTGTGCACGTGTGCTTTTTACATTGCAAGTTCTGATTTTAATAAGTTACATGGCAAGTTCGTTTAAACGGTGATAATAACAAGCTCGGAACTTGCAATATTATTTTCCCGCTTGAAAAAATAAATTTTAATTTTTTATTCTTATTAAATTTATTCATTTATTGGTAAACTAAATTATTATTGCATAATTATGAAAAAAGTAATTGATTTTATTGAATTTTATAATTTCATATTAAATTTAATGCATAATCTAATTTAATATTGCACAAAGGCAAAAGAGTCATTTGACTTTTTTTACATCACATTCACTATTCCTTATCCTCTCATTTTATCCCTCATCCAAATCAAGTATTATTTTATTCTCCTTCTCTAATACCTCATCCAAACCAACTAATTTTTAATCTCTCTCCAAAAAAGTCACATCAATATGGGTCACCATTCTTAAATAATATCCCCTACTATCTTATCCCCTTTAAAAATTGCGGTACGCTGAGTGAGACCATATCCTCTATAAATACCTTTCAAATTCACTGCACAAAGTCTAGAGTGTATTTGCCTTGTTTTCCTCTTGACTTCATCTTAAAACACTTCCCCAAACAAGGTCAAACATCTTCCTCCTCCATGTTGTTCACAGTGACAAGGCAAGAGCCGAGACTGGTGGTGCCCGTGGAACCAACACCTTATGAACTAAAACAACTCTCAGACATAGACGACCAAGAGGGTCTCCGGTTTCAGATTCCGGTGATAATGTTTTACAAGAGCAATCCTTTAATGGAAGGAGAAGACCCTGTGCGTGTCATTAGGGAAGGCCTAGCCAAAGCACTTTTGTTCTACTACCCATTTGCCGGGAGGCTTGTTGAAGGGCCTAACCGGAAACTTCTGGTGGATTGCACGAGCGAGGGGGTTTTGTTTGTAGAGGCCGATGCAGAAGTTGAGCTCAACCGACTTGGTGACGCGATTCTTCCAGGGAGTCCGGTGTTGAAGGAGCTTCTTCATGATGTTCCTGGCTCTGATGGAATCCTTGGCTGCCCTCTCTTGTTGCTTCAGGTAGAGTTAGCTACTTAGCTGTAAACATTTGACAATTTTGAAAATCTATATGTTCATAAGGAATTCCCATGACTCATAATGATGCACGAAGACCATATTCGTTTTGGGATTTTAGACTTTCTCTCTATGCACGATTCCCAATAAATTCTCTCAATTACTACTCTCATTTTCTCTCTCCACTCATTACCCAAAATCCAAAATCTTAAATCTAAAATGAACATGGCCCTTGTGATTTCAAATCTGATCTGTTTCAACTTTGCATTGCTTCTGGTGCATTACTTAAGTCAGACCTTTCACCAAACCCCACAGCTCAGCTTTCATGACTATAGATAGATGCTGGCAAGAAATGTGATTCTGGATAGAGTTCTTACTCTTGTAACAAATGTGCATATTCGTATTCACGTGTAATGTTCACATCTAGTTTTTTTATTTTTTTGTTGGTGAATTTCGGTGAATGTAGGTGACTCGATTTAGTTGCGGTGGATTCGCCATTGCCCTGCGCCTGAACCACACAATGAGTGATGGAGCTGGTCTGGTCCAATTCCTAAGTGCAATCGCCGAATTCGCCCAAGGGAAAGAAGTCACTGCACCTTCTGTGTCACCTGTGTGGCAAAGGGAGCTCCTATCCGCAAGACATCATCCCCGAATTACATGTCTTCACCATGAATACGAACAAGTGCTTGACACCAACAACGATGATCCCAACTCAACCCCGATCCAAAAACCTTTCTTCTTTGGTCCCAAGGAGATCAGAGCTATTCGAAACCATCTCCCCCCGCATGCAAGCTCCTCCACTGTGGTGGCAGGCTTTCTCCGGTTAGACCTTGTGGCTTGGATGGTTGAGGCTTGGACGTGGATAGGCTAGACCTGCACACGAAGCAACCGCGTTAGTGCCCAAACCCGGAGCGTGGTGTCCGGGGCAAGCACTCCGACGCTCTAGTCAGTAAACATGATAGGAGATATCGAGGTGTAGTTAGGGTTTGAGAAAGTGTTACCTTATTCTAGAGGAGAGTACCTCCTTTTATAGCCAAAGGGAGTGCAGAGTCCAACTCCTATAAGACTACCACACATTGTATGATGAGCCTGCCTACCTCGGACCCAGATAGACATCCCAATCTTGAACCTATCCAATCCCCCATATTCTGCTCCTAAATATAAGGGATTGGATAAGACGCGAGGTTGCCTCCTCCTGCCCACCTCTTCCCAACTTCCTCTTCAAGTTAGGGAACAGGAGGCCCGGCGAGTACAGGTTCTGCCGGACTGTTGGTACGGCACTGACTGCTTCAACAGGGGCAATCTCCAACCCGTTCGGTGGGGAACCGCCGAACTAGATCATCCTGATTAATACATACGCCGAACCAAACCGTTCCCACCCACGGATCGACACCACGGTTAACTTAACCAAGACCGGCTGGACTCGGATCGGGTACCGACCCATCCCGCCGACCCATGGGTAGTAGATTCACTGGTCCGGCTAATTGGTGCAACGTGGCCACTGCCTTGGTCCCTCCGCCGGACCACGCCCTCCTCAATAGCCCCTCAACCTCTTCCTCCTTTGCAAAAGGTGGGAGGGGTTGACCACGCAAGGAAAACTTGCTACCAAGGGCGTCCTGAGGCAAACGTACCGAGCATACGCCGCCGGTCCAGTGAGGGTTAGTGGAGAGCCTTCTCGAAACTTGGGGTAATGATGCATCCGCAGCAAACGGGGGCTGATGGGACCGTTGGGAGCCAGAGATCGAACGGTCCATCAGGAAACCCAAACGGCGTGGGGCGCCACGTGGTGGAAGGGGAAACGACGCCGGTACGAAACGGTGCAGGCTTTCCACGTGGCATGACGAGAGTGGGCAGAGCGGCGACGCTTCGGTTCTCGTGTTCGACGCTTAGGGTTTCACCCGTTCAATCCATCCACTATATAAGCGGGGAGGCGGGACAGAAGAATACTTTTTCCTCTCGCCCCTCGCTCTGCAACTTCAACTGCTGCTGCTACTTCGATCGCCTCCGTTGCTCCGCCATCCAGCCCCAGCATTCTCAGGTAACTCCGCTGCCCCTTATGATTCATTCTGAGTATGTCAAAGTGCAACACCCCACTCACACCCCCACATTTGCACAAAACGTCATTTCCATCTGAATAGTGTCGATCTCCCATGGCCGCCGTCTGGATCGCCAACAACGGCGGTCCTCCACCGTGCCAATCTCAGCACTTGATAAGAACTCATGACTTCCGCCGAGGAGGATCCCAGAGGACCCACCCTCGGCAGGGATTTAGATGCACATGAGCTAGCCATGCTGAAGTAGGAATTCTCATCACCCCTCCCATTTCTTATTCTGTTTAGGTCTTCAGCATGGTGGATCCCAACTCATACTCGCCGAGCATCAATCCTGAAGCTTAATTACCCAGACCTCCAAGAGACCATCCAGGCGCTCGGCAGAGGGTATAGGAGCTTCAATGAAAGCTCCAGCAACTTCGCCCAGCAGGCCGGTGGTCCAATCATCCCCGGCATCCACATTCCCCTTCAAATCGACGACAGGTCCTCCAGGGACATTCTCTATGGGCGGAGTGACTCCCCCGGCGAATCCGCCGAGGAAGGCACGCACGGCTCTGTCCCGGAAGTGGCTAACAAAGAACGAGCAGCCACCGGGGCTCAGGCCAGCACATCGACATCAGATGATGTGCCGCCGAGCACTTCTGACGCAGCAGGAGGTGCCGAACCACCCCCGCCGAGGGACATTGACTTCATCCCCCCGCTACCAACGGGTCTCGGACCCATGCCGTACAGCCACTTCTACGGCGACGGGCCAGGTGGCTTCACACAGGCCTTCCGGACCAAATACTCCATCCCAGATGATGTCCTTGTCGAAAGGGTTACCACCGAGAGGATCCCCTTCGGCGAGGACTTCATCGTCCTGCCTCTGTATGCCATCATCGAGGGAGGGGTAAGGTTCCCTATGAACCCCTTCCTCCGCTACTTCCTGGCAGACTACAACCTTGCGCCGATCCAGGTTGCGGTCAACAGCTGGCGCATCCTGTGCTCGGCGATAAGGTTGGCAGAGATCAACAACCTGCCGTTCACCCTTGGGGACCTGATGCTAATGTACGTGGTATCAAGGACCCCCAAGTACGACAAGTACTACCTCACCACCCGCCAACACTTTGATCACCTGGTGGACCGCCTCTACGATACTGAAAAGTGGTGGATGGTCCTGGTCAAAGTGTCCGGCAACTTCGAGTGGGGTCCCATTAACCCCCAACTCGACTACCCCTTTCCAACCAGGAGAGTTACGGAGATCGAGAGGCCTTACAAAATCCCTCGAGTGCGAGGGTTCCCCGGCCTGGGGGACAAGCCCGGTATATCTCTCTCTCTGTGCATTGTCTTCCATATTGATTTTTATCCTTCATACTGATCTTCTTCTTCTACTTGCAGATTGCTCCGCACCGAACAAGGGACTCCTCATCTCAGGCAAGTGGACGAACCTGATTGCCCTGCTCCGGAGCCCTAATCGAGACGCGCCGACCCTCCTCGGTTACATCCCTTTCTACCACGGGTACGTTAGCCGAAAGAACAAAGAGAACATGGTGAGGAAGACCGTTGATCTTGCTTCTGTTGCTGGGGAAGCACTGCAGCTGCAGTATTTGGCCCAGGACATCTCAACCTCCGGGCTGCCAAAAAGGGAGGAGAAGGTGCAAGCTCCCATCAGCAAGCCGGAGCCCCAGGGTCCGCCCACCGCCGTTCCTATTGAGAAGACCCGCAACATCCGCCGAAGAGACAAACGCCCGCTCGCCGAGGGGGAAGGTCAGGGTGCTGGGAAGAAAGTCAGACCCGAAAAGAGGGACGCGGAGGTCCTCAATACCGACCTCGCCGGGGGTGAGCTCTTTGTACCGGACTTCCAATGCCCAGATGGGCATATGATCACGACCGGCGACAGTCTGGAAGTGAACCCTCATCTGGCCATGACCCTTCTAAAGGGCCTGGCCCTCCCCAAGGATATGGAGAGCCTAGAGTCGGCGAAGGCCAAGAACATGGCCAAGCTCTGCCTCTTCCTTGCCAAGGTATGAATTCCCA
Source organism: Rhododendron griersonianum (assembly GCA_018127125.1). Lineage (NCBI taxonomy): Eukaryota > Viridiplantae > Streptophyta > Magnoliopsida > Ericales > Ericaceae > Rhododendron > Rhododendron griersonianum. The sequence continues at coordinate 22,726,590 of CM030798.1, forward strand.
ACCTAATCTTTGAAAGTTGACTGTCCCTTCAAGTTTATTGCCCTTTTCAGATGCTAACTCTTTCTTCTCTTTTGCAGGCCGGCCAATGCGCCAGTAAAGCCTTCAGTGACATGGAGGTCCTTCTTGAAACTAAGAAGACCCAAAGAGGGGACCTTCAGGCAATGAGGAAGGAGGTGAAGGATGCCAATGACCAGATCGAGGCGCTGGAGGCCAAAGTCGCCGAAGCCAAGACTGGCTTGGAGGAGAGGGACCGCTTGCTGCTGAAGCTCAAAGAAGCTGAAGCCGAGCGGAACCAACTGAAGGAGGAGATGTAGCGGATGGAGGATGAGCTGCCATCCAAGCTAGAGGAGGCCGGCGATGCTGGTTTCAACGAGGCCGGCGACTACTACCGGGACCAGGTGGAAGCCCTTGTCAAGAAGGTTTTCAGGGACGGAGAGCGAAAGGGATTTGAAGACGCCCATGCCTCCTCTTTCCTTCGGGGATTCCGGGTCGGCCTTGATTACGCCGAGGTCTCCAAGGATGACCACCGAAGGGAGGCTCCAGTGGTGCCACCTGTGGATCTGCCAAGGCACCTGCTTCCAGCTGAACAGGCCAACCCAGCCGCCGATGTGCCATCAAACTCCGCCGGTCAGCCCAATCCAACGGATGACAAGCCGTTGAGTCCTGCCGAGCTGCCCAATCCCACTACTGTCGAGCCGGCGAAGCCTACTGATGGCCCTATCGTAGAGTAGAATTTAATTTGCATTTTGTAGAATCTAGGGTCGGCAAAAAGCATCTTGTTCAGCCGAGCCCCAGTTTTTGTAATGGACCAGTTTTTGTTATAATGAAAGTCTGAAGTTTTTCTGTTATGTTTCATACTATTTGCACTTCATGCGTGTTAAGAGTTAAGACCATGTATTGCACTTCATGCACATGGTTTAACAATTATCTCTCTAATAATTATCCGTCCCAGCTCGCCGTACCCAGCCCCTGATCCGGAGGAAACACACCACCGAGGTTGGTTCCGCCGGATCAAAAGGAACGGCTGAAGCTGGGAATGCCCCCTTCAGGATATGGCATGCAAAGTCTTTGCCGAACAGAATCTGAAAAGGCGTGCATCGGCAAACCGAGCATAATAATACCACCGAGGCAAACAGAACACATTAAAACAGAAACAAACTAGTCTGTAATGAAACAAATCTTTGTAAAAAACTGAAGGCTTAACACATAGCCGAGGCGAAAAGCCAAAAAGACATTTAAGCGTAAAACTTTCGAAGCAGCTGGGCGTTCCAGTGGTTCGGAATCGTCGTTCCATCCATCTCGGCGAGTTCATACGAACCGTAACCAACCTTTTTAACCACCCGGAACGGACCTTCCCACTTCGGCATGAATTTCTTCAAATGCTTCTTCTGGACTATCTGCCGAAGGACAAGATCATCCACATTGAAAGGGCGATTCCGCACGTTCTTATTATAACTCCGAGCCAACTGCTGCTGATAAGCTGCGTACTTTATGTGGGCGTTATTGCTTCGCACTTCTCGATGTATCGAAAGAGAGGTCACCCCAAGCGTAGGGCATAAGCGTCCAATTGAAGCATAATAAATCCGGAAGTCCGGGATCGTACCCACAGAGATAACTAATACGGCTTGATGGATTGTAGATGTAAGTATGGGCTTTCCGGCTTTTAGTCAGCCAACTTGGTTTTTCGTATGCGGTGGAAAGGAAAAAGGCTAAAATAAAACGAGAATAAACTAGATAAAGAGAAGGTTAGGTCTAGGAATTTCTAGCGCCCACGACTCGAGCTAAACTACATTTTCCACCCAATACACGGTTTCACCCGGAAGATAAAATAGTTCGAAAATCAAGCTAGCTATAGAATTCATTTGGCAACACCTCGAGCGACCGAGCTCCAAGCATCATGTGTGGTAAGTAGGCGAAGCTCTTACCTACACATGATCAAGGAGGTTATCACCTCGGTAATTTGACAAACAAATCCAAGCCCCACATCAATTTCCAAAACAAAGTTGTAAACTTTTTGGTGAAAAATGCAATTTTTACTCAAGCCATGGGGTGCTAGTCACCCCATGACCCAACCTTATGAAACTACTCACACATATCTAAAAAGATAAGAGCAAGCAAAAATCTACTTAGCATAATTGTAAACACAACACTAGAAATAAACTAGCTAGAAAGATAGATCGAGAGAAATTAAACAACTTTAATTAAGGAGACAAGAGTCAAAACTTACTTACTTAAGGTAGAAAATGCAGAAAATGAAGGCTGGAAAATAAGAACACTCAAGAACAAGTAAAGAAAATTTGAAATCTAGATCTAGATCTAAAAAATACAATTCAAAAGTTGTTTGTACAAATGACATCACGCCCCTAAATACTCCAAGGTACGCGGATGGAATATGCTCCAAAGATTCCCTCATAAGCCCTCGGTACCGATGGCAAAGGGCTTAAAACGCATTTAAGCGCTCGGTACCGATGTCAAAAAATGAAGCCATCGATGCCGAGTGGTTTAGTGGCTGTCGCAGGTAAGGGGCTCGGTACCGATGTCCATAATTCCTCCCATCGGTGCCGAAGGAGTTAGTGGCTGTAGCATGAGATTGGCTCGGTACCGATGGAGTTAATAATTGCCATCAATGCCGAATGGTCTTCAAGGCTTGCTGTTGGACAATGGCTTGGTACCTCGGTACCGATTGGAATTGTAATATCCATCGATGCCGAGTGGTTTGGATTGATTCTTAGACCAATCTTGGTACCAATTGAAATTTCCAATTCCTACTGATGCCAACGTGGCTTTAAGGGCTTTGGTTATCTGCTTCGGTACCAATTGAAAGAGAACCCATGGTGTCCATGCCGAGGCTTCAAATCAAGTCCAGCCATGCCTTGCTTGGGCTGCCATCCTTGTCTTGGCTTGCTTCGCCTTGGTATCGGGTCACTTTCGGCTCGTAACTCTTTGCTCTTAGGACTTGATTATTCCATCTTGGTCATTCTTTTGAACTTTGAATATTTTTGGCCTGCTTTGGGCTTTACAAATACTTGTTTTGGACGATTTTCTGCAAAACAAAACTACAATACCTTACGAGTAAAAGTAATTAAAAATAACTAAATTAAGCGATGAAATAAACTAAAACTAACTACTAGCGCACCCTTTATTACATTCTCGGGTGCTTATCAGTTATCTCGAAGCTCATCAGCTCAATCTGCTTCGGCGGCCAGCATTGCATCGTTTGTTGGGACATCAAATGTTGCAGTGCGAGACGTGGGTCGAGTAACAGCCACATGGAGCACGGCCTCGACGCCGAACGCCATAGAGTAAGGAGTACGACCAGTGCCGCGCCGCGGAGTGGTTCGGTAGCCCCATAAAACATCAGGCAACTCTTCCGCCCACTTGCCGCGTTTGTTGTTGAGTCGGCATTTCAGGCCGGCGGAGATAGCCTTGTTGGCAGCTTCGGCTTGTTCGTTCCCCTGAGGATAAGAGACGGAAGCTGTCTTCATCCGTATGCCGCGCCTTTTGTACATGGCCTTAATCGCGTCGGCGATGAACTGGGTACCGTTGTCTGACACAATGGCGTACGGTACGCCGAACCTGGTAAAGATATGCTTCCAAAGGAAACTCTCCACATCGGCGGCCGTGATCGTTATGAGTGCTTTGGCTTCCACCCACTTGGTATAATAGTCCGTAGCAGTAATGATGTGGGTAAAGCCGCCAGTAGCCTTCGGCAACTTGCCAATGATGTCTACCCCCCATTGAGCAAAGGGCCAAGGACTAGAAACTGGTTGCAAAGGTAGGGTCGGCTGGTTGAGAAGGGGAGAATGCTTTTGACAAGATTTGTACTGCTTGGCAAATTCTGTAGCCGTATGTACCATTCGTTTCCACCAATAGCCCTGGGAAAGGGCACGATCAGCTAAGGACGGGCCGCCGGTGTGACAACCAGCACTTCCACCATGCAATTCCTTGAGGATGCCGGGCACCTCCTGCTCGTGCACCACTCGGAGGTCGGGGCCAGTGTATGATCGGCGGTACAGTATGCCGGAGGGATCGATGAAATAGGAAGCGGATTGACAACAGATCTTATGGGCTTCCTTGCGGTCGGTCGGAAGCACGACATGTTTCAAATAGGAGACGAGGGGGTCCATCCAGCTGGGTGCCTGATGGATGTCCATCACTTCTTGTGGCTCCGGCTCGAAGCTCGGTGATGGGACTTCGCCGAGGACTATCGTTCTTTCACCTCCCTGATCGGCACACACGGCTCCCAATCCGGCAAGAGCATCGGCATGAGAATTGAGGTCACGCCCAACATGGTCAAAAAACACATTTTTGAACGAACTAGCCAGGGCAACAACTTGGCTCACGTACTTGTTCATGCGTGCATCCTTGGCCTCGTAATCATCATTGAGCTGATTAACAACGAGCTGGGAATCGCTGTAAACCTGAACTTCTTCAGCACCCATATGCCGGGCTAATTTGAGCCCGGCAATGAGGGCCTCATACTCCGCCTCATTATTCGTTGCTGGGAACCCAATGCTTAACGAATGCTCATGCAAAGTCCCGATCGGTGACACTAGAACAATCCCGGCACCGGCCCCTCGGCTGTTAGATGCTCCGTCGACGTGGAGCCTCCAGGCGTGCCCGGTGAACAAGCTCGCTCGGCGTGAAGGGATGGGCCGCTTTGTGATATATTCTTCGTGAGCCGGATGGCTCGACTGAGGTCCAGGGGTCGGCCCGGTGGAATCTCTGGCCAGGTCCTCTTCACTGCCTCTGCCGTCTTCCACCCCAGGGGAGAACTCGGCGACAAAATCAGCCAACACTTGACCTTTGATTGCCGTTCTGGCCTGGTAGCGGATATCAAAGTTTGCCAACTCCAGGGACCACTTGCACAATCTGTTAGAGAGATCTGCCTTGCGTAACACCGCTCTTAAAGGGTACTCGGTAACGACCACAATGGTGAAGTTCTGGGAGTACGGCAGGAGCTTCCTCTTCGCCATTACCAATGCCAGAGCCAGTTTTTCTATTGGGAGGTAGCGGGTCTCGGCGGGGAGAAGCGCCTTGCTAATGTAGTAGACTGGCTTCTGGTCCGTGCCCGTCACGCTCTTTGAGATCTCCTGCCGAACCAGGACAGCACTAACGGCATGCTCGGAAACTGCAAGGTAAAGGTGGAGCTCATCCCTTTCCTTGGGCACAACCAGCAAAGGGGCTTGGGATAGACATCTCTTTAGTTCGGTGAGCGCGTCATCGCAGTCCGGCGTCCATACGAAGCTCCTTCGGCTGTTGCCCTTTATCGATTGAAAGAAAGGTCGGCAGATATCCGAAGACCTGCTGATGAAGCGATTAAGGGCGGCAGCCATGCCGGCGAGGCGCTGAACCTCCCTCACCGTGGCCGGAGCCCTGATTTCTTGTATGGCCTTGATCTGACTTGGGTCGGCTTCAATTCCTTGGCGAGTAACCAAATGTCTAAGGAATTTGCCAGAGCCAACGCCGAATGCACATTTTTCAACATTCAGCTTCAAGCCGAACCGCTTGAGAACACCAAAAATTTCGCCGAGGTGGAGAAGATGATCGGCTGCGTCCTTACTTTTGGTGACCATATCGTCAATGTATGCCTCCATTATCCTGCCGAGGATCCCTTTGAACAACAAAGCTACCATACGCTGGAACGTAGCCCCGACGTTCTTTAAGCCGAACGGCATCACCAGGTAACAGTAAGTGCCACTGGGAGTGATGAACGCCGTTTTCTCCTGATCCTCCTCATCCATAGCAACTTGATGGTATCCCCTGTAAGCATCCATAAAACTCAGCCGAGCGTATCCAGCAGTAGCATCCACTAACTGATTGATCCATGGGCAAGGGAAACAGTCCTTTGGGCACGCGTCGTTCAGATCGGTGAAGTCGACACAGACGCGCCATTTGCCGTTCTTCTTCCGAACCACCACTGGATTCGCTAACCATGTTGGATACTGGACCTCCCGAATAGCTCCGGCATCGAGGAGGCGTTCTACCTCTTCATTAATTTCATCGGCATGTAGGGCCGAGAATCGTCGCGGCTTCTGAACAACAGGCCTCCTAGCCGGATCAACGTTCAACGAATGTTTTATCACGTCGGGACTGGCACCTGGCATTTCATATGGAGTCCAAGCAAAGACTTCCATGTTCTCTTTGAGGAACTCGACCATCTGTGTTTTCTCGATCTCATCAAGAGCCGAGCCAACGAGAAAAGAACGGGTTCCATCTTCATTGATCGTAATCCGGACTAAGTCTTCCACGGCCCTGTCGCTTGCCGGTCTTCCAACTTCTTCAGGCCCTTGCAGCGCCTCTCTCGTTTCCTCTTCGGGGGTGGTCTCATCTAGCAAGTCAGGTACCTCTATACTCTGTACCTCCTTCGCTTTGCTCTTTCCGCGGACAGAGTTGACGAAACACTTTTTGGAGGCCACCTGATCCCCCTTGATGGTCTCCTATCTCCCAGATTCTCCAATGAATCTAACACATTGATGAAGCGTGGATGCCACAGCCCTCATGCCGTGCAACCAGTTTCTTCCCAGGATTGCGTTGTATGGGCTCGGCGAACTGACCACTATGAATTCCATATCCAACTTCACCGAACCAGCATATACTGGGAGTACGATTTTGTCGAGCGGGTAGACCGGAATCCCAGTAAAGCCGATTAAAGGGGCTTCCACCGGGATCAATTGTTCTTTTGAGAGACCTAGAGCTTTGAACGCTGAATAGAATATGATCTCTGCCGAGCTACCCTGGTCGATCAATACCCTCCGAACAAGTTTCCGCTGGAAGGGTAAAGAGAGGACCAAAGCATCATTGTGGGGTAAGGATAACCCCTCCAAATCTTGCTCGGTGAACTTGATCTCCCACGTGCTACGAGCGTCCATTTTCCGCTTCGAGGAATTTTGAACCACCATTACCCCAGGCGGGGTAGGGCGGTACAGTTTTTCGTGGAGCTCGTTGGCCTGGGCCTTGTTCATTGGCCCGTGAATGCAATGCACCACGCCGTCGAGAACTTGGGCTCTCGGCTGGATCCCTGCATTCGGTGACTTGGTTCGGTCGATCCACCGATCCATCCTTCCCTGCTGGACTAGCTCTTCGAGGTAGACTTTGTATGGCTGGCATGCTGTCGTATAGTGCCCTTGTTCGTTGTGGAATGAGTAGTACACCCTCTGGTTCGGTTCCCGGCCATCGGCAGTTCCCAATTTCTCCGCCGCCCCTGTTGGCCATTGGAAACGAGGAAGCCGTCCACATTCTCGGAGCATACGGAAAATTGGCTCTTTGAAGTAGGTCGTGATGGCAAGATGGTCCCGCCCATCACTTGGCGGGCGGTCCCACGCCTTGCCGCTTCCTTTGTTTCCGCCGAACCCTGCGCCCTCTTTCTTGGACACCACAGTAACCTGCTTCTTCACTTCCTTGGCCGTCGTTTTACCCTGCTCGGCCACTGGCGCTACATCGGATCCGCCGATGTACTCCTCGAGCTCTATGTACCGGGCAACGATATGCATGAGCTCTGTCATATCGTTCGGCGGCCGTAGCATCAATTCCTTGGACAGGTCAGAATTCCTATCCAGTCCACGTTTGAACGACGTAGCCGCAGTCTTTTGGTCACAGCTCTCAACCATGTTGTATACGTTATAGAAGCGCTCAGAATAATCCTTCAAGGACTCGCCGGTCTTCTGCCGAAGGTCCGTTAAGGCTTCTATTATTTTTGGCCTCCGGTTGCTCGCCACAAACCGTGCCGTAAACGAACGCTCAAGTTCGCCGAAGCTGTTTATTGAACCCGGTTTAAGCTGCGTATACCACAGCATGGCAGTGTCCGGGAGGCTTAGCGAGAACGTTCGGCACATCATTGCCTCGCTTAATCCGCAGAGCGCAGCCATGGACTTGAATTGCTGCACATGGGTCGGCGCATCCGACTTTGCGTTGTATACGGTGAACTTGGGGACCTTGAAATGGGGAGGGAGAACCTCATCCACTATAGCCTTGGAAAAGGGGGAGACACCTTTCGCCGAGGTTGCTGTAACCACTTCCTTTGGCGGGACGACCGCCGAAGGCGCGAAGCTCTTCTCTCGAACGTCATCCCTTGACCTCTTATGGATCGGTGGGGTCCGAGCTCCCCGGCCGCCGATACTTGGCTCTGGGGTTCGGCGCTTTGACCCCGAGGCCCTCCTGTTATCCTTTACCGGGGGTTCTTCCTGATGCTGGACGGCCCGGTAAGTGATTCTCTCGCCGGTGCGAGTATTTACCACTGTCAAAGCCCCGCCGCCGGCGCTGATCTCGCATCTCTCCTTCGGTAGCGGCCCCTGGCTGTCCTCTTCCTGAGGTCTGGATCGTCCGGCAGATCGAACCGGCGATCGCCGGTGGTGACCCTGACCAGACTGTCTTGGCCGGTGTTGGGAGCGACTGGTAGAATGGGCCGGTGACCGCTGTCGGAGCCGAGTGCTCGTTTCCCTTTCCTGCTCTTCATATTGCCGCCCCTCAGATCTGTTCGTTCCCTGGTTGTCCTGATGACCACGCGACCCAACAGGGAGATTAAGATCTTCTGCGTCATTTCTTCCGTCGCCGAGCCGAGGAAGTCCTTGTGTCTGGTCCGGCCTTCTCCTTGACCTTGAACGAGCGCTTGATGCCGTGGCACTGGTTGCTGGAAATAATGCTCGGCGAACGTTATCGTTTCCAGACGCACCGTTTTGCTGATCGGTTCGGTGTCCGGGTTCCAGGTGGACAACGCCACTAGCATCAATGCGACACAGTGGGCCGAGCCTTGCAAAGGCAGATGCCCTAGCAGTGTCAGCCGTTTGGTTTGGATGGAGAGAATTCCTCCTCCGTCGCCGTTCCCGCGACCTGGAAACGGGTGGGGCGCTCTGATGTGCCTGGAGCTCTTGTACTTGTGTTCTTAGTCGCAATAACTCCTCCGCCATGCTCACCGGGAGCACTGGCGGAGGGGGAGGAGGAACTGTGAGGCTTGTTGCAGAGCGGTGCACACCATCTATGTGGAACGCCGCTGCTCCTAAATCCTGGTTGTTAGGGTCAGGGATGCTTGAACCCGCCACCGTGGGGTCGCCGGGACCCCCAGTGGGGATGCCATCCCGCCCTACCACCGTCCGCTGAGAGGAGTGGTGACCCAGGTTTGGATTGAAGTGAGTGAGGCCGAGAGGTCGTCCGTCCGTGCCTGTCATCCTGAACTGGCAAAAGAGAACGACGGAAAGAAAGCTTCACCACAAGATGTTTAGCTTAACCTTGTCCCCAGCAGAGTCGCCAATTGTGGTGGCAGGCTTTCTCCGGTTAGACCTTGTGGCTTGGATGGTTGAGGCTTGGACGTGGATAGGCTAGACCTACACACGAAGCAACCGCGTTAGTGCCCAAACCCGGAGCGTGGTGTCCGGGGTAGGCACTCCGACGCTCTAGTCAGTAAATAGGATAGGAGATATCGAGGTGTAGTTAGGGTTTGAGAAAGTGTTACCTTATTCTAGAGGGGAGTACCTCCTTTTATAGCCAAAGGGAGTGCAGAGTCCAACTCCCATAAGACTACCACACGTTGTATGATGAGCCTGCCTACCTCGGACCCAGATAGACATCTCAATCTTGAACCTATCCAATCCCCCATATTCCGCTCCTAAATATAAGGGATTGGATAAGACGCGAGGTTGCCTCCTCCTGCCCACCTCTTCCCAACTTCCTCTTCAAGTTAGGGAACAGGAGGCCCGGCGAGTACAGGTTCTGCCGGACTGTTGGTACGGCACTGACTGCTTCAATAGGGGCAATCTCCAACCCGTTCGGTGGGGAACCGCCGAACTAGATCATCCTGATTAATACATACGCCGAACCAAACCGTTCCCACCCACGGATCGACACCACGGTTAACTTAACCAGGACCGGCTGGACTCGGATCGGCTACCGACCCATCCCGCCGACCCATGGTTAGTAGATTCACTGGTCCGGCTAATTGGTGCAACGTGGCCACTGCCTTGGTCCCTCCGCCGGACCACGCCCTCCTCATCCACATTCGAGGTCTTGACTGTGTGCTTGTGGAGGTGTCGCACTCGTGCACTCGCTCTAGACCCCAACAGCACCGTCAGAGTTTCGTGCCTTGTCAATGGTCGCAGCTTTCCTGGCTTGATTGTGCCTCACGGGTACTACGACAACGTCATTACCTATCCTGCAGCAGTTTCGAAGGCTGGAAAGGTATGTTCATTTCCGCTGGAATACACAGTGGAGTTGGTAAAAATGGCAAAGTCCCAAATGACAGCCGAGTATTTCAGATCGGTGGCAGATCTTATGGTGATTAAAGGGCGGCCTTTGTACACCGTGGCGGGAAACTTTATTGTTTCTGACGCAAGACGTCTTGGCTTAGACACAGTGGATTTTGGGTGGGGGAAACCGGTGTATGGCGGCACCGCCAGGGCGTTTCCTATGATAAGCTTCTATATGAATTTCAAAGATGGGATTGTGGTTCCAATATGCTTGCCCGAACCAGTCATGGAAAGGTTTGAGGAGGAGTTGAAGAAAATGACTTAAGGAGTCTTTCGATGGTTCAGTTGATCACAGGCCCCCTAAGATCACATCCATGCTATAAACTGAGAACTCGAATCTGCAACAATGACTATAGGAAGCATTGATGGAGTATCATATGAAGGACTGGGATGAATTTTGTCAGAAGGATTTTGTTAATTTAGAATGTGCTCTCTTCTAAGGTCTCAGATTCAACTTCAATAGTCTCAATTCTTGAGGTCACTTGAAACGGTTGTGGAAGGAGCTGTATGGATTAATCTGATGTGCATGCAAGTTGGCTCTAGACATTTTGTATTATCCAAAAATATATGTACTTTAAGATCTATAGTGAGTCTCTTATAAACTCAAAAAATAAAATAAAATAAAATAAACAAATTATGTAGAATATGTGGTTATAGTGTGGGCTTATCATTTTAATTTTTCAATAACAGCTCAAAAATTCTCGTCGTCATTGCATAGCTAGGTGAGTTAACACTAATATTTTTTTGTTATTTTTAGTTTCGCTATTTTTGTCATCTTTTTTGAATTTTTGTTTAATTTACATTTTATTTTTTGATATGTTCCTTTCCACTGGAATGTGGAGTCGGTAAAAATGGCAAAGCTCCAAATAACGGCCGAGTATTTCGGATCGGTGGCTGATCTTATGGTGATTAAAGGGGGTTTAAGGTCTAGTTCAGTTTTAATAGTGTCCAATCCGGTCCAGTTTTGGGCCTTTGTGGGTTCCTCCCGAGCCCACAACAACGATCGGATCGTTTATTTTGTAGAGCTCATCCAGTATGTCATCAACGCAAAAAATTAGCATGATTAAACATCGATAGGTACATGAACGAAATATATTTGTACAAGAAAAATACAATGACAAAAAATGAATTGAAACTCATAATTGCCTTTTTTTTTCATGTACAAAGATATTTCGTTCATGTTTGATCATCCTAATTTTTTCCGTGGATGACTTACTCAATAAGCTCTACAAAATGAATGATTCCGATCATTCTCAAAACTGGACCGCAATGGACACTATTAAAACTGGACTGGACCTTAACCCCAACATTATTATAGTGATTAGTTTGACTTTTCTTATAGAGTAAGGGGGATAAAACAAAAAGGCAATCATCCAAGGACACTTGGCGTAGCCTTGGAATCAATTTTAAATGGGGAGTGATTTTGTCACTCCCTTTTTTTTAATGTCACTCCCATTTGTGTTTTTATTAGATGATTTTTTTTGTAAGAGAAGGGAAGTAACATTAACAAATAGGAGAGTGACAAAATCAATTCGCTTTTAAATCCATGATTTACAAGTTTTGAACGTGGGAAGTTAATAGCTATGAGCATTATATATGGCTATATGCTTTGAACAAGTCGAAGAGTCCGAGAATGGCAATCATGGAACACACGGTGGCTCACGGTTGGAAGAGCCAAGAAGCAACCATGCCAACCGATAACCACTGCGAGAAACCATGTACTGTGTTTGGATTGCTTATTGAATTGTTTTTTTTGAAAAAGCATTAGGAGTAATAAATGGAGAGAGATAGAGAAAAAAATGATTGGAAGTAGAGAGAATTTATGGAGAATCTTTTGAAAAATTCTTTTTGAAAAGTAAAGCAAGCACAACATTGTCAAGTTAGTTGTCTCATTTCTCTTCCAGTGGTGATCTGAGTTCAAGTCACACGGAGAGCAAGTTTGGGGTTCAAGGCTATGGATAGCCTTTGAACCCTCCGTTGACTAACATAATAACACCCCGTTAACCCCCGCTGATGTATACCAATGTATACCGTATGACAAAAAAAGAATAAAGAAAAAAACCAATAACCACTGCATAAGTCTGTCCACACAGATTGTGCACATATTTTGTTGTGGGCCCCATCATGGGTCCCACACAAACGATCCGAGTCGTTCATTAAATGTAAAACATTTTTTCAAGAGTTCGTGCAAAAAAATTAGCTCAATCCGATACTTATAGATGCTCGATCCAATCATCTAACTTTTTATTATCCGAAAATCTAAAGGAAAATTTAGATAGTTGGATCGAGCACCTATTGGTATTAGATTGAACTGATTTTTTGCGGGGACCCTTGAAAAAATATTTACATTTAATGAACGGCTCGAATCATTTGTGTGGGACCCGTGGTGGGCCTCACAACAAAATCACAGATTGTCTGTGTGATTAGCAGCATTGTTACCACTATTGGGATGTGGGCCGAAAATTATGTGGGCATTCTCTCTCTTCCATGGGCCTATTAAATAGAAGAACTCAAGACTAGAAAAGGGACATGAACCAATCAAACCCAGTGCTTAATCAAATTATGTTGCTTTTTCAGCAAAAGTCATCCTTCCAATTCATTTACTTCCTCAAGTATCTTGGATTTTTACCTTTTTCGCACCATTTACATTCAATTGTAACCGTCAATTTTATCATTTCGACATAACTATTTACTTTTGCTCTCTTCTTTTTCACACGGTTGGGAAATTTTGAAGTTCACTTCGTTGTGACAAATCATGAACCATTTTGTGATTTCGCCCTTTGGATCACACACTCCACGGTCACTCTTGTTAGGAGTAAGATTACAACACTCAATCCTACGATCGTTGGACACGACAAATCCTGACACGTCTGTGCAACCACACGCGCCTTTAGTTTTTCACTCGTACGGCGAAAAAGTGGAAAAAAAAAAAGGTGTTAATCTAGTTATACTAACAAGAATAACTTCGGCGAGAAAAACAAAGTTCATTGAACTTGTATCCAAAACCCACCCGGTTTACAGCAGTAGTTCTTATGAACAAGGACACTCTTGTGCAGCTTACGGTCTGGCAGGTTGTCGTACCACATAACCACAATGTTTAGGAATTACAATCTAGTGGTTCTCACCGTGCGATGTCATTCAAATCAAAGGCACTGCAATCTTTCGTAACATGTGTGTCGTGTCATGCATGTTAGGGATTGATTGCTAGAACATGATTATTTAGGCCGAATACAGATCTAAAATTGGATCATAACCCCTTCGTCATGAAAAGATAGCTTACTACAAAAAGACGTTTAATTTTCAGATAAAAAATTATAAGTACTTTCGTGCATAATTAAATTAAAGATTTTTAAGAAAAAGAGAAGACAAGACAAGTCCAGTGCCTAATAAATTGGGACTTGTAATTTGCAAACATTAATTTAATAAACAATGCCTGAACATGCAGCTCAACTAAAATATTAAAAATAAACATATGAGCCAGCACAGGCACAAGAAGAGAAGAGTAGACTGTGGACATACAAGCGGATCAACTAGAGAGGAAAGCAATCTAGGAGGCGAACCATGTGGTTAAAGCGAAAATTGTGACATGCTAAGACGAAAACAGCCTTCGGATCAGTAGATACTTGTACTTTCGTGCAATGAACAGATTTGCGATCCTCGCCGATCCAAATTAGACAGAAAAGATCTCCAACCAAATGCACTAAAGTTGGCCTCATCTCACGATAACTGTTAAATTGTGTATTTGGTGTTGGAATCAATTGTTTCTCATTGAAGAATAAAGTCAGGATACAACCACAAATATATAGGAAAACGATACAACCTATTAGGAAAGAATAAATATGAAAAGAGAATGATTATACGTAATCCCGAGATTATGGAATGGAGATCCTGATTGATTGCTTCATTGTGCGGAGCTAATTGATAGTTGCCTTCTTTTGCATAGTGTCTGCTAATACTCCCCTCAAGGTGGAGCATGGAGGGACATAAGTCCAACTTGGACCGTAGATGACTGAACTGGTCGACCCCAATGCCTTGGTGAAAATGTCCGCTATCTGTTCAGTAGAGGCAGTGTGACTAAGGTGAAGGAGCCCTTGTTGTACCCTTTCCCGAACAAGGTGGCAGTTGATTTCAATGTGTTTAGAGCGCTCATGGAAAATCGGATTCCGGGCAATGTGCAAAGCAGCCTGATTGTCGCAATATAAGGTGATGGGTGATGAGAGGGAAACAGCTAAATCACGGAGTAAAGTGTGAAGCCACAATAGCTCGCAAGTGGTCGAAGCCATGGCCCGATATTCAGCTTCGGCGGAGGATCAGGAAACGACACTCTGCTTTTTAGTGCGCCAAAAGACGGGGCTACCGCCAAGAGTATAAAATAACCCGTAGTCGAGCGATGAGTCATGGGACAACTGGCCCAGTCGGAGTCAGTGTATCCGGTGAGAGTGAGATCGGAACTGGTAGGAAAGAGGAGGCCATGGGAGACGGAACCCTTGAGGTAGTGAAGAAGACGAGTAGCAGCATCAAGGTGAAGGACCCGTGGGGTGTGCATGAACTGGCTGAGCATATTAACAGCGAATGTGATATCCAGCCGCAAAATGGTGAGGTAGATCAGGCGACCAACGAGCCGGCGGTAGGAACTCGGATCCGAGAGAGGTTCACCAGAATCGGCTGTGAGTTTGAGATGCTGCTCCATCGGGGAAGAGGCCGGGCGACAACCGAATTGATCGGCATCATCGAGGATGTCAAGAATGTATTTGCGCTGATTAATAAAAATTCCTGTGGCAGAGCAGGCGACTTCAATGCCCAGAAAATACTTAAGCTTGCCAAGATCCTTTAGCTGAAACTGACTTGAAAGGAACCCCGGTAAGCGACGGATAGAAGCCAAATCATTGCCTGTAATAAGTAAATCATCAACATTGTCACGCCCTCGATTTTCAACATATTTGTAAATGATTTTCATAAATAAAACCTCACAATATCCCATACGATACCCGAAAGATTACTGTATTTCCATTTTCATATTCATAGTTCCAAATCCGTAAGATTCCAAAATGTTACATCATTGGCTCAACGGCCCCCAAATTGACATAAGTCAAGAGTTAAGAAAGTTAACGGTTTACAAATATTCCAAAGTCAAAGAATTTTAACTTAAGTTTCAAATACATCTTTCAAAGGAAATTTACAAAGATGAATGAAACAACTCCTTTGGTTAGCTTTCAAAAGGTATGTCCGCACTCCAAGCACTCCAGTCATGCAAGCTATAGTCCGAGTTTAGCACCTGAAAATAATAATAGGCTTGAGCTACACTAGCCCAGTAGAAAAGTCTACGCAAACTCTATATGCAAATGAGGTAATTCAAGCACCATGAAAGAGTGAACATAGACAGAAATACCCAAAGTACGAACGATTACCAACAAACTACACGCTATAGTCAAAGGTGTCCTAGACTTCACATAAATGTCGCTAACCGTTTACTCTTCAGACTAGATACATCAACAAACTCACATCAATCCACATTAGTCTATAACCAGTTCTAAATCATCTTATTATTCTTCATACGATACTACGATCTTTCTCGTGTCCACGCTTATCATCATCAATTCTCTTTATGACAAACCTTTCCTTACAAAATTCTTCCTTTCTTTTAATCAGGTGTTTCTCCTCAATAATCGCTAGGGTCACCTCGGGTCTAGTTCCCTCGAGCGTAGGGTCACCCCGAGTCTATTCCCTCAACAATAATAATCATTTGGGTCACCTCGGGTCTAATTCCCTCGAGCGCAGGGTCACCCCGAGTCTATTCCCTCAACAGTAATAATCATTTGGGTCACCTCGGGTCTAATTCCCTCGAGCGCAGGGTCACCCCGAGTCTATTCCCTCAACAGTAATAATCATTTGGGTCACCTCGGGTCTAATTCCCTCGAGCGCAGGGTCACCCCGAGTCTATTCCCTCAACCACGATCACTTCGATCACCTCTCACCTTTTCATACTTGACATCATTCCTTAATCAATTTCGTCATCACTCTAATGACTGTACCACAGAACTTCAATCAACCATTATAAAACACTGCAATACTCTTTCCATTTGTTTCTACGTATGAGCTTTTTAGGAAGAGTTTTAAAAGAATTAGAAGATTTGGTGTATCTATCAAACAATCACAATTTAATCCTCCCAAATAGTTCTTTCACAATATCAATCTCACTTCAAGCATTCTAAATGATCTAACGAACCACCACATGGATTTACATTTCAAACGTTCCAAACTATTTACCATATCAAGACTCCGACTAATTAATTAATACACGTCCTCCCCTTTAGCATATCACAGTGCCGCACACCCTCACCGTACCTCTAAGTACACCCCGTACCTTCACATACCACATATCAAGCACAAGGAAAATGTCTATGTATCCACGCCTAGTGTTGTTTAACTCAAAAGAATGTTTTACTTGTTCGTTTCTCATATCGCTTGCCAACACCTACAACCTTCGCCCACCTATATTCCTGATGTTCTCTAAACCCTCGTTTCGGTGTCAAAGGACTCATACGGAACTCAACGACCACTACAAAGCCTAGTATACCCCTAGCATTTGTCAAACCTTCCAATAAAGTACCCAAGAGAGCCTAAGAACATCCGTGTCTCACCCACACGATTCTAAGGAAAAGGATTATCCGACGTTTACGAACACATCTATCTTATTTTGGCTACCAAACCTTATCGACTAAGAATTAGGAAACGAGACCACCACCATTGGAAAGTAGATCTCCGGTACATGAATTTCGATATAAAATTTGTCCAAAACGGAGTTCGGATGAAAAAGTTATGCCCTTTCTAAATTTTTCCAAAAATGCTGATTTTTGAATACCTACCGGTAGACATTGAATGTCTACCGGTAGAAGACCAAAATTTCACAAAAATGACAGATTTTTGAATACCTACCGGTAGACATTACCGGTAGAAGACCAAAATTTCACAAAAGTGACACTACTGGACAGCGTTTCTACCGGTAGATTCCAAACTCCTACCGGTAGGACTTGGATTCTCAGAACACGATTTTCAGATTTCACCAGAACAATTCTAACGACGAAACCAACGATCTAGGGCACGAATTAAGTACCAAATCAACTCATAAAACATATAAAGAGAGGTAGAATTTCCTACCTCGATTATCAAAGCCGAACCCAAGAGACTCTCCGAGCCCTAGACTCCAAAATCGACACCGAGAGAAATACACCTCCTCCGAGCCCAAACCGGACGAGCTACGAACTCAATAACGCGTGAGGAAGATGATGAGAGGGTTGGGTTCTTTGGGTTTTGAGTTTGGAGGTTGAATTTTGGTGGAGGAGCAAGAGAGAAGGAGAGGAGCCGGGAGGGAGAGGGAGACGCCGGTGAGAGAGAGTGGAGGAAAATAATTCTCTACTCTCTCACCCTCCTATATATACTCACCCAAAAACATATCACACTAGACACCCTTTCACAAACAATTCTATCACTTTAGCCCCAAATCAACTAAACCTAATAAATTTCATATTTTCCTTCAATTTCTAATATAAATAAACCTTTAAATAAATTTTCGAAATTACGGGTCCTTACAAACATATACGAGAATATTAGAACCAGTTTGCCGAGTAAAGAGGGAGTGGTCAGCTTGAGACTGTTTAAACCCAGCAGAGAGGAGGACGGTAGACAGTTTTGAGTACCAATTGCGGGATGCCTGTTTGAGCCCATAGAGTGACTTTTGTAATTGACAGACACGCGTCTCCCCCTGTCGGCCATAACTTGGAGGAAGGGACATGTAAACATCTTCGTCTAGGTCGCCATGTAAAAAGGCATTGTTAACATCTAACTGGTGTAAGGGCCAGTTGCGAGCAGCCGCAATAGCGAGTACACAACGGACAGTGACCAACTTTGCAACAGGAGCGAAAGTGTCATGATAGTCCAACCCCTCGACTTGAGTATAACCTTTGGCTACCAAGCGTGCTTTGTAATGTTCTACGAATCCATCTGCTTTTAATTTAGTTTTAAAAATCCATTTACAACCGATCGGTTTTTTGCCAGGAGGAAGAGGGGTAAGGACCCAGGTGTTATTGCTTTCAAGGGCATGGAGTTCGTGAGAAATGGCATCGCGCCAGTGTGTGTGCTTGATGGCTTGACTATAGGAAGACAGGTCATGCAAATGCGATAAAGCCGAGAGAAAAGCAAAGTGAGATGGGGAAAGATGGGGGTAGGAAATAAAATCACTTAACGGATAGACCGTACCTGAAGACTGTGGTGGAGCAGTGGTAGAGGCAGTTGTGGCGGAGGGAAGTGTAGGACAAAGGTAGTCCCAAAGATAACCCGGAGGGCGATGAGCTCAGGATGTTCTAGAGGGAACGGTTGAGGAAGAGGGTTCCAAGGAGTTGGTGTGGAGATCGGATGGGATGGAATGGGAAGGGGGGCCGACGGGTGGGTGGGTTGAGGGGTTGGGGACGGGTTAGTCGGGATGGAGTGGGAAGGGGGGGCCAACGGGTGGGTGGGTTGAGGGGTTGGGGACGGGTTAGTCAGGTTAGAGGAGCTAGAGATGGGTGTATTGGAATTAGGAGGAGTGGGTAGTGGGGGTGGATTAGGAGGAGTGGTTAGTTGGGGTGGAGCAGGAGAGGTGAGAGGTTCGGCTGGGTAGAGCTCAGTGAGACTAGGGGACGGGTTTGCGGGGGTGGAATATAATGGGGGCCGGTGGTGTGGAAGGGAAAAATATTCTCAAAAAAGGTGATGTTCCGAGAGATAAAAAAAAAGGTGTTCGTGTCGAGATTAAAAAGGCGGAGAGGATAGCCCAAAAACACACAAGGGACACCGCGGGGTTGAAATTTGTCGTGGTCGACACGGAATGTCTGAGCATAGCAGAGACAGCCAAAAACACATAAGATTTTGTAATTTGGGGCTCGGTGATATAGGCGTTAATACGGTGAGACATTTTTAAAAAATTTTGTGGGAGTGCGATTAATAAGATAAACCGCTGTTAAGACACACTCACCCCAAAATTTGACGGGAAGATGGGCTTGGAAACGTAAGCAGCATGCACATTTAAGAGGTGACGATGCTTACGTTCAGCAACGTCATTTTGTTGAAGGGTATCAACACAAGTTAATTCTTGAAAAATTCCATTATCATGAAATAATTTTTGAATGGGACGAGATAGAAATTCAGAGCCGTTATCAAAACGGAAAAATTTAACGCGGGCATTAAATTGTGTTTTGACCATGTCGAGAAAAAATTCGATTTTAGAAAAAGCATCTGATTTGTAACGCAATAAATACACCCAAGTAGTATGCGTGCAATCATCAACGATTGTAAGAAAATAACGTGCCCGGCCACATGTTGAAGGAGTATGATAGCCACCCCAAGTGTCAATAAATATTCGATCAAACGGAACAACACTTTTATTGAGAATAATTTCAAAAGGTAATCTAGTATGTTTCCCACGCAAACATGCGTCGCAAGGACAAGCATTATTAGTAGGGTTTTTAACAAGAGAAAGAGGTAAACTAACGGGTGCGGGATGACCTAATCATTGGTGCCATAGGGTGGAGTCATCGGTTGGAGCTGTGAGGGCAGTGGAAGGTGGTGTGTGGAGGTAGTACAAGCCATTGCGTGCCTCACCCGCTCCAATCACAGTCTTCGACTTTAGGTCCTAAAATAGGCAGAAAGTAGGAAAAAAAGATAACAATGCACTTAAGGTCACGACATAATTTTTGTACAGATAATAAATTGAAACGAAAACTAGGGACATGCGATACATCAAAAAGAGTAATGGAAGGGGTGACAGTTATAGTTCCTGTATGAGAGACGACATGAATAGAGCCAGAGGCGGACCGGATTGGCAAAATTTGATCGGTAACTATATATGAGTTAAGAAGGGATAGATGGGGCGTCATGTGAGAGGAAGCCTCACTATCAATAATCCAATCATGTGAAATAAAATTGGTATTACCGGAAAAAAATGCAGATGGATGTTCGTAAAAATCATATGCTTGGGATGCTTCGGCAGGGCTCAAGTGGGGATTGAAATTCATGACGGACGATTGTGCTGCATAATTGGACTGGTTAGATGGTGGATGCGAGGGTCAGTTGAAGAACCAATCGGGGTACCCAATGAGTTGAAAACAACCTGACTAGTGGTGACCCGTCTGGTTGCAATGTGTATAGTAGGCATTGGGATCTTTGCCTCCGCGAGTGTGCGGTTCCTGCTGGATGTCCCCTCGTGGAGGATAAGCCCCACCGCGCTGATTGGGTCGAGTTATGGGTAATTGCCGAGGGGATTGTTGTTGTCGGATTGAAGGGCTTGCATAGGGAGGCTGCCGTGCTTGAGGAGAGTTGAAATTTTTTTGTTGGTTTGTTGGTAAGGCCGCTGGTCATGAGAGTTCCGCCGTTGGTTATTGTTAGAGATGGACCGAGACGGCTGAGGCCCAAACCTCTGACTCATCATTGCGGAGTCCGCCTGGATGGATTGAGTAGTCGTTGGAGGCAACTTGGTTTGTTCTTCCGAGATCAATAACCCGTAGACCTTCCCAATGTCGAGGAGCGGGTCCATGGCAAGGATATGAGTGCGAAGGACATGGTAGGGTTCATTGAGGCCCATTAAGAGTTGATAGACTCGTTCGTTTGACACCCTTGTTTGCCATGCAGCAGCGGTGTTGCATGTGCAGGCTGGAAGGGGAATGATTGCATCAAGTTGGTCCCAAAGAGTTTTGAACTTGTTGTAATAGTTGGTAATGTCGAGATTAACTTGTTGGAGATTGGTAATCTCCTTCTGAATTTTGAAGATGGTGGTGTTGTTGCCTTGGGTAAATCTAGACTCAAGATCACGCCATAGCTCGTACGGTGTGCGGCAATTTGCTAGGGTTGGAGTGATGGTGTTGCTGGTCAACAACCATGAAAGGACAATTGTAGAAACTCGTGTCCACAAAGGTTGAATATCGGGATATGTGGGACAGGGTAGGGTGTTATCAATGAAACCCAATTTATTTTTGGCACAAAGGGCCATCTTGATTAAACGGCTCCAGGACCCATAGTTGATATGGGTTAGGGCAATATCAACAAGAGGGGTGCGGGGGTGATAAGCTGAATGAAGAAAGTAAGGAGAAGAGATATCAAAAATAAGTTTCTAAACCTTTTCTTGTGCCTCAACCATGTCGGTAAAGATGACTTTGAGGCTGAAGCTATCGAGTTCTTCCAATTCTGTGGTGGGTTTAATTTTGTGGGGAAGGTAGAGTAAGAGAACGTAGACCACGCTTTGATACCATGTTAAATTGTGTATTTGGTGTTGGAATCAATTGTTTCTCATTGAAGAATAAAAGTCAAGATACAACCACAAATATATAGGAAAACGATACAACCTATTAGGAAAGAATAAATATGAAAAGAGAATGATTATACGTAATCCTGAGATTATGGAATGGAGCTCCTGATTGATTGCTTCATTGTGCGGTGCTAATTGATAGTGTTTTTTTTTTGGTCAAAAGTGAGAAGATTGTATTGAGAAACGCCCAACGGCACTTACAAAACGGAGATTATTACAAAGAACTTGGACAAAGCCAAACTAATCGTCTAACAAATACAAATCAAGTAAATCACAAGGCAATTGATGTCTTTCTTCCTAACCCAAACATGGCCTGACGCAATAGCGATACTTTTAAACTGCCTAACATCTAATTAGGAGTCTCAAACGAGAAAAAGTGCAAAGTTAAGGACAAAAGACACCAAATACCCAGACGATCAGATGCACTCCACCCAAGTATAAACGCACCAATGAACTTTCAAGAACTACAGATCTGCCAAGCCGCTACAGGTTGCCTCGCCAAAGACATCGTGTAGAGATAGAACACTGAAACACAGATATCGTTATGAAGCAACCTCGATTAAGAGAACCCGATCTGATAGTCGCCTTCTTTTGCATAGTGTTCGCTAATAATAACTGCCTTTTATAAGCCAACAGATCTCAGATTATGGGTTGGCAACAAAAAAGGGAGAATGGAATAGAGAGGAATCACAAAGAGCTAAAATTCCAAAATGGCAACCTCCGGCTTCGGGTTCACTCAAAATCAATGTGCATGGAGCTTTTGATGCTAGCAGAGGTAGAGGTGGAGTGGGGTTAGTGTTGCGGGATGAAATGGGTCAGCTTCAGAAGATTGTTGCTATTCCTATAACCAATACTGTATCAGCTGAATTAGTAGAAGCTTTGGGTTTTCGCTGGGCAGCAATCTACGCAAGGGATGGATGGGGAGATGATCTCATTCTGGAAGGAGATGCGCACAAGGGATAATTCGGATGCTGCAGCGAGTTCAATGTGCCAAGTCTCATTTAGCCGTTATTATCACAGATATGCTAAATCTTATTAGTTCTGTTCGTCCTTTTTCATTTTCGTTTGTTCGTCGAGATTGTAATAAGGTGACTCATGCTATAGCCAAATATGCCATATCCATGGAGCTACATACGATCTGAGAATGAGATTTTCCGAACCGGATTAGTAGGGAAGCATCTTTAGACTTTTCTCAGTTTTAGTGATGAATAAAGTTTTTGCCGATAGACCAAAAAAAAAAAAGAATTAGTTATTAGGTCTCTCTTTCCCTTGACATATTCATTATTGAATTATGTGTTTCGTCCGTCAATATATCAAAATATGATCACCCCAAGCGTAGGGTAAATACATCCATTGAAGCATAATAATCTAAAAATCTGGGATCGTACACAAGAGAATATCATCATGGCTTGATTGGATTTGTAGATATAAGAATTGTGGCCTTGAAGTGGCTAACTTTTAGGAGTAGTTTGGAACGAACTAAATGTGCGATAAAAGTGCGGTTTGAAAATGATCTAAACTAAGCGATTAGGTCTAGGGGGTTTCAACACTCATTAATTGAATCAATCAGCTCTCACTCAAATTACTCGGGTTGAGATACGCGTCAACAATCTCCTAACCCGGAAGATTTATCATTAAGCCCAATTACTAGAAAAGGAGTTGAAATATCAAGCGAGTTCTAGTATTCATGTAGCAAAAATAAGGGATGACAGAGCTCTAAGCATTTATGCGTGGCAAGTAGGCTCGCTCTTGCCTACGTATGATCAAAGAGGTTAACACCGCTGAGATTTGATAGACAAACACGAACTACCTTGATTTTTTAACTAAACATGAAGATTTATTGAGAGATAAGCATGATTAATTCAAGTCATGAAATGCTGATCACCCCATGACCAAGCCTAATTAACTACTCACTCATGCTAGAAATTGAATCAACAAAGCTGAATATTGAAAACATGACGGAAATCAAATTAAATTACAAATTAAGATAGATCAAGAGCGTAGCTACAATTTTAATGAAGAGCGAAATAGCAAACAACAAATAACTAAGGAAAGAAATGCAAAATTTAACTAAGGAAATGAAGAACAATAGCAAGAGTAAGCAACAATAAAGGAAATCCTATCTTAGATCTAAAAAGTGCATAATGAAATCTAGTCTCCTTGGATATTGTGACGTAATTGGGTATTTATACAAGCCCACATTCATACACGAAAAACGCCCTAAAAATCCGCTATGAAGGCCTTCGGTATCGATACAAGGGTTTCTTGTATCAATACTGGATAGCTTTTAGACAGATGTACTAGGCCGCAAGATGAATCGGTATCGATACAACAAAACTCTGTATGGATACCCAATTGCAATTGGTGAATCCCAATCTCTCTGTTTTAAAATGGTATCGATATGAGGAAACTCGGTATCGATACCGCCTTCCAATCCTTGAGCTCTTCAGCTTCCAGCCTCCGGCTTGGCTTCCAACGTCCTTGGCCACTTGTTGGGTCTTCAACGATTCTTTGGCCCCGATGGCTTCATTCCTTGATCACCTTTGAGTTTTGGACACCTCCGGCTCGCTTTAAGCTTTAAGACTCTTTTATTAAGCGGTTTTCTTACAAAATAAAGTAAACATACCCTACGTGCAATATCAAATAAAAAGCTAAATTAACTAAACATAAAGCGGTAAAATTAAGGACTTAAGCACCAAGAATATGCATTATTTGGTGCTTATCATTATGCCATTAAGGAGTCTAAATTTTCTTCATTGGATCATATTTGTGCTGCAACCACAGTGGTGCAGAACATTGAGTTTATTGTTTGAGTCTTTCTCAATGCTTCTCTTTTCCTATTGGTCCGATTTTCCTTTTTTTATCCTTGTGATAAAAGAAATTTTCTTTGCGATTGAAAAAATTAAAAATAAAGATGATTTGAAAACTCTGGTTCCCCGTTTTCAGGTTTCTTTTGTTTTTATATCTTGTGATAAATGTGGAAGTGACTCGACATGAGTGATGAGTCTGATGACTAGAGCATGTCCTGAAGCTTTGGACAAATTGATTCACAAGCTTCTGAAAATTCTAGTCCACAAGTGTGAATACTAATCTTCCATTCATTTCACATTTTTTTAGTGCCAAAAGGAAGGATTAATTGGTGCTTCTTAGATGGACTGTGTTGCAAACTTGCACACGTTATAGGTAGGGGTGGGAACAGCATATTAATCTTAAGTCCAAATGAAACAACCCGATAGGAGCTTTAGTCCAGTTTAAGTTTCTGTGATGTGTAGAGTCTATTAATAAAAATATTTTAGAGTCTAGAGTCCATGAAAAGACAAAATTGCATTTAATGAGACAAGGGTTTTGTTTGGCTAATACAAAAAATGTCTTTTTCATTTAAATTGTCTTAAATGAGACAAGGGTCTTGTTTGGCTAACACAAAATATGTCTTTCTGCGTGTTTTTCAATCTTGTTGCACTTTCATAGGGTACCCTAGGGTTTTAGGCACTTTCATAGGGTTTTAGGGTGCACTTTCCTATTATAGGATTTTAGCGGTTTAGGCACTTTTATAGGATACCCTAGGGTTTTAGGCACTTTCATATATAGGGTACCCTAAGGTTTTAGGCACTGACCCCCTAGGGTTTTAGGCACTTTCAACGCCGGTCAACCTTGGGAGGGGTTTTTTGTAAATCCTGTGCAAAATGTCTTTTAGACTTTACGGAAAAATATTTATGTCCTTATTAAAGCAAAAACCATTATAATATGTCCTACTCAATTTGCGGGTTAGGGTCAGTTTTTTCTTACACGGAATACGAATACAACACGACACCATAACACGAAAAGTTAAATATGTCGGGTTAGGATTGAGAGAATTTTGACACGAACAAGAGATGACATGACACAACATGATGCGGGGTGGGAATTTATGAAAGGATATGATAACACGACACAAACCCGACACGAAGTTAGTGGGTTAGGGTCGGCTATTTCTGACACGGGACACGAAGATGACACGACACGAAAAACTAAACAGGTCAAGTTAGAAGTGAAAGAATTCTGACACGACACGATATCCACCCCTAATTATAGGTGGTTGGTCCTTTGCATTAGGACGATTTCTTTTTCCATGTGGTAGTAGAAAGGAGCACATGATTCATGAAATGCATGGTACGTCTACAGTCGCCTTTAAAAATTTAGGTACGCTGGGACCATATCCTCTATAAGTACCTGCTTTCAAATTCACTGCACAAAGTCTAGAGTGTATTTGCCTTGTTTTCCTCTTGACTTCATCTTAAAACACTTCCCTAATCAATGTCAACATCTTCCTCCTCCATGTTGTTCACAGTGACAAGTCAGAGCCGAGACTGGTGGTGCCCGCGGAACCAACACCGCATGAACTAAAACAACTCTCAGGCATAAACGACCAAGAGGGTCTCCGATTTCAAATTCCGGTGATAATGTTTTACAAGAGCAATCCTTTCATGGAAGGAGAAGACCTTGTGCGTGTCATCAGGGAAGGCCTAGCCAAAGCACTTTCGTTCTACTACCCATTTGCCGGGAGGCTTGTTGAAGGGCCTAACCGGAAACTTCTAGTGGATTGCACGAGCGAGGGGGTTTTGTTTGTAGAGGCCGATGCAGAAGTTGAGCTCAACCAACTTGACAATCTAGAAAATCAGGGAATTCCCATGACTCATAATGATGAGGCAACTTGTGATTTAAAATATGCCACTGCAGGATTTTAAAAAATGGCCATTACGTAACGGATTTTTGAAGACCCGAGAGTACCGTTACGGGAGGAAATAATGGTGTTACGAAAATTCATGTGCGTATCGGCCGTTACGAACGTTACGTATCACATAACGGCTGTTACACCCCGTTACGGGACCGTTACGCCTACAAAATACCGAGAACAACTTCTTCTTTTTTCCTTTCTCAGACCTTCATGTGATGTGATCCTATAATGTATTCTTTGTAACTTTTTGAGATGCCTTCACGTGCTAAAACAATATTTTGAGAAGTGAACTCCTATTAGAATGAGGAAAAAAAAAACTTCAATTTCGTTCTTAAAACGCAACATTTGACCAAATCTTACTTGAAATTACTTGTAAAAGTCAAATATTGCTTCAAAACATTCAATTTAGTCATAAATAAGGTTAGAGCACATGTACCAATGAAGTTTTCAGCAAAAGTCACGAGTGCAGGGTATCCGATTCTCGTTACACAATGACCGATACTCCCGATATCCGTTACTTGCAACCGCTACCGTTACACTGACTGATACCGTGATTTAAAACCATTCGGCACTGCCATAAATTTTTTCATATATTTTCTGTAATATTTATGTTTGTAAATCATTTTCCCTGCTGAAATCATCCTCAATATAGAACCTTTTTCATTGAGGGCTGGTGGCTGCTGCTCACTTTTTCCTGTGTACTATGGAAAGACAAAAATAGAAAGATAAAGACCAAAAAAAACCGAGAGCTCAAGCTCTCTGTTTCAACTTCGCTTAGTTTTACCGCCACATCTTATCTATTTCAACTTGGCATAGCTTTTGGTGCATTACATAAGTAAGACCTTTCACCAAACCCCACAGCTCAGCTTCTTGACTATAGATAGATGCTGGCAAGAAATGTAATTCTGGATAGAGTTACTCTTGTAACAAATGTGCATATTCGTATTAACGTGTAATGTTCACATCAAGTGTTTTTTTTTTTTTTGTGTGGAATGTAGGTGACTCGATTTAGGTGCGGTGGATTCGCCTTTGCCCTGCGCCTAAACCACACAATGAATGATGGAGCTGGTTTCGTCCAATTCCTAAACGCAATTGCCGAGTTCACCAAAGGGAAAGAAGCTGCTGCACCTTTCACCACGAATATGAACAAGTGATCGGCTCCAACAATGATGATGCCAACACAACCCCGATGCAGAAATCTTTTTTGTTTGGACCCAAGGAGATCAGAACTATTCGAAACCATCTCCCCCCGCATGCAAGCGCCTCCACATTCGAGGTCTTGACCGCGTGCTTGTGGAGGTGTCGCACTCGCGCGCTCGTGCTAGACCCCAACAACACCGTCAGAGTTTCGTGCCTTGTCAATGGTCACAGCTTGCTTGGCCTGATCGTACCTCACAGGTACCAGAGCCGGCTCATATATTTTGGAGGCCTGAAGCAAATTTTGTATATTGAGTCTCTTACATATTCATGATTTCTTTAAAAAATGATAAAAATACAAAAAATAACAAAAAACCAAACTAAAAGAATATAATTATGACAATATAAATGTAAAAAAGATAAGCTTGCAATTATGGAGATGCATGGGAGTCGAACCACACACTCACAATATCATGACAGTATTTTGTGACCACTAAACCAAGTATCTAGTTTGTGTTTTTAATTATTTGGAAACATTCTAATATTAATACGTAAGTAACATTACAATGGGGACTCAATTTTGGACCAAAATTCGGGGGCCGGAAACAATTGCTTCCCTCGCCTATCTTATAAGCCGGCCTAGACAAGTACTACGGCAACGCCATTGCCTATACTGCAGCAGTTTTGAAGGCTGGAAAGGTATGTTCCTTTCCACTAGAATACGCGGTGGAGTTGGTAAAAATTGCAAAGCCCCAAATGACGGCCGAGTATTTCAGATCGGTGGCGGATCTTATGGTGATCAAAGGGCGGCCTTTGTATACCGTGGCGGGAAACTTTATTGTTGTTGATGTAAGGCGTCTTGAGACAATGGATTTTGGGTGGGGGAAACCGGTGTATGGCGGCATTGCCGGGGCGTTTCCTGTGATAAGCTTCTATAAGAATTTCAAAGATGGGATTGTGGTTCCAATATGCTTGCCAGAACCAGTAATGGAAAGGTTTGAGGAGGAGTTGAAGAAAATGACTAAGGAGCCTTTCGATGGTTCAGTTGGTCACAGGCCCTCTAAGATCACATCCATGCTTTGATGATTCAAATCTGCAACAATGAATTTAGTAGTCATTGATTGAGTGTCATGTGAAGGACATGAATGAATTTCATCAGAAAAATGCAATGACAAAAAATAAATTGAAACTCATAATTGCCCTTTTTTTTTCTTGTACAAATATATTTCGTTCATGTATCTATCAATGTTTGATCATGCAAATTTTTTCCGTGGATGACATACTCGACGAGCTCTACAAAATGAACGATTCCGATCGTTCCCACAACAGTCCAAAACTGGACCGGACTAGACACTATTAAAACTGGACTGGCCCTTAACCCCCACATTATAGGGATAGTTTTGACTTTTCTAGTTGGATAAACAAAAGGCAATCATCCAAGGACACTTGGCGCGGCCTTGGAATCAATTTTAAATCCATGATTCACAAGTTTTGAACGTGAGAAGTTAAGAGCCATGAGCATTATACTCCCTCCGTCCTAATTTGTTTGTCCAATTGTCGAAATTCGTATCTTTTAAAAATAGGGAGACTTAAAAATTCGTCCTTATTAACCTCTTCACTTATGAATTCATCCTATTCTTTTCAGTAACTTTTGATTTCGTCATTCTCATACTTTTAATACTGCTATTGCCCTTTTGATTTTAAACCATATATGTAATACAAGCTTTTCGATTTCATAGTAAATTATTTGTAGCATTTACCATGAAATATGTCTGTCTGTTCTTATCATTTCATGGTTAATTATTTGGACCGTTTACCATGAAACTAGTCCGGCGAAATTTATTAAGCCGCTGCGCGGACCAATTCATATAAGGATAGTTTGGGATGTACAAATACTTATGTTTGCATCCCAAAATTCTTGTCTATATAGGCTGAGAATTTTAGGATGAAATCATAAGTAATTTACATCCCAAACAATAGGCCGAGAATTTTAGGATGTAATCATAAGTAATTTACATCCCAAAAATTATTCTTGTCTATATAGGCCAAGAATTTTAGGATGAAATCATAAATATTTACATCCCAAAAATTATTCTTGTCTATATAGGCCAATAATTTTAGGATGAAATCATAAGTAATTTTCATCCCAAAATTCTTATCTGTATAGGTCGAGAATTTTGGGATGAAATCATAAGTAATTTACATCCCAAACAATAGGCCGAGAATTTTAGGATGTAATCATAAGTAATTTACATCCCAAAATTCTTGTCTATATAGGCCAAGAATTTTAGGATGAAATCATAAATATTTACATCCCAAAATTCTTGTCTATATAGGCCAAGAATTTTAGGATGAAATCATAAGTAATTTTCATCCCAAAACATCCCAAAATTCTTATCTGTATAGGTCGAGATTATTAGGATGTAATTATAAGTAATTTACATCCCAAAATTCTTGTCTATATAGGCCGAGAATTTTGGGATGAAATCATAAGTAATTTACATCCCAAACAATAGGCCGAAAATTTTAGGATGTAATTATAAGTAATTTACATCCCAAAATTCTTGTCTATATAGGCCAAGAATTTTAGGATGAAATCATAAATATTTACATCCCAAAATTCTTGTCCATATAGGCCAAGAATTTTAGGATGAAATCATAAGTATTTTACATCCCAAAATTCTTGTCTGTATAGGTCGAGAATTTTATGATGTAATCATAAGTAATTTACCATGTAATGTCATGGTAATTTAACCATGTAACTATCCTTATATGAATTGGTCCGTGCAGCGGCCTAACAGATTCGCCGAACTTCACGGTAAACGGTCCAAATAATTAACCATGAAATAGTTTCATGATAATTTAGCCATGTTCTGTTGGCCAACTTGAAGAATGAAGAAAAAATGGAAAGATGTGATCAATTTATCATGTTATATTCCTAAAAATAGTGAAAAGGGTAAAAAAGGTAATTCACACAATAAAAGGATGAACTCATAAGCATGAAAAAAGGGTGGGATGAATTCTTACATGGCGTGGATAAAGAGGTCGAATATTTAAATATTCCATAAAAATATACTTATATCTTACATTTTATAATATTTTTTATGATTTTGTATAATAAAATTAATTAAGATCTACCAAACAAGATCCATATTGCATATTAAAAACATTACAAATTGAAAATTATAGACAATTTTTTTAGAGGTCAAACGCTCTCAAAAAGTTAGAAAGAGGATAAACAAATCGGGACGGAGGGTTATATGCTTTGACCAAGTCAAGACTCCAAGAATGGCAATCATGGGACACATGGCCGCTCACAGTTGGAGGAGCCAAGAAGCAACCAGCAACCACTAGTGGGATGTGGGCTGAAAATTACGGGGGCATTCTCTCTCGTTCATGGGCCTATTAAATACTCTCTCCGTCTCTTTTTTAGAGTCTAATATTTTATTTTGGGTTTTTCATTAATAAGTGTTCATTTTGTAAAGTTAGTGGATAAAAGTTGATACATTTTTTACTTTGCCCCTAAAAATATATTCCATTTTGAAAAGTTAGTGAGTAAAAGTGTAATGATAATGTCTCCATAGAGGGTAAGTAGGGAAAGTGGTGATAAAAGTTGATGTGAAATATGTAATGATGATGTTTCTTTAATAAGTTGGAGTTACGAAGCAGGACATTTAAAAAGGACGGAGGGAGTACAAGTAGAATAGAAGAACTCAATACTAGAAAGGGGTCATGAACCAATCAAACCCGGTGCTTAACCAAATTATCTTTCTTTTCTAGCAAAAGTTCATCTTTCCAATCCATTTACTTCCTCAAGTATCTCGGATTTTTACCTTTTTTGCACCATTTACATTCAATTGTAACCGTCAACTTAATTTATCATTCTGACATACCTTTTTACTGTACTTATGTTCTTTTCTTTTTCACACAGTTGAAAAATATTCAAGTCTACTTCGTTGTGACAAACCACGAATCACTTTGTGATCTCGTCTTTTGGATCACACACGGTCGCTCTTGTTTGAAGTAAGATTACAACACTCAATCTTACGATCGTTGGACGAGACAAGTCCCGACACATCCGTGCAACCGCACACGTACGCCTTTAGTTTTTCGCCTATGCAGGCGAAAAAATGGGAAAACACGGGTGTTCATCTAGTTATACTAACAAGAATAACTTTCACTGGGAAAAACAAAGTTCATTGAACTTGTATCCAAAACCCACACGGTTTACAGCTTGCAGTCTAGCAGGTTGTGGTACCACAATGTTTAGGAATTACAATTTTTTGTAACATGTGTGTCATGCACGTTATGGATTAATTGGTAGAAAACTGTTATTTAGGCCGAATACCGATCTAAAATTGGATCATAACCCCTCTGTCACGAAAACATAGCTTACTACAAAAAGACATTTAATTTTCAGATCAAAAATTAGAAGTACTTTCGTGCATGATTTTTTCAATTTCTTGACAAGAAATTAAACATTTTCAGGAAAAGAGAAGACAAGACAAGTCCAGTACCTAACAAATTTGAAGTTGTAATTCGCAAACATTAAATAAAACAAACAATGCCTGAACATGCAGCTCAACTAAAATATCAAAAACTAACAAACATATGAGCCAGCACAAGCACAAGAAGAGAAGAGTAGACTATGGACTTACAAGTGGATCAACTAGAGAGAAAGGCAATCTAGGAGGCCAACCATGTGGTCAAAGCGAAAATTGTGACATGCTAATTAATACGAAAACAGCCTTTGGATCAGTTGATACTTATACTTTCATGCAGTAGACAGACTCACAATCTTCACTGATCCAAATCAGACAGAAAAGATCTCCAGTCAAATGCACCAAAGTTGGCCTCATCTCACGATAACTGTCTTTTATAAGCCAACAGATCTTAGAATCTCCAATGGGCAATGAGACCAGAGCTTTCTTGAGAAGATCATACACCCACACATTTAGACCACGGATCCAGTAGAGGTTTCTACCAACCACAACTAGGGGCCCGGTAAGGCCGCTATAATACTCAACAATGGGATCCAAGCTTTCCCAAGACTTTTCAGTCACATCGTATAGGCACATAGCATATGTATATAGATTGAGTACCAGAATCTTGCCTGAGAAATCTCTGTCGAGCGCTGCGGCGAATAAACACTTGGATCCAAGAGTAGACGGAGGATCAGGAAGGGCACTCCATTCAACATGTCCCTCTCCCACCAACCTTGTATCTAGAAACTCTCCCCACACGCTAGGAACGTCAAGGCTGGTGCCACCGCCATCAAAACCCATGACATATAGGTTTCCATTGAGGCCTACAACCGCGGCATCACATCTAGCACATATAGTGCGAGGACCTGTCTTCAGGCCCTCCTCGGGATGGGAGGAATCGAAATACCTCACGTTCAGGGAGTACCTCTGCTTACCACAATATCCCCCGATGCGAAGACAAAGGACCCAACCGAGGCACTACTTGTTCCATAAAATCGGAACGATTTACCCAACTTCAACTTTACAACTAGTGAAAGTATTGGAACTCGATCCAACTCACCTTGGTGGCGATTGTCGTGGTGGAATGCTAGATAGGCTCCCCGGAGCTCCGCGTCAGTAATTTGACAAACCTTCTTTGCTAACTTCTCCTCGGCCTCCTTCTCCTTGTCATTTTTCACTGGAGATTTTGAGCATATACCATTCCTTGGGGTTATGGGGCTCCTCATCCTGAGCAACACATAAGCAGAGAGTTTTCTCGTAAACTGGATATACTGAGCTTGTTACGCATTTTACTGTTACCTCTTCCTTCTTCCTTTTGCGTGTTAAACGCCCCAGCTTTGCCATTAGATAAACCTTGGAGATGTTTTGTGTGCCTGTAGAGAGAGACAGAGAGAGGAAAGCGTGGAGAGTTGGTCAATAAGCAATAGTAAAACTGGTCATGCTATAACTTTTTCATTTCATTTAAAATATGAATTGTAGAAACCTTCCCAGTGCCCACATTGCTGCCAAGGGGCCAAAAAAACCTCTTTGGCATTTTGCCAAACTTGTGGATTGGATACAAATGTTGGTTTCTGCTTTCACCTCCCTATCTGAACTTTGAGAGGAGAAATTTTTCAGTGCCGAGCGGGTACCACGTGGTGCCAGCTCGGTGCATTTGGGCAGTCCATTTTGGTTTTGGACGGCCTGAATTTGGAGAGAGAAATGGGAGAGAGAAAGAGGAGAGAGAGTGGTGGGGTGAAAGGAAAGAGAATTTTAATCTGAGCCGTCCAACACACTTTTAGACGGCTCGGATGTGGGTGCTTGGCCAACCCGTCCAACACCCAAATTCGTACCATTTCTAATTGCCATAGCCTCCGCAAGCCGTGGAGAGGTGAGGCCTTCATATAACTTAATAAAGATTCTCAAAATGGAGTCGTTCGCATCCCGAGCAATTGCTCTTGTTCCAATAGTGCTCGTTGCCTTTGATACCGCTGCATCAACATTAATTTTTTCTCTATTCAAGTTCATCTACAAATATATGACCTTCACGTGAAGACTTGTATTATTCTCGCGAAAAGTTTGTGAGCAGATCAAAGCCATTGATTTTTTCAATGTGCGGTCTAGATTAGGATTGTTTTCTCTAGTTCAAAACTTGGACTGGAGAGGATCCAAACTCTAGTAACTAAGTTCATCTGCAAATATATGACGTTCGCAATTTGTGTCATGACATTTAAATCAATCAATGGGAGAGGAATTTTCATGATACTTGTATAGTTCTATTTCATTCTTTTCTTGGGTATTGCTATATCCGGAGAAAACCAAATCCCTACTTGGTCAATTTTTCCAATATCCCTATTAGAGATTGGATCAATCGGGGGAAAGGTAAAGGATTCCTCAATTGGAGACCGGGGATGGAAAAGAACCCTCAAACCCTTACCCTACCCTAGTCCTTGTCATCCCAACCCCACCTCTCTGTCTCATATGCCGTACGGTAAATCGTCTTATATCTCTATTTGGAGATTTGGACCGTGGAACGTAAAGAATCTTTCCATTGGGGATCAGGATGGAAAAGAGTCTCTCAACTCATACATTGTTAGTCTCTCAACATAGTTGGAATGTGGGTCTTCAGTTGTGATGTCGTTGTCCCATTCCCTGTTAATCTTTGTAACTTCATTTCTTAGATTAATAAAAACAAATTTGCCGATTAAAAAAACACTCATACACTACCCCTACTCGTTGTCATCCCTACTCCTTTTGTCCTCTATAGTTGCTCAACGATTCCATTTTTGGATCTCAAATATTAGTCTTTTTAAAAAAGAAAAGTATTTAACTTTTCACAACTTAATTCTCATAACTAAATAAAATTAACGAATGAAAGGTAATGTTAAAAATTTAAATACTTTTTTTTTTTAAAAGAGAGAGGGTAATTTGCACTTACACCCCCTGTACTATCACTGATTTGAAGATACACCATTTGTACTTCAAATTTAAGCACTTACACCTTCTGTACTTTGAAGTAAAAGAAGGGAAATTTGCACTTACACCCCCTGTATGTTTATGTACAAGGGATGTAAGTGCTTAAATTTAAAGTATAAGGGGTGTATCTTCAAATCGGTGATAATACAGGAATGTAAGCACAAATTCTCTTACGGGGCCAATAATAGTACGAATGAAGAAAACATAAAACAAATGAAAGAGCACAATTGCCTCCTTCCTCAAACTCAGTACAGGGTACATGCAGAGCCAAAAAAACAAAAAACTAAAACCACCTAAAGAAATGCACAACAGACCATGACCACTTTGATTATTCCTATTCTATATTCCTACAAACAGAAAACTGTGAATAAAGTAACAGCTAGAGCTTCTGGTAGTAATTTCTGAAATCCACAAACTTGGCTAAGAAAAAATGGAGACAAAAGGTAGTGGAGGTCTCCTTTTGCACATGGGCCGTTTGTTTTGTTGTTTGTTTCTGAGTGGGCCTTTCTGGGAGCTGCGTGGCGCGGAGTGCGACGAAATGGATACACAAAATACGCACGTAACAGCCCTATAAGGGTTAAGTGTCACTGGTTGGTGGGATGGCTCTACACAAATTTGATTACGTTTTGATTCTTGAGATCAGATAGTAAGAAAGTAATTTCTGATGAATTCTCTAATTCAAGCGTGGATGGTATGCTTTTGACCGGACCCACAAGGGGATTAGTAGAAAGTGCGCGTAAACTGGCCTGAACACCATTAACCATCGAAACAAAAAAAAAAATTAACGCAACACAAATTAATGTTCACCCAAAAAAAGGAGAACAAATTAACAAATACTTTAAAAGCAACACTAATAAGAACACAATTGAATCCATAGCTATTCAATGCACATGAACACACATACATAGGACGACGGTTAGTGTCCAGGAGTTATGTTAGTAGACCTATCGATACTTTAAAACCCATTTGGTATATCTTAACTTTTTTCTTTCCTTCCAAGTTTTGTCATTTTTTCAAAAAATTTATTCAAAAGCTTAAAAAAAACACTCATTAAAGACGAAGATAAGAAACAAACTCGATATTATTTTTTTCCGGTAGACTTTTAGTCTCTCTATCCTGATTTATTTGTCTACTTTTTGACTTTGTTTTGTCCCAATTTATTTGTCCGTTTGACTTTTAAATGGATAAAATTTTCTTTTGGCCCTTACTTTTTTGAAATAAAGTAACTTTTCAAAAAAATTGAATGGTAAATATTGAAAAGTATACTATTTCTAGGTGTAATCATATGCTCCCTAAATAATTTGGTTTTCCAATATAAAAGAAAAGACAAACAAATTAAATTGGGATGGGGAGTACAAGAGTGGTTTCGTTTTTTTTTTTTTCACTTCGCTGATAGTCTAATTTGTCTCGATTTCAAATCGGCTAATCAATTACAGTAGTACTTTTGATAAAAAGTTAATGAAAGTCACTTGAAATATTACTAAAGTAGTACTACTACTTTATTGGTGTGAGCTAATGGGCTGAAATGCGGACGATGAGAATATCTTTGTCGTTTCTTGACCGATTAGGGTGGTTCTTGGGTCTAACTTGAAGAGCTCGAAGTGCTCTACAACTTTTCCGAAGGAAGTTGGTTCTAAGGACTACTTTAAGCAGGAGAAAAATGAGGTTTTGTGAAGGGCAGTAAGCTGTCTGGAAATGAAAATGGTTTCTAGAGAGAAGTGAGAGCAAGGGAGTGAGGTGTGAGTTGAAATGGTGAGTGAGGGGTGCTATTTATAGCAACACATTGGGCTCCTTCTCCCTCTCCTTGGCCGGCCACCTCTCCCTCTCCTTCCTCATGGATTTTGCTCCATTGTGTTGTCCAATCATACCTTTAAACAAGCCAAAGCCTTGTCAATCCATCCTAGGTATGATCATGGAGATTTTCTAAGGCTTGTAAGGCAATCCTAGGTGATTATAACCTAGGTTGGCAAGTCTTGCAAGAAAGAACAAAGTCATTGGCTAAGGTCATGTTTAAAGTTGGCTAGAAATGGGTTGGCAACTAGGTTTAGGCTTAAGGGCTGATTGACCTTTAGGCTTGCATGCATGGTGAGGCTAGGTTTACTTCTCTTGGAAGTAAGATGATGAGATTAGGCCATGACTAATTTTTATTACCCAAGGGGTAAAATTTTCCCTAACATTTATCAACCAAAGGGTAATGAGGTAAGTCATAAGTGTGGTCTTGAAAATGACTAATCAAGGAGTAAAAATGATTATCTCTAATGGCCTAATGGTTCAATTAGGGTTAGGAGGGTTCATAAGGCTCAAAGATGGTCAAAACGGTCCATCTAGGGTTAGGAGGTTGTAACTAGGAGAAGTGGTAGTTTGGTTCCTCCAACTAATCGGTTGAAAACTAACTATACTAGCCATGTAGGATTTCTAGCCAAGAAATATAATTTTAAAGGACTTAAATCTAATTATGACGGATTATTAGAAATTAAAAAGGATTTTTAAAAGCAATCCAAGTAATTAAAATAAAATTCAAATATTTAACGAAATTTTTATTTGCCAAAAATCAGGGTCGTTACAATAATGCTATTGGTACTGAACCAAACTTGTACATAAAATGTACATCGGCTTGAGGCCTATTTTTGGGTCTTACACGAATAATCCAAATCGTCCATTAACTTTAAAATAAAATTTTACTCCGTAAGTGTTAGTACAGAAAAATGATCTTCATTGGATATATATAGGTGATTGATCCAATTTTTCAAGTTTTATTCATAACTTAATGTGAATGAAACCGGAAAAATTAAATCAATTATTTACACATATCTAATAGAGCTGATTTTTCGCAAAAACACTCGAAAAAATAATTTAAAATTAATGGACGGTTTGTAATATGTTCGTGTGAGATTTAAAAGTGGGCCCTACAAGTCGATGTACAAGAGAAAAACTTCTTTACAGAGGGTATCGTAAATTTTTTTTACGAAAGTGCATTGCGATCGTCCAAAAGTGTTTTGAATGGTCCGGATGTTAATGAAACTTTTTCGGTGAAGTGTAATTTCCCCAAAAAAGATTCATTAATATCGGGACCATCCAATGCCAAAACAGATGACTGAGATCGTTCAGATCCACAAACGACTTATTCAGAGCTCCTCCTTGAATAACCCGATCTTTTTTTTGTCATTTCGCTTACGAGGATCGAACTCTGCCTATGTGCATGAGAATATGTAAGGAAGGCCAACTAAACTCCACCCCACTTGCAAATAATCCAATCTCGATGTACAATTATATGTAGTAGTGTAATTTTGGTTTGATATTAGAGCATCTCCAACCAAGCTCTAAAAAACAAAAATAGAGAATGAATGTGACATATTTTTGGGAGATTTTATAATTTATTTTATCTTTTTGCACTTTATAAGAGAATCTTGGAGTGAGCCATGGTACTTTTAGAGATTTGGTCTCCCAAAAGGAAACTGGGTCTCTATTTTTGGAGACCCAAAAGTAAATTTAGAGTATCCGCAATGAGGTTTGATATATTTGTGTGTTAAAATATTTGTTAAAATGTGTATTAGGATAAAAATAGGTCCCACAAGTATGTGTTAGACATTGATAACATAGAAGTGTGTTAGAACATCCACAATGAGTTTGGTAAATTTGTGTGTTAGGATAAAAATGAGTCCCACAAGTCTGTATTAGAAGTAGTTGATATTTATATTTTATGGTTGAAGTTTGAATTATAGAGGTGAGACCCACTTATTATTTGCTAGGATTTTTGCCAAATTTGACATACATCCTAACACACTACTAGATTTAGCACACAAGCATTGTGGTACAATAAATACATTTTTGTTTGCTAAGTTTTAGCACACATAATTAACACACTAGTTAACAAACCCATTACGGATCCAAATCTCTAAAAAGTACCATAAGTCCCTCCAATATTCTTCTCTCATAAACAGGGACTGATTCAGGAATTTCACCATGCAGGGGTGATCGTACATGCGAGGAAAAAAATATAAATACACATGTATAATAACGTAAATATATTAAAACTCAAAATAACGTAAATACATAAATAGGTTTAATTAATGGGATCGATCTTGATGAATGTGTCTTTTTTTTTTATTGTTCAACTTTTTTTTTCATTCATCACAACTGGACAAATTCGGTCTAAGGGCTTTCATGTTACTTGATTTTACCAATCAAAAAACAAAGAATTAAAAGTCTAGAACAACAATTGGGGAAAGACATACCTACAATTTAGATTTCACCAAAATTAATGAGGGTTTCCAAAATCCTTACTCCTTCGTTGCTATTTTCTCGAAATTGTTTTTGAAGTCTTAACAATTGAGGATGTTTGTGCTAAGAGAAAGGGAGGGGGTTTGGTGTGCCATTGAGGTTTTAGAATAAAAAGAAATAAAACTGTAAAATACTAAACTCATCTAACGAAAGGTGAAAGTTTATTACTTGAATATTCACAATATTAACCCTTTAATTTTATGTTTTGTTATATTTTAACCCTTAACCTTTAGTAATTAATGTTGATATTCTTATATTTCAAAGGTCACTATATATATATATATATATATATTTAAAAATTATATACAGGAGCCTATATACATTCATAGAAATTTATTTATTTTTACATATAATAATAATAATTTTTTCCCTTGCAGGAGCGCTTGCCCCTATTGGCCCCGACTCCATCCATGGTCATAAAGTGAAAAAAAAAAAAAGGAGAATAAATTACAAAATCTCGGATGGGTGGGGGATGCTCTTATAGAAGGTCACTTTGTCTGTCTCGATAGTAGAGAAAGGAGGTAGTAGTTCAGAAACTAGTGTGTGGTAAGAAGGAACCGGAAAACGAGAGAGAAAGAGAGAGAAGCATCCGGTTTGGACCGCCATGGCGAGGTGCACTCAAGACCAGCGCCGCCGCCGCCCCGACGATCACCATCGTCATCTACCGAACGACGTGTTGATCGACATCCTCACGAGGCTGCCGGTGAAATCGCTACTCCGATGCAAGTGCGTCTGCAAGAACTGGTACGACCTAATCCAAAACCCTAGCTTCGCACACGCTCACTTCCGCCTTCAAAAACTCCTAGACAAAGGTCGCATCTTCTTCCAGTATTCCAGGTTCGTTGATGACGATACCAGTAAATACCGTTACGCCCTATTCCCTGACGAAACCCTCGCGAGCGATGCATGTCACGATATTGATTTCCTAGAAACTCCCCCTTTAGCGTTCATTTATGGTCCCGTAAACGGCTTGTTTTGTGTAAGGAATAATAATCATCGTTTCATTATCTGGAACCCCGCCATTAGAGAATTCAGAATACTCCCCGGCCACCTGGAATTTCCGCCCAATCTTGATGTCCTAAACCTGTATTGTATTTTCTCGGGAATTGGATTTGGGTTCGACAAGTCAACTGACTACTACAAGGTGGTTCTCATCCGTCATTTTAGGGTAAAAGACATGCCAATGGTTGATGATGTAAGTGTTCATGTGTACTCCCTAAGTACTAATACTTGGAGACATCTCAACTGTCTCGATTATCTGTCGCCTGAATATTTGCGGCGTTGTTCAACTTGTTCTGGGATTGGAGCATACTCGGATGGAATTTATTACTGGTGGGCTGGTACTGGGATCCTCGCATTTGACATGGGCAATGAGGTTTTTCGAGTGATATCTGTTCCTTTTATTCTTCCAGTAGAGTTTGATAAATGTGATGTAAAACCATACAATGGTGACCGTATTGCTCTGTATCAATTCAAAGGTTTCCCTGGGAGTGGACTTGACAAATGTTGTGACATCTGGGTGATGGAGGAGGAGGGCAGTTGGATCAAACAGTTTAGTGTTGGACCAATTCCTTGTAGAGCTTTCCAACAGGGGGTTTGGAAGAACGGCGAGCTTCTTTTCCTCGAGCATATTCAGGCTTCTTACGACCGTCGTTATGTTTATCAGTTGGTCTTGTACAATCCATGTACTCGAGAACTCAGATATCTTGGACCTGCAGCAGAGGATTTTATTGGATATCAAGCTCTTGTTTACCATGAAAGTCTAGTATCCGTTAACGGTACGAAGGGCAAATTGTCTGATTCAAGCGTAATACTTCAGTAATCAATTGGAGCCCAGTATCCCACACTTTGATCCATGACCCGATATGAAAACATAACATAGAAACTTTGTTCATAGACTTGCTGTGACTTCCCATTGATCGGCTTACAATCGGTTCCAATTTCCGTTAGTATTGTGTATGCAATGCTGCTGCTGCGGATCATGTTTTGTTATCGTGAGGCTAATGGGGTAGCTGACTCGTTAGCCAAGCATGTTGCAACAACTCAAGGGCGTTTTATTTTATATAGTAGTGCACCTGAGTTTTTTTTGGAGACTTTGTGTATTGATCAGCTCGGGACAGTAGTCCCCCATTTTGTAAACGTGTATCAGACTTGTTACTCTTTTGTATTAATATAAGTTAAGCTGTTCGGTTTCAAAAAAAAAAAAATCTAATGTGTTGCTATGTCTTCCCTAATGTTTTATTTAATGGCCTTTACTTATTTATGGTTCTGATTAGTAGTATAAAATATTGTATGGCTGATAATGTTTCTAGACGTTACTGCATTGTTTCTTAAATCTAAACCTTACAACAAAGATTGAGTGATGGGAAGATGCAAAAAATGCATTCCAATTGAATTTACCATACAGTCGGAATCTGTAGGTCCTTATGGTTTCAGCACTTTGAGTACTGAATTGCAGAATATTCTTACACTTTATTAAAGCCCTAAATCAGAGACATAAATTTATTTTATCGAAGGCCCCAATCGATCATCTTGTATGACTATGGC
The DNA here is from genome assembly GCA_018127125.1 of Rhododendron griersonianum. Lineage (NCBI taxonomy): Eukaryota > Viridiplantae > Streptophyta > Magnoliopsida > Ericales > Ericaceae > Rhododendron > Rhododendron griersonianum. The sequence continues at coordinate 22,768,278 of CM030798.1, forward strand.
GAGATTCAAGACATAGGAATTCTTTATTTTGTTGAATATACTTTAAAGCTAAGATCTGCCATATTCAGTTATCAGCTTTCTTGAATCATTTTATATGCAAGAAAAATTTCGCGACCATTCTGTTCTTTATATACTTTGATTGCCCTCCAATGATATGCCTAGAGAGCAGTGATCTCAAGCTGTTTTGGTTGTAGCGTGACTTAGGAAGCATGTGACACCAAGTATTGTTGCAAATACCCCTTCTAGTTAACATGGGGTGAGACTATTCAAAGGTTGTAAGGCAGGGTGGGCATTCAGGCCAAATTTAAAAGCTATGTTTGCCATGACAAAATTGAAAAGCGACGTTTTCCCCTAGCAATTTTTTTGCAGCGCAGCCATCCTTGATTGAGGTCATATTTTTGGTAACGTGTACATCAAGGTGTGGTACCGTCCTCTAGTCTTGTGTTAGTATCATCAGAAATCTAGCTACAAGAGAACTTCTTATACATGAATATCTGTGTATCCATGTATTGAACATTTTCTAATTTAGTCTTTTTGCCAGCGAGAAACAAATGGAAATCCAAGATTCTATTTTCTAGTGAAATCCCGACCTCTCTTATAGCTACTTGATTAAAATCTCCCTTGGCACTCACCATGGCAGAGATGGTCTTCACGCAAGTGCAGCCAATGATTTTCCTGGTTTTTTAAGAGACTCAGGATTTGGGCTGTTGCCCAGTAAACAATCAAATATACTATCATGCAGAAAATTAGCGCCATAAGAGCTTCAGAAAAAACGTATTATACTTCAACTAATACCAATCATCCCTTCCTTACCAACCTTTAGAGTATAGTTTGACCCAACCTAATGAGCTTACGTAATTTTGTACATCCGTATGTGTAACAATAACTGTAAGTCTTGGGAAACTAAAAAGTAACCAAAGAATGTTGTATAAAAAGCTTGCTATTTAGGCCGATTCTTTGTGCGGACACATCTAGAAGTTCACTTCCCTAAAGTCCCTACCCTTCCACAGTAGAGGACAGGACACGTTCTGGTGTTTATTTTTTAGTTGAAGTGATTGGTGTCTCTCAGTGTACATCTTATACTCATTTCCTTCTAATTTGTCGAGGATACACTTATTCATTTTTGTACAGCATAAGTCGTTTGAGTTTATGTTCCTTGGATGAGCCGATTTAGTTGAGTGTTAATATGAGCTCAGTAATACCTTACTATGTTTCAGTGACCGTTTAGTACTTGATGGCAAGGAATTTATGTTTCTGATATGGGTAAGCCAAATGGTATTAGTAGGCTGATCAGTTTTGGTAGGGTTCTTAGTTACTCTGCAATCATGGTCACTGTTTTGTCGTATGGACCCGCTAACATGTGTACCTTGATGCACGGACACTTGTTTCTATGCATGTCCAATACTTCTGAGATCAGTTCGGGTCCCTGCAGACTTATTTAAATTGCATCTCATATTTTCTTAAGAAAAATTGTACGTGCAGATTGCAAATGCCGCGGATCTCATGGACAATTATTAGGTTTTTAGCTAATGAGTACGGCGATTGTGACTATCAATTCAACAAATATGCTTTTAATTACTACTTCAAGGAAGATGAACCAGTTAGGGAGTTTTGCGTGTCCCTTGTTTGATTAGCTAGAATTTGCTAGGTGTGCAAAAAATGTTTGATCATTGTAACATTGAGCTTCTGCCGGTGGAGGAGATCGACTGTAAGAGACACCACATGGTGATGCAAAGGACTGCAGGATGACTTGGCTGGCTTTGGTTTTTAAATATGTAATACAAAATCAAGGTATATCCAAAACGAACTTATATACTAGAGATGTTTCCAATTCTTTGTTTTCTTTTCCTTGGAAGTATCAAAGTTGGAACCTTTCAATTCTTGTTGTTTTGTTGTCAGTATTCTGATTATATGGCACTTGTGAATTGTGATGTCAAAATTTTCCTGTGTTTTTAGCAAGAAAGTAAAAGCTATGTAACCATGCTCATATGGGTTGCACAAGAAAATTAACTTTCCGGCACTTTCTACTATTTTCAGGCTAATCAAATGCGGAAAAGTTTCAGTTTTGTCTTTTTCTTGCATTCTTCTCCATTTCACTCTAATCAAACAGACCCTTGGTAGATCTGCAACATACTTCATGGAACTAGTGTACATGCCAAATGCATGGTTACTTTCATGGGCGGAACCAGTATAGGGCAAGCGGGGTCACTTGACCCCGTTGAGTTCCAAAATACCTTTAGAGCAGGTATAGTTTTGAGGAGTATTTTGTAATTTTGCCCCAAAAGATATGTAATTTTGCCCAGAAGGTCTCACAAAATTACATGTGTTGTAGATATTTGACCCCACTGTAACTAAATCCTGGGTCAGCCTACTTTCCCGCCCGGAAGATATGTTACCCAATCCAGGTCTTTCTGTAACGCCCCCATTTTCGGATACGTTAAATAAACATTTCATTGATAAAATCAAATGGAGTCTGGCTCATTATTACATCGAAATTCCCATCAGAGTGCTTTCAGTACATAAAGGAAAGGAAAACTAGGGTTCCTAACTACAACTCCGCCTACTCCTCCATCCTAGCCAGCTCCTCAGCTCCAAAATCCTCCAAGGCGTACTGTTTATCTTGATTATCTACAAAGTCTGACACATTATACCAGCGTCGCCACCGATATAATATGTCAGGGTCACCAAAGGTAACACCATGAGCTACAAAAGCTCAGCAGAATAATCCTATACCCTCCAACCCTTAACTTACAACCAAGAAGCATATAAACAATTACACATGCTCATTCAACAACATAATTAGCAATGACGCAGCCACATTCACTTTCTTATTCACGTTGGTGTCATGATTCCCTGTGTTTCTCCTACGCAACGATTCGTAGACCGTGTCATCCATTTCATTTTACGAAAACAACATTTCGAATATCTTTTCAACACTCGTTACCAATGAGGCTACCAAGTCCGGCTCCATTGGCAACGCACGCAATGGGCTACCAAGTCCGGCCACATTGCGGTTTCCGCAATCCATTCAAATCTTGCATTGGCTCCTTCCCGCGGATACCAAGCCATACTACCAATGAGACTACCACGTCCGGCCCCATTGGCAATCTTCACAATGGGCTACCAAGTCCGGCCACATTGCGGTTTTCGCAAGTCCATACAAAGGGCTACCGAGTCCGGCCACAATGCAGGTTTTCACATCCACACAATGACTACCACGTCTGGCCATTATGTAATTTCAAAAATATTTTTATCCATATCAACCACACCCTAGGTGTCATGTTTCTAACTTTCTCGATTTACGTGTCTCGTTCTCATGCATAGACTCCGCGGTAAGACTTTCATGTAATCATAGAAATCTTGAAACCAAACTAGCAAGATCATCCAACTCTATATTCACTATCATGCTCATATTATCATATAATCATGCTCAATTACATTTAAGCATAACGCCACATGTACGGGCGCCTTTGGAGTGATAAATCACTTATGCTTTAATTAACAACCACAAGTAATACAAGTAAGCACATAACAAGTCCAATATCATCTGAACGATCCAAGTACAATTACTTAAAATTAATTCACGACGTTAACCTTCAAAGTTCATTCTTTCCTTCAAGATGTTCAAAACAGCATATGTTTATTGAATTGTAATGCATATATCAGAATAGTGTTGATAAGGATTCTATGTTTTCACAAGAGGTGTCGATTAGATAATCTATGTGATCATGCCATTATCTTTATTCTAATCGATTTGAATCATGCATACGATATGCCATACTTGGTGAAAAATCCATCTCATGTTCTTAGCCTACTTCAAGGTAAACTTTATTTTTGGAAAAATAGTAAGGATTATCCATCTTTCAAAAGTATACACATTTCAATTTATATTTAAGGAAAGTAGATATGGAAATCTACGTGATCATACTATTGTTTATACTTAGGGAAATGAGTCGAGATTAATCTATCTATAAACACGATTATCTATATTTCAAGCAAGCACATTTCTAATTATATTTAGAGTTCGAAAGTATAGGAAAATCGACAAATACTTAGAGTTTAGGAGATGTAGGAATGTCCTACCTTGATCCGAAACTAGTCGGGGCCGAATAAGCTAATTGGAATTCCTACGGGAGGTGAAACTCTTGAATCTGGACCGAACTTTGGACGGCAGTAACTTGGTCAATATTTGGCCGAATACGATCGTTCTTGAGTTGAAATTGAAGCTCTAGAAGTGCTCTACAACTTTTGTGAAGGAAGTTGATCCTAGAAACTGGTTTAGGTAGGAGGAATATGGTGATAAAGGAATGGACAGTTTGCTGTCTGGAATCTGGAAATCCGAATTTTTACTGAACTTCGGATATCGATATCTTTGTCGTTTCTTGACCGATTAGGGTGGTTCTTGGGTCTAACTTGAAGAGCTCGAAGTGCTCTACAACTTTCCCGGAGGAAGTTTATCCTAGAAACCACTTTAGGTAGGAGAAAGAATGAGGTTTTGTGGAGGGCAGTGGGCTGCCTGGAAAAACAGAAATGGTTTCTAGAGAGAAGTTGGAGCAATGCTTGAAGGTGTGAGTTCAAGGCTTGAAGTGAGCTTGCTATTTATAGGCCAAGGACTCTCTCTCTCTCTCTCCCCATCCGAAATCTCTCTCTCTCTCTCTCCTATCTTTGATTTGTTTCATCTTTCAATGGATTGAAAGCTTGATAGATTGGATTTGGTACTAGGATTTGATCTTGGAAGATTGGGGGAAGGTTTGTACAAGATTTAGTAATTTTCTAAAGGGTTTCTAGTCTAGTCTAGTACTTGAAAGAGTAAGAAATGGTGACATGGTTGTCCTTAGATACACAAGAGCAAGAAGGGCTAGATTTTTGGTGGTACATGATGAGGTAGGATGATGGCCAAAGGACCATGACTAGGCTTAAGTGTACACATTGCACACATCACTCTCTCTCTCTCTCCCTCTCATCCGAAATCTCTCTCTCCCTCTCTCCCTCTCTCTCTCTCTCTCCATGGTACAATGTACAAGTACAAAGGTGGAAGATTACAAGGATCCTTCTTCCAATTTTAGGACAAATCTAGGTTATTCTAATGGGTTTCTAGTCTTGTCTAGTCCTTTGAATGAATAAGAAACTTAGATATGGTTGTCCTTAGATGATCATGTGCAAGAAAGACTAGATTTTTTGTTGTACTTGGATTGTGTACAAAAATGGCCAACAAGGATGGACTAGATTTGGAAGAGTACAAGTTGCACACACATCACTCCTCTCTCTCCTTTTCCATCCGGCCCTCTCTCTCTCTCCCTCCATCTCTCTTGGCCTCTCCCTCTCTCTCTCTCTCTCTCTCTCTCCCTCTCTCTTTCTCCCTTGATTAGTATATGAATATCCAAGGATGACTAACTACAAAGGACAAGGTTGGAGGACTTAGGAAGAGTAAGGGTTTGGTGGAAGTAAATCTTGTACTTCAAAATCTAATTCATATCTTCCTATCTTCTTCTTTCAACTAGTACAAGGTCAATGTTATTCTATGGGGTTTTAAGTCTAATCTAGTACTTGGAAAGAGTTGAAATTAAGATATTGTTGTCCTTGGTTGAGAAAGAACAAGAACCCTAGATTGGGTGGTACAATGGTGATGTAATAGAATGATCCATGCTAGATATGGGAGTACACTAGTCACACACTTCACATTCTCTCTCCCTCTCTCAACCGGCCTTTCTCTCTCTCTCTCCCTCTCTCTCTCTCTCGGCCATTCTCTCTCTCTCTCTCTCTCTCTCTCTCTCTTCCTCTCTCTCTCTCTCTCTTTCTTAGTCCAATGGACACCTAAGCATGAAAGGACTATGGTTTGGTGGTTGACTTAGAAAGAGTAAGAGATTGTGTTGTAAGGTTGTAAGGACATCTAGTACTTGAAATCCTTCCCATATCTCTCCATATATCTTCCTCTCCAAGTACAAGTACTTAAGTATATATATACTAGGATTTGAAAGAAGACAATCCAAGAGTACATCATCCTTCCTTCTCTCTCCTATCTCTCTCTCTCTCGGCTCTCTCTCCTCTTCTCTCTCCCGAATCTCTCTCTCTTCCTCCCTTGTACTATCTATATATATAAGTATATATAATCCTAAGATCATATAAGTACATAAAACTAACAAACTAATAGGATATGGAAGTACAAAGGAAATAATAAACTAAGGGGGTTTTGGAAGAATAAGGATTTACCTATTAAACAATTCAACATAACACATGTGTTCTTTCTTAATATTAAATAGGAGTAGGTGTACTAGTGTCCTATTATAATAGTTAGGCATGTACTAGAAGATCTAGGTAGATATCTAGTCAAAATTCTATATTAAACTAATCTAATTTGACACATGTACTACTAGAATATAATATAAGGTACTTAGAGAATCCTAGGGTATTAAAATACTAGGTACCATTCTAATTCTTTAATTAGGGAATCCCATGGGAAATCTAGATATTGAATTAACTAATATATCTTAGTACTAGTCTATTATCCAATGGGTAATAATTCTCCTAACTTTTATGGACCAATGGATAAAAGATCAAGGGTTGACTTTGGTCAAAAGGGCTCATTTAGGGTTCTAGGGTTCAAAAGGTCCGAATGGTTCCATGAAGTTCAAAAGGTCTAATGAAGTTCAAAAAGGTCTTCCTAGGGTTTAGGAGAAGCAACTAGATGAATTGCTAGTTAGGGTTTCTCGAAGATTGGTTAAAATCTAACTAGTCTTGCTAAGTAGGATTCCTAGCCAAGAAATATAATCTTAAAGCTTACTAGCACACTTGTCTTTAGAAAATGACTGTATTGACTGTCGTGACGAAATTTTTATAATCTTGAATTTAGTAACGACGGATTTTTGGGATGTTAAAAGGAATTTTAAATGGAATCCAAGTAATAAAAATAAAATTCAAATTTTTAGTGAAATTTTTATTTACCAAAAATCCGGGTCGTTACACTTTCGTTTTGAGATGGTATCCTAAGTTAGACACCGATCGCTTACTCATTTTGCACATAAGCTGTAAACTTTGTCATCCAAGAACACATCAAAATTCTGTTGTATTTCTTTTCTCCTTGAACATAGGATTGTAAAAACGTTGTTCGAATACATAATCTGAAACCACTTGCTGAACTGCTTCAACAAATCCTAGGAATCTGTTCTTGTCCTTTCTTATCCTTATTAGGAGACTTCCCTCACCAACATACCCATGAGGTTGATCCTCCTAAAATCCCTGTTATCTCCTGCTGTAGATTTCTGTCATTTGCAGTTGCGTCCTAATGTTATGAGAAAAGTGTTCTGAGCAAGTTGGGGTGTTAACGTAACAGAGGATAAGATGTTTGTTATGCATTTTTCTTTTGAATGTCAGTTCAGTTTTCTTGTGATACTTCGGAATGGAATAATTATCTCACACTTAATTATAGACATGCATTTTAATTTCTTTCAACAGGTTTGGTCTTCAGCGAATACTTGCATAGTGGACTAGTTCTTTCATTTAAAGAGGTTAATGACGAGGAACCACTTTTTCCAGCTGTATCACTTCTTAACCTGAACAAAGTAAGTTGCCTTTTTTCTTTTTAGCTGTGTGTCCTTTCTTCATGCGATATTTTGTATATGTAATAGACGTCAAATACTGCTGAGAAGTGTAATTTGAAGTTATAGCTGATTGTTCCTACGATGGCACACTTGGGGTCTTTCTATAGCAACCGAGTGTCAGAAAATAAACCCTGCATACTGCATAGTATTGCTGACTTGCTGCAATGGATTGTATAGTTAAAACTTGGAGTGTATCAATTGTAAGTCTGAATAACTTGTCTGATTTTAGAGACTACAATTTTTTCTGCGTTCTATACAGTCTGTTGTACCGCTACTGCATTTCACTCCCTGGGACTGATAGTGCGCATTAGCCTCCCATTTGCTCAAACATTTAATGATGTCTTTAGTCATTTTTGCCTTTTGCTTCTGTACTATTTTAAATCTCAGCCATCCACTCTTGAGATTTGAAGCTTCTTCAACTAATTCTCCTTGGGCATCAAACGAAGAAAACTTTCTTGGGTATCCAGTCCCTTGTCACACTTATACTCAAATTCAGTTGGTTTTTTGTGCTGATTTTTATTTATATCCCTGTGTAGAACTTCTTATATTCAATCATTCAATCCCACTCTTTGCTTAAGGGATGGAGTTGAATTCCGAAATGATTGGCTTTAGTTCATGATATGTCTTTTCTCAGAATTGATTTTAGTTTTGTATCGATTTCTTTTGATCGACCTTTACAACTCGGTATTTACAAATGGTACCATTTACACTTAACTCACTGTTTACCGGGAAAGGAAAAGTTATGGAAAATGCAAAACTTATATGTGGAAGACAATAATTGTTGAATGGTATCATTTTGATATGTATTCTTTTTTCAAAGGAGGATTACATGCCATGATATTCTGCAGTGTAGTATTGTCTTTGTAACCTGATAATATGTTGGTATATATTTACTGTTTGGGAGTTAGCAATGTGTGAGAGTAGTTTTGAATTATTATAGACAGTCTGGAACATGGTTTCTTGATCGAAATTCCAGACTGTGATTCGTTCATCTGGAATGAAGATGAAAAAGCAGGGAATTGTTTTTCTGCAAATTCTTATGCATTTTGGTTTTTTCCAGTCATAGTTGGCAGTACCATCAGGAGAAGCCGAGGATGCTGCTGCTGCCATTGTGGCTTGGCTGCAGCTGGGGACCGAACTCTCTGATGTGGTTACAAACAAGAGTGATGCACTTGGATTGTTTGACCTCTTCAGATATGAAGGCTACATTTTGACCGAGCATGAGAGTATCCACAATGGCATAACCAAAAGTGTTAGGTTTTTAAAGTTAACAATGTTGGTGCAAAATATGGCTTACAATGCTATAATCAAACTTAGCAACCTCTTTAGAAATAATCAAATTTGGACTTTGGATAATCAAAACTAACAACATTTTGCCAATAACCAAATTGAATGAACCTTACATTCTCAATCAAATACATACATCATTACAAAAAAAAAGTTCTATTTCTTCCCTTTTCCCCTCTTTTTTTCTTTTTCAACAATGTTTTCAAAAAAAATATTTTACTTAAAAACTGTTATCCCCCAAAAATTATTTTTGAACTATTTTAAAAAAAAAATTTATACAAAAAAATTGTTCTTTTTTGAAAAATTGTTTTGTATGAGAAAATGTTTTTTTTCAAAACCTTTTCTTATATAAAAAACTATTTTTTCAAAAATCGTAATTACACAAAAGCTGTTTTTCTTTACTCTGTTTTTCTTTTTTAAAAAAATTCAAAAATTATTGTCTATTTCTAATAAATAGTTTTCATTAGTCTCAAAATTAATTTTAGAAAAAACTATTTCTATGTTCACAGTTATTAGTTTTTTTGTAATTTAAAATGGTGATGTGGCAACTTTTGATTATTCAATTTTGATTATGCCATTGTGGACCTCTACATTGCTAACCTTAGCAATCTCTTAAATGGATAATCAAAAGCTGATGTGGCAACTTTTGGTTATCCATTTTTGATTATAGCATTGTGGATACTCTGAGGGAAGATTTTGTGTATGTACATCCCTACATTGGTTCCCAATTCAGTCTTTCTTTTGTTTTCTTGGATATCTCTCTCCTTTTCTAGGATGACATTTTGTTGCAGGGATATATGAACTACAAAAACGATCGTGCAACAAGGAAAAACACAAACGATAATGGTTTAGAGAAACGCTCTCTAGACTCTTTTCATTCAATAATAATCAATAACTCTCCTAACCTGAAGGCTTACAACTTATTAAATAGGAAGAAACCCCTAACCCTAATTGATTTGCCCAAAAGGAAGCCGAATCAATTAATTAACGAAAATTACCAAAAACAAAAAATTGTACTTTAACTAGGAAATCAAATACAAGAAAGAAATATAAGCTTGCCAAAACAAGCAGCAACTAAAACGGAATTTCCTAACAAAACAATAAACTCAAAATAATGCATAATTAATATATAATCTTCATATTTCTGTTTTGCATCACGTTTACTAGTATTTAAAGTCTTCATGATTTATGGGTAGAGATTCCGTAGATTCATAGATTATGATGTTCTAGCGCATACAAACAGTTGAGTTTTCCTCCCCTTCCAGTGAGTAGGCTAGCAAGTGTTTCTAGAAATCACAGTTATGGACTTTTGGTGACCCCCCAGTAGTTCTGGTCCTGGAAAAATATATACATCCTAAGATTAAAGGACCAATCACTTTGGGCAGACCGAAATATAGCCAATTTTTTGAAGGTTCTACTGCTTTTTTACTGTTCAAGTATCTTCTCCTTCTCTCCCAATCTTGGAAATCGCACGAGAAGCAGTTTATGAAATAATGAACGCAATAGTGACTTTATTGGTTGTCAATCTCAAACGAGAAGCAGTTTATGAAATAATGAACGCAATAGTGACTTTATTGGTTGTCAATCTCAAACGAGAAGCAGTTTATGTGGTGGGTTTCTTGCCATTAGATATTTTCAATTTTGTTCTTCCAACTGAAGCTGTTGAAATATTATTGACCACTAAACACTTTCCCTGTGAAAGTTAAAAGAATTGAGTGGTTGACAAATATTTAACTCCATCTTTTTGTTATCGTTTATTTATTTTGAGCTTTTTCGTAAAAGGGTCAAAGTGAAGATGGCAAAAAAAGAGTCAAAAATCAGGAGGCCTATAAATCCACAAATTAAACACCTTTAGGTTAAAGATGTATTTTGTAATTTCAAAATTTTGGGACCTTGCATCAGTCAATAAATGACTATAACATGATGACGTTGGTGAAGATTTATTTTTTTCCTTTTGTCATTTGTTTACCTTTTTTCCATAAGCTTATGATAGGAAGAGCAAAACTCACTACTTATTGCCATTTTGAATTTAGCTCTGTGGTTGAGTTTAATGTTCAAAGAAAGCTCCTTGCTACAAGACATTCTCAAGTCAATGTTTCATTTCAGCTACCTGCATTGGCAAGAGAAAATTTCTGGAATCAAAACAAGGAGGTTGTTTGATGACTGCAGATGAGGGGGAAAGCTGCAAATATCGCTGGACTATGTTCTAAGGGAGTTCAACCATGTCAAAAAGGACGGTGAACTAGTGGGTTGGTCGGTCGATGGTCTCATTGTGAGGCCTTTGCCTAGCAGAATTCGTCCCAGAAACCTTTCCTCAATATGTTGACCTAAATATGCAGAAAGAAAGCATGCGATCAACCAGGTGGACATTTGCGAGCAAATAAATAAGGGAAGGAAATCCCTTCCTATGCTGCAAGAAGCGGCTTCAGCCGAGGGGGAAGATGGAAGGGAGAAGTCGAAGTTTGTGGGACAAGACTAGAACACCCTTGGTGGATGGAAGGACCACGAAGATGTGTACTGATAATTGGAACTTGCAGGTCCGCTGGCGGGATTGGACCTGGGGGAGGGTTGCAACTTTACTTTACAAATGATTAGCTGCTAATTTCAGAACAATATTCATTCATTGTGTGCTGCCATGGTGTTTGTCTAGGTCTCAGAAAAGTTCCCCATTGAATTTTTGAGAGAGTTGCTGAAATGTTGCACGAGGTCGTGGAAAAACTTCCTTCTCTCGCAATGTAAGCTTGAGTTTACGAAAAGAGAATATTCAGTAGCAATCGAGTTCACTAATTGGATTATGCCTCCTGGATACTGATCATTCTAGTTGTAGTAATATAGTTTTCATTGAGGAAAATTGAGATTCAGGGCACTTCTTAACGAAACAAATATTTTTCTGCGGTGTTAATTTGTTCCAAAAAAAAAAATCGTTTCCTACCATTGTATTATGAACTTACAACAGCCATGACTTGTATGCACTAAAGTTGCCATGCATTCAAAAAATTTCCTCTGCTTATTGGAGTGCTAAATCCACTTTTTAAGAGACCAGGAATCAGGCGGAAAAAAAATCGACTGACCACGAAGAGTGGTAGCCTTGTTATTCCGGGCTTACTTCTAAGTTGTTTCGGTGGTCAAGAGGTTTCAAGGTCGTGAGATCAACGGCTCTTCAAACTATGGCCTCCTACGAAACCAACCCGACTATGCTCTACTAGCCGTTTGTAAGGCGGTAAAAGATTTGGTGATATTCTTCATATGATGGACCGAACAACAAGGGTGTTAGCCTAGTATCTATTCAGAGTTGGTTGCATGCGCGCAGCAGCAGAACGACTGCTTTCGGACGGGGTATGCTGGGCTTGCGGGAGACTGCGAGGCCCACGTGGATTGGACCAGTGAAGCCCTGGGGTGTTTTCCTGAGGCTATGAATTTGTGGATTGGGAATGAGTTGTCGGTGACCTCATTCCATAGGGATCATTATGAGAATCTATATGCTGTTGTTACAGGGGAGAAGCATTTCCTTCTCCTTCCGCCTACAGACGTCCACCGGATGTACATCCGAGACTAGCCTAATGCTCAGTACCACTACTCAAAGGTCTGTCTGTTATATAGTACATATACTGTATATGATATAGTAGTAGACGTATATGGATATTTATGTGTAATTTTTTCTTTCTCCCATGCCTGTTTGATTGGATGAATTTGTCGTGGAATTAGATTGCAAATACTGGCATTTTTGGTGGTTGAACGAAACAATTGATGAAATTTTTAGATGTCTATTGAACAACAAGTTTCCAAACATAGATGGTTTGTTTGTTTTGACGAGACTAATAGTGAATGGATAATAATTTCACCAGATATCCCATCAGAATAATTGTCATATGTTAATAATACCACGTCTGCCAGACTGCCATGTTGTATGTTCTTCACTTTTCGGAATTATATATTTGATGGATGTTAATCCAGGCCAAAATACTTTTATCAAACACCAGTTATGTGGTCATTTTGGATGTATAGTCCAATCCGAAATTCATATCCAGTGAAACAAATGGCGACAGAACATATAATAGATTGGGATGTATAAAGATGTCTGGTGTGATTGTCGTAGGTTCATTCACACTTAGTCTGTGTAATCAAATATGGTAATAACTACGAAAGATATCTCTAGTGTCATTGTCATATGTTCATTCGTCATTAGTCTGTTCAGTCAAACATGGCTTTAAGTACTAAAGATTTGGTTCTGATTTGCAGGACAGTGGAGAGTTGAAATTGGAGCTTGAAGATCCAGTGAGATATGTGCCTTGGTGCAGAGGGGATCCTTAGCCATCCCTGGAGAATAGGGAGATGGACAGGTCGAAATTTCCATTGTACTTTGATGGACCAAAGCCATTTGAAGTCACAGTAAAGGCTGCGGATATTGTCTACTTGTAAGTTGTAAGCTTTATTCTTCGTGGTTAACATTCTTGTTCCTACTTAAATGAACTCTGGATTTGTTCAGAGGTTCTGAACGTTGGCCCTGGTAATGAAACTGTAATTGAGAAGCTGATTGACATGGCACCTTGCATACCAAATTCAAAACGTTGACACCAGAAACGATGAATTGACGAGATGTGGTATGACAATGTAGGTCAGTCAGTTACATTCTAGCTACAATATTAAGATATTGTGCTGCAAATTTGAATTTAGTTTTGAGTTTAAGTCACTCCAAAGGACTTAAACTCCAGGCTCCAGCAGATAAGTATTAACTACGGCTTATAGATTTGTGCTTTTCAAAGTGAAACTATGAAAAAATGAGTTAGGGTTTGCTGAAGGACATAGAATCGTGAAGGTTTTTGCTTTAATGCATTAATTCAAAGGGTTTTGCTAACCACCACCCATTAGGCAGTGGATAATATGCATATAATGTCAAACAAGTTAAAATTTCGATACACATCTCATGGTCATGGATGGTAATACAATTTCACGGCTATCAAATCACTTTTCTCGGATATTGATACATCTTTTACACAATATCCGCCGCCCTAAGGGTTGTGGTTAGGACTTTCATAATTCAATTACCTGGCGAGTGTCCTTCAATTTAAATTTGCACCTTTTTTTGGGGTAGTCATTGGATATACTGTATGTTGGTTATTTGGCCTTCTAACAAGTTTGGAGTGTAAAATGCTGTTTTCTATTTAATGTTCCGCTTATTAGGGAAAGAGAAAATGTTCTTTCCGGATCAACCGGACAAGGGGGCTGTCCGGACAGCCCCCGTGTGGGCCCCTTTTATGCATTTTTTTGGAAAATCTGAACTGTGCATCTTGTAGGGCCCGCAAAATAATGTATTTACACAAAAAATCAGCTTGTCCGGACATTGATAGGTATGTCAAAAGTTGAGTTTTTACACAGATAAATGGATGACCGTGATCTGTCAACTGTTTTTAAAGTTAAACTGTTCACGGTCGTCCATTTTTCCTTGTAAAAACTCAACTTTTGACATACCTACCGATGTCCGGACAAGCTGATTTTTTGTGTGGATATATTATTTTTGCGGGCCCTACAAGATGCACGGTTCGGATTTTTCAAAAAAACACGTGAAGGGGGGCCCACAAGGGGCTGTCCGGACAACCCCCCTTGTCCGGTTGATCCAGACAGAACTTTCACTCTTAGGGAAATTGCCATCTTTGGTCTTCAGATTTGTTCCGGTAGCATAAAATCTCCTACTTGTTTCTGAATATATTGATGGATAGTTGGATAAAATGATGCTGAATTTCTGGAGTTTTTGCAGGCCAAGTATGTAGTTTCATCATGTTAGACAGACTCCAGACAGCAGAGGAAGCACTATCGCAATAAACTTCTGTAATTAGTACCTTAAGCTTCTTCTCTTGGTGTGATTCTAAAGGAGTATAAGAAACTGAAGTCCATTTTATCTGGCTATGATATGCAGTTCGATGTGAAATATGCCTACTTCAACTTCTTGCAATTCAGATAAAATAAAATAAAAAACTTCTTCCAATCAATTCCTCACCCCTCAATATCGTCGCATGATCAGGCGCTGCATGAAATGAGATATGTTGAATCATCTTCAGATACTTCTATTTTCATTTCAGGGGATGAACCAGATACCAATGCCGACGAGAGGGTGAATGTGACTGATTAAAATGGTGACAGCGACGAAAAATGAACACTAACGCGATACCAAAGGTTGTTTATTCTTTGAGGAGCTCTCGTTGAGAACATGCAAAAGCAGGAACAGCTCTAATGTTTGCATTGAGTTTTGAACAAGTTTGAGGAGAATTTGGCCTGACCATATGATGATCAGTAGTGAACACTTTGAGAGGCTTTGCTTCGTAAATTTCTCAGTAGGTTGAGTCACCTGAAACTTGGATTCGTACGGTTTAAAAGAAGCACCACAAGCATGGTCTTGTTTCAGCAAGACAGAAAGATCAAGGGTAGTTCCCAGACCGGGCTACGGCTTATTGCTGCGGGTTTATTTTGCAGTGTCCTTGTTTCTGTGACAGATCTATTTGATTGAAAAGAGTGGTGTCTGTGTTCAGATGATATGATGTTGTGTTACTTTGTTGAGCCCCTTACCCAAGCTTCACAAGGTTCTGTCACTGAAAAAACGTCTCTCTGTTGTACCAAAAGTTGAAAGAGTATCTTGATTAGAAATGGGATTTTCAATTCCTCTTCATAAATACCATGACTATCACAGGGCATGGGCTTCTGTGGTATGCTAGTAGGTGTCTATTTGTCAATAGTGGATCTTGATTAAGGATTGGAATATCACAGCATTTTCTGCAAATCATTGTCTATTTTTTTGGTTTTGTTTTGGTGCAGTTGTTCGTTGTTACCATCAAAGCCTTGGCAAAATGGACACATTCTTTTTTGAGGAGCAAGGACACATTCTTAACTCCCTTTTTCTATAACCACACCCCCTTTTTCGTCTTATAATGTGAATTTGCAATGTTGTCCTTTTAAGTGTGAATGAATATACAGCTGAAAAGTTAATTTTATAAATTCACGTAACAAGATGACAGAAAAGGGGAAAGGTTAATTTTATAAATTCACGTAACAAGATGACAGAAAAGGGAAAAAGTTAATTTTATAAATTCACGTAACAAGATGACAGAAAAGGGTAGTGTAGAAATCAACATGGACAATTTATAATTATGTTCAAAATAGAAGGAAAGTATTACCCCAAAAAAATCATTAAAGCATTTTCTGCCACCAAAAAACTTTTTTAAGGAAGCATTTTCTCAATGTAAAAGGCAAAATGAAATTCACATCCATTCTGTTTCGTTTCAGGGCCTCATGCAGTAAAAGAAAGCATTTTTCTTCTCTTCACTTGTAAAAATGAGTCTACTTCAGCCGAATGGCCCGAACTGAAGAAAACCAATGGAGGTCGCATCATCATCATCGTCAGCTCACGGGCAACAAGCTTTGTCCTCCGTAAGCATAGGTACCCTTTCCAAACCCACACCCCCTTGTCAAATTCACTTGCCTCTTAAGAAACCCACCATCCTCCAACAACTCCACCACCGTCCCCACTTACCACCGCCACCGTCTATCATCTCACCACCCAACAAGAAGAATAACACCACCAACACCACCCCCACCAATAATAATCATCTCACTGACGTTTTGCGTCTGATGGACGGCCTTGGCCTTCCGATACCCGTGGACATTTATACTAGTCTCGTCAAAGAATGCACGGAAACCCGGGACCCCGCCGGAGCTTCGGCGTTGGTCGCCCACATCAATAAGAGCGGTATCCGACCTGGGTTGCACTTCTTGAACCGTATCTTGTTGATGTATGTTGCCTGTGGGCTAATTGAGAATGCCCGCCGACTGTTTGGTAAAATGCCCGTTAAGGATTGTAATTCGTGGGCTGCTATGGTTGCTGGGTACATTGACGACGACAAGTATGAAGAAGGAATTTGTTTGTTTGTCGAAATGATGCGCAATCACCAAAACGAACGGAGGAAAGCTAATATGCTTGGGTTCCCTTATTCTTGGATAGTTGTGTGCATTTTGAAGGCTTGTGTCCACACGAAGAATTTGGGACTTGGGAAGCAAATTCACGGTTGGTTGATGAAGATTGGGTATTCGAGTGATTTGTTTCTGAGTAGTTCTTTGATGAATTTATATGGGAAATTGGGAGGTATTGAAGGAGTGGACTGTGTATTTGATCGCATGCCTTGTCGTGGCAACACTGTGGTTTGGACGGCTAAAATTGTTAATCTTTGTAGGGAAATGAATTTTGATGAAGTGCTTAATGTGTTTAATGAGATGGGAAAGGAAGGAGTGAAGAAGAATGAGTATACGTTTTCTAGCGTCTTGAGAGCATGTGGGAGGATGGAGGACGATGAGAAGTGTGGTGAGAAGGTTCATGCTAGCGTGATCAAACTGGGATTGGAATCGAATGATTACGTGCAATGTGGGTTGGTTGACATGTATTCAAAACGTGGGTTGCTAAGGAATGCAAGAACAGTGTTTGAGACGGTTGGAGGGCAGAGAACTGATGCTTGTTGGAATGCCATGCTCACGGGTTACATACAACACGGAGATTGCATTGAGGCCATCAAAGTTCTTTATGCGATGAAGTCAGCTGGATTGCAGCCTAAGGAATCAATACTCAATGAAGTCATGTTTACTTGTGGGAGTAGAAATCTTGAGAACCAGATAGAGGGATTGTAGATGAATTGAGTTATATTTTCTCCCTTTGGCGAGTTAGTCGTTGTATAGCCTGTATTACAGAAGAAAAGAAACAGAATCTGTGGATGCCACTCCCTGCTATGCGAGGAGAAATCAGTGAAAGAATGAAAAATAGAGATCTCAAGAACGAGAATGAGGTACTAATGCTGCTCAAGAATAATGTGGGATTGTCCGGTTATTCCAAAGCTATAGACGAAGACCAGAGGGTTTGACAAATTTGGGTATACAAGGTTTTTTCCAATCAAGAAATGTGTATAGTTCTCAAATTATCTGTTGGAAAGTGACTAGAATTCATTGTCTAAGTCGGTTTAGGCTTATGTGACCTTGGGGGTTCCTAGGGTTGGTCTCTTTCGTTATTGGGGCTTGATATTAGGGTTGTGGAGTATCTCCTTGGATTCGACTAGGATTTGTGTCTCCCTTTTGGGTTCTGTAACGACTCGTATTTTTCGGATATTATTTAAAAGTTTTATAAATGTTAGAAATTGAGAAAAAATGGGAAATTTATTGAGTTTATTTGATTTTGGGGTTAATGTGTTAGGGTTGTTACTTGAGGGAGTGCAAGAGTAATTTGTAAAGATACTAGTATATATAGGTGGGTGTGTGTAGGAGATAAAAAGATCAAAATCTCACTCTCTCTCATCCCTCCCGACCTCTCTCTCTCGGCTCCTCCTCTCTCTCCCTCCCTCTCCCTCTTGCTCACAATCAAAAGCTCACGAAACCCACATAAACCCACCTCCATTTTACCTTCTCTACGCGTTATTAAGCTTGAATCTCGTGGGTTTTGCTTGGAGGAGGTGTATTTCGGTTGGTTTCAAGATTTCGGAGTCAAGGGCTTGCGTGGGCTCGATCTCTCTTTGGGTTTGCTCTCCAACTTCGAGGTAGGGATTTCTTACTCACTCTATGTGTTTATGGGTTGATTATGTGCCTTGATCGTGTTTGATTCGTTGTTTGTTGTTGGGATTTCGTTGTTGAAAAGCTGAAAATTCGCAGAAAAACTTCGTGGTATTGATATCTTCAAAAGGGGTATCAATACCCCATTCTCCTCTGGGCTAGATTCTGGCCAGGTATCAATACCTCCAAAAGGGGTATCAATACCCCCTTGATTTCTGGGCAGATTTGACACACTTAGCTCGTCTCATGCTCGTTTGAAATTCAATAATCTCTAGCACCCTCTAAACATCTTTGAATCATTTCTATACTTGATTGTTGGTACCTCGAATGGTTCGTTGATCTCTCAAATTCTTTTGGCCATCGTTGGAAGATAAGAACATGTTGAACTTAATGAATTTGGTGTCCGTTGGTCGTTCTTGCTTTAGATTGACTTAGAGAACATATTTGGCATGTCTCAATGATCGATATAGACTTGTTAAGCGCTATAACATGACGGGATGGTTGGTGAGTTGAGAAACGTACAATGGAGTAGTTATCGAATATCGTAGGCCGTAAAGTATATCGTAGGGTGCATGGTTGGTTGATAAGGGCCTGTCAAATAGTTTAAACGTTAATAGAGTAATTCGTATCCTCCTCATTCGCCTTGTTGATCTTTCAAACTTTCTTTGGTGCTCGTTCTACGGAATTTTTAGTATAGAACCTAACGGGTGGTGCGTTGTAAAGTCATTAGTGGGTTCGATGCATGACGTGGGATATCGTAATAGACTTGGAGGAGTAACGTGAGCTTAAGGTATTTATTCATGTATAAGAGGACGTGTTTATGAGTTTGTTATACTTTGTGTGATGATGAATGAAAGAATGTGACCTTGGGAACGTTGTATTCTTATATGTGGATTGGTAATGCATATGTGTATGTGTAAGTTGATATATGTTGAGCTTGAGGCTATTAACGATTGATTGAGAAATGGTTAACATGAATGAGTATGAAGGAACAATACGAAGAAAGCCACGGATCCACCGATGGGTGCGATGCCGGAAATGGGACGCACGGGGTCCCGAATGCCCGGACATGAATAAAAGGTTTCTTGTGGACGCACGGGGTCCCGAATGCCCGGACATGAATAAAAGGTTTCTTGTGGACGCCTGGACATGAATAAAAGGTTTCTTGTGGACGCACAGGGTCCCGAATGCCCGGACATGAATAAAGGGTTTCTTGTGGACGCACGGTGGGTAGATGAACGGGTATCACCATTCGGTGAGAAAACCGGACAACGCGCGAAACCTAGCGAAAATAGGGAATGAAAATGTAAGGATTATTGGGCGATACGAATGAAGGGTAAATGATTGATTCTATCGAAGTTTTGAAAAGAAAGGGTTTGATAATCGATAAATTGAAATTGGGTCCATGTGAGAGGCGATGAATTTTGTATCTGCGTAGTGATGGACAAGCGACGGTTGAGAGTATATTATATTTTAGTTAGATTGATTCGAGTTGGTTCCCTTCCCTAACAGACGTGTGAATTGTTAAGGGTACTCTTATAGGATTTTCATTCTCTTGGGTCATAGAGTGCTCATTCATGGTAAAAGATCATTGTCTCTTGTGATATCCTATTGTACCCATTCACTCTGGTTGCATAATTCATCGCATTTTCATATAGTTTGGGTATAGATTTCTCTACTGGACTAGTGTAGCTCAACCTATCATTTTCAGGTGTATCTCAAGGACCTTGACGCGGAGTGCATGGTGTGCATGCTTGATCTCATCTCTTTTGAAAGCCGCCCGAGAAGTAGTTTCATCTTCTTTTGTATGATCTCTTGGAAAGATGAAATTGTAAATCCATTTGAAGTCTTTTAATTTCAGATATTATGTAACCTCTAAATTTACCGTCTTTGACTAACTATGGAATTTGGGCCGTAGTGCCAATGCTGTAAATCTTTAAACTTGGGGACTTGGTTTGTAAATGATCTTTTGGGGACTCTCTTTTGGATATCATCTGTATTAAGCGAGGATTATTTATTGAAAATGATTATTTATTTTGTTGAAAATCGAGGGCGTGACAGGTTCCACTAGAGATTTGTCCCTGAATATCGTTTGGTGCGTCGTTGAGAGTTACGGGTATAGCGGGCTCTTTGTAATCTCCCCTCATTCACAGTGAATTCTCTCTCGCTCTTCGCCCATGGAGTACGTTCTTGCTTTGTGCTTAAGCAGAACCACATATATCTTTGCGTCCTTGTTTTTGATTGCTTGTTGGTTTGTTTATTCTCTACTTCGTGGTTGTCGTAACATTATCATATTCAAAAGCCACAATGTGTATAGAAGGTAACCTTATTTGCTACTACACACTGTGTTCTGGAACAGAACCAGAACATACATAGGATGAAGTTGGGAAACACAGCTTGGATTGTTAACATTGTTTGGAAAGCAGCATTATGATGCAGTCATGCTAAAAATTCCAGTTAAATCTCTGTTCCTCCCAATATCTTCTGAAACGCAATGTGATATTCATGATGCTAATGGTTCTGCATTTCTTAGCAAAATGTACACTTCGAGGCTCTATAAGTATTGCATTTCTTGAGAAAATGAATCGTAATGCGAGTATTTCAGTTGCAGTTTTCTGGGTATTTCATTTCCTCTATAAGTCAACAACTATGGTTTTAGTTCATTCTCTAATAATGTTCGTCTCATTTAACAAAATGTACACTTTGAGGCTCGACGCGTACGTTCGCAATCTTGAGGAGAGATATCCAAGGAGCTGCTATGATGCCGTGGAGAAACCATTTCTTTGATCACTAATCTCGTCTTCAGATGTTGGCCACTTCTACATTCATGAGTTTAACATTGATCAAGTCAGCGCCAATTTCATGCTATGGAAGCCTTTGAAAGTGATTCCATTGTGAAATTTGTCATTGCATTGTTGTCTAACAATTATTTAATTCTTGTACTGCAATTCTTCTCTAATATCTGTACATGATTTTTTCGTGGCCACCTGTGCATTAAGCCCATTGGCCATTGGATTAACAGAGGGCTGCTTAATCCACATGCTACTAGCATTAGTTTTTTTTGATCATTATGCTACTAGTATTAGTTACTCTATGCAAAAGGGATATAGAATAATTGTTGCACCAATTGTGAGTTCATCTCTCTCTCTCTCTCTCTCTCTCTCTCTCTCTCTCTCTCTCTCTCTCTCTCTGGCTGCAACGAGCTGAATCGAGTCAAGCTTTAGAATGTTCAGGTTCGTCCATTACGATTTTTTGCGAATTCAAGCCGGGCTTGAGCTTAATGGAAATTTGGCGGGCTGAGCTTTCCTACGTTTGAGTTGAACTCAAACTTGTTCACGGGCCTTAACAAGTAGAATTTATTATATTTATACTCTCATTACGTCTTTTAGATGATTGGATCGAGTGCTTATAGGTATCGAATTGAGCTGATTTTTAGCAAAGACCCTCAAAAAAATGTTCTACATTTAATGAATGGCTTGGATTGTTTTTGTGGGTCCCGTGGTGGGCCCCACAACAAAATATGCGCACAATCTGTGCATGTTGTGCCTGTGTGGGTAGCAGTGCTCATATGTGAAATTCTTATGAGTTATTATGTACACTCTAGGTTCACGAGCCAAATATTGTTAGATTCAGATTCGGCTCATTTATTAAACGAGCCTAAAATTGAGGCTGTTAAACTCGAACGAGCCTTTACCGAGTCGAGCCTCGAACAGTTCACAAAACGGCTTGACTCATTTGTGACCCTGCTCTTCCCCCCAGTTGATTCTACAAATATAGATTATGTTCTAAACCCAAGTGAAGATCATAAAAGACTCGCAAATTTGGAGCAGAATGCAGCTCATGAAGTAAGAGGGCGTCTGTTGCGTTTTGGTGGTTCAAGAGAACATAAAATGACGTTCATAATGGCATGAGAAATGGTACCTAGAGGTCTTTTGACTTCAATTCCTCTTTTGAAAATATCTGAGACAGAAGGGATAGTCCAAAGTAATCTATTTGCTGCTAATTTGAAGTGTCCAAAAATTGCGAATGACACAAAGTTGGCAGCTGATGGAACAGAAGGAAAATGACAATAATGGTAAATGATTTTCCTATTGAACATAATTTCTGTGTAGGCTTCTGTAAGCTTAAGCCACTACTGAATCAATTTGAAGCTTGACTTTCTTACAACATTATGACTGGAGGAAATAAAATTAAAATCCTATATATTGCTCAGTCCACGACCTTCGGAACAGAGGTACCAGAGAAAATGTGACCTATCTGGTAAGGAATCTTGTTGAGTGTAGAGTCTCTGTGAAGTAGCTGATCAGACGGCCGTGAAACACCAGGGATAACCACCATAATGGCCTGTCTTTCCCTATACGATGCCCAAGTGACCAAATAAAGCCCCGCAATGATAATGGATCCCCCTAGAATGCTGTTTCCACAGGTAAAGTTAGAACAGCTATTAGGGTTTTAGCTCCAAAACAAGTTCAGATGTTCACGAAACTACTTCACTGGAAAATATCTTTTTGGTCAGAGCCAAGTGTCACGTGTTTTTAAAGAATAAATAGTAGGTTGCCTAAAGGATCCAAAGTGATGAGAGCAAACCTTCCCAAATAAATAGGGCTTCCAAGGAAAATTGTTGATAAGAAGGCAGATGCAGCAGGTTGAAGAGGACTATAAAGAGCAACCAAAGCAGGTCCCAGAATCTTGTTGGACCATGTTAAAAGTCCATAGTTAAGGGCGGATGCAACGATTCCCTGTGAAAACAAAGGATAGGTCAAAATGTTCTTATCTAGTATTTCCTTTCAACAAGATAGACAACAGAAATCACCAGAAACTGCTCAATCTAGTCATTGAAATTAAAGGAAAACTCTAATCCAACTGATCAATCTGGACCTATTCCTAAACAACCCACCCTGTTTTGGCTGGCGTAAAATCTAAATGGAACTTCTGTGTAGGTAAACTACAGGCGACTGTATGTTCATTTTTTTTTTTTTTGGTACAATGGAGGCCAAAGCCAAACTACAAAGCCTAAGGGCGAACACCACTCCACATGGGGCTGTCATGAGCTAAAAAAGCAAGAATCGAACAAGGATGATCAGTTGGAGCGCATCGTGCACCAACTGATCTGCACAAGCATTAGAGTCACGACTCACATGCTGGATATGACATTCCCAGTCTCGTGCAATAATTAGTCTACCGCTTATCCTGTTGTGATTTTTTAATGTGAAAAGAAGAAGATAACAAGCCATGAAATTTCAGAACTGCACTATCCTTGCTACATAGAAAGCACAAAGAAATTAAATTGTTGAGCAGAATTGCTGACCTAAGGTAAAAATGAAATTAACTAGCAAAAGTCTACGAACACAACTTTTAAACACAATTCCGTTTGCGTGCGGAGCTGTTCGATGCATGTGGACCCATGTGCATCACACGGCTCCGGACGCAGTTGCATCCGGACTTGTGCTTTAAAGTTGTGTTAGTAGCATTGCTCATTAACTAGAGACTAACTGCAACTTGAAAAAAGCAGGCAAAGAAAGAAGAAAGATACTTACGGCATAGAGTACGGCAAACATCTCAGACTCGGTCAAACTCCAGTCTGTTGACTCGTTGGTCATAAACAAAGCTGTCACTACCATAAGTACAGCACCAAAAAAGTATGAATATGCTGTCACTGATAGGCTGGCAGGATACCTTGCAAGAAGTGGAGCCTGAAATAATTTTACAGCGATAGGTCAAACTCCACATCAACAAACATTAGCTCTAAGCAATCCCACATATAACTACAAGTCTACAACATTTCCTTTTACAGTATTTCTCATGGAAAAAGAAGGTTGTCAATCAGCTGTGCTGGCGCTAATTGTGCTATACTACATAAAATTAAATCATAAGATGATTTGGATATATATCCCATACATGAGCCTTCCATCTTTCAGGAAGTATAATTAAGAAAATGAAAACAATGAAGTTGAATTGAGAAATAAGAATCAGCAAAAAAAAAAAGAATTGAGAAATAAGAATAGATATATTAAAACATGGTTGCAGATAAAACTGGAAAACAATACACTTGCTATAAGCACAAAAACGGAGAAAGGACCACCCATTTAAATCCACGCAACTACGAACAACAGAAAAGTAACCCAATGGTTGTGTAGCTGCACTTAGGTGCAGTGAGGTTGTAGGTTCAATTCAAATGGTGAGGAAGTTGATACCCCATGGTGATGGGTTGGGAAGGGGTTTGGGATAATATAAATTATTCTAACACATGACAAGTAAGCATAAATATTGCTCGAGCAACTGGAAACCCCAAAAGACATCCAATAGTGTTTTAAACAAATAGAGCCAGCTGCATTTTCAGGTTCATGCGAATGCGCAGGTATCAGCAAAAAGTATTCCAGAACCTCTTATCAAAACTACTGCCAGCAGACAAGGTAGATTGATGTACCCAGAATGGGGGAGGTCAGAATGGACGTGGACCAGAGAAGGGGCGAGACACAGGACTTCGCCTGAGCTGCACCTCCTTGAGGTAGGGGGACCACTTCATGGACCCATAAACCAACTCATTTGCCCCTGAAGGGAAAGGGAATCCACACCCAAATAAGGAGAACAAAGATTGGGAACAAGAGGACGGGGGAACGTGTGTCCGCTGGGGACCATTTGCGAGGAGAGCAAAGGTATATAAGGAGAACGAAGATTGAAGCGTAGGTAACTTCTTCCACATTCTTTCCTTTCAAAAACCCTAATTTCTCCTACGGTAACTGACTTGACATACAGAGGGTCCTTTGAAGACAGCAAATGAAAGGACAATTATCCTTAATTACTCAAGACTCAATATACTGTTTATTTTTCTGGGAGAGACAGGGAGAAATACATAACTATTAACTTCCTGATAAGCTTATGATCCCACAAAAGTCAACTATTTATTAGTGTTTTGCTCATCAGAGACTTTCTCTTGAAGTGGTACCCAGCTTTTTGGCTTGTTCTACTGTAGCTACATCATTTGGCTTAACATCAAAAACTGAAAATGATATCAATGCAAGATCAGATTTTGCTTTGAGTATGATAATGAAAATACAAAAGACAAAAAGAGGAAACCAGTCCCCCACTGGCGAGAATGCAAGAAGGGTGTGATCACACACAATTCCACACAAACATAATTCCGAAAATAGAAGTCCTCAAATACATTCGAGAACCAGAAGGTTATCAGCCCAATTTAAGGTCATCAAATTAAGAATTTGGTACTGAATGGAAGTCCACTATTGTTACCAGCTAGGCCTCTTGAAGAGTATGAGAAAAAGATTGGCATTCTGCAATAGTGTAATTGTATTTTCGTGTACTTGGGAAAGGTAGGATGTGATATTTTATGTGTTTTTTGTGTGTGCCTGCAATCTGAAATTATTGCCAAATATATGGAGGATTGCAGTGGATAAAGAAGCCTTTGGGGACGACCCAGAGGTGGGGTGGTTTGAAACCCCAATTGAAACAATTTTTCAAGCTCACAATACTTATCAAGGGATGGAGAATTCATTAAACTTGAGGTAAGATCCTTTAGGAGGCATAAAGACGAAGGGACTCACCAGTTTCCCTTGGAAGGCAGTTTGGTACGTAAGAACTTTCACAGGTTGCGTCTTTTGAGTTAGTGAGATAAAAGATTTTAGTTGTTTGTACCCAAGCAGTATGGCTTGGTTCAAGTACAATACTACCAAAGTACAATGAAATGATATTGCGAATGTACTGCTCTTAATAGCACAACCAGGAAGTAAGGACACAGAATGTCTTTTAAAAAGTAGGACACGGACATTAGGAAATATGCAAATGTATACCACTTCAAAAAAAGAAAATCACATCAGTAAGATAATCACTTTGATAAATTTTCTCTCTATCCATATTGCCAGTTGCATTTTTCAGAAATTGAAACCTGACAGATGATGATTAAAATACGCATATAGCAATGTGCTGATACCGACTAGTGAAATTTTTCAGGATACTCCTAGTTCAACTCGCTCACATGGACTAAGCCAACAACAAGTCTATGAGAGCTATTCACATTAGAAGGAATTACCAAAGTCCATTTGCACTTCATCCAACCATTTTACCTTGAAATAGACTATCAAACTCTGTGAAGATGAGATATATGATCAAATACCTGAATTGCTAGATAGGCAGCCATGCACATACAGTTCCCAATTAAGCACAACACGCCAAGGTGCCATTGGTCAATTCCAAACTCCATAAAACCAGACATCAACCATCCAGCAGGCTCTGGTTGACCCTTGGCACTTATCTCATTATTTGCTGCAAAATCTGACTCCTTGTACCCAATCAAGGCTGGACCTCGAAATAGAACCATCAATATGGCACCAAACACACATACGAGTGTACCACCAATCTTTGCCTGACCTTCAGTCCTGAGAAGATTCACAGTTTCTGTGCTGCATAAAAAAGATTTACGTATCATATTAAACAAGCAATTGCAATCTAAGAAATCGGCAAAGAGTATAACAAAAGTAACACAAATGCGAGAGAGAGAGAGAGAGAGAGAGAGAGAGAGAGAGCAGGATCACATTATTGAGACAAGGTTAGGAATTGATCAACTGACCCCATTGTTACAGCTAATATGAATGTAAAGACGGGTATTGCAGGTTGAATAGCAGCGGCATAAGTTGGATTTGTGAAACCAAGACCAAGAAGAAATAATAGCTGGTTCCCGAATATCCTATTTCACGTATTCAAAACGACACATACATAACCAAACAGATTGGATTAGTAGGATGTCATGTCAGTCAGAACGTCCATAATTTTCTAGAAAGCTCAAACGGAAAAGTTACTGAGAGTTAAACTTACCCAGTTAATCCAAGAAAAAAGAATGACACGAGGACCCCTCGAGTCATAGGTGGTCTGACTCTTCTGCACACATGAAACAAGAAGCTTTTCAAATTATTGCACTGTTTATCTCCCACAGGTACACGTATTAAACAAAATGGATGCAGTATCAACTGTTGCTTTAGTGTGTCCAGGCATATAGCTAGTTTCCACAAAATGTTAGTTAAGCAGAAAAATGCATTTTTTTTTTCTATAGTTTATTGTATGTGAGTAACATAAAAACAGTCTGATTAGCAGCTAAATGCATTGTATGTGAATAACATAAAAACAGTCTGAGCTCATTCAATAACACTTCAGAAAAGAAAATTGAACAAAGAACACCGAATATACATTACATTTGCACATGGTGGATCAGATGAACATATGGGTAGCAGAATGGCAGAAATAAATTTTTTTTTTTAAAAACCTTCAGGAACTTTTTTGATTCACAGGGTGTCAAAGTTTGTAACTTGATTTCAGCATCAATTGAATTTCCTACATTTCAAGTGAAATCTCACCGACCAAATTTGTTCGTCAGATTATCTATACGCATATGCACGTGCATACATATCTAGAGAGAGAGAGGGAGGGAAAGGGGACAGACTTTTCACGGACGAAGGCGATGGGAGCGAGAATGGAGAGGGCGAGGAGGTCGCGATAGACGCAGAAGACGAGCTGGTTTACTCCCACGTCCAGAGCCAGTTTGGTGATGACGTGGTAACCGCCGTAGCACAGCTGCACCAACACCATTGCCGCGTGCGCCTTCCTCACTTCTATACCCCCCGCCGCCGCCATCGCACCACCGATAATCACACTCCTCTGAGTCCTCTCTCTCTCTCTCTCTCTCTCTCTCTCTCTCTCTCTCTCTCTCTCTCTCTCGGGTTTATGGTGTCGTCGAATCTGAAGATGGAGAAGGAAGATGCTATGCTCGGTTAAAATGGAAGCAAATCAAAGTATGGTGGAAGCAATTTGGTGGAATTGGATTTTGAAGAAGTTTCTCTCTCTCTCTCTCTCTCTCTCTCTCTCTCTCTCCTTCCGTAGGAGGAGAGGTGTATTTATTTTCCATTTTCGTTTTTCTT
Organism: Rhododendron griersonianum; assembly: GCA_018127125.1. Classification (NCBI taxonomy): domain Eukaryota; kingdom Viridiplantae; phylum Streptophyta; class Magnoliopsida; order Ericales; family Ericaceae; genus Rhododendron; species Rhododendron griersonianum. The sequence continues at coordinate 22,796,662 of CM030798.1, forward strand.
TCTTTAAACGGGTGCCAACTGCCAAACTTCAAGTCAAAGATTTGTTTGGAAAATTGTTTGGCCGTTCGAAAAAAGAAAGGCCGTTCGAAAAAAGAAAAGAAAAGAGATTTGTTTGGAAACCGAGGAAAAGGAAAAGAAAAAAAATGAAAAGTTTAAAAAAAATTCCTCCCTTCTTCTGGTTTGAGAAAGGGGGAAAAAAAAAAAAAGAAGAAGAAGAGAAGAAAAAAATGACTAAGGTCCTGTTCCGTTAAGGTTCTTATTTTGTAAGTACTTATTTTTTTGTTTTGGATTATTCTTTCATAAAACATCACATTTAACTCAAAAAAAATAAATATTTATTTTAATTAGCGAAACAAAACCCACAAATAAAGTATATAAGGAATAGTAAAATTTTATTACTCCATTATTATTCCCTTGCTTTCCTTCTTCATTTACGGAGTATTTTTTTATTGTTTCCCTTTTTCTTACTCCACTTTCCACAGGTTCCAAAGAGGGCATACATGTTTTTTCGTGCCATCTAATTCTACAATCAAATAAGAGGACGGCCTTGATGAAAAATAAAAAATAAAACCAAGAGGACGGTCGACTTTAAAAAAAAATGCCAAGTAGGACGGCAAATTGTAAATGGATCGACTGATTGGTGAACTGTTTGAGGTTCGTTTTTTGTTATTTGAATCTGATGTTTTTTAAATGAACCGAAATTGAGACTTAATTTTTGTGTTATTTAATAAATGAACCGAACCCAAATTTGACAGTATTCGATTCCATTAAGCTCAAAAACCTGGGATTAAAGTGTAAATTATACATCAGAGATCCAAGTCAAATACTCCCAAAAACTCATTTCATTTTTTTAATGTATTTTTATCGTTTCCTTTCATTCCACATATCAGATATCCAAATAAAATACTACTCCGAAAAAAGAGAATAATATCAGTTGACTTCAATTCCTCTCTCGATTACGATTTAAAAAAATCATGGAGCCCTTTGCTTGTGTTAGGGAGGGAATTGGCTTATCTCGTCTGCGGTCTTTCTAATTATATTATACAAAAAAAAAAGCTACACGGACGGCTTGGATCTACACAGTGCTGAGATGAGATTTAGGCCGTTGGATTGCCGAACGGACGGTTGTACTGTGCACTAGCCGCATAGCACCATTCCCCGGTTCCACGCATAGTCGTGCATTTTGTGCGTAATCATCTCTAACACTATTTCTTTTATAATTAAATGTCCGAACCAGTTAATACACACTTCAACTAGAGTAATTTTAAAAATCTGCAATTAACGATCGGGTTTATCTCTAGCACTATGATTAAGGGGTAGCATTCCAACTGGTTGTATTGTCCCTTTCTATCCTCCCTTTATCGCCATTTGATTCCTTTTCAAATTGTATTCTATTGGGCGTCTCTCATTCAGCTTTTAACAAATGCAATTTGCTTCTTTTCTCCATCTCCATCATCATAAAAAAGTAAAGATATAGGTACCGATAGAATTTGTAGGGAAATCGTACCGACCGGTCCGCCGGGCCGTCTCCGGTCACTAGACGGCCGATCTGAGCCGTCCAAAAATTCTATAAAAAAAAAACCGAGGGGCCCTACGCGAAAATCATCGGCATCCGATGTGTGTATGGTGCTTGATCTAAACACCTTTTTTTCGTGAATATATGTGTACATACATTCAAATATTCATGAAAAAATGGTGTTTAGATCAAGCACCCTACACACATCGGAGGCCGGTCGGTACGATTTCCCTACAAATTCTATCGGTACTCATACCAACACTCATTATAAAAACAACAGTTGAGCCAGTCTCCCAGAACAAATACCATTGTTTAAGAGAATATTTTTAGTGTAGGAAACCCTAAATTCAGGATCTTCCGCTGGGCAAATTTCTTGAGAAAACTAAAGTCAACGCTCAAATTGTCACAAATTTTTTTAGGATCCTAACTCGATTTCGCCTAATTCCCATGTCCGATAAAAAATCTATTACTTACATCATAATCACATTGTAACGTGTATAATTCTAGACATGACAATTTCTCCCGCTCCATGCCTACCTCTGACCTATCCGCCCTGATCCGAGCGGATATTTTCCAATCTGAAAATAAAATAGTGGGGATGGTATCTGTTTCACCCGTCCCCTTTTAACACGATCCGAATCCAATTATATAATTTTTTTTTTTTTTTGTAATTATTGGGCTTTATGGTTGTAGGTGGGTCAGGTTTTAAGGATTGAAAATCACCAAAAAAATGAAGTAGGGAAATCCTAACTGCTATGTTGAGATATTAGATTTTCATTTTGAGAACAGAAAAGATATATAAATAAAACTAACAAGGCTAATCTACTTTTTTAGTCCTTATATAAAATAGGCTCAATTTTATTTTTTGTCCTATTAGATTTTTTGTTTTAATTTTACCCTCATAATTTATGACAAAGTTCAAAGTTGCATTTATCCTTACAAGGACGAAAACGAAACAAAAATCTTTATAAGGAAGAAAAGGACATGAGCCTATTTTATAAGGATCAAAAAAGGGATCCAGGAATGCTGCAAAGCCATCCAGACCGTGCATCTCGGTAATTAATGGTTTGGATTGAAAACAAACTCTTCCAAGAAAGAGTTAACTCTTTATTGGAAGAGTTTGTTTTTAATCCGGACCGTTGAAAACACTTTGGACGACTGTGGTTGAAATGATGTGGAAGAGTTAACTCTACAGGAAGCTGTTTTGTAGCATCCCCGGATCTCCACAAAAGTAGGTTGTTACGGAGATTTTTGTTGTTGTTGATAACTTAGGATATTTTGTGCCCAGACCAGCTCATATTGTTAGAGTTGAGTTTTGTTCACCCTCCACTTAAGAGGGTAAACATTATCCTCCTTTCTATTGGTTGAAATGATGTGGACTCCACCACAAAGTGATGTCATGCTTACCAAAAAGTGTACTGCATGGTAAGCATGACATCACTTTATAATAGGGTCCACACCATTTCAATCAATGAGAGAGAGGGTAATGTTCACCATCTTTTAAAGAGGGTGAACAAAATTGCACTCGCTTATATTCATCTCAACTAGTAATCTCGAGGAGACCAATTTCACCATTTGCTTACGAGGTTTTAATTAAAGCCGGAACAAAATTGCGTATAGGCTATCGACCGGCTTGTAAGAGCAAATAGCAAATGTATAAATCAAAGCTTTGAGTCGTTGACGAGGAGGGGTTTGGATAACGTAAGAAGACAAGGTCGGGTGAGTAAAGCCCGTCCAGAGCAGACTAGTTTTCCCGACAAATGAAAAAACAGGGAGGGATAAACATAAACATAACACAGGTTTTTACTAGTACTATGTTTTATCCTCTAATTATGTTCCATTTGTCTACTTCGTTTTCAAACTAAAAAAATCACCTATTTCGGCTGCGTTCTTATGAACTTAACTTAAATATGAAAATTTTGTCTTTCTTTGAATTTTTTTTCTCATTTGTTAGTTTTGCACCAAACTTTTGGCAGTAATTGATTCGTCTCGTCCGAATTGGAAAAGTAAAAAAATTTCACTTTTACCCAAGTATTTTGAGAAATAACCATTTTTTAGCGCAAAAAATCATTTTTTATGCTAAAAAGTGGTTATTTCTCAAAATATTTAGGTAAAAGTAAATAAATTTTACTTTTCAGATTTCTCTTGTCAAGACGAATCAATAGCCGTCAAAAGTTTTGCGCAAAACTAACAAATGCGAAAAAAATTCAAATAAAGACAAAATTATTAGATTTAAGTTAAGTTTATAAGAACGCAGCACCATCAACTTTCTGATTGGAACCAATTTGATATAATAGCTAACGAAATAGACAAAAGGAGCATAGTTTACGGACGGAGTAGACAAACAGAGCATAATTAAAGAACGAAGTAAACAAACGGAGCATAGTTTAGGGATGAAATATTAGGTCAAACTGGAAAATCCGTTAACTTTTCCGTCCAAGAAAAGGGATTCGGTTAACGTTAGACCAAGTGGGTTCTAATTAGAAAGTTGAGAGATGAAATAAGTGATTTTTATAATTTAAGGACGAAGTAGACAGACAAAACAGAATAGAGTTGAGAGGATTAAAAAAAAATTAAAATAACTCTAAACTAAAGGCCAGATAGTAGTCGAACGGGGAAATTCCAGACCAAGTGAGTTCTGGGATTTTGTATTGAGCACTGAAAGAATGAAATCGAAAAACAGAGAGGCGAAATTGGGTACCTGTGATCAACTAATTTATCGAACAATAAAGCAATTAAGCAAACGAATTCGATGGAAACGAAGAGAGTGAGACCTTTCAAGGAAGTAGGCAAGAGGAGCGAGAATTGAAAGGGCAAGGACGTCGCGGTAGACGCAGAAGACGGATTGGTTTACGCCAACATTGAGAGCTACTTTCGTGATCACATGGTAACCTCCGAAGGACACCTGTACCACTGCCATTGCCGCGTGCGCTTTCCATGTTTCTCCTCGGCCGCCGCCTCCAACAACAACCTCGGTCGCCGCCATCACCCCCTCCCCTCTCTCTCTATCTCTCTAGAGGCCGGTGTAGTGAAAACCTTGTAACTACAAGCTGGGAATTGATGGGTGGTGTTGAAACGGTTGATGAAATGAATCGGTTGGTGCGTCAGGTCGCTTTTATCCTTCGTTTGCAAGCCAACGAATCCGTTATCTACTGTATAATGTTAGTTTGGCAAAGGAACTTCCCCAGTAGGGACTGTTTGGATGGAGCTCTTTGTCGTTGAATTTTTTTTGGGTAATGTCCTAGGCTTGCACGTACCTCGGACTGATCTTCACACCCCTCTCGCAGCCATTTTCACATGCTTATGTGTGAAGGTGAGGTGGCCGACCAGAGGAATCGAACCTAAAATTGGTGGAGGAAGTAAACCTCTAACTCTCATGCCAACACAATCAGGCCACCCTTGGAATCGTCGAATTTTAATGCATTTTTAATTGAAGAGCAGTGTAACAGGCCCAGATGTTCGAACACAAATCCAAACATAGACATGTTAAGAAACGTTCAATGCATGTGAATTTTACATGATGATCATGAACATGATATTTGCACATATCAAATGGCTCCAAACATATTTGTATGCGGACATCTATGCATGTTTAAGCATTTTCCTTATTTGAATCCTACATCAACATACGCATAAGGTTAGGGGATTATTTCAGTTATTATACTCTTCTTTGCAATTTTCTCATCACTTGGTATTTGGCTAAGTTTCCACACACACACACACACAGATGGTTCGTTACCAATTGTCCTTAAATTGCAGCAGCAATACCAGCAAACTAATCCCAAAAGAAGACTTGGGGTTCGAGTAATTCCAGTCATCCATTTGTGGTGCAGCGATGCACTACAGGGGTGTAGTGCGTAATTCGAGTCATCCATTTGGCAATAACGATCCAAATTTCAATTCAACAATGGACTACTGAGATCTACAAAAGACGAGATGAAATCTGGACTATTGATTGCCGAATGAACGGTAAGGTATAACTATTTTTCATTTTCATATGAAACCAAGTTTTTCGTCTTTATTCAAAAAAAAATTGGATTTCGATCAAAAAATTTTACTTTTTAAATTCTTTTTGTCATGAGAATGCAATAATCTCCAAAAAAAATGATGATAAGCCAAGTGATACAAAAAAAATTTGAATTAAAACAAAAAAATAAGCCACTTAACTTATTTAGCCGAACGGGACCTTATAATGTGCACTTCAGCAACTGCCTCGAGCAAGAACAGTAAGGAGCAGCTCAAACAATGTCGTGCAGAGATGCGATTAAGCTGGGCCAAAGAAAGACGTGACTTCCTAATTTTCAATTCCTAAAGCGGTCCTTATTGATCAGGGGATGCCTAACCACGGAATTAGGATCAGGGTATTCTCTCTCTCTCTCTCTCTCTCTCTCTCTCTCTCTCTCTCTCTCTCTCTCTCTCTCTCTCTCTCTCTCTCTTCAGTTAGTACCTCTCCTAAAACTAGCACACATCCTTGTAAACAGAAGGCAAATTGAGAGTACCTCATCCATCAATTATCGATAAAAAAAAAAAGAAGCAATTAAGTAAACAAAATCGAAATGAAACAAAATCTGTAAAAACACCCAGAGAGAGATACTGACCTTTCGCGGAAATAGGCAAGAGGAGCGAGAATTGAAAAGGCAAGGACGTCGCGGAAGACGCAAAAGACGAATTGGTTTACGCCAACGTTGAGAGCTACTTTCGTAATCACGTGGTATCCTCCGTTGAACACTTGTACGAGTGCCATCGCCATATGCGCTTTCCATATTTCTCCTCCTCCGCCTCCGACAAACTCCGTCGTCGCCGCCGCCATCACAGTGGCTCCACAGTCCGCACCCCTCCCTCTTCCCCTCTCTTTCTCTCTCTAGAGGAATAGTAGAAGCTAGTTATAACTATAGGCTAGAATAAATGAGTGGTGATGAAACGGTTGATGAATTGAAGTGGTTGGTCCGTTAGACAGCTTTTATATATCCTTCATTCGCAAGCCAAACAACTTCCAGGGTAGGGACCGTTTGGATGGAGGAGAGAAACCGTGAATAACTTATTGACGACTCCGCGCAATTTCAGCTTTCCGTTTCGACAACTCTAAATACATTTGAATGCTCGCGATTGAGCTCCGTAAATTATTTTCACGTTTTTGCCGTAGAAAAGTTTTTCCCTTGGATGTAGGGATGGCAATGGGACGGATCGGAGTCGGATTTAGTGTCCCCCAAACCCTCCCCGTTCTATATCGGATCGGAGTCGGAGCGGGAGAAATCAGGGAGGTGTCGGGGTTGGGGGAAAATCGGGTCCCCATTCACCATAATAATTTGACTAGTTTTGTTCTTTTTAGAGTGTTTTGAAAAAAAGCAAGATATTGATGATTGATGAGAGTTTAAAAAAATGGAAATAAAAAAACAAAGACATATATTAGTATTTTATTAATTGGTATATTGCTCTTATTATATCAAAACAATGAAATTTATTTAGACATATACATAAATAAAAAAAAAAAAGAGGATAAATATCTATAATCGGATTCGGATCGGGTTAAAACGAGGCGGGAGAAGCAAATACCATACCCACCCCATTTGCCTATCGGATCGGGAAATACCCGCTCGGATCGGTGCGGAGAGGTCGGAGGCGGGGACAGATCGGATGTAATTACCATCCCTACTTGGATGGAGCTCTTTGTCATGTTGTTTTCAGAAGATGCATGGGACCCGAGCAAATGACAAGTCGCCCAATTGTGTGTTTTGTCCTCCTACCAAATACTACTACTTATAATTGACTGTCAAACCTCCCTCTCAACCCCTTCTTCTAGCCATTGGCATCCTACGTATACCATTCTATATTGTCGCAATCGCTTAAATTTATTTGAGAAACTTTTTAGTATACCGGGGATACCAACACCCTTGATATCTCCTCCGGTCCGTTTTCAATTTTTCGGCCATTTTTTTATCACTTGAATGATCGACTCCGTTCATTTTGTAGAGTTCAATGAGAACCATAATCAAATCAAAAATCGTGTTCATCAGACTTTAATAGATACATGATCAGCACACGTGAAAATTACCAAAAAAATACACACAAAAAAACTGGGTTCCAATTCAGTGTAGTTTTGGATCCAGTTTTGGTTTTCTTTAATTTTCATGTGTGCCGACCATGTATCTACAAAAATCCGATAAACACGTTTTTTTGATTTGTCTAAGTTTCTCGCCAAACTCTACAAAATGAACAGAGTCGATCATCTAAGTGATAAAAAAATGACCGGAAAATTAGAAATAGACCGGAGAGGATACCAAGGGTGTTGGTATACCTGGTATACAAAAAAGTTTCTTTGCCAGTTGTAGTTTTTAAGAGAAAATTATATGTACATGTATGTGTATATACATATATATATATATACATGAGAGAGAGAGAGATGTCTCGGCATCGTTAACATGTTCTTCAATTGCAGAAGCAAGCCCACCAAACCAGTTCCCAAAGAACAATAGCAAAAGGGAAAATCTGTTCCAAGAACTATAAACAACAAAACGTGAAAAAGAAAATTCTCTTGGCAGGGTACAACAAAAATATTACAATGAGTCAAGAGAGAACAGATAGAACCTTTTTTTTTGGTCTCTGTAGAATCTATGTTTTAAATCCTGAGTAATAAGGAAAAATTTGTCGACAATAGCATCTTAAATTCCTAAAATGGTCCTTATCTGATCGGGAGGATGCCTAGCCAATGACTTGGGATCCGGGTACCGATTCTCCGGATCCATGATCACCTTGTAAATAAGTTCATAAGCTTCAGCCAAAGATTTAGCCACTTGGGTACAAGTTTCGGACCGCAACTGCGGTACCTGAATCTGCTCAAACTCCGGCAGAGAACTTTCGCTTCCTAAAATAAGGCCAAAGAAAGCCTTCAAACACTCTGAAAGGGCGGATGGAGACGTTTCCTCTGTCTCTGCCAATGGGGGTATTTCCTGACCGTTCAATGAGTTGAGGAAGCGAGGCATCTTGTTCAACAAATCACATCTCCTAAGAATGGCGTCGACTTCTTTGTCCACAAGACCGTTCATGTGGTTATCAATCATTGTTCCGAGTTTTTTCACGTACTCGGATGCAACTTCATGTCGGAGTAGGGGTTGTTGGATGGCACACAAGCAGTTGATGAGGAAAATCTTGGAGGGTGTTACATTAGTCTGCAGGGAGGGACCCACAATACATCGGGTTATAAAGACTACAAAACAATGAACAAAAATGCACGTAGGATCAATATTCAACATTACTTCTTGTTTCATTGTTGCAATATGTCACTTCGTTTTGTCTAGTCATTTTCACAATACATGGATCACATTGTCTTTGGATAACACAGAAACGCACATCAAGACATGGATCAGAGATTGCTATTGCAGATATAATTGAACATACGAATTAATCACAACAAAAAATCTAGCAACTACACCAACATTTCATCCAACAAAGACCACGACGAGACTCCAAATATCACGTTGAGGGAAAACAAGCTAAAAAGAAAGCATTAATTCTAAACTAGCTAAGACAGGGAGGGAAAGAGAAAAAGTGGGAGTCAGATTACCCGTGAGGGGCTTGGAATATTGCAGAACTTTAGCATCATATAAAAAGGGACAAGAGACAAAGTTTACCAACTCGGGGAACCGACGAATTTTCTTAATGAAAAAAACAAGGATAACTTGGGGTTCAAAAGTCAATTAATTTGTTAGGACGGGTTCAGTCATAGAACCATATGTAATTTGCAATATGCAATATGCATCACATGCTAGCTAGACCAGCAATCAACTTGTTTTACAGTAACACATAAGAAATCTTAAATCTGACACCTCCCAAAGCAGCAGACAGCCCAAAGTAAAATAAGTTCCAACAAAAGCACTAAGAAACCAAAAGCCTAGACTGGAGATAAAGAAAGAATGAAGGCACAAACAAGAGCAAACCTGAGATGTAGCTGCCGAGCCGTTGTTTGACAGAATTGCATCAACAGAGGATTTAGTCAATTGGCCTGGGTCAGAACTTGTTCTACTTCTTCTAGACAACTGAATGGCTCCTTTGGATTTGTGTGCCTCTGCTGCTTGTTCACACATCTGGAACAATAAGAAACGTGTAATGATAGCCTGTACGATCACAGCCCATATTCAGCTGAACAAAGAAAGCACATGTGCCTGGTAGACTTTGTTAGTAGTTACTCCCCCCGTCCCAAAATGGATGTCAATTTTTGATATTCGTGCAAATTTCAATTCCTTATATCTTTCAATATGGATCTCCAAAAATATGCAATATGAATTTTGTTTGATAGTTCTTAATTAGTTCTATTATACAAAGTTTTCAAACTCATATAAAACATAATAGATTGAAAGATAATAAGCAATGAAAAATGGCACGACTATCAAAAATTGACATCCTCTTCGGGGCGGAGTACGTTATTATGGCTTAAGCCTTAAAGCCTTAAACTCAAGCTAGTGCGCCAAAAATAGTGTGACTACTCCAACCAACAGCTTCTAAACATGACCTTATCTCAAAGTCTATAAAGAAACCATGTCCCGACTTCTCAGTATCCCATTGGACACTGTACCTGTGCTACAATATGTCAAAGACATGATTACTCAAGTGGACTCCGAAAAAATCCATTTGAAAGGGTTGTCAGCTCATGATGCAAAGACTATCCTAATCCTAATTCTAAAAGGGGTGTTTGTAATCCACGATTGTAATATGTGACAATATCGGGGGCCCACATGTGTTGTTTTTAAAAACTGTTCCAAAGGAAATCTGGGACAATGTATACCAGGTACCAGCATGCAAAGCTTAAAAGCCAGAAAACGTTTCCCTTCCACCATTCATCAGAGAGCTAGGTCTCTAATTGCAAACCTATCAAACATCCTTCTATATTAATTGAGAGTCTGAGACTTGAGACACAGAAAACACAAAGACTGGATTGGGCAGCGATTCCATTAACTAGTGTAAAAAATGTTTTACTGATGTTGGTGGAAATAATGACCTCAAGCATTTTGCAATAAGTTGGGCTTCCTTACAGCAATTAAACAATTTCTCAACTTCCAGCCAATAACACGGCATGTGAAACATTATTACGGTGGATGTGAATTTCCTTTTATCAAGTATATACAATCTAGTAGTAATAAGCTAAAAACACTTCTGATACAGACCACGTTTGAACCTTGTAGCATTGGACTACTAGGAGTAGGTTCATGAAGCAAAGGGAAAAGATCAACAAAAAGTGTGGAATAAAATACCTGAATAATAGGATCAAGTAAGGCAGCTATCACTGGATCAAAGACAGGCTTCTTTCCTGATGCAGGAACCATCATGCTGTCATGATTCTGAATGATTTCAAGCAACACCGACACTCCTTCCCTCACTGCTGGTGGAGGAGAAAGATCAACTGAAACAAGTGGAGGATATCGTAAAAGCTTCTCTCCTCGAGTCTTCAGAATGTCGAAGAATGTTTTCTGAGCTGCATCCTTCAGTGCCCAAAGGGTGTTACAAAGGGCTGTTTCTCTCCCCAACAAATCTGATATCTGTACAAAACAAAGAGTTAAACAAGAAAACAAATGCTTACAAGACAAGTAATTCATACATCAGTGAATTATCTTTCAACTTACAGTATAACTATAAAACTCCAGGGTGTAGGTGAGTTTGTATGATATCATGATACTGGGCTGTGACTGCAAAACTTGTTCAACCCTAACTTTAAATGGCCGGCAAACTCCTTCAAAGATCCTGTCTAGAACAAACATCAAGTCAGTTTCTGTCTTTCCTGATTCGGTCTCTAAGGTTTTGGAGAATCGGCGTGCAGTTGGGCCAGTATCAACCACAGCATCCGGATCTAACAATACAAGGACTAGTTCTCTTTCAGATGCCAAGGCCTGCAAGTAAGCAAAAAACACATTTTGCTAAAATGTAACAAGAAATCTTAAATAACTAAAACAATTCCACCTTTCAAAACATTGAATATAGAAATGAGGGGGACAAATAGAGGAAAGGGTTCACACCTGATGTAGCCACCCAAGCATGTCACCAACATAACGTAACGGATCATGAGCATGTACTTCAATGGGTCTAGGCAGTCCTCCAGGTCCTCCACGAGTAAGAGCGCTTATAAACCTTCTAAATAAAGCATTATGCCTCATATTTGCAACCTTCATGGTAAAAATGGATGAGCATAGAGTGTTAGGTAACACCATAGGTTATGTGTACAACTGAGGTACTCAACATTTACAGCTTCCATAATAGAACTACCTCTTCTGCACAATACTTGAAAAGGACAGGCCTTTCCTTGAGGCAGCGAACTGCCATTTTCAAAAGTTCATTGACTTCTGGGTTATCAGTGTCACCAAGTCTCCTACACTCTGCCTGAACCCACCTAGATGAAGAGAGAAGAGATTAGATAAAAGGTAATTCGCGCAAACCACATGACGAAACTGAACCAATTTGCCAAACTTAAATGGGCGTATCAAGAAAAAAGGGAGTAAAGAAGAAGTGAACAACTATTCAGCTTGACACAGAAATACACTTGTCATTATAAAATCACCAAAATACAATTGACTTAAAAAATTCAAGGCAACAGAAATACAAAAAAGAAGAGAGCTTTCCTTTTATGCTGTAGGTTAAAGTTTGTCTCTCTCTCTCTCTTTAAAACAATAAAATAGGTCCAGTTGACTCAGCACTTGGCTAGGCAAGTTACCCTCTCATAAGATTGTACTTACTATGACTTCTCTTTTTTCTTATCATCCTACTTTCTTGGGTCTTCGGTGCGGTGGCCCCTAGTCTTGTACCTTTTCTAAGATTTTGTGAGTTCTCTTCATACGTAGGTGCCTTCTGTAATTTGAGGCCTTTCGTTGTGTTTGGTTTCTGTTAAAGCATCCAACTCCAAACCAATTGGCAAAGAGTGGAGAGGCCGCCCAAGCTCATATACTAGTTTTGGAGGAGATAATTAACCAATGTGGGACAAATCCCAACACTCCCCCGCACGTGCGACCCCCGACTCGCACGTGGAGAGATAAACAAAGGATCCATAACACTTGGATCACAACAAACAACGGTGCACTTATGGCACAAATAAGGGGAACAAATTCTCCGAAACCTAACCCTAGCTCTGATACCATGTTAAAGCATCCAACTCTAAACCAATTGGCAAAGAGTGGAGAGGCCGCCCAGGCTCATATACTAGTTTTGGAGGAGATAATTAACCAATATGGGACAAATCCCAACAGTTTCTAAAGCAGGTGGCATTGCCTAGATGCCTTGTCTATGGACAACTCATCAATTGCATATCAAAGCAAACATATAGACACTACATGCATGAAAAGAAAGAACGAGAAAGGAAGAAGCAAAAGTGTCTTTGTACTGATATACAACTATAAACACTCAAGTTACACTCTCTATCAATTCAAGCTTCTAAGATGTTAGCTTGTTGACATGGTATGGAGTAGACTTCCAAAACATTTGACCCCAAATAAGTCCCAACTAATTGCATTGATAAATTCTCCCTCAAGAGAGTGTGGAAGAGCCTGTAAGTAAACAGCCTTTGGACCCACTGAGGTGAGTAAACAGCCTTTGGACCCAAATTTACATTATATTGTGGAGGAGCCTGTAAGCCCACAAAATTCTCCCTCAAGAGAGTGTGAAGGAGTTGTTATCTTAAGCCCACTCACTAAACCTCCGAGCCCAATCCAATCAGAGGTGGGGCTCTCAAATATCTTCAACCGTCTTCTTAGTTTGAAACGTAAACCTACTGAGGATTTTGATACCCAAGTGGTTTCGAAGAAACCGAATCTTCTACTCGAAGCGGGGAGTTTGGCCAAGGCCATTGGAGAGGTCAATGCTCTGGGTGTTTATAATCCTTGTCAAGATGTGGAGATGGGGGGAACTAGGGGTCGGAATAGGGGGAGAGCTCGCAAATGGAGGGGAGGTCGACAAGCTGGGGGTCGAAAGCAAGGAACTACTATCACTGAAATCTCTGAGTGCAATCTGGTGGAAGTAAATATTGTTCATTCTCCTGAATTATCTTGTCCTTCTCCTGGTGGTGAGATAAAGGTGAACGAAGCTCTTAGCAATGGAGATTCAGAAGTGCCTGAGCAGTTCAAACGGGCTTTGGTGGCAGGCCCTAATCAGCCACAAGTTAAATGGTAATTCTCAGCTGGAATGTCCAAGGGTTGGGGCGACCGCTGTCATTCCAGATCTAACAAGGGTTGTGAACAACCCATCGCCCCCTAGTGGTATTTCTCATGGAGACTAAAAATAAGAGAGATGCTCTAGAAAGAATAAGAAGAAGGCTCCACTTCTCTAATAGTAGTTATGTTGATCCAGTAGGACTTTCGGGGGGTTTAGCTTTATGGTGGAAAGATGATGTGGACATTGATGTTCGTTACAAGACGAAGAATATGTTTAGATTTGTTATTACCTGGCCCTCTAGCTCCAACAAATGGCTCAGTACTTTCATTTATGCTCCTCCAAATTGGCAACATAGGGCTGAATTTTGGGCATCTATTAAGAGGATTCATGATGAAAACCAGTTTCCTTGGCTTTGTGTGGGAGATTTTAATGAAGTGGGTTCAATTTGGGAGAAACAAGGGGGAAATGCATGCATTCGCTCTAGAATTGAAAAGTTCCAGCAATTTCCGTCAGATTGTGAGTTCATGGACCTGGAATTCAAAGGCTCAGCTTATACTTGGACAAATAACCAGGGGGGAACAGGGAACATCAGGGAGCGACTGGATAGAGCTGTGGCAACAGTTGAATGGAGGGATTTGTTTCCTTACACCCAGATTTTTCATGATTTGCTCTTGGGTTCTGACCATGCCCCTCTTATTGTTAATTGTTGTATTCCCCTAAAAAGAGTGCCTTATCAGTTCAAGTTTGAGTCCATGTGGTGCACAAGTGAGGAGTGTGGGGAGGTTATAGCAGGTGCGTGGAGTACAGATCACAGGGGTTCCGAGCAAATTATTTTAGCACAGAAACTTAAGAAGTGCAGAGAGGCTTTGAAGGTGTGGAGTAGGAAAAGATTTGGGAATAACTTGGAGAAGATAAAGGAACTCAAATCTCAACTGGGGTTTGTCCAAAGTAAGCCTTTCTCGGACGAAAATTTTTTGCAGGAAAAAGCAATCAAAGAGGAGTTGGAAATCACCCTCCTAAGAGAGGAGATGTATCAGCATCAGAGGTCTAGACTCAACTGGATAAGATATGGAGATAAAAAACACTTCCTTTTTTCATGCAACTGTGACCCAAAGACGTCAAAGAAATCAACTGTCCAAGATAAGGGATAGTAGGGGGCAGTGGTTAACTGAGGAGAAGGAGATCAATGGGCATCTACAAGACTACTTTTCGTCTCTGTTTAAAGCTTCTGGATCTAGAGATTTCAATCGTGTTCTTCGGGTGGTGGATAACTGTATAACGGATGAAATGAATGGGCTTCTTACTCGTATGGTGTCTGATCCAGAAATTAAAGAAGCAGCTTTTCAGCTTGGAGATCTCAAAGCTCCTGGCCCCGATGGTTTTAATGGGCTTTTCTATCAACAATTCTGGGATACAGTGGGTTTGGATGTAAGCAAGGCAGTAAAGGAATTTTTCAATGATGGTTCCCTCCTCAAGGACTTTAATTCTACAAACTTGGTCCTTATCCCAAGCCAAAGGTACAATTCCCAGAGTCTCTCTCCCAACTTCGTCCTATCAGTCTTTGCAATTTTTGCCTCAAAATTATTACAAAGGTGCTAGCAAACCAGTTGAAAAAGATTTTGAAGCCTGTCATCTCCCCAAACCAATCAGCCTTTGTTCCGGGAAGAATGATCCAAGATAGCATTCTGGTTGCTCAAGAGGCTTTTCATTTCCTTAATCGCAAAAAACAAGGAAAAGAAAGTTTCATGGCAGTCAAGTTGGATTTCAATAAAGCATACGACAGGGTGGAATGGGATTTCCTTGAGGCGATAATGAAAAAGATGGGCTTTGCGGATCAATGGGTAATTTGGGTTATGGAGTGTGTATCCTCAGTGAACTTCACAGTTATGGCGAATGGCGAAGCTAAAACCAATGTGTGTCCGGAAAGGGGCTTAAGGCAGGGGGACCCACTCTCCCCCTACCTTTTCTTGCTGGTCAAAGACGTTCTCTCGAAACTTATCCAGACGGGGATAGATGGTGAAGATTTAGCAGGTATGCGTATTAATAGAAATTGTCCTACTTTATCGCATATTTTTTTCGCTGATGATGCCATTCTTTTTTTAAAAGCTGAATTGAAAGAATGTTGTGTGATAAAGGGTGTGTTGGAAGAATATGGTAAAGCCTCTGGTCAACTCATAAATTTTGAGAAATCTGGAGTTTTTTTCTCCTCCAATATGAATGATTTTGATAAACAGTTGTGTTGTGATTTTTTGGGAGTTAATCTCTTGAAGGGGGACTCGAAATATCTTGGACTACCTTCCTTTTGGGGTAGGTCAAAGGCAGAAGCATACACTTTTCTGGTGGAGAAAGCAATGGGGAAGATGCAGGGCTGGAAGAATAAACTTATTTCCTTAGGCGGAAAGGAGACCTTGATTAAGTCTGTGGTGCAGGGCATTCCAACCTACGCTATGGCTTGTTTTTTATTACCGAAGAAATTGTGTGATAAATTGAATGCTTTGACTCGTAACTTTTGGTGGAAGGGTAATCCTGAAGATAGAGGTATTTGTTGGGCTTCATGGGAGAGCCTTGGCAAAGCAAAGGAGGATGGAGGGATGGGTTTTCGGAATTATAGAGCTTTCAATGAGGCGTTGCTAGCTCGTCAAGGATGGAGGCTCTTAATGAACAAGGATGCATATTGGGCTAGATTTTTCAAAGGAATTTATTTTCCCAAGTCATCTTTTCTTCAGGCGAGTCGGGGTAGCCGAGCATCTTGGGCATGGTTGAGCCTTTTGCATGGGAGGAATCTGCTCTTTAAGGGTTTGAGATGGCAGGTCCAGGATGGCAAAAACATAGACTTCTGGAACGATGCATGGATCCCATCCTTGCCAAACTTCAAAATTCCTATGGCCAAATCAGTTAACAGTGAAATAAACTTGGTGGCGGACGTCATTGATCGGTCGGGACAGTGGGATATCTCAAAGATGGTGAGGGAGATTCCTCAAAAAGTTGTTGATGCTATTTTGAAAATCCCTTTACCTCATGTGAAAAGGCCAGATCATCTTGTGAGGCATTTCAACTCTTCGGGAATCTACACTGTCAAATCTGGTAGACAATCTGTGTCCCATCTGCGAGAAGGAAGTAGAACCTACGGAGCATTTGTTTTTTCTGTGTCCGTGGGCCAAAATGGTATGGTTTGGGTGCAACATTAAACCGCTGGGGGATTTGGGTGGTAATGCATCTGTGATCAAATGGGTAGCTGATATGATGGAAAACTTGACAGTAAAGGAGGTAATTAATCTCATGGGCAGAGTGGCTCAAATAGCGTGGAACATTTGGAAGTCAAGGAATGATTTTGTCTTCAACAAAACAAAGGTTAACCCACAGCATACAATAACATCATTTCTCCATGCTGAGATGGAGTGTTTAAAAGCTTTTGAGATTCCTAGAGTCCAGGTGGATAACCCAGCTAATCAGGAGGATTTATCCACCTGGAGGGCTCCGGACAAGGGCAGATTTAAAGCAAATTGTGACGCAGCTATCCCTGCCTCCGGGCTTAGGAGTGTTGCTGCTGTTGTGCTTCGAAATTGGAAAGGAAAGATAGTGGATGGCCTTGCAAAGTCGGTATATGTTGGGACCAGTCTTGGAGGGGAGCTCCATGCCATTAGAGTTGCCTGCGAGATGCTGATCAGTTTGGGCTTAAAGGAAGTGGAGGTGGAGTCCGATAGCCAGCAAGCAATACATCTAAGTGTGTTGGAATTAGTGCCACCATGGGATGTCAGAGCTTTGGTGATGGACATTAGGCACTTTGCAAAGGAAGGAAATCTTCTTTTCAAGTGGGTTCGAAGGGCCGCAAACAAAGTAGCACATGAAGTTGCCTCTTTAGCTTTTAGGAATTCTCTCCCATGTAATTGGATTGTTAATCCTCCCATTTCTCTTGTACCGGTTTTGAAAAAGGATGTTAATGAAAGCCTTTAAGGCGTGTTTTGCGGATCAAAAATAATAATAATAATAATTGCATTGATAAATAAGCTGCTTCCTTTTTACAGTTCACCTACAAAACAGAGCCCAAGTGGCAGCTAGACAAGCAAAGTTAAAAGATGCAAATTTTGAAAACTGGTTGGTTTTAAACCAACCCACGTGGAGTTGGGCAGATGGGAAACTTGCACAAGATAGATTTTAGCCTTACTTTAGTCATTAATTTATGCTTATTTAGGTTAGGGTTTCAATGTGTTTAGTTTTAAAAACGACCAAATAATCTACAGGTCAGTGGTATTTTTCAGAACAACACACTAGCAAGCCATGCAATGGATACCAGTGCAAATGGATAGCAACTATTTTAAGATTCCATTCATCAATAGAAGCTCACCTGCACAGGCGCTCATAGGCTCCTTCTTGGTACACAGCCATCATATCCATGAGTTCCAAACCTGCACGCTGAGAAGGCCCCTCAGGTGAATTCCACGTAATATTTCCACCTAAGAAGGGACAACAAAGAAAGAAAGATCTCCACCCAACAAAAGTCGAAGATCATCAACCAACAGTAAAAGGCTTTCTAACCGATGAACTCAGCTACGGCTGAAATCAATGGTCAACGAAGACTGCTTGCAGAAAAGGGGTGCAACTAGTATACAACGATAGCTTCATTCTAATAATCAGCTGGAAAAGGAAAGGTTCTCTACTCTCAGGCCTCATGTACCATGACAAGAAGTGCATTTAGTCTTAAAACTAATTAACGACAAGAGGATAATTTTGAAAGTTTGCTAAGGGTCTCCCTGTGTCTCTCTCTCCTACCCTCCCCCTTCTCTCTCTCCCTCCCTCAACCTATACCAAGACAGTCATCGATTCAGGGTTCCCCAAAAATAGATCATATAAATCTAAAGCTATAAACTCTCCAGTAGATCACAATGAAGCTTCATATGCTTTGAGTGGGAAAGTGGAAGTGAAGTTGTGAATGAGGGACATTAAGGTTCTTAGGCCCCGTTCCAGAACACCTTCTTAAAAAATAAGTACTTATTTCGCATTTTCAAACTCAAAAATAATGTAAATGAAAATTAATTTTTCAATTTTTTTTGCACCGTATAAAAGATCTCAATGAGATCTATCAAACAAGATCTATATTGATAGGAAAATTATTTGCATAAGCACATGATTTTTGAGCTTGAAATTGTCTTCTTAAAAATAAGTACTTATTTCCCTTTCGAGAACGGGGCCTTAATGAGCTTATTACAAAAACTATATTATGGTGATACGTATGCTGTTGGCTCTTCAAGCGAAAACAAGAAGAGAACTAGCCTCAAATAATGATATATTGATCTTCTCAAGTGTTTCAAATACATGCTAGTAACTGACCTGCATGAGAAGATGGTACGTGAGACAAACTATACTTGTCATCCAATCTTATTCAAAAAACATGTATGCATACTATGATTACTACAAGTGAGATAGCCAAGTGAAGATCTCAGCACATGTATTTCATCAACCAAAATCAGATGAATAAAAAAAAAAGCAAAAGGCAGGAAGCAGAAACAAGATGAGAAATCATTAAACAATACCCCTCACAAGCTTAAATTAAAAAGAAAAAAACATGCTGTTGTGATGACAACACAAGAGATTACCTGATGATGGGTCCGGAGCAATACTTTGCAGTTGGCATGAATTTCTTGGACATGAGAAAGAGCCTTAAAGAAATTTTCATTCAGGTCTTCCTCCCTTAGAGCATTTATCTATACAGGGATTATTCCATTAGCATTTATACATGCAGTAAGCACCTATATTGTTAAAGAATCATATCCATACCTCTTCATTAGAAAGCTGATAATCACGAAGGAAGCAAGAGACAATCTCCTGTCTTTGTGTAGTAATTTCAAGTTCCTGTTTTAGCCTCTCTGTTGTACTGATTATATCTCCCGTTGTAGCATTACAACTGTTCAAAGCCTTTGCAATCCTGTAGTGACAAACTTGAATGATTTCAAATTGCTACCTAAAATATAAAACAAGTGCCTTTATACAGAATTTAAAGGCAATGGCAAGAGCTCAAAAGAAAGATATGCTATAATGTGACTCCACCCAACATCCCCTTCTCGCAAGTCCCATCCAATAAGAATTAAATGTACAATTGAACCACAAACCCTTTGCAAGGCAAGTAAGTCATTACAGAAGTACAATTGAACCACCCAACATCCCCTTCTCCCAGTCTCATCCAATAAGAATCAGGGAATGTACAATTGAACCAAAAACCCTTCACAAGGCAAGTGAGTCACGTTTAATCAAGTTATTACAAACCGGATTAAATGTGACTCCTCCCAACATCCCCTTCTCCCAAGTCCCATCCAATAAGAATCAGGGAATGTACAATTGAACCACAACCCTTTTGCTAGGCAAGTAAGTCATTACAGAGGTAAATCAACTAGAATGGTTAACAGAAGAAAAGGCAAAAGAAACAAAAGGGAAAATGCAGAGAAAGCGGGAAAGAGAAAGTTCGATGCTAATGGAACTATAACCACCTCAACTTCCTTTAAATTTGTAATAAATCACCCTGATTCATCAATATCACCTGAGTACCCTACAAGCATACATCAACACTGACCTTGTTTTTCAATACCCTAACACTAAGAAGCATGGACATAGACATGAAACGATTCGGACACGTCGCATAAAGTATATATTTTGCATTATCCAGGTACCTCGTAAATATATAAAGATCAAAAACATCATTTTTATCAATTAAGATAAAACCCATCAATAGTAGTACTACTATGAAGAAAAAAGGTCACCCTATAAGTATTCATGAACTAAATATCTATGGAAAGTTTGACTCTGAACCAAGTATTAAAAATTACATTTTCACCTCGTAATGCCCTTAACCTGCCCCAAGAGTGTCCCAACGTATCTGAGTAACAAAGATATAATAAAAAACGTGGATATGCATTTAGGCATGTGTCCAAAGAGACTCGTGCCACATCTGTGTTGGACATGTGTCAGATACGGATACTTGAGGCTTGTAAACGTGTTTGTGCTTCTTATACACATCTGTAATGTTTGGCGAGATGTACATGCTACATAGAACAACATTTCCCGACCTCTGATCCTGATAGTTCAAAAATGGATCAACATACTTCAAATTCTCCGAAATTCTACTATACCCAAACAAATCCTAATGATTATGCTTCTCCCAAGACCAAAATCCAAGAAAACGTTAAAGGTTCTAGTAGCCATGACCTAGTTGTATTCCTAACATAAGTGAAGGAAAAGAGCACTTGTATCATCCAGTTTCATAGTGGTCATCAGGGAGCATTTCAACTAAAGATTTTGGACTACAAGTTATTTCATTTTGCCATGTTGTTCACACTAACCCACAACTTCTTCCTCTTCATTTTTTCCTCTATTTTTTCACTGTATTTTCCCCATTCACCCACCATATATCATCTACAACTTACAAGTTAGTGGAAACAACTTGACATTTTTGGACAACAAGAAGCTGTCCATAACTTATTGGCTAGCAGAAATGCTCACACTTTGTTTGGTTGTCATCTTTGAGATAAATTTTTAAGATAAAAAAGTTCTATAGGTTTGTGTATTTTTTCGTCTATAGTCATTTTTTTTTAACATTTTAACAAAATCTTATAATTTTTGAATAGAGGTATGCTATATACATTCAAAAACTAAAAACTAAGTAAAAATTTTGATAAAAAATCACTAAAGATGAAAAAACACGGATGACGAAAAAGTAATTTTTTTTTTGGAGAGAATATTTCTGAGTGAAGAACCAAAGAAAGTGTCAGTGTTCTAAAGTCAGCTACCTAGACCAACTAGTCCCCGCCAAGGCACTAGGCAGTGGTCCAACGCCCGCGGCACTAGGTGGTGGTCCGACGCCTAGAGTAGGCAGCCAACTAGTCGGCGTCTAGGTGCCCCTTTCCGCTCGACTAGCAGAGGCGGCGGCACATTGAAGCTTAATTGAACACCCTAGAATTTTTTAGGGTGTATATGAGTCCTATGTACTTTTGTTGTATTCCTGATTTGAATACCCAATCCAATAAAGTTTGAACACTCATCAGCCTATAAAAGAGCCAATCAACTCATATTCAGGTTCAAAATCTCTCAGGTGCTATCAACTCCTTTGAGGCTAGTCGATACGACATTTGCTTTGGCTTTAAGTGGGCTACAACTAGTGAACGGCGTGTTTATGATCTCCCAAAATTAGTTGAGGTGCACATAACCGAACACCAAGTTATCCTAAGAAAAAAACCCACCATACCCCACAACCATAAATGCTAGTAAAAATTAAGAAATCAAGAGAAGGAAAGAATGATAAAATTGTTATTCTATTGATTTTTAGTTGTTCACTGTGTAAACTATTGATCCATTTCAAGTTGAATATGTGTTGTTGAATATATATTCCACCATTTTTTAAAAAAAATATTCTAATTAGTTAAACTACTTAAGCCAAGGAGAGATAGATGAATGTTGGCATGATTAATTATATTTGAAAAGATGAACCAAATTTTATTGATTATCAAACTATTACGCAACGGTTTCAAAATAGTCTAACTTATCGACTACAGTTTTGCTTGGTTTAATAGTTTCTAGTAAAATTTTGTTTAACTATTAGTGTTGAACAAAGTTAGCGGAGATTAAGATTATTTTGAACACCCTATAAAATATTTCTGGAGCCGCCACTACCGACTAGCACATAGCATTTTTAAGAACATTAGTGATCATTCCGTATAACATTGCGGTATTTAGATAGTACGGCAACCAAACCATCCAAAATGAACTAAACACACAATACGGCATTGCACAAGAAAACATAAAAGTCGAGACAATAAATATCAACACAATTCAAGAGAAATGAAGCCAAAAAAAAAAAAAAAAGAATGAGAGAGAGATCATGATCCTACTTGTCACAGCAATCGGCCAGCGCATTGACCTCCTCCTCAACCCGATCCAGAGCCTACAACCAAAACACCACACGAATCAAAATCATTTCCTAGAGTGAGATGGAGAGTTTTAGAGCGAGAATTCAGGTGGAACCTGTTGGGCGGCGTTGGAGGCGAGGAGGAACTCGTGGTTGATGGAGAGGGAGCGCTTCTCGATGGTTGATCGGAGGTTGCGTCGACCGTGGGGGTTGTTGTCGGCGTAGAACGAGGATAGAGTGTTGAGCGACGCCAGCAGATCAGGCGTGTCCGTCCTCGTCTCCAGCACCTTCTTCAGCTTCCGGGACAAACCTGGCGCTAGTGCTGTCCCCATTATTATACCCCCCGTATATGCACGTATACTATATATATACACACGCAGAGAGAATGCAATGAAAACCAGCTGAATTCTCGATCTGATTCTGATCTCTCTCTCTCTCTCTCCCCTACTATACACACACGCAGAGAGAATGCACTGAAAATCAGCTGAATTCTAGATCTCTGCCTCTACTTCTTCTTCCTCGATTTGATTCTCTCTCTCTCTCTCTCTCTCTCTCTCTTGTTCTACTGCAACAGCCTGTTTGGCTGGTGGATATGGCCCCGGATTTGTGATGCGGCTGGAGATGAAGTCCGGGCTCTCCTCTTCTCCGGTCTTTGGAAGCGAAAAAACCCACCCCGATTTGCCCCCTGATTTGGGGACTTTGGACTACAAATCCACCTGTGGCAGGATTAGCTAACGACAGGGGGTAATCGTTAGTTATGCGGGGCTGTGTAATGACCATTTCACCCTTGCCTTTGTCATCACGCGTTTGTGGAGTGCAGAAAGCCAGAAACCAAACCGAAGAAGATAGAGGAGGAGGAGGAGGAGAAGGAGTGATACCTCGCAGAGATCGCCGGCGTCGGAGAAGAAGGAGGTTTCCGATCGTCGTCGGAGGGGGTCGCTGATCGTCAGAGAAGAAGGAGGTCACCGATCGTCGGAGTGGAGGCTGAGGAGGGGGTTGGGGGGTGAGGGGGAGGCGGTGGTGGATACGTCGGTGGGATTTTTGGAAGTGGATCTGTGTGTGTGTATATGTAAATATACATATACTGATACTAATATACACATATGATATGAACAGCTTTGGGTTTTTTTTTTTTTTTCCTCTTTCCTATTGCATCTTCTTTTTGGAAAATAATAATTGTTTATTAAATATATGGTTTAAGCATTTATAAATTAAAAATAAATTTATTTTATCCTCAAATTAATGGTAAATACTAATTTTTTCTAATTAATGAAATAAACCAATTTGGAGCATTACAAAATCAAGGAGGGTGATTCAGTCATTTGACATCTAGGCCCCGTTTGATAAACGGATTGGAGGTTGGGATTGGATTACGAAAGTGATGGTATTAGTAATTCTTTGTTTGGTTTCCAAAATTGGTCCGGATTGGTAGTCCCATGGGTATTAGCAATACCCCGTGGGACTTGGTATTGACAGTCCAATCCCAACTCCTTCTCATTACCAATTTCTTCTATCAATCAAATCCCATCGTCTAATCCCATTTCAAACAAACATGATATTAATAATCCCATCATCTAATTCCATCCCAAACAAACATACTCATTATCAATCCCTTCTCATTAACAATCCCTTCTCATTACCAATCCCAATTCTAATCCCATCTCCTTATGAATCCCATCCATCTATCACTGTTATCAAACGGGGCCCTAATCTCATCATATCCACCTTTCAAATCCCCCTTCTCAAAAAATCATCCAAACACCTCATTATAAATCCACTCTTCTTAAGAGGTGGGTTCACCCTCATTACATATCACCCCTTTCGTTACATATACACCATCAAATCCACCCTCATTACATATCCACCCAAAATCAAATCCTCCATCCAAACGGGCCGAGTGTGCAAAAGAAACCGCCAAGCGGGTCTGTGTGGGCCTGTCTGAGATGGCCCAATTGGGTTGTTATGACCCAATCCAGTTTTGGATCAATTAAGTTCCAACCAGGACTGCTCTCCATTTGTTAGGCCCAAAAAACCTTCAAAGATGGGCTTTTATATATGGTTTGTTCAGAACTTGTGGAAAAGAGGAGCGGCTCCGTTTGTTAAACTATTTTTGGGTAAAATGTTTTACCCATTTTCTGTTGTTTGGCTAGAAAAAGAATGGGGAAAATATTTCTAGGTAAGACATTTTACACCATCGGTGAGAAAATGTTTCTCTAATTTTGGTCGTAAGTCATTTTTCGTAAGTCATTTTTGAATTTCACTTCCGAAGGTCTAACATTTTCCAAAACCGCATACAGAGTATTTCATTCCCTTCTTCTCCCAAATCATTTTAGATCCACAATGAAAGAGGAGGAGGAGAGAGAGAATGCTTACTTGATTAAAATATTTCAGAACCTCCAATCTGTCATTGTTTTTTAAATAAAAAAAATCATTTGCCAACCAAATACCGGAACATAAAAATTTAAAGTTCATTTTCTAAAAAAGATATTTTACATGAAAACATTTTACATCGAAACAAACGGAGCTTAAAAGAAAATGTAACGACCCTAATTTTGGACCTAAATTTTTCAAATAAAAACTCGTATTGTTACCCAAAAATTTTATTAGTTAACTAAATTATAAGTATTTTTATTCAGAAATTATCTCTTTAAAAAATATAATAATTAGCTAGTCATATATCTTATTTCTATATTCATCAAACTTTTAATATACAATATATATGTTTGTGTACATGATAATTGTTCCCTAAAATTGTGGGATTGTGTTCCCCAATCCCCATCTCTCCTAACTCCCTCTCACCTCTCCGATTCTCTCTCTCTCCCTCCTCTCACCCCTTTGTAACTTCCCATCCTCCCACGTACCTACCCATACTTCCCATAACTCACCCATCACCTCACATCCCCCTTAATCATCTCTACCTTTCTCTTTTTTTTTTTTCTTCCCACTTCTTTTCCCATTTAAAACGGCAGAGAGAGAGTGAGTGCTGGGCACTGGGCAGTAAAAGAGGGAGGAGAAGAAAAATAAAGAAGAGCTGTGGAAGAAGGCACCACCACGAACTTCATTTTCGTTCATTCCACGTACCTGTTTTTATGGCCATTCTCCTCCTAGTTAAATTCGTTTTTAGGCTTTGTTTTCTTCATAAAACTTGTAGAGGGTGTCGAGAGCTTCAATTCCAACCCAAGAATCGCCCAAAACGGTCTAGAATTGATAGAGTTATCGCCATTCAAAGTTCGGTAAAATTCTCGGATTCTGATTTCCAGGCAGATTCAGCGACCCTTCTAAACTTCCATTTTTCTCCTACTTAGAGTGGTTTTCGGGCTTAGACTTCTTCACGAAAGTTATAGAGCATTTCAAGATCTTCGCGTTAGATACAAGAATTGTCCAAAACAACAGAGGTTTGGTCAAGTTATTCCAGTCCAAAGTTGCTGCTAGAGTACCGATCTTTCACCGCCAAACGAAAACCCACCGGACTCCACCGAATTATTTTGTCCAGATTAAAGGTAGGATAATCACT
Source organism: Rhododendron griersonianum (assembly GCA_018127125.1). Lineage (NCBI taxonomy): Eukaryota > Viridiplantae > Streptophyta > Magnoliopsida > Ericales > Ericaceae > Rhododendron > Rhododendron griersonianum. The sequence goes on from CM030798.1 coordinate 22,822,711, forward strand.
CTCCTACTTTCCCCCAAGTATATTTAGTTCCTAATTAATGTTTTTGATGGCTTGGAACGGATGGAATTAACCCCACGCATCAAACCCACCTAAGTTGAAAATCCTCTGTTTTCTGTTGAAATGCTACCGTAGCTTTTACGTTGATTTTCAAATTTTGCATACTAAAATTACACTCCACCCCTGTACTTGCTGTAATTTACGAGACTGACTTAAAATGTTGCTATACTTCCAGTTCTGCTATTTGCTATATTAACTCTTATGTGAAATACATGTCATGACTATTTTTACTCTGAATGTCCATAGCTGTTACCCAAATATTAGTGGTAGTTAAAGTTAATCATAAGATTAATAAGGCTCCCAAATAGGAGAATCATATTTATAGGCTTAACAAAAAAAAAAAGAGAAAAGAAATCCTTAATGATAAGACTAATATTAATTTAACTTAGTGGAGTAAAAAGTTTATTTACTAAGTAAAACATTGAACCTGATCAGTTAATGTAGTAAAGTATTGAAATCAATAAATACAAACAACCCGTTTAATAATATTAACAGTTTTAGAAAATTAGAAGATCTAAGAAAAAGAAAAATGCTGTAAAGTAACACCAATGAATAAAATTGGTTAAGTAAACAGTAAGTTAAAATACTGCTATACAATGTTGGAATTACAAACGGCTAAAAGTTAAAGTAGCAGTATATATACTAGATTCATACTTAAACCTTAAAAGATTAGCGTATCAAATTAAAAATTCTACGTTCACTTCATCATACCCTACAAGCTTACCAAATTATCTAAACGTTTCTAAGTACACTCTTGAGTTAATAAAATTTCTATCAAAAAGTTTTCCCAGTACGTTATCAAAACTAAGCCTACGAAATCGCTAACGGCACCTTTGAAATTAATAAAAATTTTAATTAATTTACTTGTTCAACAAACCTTAAGGGCATCGGCCCAAAGCATAAAATATTATGTGTTTACTTACTCGCACAATATTATTTGATATGTACTTTTATCTCATTGAAATGTATCATGTTATGAATTGAGTTGTTATTGATTGTATCAAGTTGTACGTGCTAGAATGGACTTAGGTTCACCTGGGTGGTTACGAGTAGTGACTCACGTAGACGATGTTAAGTAAATGGAAATTGGTAAACTGTTGGAAGTGTGATTGTATGGATTGTGATTTGAGCCATGGTGATGGCAAGGGTAACCAATGGGGCCCTGTGTTGAAATGGGTAACCAATAGGGCCCAGTGTTGAGAGATGTTGTGACGCTAATGTATAATGCGTCATGGGAAGTTTCTCTTTAAGGAAGAGAATGGGTCCCATGAGACGGTTATAGTTAGTGGTAGGTGATGTCCGACCCTAATGTACGATGCGTCATGGGATGACTCGATCCTCCTGTTATGGTCTTAAGTGAGAACATACTCGGTACATAACTTAGGTGTGCTCACCTAGGACCCTGGTGCAGGACAAGCAAGAGGAAGGGTGGACCCATGAGACGGTTGTAGTTAGTGGATGTGGGAGGAAAGGATTTTGTGGAGAGTATCCTTAGATTTCATGTAAGTTAATGGATAGTAAAGAAAATGATGATGTGTTATTATTCTGTACTTTCTGTGAATTACCAATTCTTATATTGTTGAACTGCTAACTGTAGAGTAAGGGGTTAGTAGGGTTGGGATTATCTACTGAGTTTCAAAACTCATCATAGTGCCCTTGGGCTGGCGTGAAGGGGTTAGTAGGGTTGGGATTATCTACTGAGTTTCAAAACTCATCATAGTGCCCTTGGGCTGGCGTTTCATGCCAGGTAATCAAGAAACCGAAGAACAGAATCCTCCTCAAGATGATCAGTACCAGGGTGAGGACCTCCCAGCTGAGGAATGAGAGTTTGTCGAGCCTTGGATGCCTTACCCTTAGAAGCTCTGTTAGTTTAAAATATTGTTATTTGAATTTTCCAAAAGTGTTATCACATTTGTCAAACTCTGTTTTATTTCGTTGGGTTGTAAGACAATTAAGTAGTTTTGAATTTGGTATTTGAGATTTCCGCTGCTAAACTCTGTTTAATAAAATTTATTTCTTAAATCAGTTTTATGAACTATTAAATCAATTAAAAATGATTTAATTAACGTGTCCGAAAATCGGGGCGTTACAGAAAATTTAAAAAAATTTCTCTCATGTATAGTTTTGTTTGGTTTGGAGGTATGGAGAGAAAGAGGAGAGAATCTAAAAAGTTTTAGTATTGTACACAGTATAATTTTTCTTCCATTTTTCTCTTATTTTTCTCTCATTTTCTTTTCTTTCCCCCCAGATTATTTTAAAAAGAAAAAGAAATTAACTCAAAAAAGTACAATTAGTGTTATTTTTTTAACGGTGGAAGAACATTTTCATTTATCACAAGCATAAAAAGTGAAATAAATACAATTACAATTAGGGGAGCTTAAATAGGGGTCCTTTCCTATATAAATACTTAAGTCGTCATCCTAGTGAGTTTGAAAACTTATCTTTCCATCCTCAAATTCAAATAAATCCAAAACTACCCTTTCTCTCTCATACTCCTAATATTTGAAATTTTTTCTCTCCTTATCTTTCCTAATTTATCTCAGTCTCTCTCCTATCTCTTCTCTCCTAATCTTATCTCTCCAATTTTCTCTCACCTAAAATATAAAAACAACATTTAAAAATAAAACTAACATCTACCATAAATTTAAAAATGAATATTCATAAATAAGAATGTATATTCGGTGTCCATAAACAATCATGGCATATTTCTGTAAAACTATCATGATAAATTTTTATGATATATTACTTGAAATTCTCCATGAATTTGTCATGAATACGTATCATAAAATCGTCCCTATGAAACTACATTAAACCAAAATCATGACAAAATTTAGAGAAGTCGAAACACACATACTAAAATTAAGACAAAATTTGTGAAATCACCATGATTTAGAAAAAAAATCATGACAACATATCGTAAAATTGTGCCGGCGAACTACTATAGTAAAACAAAATCATGACAAAATTCAGAGAAACCAAAACACACATACATAAATTATGTCAAAATTTGTGAAATCACCATAAAACATAAAACATTCGGACCACTTTGTTTTAGTAAAGTTTCCCTAGAACCACAAGAAACCTAAACTCAAATTAGCGGTTGAATGGCCTCGGCCTTTTTCTTCATGTTGATTCTTAAATCATGAAGCCATATCGTAAAATCGTCTTGACAAAATTACAATAAACAGAAATGATGACAAAATTTGGAGAAATCGAAACACATACACAGAAAAATCATGACAAAAAGAAGTGGCTTGTCCGTCGGGACACGTATTCATTTTCAAATATGATGAATTCATAACAAATATGACTAATTTACACTTCAAATTGAGAAATCGAAAGAACAACTACAAATATACACTTTAGAATTAATATTGTGCTGCTTACGCATGATTTCATACCTCCACACAATGAAACCAATTGAAACAATCCAAAGGAAAAAAGATAGGCCATTTTTAGATGAAATTAGCCGAATATCCCTGGACACAGGATGGGAACAGAGGACACAGTTGCTTACCAAAAAAAACAAACAAAGGACACTGGTATAAGTCCGATCGGAAATCTGAAGCGTGTCGACTCCGTTGGCCACTTCTTCAACAGTTGCGGCAACCTTAGACACCGCCGTAGCCACCACAGCCTTCCCTCATCTCTTGGCGGCCACCGCTGCCATATTCTGGGCCGCCTTCTTCTTGCTCGCGTCCGGCACCACCTGTTCCACACATAAAAAACACCGAAATCGATACAAATCAATCCAATAAGACTTTGTAGGAAAGGTCAATAGGCGCGACCGTTGACCGTTTGACTAGCCAATGGGCATGCGACACGTGTACTCGTCCTCGCGGGGTTGACGATTTGACCAACGAACCCTAGCCTGCCACGTGGCGCCTTAGTCGCGCGACACGTGGCCCCTTGCGCGAGGGAGCCTCGCGCTACCCATCGCTCCGCAGCGACCATGTAAGGGTCGCAAGCTTCTTTTCCTCCATTAAGGAGAGAATTACATTTATTCAGGTGAACACTTGGCGCGGTCCCAATTTAATGGAGACGATAACGCGGTTTAACCAAGACACTAGTGATTTGCCCAGGCTCTTATGCCTGCTCCAGCCTTTAGGCAGGACCCGAGGGGCCTCTTGAGGCTTGGCAGCGGTACATGCGCGATCGAGTAAGGTCACGACCTTGCCCTTACGGGAATGAAGGGGGATCTAGTGGTTTGGTGGCTGTAAAAAAAGAAGAGGATCTCCGCGAATAAGAGGATACGCTGACCGTCATACTCGCGGGTCATCGCAAGGGTCGCGACACCTCGGCGGTCAGGGGGTACAGGAGGGACACGTGTCATTTTATTAGCGCGCCACTTGGCGCCCGAGCATTAGCTCATGTGGTCTATAAATATGAACGTCTCTTCATCAGATCCCAAGGTTAGAGCCTTGTGAACATTCCCTAGAGAGAGAAAGTTGGTGAGCACTGATTTTAAAAGAGGTCTTATCCTCTTTCAGGGGCTCTATTGTCTTTCCTCTTGGGGATCTTTGGGTTTGGGTCTCCACTGCCTACCCTCTTTGTTCACCCCTGCTCTCTTCTTCACCCTTCTAGATCACTCCTTCAATCCCTTTCCATAAGCTATTCTAACATCTCCGGCACATCTATTCCTAAGGGGTATTTGTCCACTCAGATTTCAGACCTATCCTACAAACTTTCAGAGTTTCTTGATGGGGAGGAAAGGTTTTGGACTGTCGGGGTAGAGAGAGTGTGTGTGTGTTTGCTTTTGGTTGGATTTGTTTGTTTTGTTTGTTTTTCTATATCACATGACTGTACATGTTCCTTTCCTAAACTAATCCAAACTCCCTATATTATAGGACTAATCATATTTGAAAGAGGAACAGAAAACGTAAATATAGGAAATAACCTAAAGTAATCCAAACTCCCTATATTATACTCCCTCCGTCCCTTTTTAAATGTCCTGCTTCGTAACTCCAACTTATTAAAAAGACATCATCATTATACATTTCACATCAACTTTTTCATCCACTTTCCCTACTTACCCATCATCATTACACTTTTACTCACTAACTTTTCAAAATGGAATCTACTTTTAGGGACAAAATAGGCAATTCACCAACTTTTACCCACTAACTTTACAAAATGAACACTTATTAAGGGACAGCCCAAAATGGAATACTGGACTGTAATAAAGGGACGGAGGGAGTAGGACTAATCCTATTTGAAAGGGGAACAGAAAACGTAAATATAGGAAATAATAGGATAGATATTATATGTATATATATGGATAGGGGTATAATGGGTAATAATGAATTTTGAGGATGTGAACATAATTATTTAAAACTTCTAGGATGGACACCTAAATAAGTTGAGTAAAGAGGATGCCTATTTAATTTTATCTTACAATTAACACATTTTTTTTAACAAAGAGTTTTTTTTTTTTTTTGTCTTTGTCTTTGGTTTTAAAAATGTTTGGTCCACCTGAAGTTGTCCGACCTTCAACATTCTACAAACCATTTGGCACATGAGTAACAGCTTCTCTTAAAAGCGAGAAGTTTTTCAGTGCCGGGTGGGCACGGGCCACGTGGTGCACCATCTCAGCCGTCCAAACGTATTTTGGACGGCGCAAATTTGTTTGAGTAATTTTTAGTGTAAAATTACCAAAACACCCTCTCAAGCCTAAACAGATCTGGACCGTCCAAAACATGTTTGAAAGGCCGAGATGCGTGCTCAGCACCACGTGGCCCGTGCCCATCCGGCACTAAAAAATTTCTCCTGGCATACAAGGGTTTTTGTCTCCTGGCAAGAAGCAGCCGAAGAAGTGGTGAGAGAGAAGGGAAAAAAAGAGAAACAGAGAAGTGCACTGTGTGTGTTTGTGTTCTCGATCAATGGAGAAGAGAAAAGAGAGTGCATCAGTGTGCATGTGCAAGAATGGGACCGGGGGGGTCGAGTAGCGGCGGCCGCCACGACAAGAATTTTAGAAAATACAATTATTATATGTGAAAAAAAAAATATCCCCAACTTATATAGTCTCGCCACTGCTAGGTTTTTTTCCTTATATATTTTTTATTATATACTAGTCATAAATCTTATATTTTTTTTTCAAGAAAGGAGACCCAAAAAAGTATTCTAAAACTAAATTCAATGGGCCAAAGTGAAATAATATAAATGATGATGTGTAATTAAGAAAAAAAAACTCCACATTAATTCTAGCCCTAAAATAACTTAACCTAAAAAATTAAGGGAATTTAATTATAATGTCACTCCCCAAATTTATAATGCCACTCCCAAAAGGGAGTGCGGTTATCAATTTGGAAAATCTATATAGGGATTTGGAGAGTGACATTATAAATTTGGGGAGTGGCATTATCTTTGTGCATATCGATGCTCTGGACTATCAATGAAGGAAGCATGGTAATGTGCACATAAATTAAATTGGGTCTCTAGGCCTGCCTTGTATGATGTCATTTAGCTTTGATTTGGAGGCATGGTTCCGCAGCAAAACAGGTATAGGGGCTACTGTTTAAGTGGTATTCTGAGAGCAGCCACTTTGTACATATTGCCAAAGGTTAGGTCTGTTTCCAATCCTCCCCCGCCCATATCCCCAATGGTTGGGGACTACATGGGTTCTGCTGTTGTTGTTGTTGGAGTGGTATTATTGATGCCCAAAATTAAAGTTAGTTTTTTTTCAAACTCCATGTGCAAATGAAAAACATCATTTACTATAGTTTTTGTTATGTTATTTTAATTTTTTCTGAAGCCGTTGACTATTAATATTGTAATGCATTGATGAGCACCCAACATTGTAGATATTTGGTGCGACTAGTCCCATTCTATCTTGCTTTTACTTATGTTTATTTAGCTTTTATAGCGATATTGCGCGTAAGGTGTGATTTTGTATATTTCAGGTAAAACGTACAAATAAGGCATAGCTTGACGCCATGAACGGCTCAAGTGCTTCCAAGTACCCGAAGACCCTGTCGGCCCCTTAAAATCTGTCTAAGTATGAAAAAATGACTTTCTGAAAAAGTATCGATTTTCGAGATTAAAAATGGCGGTAATTGATCCTTGAATTTTTCTAAGAGTAACTACAAAGTTACAAGGTTTTATTTAAAGAGCAAGGTCATGTTTTAAGCCATTTCGTCTTAAGAAAAATGTGCAGTTTTCCATTTTATACTAAAAGTGGGGGGTTGACATTTTGATTTAATTGAAATCTTAAAATTCTGGTAATGCCATTGTTTCCAAATGGGGTGTACTTTCTTATTTTCATTAAATAAAATTAAAGTAAAGAAAAGGTAAAAGAAAGGTTTAAAATGTAATTTTTACTTAAATTTAGAGAATGAAAATAAGTGCTAAGGAGCTGGAAGTTGCTGGGAGATATTTGCTGAAGCTGAAGCCGAAGCCTACCTGGGAATCTGCATTTTCAGCCTTAGGTATCGATACCAAGGTGACGGGTATCGATACCTTTCATCCCATTTTGGTCCCGAAGTTGTCCAGCCTTAAGGGTATCGATACCTTTGGCTTTTGGTATCGATACCAGTTATCTACGGGGGAAGAGTTGAAGGAGGGTATCGATACCATTTGCTTAAGGTATTGATACCTGTTGTTTCCAGCAGATATTTTTCTTGCTTTTCAGACTTTCCACTTATGGAAAGTTTCTTTTAATGGCTAGTTTTGTGGGATATTTTCAGACTTTGGAGGAGAGAGGAAGGCCTTTGTGTATAAATAGGACCCTCTCTCTCCCTCTCTAGTAAGTAGTTCATTTTTACCTTAAGTCTTTTTGTTTTCCTAGAGCTCCATTAATGGTGTTTAAGCTTTCCTAGTGTATTTTCTCAATAACTCAAGTAAGTATTTACGTTACGTTAATTTCTCGTTTGTTAATGTTGTAGCCCCGGACTTGATCCTTATTTAAATCAAGTTTATTTTCGTTTCTATCGGTTAAATATGTTTACCTTTCCTAGCATAATTTCTAGTCTTTTCACCATGCGTGAGTAGTCGATTAGGCTTGGTCGTGGGACGAATATCGTCTTGTGACTTATGTTAATCTTGCCTTTCTCAACTCTTGGCTCGAAGTTTGGTATGACAAATAAGAAGAGTTCGCCTTTATGTAACAAAACTAGTCGATGTTAATCTCCGGTGATCATATGCTCGCTCATATGGTTCCATGAGCGATGTCTCGGCTTGTGTTTGCCAAAAGAACGAAAAGAGCTAACTTGTTTTCCATACTTCATTTCTAGTCTTTTAATGGTTTCATAGTTAAATCTTCCGGTTGATAGCCTAAGCCGTGCGATTCAACCGAGTTTTCGTTGAGAATGGTTCGATGGCCTAAGTTACAGGCGATAGTAGTTTCATTGCCATGCTGCTTGTTTAACTTAATCAAAACCAAATTTCTAGTCTTTTCATCACGTTTTCAAAGCAAAACCGATAGTTGGCCGTCTGAACGCCGGAACCCTTACATCTACAAATCCTAATTAGCTATAGAGATTATCTCTGTGGGTACGATCCCGGACTTTCCGGTATCTATGCTGACAGTGACTTAGCCCTACGCTCGGGGTAATTCAACCTCTTTCGAAGGCGAGGTTGTGGACGAAGCATGCATCCTTTTATTTTTTTTTAGTATACATTTTATCACTGCTAGGATAAAATTCTTGTTCCGCCCCTGTGCATGTGTGTGTTCGGCGGAGGAAGGAAAGCTTCAAGTGCAGTCTTGTTCTACATATCTCGGCAACTGCTACGTGAGTTTTCAGGGCCGATTTGTTCATGTTTTTAGCTCTCTGTTTCAGTTGATATTAAAGGGTTTTGGTTCATCATTTTGGTGAGATCTTTCCACTATCTTGTTGTAATTGGTTGGATACATTTAGGTTGTTTTGTGAGATCCTAGAATCTCTTTGGAAACCTACTTGTAAATCTTTGGTGATGGTGGAAATTGCTTTCTCTCCCATGGATGTACCCGAATTTGAGAAACCACGTATATTGGTTGTTCTCTTTGTGCCTTGTTTATTGCGTGTTTAATTTTTCCGATTACGCTTCCGTTTGCATGTGGGATTGTTTAGAGGAAAAAATACCAACACAAATAATTGCTCGAGCAATTTTTGACTATTTTGGGCAAAAATTCTTTTAAAAAATATCTACATAAAGAGCGGGCTAGTAAACTTTCATAATAATATTCTTAGTCCACCTTCTGACTATTATGGCTGAGATGTGTCGCCCTTCTCAGTAATGTTCTGGTTATATCAAACCTATGCTTATATTAGTATTTTGATGTTCATGCTAGTTTAGTTCGTGGGTTTCCCGATGAGATTTTTTGGGTGTTTTTATCACGGTACTTATAGACTTTATCTTTGTTGATTTTTGGCATATCGCTTATCATTGCTACTTTTTCTTTTTGATGCATTTTGGTTAGTTAGTGTAGTGGGCCGAAATATCCGAGGGGTTCAAAGGGGACAACAGTATAACCTTGTGGGTCCACGGTCCAGTTGTCTCAATTCGTTTGTATGAGAAAAGTCAAATGTAACACGTCATCCCAGTTACTCACCGAACGTTAGTCGGTCTTGCGGATGTCCGCCGAACGTAAGCTGGTTCTCCGAACGAAATCACAACGCCCTTGTTCGGCATCAGTCTTGTTTACTCGGATGGGCGTCCTCCCTGTTCGAGGGAATGGTTTGGCGAGCAGGTCTTGTGCTCGGCAGACCCTCTGCTCAGATGGGTTCCTCGGCTGATTAAGGCGGCGGTAGAATGTTCTGGAAGCTTCTGCTGATAGAGGCGAAGATAAGCACGTTCACCTTTCTGATAACCGATGGGACATCTCTGACACTGGCCCACGTGGGTCCACATGGGTCTGCAGATCTTGAAGGGCGATATCCATTGAGTGCCTCTGACACATGACGTCATCCGAGCGTAGCAACGCGCGTGCAATACACTTCCACCTTGTTCAGCACTCCAGATCTTTTGTCTATAAATAGCAAGCTACCCCTTTTAGGGAAAGGGTCAGATATTCTTCTCGCCTAACATATATTTTCCTACCAAACTTCTTCTTCTTCTTCCCTCCGATTCTAACTAGATCGTCGGAGCTTCTACCCGGAGGAACACCTCCCTCCGGTTTGCAGGTACACGACGTCGCCGGTCAAAGTCATCACGATTCAAGCAACAAGAAGGGGTTCAGGAGGTTCAAGGATAAATCACGCCCCCACAGTTAGTCCATGCCTTTCTTATAATCTTGGTTCCTTAGATTGCTTGGTATTGTACTGGTTTTCATTGCTTAATTGTTGCTACGTCAATTACTCATCGTGTTGATTATATGGACTAGTTGGATATAAGGGCATTGGCAAATTGATTTTGATCAGGTATATATGAGAATTGTTGGGCATATGGACTTCTGAGATCCTTTGATGCTTCTGGTTGCTTGATATTTATTGAATCTCAAAAAAATCCTTGTTTCCCCTCCCCTCTAGTCGTTATAGAAGAACAGAGAGAGAGAGAGAAGAGGGCGACACCACACCCAACCCAACTCACTGCCAACCACCACCACTACCGACGACACCGATGAAGAAGACGCCTCCACCACCGCTGACCGCCGCCGCCGCCGTACACCGACGAGCTTCGAACCATAATCACTGGCCTCGATCTCGAACGCTGACGAAGGTCTCGATCACTGTCGCCGCAGCCGTACGCCAACAAAGGTCTCTATCTCAAACACTGGTATTGATCGAACTAGGGTTCCATTTTCAATTCATAGGTATTGGGATTTTTGCACAGAAAATTAGGGTTCCAATTTCAATCAGTTTTAGCTGTTCAGGTGCTGGTGGTCGCCAGAGGTGGATAGGGAGGGTCCAATGGTGGTCGGTGTTGGCAATGGTTCCCAGTGGATGGTGTAGTGGGTCCAACGTTGTTTTGGGGAGGTAGTGGATGGTGTAGTGGAATTGTGTAGTGTACGTAGCATTTCTCTTTTACATATACATAAAATATATATCTAAATTTAAGAAATAGATAAAGATGGGTTCTTAAAGAGGAATAGATAAAGATGGATCCTTGAAGCAGAAAAAAGAAGATAAAATAGAGGTTATTTTGTATCGTTTTCTAATTATGTGTTTGTTTTCCAATTGACTTTCAATCAGTAGTTAAATAGCCTAATAGACCATGAGATCTGGGAGACCCAATAAGGAGTCATTATTAATATGGGTGCTGGATTTGTTGAAGGGTTCAATGCCGTCATAAAGTAACTATGTAGTTTGAATGAGAGGGGAATTCAAGGGGAATTTACAAGCTTCTGTGCACTTCTCAAGGAAAAATGTGCGCCGTCGATCGCGGATTGTTGTTCATTCGATGGGCCACTCAACCAGTTGAACGTCAACAACCACCTTCAAGGTCCTTTTAAGGGTGGTTGAAGGACTTAGGGTTGATCTGGATGACTTGCGAAGCATGGTCAATGCAATTGCAGACAAATTTGTGAAGCCACTTTGCCCGAAAAATCTTCTTTTTTCAACATTGCGATGTATGCACTGCCTCATCCGTGGGTGCCTCAACAGTTGTCGGCTCGTCGGCTCAAGGAGATGAATAAACTATGCTTTGCAAATTACTCTCACCCCTTCTTTTTAACTAAAGCAAAGTGGGTAAAATTCATATACAAATGCCACGAGATAGAAAAGAAGAACTGACATCAATTTCGCTCTTATGTGTTCCTAAGCGCTGCTCTCGTTGACATAACTAGTTGGGCCTACTCAATTCCGATTTCTAATCACTATTGGAATTGAGTAAGCCCAACCGGTCGTGTCAACGGGAGCGACGCTCAAGGACACATAAAGAGCGAAATTGGTGTCGGTCCCTCTTTTCTATTTAATGACATTTGTATACGAATTTTACCCACTTTGCTTTAATGAAGAATAGAGGGTGAGAGTAATTTGCAAAGCACAGTTTATTCATCTCCTTGAGCCGACGATCCGGCAATTGTTGAGGCACCCACGGATGAGGCAGTGCATACACCGCGGTGTTGAAAAATAGAAGATCCTCTGGGTGGTGGCTTCACAAATTTGGCTGCAACTGTTTTGACCATGCTTCGCAAGTCATTCAGATCAGCCTTAAGTCCTCCAGCCACCCTCAAAGGACCTTGGAGGTGCTTGTTGACGTTTAGCTGGTTGAGTGGCCCATCGAATGAAACAACAATCCACGATCGATGACCCACATTTTCCCTTAAGAAGAGCACAGAAGCTTGTAATTTCCCGTTAAATTCCCCCCTCATTCAAACTACAGTCCTTTATGACGGCAATGAACCCTTCAACAAATCCAGCACCCATATGAATAATAACTCCTTGTTGGGTCTCCCAGATCTCATCTGTTAGGCTATTTAACCACTGATTGAAAGTCAATCGGAAAACAAACACATAATTAGAAAACGATACATAATAACCTCTGGGAAAATTTCTTCTATATCCCTTCGACTTTGACCAAAAATTCATTTTGGTCATTCACCTTTCAATTTCGGCATAAAAATACTTCGACTTTCTAATTTTTTTCAATGTCATCCTTTAAAAGGAATCCGTTTTCTTTGAGTCCTGCTATAGGGACCGATGGCCACGCCGGACTGTCTCCGGCCACTAGACGGCCGATCTGAGCCGTCCAAAAATTCTAAAAAACAAAAATAGGGGGGTTGGCACAGAAATCAACGACATCCAATGTGTGTAGGGTGCTTGATCCAAACACCCTATTTTTCGTGTATATATGTATATATCTCTAAAGGATGACATTGAAAAAAATTGAAAAGTTGAAGTATTTTTCTGCCGAAATTAAAAGGTGAATGACCAAAATGAATTTTTGGTCAAAGTCGAAAAGATATAAAAGAAATTTCTCATAACCTCTGTTTTATCTTCTTTTTTCTGCCTCAAAAACCCGTTTTTATCTATTTCTCTCCAAGAATCCATCTTTATTTATTTCTTAAATTTAGATATATATTTTATAAAAGATAAATGCTACGAACACTACACCATCCACTGCCTCCCCAAAACGGGAGGTCCCAAACAAAACGACGAAAATCTCAAAATCATGGGGAAAGAGAGAGAGAACTGGGAATTACCACCGCCGACCACCATCGGAGAAGAAATGCTGGATGCCATCCTTTTATGTTGTGGTTTGGACAAGCAACTTTCAAGTAGGGTTTCACATGGTCCGAATTTGTACAGTTCTATAGAAATCGAGTAGTCCGACCATTCCGAACCGTTCTAGGAAGATGAGAACAAAAACCTAACCACTATCTATGTGGCTGTTTCAAGACCTCTTTTGTAGTACCCATTTATCTACTCCTTTATGGGCATGCAAGTTATCCAAACACTACTATAATTATGTAGCCAATTAATAACTAGATTAAAATGCCCTTTTGCTTATCATCAGCATGCATTAGTTAATTATCCTTTGGTTATCACCAAGATTAGTTAATTAATTGTGTTAACTTTGTGACAAGATAATAAAGCTAGAGGTAACTTACGTAATCCATGAAATGGGTTGGCGTTTTAGTCATCTCCAACTAAAGTTGCATATATATATATACACTAATCTTCTAATGAGGACCTAAAATGAGGACCTAAATTGAGGACTAGCCCATTTCTTCCCTTTCCCGATTGAATTTTGATGATCCGAGCCGCTCAATGTGTTCAGAACGTGATTTTAAGGGTACTTGCGAGAAATCGGCAAAAAAAATGATCGGGAAGGGCTTGATTTGAGCAGTTTTTATTTGAACCGTTCGATAAAAAATAAATAAAAACTGCTCGGATGAAGCCCTTCCCGGTCTTTTTTTTTTTTCTGATTTCACGCGGTTACCCTTAAAATCACGTTCTGAACACATTGAGCGGCTCGGATCATCAAAATTCAATCGGAAAAGGGAGGTCCTCATTTTATTAAAATGAGGTGGTCCTTATTAGAAGGGGACTCATATATATATATATATATATCTGTGTGTGCATGCGTGTCTGATTTGGCAATAATCCATGATAGTGCGAAATGTTGACCTATGGCCTCCTCAATTGGCAATTTGAATATTGGTTAATTGCATTTGAGATTTATAAGAACCTAAAAAAAAAAGTTCAATAAGTACTGTCACACCTAGAAATATATAGTCCAAGCAACTGTGAATTAGAAGAAGCAGACAATCATATTAGAATTCCTCTCTTTTCATGCACAATTATCTTTTAAACGTGTTTGATGGGCCTGTGAGCATCTTACTAAAGATCAGGCAGTGACGGATCCGGAACTTAATTTAGGGGAAACCATTCATGATAATCTTCCGAAAAGAATTCTCACAATCAATTGTATCATGATTTTTTTAAAAACCAAAATCCCTAACTGGATATACTTATACACCAGCTCAAAAATATGTTCCGTTTTAACAAAGCCCCTAATCATCCAAAAAAAAAAAGTCTAATTGGGCGTTTATCAATATAATCTTCTCACTTTTGACCAAAAAAATTTGTAGATTGAAACCGAGCATCAAAATATGAAGTTATATATTCTTCTCACTCTTTCTCAAGTTAGGCTGCAGCCGTGAGAATAAATGGGAACCTTTCAACACCTTAATTAAGAGAAGTGGCAAATCATTATTAGAACAAAAATGGGGTTCTTGGAAAGCCCAATTTGCTCAAATCATAAATAAATAAATAAATAAATAAAGAAGAAGAAGACAACAAGAGGAGAGGGAGGGAAGAAATCAACTGGTAATAATGATTGCAAAAAAGTGGGGATTGCGTGATGAGTGGGTGGGACCTAAAAGTCACATAATTCACATGCAAGAGCGCGAAGGGGAGCATAAAAGCGTCTTTGAAACGCATCTCGATCTATTAAAATTTGCGAAAGCAATGATTGAAAGAGCGAGCACAGTATGAGAATTGAGAGCGCGGGCGCGAGACATTTTGAAGGATTATGTGACTAAGGGTGAGGCTCAAACTTCATGTAACAAATCATTTTCCAACATAAAATGACCACACCTATTTTTGGGTACGATCTCCTCTATCCCGAAAATCTCTGTACTCCTGTGCCGAGGGGTTTTCCAATGACTGACACCTATTTCTCCCCTCAGTTCCACATTTCTCCTACACCCTCCACCACCACACAACACACTAGCAGTGCGAGCCGCGTGTCAACTTCCCAGCTCATTCCATGAACTCAGAAATGCCATTAATGATCATTAGCACATTCACCTGTGGATATCATATTTAATTCAAAAGGTCTTTGCGCAAACTAAGCCAAAGTCGAGTAACTTGGTTTGTTTAGTCGCCCTACTCAAGAGAATGTTGAGCACTTGCAGAATATTGAGCAGAGAAATATATAATTTGTGACAGAAACCAATATATAGCCACATAAAAAATGGATAAGTGATTGTATAATTTACCAAAAAAATCTTCCCTAGTCCAATATGCCAATATGGGATACACACATCTATATATAAATCAGCATTACACTCTTTCAGTGTATTGGTTGAGAGGAAAATGTCATTTAATTAGTGGTTATGTTCAGTAGTTGTTAGTGACCAGAAAAGCACTGATTATGGGAAACAAAATTTTACAAGTGTACAAGTGATAACCACTTTTATGCACTAGGTAGGGAACAAAGAGTTGGAAACGAGTTGAGTTTGAGTTTTGATGAGATTGGCTGGGAAAAATTAGTTCAATCCGAGCTCGGCGGCTCGAGCTCAAATAATCCAATTCAAGCTTGTCTAGCGTTTGAGAAACTTGAGCTGCCTCGAGCTCTGGACAAGCTTATGTAAATGAGCCAAGCTCGATTGTGGACTCAGAAGTTGGTCAAGAAGAATCAAGTTACATAAGTCAAGCTCTGACTAAATCTTCGAGGATTGTATAATAATCTATGAAGCACAGATACTTCTAAATGGAAATCGTATCTGCATCAGATACTCCTTCGATACTTGCGGATACGAATCCTAGAAGTATCCACAATATGAACATTAATCTTTTAAAGTTTGAAATATCATATTCTTTTTGGATACTTGAACGTACACGTATCTGAACTTTATTGCATAGTAGTAGAGTAAAATTGTTAGGAATAAAGAAAATGAAAGATTTGTAGCACTTAACTTAATTTTTAGAGAGAGGGAGACATAGTGAGATTCTGAGAAGTATCTTCTTTTTAAATTTTCTCGTACCACCGTATCCGTATCGTCACCATACCACATCATGTCGTGTTCGTATCACATACCAGTATCCATGCTTTATAGATCATAATTGGGGTTTTTAGAACACGAGCCGAGCTCGAGTATGCAAGCAAGAATGTACTCGAGCTCAACTCAATTCCTAAACGAGTCTAAAAATACTAGGTTCCAGGTTCGTTTATTAGGTAAATAACCTAAGCTTCAAAGAGCTCTTTCTAAGAAAATTATAAAAACTAGACACAGCGGAAATTAGATCGCACTAACCTTCGACAAATGTTGTTCAAGATGAACACCAACCCTCACACTCTGTGGATATAGATATAGGTGTCTTCTAACCTATGCAAGATTTGACATGAGGTACAAAGTGACAATCCTCTATCACTTAAGTTTTTCTAGCACAAAATGATGAACAAAACAAAATAATATGGCTAGTAACAGATAAGTAAAAAATGGCTAGTAAAAAATGATAACCTTGGTTCCTAAATCTGCTTGGTATTTTTCTTGCCTCACTGAATTTTATGATAACTGAAAATAAATATAAATATAGTTAGGAATCTCCTACCTATATATCTTTCCAACGGTCTCTCATATAACTTTATAAATTCATTTCGAAATGTAATTAAAATTAGTCCCTCTAGAATGTGATATATATAACTCAATTTAAAGCAAAATATAATTGGTTAGTAATTTTTTAATTTCATGATATAGTTTTACATATACGACAGATCAAAAATACATGAATGTTTTCAAATGCTTGGAGTGGACATCATTGAAATATGAGTTCAAAATTGTAGGCATAAATTTTGGTAATCGGACTTTGAAATATTTAGTGCCTTAGATTCCTTAGATTTCAAGTTATGGGTTCACTAAATTAATACAATAGCTGCATCACATGTACAGGAGAGAAAGAATAGGAATTTGGCATATTGTATTTAGTCCCATAAGTTATCATATTCAATAAAATAAATATTCAATAAAATAAGAAAATAAAATATATAGTTCATAATAGCTTCACACACTACATGTTACGTCAATTATATGACTCTCATCTTTTAAAAATATTCAGATCCTGGCATGACCAATGCTATTTACGACAAACATCATATTCTTTTAAGAATTGATTATTTAGGACAAACGTATTACTCTACTCTTTCAAAAATTATTTTTTTCCGACAAAAAAAAAATGTATTACTTTTGTTATTTGGTTGAAAATAACTTTTGGGGTTCTTCCTGGCCGGCCCAGTTTTGTGTCTGCATTGCCGTCCCAGCCCACCCCGCATTAAACCCTTTCCGCCCAAGCCCCGTTTCAAGTTGTATGCCCAAAAATACCCCCGCCCAAGCCTTGCCTCAGATTAAAACAGATCCTGGGAACCTAGGTATTCACGCGAGAGACAGAGTTACAGATCGAGGACGGTGTCTTCGTCTTCTTCACCGGTGGTGACGGTGACCTCTTCGAGCTCGACGATCAGTGCGACCAGTGCTCCGGTGTCTTCGTCTTTGCCGGTGGCGGGTTCTTCCGCATCTGTACGTGCTCTGGATCGGCCATTTGAAGAGAAGAAGTAGAGTGCTCAATTTACTAAAAATCCAACAATCCCTGACGGTGCCAACGCTACCGTCGCCGTTGACTACGTGGCAGCTCTTGACGAAGTGCTTGTACGCCTGCAGGTTGTCGAAGCGGCGGACGACAGGCCAGACGGCGGAGATCGGGGCGGAGATCTGTTGCGTCACGACGAAGTAGCACTGGTTGGGCCCCACCGCGTGGGCGTGGTAGCGAGACAATGTGTCTGGCATCGGGATTTTCAAAGAAAGAAGAGTGGGGGTGTAATGACGTAATGGAAGTTTTCCAAATTTTTTAAGCTGCTAAAATAGGTGTCAATTCATTTCGAGATGTGAATTTTTTGTTTTCCAAATGTGTGAATTCTTCATTTCAGTGTGAACTCTTCATTTATGTGTGAATTGTGTATGTTTTGAATTGTGAATTCTTAATTTAGAGATGTGAATTCTGTAGATGGGATGTGAATTGTGTAATTAGATGGGTGTGAATTTTGCAGATGGGGTGCAAATTATGCATTTAGGGGTGAATTCCGAAAAAGTGGTGTAAATTTTTGAAAGGGATGTGAAATCTGGGGGTATGAATAGTATAAATGGGGCGTGAATTCTTCAAAAAAGATGTGAATTTTAAGGGTGTGAATTCTACAAAGGTGTGAATTCTACAGAAGTGTGAATTCTACAAAGGAGTGTAAATTCTGGGGGTATGAATAGTGTAGATAGGGTGTGAATTCTGCAAAAAAGATGTGAATTTTAGGGGTGTGAATTCTGCAAAAGGTGTGAATTCTACAGAGGTGTGAATTCTACAAAGGGGTGTGAATTCTGAGGGGTGAGAATTCTCAAAGGTGTGAATTCTAGGAGGTGTGAATTCTTGGGGGTGTGAATTCTCGAAGGTGTGAATTCTAGGAGGTGTGAATTCTACGGGTATGAAAAGTGATAAGGGTAAAATAGTAAAAGCATCTTTAAAAAGGGTCTAGATGGGATAGAACTTTAAAAAAGGGTTTGCATGGAACCCCATATAAAATATGGGACCGGCCAGGAATTTCCTGAATAACTTTTAGCTTCCAATCTTTTGTTATGTTCAATTTAAGTACAATTTAGATTCTCACATGTTTTGTATCTATATTACGAATTTTCCATTCCATTCTTTGTATGACTTTTTAATTTTATATTCTCAACCCTTGTTTCCTCTAATTAATAAAATAGTGCAAAACCAATTACGTATCATAAATTACGTCCCAGCCCAGCACCTAACTTATAGTTTATGATATAAACAAGCTTCTTATTTGTTAACCTAACTTATATTCATTGAAAAGAATCAAAACGAACCTCTATTTTTTTTTAGCATAAACTTTTCGTATAACAAAAAAAAAACAAAAAAAAAAAACTTGCCTTGAGAACACAATAATCAATCAGGAGGTCTAGCTTCTCAAGTCTTCCAAGTTGAAATCCCAGCATACGTGGGATTGCAAACAATTTCTATGTTCGCCCGTTCCATATGTGTTTGCGATGTTGACACAGATTTTGATTCTACCTTCAGATTCTGCTGCAGATTTTAAATTTCGTATTTTAGTAGAAGCAGATTCTACATTTTAGTAAACACTCCAAACTGATTCTATAAAAAGCTAGAATCTCAAAATCTGCAAAAAATATTTCATCGGGCCAAGCTATATATATGATGGTGAAATTGGTTTACCGGATTGCCGGCTAATATAAAAATGAATGGGTGGTACAGAGAGAGAGAGAGAGAGAGATCTTAATCAACATGAGGAGGCTGTACATAAAAACGTCCCAGCAAGAGGGAATATGTGAAAATAAGTCAAAAGGGCACTAGTGGAAGGAAAAATTCTTTGGTTATCAGAAGGATTGGGAAAAGGATAACCAAAACAAAAGAAAGGTTAGAATTGCGCACCTTGTAGTATTTTAAAGTAGCCCAAGGAAAGGACTCAACACCATATGCAGAAAAAGACTGGCTCCACCATTGTCCTCTTACATCTCAGTGCTCTGCAATTGCAAATAATATTAAACACAATTTCACGGACACAAATTGGAATCCAACTTATGGGTTCTCCTTTAATCATTCTCTCACTTCTTCAGTCTAAAATAATACTCAGCAGATAAAAAGGAAGAGAGAGAATATTTAGGAAGGACTTTGCTGATATGTCAGTGGAAGCTACCAATGTTTTTTGTTTAGTTTTTCGTAGATTGTTATTCTATGACTAACAGGGAAAGCATAAATTCGATCTCCCACCCGCGGCACGGATATCCTACGCTTTTTATCTTAGAAGTGACAGGTGCAGATACAAAGTTTGGAACAAATTTGACTCCAATTCTTGCCCATATTGTAGTAGTAGCTTAATTTGTGTCAAGCAAAAAGATGCCAAGCATCTTCATCTATGCTTTTTGAGAAAGAGTAATGCTATAGCAATGATAAGGACCATTAATATAGTCACACCGAAATTTTGGAACCGGGACCCTGTAGTGTAGGGGTGTAGACTACAGGGTCCCGTGTCCCAAAATATAACACTGCAGTTGCTAAGAGTCATAAAAGCACATCCCAAGTAGGAACCACACAACTAGAATTTTGAAATGATTCATCAGAACTTTGGAGACACATATATTTTTCACCTAGTCAACAAATAGAGAAAAGTTAGAGCATCACTGTTTCAAATATAAGACCTGTATTCTGTGGATTGCGGACACAAATCTGGTTTTTTTGCTTCAATAAAAACCAAAAAAGAGATTTAAGGGGAAAAAAAAGAGACTTTCACTCTCCATTATCATTGTGAAGCTTATTACTATATGGAAGCTTCTTTTTTTCTCAAATATTCGTAAAAGTTAAAGGGATCTAAGTGTCCAATTTTGTTACGTGATTGGACAAGACTAAAAACTTACCCTCGTCATATCAGGTTGACAGCAACGCGTAGTGGGAATAGAAAACTCCATGCATCATTGACCGAAGCAAAATTGTGAATGCAAACGTAAAACCAGGTTCAAGAACTTTCTCAGAAGATTCCCTAAAAAAGTTGGAAAGAACAGATCACAGATTGAACTTTATTCCTGATGATAAAAAGGAAAAAGATTGCTCTTTGTTCCTGGCTTTCAAATGTATGGTGCATCAGTTCGAAAATTGCATTGATCTTCCTAATTGATGGCCTATCACCTATTGACTGATCAAATCAAAATTGTTAGACCTATTGCCTGGGCAGCTACTGCAAGAGTTGTGTATCCAAAGGAGTTTGGAATAATCCTATTCAAAAGATTGCTCTTTGTTCCTGGCTTTCAAATGTACGATGCATCACTTCAAAAATTGCAGTGATCTTCATAATTTTACACTCTGATATTTTCCTAGGCCTAATTTAATGAACATTTGACCAGAAAAGCGTCATCAATTATTAGACCTATTACTTGTAGGTCTAACAATTGATGACCTATTGCCTATTGACTGATCAAAAAAACAATTGTCAGAACTTATTGCCTAGGCAGCTACTGTAAGAGTTGCTTATCCAAAGGAGTTCGGAATAATCGTATTTAAATCAGAAGCCTAGAAGCCTAGTATATTGTTGCTGACAGTTCGAAAAATAAATAAAAAACGGTTAGCAGATTTTAACCTATTAGCAAATTAATCTTACAATTTAAGGTCAAATCTAACGCTACGATGTATAGCAAGTCACTGAATGCAGCTATATAAACAGTTCAAAGACGGTATAAAACCACCCAACAACAATAACAGGACAATAAAACAAAAGAATATTGTTTTCAGCAAGTGCAAAGGAAATTAAAACAATAGCAAAAAGAACAAGAATTTACAGAAATGCATGTAACGTCAGGATCCATTTGGAAGGCCATACGCAAAATCCCAGTCTTAAGATGCATGGAAAGGAGGAAAGGACTATATGTTGTCCATTGAGGTACCGAGAACTCTGTACTGTCCAATGAGAAAAACCTACGTACAGGGCATAAACAGCACACATTATCGAAACAATTATGTCAAAACAATTAAAACACCAAGCAAACAAAGAAATGTTTGTGAACAGTCTGGCCACTGATGTACTGAGATTTGAGGTGCTCCCACTTGCCTCACATAAATGACAAAGCTTCTTAGTTTTCAATATGATGGTTCGACGCACAGAACGTACTTAATATGGCCAACCATTTACAATAGCATTGATCTGTCGCGCGTTCTCATTTTTTACCTGTTGTTCAGAATTTTCTTAAGCTGCATGACAATCTATGTACCCAAGGTCCCTGTAAGGCAGTTGAGAATAATTTCATAAGAGGACAGCATACACGATGAGAGACAATGAGTGAGTGAGAGAGCGGGATGCTGCCAATCTGATAAAGGGAAAATGAAATCAGAGAGTGGATTCTAAGATGGTGTTAGAATACTTTAAGATAAAAAAAAGGTGGGAACCCACCATGGAGGTTAGGCCTATCATAGAACCTTTTACCATGTAAGATCCTCATTCCTGTGCCGGCCATTGTATATATATGTGTTGTCCAGTTCACTTTGAGAAGCCAAGTTAAAAGCAACTGCTTAACTTCTCTCCTTTTGCCCCCAATTATAACCAACGTACTACCACCAAAAAAAAAGAAAAGAAGCATTACCATCAATTGAACTTGGCCATTCCCTTCCAGTGTGTCGTCTGAAACCAGAAAATAGAAGCAGCGGCGCCATGGAAACTCCGTCAATTGTGTCGGAAACCTGTACATCATTGGAAACCCATCATGAAGCTGTCCTTGCTAACCCTGTACAGGCCAAATCAAAATCCTTTCTACAACTCCCTTTACATCAAATAACTTTGAAGGTCTCTCTCTCTCTCTCTCTCTCTCTCTCTCTCTCTCTCTCTCTCTCTCTCTCTCTCTCTCTCTCTCTCTCTCATGTACGCAATAAACAGTTTCACGGGCACCAGAAAAAGGAATGTGGTATGCCACATGTCCTAAATTGTGGTACAGTAGGAGTAGGCTTCTAACAGAATTCGAACTCACTTTTCCAAGAGACAAACAACCAATTGAACTATTGTTTTCCAAGTTATTTATGCAAAGCACGTTTCTAAGAGCATAGTATGCAATTATTAAGTTTATTATATTCGATTTTCCGAAGAGCATATTATGCATAGTATCACCATTTTGGAACAAAGTCGTACCATATTTCGGAAAGTATGTACAAAAACATAATTTGTTTGGGTATTTGCGTTTCCTGATAGCACTAGCTTGTAATTTACTAAACTAACCAAAAGTAACCAAACTATTACTGTTTTCAACTAAGCTACAATTCTTGCACCTCTTTCTTGTGTAAGGTTTATTTATGCAGATTTTCGCAATTTACTTGCAGTTTGAGGACGTGGTTTACAAAGTGAGGTTGGAGCCAAAAGGATTCTGCTGTGGTGCAACATCAAGCTCTCAAGAGAAGACCATATTAAATGGGCTGACAGGTATGGTTTGTCCAGGAGAGCTACTAGCAATGCTTGGCCCAACGGGGAGTGGAAAAACCACTCTCCTTACAGCCCTTGGAGGCCGACACACTGGAAAGCTGTCCGGAAAAATCACATATAACAGTCAGCCCTTTTCTGGTTCCATCAGACGGAGAACAGGATTTGTTGCGCAACAGGATACCCTATACCCTCATCTTACTGTAACCGAAACTCTTCTATTCACTGCACTTCTAAGGCTACCCAATAGCATGGCCAATGATGAGAAAGTTGAGCACGTAGAGCGAGTTATCACTGAGTTGGGAATAACTCGGTGTCGGAACAGCATGATAGGAGGACCACTGGTTAGAGGGATATCAGGTGGGGAGAAGAAGAGGGTGAGTATAGGCCAAGAACTGCTAATTAACCCAAGCTTACTATTGCTTGATGAACCCACCTCAGGTTTGGACTCAACCACAGCTCAACAGATACTGACCACAATCAAACAGCTTGCTAATTGGGGTAGGACTGTGATCACTACCATTCACCAGCCCTCGAGCCGACTCTACCATATGTTTGATAAGGTAATATTACTGTCAGAAGGATGCCCCATCTACTATGGTCCTGCATCCACTGCTTTGGAGTACTTTTCCTCGATTGGTTTTTCCACATCCATCACAATCAATCCGGCTGACCTCTTACTTGATCTTGCCAATGGTAATGTTCGAACACTCTTTGAATCTTTGAATTTATTATAGGCAGAAAGCTCTTGTTTCTTTGTGTTTTCTCGAAAAAGTCGAGGAAAAGGGGCCATCTGTGCAGAGTGGAACCGACCTTTAGGCAGCAATTGTTCCAAGCTTTTTTTTCAACAACATGAGACACACATATGACCGGCCCAACTGAAAGTGGTTACAACAATATCTTTATATTAAAGCATAACGGTAACCCAACAACAAATTTTTCCCAGTGTTCAGATTTGTGTATAACGGTGAAGTTAACATCATCCGCAACTCTCACCAAGCATAATCTGATCCTGAAATCCGTAGCTGATGGAAACACAATGGCAAACACTGATATTACAATTGATAATGTATACTGTAGTTGGGGGGACCATGTGCTTACGTATATTAGTATGAAAAGAGATTAGAAACCAAGTTATTGGAGGCTCATGAGAACTGTGATGAAAATGACAGGAATTGGAGCTGACTACGATCAACCAATCGAGCAAGGAGATAAAACAGAACAAGAGCGCAAGAGAGTGAGGGATGCTCTAATCTCTGCCTACGACAAGGACATTTCTACGAGATTGAAAGCTGAATTATGCAGTTCAGATGTCAATAACACCACTTACACCCAAGATGCATCCACAAGTAAGTTCCTCCCTCTCAAGCTAAGCATGCTATCACCATTAAGAAATCAGCACATTAGCTTCAAATATCTTCCCCTTCCCCTAAATTTTATAAGTTTTTGACAAGGCTCAAGGGTCTTCTGATTTTAAATGAAACAGGGAGCAATGCAAAGTCAGAGCAATGGTGCACAAGCTGGTGGCATCAATTCAATGTGCTACTTCTGAGAGGGCTGAGGGAGCGACGACATGCAACCTTTAACAAGCTAAGAATCATCCAAGTCATAAGTGTCGCATTTCTTGGCGGACTCCTGTGGTGGCAAACTCCGACATCACATATTGCAGATCGTGTAAGATTAATGAAAACATGTATACTGTATGAATCTATAGACCTAGAGAAAGAAAAAAAAAACAAAGGAAAGGTTACTTAAAAAACTAAAGATCCAGTTATCTTTGAAAACAGCTAAGGAACAGTTAAAGTCATTGAAATAGAAAACCTTAATTCCTATAGATGCTAACCGAGGGTTTCGTCTTGACTGCAGACTGGCATGATTTTCTTCTTCTCTGTGTTCTGGGGATTCTACCCTCTACACAATGCTGTTTTCACATTTCCTACAGACAGAGCAATGCTAATCAAAGAACGTTCATCTGGAATGTACCGCCTCTCCTCCTACTTTTTAGCCAGAATTGTTGGAGACCTGCCACTGGAACTCGCGTTGCCAACTGCATTTACCATCATATTCTATTGGATGGGTGGGCTCAAACCCAATCCAGTCACTTTCATCCTTTTCCTCCTTGTAGTCCTTTTCAATGTTCTTGTTTCACAGGGTCTTGGCTTAGCTTTTGGTGCCATTCTCATGGACCCCAGGAGTGCCACTACTTTAGCCTCAGTTACAACCATGGTCTTCCTTATGGCTGGAGGGTACTATATTCAGCATATCCCTCCTTTCATAATGGGGTTGAAGTACTTGAGCTATAATTACTATTGTTACAGGCTCCTTCTTGGGGTTCAGTACAATGAGGATGCTTATTATGAGTGCTCCAATGGAGCCTACTGCCGGGTTGCAGATTTTCCTGCCATCAAGTCAGTGGGCCTGAATCATTTGTGGATAGATGTGTCCATAATGGCCCTGATGTTGGTGGGTTATCGTTTTGTTGCTTATCTAGCCTTGCGCAAGGTGCGGTGAACTAAGTTTTGCAGAACGCATCACAGACAATGTTTGAAGAGTTTCCACTGTGGGACCATTTTCGAAGAATGTTTGAAGAGTTTCCATTTCTTCAACTGACGAGTAATGTTAGATTCGATGGGTACAGCATTGCCAGATTCTGATCGTTTCCCCCATGAGAATAAGATGTACCATCCTTTGGCTTTCGGCAAATACTTATATGGAAATTACAATTTCAGAATTTTGTACTTAGCCATCATATAGGCCTACTTTGAAAAGGGAAATAACTTGACATGTTCAATTCTGAAGAAGAAGAAAGGTTAAACAACAGACCTCAAAGGCACCATCCGTCGATAGAGCCAGATCCTGTAGCTGAGTGAGGATTTTGAAAGCCGAATGGGTTTAAATAAATAGCTTCCTGCAAGTGCATTGAAAACAACAAGAGATTATTGTCCGAAAATTGCACTATTTGGGTAGCAAGTGAACTTGAGATATATATCAATAATCGTAGACTTCAGCATTAGTGGATGATTCATGGTAGGCCAAGGAAGATGATCAGTACCACCATAACCTTTACTACAATTTATCAAATACGCCTACTTATCCATGACCAGACACAATGAGAATAGCATGAAGTGAATGCCTGAGTGGTGTAGATAATGGTGGAGGTCCATGCAGAGAACAAGAATGAACTTGAAATCCATGTCATCTCCTACTTTAGAATACAGGACTAACCCCAACCAAATTTTTTTGGGAAATTCCATTTTACCCTTTTGTGGTATAGGTCGGGTGTGAATTACCTCCCGGTGTTTAACCTTGGGCACATAACCGCCATGTGGTTCGTGGATTAAAACGCACGGTGGAAAATACCACCAAAGTTACAGTACATTTAACATACACACCTATCAAACGGAAATTTTACCCACCACTTGGTTGCCCCAGTGGTAAGGGCGGACCTGCACCTGCAACATGGCATGTTCGATTCACCTTGGAGGCACTCACAATTTAAGTGGGGGTCGTGGTAAGTGGGGGTCGTGGTGGTGGGTTACTGCGCTAGTTCCCTCGTAGGTTTACATTGCATGGGTGGGTCCAATGTGGCCTTTGGTGGTTCTTACGTCATAAAAAAAGTTCTCTCAAACATGCATTTTTCTACCAAATAAAATGCCAAAACTACCCTCCCACAACTCGAGACACAAACCCAATAACAAAATGCGACCTCTGCCATCATTTATCAATAACTTTCTGTTAAGTTACCAGTAGTCTCAAAAGTTTAAGCTATTAGGAAATGGGCCCACCAATGTATATCAAGCTATCTAACAACAGGGAGAAACATAATGCAAACGGGAATCAAATGCAAACAGAGAGACTTGAACCCAAGACCTCTTGCAACCTGAGCTCTGATACCATGTTAAGACATCCACCTCAAAACAAATTGGCAATAGAAGAGAGGCCACCCAGTCTCATATACTAGTTTTCGAGGTGAAAATTAACCGATGCGGAACAATTTCTAACACTTTCTACTTCTCTCACTCCCCACTTATCCTTTTTTCCATCGATGCCCAGCCTTTGTTTTATTTCATTTGCTAAGGAACTACGTACGTCTCTAGAATTTCATACATGGAAATCAATGAATGGCATATTGAAATCATGGAGTCAAAAAGAAGATCAAGGGAGTACCTTTCTTGAAGCTCGTGAGCATAAGGGAGGTAATTAAAAGGGGGGAAAACCTCAATTCTAGTCGATTGAACCGAAAATTCATCAAGCTTCCAATGCTGCACTTGAATGCTCAAGTCGCATTCCAAACCTAGGTGCGAATGCTGTTAATTTGGGTGGCATTGAAGTGGATTGCAGTTAAAAAAAAGGGGCTTGGTACGCAACAATCCAACCATCAACCTAAGGCTTGTTCAAAATTGCTTATTTTTTGTATTTATTTAAATTTTTTTCATATCACTTGACTTATTATCATTTTTTGGGAATTATTGTATCCTCATAACGAGAGGAATCTAGAAAGTAAATTTTTTTTTATAGAAATCCAATTTTTTTAATAAGGACGAAAATAAGCTAATAGGCCACTTTTTTCGTCTTTATTCAAAAAAATTAGATTTCGATCAAAAAAAATTATTTTTTAGATTCCTCTTGTCATGAGAATGCAATAATCCCAAAAAAATGATGATAAGCCAAGTGATACGGAAAAAATTTGAATAAGGACAAAAAATAGTCACTTTGGCTTATTTAACCGAATGGTCCCTAATAAAACACAAGGTGTGGGGACCACACAAACATAAATTGAAAGAAGGCTGACATCCATTTGATACAAAGGCTGATGTGTGCTCCCTAACTCTCCTAATAAAACACCCACACTCATACAAATATATTACAAAAATGCCATCAAAGAGTAGGTAGTACCTACAAATACTAGTCTGCCTAATAAAATACAAGAGTGTGGGAACCACACAAACATAAGTTAAAAAAAGAGCTGAGATTTACTTGATCCAAGGGTTGATATGTGCTCTACAACTCTCTTAAGAAAACACTCACACTCTTATAAATATATTACAAAAATGTCATCGGTTCTTTTTACCACTGCTCGGCTTCATGCGTTGGCATAAATAAATAAAAAAAATATTAAAAAATGCCCGTGCCTACGGCACTACCGAAGTGTATAGTGCCATAGGCACGGACAAGTACTAGTAACACCATATCACATACAAGTGGAGCCTACAGGCACGCAACAATCCAAACCATTCACAAACCCTCACGTACACGTGGTTCAGGTTCTACTCATTTAATACCCGAATCAAACTTAAACGAGCTCGACCAAATCGAGCCTCAATTTACGGACAGCTCAATCCATTTGCAGCCGTGATAAAAACAAAAATAGTGCGCCATATACGCCTAGGATGAACAAAATTGGCAAAAGGACTATTTTCTCCTTTTCTTATATTTTAGCGCATTAAAGTTTTTTCATACTCGAAATAAACACCGTCAAGTTAGGGATTAATAATTACGGAGTAGAGTTTAAATTCTATCCACTTTTTAGGTGTAAATTCCAAGTTTTCCACCACCACCACCAAGGCACCAATTTGTAGGCCCAGAAAGTGACCTTTACTGGGATCCACTAAGGGTTACACATAAACGATCCAAACCGTTCATTAAATGTAAAATATTTTTTCAAGGGCCCTCGCAAAAAATTAGCTCAATCCGATACATATAGATACTCGATCCAATTATCTATTTTTTCATTATCCTGAAATCCGAATGAAAAATTAGATGATTGGATCGAGCCTCTATAAGTATTGGATTGAGCTGATTTTTCGCGTAGACTCTTGAAAAAATGTTTTACATTTAATAAATGACTTGAATTATTTGTGTAGGGCCCGAAGTGGATCCCACATTGAAATCTGTGCACGATCTATGCACAGAAATTTGTGTGGATAGCACGGCTGCTGTAGGCCATGTAAAAAAAAAAACCCAATTGTAGGCCCCATCGTGCTTATATTGTAGTAATCTGAACCGTTTATCTTGTAAGGCTCGCAGAGTAATATACCTTCACAAAAAAATTAGCTTT
Organism: Rhododendron griersonianum; assembly: GCA_018127125.1. Taxonomy (NCBI): domain Eukaryota; kingdom Viridiplantae; phylum Streptophyta; class Magnoliopsida; order Ericales; family Ericaceae; genus Rhododendron; species Rhododendron griersonianum. Next base: position 22,851,941 of record CM030798.1, read on the forward strand.
TATCGGAAATGTATAGATAGATAAAAAAATTGAATTTTATTTAGTTTATAAAATCCACGATAGATAATTTAATCAAGACCATCTATTTTATAAATTAAAATTTAATTCATGATTTACTATCAATATCCGAGAAATCATAATTTTTTGGGTAAATGTACTATTCTATGAATCAAATTACTAAAATAAAAGCACAGTAAAGCCTACAATAAGTGAATTTTTTTTTTTTGATCCGGCCTACAATAAGTGATGGAAACCATAGAGTTTTAGGTGGAAAGAATTAAAGTCTAATATTAGAAGTAACGAAAATCAAAATCTTTTTTAAAAGTAAATCTGGGATGAAAGTGTAATCATAGCAACTCCAGGGAAAAATAAGGAATCCAATTTGTCTATACCCTGTAAGATTGACCACCAATACTAATCGGGGGTCACAGAGCAATAGAGCATTTATTAGAGGGAATGGAGGAGGAAGAAGGAGGGTTAAGGCTGAGCAAGAGGTTCTCCGACCAAGGCGGCGAGGTTGATCTCAAGACCAAATCCGGCACCGCCTGGTCCCACAACTTCCTCAACCAGAAGCCATGGCACCCTCTCTCCTACCCCAACCAGCGCCGCAAGTGGATCGCAGAGCAAACCCACGCACAGCGCCAGCGCCGCGCCGAGGAAGTCTCCCGCGAGGTACCAATCTCTCTCTCCTCTCTCTCTCTCTCTCTCTCTCTATACTGATACATAAACCTATATATGTAGTGTCTTTTGAATTTGATTGTTGACTTCTCTCTGTTAACTTTCGTCATCAAACCCATATCTGCAGTTCGCCCAGGAACAGGATTTCTTTCGCCAGGCAGCTCTTGTGTCAAAGAAAGAGAAAGAAAAGGTAATCACTTATACCCCGATGTCGATTCTAATATTAGGCATGAAAGAATGTATATGTGATTTCAATTGGGGTTTCTGATTATTGGGTAATTGGTGATAGTGAGTGCAGTTGAACACCGTTAGATAACAAGAAAATCTCCATGAATTCTCTCAATTTGAGTTTAAAAAAATATAGTAAAACCTTGATTTGATATCAAGCACTCAAATTTGTGTAGAGTCTTTTGTAATGGCGAAGAGTCATAAATTTGGAAGCATCAACGTTGCCGTGAAACTTTTGAGTAAAGAAAAGGTTCTCCCCCAATGAGTTTAATACAAGTTTGATAGAGATTTGGGTGAGTTTTTTTTTAACTAAGATTTTAGTTTGAGAAAGGGTTGGAGATCTCCTTACATTTTATTTGTAAACATGGGTATGTAATGATTAAGTGGTTTACATAATAGTGTGTGATTTTGTATATAGTTGGAGACAATGAAGGCAGTGAGCTTCATGTATGTCCGCCCGCCGGGTTATAATGCTGAAAGTGCAAAAGCTGCTGAAATTTCTGATGAGAGGAAGCAACAAGAAGACCCATCTTTGGAGGGGACATCAACTTCAATGTAATGATGCATCAGAATAAATGGATATGTTTGGTTTTATGTTTAATAAGTGGTTAGTAGTTCGAAATATAGCTTCTGCTTCTTTTTTCTGTTCTTGTTTCTTACCTGAGGAGTACATTTTGTAGGCCTCTTGAAGCCTTATCCAGCAAGGATCAATCACATGACGAGAAAAGGAAAAAAGTACCGAAAGATGTTTTTGGTCGCGCTTTACCAACTGAAGAGCAATTCGAAATCCTTAAAAATGCTCCACGGTATGTCTTAATGACAATTTTTCACATTGGCGAATTGTGAAATTGTTTTTGTTTCTTCAAAATACTTTAACATGTATATTCCAAAATAGGGAGGGTTGAATGTTTGTATGCCAGGGTTACAAACAGATATGCGACGTTCATCAAATTGAGTATTCGGTCAAGAAGACATATCCAATCTTAATATAAGACATCGTTAAGGTCCTTATCACTTTGCAAGTATATGAGCTTCCGAAGCAATCTCTCTCTCTCTCTCTCTCTCTCTCTCTGTAATGTTTCACCTACATGGCTTTGTTAACTGACTCCAAATGATAGAAACTGCAATAATTTTTATGTGCTGCTCCTCTTTTATAGTACCGATGGATAGTACTTCCTCTCTGCTTTTCTTCTGAATTGAAGTTTAGGCATAAGATTTGTCTGCTGCTAATCATCACTCTTAACTAGCACAATGTTGTGGATAATGTTAAGAAGGTATATATGAACGCCATATCTTTGTACCCTCCAAGGATCATATCTACATCTACAAAGTTGCATATTATCCTGTGCAAGGTATTTGTGGGCCTATGGCATACTTGAGAAATTAATGATGAAAGAAGAGACACATTTGATAAAAGTTGAAGACACGATTATATGCGCTGGCAATCTTGGTAGAACTGACGCGGTAGTTTAAATTTACATTCGTGATTAGCATGTAACAAGTTGGCCCGACTTTATTGAAGACAACATATTCGTCTAGTGGAGTAGTGGTTCAAAAACTAACTGCAAGGTTTTCAAGTGGCCTAAGAAAGGCAAATGTTGGAGGGTTCTTTGCTCTATTGCATACTATAGTATACACTATACACTATCCTCGGACATCAATATGGATAAGTGGATAACCAAATTCCTTTGCAAAGACCACTCAGAGTACCATTGAGGGCAAAAACAATTTTAGTTCATACTGAAGCTATAACAAGGCCCCAATGAAGGCCACAAAGGATATTCGTCAGGCTTTAGTCAGGGCCATGGGATGTGTAATTTGAAAGAAAAGAGCCTATTGAGTTGTTTCTTCTTCTCACCTTCCCTCCTCTTCCTCTTCGGAAATATGATGATGTGACTCAATTACCTAGGGAATCATAGTTCAATTTCATATAGGCCTTCTCTTTCAAGCTAAGTGGATGGAATGAACTGCTTTGTAGGTTTTTGAAGAGTCAAAACAAAATTGGTTTTGACATCTCTTGTACCAGTGAACATCTGTAAAAGCCCGCCCCAATATGAAACTGCACAATAGGAGGTCATGATTTTGATAGCAAACTAACAGTTTACATTCTTTTCCGTAAAACATCATTCATCATCTTTAGAGATTATCGGAACTGTGCTATGTGGATTGGGGGCGTGTAATTGTGTATTACATGGGGTATCTTTGTCTAGTCGTAAAGTCTCCTTGAACCCCAAATCCACTAGTCAGTGTTTATTTCCAAGAGTTGAATACATCCTACACTTTCAGATGCTTTGTGTTTTATGATAGACTAGAAATTAAAAGGACTCTCTCTCTCTCTCTCTCCACCCCCCCTCTCTCTCTCTCTCTGTGTGTCTCAAACAGGTGTTTGTTCTTTCCTAATAATTACCTGGAAGTGGACCTCGTACCTTGTTTGGATGTCTGGTTAAACCTATATAAAGATATGTGTGACTTGGTTCCATGCATTAGTTTTGTGAGGTGACTTGTGGAACAATCATATATCTCATCTTTGTCATCTAGATGCATTTTTTTCGCCTTGCGACGCATTTCTTTCATCTTATCCTCTATGTACGTCTCATGTCTCACCAGTGCATTCATTTCTTTCCCCACAGGATGGGGATATATTGATGTATTGCTGTGTCAAATTATTTGATGAACTCTATGCTTGATGTTTTGTTCCATTGTGGTAGCTTTTATTTACTGTTACTACTTACAATCTCCTCAGTAGTTGTATTATGTTATGCTCAATCCTCATTATCCATAATGTTGTTTTTAGGCTGGAAACAGGTGCTCCTGCAAGGGTGAAACCATTTGCAGTTGAAGTGCGCAATGTTAAATGTCTAAGATGTGGAAATTATGGCCACCAAAGTGGTGATCGTGAATGTCCATTGAAGGATGCAATAATGCCTAATGAAGAGAATCGATTGAAAAGAAATGATCCCTTGACAGCTATGCTGGCGCACACAGATTCAGGCGAGGTAATGTTACATAGTTAATAGGGTTATAAGCTCCATATTAATACTAGATGAATTTGTGCGTGATTTTCCCTCACAATAAGCAAGGTGTAAAGGGCACAAAAATTTAGGACTACTTGATTTGGTAATGGGAATAAGAGAAGTCTTTAACATTTGTCAAGTTGTTTTAGATAAGTGAATGTGGAAAGGGGATAACAAAATCAGTAGACACTAGACAAAATTATGTGAATAACAGAATGTTTGAGGGTTACGGTGGTAAACATATTAGATAAAATTCCCTGATTAGCCCATTTATTTTAGCCTGTATTTGGAACTGTTGCAGCTTTCCTTGTATTGAAATGGTAAGATATAGACATACACCGCCCTTCTCCTAAGGACGCCCTTATAGTGGGAAAATGCGGACTTTTGATCTCAGCCGTTGGATTGTGTTTTGAATGGTCCGGATTCGCGCTAATAGATTGTCTGCGAATCCAAACATTAAAACACAATCCAACGGTTGAGATTGACGTCCGCAAATAACTAAAATAAGGGCGCCCTTACCTGAAACTAACTGTAAACATATATATATTCATCTAATAAAAACAAGTGTGTATTTTATTTTATTCCAGCGTAAGTTACTAGTCCATATCGACTGGATCTTGCAAGTTGCATTGAAAATAAGATGGACTACTCTATTAACCTGTTTCATTGTTTAGTTGCATCAAGTATCTAGAATTTATGATCTCTAAATGTGTGTGAATATAACTCTAGGTGTTTATAGACGTGGAGCACTAGCAGTTTGCTAATCATTCTTTCTCTCTCGATGCGAAAGTCATGGTCCTGTGTGCGGCCGGTTTATTAAAACAATATCCAGTTGTTGATTGGTGTTCTCTGGCTGATTTTGCAGCCTCTGAAGTGGGAGCTTAAACAGAAACCAGGAATGAGTCCTCCCCGTGGCGGGTTCAACCCAGACGATCCAAACCAGCAAATAGTTGCCGAGGACATATTTGATGAGTATGGAGGTAGAAACTTTTTCCCGTGTGAGATTTGTATATAATATCAAAAGAGAATGAATGTTAATCTTGTTCCCGTCCATGTGTAGGATTCCTTAGTGGAGAGAACATCCCTGAGTTGTTGGTTAACTTCTCTTCTAGCAAACCCGATAAGAGCTCCAAGACTAAGAAGAAGCACAGAAGGCACTCACCACCTACTTATAAGGAATCAAAGCATCGTAGAGGGGAGGGGACATCTCATGATGATGATGATGAGAGGAAGAGGTCAAACAAAAAAACTCATGAGACAAAGAAACAGAAGAATTACGAGCCAAGTCAATCAGTTGATGCCGTGTTCGATAGGTGGGGTGGATCGTTTGACGATGACGATGAGAAGAGGAGGTCAAAGAAGGGGGATCATATAAGGCGGTCACCACCCACTTATACTGAATCTGAATCAAAGCATCGGAAAGGGGAGGGGTCATCCGGTGAGGATCATGAGAGGACAAGGTCAACAAAGAGGAAACACAAGACAAAGGAACGAAAGCATTATGAATCTATTGCAGCGGATGATGAAGAGTTTGATCGGCGTGACGGGTCATGTGACAATGACGATGAGAGGAGGAGGTCAAAGAAGGGGGATCATATAAGGCGGTCACCACCCACGTATACGGAATCTGAATCAAAGCATCGGAAAGGGGAGGGGTCGTCCGGTGAGGATCATGAGAGGACAAGGTCATCAAAGAGGAAACACAAGACAAAGGAACGAAAGCATTATGAACCTATTGCACCGGATGATGAAGAGTTTGATAGGCGTGATGGGTCTTGTGACGGTGATAATGAGAGTAAGAGGTCAAAGAAGGGAAATCATAAAAGCAAGAAGCAGAAACACTCTGAATCGAGTTCATCGGAGGAGGGTGCGGAGTTAGATAGGTATCGTAAACGGAGTAGACACGGGCATTCTTATTCAAGCTCATCTGACGATTCAGACTTTGACAGGCGGCGTAGTAGTAAGCACCGTCATCGCTCTGGCCATCGCCATCATCGCAACCGCACTGATTCTTAGTTTAGAACGAGGTTTTATGCGCCTTGGCTTTTACCCTGTTGTGTTAGATTGAGGAAAACATAGATTGGCTTGAACTGTTGTGTAGTTTGAGCAAAATGAAGACGCTTTCTGGTGCAAAGGTGTATCCGACTATTCCATGTCTACAGAAAATCTGAAGAATCTTTTGTTACTTGTTACTACTTGTTGCTTTGTAAATAATCCTTCATTTCCTCTATAGTCGAACAGATTTGCTTTCTGATTCTGAGCTGTCATGTAGTAGCTTAACTTTATAGCCATCCACCTTCTCGATGAACGGTTAAGATTATGTCGTGTAGTAATTTAGTACGTTTTTTTGTAATATACGTACCTTTTGTTTGGAATCTTTCTTTTTATAGATATCCACCTCCCCAATGAATGGCTAAGATTAACTTCATCTAATGGCCCACATTGTAGATGCATACAATATTGTCTCCCATAGCTATTTTAAAAGATAAAATAATAAACATAATATATTATTTTTTCTTAAAGATTCATACAATCTTAAGAGGATGCCTATGGTACTATTGAAAAAGATCTTGAACTGGAGAATATTAGATTTTCTTTTAAATACGGTGGGCGGGTGAACTAATATGATTTTAACGTTTTTAAAACAAAAAACTACTATGATTTGACATAAATTTTGAAAACTTGGGTAGGGCGGTTGCCCGGTTTCATCCACCCCTCAGTCCGGCAACCAGCCACATACGAGAAAGATGAGTATAAACTAACAATGAAACACTCCAATCTAGGAAAACTTTAGTCCCAATTCTCCCAATATTTTGGAAATTGAATTCTACACTCCTTTTTTTTGGATTTTAGTGTTGAAAGTATATGTAATTTTTTTGCTAGAAAACAAAAAAAAGGAATGTAGATGTCAAAAAAGGGATTGTAGAATTCAATTTTTTGTCTGGTATTTTTTTGATATTTTTTACTTTTTGTAGTACTTTTAACTTTTTGTCGTAACCTTTTGATTCATTTGTGTCGACAAGAGAAATAAAAAATGTATACAAATGTGGATCAAAGTTTAAAGAAGTTTATATAAGAGAACAAAAATACTAAAAAAAATATTCTCTCCATCCAATTTAAGTGTCCACTACGGTTCTACATGCCATTTTCAATGGCTTATATCTCTCAACATATATTATATTTTATGTTTTTAGAATCATTATCTTATAAAAATAATTGAAATCTATCAAATAAGATCCATATTTCATATTTTTAGCAATATACATTGAGAGATATAAGCAATTGAAAAAGACACGCAGAACCGTAGTGAACACTTAAATTGGGACGGAGGGAGTACTAGGAGTAGTTCTTTGGTATTTTTTGTCTTCAGTAAATTCTTTTTGACTTTTGGTCATAATTTTTTGATACTCTCGTCCAGAATGATGAATCCAAGAGAAATAATGCAAATCTAATAAGATTCAAAAAAAACCCAAACAAAATAAAAATAATAATAATAATAATATAAGAAGAATGGGGCCATTTATTAAGTTTAGCTTAAGTTTATTCCTTGTAGTGGTAACAGATCGAGGAAGCTTTTAGTTAAACTTCTACTCGAATTTGAGTTCGAAAATATTAGCAACCATGCTAGAACCACATCCAATTTACACACTCAATCACACACTTACTCACATGCATGTTTTGTAGCCCCCATGAATAATTATTTAGTGGTCTTGGAGTACCGCCACGTGATGTCCAATACCCACATCTATTAAACCTTTTTTAGAGTCAACACTACATATTGGGCGCATAAAAATGCACTGTGAAGAACAGTGTTAGAGCACCACGTTACGATGCCCCAAGACCACTTAATTTTTTTGTGAAAATTGGTTGTGGTCCTCCATCCCTAAACAAGTACCAAAACAAAGCCACGCACATAGTCATAGACAACTTGAAGACCTCGTTCCACTTTCTCAAATAAGTACTTAAAAAATAAGTATCTATTTTCAAACTTAAAAATAATGGGCTTAAGAAAATAATTTTTTAATTTTTTTTGCAGGGTTTGATAGATCTCATCAAATAAGATTCATATTGCAAATTTTTTTATTTCAGTAAGCTTATTATTTTTAAGCTTAAAAATTGCAAATAAAGACTTATTTTTTAAAGGGGTAAACTGGAACAAACCTGAAGTCTTGAAACATAGTAACAAATTTCCGGATGACTTGGCAAAAAATGAAATACAAGTAAAAGCTTGTGGGTCAATGTGTTAAAACTAAAACCTAACATGGAAAAATGATAAATAGTAGAACTAACTGGAGCTCTCTGCAGTGAGAAATTTTTGGGGGCAAATTGGGTATATAGTGCCACTCCACTCTCTCTCACACATTGCTCACATACAGGCACACACTCCCTCTCTCTCTTCTAGGGTTTTGCTCCCTGCGAGAGAATCAAGGAAAGAGGAAAATGGCATCGTCAACCAGGGTTTTCGCGAAGGGCTGCGGATCTCTAATGGCGGCTGCTAGGCATTCCGCCGCCGCTGCTTCCGCCCAAGCCGGCGGCGCCGTGCCCAGCGCGACGCGTCGTCCGGCTGGCATTCTGAAGCCGTCGCCGGTCTCTCCCTCTCTTCGTACATTTCTCGGTGTTTCTGAAGCATCACGCACTGACGTCATCAAAAAGGTCTGGCAGCCCATCAAGCTGAACAACAATCTCCAGGTATTCGTAGTTCATACTACACCATATTGTGTTGTTTGATAGTCCTTTTTCCAGTTAGATGTCGTTCTTTCTACGGATGGTTACTTATATCTGTAAATGGGTATTTGCACATGGATCTAGGGGTGAAAAACAGCCAAGCAGTTGGTTGTTCAAGCTTGGATGGAAAAACTTAATGAGCTTTAAAAATACTATGTTCAATGCTTAGTTTGGATGAGATGAGCTGATCTCAGACGAGCTTTAATCTACTGAGCACGAGCTGATTTCGGGTAGCTTGGATTTTATATACCTTATAACCCAAACGAGCCAAGCAGTAGATTGTTCGAGCTTTGATTGAAAGCTTAAACGAGATTTTGATAAATATTCAAGTTTGAATTGTTTGCTTAACAAACCAATATTGAACGAGTTTTTAACGACCGATTACAAGCTCAAACTCAAGTAGCTTGATTTGTTTAGCAATCTTTAATTTTTATTTTTTTTATATAGGACCGGCAAATAAATTCTGAGTTCATGCCACGACGATCTATATGCAAGGGAAGTTTTCTTGATGCACAACGATCTATATGGAAGGGAAGTTTTCTTGATGCATTCCTGTTGAAAATGAAGAAGAGAGATCCTCTTTCGAACAGGAAAATTTGGTCACGTAGGTCTTCTATTACACCGGAATTCGTTGATTCCACCGTACGAATTTACAATGGACAAACTTTTGTTCGTTGTAAGATCACTGAAGGAAAGGTTGGTCATAAACTTGGAGAGTTTGCTTTTACACGGAAACGAAGACCTTTGAGAACAGTTATTGGAAAGGGAAGCAAAAAGGGGACTGGGAAGAAAAAAGGGTAAACCAATGCAATCATGACATTGTAGGTGCTTGCGAGGGGACGTATATGTGGATCCGTAAGCAAGTGGTGGCATGGGTGCACACCTTCATAGGATATGTTTGTTTTGATAAGTGTGTATGGATTCAGATAAAACATTTCTTTTGTGCTTTAATAAAAAACTTTAGTTGGGTGCTAGTGATTACTGCTTTAGCAATAAATTGTATGGGGTTTGTATTTTTAAACTAATATACTCAATGTAGGTTTTCTCTTTGTCCTAGTATATTGTGATTCACTGTTTTTTGCCACATTTAAACTGATGTGAAGCTGATCTGCATTAGCAAACATTGATATTATTTTTTGGTCTGTGTCTCTGTGTATGCATTGTTGGAACGTTCAAGTGTTTTCTTTATGATGCAAATGAGGTGAAGCTCTGCACTTTTTGCATGATAATTAGCGGAAGGATTACGGAAGTGTTGCTGGACCAATCAATCTCAAAACTTGTGATATAACATAATCTTGAGGGATATGGCATTAGTAATCCTCTCACCGTAGTCATTAGAAATACCAATCCTCTCATCATTGGCCCACCAGTCAAACACGACCTTGAGAGACACAGAAGCTTGCATGAGTTTGTGGAAAATGGTGACCGAAAGTCACATAAGGGGGGAGGGGTTGTACAACCTCTATGAAACATGTGAGTAGGATAATTCCCATTATTGAATGAACGAGGCTTATGAGCGAGTGCTGTGAAAAACAGAACCGGCAGTGCTATTGTTTGACCATGGATCCCCACGTCAATCCCACCAAGTGATGAAAAAGAGAGAAATGTTACAAATAAAGGGTGACTTTGGGAGGGGCATTTATAGTCTGCATTCTCTGCATCTGTTATTACGTGACAGTCTCCTTATTCCTTGATATTCTCCTATGTCCCTACCTACAACAGCAGTAACCTTGCTTCATGGTTTAGCTACTCTGTCGCGTAGTACGATTTGGTTGGCAAGGATTTTATGAATTGTTCTGCAATTCCATCGTGGAATGAGGAGGTTTGGTGGTTAGAAGCATACGTGTTTTTTTTTATTTTTGAATTAGTTATCTTTTACTTCTTGGGAAAGAAATGGGGGAGTATTGCACAGCGATACATTCTATCATTTCTTTCCCAGGGCTACACATCATACCCCTTAGGTTAACACTAACTGCATCTGCAAGTGAGGGAGATCTGCAATTCGCTAATTCAGGCTCAAGTGGACCTCTGGGATGTGGTGGTAAGTTTGGAATGTTCAGTCAATGAATCACTGGTATAAGCATCTCCAACCCATCTCCAAAACTCCAAAATGGAGAATGGATGTGACATATTGAGGGGAGATTTTGTAATTTATCTCCTCTTTTCTTCACTTTCAGATGTTAACTTTTGTGATAGTGATGATATTGTCATGCATGAATGAGTCAGCTGGAAGTGCAAACTAGAAGCCCAGGGTTAGACTACCTTGTTGGGCTATTACGGGGCATTGAACTCATATCTGATGGCTTAAGGAAGTTTCAGCTTTTGTGACCAAGCATAGGTTTCTCAGCCCTTTCATTCACTAACCATCTGTTTATGCCAAAGTAAAATATTTTGTACTATAAAGTATTTTCAGCAGTTTGAATGTTTGGTTATATGTAAAATGCTAATACAGTAATTAGTTGGACGTGTTTATTTTAAGATTTCTACTGATTTAATGTTGTATCTTGAAGTACTGATAGTTTGTGTCGTATCTTGTGGGACTCTTTGATTTGTGCTGATTTGGCTTGAAATCTTTCCTGTGCTCTAATGTTAGTTCTTTCTTTCGTGTGTTCTGATATTAGTTCTTTCTTTGAAAATGTCCACACACACAAGTTCAGTTACAGGGGGGTTACTGAATATTGCAAATATTCAAGAAGCTTTCACCGAGATTCATGATTCCCCTATTTTTCTAACATTTGTTTTGAACTTGTTTAATGCTATTTGCTTTCTGAAAACATAGTGATTATGATGGATTCAATTAGCTTTTGTGGTGGTGATTGGATTATAGGTTTATGCTCATTTGTTGCTTGGCTTTAGGATAAATTGGCCGGGAAGGAAAGCGTTAGATATCCTTTGTCAGACTTTTTACAACACTTAAAAAGTGTTGTTGCTACTATACTTGGGTTAGAAACTCTCTCTTGTTTTTCGCCCGTTTCTGTTTTATTTGCAGAATCCTCAAAACGAGGAGGAGGAGATCTTTTGTGACGAGAAGCTGAAGACACTTTTTGATGGTAAAAGATAAAGTCGGGTTTTCGAAGATTGCAAAACTGTTGAATCCACACTTCATTAAACCTTAGTCACGCTCCTCCTGGACAAAGGGGATTCAAATGGACTTCACTTTTTGTTGTTAGTTATGGCTGTCCGTGTTTGAGTCCCTGGTCATGAATTTGGTTCAGATGCTTTAGTATCGTTCATCTACTTGAAAATTGATTTGCATGGCTTGTCAGAGTGAATCCTAGCTAGGACTTTCGCTCTCTCCGGATATGTTTATATAGGTCAAATTGGATGATATGTTTTGATTGTCATTTTGGCACAAAACTCAAGTTCACTTAAAAGGCTTTAGGTAGCAACTACTTGCCAGCATTGCTCTCTTTCTCTGATTGTGGACTTTCAGAAAAGCAGTTCTCCAAATATATGAAGATATGGCCTTTCTGATAAGTCTTGCTTGCGAAATGCAGACAAGAAATGGTTTCCTTTTATTGAACTACGAATGTTTACAGTTGGAATGAGAGAGAATTACAGGAGAGGAGATGAGAAGAGAGAAAGAGAGAAAAGTAGTAAAACTCCACACCTATCTCCTCTACGTTATTCCCCTTATAACCCCTAACCGACTTAACAACTCTTTTGAATTACACATGAGACCCTGACTCCAAACTACAATTGCAAATAAACCCCTACGCCTATCATTACTACCCCCTTAAAAGCAACCTTGTCCTCAAGGTTGGAAAAGAGAAAAACGCTATTGGATGTCCTGCCAAGTCTCCCAAGTTGCATCTTCTGGAATGGAATTTGACCATTGAACCAAGACTTTTGTAACAGGCTTGTTTTGTTGCTTCACCAGCCTCCTATCCAGAATAGCCACAGGTTCCAATTGCATTTGACCATCCTCCTCGACTTACCAAAGGCAGCTCAGTTTGTACCACAACATCTTGGCCTAACTTTTTCTTTAGAAGAGAGACATGAAAGACAGGATGAATTTTGGAGTAAGGAGGGAGCTCCAATTCATATGCAACAGGACCTACCTTTTTCACCACCTGATAAGGACCAAAGTACTTGGGAGCCAACTTAGCATTTCTGCGGAAAGCTACTGTCACCTGTCGAAAATGTTGGAGCTTCAAGTACACCCAGTCTCCTACTTCAAACACCCTCTCCGATCTGTGTTGATCTGCTATTTGTTTCATCCTATGCTGAGAACTAACCAAATGTTCCTTAAGTAACTTGAGAATGGTGGACCTATCTTGTAGCATGTTATCTGCTGCTGCAACTATAGTACCCCCAGGAATGTAGTGCATAAGATTAGGAGGTTTCTGACCATAAAGAGCCTCATAAGGAGTAATTCCAGTAGAAACATGAAAAGTGGTGTTATACCACCATTTAGCTAAAGGAAGCCACTTGGCCCAAGTTGTAGGCCTGTCACTTGTTAGGCATCTCAAATAGTTTTCTACACATCTGTTTACAACCTCTGTTTGCCCATCTGATTGAGGATGGTAAGCTGTACTCATACATAAAGTGGTACCTTGCAAACGGAACAACTCTTTCCAAAAGGTACTAGTGAAGACTGTATCCCTATCTGATACAATGGAATTGGGCATACCATGAAGCTTGAAAATGTTATCTAAGAACACTTGAGCCACAGTAGTTGCTGTATAGGGGTGAGGGAGTGACATGAAGTGAGCATACTTGCTTAATCTGTCCACTACCACATAGATTACTGTCTTGCTATTGGAACTAGGTAACCCCTCAATAAAATCCATGGATATATCACTCCATAGTCTAGCAGGAATAGGCAATGGTTGGAGTAGTCCTGGAGAAGCCATAGTTTCATTTTTATGTCTTTGGCAAATATCACACCCTGCCACATATTGAAGCACAGCTTGCTTTATTCCTTTCCAAAAGAATGCTTGTTTCAACCTCTGATAATTCCTTTCCCATCCAGAATGCCCTCCCACTGGACTTGCATGATGCTCCTGAAGCAATTTCAGTCGAAATTGAGGATCATTTCCCACCACCAATCTGGATTTGAAATAGAGCATTTGATGTTGCCATGAGAAAGAAGGATGGCTGGCAGGATCATGCTGTAAGTCTTGGATGAGTTGCTAGAGTTCTTGATCTTGTACCCAACACTAGCTTGAAGTTCCTTTACCCATTGACAAAGAACCACAGTCAAAGTTGCAAGAGTCCCTTGGTTTGCTGTTACCAACTGAACCTCTTCCTTTACCCTAGAAAGAGCATCTGCCGCCACATTAGTTTTACCAGATTTGTAGACAATTTTATAGTCAAAACCCATGAGTTTTGATAACCACTTTTGTTGCATAGGAGTGGTGACTCGTTGTTCCAAAAGAAATTTGAGACTTTGGTGGTCAGTCTTGATTAGAAATTGCCTTCCCAGTAAATAGTGTCTCCATTTGGTAACTAACATCACTACTGCCAAAAGCTCTTCTTCATAAGTGGAAAGTCCCAACCTAGTAGGAGACAATGCTTTGTTGTAATAAGCTATAGGCCTAACCTCTTGCATTAGGACTGCTCCCACTCCTGTTCCTGAGGCATCACATTCCAGTACAAAGGGTTTGGTGTAGTTGGGTAATGTTAAGACTGGTGTTGTGGACATGGCAGTTTGGAGCTTACGAAAGGCAAGGTCAGCTTCTTCAGACCATCCAAAGGCATCTTTTCTGAGCAATATGTGCGAGGGTTGGCATAGCTTCCCATAATCGTTAATAAACCTTCTATAGTAACCAGTCAGACCAAGGAATCCCCTAAGAGCTTTAATAGACTGTGGCCTTGGCCAACTTAGCATACTATCAATTTTGGCAGGGTCAGCTGCCACCCCTTGACAGGTTATTACATGTCCTAGGTATTCCACCTGTTGTTGCCCAAAGGCACATTTGGACATCTTGGCAAAGAGTTGGTGTTCCCACAGCTTAGCCAAAGTTAAATAAACATGGTGCAAATGTTCTGACCAAGTCTTGCTAAAAATGAGAATATCATCAAAGAAGACCAACACAAACTTTCTGAGATAAGGCCTAAACACATCATTCATGAGGCTTTGAAAGGTAGAAGGAGCATTAGTTAAACCAAAAGGCATGACTAAAAACTCATAATGGCCCTCATGGGTCCTAAATGCAGTCTTTTCAATATCCTTGGAATGCATCCTGATTTGATGGTAACCAGACCTCAAATCTAGTTTAGAAAAATATCTTGCTCCATGTAACTCGTCTAATAATTCATCAATCATGGGAATGGGAAATTTGTCCTTGATGGTGTCCTTATTCAGAGCCCTATAGTCAATACACATCCTCCAAGTATTGTCTTTCTTTTTGACCAACAAAACTGGTGAAGAGAAAGGGGATACACTGTGTCTAATTACTCCAGTTGCCATCATTTCCTTGACTAACTTCTCAATCTCATTTTTCTGAATATAAGGGTATCTATAAGGTCTGATATTTGGGGGTTGAGCACCAGGCTTAAGAGGAATCTGGTGGTCATGCGATCTAAAAGGAGGAAGACCTTTAGGTTCCATAAAAACATCGTCAAAAGTATGCAAAAGCTGAAGCAAATCTGGATGTACCTCATTGGAAGGCATTGCTTGGATACTGCATAAGTGAGCCAACATTCCTGGAGAATGTTTGTGTAGCAAATGCTGCATCTTCTTAGCATCCACAAGTCTCACATCTGTAGCAAGATCCCCAGTAAGAGTAAGCTTTTTTCCAAAAACTGAAAACTGCATCTGCAGATTCTTGAAGTCCCAAAGTACTGGCCCTAAGGTGGACAACCATTGTACCCCCAACACCATGTCACAACCCCCTAAAGGCAATAATCGCACCTCAGACATAAAATCAGTACCCTGCATGGTCCACTGGAGGTTTTTAACCAAAGCTTTACTACTGATTTTAGTGCCATCTGCCACAATAATGGTTAAAGGATTGGTTGGTTGGATTTGAACTCCTACCCTTTTAGCCACCCTTGGATCCAAGAAATTGTGTGTGCTTCCAGAATCAACAAGTATATTGACCTCTGTATTCTTGATAACCCCTTTAATTCTCATAGTTTTATACGATTGAATACCTGATATGGCATGTACTAAGCTATGGAACTCCTCTGAACTGTCATCAGGAGCCATTTCCTGTTGGGCTTCTACAAACTCCTCCTCATCATCCTCAATGTCAATCATAAACAACTGTTTTTTCTTGCACACATGGCCTCGAAAATACTTTTCATCACAACCAAAACACAACCCTTTTGCCCTTCTGTCATCAAAGTCCTTGGGAGTTATCCTTTTGACAACCCCACCTGATTCTGCAGTCTTAGAACTTGAAGCTTGAGACGTTTGTGGGGTAGTGGGAAAAGAGAGAATAGGTTTCATTGGGGCCCTAGTTTTCTTGTTCAAAGCCTCAACTGTGTCTTCTTGAAGTTGTGCCAAACCCATAGCTTGGGCTATGGATCTTGGTTGGAACATCTGAACTCCACCTTTTATTTCTTCTTTCAACCCACTGACAAAGCAACTGATAAAAAATTCCTCTATGAGGCCCGTAGTCTTATTCGCCAATTCTTCAAACTTTTCTTGGTAAGTTTTGACAGAGGACCACTGTCTAAGTTTGGTTAACTGTCCCATAGCATCCTCAAAAGCACTATCCCCAAACCTAAGGAGCAAAACCCTAGAAAATTCCCTCCAAGTACGTAGGGTGTGGGATTTCTCAAACCATCGATACCAATGCATAGCCTTATCCTCCATGTGTAGAGAAGCTAAACGTAATTTCTGGGTTTCGTCAATGGCGTTTAACTCGAAAAATTTCTCACATTTGTAAATCCAAGCCTCAGGGTCTTCCCCAAAGAATTTTGGAAAATCCAATTTTGGTTGAAACAAACGAACAAAACCTTGGGTCTGATTAGGGTTTGGTAGTAGTGGAGAAGAAGAAGTCGAGGATACCTTTTCGTGAATCTGCTCATACTTCGAATTCAAAGTGGTGATCAGATTCTTGATCCCATCCATCGTATCTTTGAATCCATCTATGGCTGCCGCTTGACGATCCGTAACATCAGTTAGCCGTTGAACGGAGTCGTTGGTTGCATCTGCCAATTTCCGAATAGAATCTTCCAAACGTTCAATCTCTTGCGCACGAGTTTCCGTCATGATTCCGATCGCCCACAGTTAGAGGAGTAGGGCTCTAATACCACTGATAAGTCTTGCTTGCGAAATGCAGACAAGAAATGGTTTCCTTTTATTGAACTACGAATGTTTACAGCTGGAAGGAGAGAAAGAATTACAGGAGAGGAGAGGAGAAGAGAGAGAAAGAGAGAAAAGCAGTAAAACTCCTAACCAACTAACAGGCAAACCGACTTAACAACTCTTCTAAATTACACATGAGACCCTGACTCGAAACTACAATTGCAAATAAACCCCTACGCCTATCACTTTCAGAATACGGTTCTGAACAAGCTGAGTTGAGCAGTGGGTTCTTCAATCTTTGACATGAAAACCTTACCATCTTGAAATATGTATTCAAATTTGCTTGTTAGGTCTAATGTGAGTTTAATTGAGCGGAGCAGGAGCTCTAAGTAGCTTGAAATTTAGTATCATATAGATAGAGGTGTGTGTAGAGCCTGAGTACTCAGTTGTACAAACTTGGACTTACGAAGTGGAGTGCCAAAAAGTGTGCTAAAGATTGATTTTATTAACATTCGACTTGATCTCAAACGAGGTTGTAGTAACAAAAATTAACTAGTCATACACGGATCTAGCTTTGAGTAGACAGGCGACCTAATAAGCTCTCATGGAATGATGGAATTAGCTCTCACGGAAAGATGGTCCTGTTATCACATATTCTAGGTACCGTATTTTTGATACAATCCTATGTCAGTAAAGCTAAGGGGACCGACCACCCCCATACCGATGGGGTACCAACGGGCACGCGGGGCTTACTTCAAATTTCGCACGGATAATCTGAGTTGTTCAATAATTTAAAAAAAAAAAAAAAACAAGTGGGTTTGTGGAAAATTAGCTCAATCCGATATGTGTAGGTGCTTGATTCAATCTTTCATTTTTTCATTCAGATTCCAATAATTTTTGTAATTGGGTTGATTCACATATCTAAATTGCGATTATTTCATACTGAAATTACTTTACATTTTAATACAAAAATAACAGTTATTTTTTAACTAAAAATAGAGTCAGATATGTCCATATATATATATACAGGGTGGCCCTAATGCCACGACAGGATTTGTTGGAGCCACGACTGTGCATAGTTTTTGACACTTCCACCCTTTAATCAATTTTCTCTTGTTTCATCATCCCTCTGAGCACATTATACCCACTTTCATCATCCATCGATGGGGCTATACTAATCTTCAACTAATCTGAAGGACAATAAACCGAAACAGAAGCATTGTAGTACAATGATGATTTTGCAAAATCGAGAAGCAATTGGTTTTTTGCTGGAGAGCCAGAGGTAGATCTGATGCTTGCATAATCGAAAAGCATTTTGTTTTGGCGATTTTTGTAGGATAGTTGTGTGAGTTTTTGAGAGCTACTAACGGGATAGAATGGACCTGATCGAGTTGTATTGAGTCAAGATAGAGCACTTTGTACTTTATAGTGTGAAGAAATGGGACGGAGGTAGAGTGAAAGAATTGTTCCGGTTTGCAGTTGGAGAGAGAGAGGGGAATGGTAAGCATTTCATACGGCGTGAGGTGGGAGGGTGAAAATGTAAATTAACATAACTTTGTTGTGGCTCCAACAAATCCTATCGTGGCATTAGGGCCACCCTATATATATATATATATATATATATATATATACAGTCCGGTTCCCTTGAGGGATCCCGGATGGTGACGTGGCGCGGGATGGTTTTGTGAGCCGTTGGATTGAAATCCAACGGCCAGGACAAGAAAAGGCCGACAATTACACTTAACCCCCTGAAGCCCTCACACTTCCCCCCTTTCCCATTTCATTTCACGGACAGACAGACAGAGAGAGAGAGAGGAGAAGACGAACCCGTTCAGGAGAAGATCGAACGAGAGCACAGAACGAAGACGAGAAGAAGGTCGAAGATCCACTGAGGTATCTCTGTCTCTCTCTCCCTCGACTCTGTCTCTCTCGAAAATTTTGAAAAATCTGGATCTTCGACCATTCCTCAGAACTTAGGGTTTTTTTTTTTAGGACGAACGACAAAGAACGAAGAGGAGAAGAAGAACGAACGAAGCAACCCAACGAAGATTGAAGCCAGCATCCAAGATATCTCTCTCGGAAATTTAAAAAAAATGGTTAGGGCTTTTTTTGCATTTGAAATCGGCAGAAAATTAGGATTTGGGTTTGTGACATTGGGTCTCTGGTTCAGAAATTCTGGTTTTTTGCAAGGTTTAAGGATCTGGGTTTTGTAATTCCCTGTCTTTGGCCTGTAGTCCTAGTCCTATTTCTTTGCTCTAATCTTTTGGATGAGCAAAGTACCTTTCTCTGGTTTCTCCAATGGTATTGGAAGTTATTATTCTCAACCTTATCAGTACGTGCTTTATTAGTGGAAAAAACTCTTTCCAATCAGTTAAAGATATATGCCAGAGTTAACTACTGCCGAAATTTTAATTTTTGGTGATCTCAACCTTATCAGTACGTGCTTTGTTCTGTTACTCGAAAGGGTTTTTTTCTTTTGCTCGATTAGGGTAGAAGAAACCACATCCACGACGAAGATTTTTGTTCTGTTAGGGTATAATTAGGGCTTTTTGTTCTGTTACTCGATTAGGGCTTTTTGTTATGTTGTTATGCAAGTTTAGGGATGTTAATTTAGAAACAAAATCAAAATGTTTGGCTGATATTATGTTGATTTGTTGAAAAATAAGAGTCTTGATGGGGCCATTTGTTTTGATAGGCTTTGGTGCCACTGTGAATGTTGCCAAAACACTAAAGGGCTCAACTGTGGCTATTTTCAGATTGGGAGCAGTAGGCCTAGCAGTGAGTTTCACTAGTTTCAATCCACAGTATTTTGTGGTATCCTTGTAAGCTACCACAAGTATTTTGTAGTATCCTAGTGCCCGCATTGAAGCTGAAGTAGTGAGTGCTTTGTTGCTATAGAAGATGTTTGTTACTGATCATATTCTTTTTCTGAAAAATGATTATCTTGTTTCATATGATCTCCCAATTCTGTTGTATTCTGTTTGTTACTTGTTTTGAAGGCATGTAAACCTGGTTTGGCCCCGTTTTCAAATTAGCATTATCATCCCTTTTTTTTAATTATGATATTGTGTACCTTTTTCAGGCTCTAAAAATGGTGCTATAAGGTGTGGTAAGCTAGTATTCAAAGGGTTCAGTTGGGATGGGGAAGTTATCAAGACTGAATTATCCTAGTGGAAGTAGCTGCCTTGAGTAGCTGCTTGTTTGCCGCTGCTGGTTTTGGTTCTACAACTGGTTGCTTTAGCTGTAGAGGTTTATGGTGATGGTCATAAGACTTATAACTGATGTCTCTAGGTGCTGAAATTCGGATGGCATTTCTCTTAATTGAAATGGGACATGTTTCCCTCAACCTAACCTTGGACTTGATCACCACATTTAGGAGTTTCTTTAGTTTTTGTTTTATAATGTTGCTGAGAGCTTTTTGTAACAATACTACACTAGTTCAGATTTATTGGGAATTTGAACTTAATTTGACATTTGCTTGTGTGCAGCTAGCCACCAATTGGATATATGTGAAGCAGAAATTTTACTTATTTCCATTTGATGTGCGGGTTCATGCTAGAATTGATTTGTCCGTGGTGTCGTGTCCGTGTCATGTTCAATATTCCATTTCTTGAACTAGTAAGGTAACAAAGCTTTGAACAAACCACAAGAAATGAATTCTAGCATCCTTTTGCCACGTTTCACTGAAGCTTGAAGTCCATGTAAACTAGGAAATGGAATATGGAATAGAGTAATACAACAGGTTACTGAGTAATTGGTTTAAGGGTACATAATCTGAGTATTAATCCTAAAAATTCCTTCCCAATTTCACAAGTCACAGTGTATTTGCTTCAACTATCAACCAATTGAGTCCATAGACTTCCATGTCCTGCATTTTCCAAAGAGGCAGACGTGATTTTAGTACGTACAAGTGATTTTAGTCCATAGAATTCCATCCCAATGTCCTGCATTTTCCATAAACTCACGCCGGCCATTCTCATCCCAATTATCGTCTAAAAGGAGGGTAACAAAGCTAAGGCATGACATATCTCCAGCTTTTGGAATGCAATAAATTACTCAACCAAACTCAACAGTAGTCATTCAAAGGCATGACATATCCCAACAGCAACTTTTCCTTACAAACAAGATAACACATTGCCCACTTTGTTTGTAACACATTCATTACAAAATTTACCTATTACAAAACACATTCATTACATAATTTACCTATTACAAAACACATTCAGCTCTTCACTTGGCTCGGCAAGCTCAGAGGAGGTGTTAGATCATCGATCCAATCATCATAAATACGATTGATCTTCATGGTTCCTTTCCACTTTGAGAAGCACTTCTTACCCTCTCCATCTTCCATTGTAGGAGCAGCGATCACGGCCTCGATGGGAGGTATATTAGCTCCTAGAACAGAAAGTGGTTTCGTTGGAAAAGTCAAAGCACTCACTACTTCAGCTTCAATGTGGGCACTAGGTACCTGCAACTCTGGTGAAACAAACAGCCAAAATCCAGCTCGAGTTCACGGTATCGGACGTCGTAGTGGACAGTGCTACTGCTCTTTATAGAACAGAATTTTCAGGAAGAGGAGAGCTATTTGCTAGGCACACACAGAACACTTATGCCATCAATTTTGCCAATGGGCAATGGTTCATATCCAACTATAGTTTTAGGTAACTATGCACGCAAATAGCTACATTAATGATGCAACGCAGACAATTACCATATTTATACCAGTTGTAAAAGCTTTCAAATTACAAGATAAACCTTATCACTAAAACAACACGGGGTTCATTGCTAACAACGCTACAATGCGGTATTGTGTACTACCAGAGAGGTTGTATAGTTCAAGGCACCAAAAAATGGGCACAACAAGGATACTACAAAATACTGGTGGTAGCTTACAACGATACTTCCCGAAAACTTCAATAATTTCCCAAGAAGGCAAGCCAAGGCCTCAAAATGACTTTTATCTTTTTACACAATCAAAGAACAAATGGATGACTTCAACCTCCTTTTTAAAGCATATGTTACTGATGCATTATCAAATGGTTCCATGGATGAAAAAAAGATGCATAAGCTTCTGTTTCCATTTCGGGTAACTTTTCATAGGACGATGTTATTTACTTAAATTCATGGTCAACCTAACAGATTTTTGTCTTGCTGACTGGGGCTTTGTTGGTGAACCACATGAGAAGAAGGTCAAGAAGCAAGCTTAAACAACAGTCAATTTCCTAGCAATAAACCAGAATTTCTAAACCAGAGACCCAATGTCACAAACCCAAACCCTAATTTCTGAACCAAACCAAAGATAACAAAATAAACACACACAGAGAGACCTTCAGCCGTGTTCTGATCTTTGTGTTCGTTCATCTTTGTTGGGTTGCTTCATTCTCTTCGTTCGTCGCCTTCTCTGGTTTTCTCTTCGTACGTCCTAAAAAAAAAAAAAACAGAAACCTCTCAAATCTGACGCAGATCTCAAATCTGTTTAGAGTCTTTAGAGTTTAGACCACAAACAAAATAGCTACGTGGACAAGAAGAATCTATTAATCCACAACTAAATTTAGTTAGCCATAGCCCATGTCTCTGGAGATTTCCACAGAGAATTAGCATTTGTTGTCATTTTATTTTCTGTTTTGCCTTCTCATTTTCTGGAAAATCACAGAAAATCACAGAAAACTTGTTCACGCAGCACGAGTTTTCGAAACCTGTTTTCAAAAGAACTATTTGAAAACAACGCATTTTCAGAATTTTCTGTCCTTAAAATATTTCGGCTCAAAATACTTTGCTGAATATATTTTCCTACAAAAAAGTCCTAATTTTTTGCAGATTTCGAATGGGCAAAAAAAGCCCTAACCAAAATTTTTTTTTTTCCGAGAGAGATACCTTGGATGCTGGCTTCAATCTTCTTCTCGTCTTCGTTCTTGTTCGTTCTTCTTCTCGTCTTCGACTTCGTCCTAAAAAAAAAAAACCTAGGTTCTGAGAAATTTCTTCCGATCCAGATTTTTTGGTTTTCGAGAGAGACAGAGTCGAGGGAGAGAGAGACAGAGATACCTCGGTGGATCTTCGATCTTCTTCTCGTCTTCGTTCTCTTCGTTCGATCTTCGTTCGTCTTCTCCGCGTCGCCTCTCTCTCTCTCTCTCTCTGCCCGTGAAATGAAATGAGAAAGGGGGGAAGTGTGAGGGCTGTAGGGGGTAAAGTGTAATTGTAGGAGAAGTAATTGCCCTCTCTTTGTCCTGGCCGTTGGATTTCAATCCAACGGCTCACAAAACCATCCCGCGCCACGTCACCATCCGGGATCCCTCAAGGGAACCGGACTGTATATATATATACGTACACGAGGTTAATTTAGAGCATCCTCTAAAATCCATATCTGTATACCCAAGCTTTTAATGAAGGAGAATCTATATACCGGACCTTACCGGTCGGTAAGGGTAATTCCGGATAATATCGGGCGAGATGTTGTTTCCGGCGATTTCGGCCGGTATTTTGCAAAGCTGGGCAGAGAACCGAAAAAAAGGGAAAACAGGAAAAGAAGAAGACCGAAGCAGAGAAAATAACCAGAGAACCGAAAACATGGTCGATCTGTTCGTGAAGTCGTCTTCTCTCTACCCTGCAATAGCATGATGCAATGGTTGAAAACTTGAACGTATCCCGAGTCGCGAGGTGAAACTGAAAGCTTAAAATAGAATTCCATATCAGCTGTGAAATAAAACCCCCGGCCCTTCCCTAATAGTCTCCTTGCCACCCACTAGTTCCCCGTTTGCTTTCAGTAGTTAGAGAATCAAATTCAGAGTCCATTTCGTCTTGACCTTGATGTGACAGGTCTTGCAATATTGTATTTGCCTAGTAGAGTATTTGCCTAACGAGGCACACCACATAGGTCGCCATGTTAAATTACATTCGCCCGGATGGTTCCAAAACATCGATCGAAGTATGCCCCGAACCACCTATCTCCCTTCCTACATGCAATATAGGACTGCTTTTTTAAGCCTTCTCTTCCTTCGGTCTAATCCCCAGATCCCGTGACTTGCCTTTCATTTACTTGACAGGGAATGCCAACGAGATCTCATGAGAGCTTTGACTCAATAAGCTCATCAGCTACGGCTCAGTTAGCCCCAAATTTAGGGTTAGAGGTGGAATATTGCTTCAAGGCGGTTTTTGTTTGCTCTGCTCCAACATCGGTATGCAAGAAGTCAAACTATAATGAAAGGAAGTTTAATGGCTTGACACCAAAGTTCGAGAGGAAGGTTAGTCACGAGACCATGCGGCTGGAGTAGCTACTGAACGAGAGGCTGTTAGCGAATATGGATGGAGATCTTGCTGACTTCAGTTGAGTAAGGGGGCTTGACGAAGACCCAGTGGTAAAGGCGTCGACAAATTCTCACCATGGCCTTCAACCAGTTATTATACCCATGAATGAAGCTACAAATATGAATCGGCTGCCCGATCATCTAGCTCATGATGAAACTAGTACGCCTAATCATCACTGGGAGAATTCACAACTCTACTCGCAAGACAAGAGCTGGGTGAACCGAAAAATGGATTTAGGAAAGCTTCCACATGACATCCTCAAGTTAGTCTTCTCCTTTCACTGTCTTCTCGAAAGCTAAAGGTAGTTCACCTAGGGGAAGAATTCGACTAAGTTTAGCCTTGACCTTGGCACCTTACCTTCTAATCCGCCTGCTTGGGAAGTCGAAAGATAACTTACAGGTTTCCCTCAAAGCTCACAGCTATGAACCTCTGGTCGATCTGTGCATGAAGTCTTCTTCTCTCTAAGTTTTAAATTAAGATTGAACAACCAACTATTCGGCTCATTCAGCTTGTTTATCACCCCTAGTAGTAGTCCCTTATGCCAAGGTAATTTGCCCGAGTAATGTGGCGGAAGAAGTATCAGCCTCACCACGAACATTAGTCTGTAGGAGCATCTCCAGCCTCCACTCTCTTTTGAATCAAAACTAAAGTTTAGAGTAAAAATCTCTTACAACTCACTCCAATTTTTTTGCTAAAACTTCTACCTGATTAATGACGCTTTTTATCCAAATTTATGTTTAGCTTAAGGTTTTTTTTTTTTATATCAAGAGGTAGGGGAATTACACTAAAAAATTTACAATAACAAGACACAACATCGTTCATGTGAGGTCTGCATTAATTAAATCAAGCTCAATACTCTTTAACAGGTAGCCCCAATAGGAGAAAGACAAACTAACAATGAAACACTCCAATAGAGGAGAACTTTAGCCTTATTCTCCCTAACTGTTTTGTCTACTATTTTTTTCAGTATTTTTTAAATGTGAACTGAAGTTGAAAAAGATTTATATAAGACAACAAAAATGCCAGTTGTTTGGTACTATTTTTTCACTTGTTTGGTATTTTTCATCTTTAGCAAACTTTTTATCGCTTTTGGTCATAATGTTTTTACAGTTTAGACAACTCTCTTCGAGACAAACGATTATCAGAAAAAATTAACGTGAATCTATCCAATTTTTTGAAAAGATGAACAAAATTATCAAAAATTTAGGAAGAATAGGGACATTTACTAAATTTAGCTTAAGTTTATTCATTGGAGTGGCATAACAGAGGAAGCTTTTAGCTAAATTTTCTCAAATTTGAGTTAAAAAGTTTCAGCAACCATGCTAGAACAACACTCAGTTTATACAGAAACTCACATGTTTTGTAGCCCCAACGAGCAATTATTTAGTAGTCTTACGGCACTGCCATGTGGTGTCCCAGCATCCTCGTTTATTACACATTTTTGTAGGGTCCACACATCAGGTGGTGCCCCCATCATCCTAGTCTATTACACATTCTTGTATGATCCACACATTTAGTATTTGCCCTATAAGATTGTGCAGTGCAGAATAATGTTAGGGAACCACGTGACAATGCCTCAAAGGCCATTGAGTAATTTTTCATGCAAATTGGAGAGCTGCTACTGGTAGAGGAGTGGGCGCACAGATAACGCGTACGACGCGCTTTTGGACCCATCTCGTAGCCGTTCATTTTGTTCAATATATTTTGCTTAAGGTCCCCGTAAAAAAAAATCAGCTCCATCCGACATCGATAAGGGCGTTTACGAAACGTCAATTGCTTCAGATTTTAGCCTAAATTGGGTGCGTTTCTCAGTCCTTTCAAAAAGTACCAAAATAAAGCCACGCACAGAGAGTCACATTGTGGATGACTTGGCAAAACATAAACAATAAAATCAAAGCTTGTGGGTCAATGTGTTAAAATTAAAACCTAAGAAGGGAAAAATGGCAAATAGAACTAATTGGAGCTCTCTGCGGTAAACCCAAAAACGGAAACCCAAAACCCTCCTCGAGTCTCTTCATATTTATTTCCTCCGCTCTCTCTCACACATTGCTCACACACGCTCTTCTAGGGTTTTTGCTCGCTGCGAGAGAATGGCTTCGTCAACCATGGGTTTCGCGAAGGGTTGCAGAGTTCTCATGGCGGCTGCTAAAACTTCCGCAGCCGCTGCTTCCGCCCAGAAGACCGGCCCCGCCGCGACACGTCCTCCGACCGGCATTCTGAAGCCGTTGCCGGTCTCACCCTCTCTTGGTGCGTTTCTCGGTGTTTCTGAAGCTTCTCGCACTGACGTCATCAAAAAGGTCTGGCAGCACATCAAGCTTAACAATCTCCAGGTATTCATTGTTCCATACTAGTATATCATTTTTTTTGTTGTTGTTTGATTGTCCTTTTTTCAGTTATAAGTTGTTCTTTGAACGGATGGTTTCCTATATCTGTGTGTATTTGGGCATTGATCTAGGGGTGATAAACCAACCTTGTAGTTGGTTGTTCAATCTTGGATTGTAAAACTTTATTTTTGAACGGCAAAAAAAAAAAAAAAAACTTAACGAGCTTTATGTTCAAGCTTAGCTTGTTTATGAAAGGAGCCGATCATGGACGAGCTTTAGTTGACCGAACACGAGCCTATCTCGGGTAGCTTGGGTTTTTTAGTAGATTGTTCGAGCTTGGTTTGAAGCTTAACAAGTTTTAAAAAGAATAAGTTTGGTTTGTTTCCTTGAAACACCTATCTTGGACAAGTTTTTAACGACTGATCACCAATGTCCTAAAAGTCGCAAGGCGCTAGTCGGGCGGTCGGCCACCTTCAAGCGATTAATCGGTGCATATTAATTAATATTCGGCGATTAATCGTTAGTTGGACCAAATCGGATAGGCCCCGCCAGCGATTAATCGTCGATTAATTCCTTGTTTTAGAACACTGCCGATTACAAACTCAAACTTGAGTAGCTTGGTTTGTTTAGCAATCCTACGTAGATCCGTGAGCAAGGGGTGGCATGGTGTTGGGCTCACTCACCCCTTCCTAGATTCGACCCTCATTCCTAAATATGTAATACATACAGATACGAGATATATTTACAAATGTGTGTATGTGTAGGTATATATGTGGAAAAATATATGTTTGATTTAAAAGCATGAGTGTGAATGGATTCAGTTTCAATGAAAACATTTGTTTTGTGCTTTAATCAAAAACTTTAGTTGGGTGGTAGAGCTTTAGCAATAAATTGTGTGGGGTTATGTATTTTGAAACTGACAAACTAAAAATAGGTTTGCCTTTTGTTCTAGTATATTGTGATTCTCTGCCTTTGGCCCAATTTGAGCTGCTGTGAAGCTGATCTGCGCTAGCAAATAAATTGTGTGGGGTTATGTATTTTTTTTTTTGATAAGTAAATAAATATATAGATGAAGGCATTAAGGGAATGCTGCCCGTATACAAATAGGCCACGAGACAAAAAGGCCCTATACACTTCCAAGAGAAAAGAAAAGCTCAAACCAATCTAAAAATTGGTGAAGAGAAGGATCACATTCTCTCTTGTGGGGTTATGTATTTTGAAACTGATACAAAATAAATTGTGTGGGGTTATGTATTTTGAAACTGATATACTAAAAGTAAAAATAGGTTTGCCTATTGTACTAGTATATTGTGATTCTCTGCCTTTTGCCCCATTTGAGCTGCTGCGAAGCAGATCTGCGCTAGCAAATATCGACATCATTTTTGGTCTGTGTCTCTGTGTATACATTTTTAGAACGTCCATGTCTTTTCTTTATGATGCACATGAGGTGAACTTGGGGCATGTTTGATTAGGTTGGTTAGACATGGATTGGATTGCAAGTGCAGCAAGTCCATAAACTCAATAATTAGCGGAAGAATTATGCAAGTTTCGTCGGACAACCAATCTTGTCAAACTTGTGATATAACATAATCTTGAGGGATGTTGTATTACCATATTAGTAATCCTGTCACCATAGTCATGACATTACCAATCCCCTCATTATTGGCCCACCAGTAGAACACGGCCTTGAGTGATGGAGAAGTTTACATGGGTTTGGGAAAAATTGTGACCATAAGTCTCATAAGGGGGGAAAGGTTGTACAACATCTATGAAACGAGCGAGGAGGATAATGTCCATTACCATTTGACGAATGCTTTATTATGTTATGAGGAGTGCTGTGAAGAACGGATCTGCAATCCTTTTGTTTGACAGTGGTAAACCACGTCAATCATACTGAGTGATGGAAAAGAGAGAAACCTTATGAATAAAGGGCGACTTTGGGACATCTGTTATTACTTATTACGTGAGAGTCTCCTTATTCCATGATATTCTCCTACGTGGACCTATGGCAGTAACTTTTGCTTCGTGGGTTAGCTACTCAGGCACGTAGTACGATTTGGGTGGCTGAAGGGTTGTATGAATTGTTCTGGAATTCCATCATAGAATGAGTTTTGGTGATTAGAAGCATAAATGTGTTTTTGAATAAGTTATCGTTTACTTCTTGGCAAAGAAATGATAGGATGGATAGCCGTGCGCTATACACCCCCTTTTCTTTCCAGGGGTACACATCATAGCCCTTGATGTTAACACTAACTATCTGTGAGGGAGATCTGCTATTCACTAATTCAGGTGAACCTGGGGATGAGGTTTTAAGTTTGGGAATGGCCAGTCAATCAATCACTGGTGACTGGTATAAGGCAGAACTCAGATGTTAATTTTTGTCATACTAATGATGTGTCGTTTGGATGTGCAAAATTGAAGCCCAGAATTAGACTGACTATCTTGTAGGGCTATACAAGGCATCGAACTTATATCTGGTGGCTTAAGGAAGTTTCACCTTTCGAGACTGAGCGTAGGTTTCTCAGCCTTTTCATACACTATCCATCTGTCACACGAGTTCTTATACAGAAAGGTTGCTTTTACCGAGATTTTGTGAACATTTGTTTTGAATTAGTTTAATGCCTTTTGCTTTTTCAAAACGTAGTGATCGTGACTTCGTGAGGATTCAATTAGCTTTTGTGGTGGCGATTGGATTATATGTTCATGCTTATTTGTTGCTTGGTTTAGGAAAAAATGGCCGGGAACCATTTGATATCCTTTGTTGAACTTATTTCAACACTCAAAAGTGTTATTGCTACTCTACTTGAGTTAAACTCTCCCTTGTTTTTCGCTCCTGTTTTCTTTGCAGAATCCTCAAAACAAGAGGGAGATCTTTTGTGACGAGAAGTTGAAGACGCTGTTTGATGGTAAAGATAAAGTCGGGTTTTTGGAGATTGCAAAACTGTTGAATCCGCACTTCATTAAGTCTTAGTCATGCTCCTCCTGGAGTAACGGGATTCAAATGAACTTCTCTTTATGTTAGTTATGGTTGTCCATGTTTGAGGCCGTGGTCACGAATTTGGTTCAGATGCTGTAGTTTCATGCCATCTACTAGGGAAAATGACTTTTATGGCTTGTCAAAGTGAATCGTATGACTTATGCTCTCTCCAGTTATGTTTATATGGGTCAAATTGGATGTTTTGTTTGTCATTGTGGCACGAAACTCAAGTTCACTTAAAAGGCTTTAGGTAGCCTAACTACTTGCCAGCATTGCCCTAATTCTCTGATTGTGGACTTTCGGAAAAGCAATTCTTCAAATATACATGAAGATAGAGCCTTTCAGAATACAGTTCTGAACCAGCTGAGTTGAGCAGTGGGTTGTTCAATCTTTGACATGAAAACCTTACAATCTTGAAAGATGCGTTCAAATTTGCTTGTAGCTTGAGCTGGGTTGAGCAGTGGGTTTGTTCACGAGTTTAATTGAGCGGAGCAGGAGCTCAAAGTAGCTTGAAATTTAGTACTATCATATAGATAGAGGTGTTTAGAGCCGAGTACTCAGTTATACAAACTCGGACTTAATAAGTGGATTACTAAAAAGTGCGGTAAAGATAGATTTTATTAACATTCGACTTGATCTCAAACGAGCTTGTAACAAATTAACTAGTCATACACGGATCTAGCTTTGAGTAGACAGGCGACCTAATAAGCTCTCATGGAATGATGGAATTAGCTCTCATGGAATGGGTACCGTATGCTTTATACAATCCTCACCTTCACGCACTAGCTGCAGGAGAAAGGATACGTAGGAGAATTGATAGATTCGGAAGTAGTCAAAGATATGAAAGATCTCCCTCCAAGCCGTACATCAGACTATATTTATTAGACTATTGAATATTATAATACTAAAAACAACTTGCCAAATGACTTTGGCAGCAAATATCTATAGTATCATGTGGTGTCATTCTTTATATTTATGTTTTTTTCAAGTCCACGGGAGCACACAAGGGGTCGCTTTAGGCTCCTGAATTTTGGCTCAAAATTAGGGAGACATATTTTACTTTTATCCCACCAACTATTCATTTTTTTTTTATTTTTTGTAATTCGTCCTCAATCCATCAATTAAACCAATCCATCATTTAACTTCCCCAATCAATATCCATTTGTGAAATTATTCAAATAGTCCGGGAACACCGCCATATGGCACTCCAGATCACTCGACAATTACACATTCTCACAAGGTTTACGACCAAGTGTATGAACCACACATAAATGTGTGATTCTTGAGTGATCCAGAGCATCACGTGGCAGTGCTTCCAGACTGATAACTCTATCCATTTAGTCAAATTTTGTATTCCCTCTTTACTAGACAACCATTTTTATGTTAAAAATATCATAGAATGCTTCGCCACAACCTAACCGCTGAAATAGGTTGAATTACCCCGAGCGTAGGGCTATGTCGTTGTCAACATAATATCCGGAAGTCCGGAATCGTTCCCACAGAGAGAATCTCAATAGCTTGCTAGGATTTTTAGATGTAAGGGTTTGCGGCGTTTAGACGGCTAACTTTTGGTTTTGCTTTGAACGATGATAAACACTTATGAAAAAAACTAGAAAATGAGTTTAAACTAGATTAAACAAGCAGCAAGGCATTGAAGTTATTAACACTCGTAACTTAGGCCATTGAACCATTCTCAACGAAAGCACGGTTGAATTGCACGGCATAGGCTATCAACCGGAATATTTAGCTATGAAACCATTGAAAGACTAGAAATTTAGTATGAAAAACAAGTGAGCTCTTTTGTTCTTTTGGCAAACACGAACCGAGACATCGCTCCGGAACCATGTGAGCTAGCACATGATCACCGGAGATTAACATCGGCAAGTTTTGTTACATAAAGGCGAACCCTTCTCATTTTCCATACCGAACCTCAAGCCATGAGTTGAGAAAAGCAAGATAAACATAAGTCACGAGACGTTAATCAACCATGGCCAAGCCTAATCGACTACTCACAAAACATGAAAAAACTAGAAAACATGGTAGATATTGAAAACATGATTAACCGATAGAACCGAAAACAAACTTGATTTTATAAAGGATCTAGTCCGCGGCTACAATATTAATAAACGAGAAAAGATTATACAAGAAAGACTTACTTGAGTTCTTGAGGAAATGAACTAAGAAAGCTTAAAGCTTTAGTGGAGTACAAACAAAAACAATTAAAAGACTTACAGCTAAAGAAGGTAAGAGAGAGATCCATAATGAGAGGGGGTGTCCTATTTATACACAAAGGGATTTCTCTCTCCTCAAAAGCCAGTAAAAATCCCATAAAGTTACCTATTAAAAGAAACTTTCTATAAGTGGAAAGTTTGGAAAGTAAGAAAAATATCTGCTGGAACCAATTGTTATCGATAACATTCATGGTGTTATCGATAACTTCACTCTGGCAATTCCCCGTAGCAGCAAGTAATTGATACCTTGGAGCAATTGTTATCGCTCCCCTTGCCTCTGGACAAATTCTGGACCAAGATAGTGCAAAGGTATCGATTACTATGCTCAATGTAATCGATAACATCAGGTCTATTAGGCTGGTGGACCAAATCTGGGCCAATGTTATCGATAACATCCACATAGTAATCGATAACAAACTGCAGAAATTGCAGATTTCAAGCTTCCTGCTCTGCCACCTTGCCATGGCACCTCCGGGCATCTTCCGGGGCATCATCACTTGACTCGAGGGGCTTGGTAGTGTAGCACATGGTGGTCTCGAGTAATCGGATACTCCGAGGGTCATTCTCGATGCATTTAGCTTGTTTGCTACGCTTTGGCACGACCCTTGCCAACTAGGCCACCGAATGTCCTACACGACTTCGTATGACGCGGTTAAGTCCCGGTGACAATGAGATTAGTACCTGCGGGCGCTTGGACACTTGGTTACAACCCGAAACGTCAATTGGCATTCAAAACCACTTTATTGGCACGTTTCACCTACAAAACTCAATGAAATACCTTACGTGCAATATTAAGCTTAAACGATCAATTAAACATATAAACATCACAATTCGGAGGATTTGAGCACCAAGATTATACAAATCTTGGATGCTTATCATAGAACTTATTGTATAAACAATTCGATCAGAAACCCATGTGTTTAATGTGTATACAACATATATATTAGCATAATTAGCTCATAATTGGTGTTAGATTTTTTCTATCTACTATCAAATCAAATGACGATAATGAGCCTCAATGTCGACACTAGTATTTTCACCGTACACGTTGATCATTAGATAGACTAGGAATTCAAAATTAAGTACCTGTTAATCATTGGACACTGATTCGAAAAGTTTAGGACTAATAAGTTTAATGGCTAGATTAAGGACTAAATAAAAAGAAAACGAAAAGTTTGGGGAGATAAAAGTGAAATTGAGAAGGACAAAAAAGGGGGACGAAAATGCATACGAGTTACGACTATGCGGGTAGATAAGGCAGTAAATGAATTGAGCAGCTCGCGAGCTCAGTTCGATTCTGACTAAGGTCGACTCGTTAATACTCAAATCTAGCTCGAGCTTAAGTTTTTTGCTCATTTAGTTAACAAATCGAACTTCAGCTCGATAAAGCTCGGCCCGTTTTTAGTCCAAAATACAACTAAAGTTTCAAATGACTTTTAGAATCCTCGCTACGTGTCACGCGCCAGTTGCTGTTCACGCGTCACGTACGCGTCTAATTAACGCCTAGAATCGGTAACGATAAGTATATATATACGACTCATGCGCCCACTTATGCATACACGTATCCCAAATATCCTTTCATTCTGATCCTGTCTTCGTCTTCGTCTTCTTCAATTGTAAGACCCCTCTCTCTCTCTCTCTCCCTTCGAGTTGTATTTGACATGTCACGATCATGCTATATAGGGTAGATCGATAATTGGTGCTCTGCTTGTGCGCTGTAACTGATTTAGTTTTTCTTTTCGTGTTCAGTTCACGAAATTAAAGTCTGTTTGGTTGGTAAGAAAGTGGAGCTATGAGTCAAGGAAATTCGATGAACTGTCCTAAACGGATTTTTTTTTTTTGGGTCTTTTCTGTGATTCTGAATAATGCAGTTTTAAGATCTAGAACTTTCAGCTGTTGCGGATTTCTCAGTTTCGAATAACGTTCGAGAGACTTTTTTCAGGCCTGCATACTGCTAAGACATGAGTATTTGTGTGTACATGTTTTGGGCGAGTTCACCCTAATATTTTTGGTATTTTTCATTTAGGTATTTTTGTCGTCTTTTCTGAATTTTTGTTGAATTCGCGTGATATTTTTTGGATTAATAATCTATCTCGACAAAAGGATTCTAAATATAGAAAATTATGGCCAAAAGCAAAACAAAAAAAAAAAAACTAAAGAAGAAAAAATACCAATTTTTTGTCTACAGTGTTGTCTTATATGGACTTTTTTCAACTTCGGTTCACATTTTTTATTCTTCTTCAATTCCTCTCGAAAAAATGAACGATGAATTCCAAAAATTACGATGAAAAGCCAAACAAAAATTACGAAAAGTAAGTTTTAGACAAAAAAAAAAAAACATAGAAAACAGCGTGAACTCACCCAAATTGTAAGGTTTATAATACTTCATTTTCTGGATGGTCGAACTGATTTGCTTTCTGATTCTAAGTTATGTCCTGAAGACGTAGATTTTTTTGCCACTTTAATGACAAATTGAAGTTTTAGGTCGTAATTACAAATGAAATTCTTATATTTTGTTGCTAAGAGAATGGAGGTAAGATAAGAAAATTGGTTGATCTTGTGACTTGGAAAGTTCGAGCCAATCTTTATTACGATTCTAAACATTGCAACTTCTAGATGTAGAACTTCCATTTTGTTGCTCATCTTACATTACTCCATGACCAAACTGATTTCTCAAAACTTCCATTTTGTTTGCCCGGTTTTTATGCTAATACATGTGTATTTGTGTATTTATGTTTTGTAAGTTTTATAATCCCTCATTTTCTCTATGGTAAGATAGATTTGCCTTCTGATTTTGAGTTATGTCCTTAGAAAATAGTTTCCTGGTTCTTCAATGATAAAATGAAGTTTTAGCCCTTAAATACAAAGTGACGTTTTCAGATTGGTAGCTTAGAAAATGGAGTATAACAAAAGAAAATTGGTTTATCCTGTGATCATGACTCAAGAAGTTCGAGTCAACTTTCTGAAATAGATTATTTTGGTCGTTAATGGGATTTTGAAAAATCTAGAATTACCATTTTGTTTCAGTTTTGAGTAATGTGTTGTTTTTCGAGGTTTTATACTGCTACATGTATTTATTTAAAGTTTATGTCCCTCCATTATCCCTATGGTCAAACAAATTTGCCTTCCGATTCGGTGTTATGTCCTTAGAGTACTACTTTGCCTCTTTAATGGCAAGATTTTTCATCTTGTTAGATGCATGTATAATAAGGCATTTAGTTGCTGGACAATTGTTGAGTAGGACCATTTTGGGATGTACAGTACATCCGGTGCTGACCTTAGGGAGTTGAATTGGTGCGGGCCCTCCTAATCAAATCAAATGAGTTACGAACTAAGTAGTGTTTCGTACTGCTCACAGTGGCGTTTGGTCATGATTTTCAACAGCGTTACTGCATTAGTTTTGGCAGAGAGTTGTTCTTTACTATGGCCGAAGTGGTCTTTGGTTACACCTGAACAGGTGTTTAACGAAACCCCGGCTTCGATGAATCCGTTTAGACTGAACGCCAGGAAGTGGAGGTGCAGATTCTAGTCTGATACATAATAGTTAGTCTGTTATGGTCAAGCATTATCATTAAGTCATGTTATACTTGTTCCTTTGTTATTTTTCCTGAGAATTGTTAATTTGTTTCTTCGAAATCTTGAGTTTCAACCCTTATACTTGTTTCGTCCTTTGGTGTTGGTTCCACGATACCCATTCTGCAACTTCCCTCAACTGAACAACACAAATTTTCAGATTCCAAAAGGAAGCGAGAAATGTGCTACCTGTTCTCAACCCTACAAATCTATTCTATGTTTACTATTCTGCTTAGTCTTGTCCTTTAGTTTTTTTTGAGGTTCCTTGTTCCCTGTTAGACTTGAATTTGTTCATTCCTCCTTTGATAGAAAAGGTCCATATCGTTGTGGTAAACCGTGTTTTCTACTCTCTTATTGAATGATGGGGCCACAGGATCATTTAGGTTCTTTTGGCTCGTTTTTGAGCTCCCCCTCAGTCTACTTTGTTCATTTCAATTTTTGATTGGGAAGGCAGAAATAGTACTAGCATGGCATAGGGAGTAATCTTGAGGCAGCATTGGCGAATGGTACGGGTTAAATCACGTTCAATATTCTCTGATTCAACTGATATCCCGTAACATTAGCTACCCCCACATCTTTCATGACTGGATTGTTCTACTCATAGCTACTAAACTGAATGGGTCTTGCATTCATTAGCTTAAAGTTGTTTGAACTTTGTTTCCACTTTCCATCAATGCTTCTATGGTACTTCAACCATCATATAGTATGTTTTGGTTTTACGTGCTACTTGTACTTGAATAAATCTGATGAACTTGCCTTGAAGTATCTGATTAATAAGATTAATTATTCTGCTTCTTTTAGGCACCAGTGGTTCTGCTTTGACAAAACAATGGGAGACAGGCACCAGGAGGGTGACAAAGGGCTCTTCTCACATCTTGCTCATGCCGCCGGTGGATATCCTCCAGGACAATACCCTCAACAGGGCTATCCACCACAAGGATATCCACAACAAGGTGGCTACCCACCGGCAGGATATCCACCTCAAGGCGGTTACCCACCTCAAGGCGGTTACCCACCTCAAGGTGGTTACCCACAATCAGGATATCCACCACAAGGCGGCTACCCACCAGCAGGATATCCCCCTGGTGCCTACCCACCAGCTGGTTATCCTGGTTCATCCGCTCCACAGCATGGCCATGGAGGTATGGTTTCAAACTTTCTTTATGACAAAATTTTAGAGAAGCATGATTATCAGGTTCCTTCACTTCTTGGACATGTTTAATGCTGTAAACAAGAAAAGATGAAATCTGACACTTTCACTTGTCAAAGAAACTGCTATCCCAGACTTTCATGTCAGATGGGGATGAGCGTGGTGTGTTGGTACTTGGTACAGAGGGGGGTCGACGTTATGATTGGGAATGAAAGACAAATGGAAATTTTAGGGAAAAAATGAAGACCTATACATCTAAATAATTCTATAGCCTTCACCGAGCTGAATCTTGATTCTATAGCATTCACGTAGTTGATTGGGACACAAGACATACTTTGATTTGGTTTGTCTTGATTCTTGTCAAAATGCGAGCACTTGTCAATGTATGTTTATAAGCACGGTACAAATGCACAGTACCTGACCTGTATGCCTTCTGTGTCTTGTTATTGGGAAAAATCATTTAGGAGAAACTGTAATAAATAACAGGTATACTATAGGTTCTCCTCCACGAGAATTTGTATTTGTATAATCTCAGTTTTTAGTCTTAGGAGATGAACACTTAACCAAGAGCTCAATCGGGTGTTTATTTTGAGCAACATAGGAGCAGGTTTACCATTGACCAAGAATTGTCACCATGGCAAGGTGTCGTAAGCAAGGATGGGACCAGGGGGGTCTAGTGGCAGTCGCCGCGATAAGAATTTTTGAAAATGCAATTATTATATGTAAAAAAAAATAATGCCCAACTTATATAGTTTCGCCACCACTAGATTTTTTTAGTATATATTTCGCCACTGCTAGGGTAAAATCCTGGTTCCGTCCTTGGTCGTATAAGTATTGCAACTCAAAAGAGGGTGAGCTGCTTGCCAAACTAGATTTTTAACGAGGCTCCTATATTAATTTCTTGCACGTATTATTTGCAGGGCATGGAGCTGGCATGGGAGGGATGCTAGCTGGGGGTGCTGCTGCTGCAGCGGCTGCTTATGCTGCCAACCAGATGTCGCATTCGCATGGCGGTGGTTATGATCCTTATGGACATAGCGGTGCTTCTCATGGACATGGCGGTGCTTCTTATGGACATGGTGGTGGTGGTTATGCGCATGGTGGTGGTTACGGCCATGGAAAGTTTAAGCACGGCAAGCATGGGAAATTTGGCCAGCATGGAGGACATGGAAAGTTCAAAAAGTGGAAGTAATTCTGTCCGTAAACCGAATTGAAACATATATGTTGAGTGTTGACTCTATAGTTGTTGACATAGTTGCTGATTCTGGTTTTTCAAAATAAAAGTAAACCCTTTCTGTGTCCAGCTGGCCTCTGTTGGCTGTTCATTCTGGCATTGTTTGTATTATGGATAATTTCTGCCTTAACGGTCGTATACGCCTTCTGATATGTGCCTTCTTGGCTCTCATGGTTTTGTCACTTGTCCAGAAGAAAAAGAAATGGAAGAGAAAGGGTGAAAAAGGAGAGATTCTCCTACTTCCTTTCTCTTTTCTTTAGCTGTAGTAATAAATAATGACGGATCGAAGGACAGATATAAATAATGACGGATCGAAGGACAGATGAGAATGGGTGATAGTTCTACCCAAGCTTCAAATTTTCTTTCGAATCATAGTAGTTTTTATCTTTAAAATGTTAAAATTATATTAGTTCGTCCGTCCAACGTTTTTAAAAGAAAATCCAACATCCATCCATTCAAAATATTTTTTTTTTCAAAAGTTTCATAAGCGTACCCTTAAGATTTTATGCATCAATAAAAAATACTCCCTCCGTCCCTTTATTACAGTCCACCATTTCATTTTGGGTTGTCCCTTAATAAGTGTCCATTTTGTAAAGTTAGTTGGTGAATTGTCTATTTTGTCCCTAAAAGTAGATTCCATTTTGAAAAATTAGTGAGTAAAAGTGTAATGATGATGGGTAAATAGGAAAAGTAGAGGAAAAAATTGATGTGAAAGGTATAATGATGATGTCTTTTTAATAAGTTGGAGTTACGAAGCAGGACATTTAAAAAGGGACGGAGGGAGTATTATATTAGGATAAATATTTTATCTTTTGAAATAGTTATGGGGTACAATATTGAAAGTACCATGGAAAAGTCCTTATGTGATACAGTAAAAAGAAGAAAAGGAAGTTTGAGTGACAAATATTATTTAGTACAGTATCTCGACCTTGAACTAAGAAAACGTTATAAACCTTAGGCATCTTGTCCGCTGGAAAGGCTACATGTACAGATTATGGACATTTGTTGCTTGAATTCCTTCTTATTCAAAGATGTTATTTCTGCAATAAATCCGTTTTTCAGGTGGTTTTGTGTAGGAATGGGAGTTATAAGACGGAGTAAATGAATAGAGAGAATCTTTTTCACGGCTCCACCGTGAATAGTTGTTTACAGCGCTAGTTGTGGCCATTCAAAAGTGTTTTGAACGGTTCGGATGTTAATGAAACTTTTTCATAGAAAAAAACTTTTCCTCATTAAAATCCGGACCATCCAGAACACTTTTGGACAGTCGCGATTGATTGCTACTGTAAAAAACTGTTCACAGTTGAGCCGTGAGTAAGTTTCTCTCAAATGAAAAGGAGTAGATCAAGAGAGTTTCAAGAGTAATTAATTAATTCACCTGAAATTTTTTTAACAGTTACATGTAGGCATAACAGAAACGCATATGCACAATCAAAACAAATAAGAAACAGTGACACAAGATTTATTGAGAATAACTTGTGATTTTGTACTGCCCTACTTATCTAAGCTTAGATTAGGCTAGACAATTGATACACAACTTTCATATTCTTTGTACCATCTTAACCTACTCTTATCAATAAAATTTCGGCGAATATGGATGAAAAGCAAGTACATTTTGGAATCATGGGCTGCGCCAACATTGCGCGTAAGATGTGCCGTGCCATTGCGCTCTCACCAAGCTCCACCCTCCATGCCATAGGGAGTCGTTCGTTCGACAAGGCATCAAGGTTCGCAGTAGAAAATGGTTTCTCGGGAAAAATCTACGGTACCTATGAGGCGCTTCTTGACGACCCTGATGTTGACGTCGTGTACATGCCTCTTCCCACGACCCTGCACGTCCAGTGGGCTGTCTTGGCCGCGAAGAAGAGGAAGCACGTGCTGCTGGAGAAGCCGGCGGCTCTGAACCTGTCGGCGCTGGATGAGATTCTCGATGCCTGCGAATCTAATGGTGTTCTATTCATGGATGCCACCATGTGGATGCATCACCCTCGGACCGATGAGATGAGAGCACTTCTGTCCGACGTCCATCGTTTTGGCCAACTCAAGACGGTAGGTACTCTTGGACTCAACAGTTAAAACTCTATGGTTAAAAAGAAAATTGATTCAGAATCCTGTTAAAGACTATGGTTGAAACTGATATCTAAGGTTGAATATGCTTGTGCCATTCTAGATCCACTGCTGCTTCACGTATGAAGCGGACCGCGATTTTCTTCACAACAACATTCGAGTAAAGCCTGACTTGGACGCCCTCGGTGCCTTGGGCGACATAGGGTGGTATTGCATCCAGGCAATCCTTTGGGCCGCCGACTACGAACTGCCAGAAACCGTGACAGCTTGGCGAGAGCCCGAGTTCAATGAAGCCGGGGTGATTCTATCTTGTGGCTCCTGTTTGTGTTGGAGAGATGGGAAAATCGCGACGTTCTATTGCTCTTTCCTCACCAACTTGACTATGGACCTGTCTGTTCTGGGAACAAAGGGGAATTTGCACATTTACGACTTTGCTGTTCCTTTCCAGGAAAATAGTGCGACTTACTATAGCGGTTCGCAGTTTAGATTACCGATGCTAAGCGAGCACACTGTTGCGAACGATCTTCCTCAGGAGGCTTTGATGGTGAGGGAGTTTGCCAATTTGGTTGGCGAGATTGAGCGAAAGGGATTGAAACCCGAGAAGAAGTGGGCGAGTATTAGTAGAAAGACACAACAGGTGATGGATGCGGTCAAGGCGTCGACTGAGAGAGGTTGTCAGCCTGTTGAGGTTGTGACCAGTTAAATTGATACTATTACTCCTCCTGATCAGGATATTCCAATCGAGAAAGCGAATAAATTTCCTAAATTGCGGGCGCCTCATTGTGTCAATAAGCCGCCATTGACTCTCTGAAATTCCGTGCGCCATACTGGTCGAGCAATTCAACTGGATGCTACGATCTGGCACTACCGGTTGAAGGCCAGTTTGAATGCTATCAAACATAGATGTTATGTTCAAGATTGCAGAAATTGAGAGGATCAAAATACATCGATAAAAACACGAATCAGAAAAACAAAAAACTGGCATTTATTAGCATCTCTAAATGACCTTTTCCTACTTTCTTTGAAAATTAATTTCGAGCATGGAATTCGTTGTGTATAGAGTGCGTAAAGCAAGATACCGCGCAAGTTTAATCTGCAACGAAATCAATATTTACTGTTACTAGCTATGGAATGAACACTATTTTTGGACTAGAACATTCTGCAAATAAACTTTGATTTCTGAAGTTCGAGGAATTTCCAAAAGATTCAGCAACTAGCTTTCTTCTTCTTTCAATCTCGCGAGAAAAATGGCCCCCAAATTGTGATGTTGATGTACTAGCCTTGTAGCCCAGCGGTTGCAGCAACGTCACGAACCGGTCGGCATTCAAACCCTGCTGTCCGCCCCCTCCCACCCCCGATATAACTTATATAGAATTCTTCTTCTATTGGGGAAAAAATAATGAAATCTAGATGACCAATTATGAATAACTTATCGGAGACTGAACCCTTTTTGTTGGCGCTATGGCGATTGACGAAAAGGAAAATCCTCTGGCACCATATGAAGGCTCATGGAGCAGTTTGTTCCACCGGAGTCATCTACGCTCAACCAGTGCACATGAATGTCATTCCTTAGTTATCCATCACAATAATTGGTTCGATCTATCCGTAAGTAAAAGGGTGATTTCAAGCAGACAGATAGCCTATTTGTAATAGTAAACAAGCACTTTCAAATGGTTTTTGCAGATAACAATCTCAGAGAGCATGTAGAACTGATTCAGTTTCTCCTTCAAAGAGTTTGCAAAACCCATCATCAGTTACCTTTCTCGGGCCAAAAGAACAATCGAAGTATGCCTTACATCTTATGTACAGGGGAGTTTTTTACTAACAATTTACAACAATCGCAAAAATCAATTCCGTGAAAATCAGTTCCAGAATTAATAATCCATATCTGGTTTTTTTTTTTTTTTTTTTGCTCTTTGAATTAACTCACAGAAAAGAAAAGGATGAAAAAAGAAAAACTTGCAATACCTTTACGAATGTATTGTTTGACAAATGATTAATAGTTTTCTGACATCCTCAACACTTATCAACCAATACCCACATCGATAAGACTGTAACCCACCGGTTTCTTTAGCCCTTTCTCCTGAATCACTCTTCTCAATTCTGCAGCATCACTCCATCTTCCAGCAGAAACATACATATTAAACATGGATACGTAGTATCCAGCATTCTCAGGCTCCAAACTAAAGAGAGTTTCTGCAACTTCTCTACCCATCTCCAGATCCCCATGGTAATTGCAAGCACTTAACAGGGCACCCCACACCCCCGGCTCAGGTTTCGTTCCCATCCGCTCGATAAACTCATAAGCCTCATTGAGCCGTCCAGATCGACCAAGCATGTCAACAATGCAAACATGATGCTCAGTTTCTGGTTCTACTCCAAATTCATCCAACATATGGTTGTAATACCACTGACCTTCATCAACAAGCCCCAAATGGCTACAAGTCGATAAAAGGCTTATGAACGTGCTCTTAGAAGGCCTAGTTCCAGACTCGATCATTTCATGGAAAACTTGAATTGCTTTTTGACCGTTGCTATGGAACCCGAACGCAGATATCATGGAATTCCAAGCTGCAACTGATTTTTCAGGTAAATTTTGAAATATTTCTGTCGCCATGTCTAAACTTCCACAATTGCTGTACATGTCCACAAGAGCAGCAGAAATGAAAGAATTCCTTTCAAATCCGAACCTGAAAACATAAGCGTGAATCTGCTTCCCGTGCCTCATCAGCCCTAGTTGGGTACAGGCTGAAAGGACACTGGAAATGGTTATTTCATTAGGTTCAAAACTAAGGGTAGAAAAACATTCTAAAGCTGTTTTCCCATCCTTATTCTGAGACAAAGCAGAGATCATGCAATTCCAAGAACATAAATTGCGGTTGGAGAAAAAGTTAAACACCAACTTTGCGCTTTCGATATCCCCAAATCTACCATACATGGCAATTAGTGCATTTTGGACGCGGATGTCCATACCTTCCAAAGTCTTAAAAGAAAGCCCGTGAAGCAATTTTCCTTCCAACACCAACCCAAGATTTCCACTTGCAGATATAACATTAAAAATGGTGATGGAATCGTGACTGACATGGGATTCCCTCCTCATTAAGTTGAAATTCTCTAAGGCTTTCCAGAAATGGCCCTTCCGCAAGCAGCCTGCAATTATGGTGTTCCAACAAGAAATATCCGCCGTGGCAGAAATAGCCGAGAACAACAACACAGAAGATTTCAAGTCTCCGCAATTAACATACATGTGAATCAAGGAATTGATTGCAAGATTATTGCTTGAAAATGTCAATTTTAGTTGCCAACAGTGGATTGATTTACCAAACTGGAGAGATGAATGGGAATGGCAAGAAGGAAGAATGGCCAACAGAGTTGACAAGCTGCAATATGAAGACAGGAGAAGGAGTTCTTTGAAAAGAATTTGAGCTTCTCTAGAGTGTCCATTTAGGGAGTACCCAGATATCATTGTATTCCACGAGACCAAATCCTTATATGCCATTGCATTGAACAATTGCTCAGCTGC
The DNA here is from genome assembly GCA_018127125.1 of Rhododendron griersonianum. NCBI lineage: Eukaryota > Viridiplantae > Streptophyta > Magnoliopsida > Ericales > Ericaceae > Rhododendron > Rhododendron griersonianum. Next base: position 22,895,170 of record CM030798.1, read on the forward strand.
CTTAAGGTTATTACATTTCATGTACAAATCCATTAGACTGTTCACCACTGACAAATCCAACAACCCCATGCTTCTACGAACTGTGAATCCATGAACACATCTTCCTTCTCTCAATAACGTGAATTCAGCACAAAGAGGAATTATGGCAACTACAGTGACTGTATCGGGTTGGACTGACCCTTTTAACTGCATTTCACGAAGAAGATCAAACGCTTCCAAAATCATTCCATTTGAGGCAAACCCATCAATCATTGAATTCCATGAAATAACATCCTTCTGAAAAATTCCTCTAAAAACAGCCTCTGCAGCCTCAATTTGTCCACATTGAGAATATAGTGAAATCAGGGAATTGGCAACTGAAATATGGAAGCTCTTCTCATAACCAAATTTAATTCCCCATCCGTGGATAACTTGACCGATAACCAACTCATCCAAACTAGTAGATGCTGCAATTGCACATGAGAGACTCACATCATCAGCTTGTTTTCCACACGCGTTCATCCTTTTCAAGTAGTGCAGACACTTCTCAGGATTGTTATTATGAAGGCAACCAGTCATCACTGAATTCCAAGAAACAAGATCTCTACAATGGATTTCTTCGAATATAGACTCTGAAGAGCTCAAGTCGCTGCATTGTGCATACATGTACACTAGAGCATTACACAAAACAGAATCCGAGAGCATCCCTGCCTTCACACTCAAACCATGCAAAACCCGACCTTGTTTCAGTCCTTTTGTATGGGTCAAGCCTGAAATGGCAATGACAAGAGTTCCGGAATCAAACCCACTTCCTCCCTTCATCATCTCCACAAAGAAATCGATTGCAGCACCAAAAAACCTGTTCTCAATGCACGCGGTTATCATGGCATTCCAAAGTACCACATCTTTATAAATAATTTCCCTAAATAATGCAACTGAGCCATCAAAATCTCCAGCTCTCGCGTAGATCATAAGGAGAGAGGTGGAAGTGGGTAAGTGAGCAAGAACACCAACCTTGAGGACTAAGGGATGCACTATTGTCGCAGTCACAATGTCGGGTCTCATGGCGGCAAATTTAACAAGATCCAGCGCATCAAAAAAGCCCCTATTTTCAGAGCTTTGTTCTCTTTGCGACATTTTGTCGAACGGGAGGAAGGCAAATGAAAGATGGGCAGAAGAATGAAAAGACAGATGACCAGCTCTGTGGACAGAAACAAAGGGTTTGATGGGTAAGAGGACATGTTGATTTTTGTGGCTGGAATTGTAAAAACGGGGACTTCTATTAGGGTGGATTCGATGGAAAGGTAGTGATGATCTTTTCAGAAAGGTGGTGATTGGAGTCCTGACAGCTTGTGTTATTTTGGGCTCAACCGCCCAGGTACCCATGCACTCTGGGTTGTTTCCTTTTACTGCGTGTCCATGTATTCAATATTGAGAGATGATACACCCACCGCGCCCCCCACCCACCGCACGCCTACCGCACGGCTGCCGGGCCCACTCCGGCCACCGGACGGCCGATCCGAGCCGTCCAAAAATTTTATAAAAAAAAACCGAGTGGGCCTACGCGAGAATCAATGGCATCCAACGTGTGTAGGTACTCGAACCAATCTTCCATTTTTAACGGCTCGGATCATCTAATTTTTGGAAGTTCGGATCAAGCACTTACACACGTCGGATGCCATTGATTCTCGCGTAGGCCCACTCGGTTTTTTTTTTTAGAATTTTTGGACGGCTCGGATCGGCCGTCCGGTGGCCGGAGTGGGCCCGGCAGGCGTGCGGTGGGCGTTCGGTGGGTGGGGGTTCGGTGGGTCTATCATTTCTGTTCAATATTTCAACCTTCGGATACATGTGAATATGGGACAGGGGCCGCTAATCGAACCACGCAGCTTAGCTCGTCTCGACTTTTGGCTCGTTTAAATTCGTTCAAACAAAGTATAAACCAAGCTAATCACATTTTACTGTTTGTTTAACAGATGATCATTCCGCAAATATTACCAATATAGGAGTGAATCAATAAATATAACAAAAAACACGTGATATCATCGCTTCCAAATACATCTTTTCACAAATCACTTTTTGGATACTTTTGCATCCAGATTTGAAACTTCTTAAGCGAGATATAGAAATTAAGGGGTTCATCAAACCCTATAAAAATCTTTCATGGAACAACTCATTGATTTAGTGGAAAACTTACAGCTGCCATCACCTTCTTCTGGCTAGGGTTTCCATAGAACAATAATTTTGCGAACAGCCTCTCCACTCATTATTAATTGGTTTGGAGTTGGACGCTTTAACAATTTGTTTCTGTAATTAATCTGTTTGTATAGATTGGGAAGGTTATCCCCTTGGCCTTTGTCTTTGGTGGTGTTCTTTGATAAGAATTACTTAACCAATAATAAACATAACCTGCAGTAGAAATTTAAAGAGAGCAAATTTATTCCTTTCACCTTGAGACGAATTTTTTTTCCCTCTGGTCAATTTGCATTTCAAATGTATATAAAAACAACAAAATTGCTCTACTACTGGTATACAAGAACTACAACTCCATTTTTCAAAGTTACATTATACAGTCATGCCTAGAGATTTCAAATACACTCATCTGTGACTATGGGTACAGCTCTGTTGGTTTTCACATTGTGGTTTAGCAAAGAGCAGCTTCAGAAATTTTGCCCCTCCGGTGTGCCTCCACTGCTTTGTATGTATAACAACGAACAGAAAAAGCGAAAGGTCTCACCAGGGCGGATGATCATCTTCGCGAGTCTGGGGAGGAGTTGGTTTCCAATCAGGTTTCTCATCCCAATACATGTCGTAATATATGTGGCCGGGAGTGTGATTTTCCACACAACACCATATACCTACGTATCTCTTCATGCGATTCCTGAACTTCTCCTCCCTTTTCTGATCATACATTCGTGTATATGTCACCACATGATTAAGCATGGAAAAAAAAGTATTTAAAATAAACTAGAAAACAATTTGCAAACCAACACTTGCCTTGTCAGTGAATCCTAGGAAGGCATCCTGCATTGACGAGAATTGAATGACTTTGACATCCTTGAATGAGGAGAAGGCCGTTTTCAACTGTAACAACAAACCAGTAAACTCAATCTGTATAATGTTTGAAAGAGATGGATACAGCCTATTCAGCTTAATGAGTGATTGGGATATATAGAAGAAGATAAGGCAGGATGAGGCTTATATAGGAATCTGTAATACCGTTTCTTCATTGCTGAGTTTGGGTAATTTAAGCACCCCAGGTCGGCTTGTACTGTTTGATACCTGACAATTTTGGGATCCGGCTTGACAAAGTTGTACGTCGAGCCATGACTCCTTGACCTGAAACACACCTCAAGACAGAAAAATTTTCTGCTAAGTGAAAGGACAACAAAAAAAAGCTTGATCCATCCATATGAGGTCAATCCTGACATGCCTGTCTGGGTACTGCGGGATTGTCGAGGAAAGAATACTCCCGTATATTGATCCCGGGTCCAAATTCCCCCTTAGGCAGTTCTTTCAACATGACATTCACCTGCATTCAGCATACTTTGATTATAGAGAGAGAGGGAAAAAAAAAGAAGCTTGTCAAACAGAGAGTCAAAGGCAAATGACAGAAGATAACATGAGGCCTTCAGATCCCTCTAGGTTCTAAATATGTAGCTTTTGAAGAAAATACTCTGTCGAACTATCTGTATTGGGCCAGCTAGAAATCCAAGCTCTATGCTTCAATTTAAAACAAACTCAAGTTGCAAGTAAGGACCAGCCAATTAACCGGTTCATGGGTCTGGAAATGCTGCAATATGAGCAAAACTAGACGAAGATAGGTTTCTTTAAAAAAACACGAGGATTCCGTGAATTAAGCTTTCTAGATTAGTTTCTCTAGAGTACTGTTCAGACATATCTCGACACCATAGCAAAGGTAATGCATATTCTTTAGGTGTATGCGTGAAGGTAGACAAGAGATGTCAATGCTAAAGTTTCCAAGCTAATCGCAAATGCTTGGTTGAATTAATGCCTTTCTATGTTTCTATTCTGAGACAAGTTTGCTGTCTACATGAAACGTAATCAGCCAATGAAAATGTTAGACGGGGTAAAAAGGGACAAGATTGTCAAATGCATGTTACATTTTTCCTAAGCATTAACAAACCCAACAAGCAGAACAAATACTTGGATCAATTTTCCCGCTAAATGTGATTAGAAAGAAGAAGAAAAAATGAAGACCAAGAAAGATTTCATAATGCACTGGTTATCATGTTGAACCTCCAATAGTCACACAAGCACAAACGGTCTTTGAAGGTCATATGATTTTCTAGATCATAGCAACAGATGGGCTATTGAAGCATCCACACCCATTATGTGCAAAAAAAAATTAGTTCAAAAAAAATGATTAAGGAACAAAATGCCATAACGATGATGCGTGGAACACTTCCCCCTACTGATCCAACTGTCATCACCAGTCAAGCCTATCAAATGAGACTGCTTTGAACAATGCAACAAATTTCTGTTTGCCTTAATAAGGAGGAGGCATGGTCGTATATTAGAATATACTAGCCTTACTTGTTAAGCCACTGGCTAACTTCTGGTAATGGGAATGGCAAACACAAAAACAAACTTGAACAGTGGCTCTATAGCTTCATCCCCTGATTTTATAATTAGACAGAGCAGTACCTCAAACACATGATCCAAAGGGCAGAGAAAAGGTTGTCTCGTCATAGAACCCGGCAGAACTCCAGGATGTCCAAACCATAATCTATCCAACCTGCACCATAGGGGGGGCATGACCTAAAACAACAAATAAAGGGGACAGAGATCAAAATACAGGCTTCATAGCAGCAATTGCACCCAGCATAGTTCATTTGGTTAATGAAACAACATTCTATATGACACATATCTTCTACTTGTATGAAACTACTATATCTTGTTGAGAAACTCAGTTGTAAGAAAAAATCTTATTGATGACCCGAAAAGGGTATAGCATATGAAACTAGCCAATATAAGTATATAAAGGAGTTTGTAGGCTATTTTACATACAGAATACCTCTTGCATCACAGAAGAATATGCATTGTCAAAAGTCAATACTGGTATTACAATGTTGCATGTTGTACTTGAGAAATTAACCAGTATCCACAGTGTAACAGAAATTATCAGGCCACACTCACAAATTTTAGCCATTTTAAGGCAGCCACTTGACGAGTGAAAGTCTAAATTTGGTTTTGTACCCTTCCCAGTACATTTAGGGGCAAAATTGGTTTGGTTTGATCCGGTTTTTGACTAATTTTACAACTATACCAGTTTATTCGGTTTTGAGAATTCAAAACCAAAACCGCACCAAACAACTTTGGTTTTGTCCAGTTTGGTTTATATGGTTTGGTCTGGTTTACACGGTTTATTCGATTTTTGACCAATACAAAGCTACATGAAACAAACATACTCAGTCGAGAAGCAAATTTACCAACATACCTGATACCAGAACAACAAAAGCAAAAGCCCAACAACAACTAGAAAACATAAAATGGCATGAAAAAGCCCTAAACTAATGCTTAGACACAATTTTTATATATCCTAAATCCACCAAACCTTTAAAAAAGACAGAATTGGGTCAGGGAAACGGGTGTTATAAGTTTGCTGAGTAAGGTGGTAACTGTTTCGGTTTGGTTCAAATTATTTCGTTTTACTTAGACCAAAACCAAACCGGTTTCAGTTTTTTGTTTCCAAAATCCAAAACCAAACCAGACAAAAAGCTCAGGAAAACGAAACCAAACCAGTTTTTTCAGCCGGTTTTTTCAGTTGGTTTGGTTTTGTCAGTTTTTTTCACCACTAAGCACCTTGGATTGATGGTAGTAGCCTTCCTACAAGTTTGAGTACCCAAGTCAAATACTTATCAAATATACATGTATAGGCATGTAGGAAAACTTTCAACCCTCTTCGTTACTAAAGACCAAGAGAAAAGAATCATATTCAAAATTGCACTCCCATGTATTGTGCTGTCAACTAATTATTTCCTAGTTAGTTAAAACTTGTCAAATAGTCGTATCCTTAGTTAAATATTTGAGCTAACAATGTGACTCCCTTCCTAAAAGTAAGTTGATTGGAAGGTACTGACAAACAATAAAGTATAACAACAATAACCAAAATGAGACAAACATCATTTTTGCATCCTACCATGTTCAGGCCCACCAAGAACCAAGTCTTGCCACAAAATCTTCAGGAATTAATATGCCAAAAGTGGTCTTTTTGTTGATTTATTATAGCACAGGTTTAGCAAGCCAACATGCTAATAGATAGGAGAAAATAATCACACAACACTACTACTCATAAAAACAGTGAAAAAATGGCATGAATGTTCTGGTTTATCTCCATAAAAGCAGAGATCTCCCAGGCAAAAACGACCACAAGTATAAAAAATGTAAAATGTCTTAACACTTCTTACCAGAATGCGATTCAGCAAAGATGCAATAGCAAGAGCTGTCCTTATTTGCTTTATCTGAGAAAAACATGTATGGATAAATTAAGGAACTGCAAACTCAGTAGAATCAAAATTGTTACAGAAGCCAGAGGATTAGGTTAATACATGCATACTTGGTAATTAACAAGTAAAAAATGTGACGCAACATTATGCTCCCCGTCGAGTAACAAACTCTTCGGAATTGATGGCTTAAATGTCAAGAAACCTCCTGCATAAGAGACACGAAAAATAAATTGCAGAAGTATTGTTGAAACTTGAAGTTGACTGGTAAAGTGAGTGTGAAGTTTATACTTTTGCCTTCATCTAAATATTACTCAATACTCACTTAGGAAATAATTCTGCTGTTCTTTGGAAGGCAAATGCTAACCGGTGCAATGTTGCACCTCTTATGTGGGCCCCTGTACCATAATTACCTACCTCTGCAACTGCAGAGTTCAGACTTTCAACTGCAGTGTTCAAAAGTCTGAACTTTTAAAAGTTCAATTACAAATTTAACCTTTTTCATTTTTCATCTCCAGTACGTCTCAACCAACTCAAAAATGCCAGTCCATGTTTGATTGTAATAGGGGAACCCCAAATAACAAAAATGCCATTGTCTTATTTTTTTCGTATCTTTTTCTTTTCCACCAGTTAACTGTTTACCCATTTTCTTATCTTAACAAGTGAACTCTAGTACTTTCACACACTTTTAGGACTTTTAGAAAAAGTACGCGTTCTGAAACAGTCATTACCGATATTAGATTGAGCTATTTTTTGTAAGAACCCATTAAAAAATATTTTAAGAATAATTTGCAGTTTGAATTATTTTTGTAGAGCCCGTAATGGGCCACTAAAAAATAAATACTTATTTTAGTTAATGGAACACACCCTAAGAAGGGCTTAGGGTGGGATTGGATAAATTAGATTAGTACAACTCTTTTTTTAATCTTTATTCAATTTTTTTTTGGGTGCATTTGTTAGTTTTACGTCAAACTTTTGTGACTTATTGATTTGTCTCAGCGAGATGAATTGATAAAGTATAATTTTTTTATCGAAACTCAAATTTTTTTCAAAAAGACAAAAAAAAATGAGTGAAAAAGTGACGCATGTAGCACATTTTTTTCACAGTAGTCACTATAACTGACTCCATTGAGTTCACCGCAAAATGAGACTGAAAGACTTCTATTAGTGGGAGATGCTATGTTTTTTTCCTTTATGCGTAGGTCATGACTTTTTCACTTTTTTTTTTCTTTTTGAAAAAATTTATGAGTTTCGATAGAAGATTTATTTATTTTTTTTGACTCCTTTCGCCGAGACGAATCACTAAGTCACAAAAAAATTGACGTAAAATTAACAAATGCAAAAAAAAATTAATCAAAGACAAAAAAAAAAAGCATACTAATCTACTCAATCCAAACCCACCCATTTAAGGTCACTCGTGCGGCAAGGGAAAGATCGATGAGATAATGACGTGGTTGGGATGTGTATCTAAAATCGGTAATTCTAACACCACACCTATTTACACACCCATACTCACAATAAGGGAGGGGCCCACACATACTGGGTGTATAGTGTGTGTGAACCCTACCCTTGTTGTGAGTCAGTGTATGTGGACCCATCCTTATTGTGAGTACGGGTGTGATTGAGAGTGGTGGTAGAAGGATTGATCTAAAATACAACAGGTGAGAATCTAAAGAGCAACAAAAGAGAAGGTTAAATTCGTCATTCAAGCTAAAGTGAGTGACAACCAGAAAATGATTAGAAAGTAGTCTGCAAAACACGGTTAAAGCTGCCGCAACTGATGGGGAACATCATACTTTATTCTCTCCTATCCCACGCCATATTGCACCGGTTAGCACAACCGTCTTTGGAATACCAACAACATCCCAAACATAGTCAACACTATATTCCACCTCTTGTGGCAACCAACAATATATAAGAGATCCACTCGACTACCCTGCCTCCAACGCCACTTTGGAAGGAGTTTTCTGCTTTCCATTGCCCTAAGCTGCCCTCCAGATGGGAAAAATAGCCTGAGAGGGGAGTTTTACCTTCTATATGTCTTCTGCGGGTAAGTCACTTCCTAAGCGTTTACTTCTTCAATAACAAGATAACTCACAGTTCCTAGCCTTTGAGGCAATTGATTAAATCTTGTTCTACCCACCTCTTCAATCACCCTAAACAGGGTCTCTGTTACAGTCCTTCCAGATAAACAGAAGACAACATCCCAGCTCCCCCTACATTCACCCCCTATATACAGACAATAAGCCATTAACCCTATTCCCATTGAAAACACTCCATTTTAGTATTGGGGAAATAGTCATCAATGGTGAGATCTAAGGCCAAAAGCTATATTACCAAATGAAGGCCCTATAGATGAGGCATATAATGCAAATAACAGGTTGCAGATTATAAAGGCAACGGGCAATCAATTTGCGAAAGGAAAATTCAAAAGGCTAAATATGTGCAAACATATTATGCAACACTTACCTGGTGAGTCATAATATTCCGGTGGGTCATAAAATACCATGCCTTCACGTAGTCGATGACGCTTTCCTTCAGTACCTGAAAATTGGAATGTGGTATGCACGGCATACGGCTCCAATCTGAGTTGTTGATACATTGCCTACAAGCACAACACAAGGGATTAAGAAATGCTCTGAAATCTGGACAGTATTTATTCTACTAAATGTTCGGAACCAAGCAAGACATTCCCAAAGTTGACAACTTGACAGAGCATAACATATCATCAAAATGAGGTTATCAGGTAAGGCAACAGAGTTCTCGTACATACACAGAATAAGAGAAAAGGAACGACGAGGGGCGGCCATGAAGCAAATATCTAAAAACCATCCTAATGGTCGTACCTGGACAAAATAAGTATGCCCACTGCAAAATAAACTTGCTGGCAGAAGCCCTAACTTGAGGTTGCCATCATAAGCATATACAAGTCCAGTATCGTCATCTACAGATGGCCCCAATTGCCTGCGTACAAGTTCATTAAAACCATTTTGATCCCATATTTTGTCATCAGCAAGAAGCAGTTCTTTCCATTCTTTTGCCAATTTTTTTGCAGAATCTGTCGGCCTCCAGTGGAAAATTCCTATATTGAATGCCGCACCAACTGCCCAAAGTGAAAGAAAAGTTTCATTAAGGAACAAGTTGCTGAAAAGTAATGCTACCTGGAGTATCACACAAGTAAGATTTCACCAACTGCAAATTGCGTATTGGATAACAACTACAGTACAATGCATGGCTAGAAAACGTCGACGAGTAACAATTGTGAATGGAGAAATAAATAACAGAACAGAAATGAATAGTTTTCACCTTGTTGCCAGACGTCCAACTTGTCATCAGCAACCGTTGGAACAACTGAATCTGTTGAAGTTAACACATCTGCTTCAGGAAATCGTGATAGATAGGGAAGGGGGTTCTGCTCCAGGAAGATAGTAAATAGTCCAAATAATGTATGATTAGAAAAACGACAATTGAGTAGGCATGAATTTAAATCAACTGCATAAACTCATGCTCCATAAGGACTAGATAAGAAATATAACCAACAACGTATTTCTGAGGTGGAGGGGTGGTGAACGGCAAGTGTTGGGCAAAATATAGGAAAAAATGTGAAGAAGACCAAAGAGTAGAGTAAACAAAGTAGGATATACATTTCGTAGGACTTATTTTTCAATACATGTTACAGAGTATGAATGTTGACATCACATACTACTCAGGATCTTCATTATGCAACAGGAAACAATCTTTTCAGCCGATTAGCAACCAAATTTTACATACTATAGCAGAAAGGAAGCTATTTGCGTTGTACCAAAAAAAAAATAGCAGAAAGGAAGCATCATTTATGTCCTTTCTTTCACATTTTCTTAAACAAGCTGCCAGAGAACAAATATGGTACCAAGAGCCCTGAGGAAACCGACACAAGAAAGAGCAGCATATGAACAACAATATGTAAGAAAGAAATTAAAACAAAAGAAAATTTTAGTTTCTAATTTTTTTCCCCCATGCTAACAACAGACCAGTGAGAGAACAAAAAGCTTAAAGTGCTATCCCACAACTTCTGGTGCAAACCCGTCTTGCAAGTGGAGATGCAAACATCGATGGCCATAAAGATGCAGAATGCAAACAAAGAACAAGAATTGAAACGAGAAACAATGCAGACGTAGAGACGCGAGTCCAAGACCTCTCAAAAACCGTAGTTCCGATACCATGTTAAGTCAACAATGGCCAAAGGGCAAACTACTTGTATCTAGCTATCTAGCACAAAACCAGCTAAACATATATGATTGCAGATAAGTCCTTTACTCAGAGAAAAGGTGGATGTATGTTGAGAATGCTAACAACAACAATTAAGAAAACAACCATAAAGGATACCTTTAACCAGACCATGTCTGTATCACACATCAGCAGTTCATAGCCAAATGGTAGGACAGAATCTATTAGCATAACTTTTTCTCTCCCCATTTTGTGAAATGTTGGAGAGCCCCATCCAACATCTATAGTGCTCATATGGCTACCCATGTCAAAAACTGGAATTCCTTTCCAGTACAAAGCCTCTAACAGTTTAGTGTCCATTGCACCTAGAACAGCATATAAATTTCATTAGACACGTATACATAACACATCAACTGTTTCTTCGGGAAAAAAGTTCAGATCCTTAAGTTTCCATTCCACATGCATAGACCCCCCAAATTGTAACTTACCGACAAGAAGATTGTCTACGCCAATATCTGTCAGGTGTTTGACCCATGTCAGGATAAAGTCCATGAAGGCATAGTTACCAAATGTCACTACGACAACGTTATCTCTCACCCTTTGCTGAACCAGTTCTTTTGTCAACTGGAAGGTCTTCAGAGGTGGCATTTTTGAACCAGAAGGAGGAACTTCCCAGATAGGTTTCATCCATTTGCTTTGAGCCTGTTGTGCAGGTGGCAGCGCTTCACCCACAGTTGGCTGTTGAGCAGCGGATGGAGAGTCTACATATGAATTTGACTCACATATAAGTAAAAGAGAAATATTAATAGGGAAATGAAAGGTAACAAGAGAGGAAAAAGCAAACTGTATGCTTAGTGTAGCAACTTAGAATATTCTCATCCAAAAAAGAAACAATATGCATTATGCCTTGGAAGTTTGGAACATTTTGCCAAGAAGATGTCATGCAACATGAAGACATTGAGAAAGGAAGAAAGAAGTGCAGATTAAAATAATAAACAGTTATCCAAAAATGCCAATAGAAAAGAAAGTTCAACCACTAGATCCACTTGGTAGAAAGTGAGCTTGAAAATATGAGGGTCTTTACCCAATCCATATAGCTACAGAATGTGGAAGGCAACCGCTAAAGCAGTTCAGATCTCATTAAATAATCTCTTGCAACCGTAGTTACAAGTACCCAATTCGTTTAGGCCGGGTCAGTAATAGACATCCCAAGCCAATTGTGGTTGTGGCGAGAGCACAAGCAAATTTAGCATTTTCAGATTACAGCTGTAATAGTAACTTGTGGGAAGATACTAAGTCAATATACTGTTCTGTTGCTAATGATAAAGAAATCAACGTCAGCATTAATACTTCTTCTTTTTTTTTTGTGAATAATCAACAGTAGTACTTCCAACAGCTTTCAATCATGCAACTGTAAAGATAATGAAATCAATTTATTAATCTCACGGCTTAATAATCCACAAATTACATATAAGCAGCCGAGGAAGGCTTTTGAACACAGAGCATAATGCATTGTAATGTCATCTCAAAATGTGAGAACGATATTAGAACCAGAATTGGTTCTGGGGAATGATATGGAAGCTGTTAATAGGCAGCTTTTTCTGGAGCAAAAAACTCGTCACAGGTTTTGAAAGTTCTGTTGACGAGATAGCTCTGGTGTCATTTTGGTGTTAATAGGTTTCCATTTGCATTCCCTTGCTAGTTCTGGCTAGTTGCTAGTTCTAGTTAGTTAGCTCAAGCACTTTTATCCACCTATGTATCAATTCGTGTAAGAATTCATCCCCTGCCCTACCAAACAAGAGAACTTCGTTTTTTCACACCAGCAACTTAATCTCCAAATCCTCCAAATTAAAACAAGTAACGTTTTCACACTGCATCCCATGTATCAGAGAATCAAATGTAACAGATCAAATTCAAAACAGTAGAGCACCTCTAGCTCTAACCTGGTTCTTACTCACATCCAAACCGAATAGAAACCACTTAAAACCCGCACCACTCCTTGACTCAAACCAACACTAAACTGAGTTTTACTCAAATTTTAACCCAAGCCGATGAATTCCTCCCTCTCGAATTTACATGTATGCCCTTAATGAAGAAGGTTTAACTCAACTTCGAGTATTAAGCATGGGTAAGTCCGGGAACGGAAAAAAAAAGTTCCAATTTTGAATCAAAGCAGCAAAGGGACATATACAACACTGAATCAAATGTCAACGCCAGTAATGTACAAGACAACAACAATGAGAAAAACAAATCAGCAGAAACATACAAACAGTATATTAATACACCAAGGTATACATTATATATCGATGCAGAGAGAGAGAGAGAGAGGTGGAATTACCGGAAGAAGATGGAGGGAGCCACCAGGAGGAGGGAGCAGAGGAGGAGGAGCTGCCGGAGTAAACGGCGGAGAAGACATACACGAAGGAGAACAAAATTCCGATGATGACGGTGGCGTAGATCGTCAGAAACAGCGGCTTGGAGTTAGCTATCTCCTGCAACCGACTCTTCCAGCCCATTTTCTCTTCCTCCTCCCAAATGGGTTCTCCCAGATTCCTCAAATTCTGGATACCATTTGAGCAACACCAACAATACCTTCCAAATTGGATAAAGACCCACCAAAACGTACGTATCAATTACCAAAATTTATGTATGGATTGGAGTAAACTCAAAGGTGAATCCAACTTGGTGGGTTTTGGATTTCGATTGTGTTTGTTATTGTGTCTGGAAATCCGATCTGTGTAGTGGCCTTAGCTAGTAAAACGAGGGAAAAGTCAACTCAGCATGTTTGTCTGAATCTGTCAATAACCAACAGTATATTAAAGAAAAGGACCATTGGAAATTTAAAGGGGAAATTACAGTAAGCCCCCTCCAACTATACCTCGGTAACGAGTTGCCCCCTTCATTGTTTAAGTCGGACACTTAACCCCCTTCATCGTTTATCTCGCGCAAAAATGGAAGATACCGTTAACGGAATTGCTGAAGTTACCAATTTACCCTCTTTTAACGCTGAATAAGATGATGCCTTGAGATCACGAGTCATTCACAAACCGGTCGACCACCCGGTCGTCCACTCTGTCAACCGGCCAGTGTAAAATGGCCTCCAACGGCTACCATTTCCAGTACTCTGTTTATGGGTTGTAATCTTTGTTGGAATGCACTAAATTAATCAACCAATACACAATGTCATTCATACTTTTCAATCTCCATTTTCTTGTACATGTGGGATAAAACAAAGAGAACAATTAATCAAAAGGAAACCTATTTTCTTCCACCACGGTTCCTTCTTCAAACACAGGACTTCCTTCTGCATTTGCCCAATTTTTTTTCTGCATTTGTTGAACTTCTTTATGCATTTGTTCTTTCATTGCTTCCAACACTTCCACTCTACTTTCCAATTCATCAACCTTTCTCTGCAACTCTGACTCGAGGATCTGTAAATTCTGGGTGCTCTCAATGTTGGACTGGGTGCTCTCAGATTTTGGTGGGTCGACCCAGATGAAAAATCCACAATCGAATTTTGTCTGCAACCACAAATACAATGAGTTCAGAGTATTTCTAATAACTACGCAAATCAATGGGTTTATTTTGTATCCATACCTTGTAGTTCAGGCAGCCATAAAAACCTTCTCCCTGCGTTAATGCCACTTCTTGTAGACCTCAATGGTGCTCTGATGCCACAATTGCACAGCTCGTTTGGATCCCCATCGGAAGACCCAGTGCTACCTTCCATCAGAGAGAGAGAGAGAGAGATGAGAGAGAAAAAGAGAGAGGGAGAGAGTACCGTTGGGAGGGGGAGAGAGAGAGAGAGATTTCAGAGAAAAAGAGAGAGAGAGTACCGTTGGGAGGGGCAGAGAGAGAGAGTGTACAGTTGTATGTATTTATAAGGGCATGATCTGTCATTAATAAGGTCAAGTACTGCTCACATGACTTCTTCCGTTTAAATTCATAACGGCTCACTAACGGGTGGTGCTTAAGTGTCACGCGATAAACGATGAAGGGGGTTAAGTGTCCGAGTTAAACGATGAAGGGGGCAACTTGTTACCGAGGTATAGTTGGAGGGGGCTTACTGTAATTTCCCCAAATTTAAAATCATGAATGTATAACATGCAGTGGTATATGAGTGGTGTAATAGTATTATATGAGTGGTTTGGTAATTAGGTTGTTACACAATATACCGAATTACGATACCGGAATTTTTTAGTGGAGGGATGCTATATGCAAAGATTCAAAAACGTGATTCATCATTATTTTGTGGGATCTGCGTACATTGGACAAAATAAAGAGGAGTCCGCGTACATCGAACGAGTACCGAATTTAAGCACACAACAATGTGCAAGGGCGACTCCAAGAATTTAATTCGGCAGTGATAAAATTGTCGAGAAAGTTTTTCTATACAGAAATCAAAAATATTTGCTTTAGTTGGAAATTCATTGATCTTGGTTTATTTTGGTTTTTGTGAACTATATTGTTTCTAACTCACATATGTATGTGAAATTTCGTTTACTTTAGTTTCTGATAAGTCCAAAATAGTGCAAGTAAAATGGCTTATTTCTCTTATTTTTGTCACTCACACGCGCGTAATTTGTTTGATTTGAATGATAATGCGCAAAGGTTGTGTTTTTGGTATTTTCAGGTTATAAGGAGTGTTTTGATGCCATGTATCATTTTCGAGTGCATCAAAGTACCCAAAGTCACGTGGCACTCGGTCACCGAATCCCAAGAATCATAAATTGAAGGATCGGAGGGTACTTGGGTCATGGAATGGCCAAGGGAAGTGAATCAAAGGAGGTGTAAAACCTACCCAGACACTACATGTACCACACTTACCCTTGGTACATGTAGCCAATGAACAGAAGCTCAAAAGTCAAGTTTGCTACCTATAGGGCTATTAGCCCTGACCTGTAGCCACGGATCATAACTGAAGTTAAGAGGTTTGCTACATGTACCGCACTTTTACCCCGGTACATGTAGCACCTGAAAATTTCTTAATTTTTTTTTTGGGATATTAAGGACTTTTGGAGCACAATTGCAGGGGGTATAAGGGGGTGTTCCAGTTTTGTAAAAAAGGAAGTTTTAGAAAATAAAGGTAATTTCAAGCTCAAAAATTATGTGTTTACGCAAATAATTTTTCTACCAATATGGATCTTATTTGATAGATTTCATTGAGATCTTTTAAATGGTGCAAAAAAAAAAATTCATTTTCATTATATTTGAACTTGAAATTACCTTATTTTTGAAAAAAAAAATTAAAAAGAAAGCAAAACGCCACCTAAATACCTTCTAACCCCCATTTCATTAGGTTACCTTCATTTTACACTTTCCCCCTTACCACCCCCTTGCTAGAGTTTTGAGGTAGATTTCCTTCATTAATGTTGTAAGTATTCTTGTTCTTTATATAGTTCCAAACAAAGAGTAAGTTTTGGACTAGAAAAAATAGTCCAAATCTAGAAAATTTCATTAAGTAAATCAATGGTTTGGATCTGCTCATAAATTCTATAGAGACCCGTAAATTATTATAATTTCGGAAATCGTTTAATGCGTTAAAAAATCGTATTATTAATAAAGTTGTGCGTTTGTTTGTGGGCGTGTACGGAGATACGTTTACGGTTGTGTATTGGACACTCGGAGAATAGTAAAATGTGAGTTTTGATGTTGTAATGTTGTTTGGAAGTATTGGTATCAAGTTGGGTTCGATTTGGTGTCCGTTGGAAAATTTTACTTTTTTGTCTAGCCAGTACCAATACTGCCTCTTGCCCAGTACCGGTACCCAGTGTCAAAGCGTGGCCAATTTGGCATTTTGAAGGTTCTAGTACTGGTACTAGGAATCGCCCAGTACCAATACCCGATGTCGATTTTCAGAAAACTCAGTACGCTTTTTAGACCACTATAAATACCCTCTTTACCATTTTTCACACCAAAACACCACGAAATCATATCTCAAAACCCCCTCTCACCTACCCCACTCCAATCTCACCCAAAACCCTTGATTTCAACCTCAAATCTTCAATATCTAAAGGATTCCTAGCTCAAAATCACTTGAATCTTGCTTTTGGTGAACAAATGATGAGTTTTGTGTTCTTGTTCTCACTCCTTGACACTCTACCACGTTTTTCTCTCTCTCCTCTCAATTACTTGTTGATCTTTGCTTGTTTATCTTGTTTTTGGGTTTTATTTATTCTAGATCTTGTAGCCAAGCTTTGGTGGAGCTTGTTTTTGGTGGATTCAAGCATATAGCTCTCGGTAGACCTAGGGTTTTGCTCAAAACCCACTTAGGTAGGAATTTCTCTATTTTTCTACATGTTTTGTGGTGATTATGTGTGAAATTAGTGTTTGAACGCTATATATGGTTCGAATGGAACGCTTTATGGCTTATTGATTGCATATACTTATGAAAGGTGCTTAGTAGTCTTGATTGTTATAAGCCATGTGCAAATTGTGGTGTATTAAACAATGTCGGTGTGTGAAATGAGTTTATGGTATCGGTATAGATGGTGGCGGTAGTGTGGTTGTCGTTGTGAAATTGAAGGAGGAGTTATTTGTGACACAAGGGGTGGGAACACAAAATCGCAAGGGGTGCATGGAGTCTATTGTGACGCAAGGGGTGGAAACACAAAATCGCAAGGGGTGGAAAGTTATTGGAAGAAGTGTACGTGTGTGTGTGTGCATGTGCGTGTCGGTGTATGTGTGTGAGATGCTATGATACTTGCAAAGGGTGTTGGCATGCATTATTTTGATTTGTCGTTTAACTTGATTCACCGTATTCATGCTCATCATCTCATTACATATAGATTTTGTAGAGAATTTTCTACTGGGCTAGTGTAACTCAACAAAATCCTTCTTTTCAGGTCCTAATGCCGGGCAATAGATTGCATACTATGGTGTGCTTGGATACGAAGATTTTTGGAAGCTAACTTGACTTAGTTACTTACTCATCTTTGTAATAGACTTATTTTTGATTGAAGATGGCTTTGTAACTAATTTTACTCTTGAACTATCTTTTGACTAAAGTTTGTAATATTCTAAACACTCCGTACTTATATCGATGTTAATTTGGGCCGTGGTGCCAAGGTTGTACTTATTTTAACTTGGGGGCTTGATTTGTAAATTAAGCAGGTGGGAAACCATTTTGGGTATTATTTATCATATGCGAGAATCTTTTGTCGAAATGGTTTATTATTTATGTTGAAAATTGAGGGCGTGACAGATTCTTCGCGGGAGTCTAGGAGCAGATCCGAACCATGTTTACCCAATGAAATTTTTAGCGAAGTAACTATGAGCAGATCTGAACCATTGATTTACTCAATGAAATGGTCCAGATTTCGACTATCTTCTGTGGTCCAAAACTTGGATGGGATAAGATCCACTTTCAAACAATAGAAAGTGTTAAATTTAATTTTTGAATTAGAAATAGGATTTTGGATCTCCAAAATGGAGTTTTGGAGATTCATGGGCTGGAGGGCTTGTGTAACGACCTGTATCTTCAAATACCACGATTAAGACATAACAAAATCGAATGTTTTACACCACAAACCAGTCTAAACAACCAAATAATTATCAAAAGGGTCTTGTTAATATGTGCCTTAAAGCATGTGATAGACATGCACTAACTTATTTATTTGGCTCCACTATCTTAAGAAATGTAAGGGTAAAAGTACAGTAATAAATTGCATTCCTTACAAAAAATTATTACTGGATGAAAGTACCCCAACTTAAAATTTAAACGATCTTGCTATTGTCAGCCCACTGGGTTGACGATAAACACACTAGAAGACAAGGAAAATGCGTATTTCTATGCACTTTTTACACTCTTTAATACACATTCACACACTTACTATTATCAGCCTGATTTTAGAATTTTCCAAATTTAAATAACGCACAAAACATGGACCCTAAACATATCTTTCGCAAATCATCTAAATTCAGAGATACCTAAGAATTTGGCACAAAATTAACCAATTGTTTTTCGATTACCTTGAAGGCCGTACTATGTTTTTTATTTTTATTTTTGTCCTATTACCAATAGTTTCTGTTCTATTACCCTTGTTGCCCGGAAAAAAACAGATGGCGAGACCCTTTTGCTTCTTTCCAATTGATTTAGTATTTATTATATTAGAAGAGAAGTAATTATAATAAGAAGTAAAATAATAAACCAAAAAAGTTCCTTGTTCCGTTCCGCTTTCTCAAATAGGTACTTAAAAAATAAGGACCTATTTTCAAGTTTAAATATAATGGACTTAAAAAAATAATTTTTTAATTTTTTTTTCAGGATTTGATAGATTTCATCGAGATTTATCAAAAAAATTCATATTGCATTTTTTTTTTAATTTCAATAAGCCTACTATTTTTAAGCTTGAAAATTGTAAATAAGTACTTATTTTTTAAAGGGCAAAAGCAGAACGGGGCCAGTACTGTAGCCCCTTTTTCTATTTTCTTCTTGGTTTTTTTATAATAGGAAGCCTGTGGGAGGTTTATATTTATTTATGTATTTATTTATTTCCAAGCTCCTGCTTGTGGAAGTTGAAAAGGAACGGGAGTGGAAGATGAAAGGGATCAATAGAAATGAGAACGTGGTGAAAGGAAAAGCAAAATGGTGTGTTGGTCTCACAAGAATAGTTCTCACAAGAATAGTTCTACCATTAATAGCCTAATAAATCTTCTTCAAATTCCTACGCACGGGCGTTAATAAAAGCCAAGGGGTGTAGTTGTTTTCATTTAATGATCAAAAGCCAGTAAAAAGTCATCACACACATGTACACTTCTTTAAATATATCTATTGCCTTGTTCGGTTGGGGTCTCAAAATTTTTGCGCACGGTCTCTAATAAATTTTGGTTGTTGATTTTGTCACTTCCTTTTTGGTTAACGTCACTCCCCTGTAAGTATATTTTTGCACCCTTTTGTTAACGTCACTCCCCTGCAAGTGTATTTTTGGTGCAAAAATACACTTACAAGAGAGTGACGTTAACAAAAAAGAGAGTAGCAAAATCATTTCCCTAAATTTTCTCTATATCTATTCACTCGTTACTCTAAAAAAAACTTACTTAAAAACCCCCCAAAGGAACATGGTCTACATGATTTTGCATGTACACTTTTCACGTACCCTTTTCACGTCTACTTATCTTTCTCTCTTCCTATCATAATTTTTCTTCTCTTCGGCTTCCATTTCTTGTTGAGATTAAATTCTTTACATCGTCGGTGTAAACATTTGTTTCCTCTAAATCAATTATATTGCGCCACGCCATCATGTTCAAATAATTGGGACCAATGTTTTGACGATGTGGTGCAATATAATTGATTTGGAGGAAACAAATATTTACACCGACGGTGTAAAGAATGAATTTAATCTCTTTCTTATTTTCCTTCGTCTATCTCAGCTACATGTGCACGCCCTCCACGTATGCATTGCATTACACCTCAACCGCTCACTCACGTGCATATATGGGCAAAACAAGACACGTTTTCAATGCAAGTTGTTTTATTTCTAACATTTTCACATTTTATTCCTTGCCACTTAAATAAAATTGATACATTTTTACAAGTAGCCCAATTATCAATTAATACTCTTGACTACCCATTAAAATAGAGATACGGGTCCCACAGCTTGAATCTCTTTAAAGAAAGCAAGATATTCGCGTCTCAATCCGATATTGTGTAAATCCGTTGTTGTGGGTAATTATGTACTAGTATTCACTGTGATTTATTCGATGGAAGTGCATAAGGCTGCGCACGTTCTTTTTGAGTGTGTATCATATCCACCCCTCAAAATCATATACACACCATGGATCTCACACAAACGATTCGAGTCGTTCATTAAATGTAAAATATTTTTTCAAGGGTCTCCACAAAAAATTAGCTCAATCCGATACCTATAAGTGCTCGATCTAATCATCTAATTTTTTATTATCCGAAAATCTGAATGAAAATTTAGATGATTAGATCGAGCACCTATATGTATTAGATTGAGCTGATTTTTTTGCAGGAACCCTTGAAAAAATATTTTACATTTAATGAACAACTCGAATCTTTTGTGTGGGACCCATGATGGGCCCCACAACAAAATTTGTGCACAATCTGTGCACAAATGTCTGTTTGGTTAGCAGGATTCTTAGTAAAAAGTCATCACACAAGAAAAGTGTGTTCACACAAGCATTTTGAAAATAGATTGTGCACAGATTTTTTTTGTGGGGCTCATTAAGAGTCACACACAAACGATCCGAGTCATTCATTAAATGGAAAATATTTTTTCAACGGTCCTTGCGAAAAAATCAGCTCAATCCAATACTTATAGGTGCTCGTTCCAATCATCTAACTTTTCATTTAGATTACCAAATTATGAAAAGTTAAATAATTGGATCGAGCACTTATAAGTATCAGATTGAGCTGAGTTTTTGCGGAGGCCCTTGAAAAAATGTTTTACATTTAATGAACGGATTGGATCGTTTGTGTGAGACCCGTAGTAGGCCCCACACAAAAATTTGTGCACAATCTGTTTTAAAATGTTTGTGTGAGTAGCACTGTTGCATCACACACACTTCTTAAAATATCCTTGTTTGTGTGAGTAACATTGTTTGTGTGAGTAGCCTTGTTCGTTTGGGATCTCAAAATTTTTACGCATGATTTTTAATAAATTTTTTCTATCTCTATTTATTCATTATTCTAAAAAAAACTTCCTTCAAAACCCCCAAACGAACAAGGTCTACCGTCTACATGATTTTACATGTACATTTTTCACGTACCCTTCTCCCGTCTACTTACCTTTCTCTCTTCCCATCATATTTTCAAACCCTGCTAACCACACAGACATCTGTGTACAGATTTTGTTGTGGGGTCCACCACGAGTCCCACACAAACGATTCGAGCCGTTCATTAAATGTGAAACATTTTTTCAAGGGTCTCCGCAAAAAATCAGCTTAATCGAATACCTATAGGTGCTCGATCCAATCATCTAAATTTCCATTCAAATTTTCGGATAATGAAAAGTTAGATGATTCGATCGAGTACCAATAGATATCGGATTGAGCTGATTTTCCGCAGACACCCTTAAAAAATATTTTACATTTAATGAACGGCTCGAATCATTTGTGTGGGATCCATGGTGGACCCCATCACAAAAATTGTGCACAAATTACCTGTGTGGACAGACTTATTGCATATTTTCCTTCTCTTCCGCTTCCATTTCTTGTTTTCCTTTGTCTAGAAAGGAAAATAAGTACTTATTTTTAAGAAGGCAATTTCAAGCTCAAAAATCATGTGCTTATGCAAATAATTTTCCTATCACTATGGATCTTATTTAATAGATCTCATTGAGATCTTTAATACGGTGCAAAAAAAATTGAAAAATTATTTTTCATTTACATTATTTTTGAGTTTGAAAAAATGAAATAAACTGCTTATTTTTTAAGAAGATTTCTGGAACGGGGCCGCCCCAATCTTTCCAACCCAAGCCTCTACTGCCTCCTCCTTTCCTCTCCTATTTTTTTCCTTTCCAATTAAAGGATCTATCAACCTCGTTACTACTTGTGCATGCCCTCCAACTCCATGTATGCATTGCATTACACCTCAACAGCTCACTCACGTGCATACATGGGCAAAACAAGACACGTTTTCCATGCAAGTTTTATTTCTAACATTCTCACATTTTATTCCTTGCCACTTAAATAAAATTGATACTGTACATTTTTACAAGTAGCCCAATTATCAATTAATACTTTTGACTACCCGTTAAAAATTGAGATGCGGGTCCCACAACTTGAATCTCTTTAAAGAAAGCAAGATATTCGCGTCTCAATCCGATATTGTGTAAATCCGTTGTTATGGGTAATTACGTAGTATTCACTGTGATTTATTCGATGGAAGTGCATAAGGTTGTGTTCTTTTTAACTTAACTTATTTATTCGTTTTGTGTGTTTTATTCGTCTTTTCGTGAATTTTTGTTAGATTTGCGTGATATTTTTTTGGATTAATCATCCGTCTCGACGAGATAAGTCTAAAAAGTACAAAATTATGACCGAAAGCAAAAGGTTCACTAAAGACGGAAAAAATATCAAACAGTTATCTTATTTGTCTAAAGTGTTGTCTTGTATGAATTTTTTTAACATCAGTTCATATTTTTATATTTTTCGATTCGTCTTGTCGAGACAAATGATTAATCTCAAAAATTACTACAAAAACTAAATAAAAAGTTACGAAAAATAAAAATACCGAAATAAGTTTCAGACTTATAAGTTAAGAAGAACACAACCTGTGTACTTAATGCAAATGGATGACACAGTTGTAGAGTCTTTTTGCTAAAAATCAAATTTGACCTTGTTCTCTTCCCTTCTCAAAAAGAATTTTTCAAAAAATTCTCCCTAGATTCTTCATACTTCCAACATTTCTCTCTCTATCTCTCTCCACTTATTATCCCTACTATTTTAAAAAAAAAATTCAAAACACAATCCAAACACAGTTTTCATCGAAATTGGGAATTCTGAGTTTTGGGGTTTAAATTCACAAGATGAAATTCGCATAATTTTTTTGGCCAAAATGTTAGGAGATTTTATTGGTCGGAGAAACAGTACATCAAGAAGAGCAAGATCCCCATAATACAACGGACAAATCAAGCCACAAGGGAGAGGCCAGCAAGCACCCTACACCCACACACAAACCTTTTGGGCACAACATTCGCCCAAAAAAAAAAACGCACAACCAAATCAAAGGAAAGCCCTAAAGGGGAGGAAACTAGGGGTGGGCATGCCTGACACGAAAAACAAAATAAATTCATATAATTGAGTTAAAAATAAACATTTTTATGTGTAATTTTATACATTGGACATTAGTTTGATAAATTGTCAACTAAAAAAAATAAAAAATTAGCGAAAAGTAGGACTTTTTGACATATGACAACACAATCCGACACATGACATGAAAGATTTGATTAGTTGTAAAATGTTGTGGGATTTTATAAATAAGATTTTGATACATAACCCGAAAATGACACGAAATTACCTGTTGCCCACCCCTAGAGGAAACCAAAAAAACAAACGTAGCAGAGAAAAACAAACCAAAATCTACAGAAATAGATCTACACTCCTAAATCCTGTCACCGAGATCGCAGATCACCGCAGCAACCACACCCCACCATCCAGCAACACCAATAGCTATCTCCGTCCCACAACAACAACCTTGTCAGGGCTCGAACAAGCGACACACAAGGGCGGCCCAGCCTGATAACACCGATAAAAGTCGCACGGTGAGGAAGATTAGAAAAGAGAGAACATAAGCGGACTGCACTCGGACGATTGGCGCTATCAACGGGGAACACCAAACTCAGGGAGGGACAAATCTATAGAGAGAGAAGGAGGAAACAGAACCCCAGCCGTAATCATGTCACCGAACAAACCGCCGCTCCAGTTCCAAGGGCTTATTTGCCGGAGGATCTCACCAAGCGGCCAAACAACTCGTCATAGTAAGGAGTGGATGACCGGTGATGGAGGGGTGGGGGGTGGGGTGAGGCGGCAACTCCAACCCCCCTTAAAAAAATCCTACCAGATATTTATAGAGAGAAGGCAGAGAAAAGAAAAATGAGAGAGAGAGGGAGAGAGTATTCCTAATCTTTCGTGGAACAGAGTTTTGACGCGCATTTCAGGGAGAATGAGAAATTGCCGTGCTGGGATTGGATTGAAGCACACCACCTGCCAAGAATGACGTGGTGCTCAGGAGGCTGTCATGCACAAGCACAACCGAGTAGAGTAGCATTTTACTCCTTCAAAATTCAAAAATTGGCGGCTCAGGGAGTGTGTGATGAAATGATGGAATGGCTGACTGGTTTATGGCAGGCAGTAGTCTTTTCCTTAGAGCATCTCCAATCCAACACCCTCCAAATCTCTATTTGAGAGAATCAAATTAATCTATTTTATTTGAAAAATAGATTTAGAGGATTGTACTATTTATCTCAACTCCAACCCAACACTCTATTTCTCAACTCCAACACATATTTGGAGGAGATCCTCTATTTTTTCCTTCATCCTCTATATTTAGAGGATCAAAATTCATCCTCCCAAATGGAGGAGAGTTTTAGAGGATGGGTTGGATATTATTTTTCCTCCAAAATGAAGAAATGGAGTATGGATTGGAGATGCTCTTAGAGCATCTCCAATCCAATACTCTATTTGAGAGTATCAAAATACTCTATTTTATTCATAAAGTGATTTTAGAAGAAATCACTATTACTATTTACTCCAACCATAAACCCTCTATTTTTCCCTCTAAAATATAGGAGGCTTGAGAGGATGGGTTGGAGGAGCTCCATACTCTCAAATAGAGGAATAGAGCATGGGTTGGAGATGCTCTAAGGATACAAATGCCATTTTAAAAGGTGAATAGTGTTATAGAGGAGATCCTTCATATTTTCTCCCATCCTCTATATATGGAGGATCAAAATCCCATCCTCTCAAATAGAGGAGACTTGAGAGGATGGGTTGGAGGAGTTTTATACTCTCAAATAGAGGAATAGAGCATGGGTTAGAGATGCTCTTAGGCTGTGTAGTAGTATTACTATTTTTTGAGCTCATTTTTTCATTACGTTAAGGACTATTCGATTGTGTTTGCTCTGAGTCTCTAACCACGATAAATTCTCTTTATTTATTATCCTTGCTTTTCTATGTTTCTATCCACTCATTACTCCCAAACACCTCTCGGAACAAAGTCTTCGGCTTTGTTCTTTTGTTCACTTGGCATTTCCACGACCATCCCTTCTCTCCGTTCTCTTGAACTTAACTTAATTTAACTTAAATCTGAAAATTTTGTCCTTATTTGAATTTTTTCTGCATTTATTAGTTTTGCGCCAAATTTTTGTGGGTGATTGATTCATCTCGACGAGAGGAATCGAAAAAATAATTTTTTTTACTTTTACCCAAGTATTTTAAGAAATAACCATTTTATTGCGAAAAAATGTCGTCAAGACAAATTAATAACCCACAAAAGTTTGGCGCAAAACTATCAAACGCAGAAAAAAATTTAAATAAGAACAATTTCCAGATTTAAGTTAAGTTCAAGAGAACGGGTATTATCCCTAAATTTTGGCTTTTCAATATTTATCTTTTGTATTTTGTTTTATAGCTTTTCAAGACCATTTTTGGAATTAATTATTTTCCTCAATGAGAGAAATCAGAAGAGTATAAAAATGATGACTGAAGTAAAAAGAGTCAGATAGTACAACACTAAGGACAAAAATGCCAGCCACATCAATTTTTTTTGGTATTAGTAATTTTTTTTTGCTTTTGGTCGTAATTTAAAATTTTAGACTATTCTCATCAAGGTAAATGGAGTAAAGTCCAAACAATTTATGGAAATCATAATCAGAAAAGAAGAAAGAAATACAGAATGAAAAGATTATAAAGAATGCGTCAATAATAAGTATGGTACGAATTTGGCATTTCTGGAAGTTGAAATATTAATGGTGTGTTCCACTAACTAAAATAATTAATTATTTCCTAAATAAGTATGTATTTTTTGAATTAAAGACGACGTATTATGAGAGAATGACATGTCTTGTAAAGCGAAAAATAAGTACTTAAAAAATAAGAACCATAAGCATAAAAGAAAATAGGAAGAACACACTCGTGTGGTTGTCTAGTTTCCGTTTCGATTACCTAAAGATAGTGCTGCAAATGAATCGAGCTGCTCGGTTAGTTTAGTAATCGGCTCGACACTTAATCGGTTCGACACGACACTTAATCGGTTCGGTTCGTTTAACATCGGTTCATATTTTTATATTTTTTCAATTCGTCTCGTCGAGACAAACAATTAATCTCAAAAATTACAACGAAAAACTAAATAAAAAGTTACGAAAAGTAAAAATACCGAAATAAGTTTGAGACTTATAAGTTAAGAAGAACACAACCTACGTGTACTTTGTTAAATATGAGAGAAGAAATATTTTATTGAATTCGATATTGAAACCATACAATACAATGAGACCTCTATTTATACAAGAGGAGAGAGCCCAACCGTGGAAAGAAAATCATACTGATTAACTTTGGAATAAAATCATCCTAATTACAATCAAATCACAATCTCAAGATCACGATTTGATCGCGATATTATTTCGTATATGCATTTATTCTAACATTCACTCTCAAACTCAAGTAGGTCTACCAACTTGAGTTTGAAAAAATCAAGAAAAACTAGGAACATCCAAGCAAAAAGAAACCAGGGGCCGCCAAGCCAAATTCAAGTAGGTTTACCAACTTGAGTTTGAAAGAAAAGAACGAAGAAGCCATGAATCGAAAAACCACGAGCGCTGGTTGCGAAGAGGTGCGCTGGTGATGAAGAGACGTTCTGGTGGGTGAAAGAAACCGAAAAGCATGGAGGAGATTGACAAAGTAACTAAGTGCCCGACGGACGGTAGCGAGGCTTAGGCCGCCCACCAAGAGCGAATATCCATAGTGTCTAGATCTTATAGCTCTGATACCATGTTAAGAAAAGAAAAATGATATATTATTGATACAATGTTCTTAGTCACTAAGAAATCTAAATCAAATAGAAAACATGTATTATAAAGAAATCAACCCAACTAGGAAATATGAATAATAAACCATACAAAACATGGTAACATGTTAACATCCCCCCTCAAACTCAAGTAGGTCTACCAATTTGAGTTTGAAAAAAAAAATAGAAATCCAGAATACCGAAGCGAAAAAGAAACCACGAACAATCAAACCAAGCAAAGCCAAAAGAACCATGAGAGCCAAAAGGACAACCATAAGTGAGAACCAGGAGCAGCCACGCCAAGCCAAGCCAAACTCAAGTAGGTCTACCAACTTGAGTTTGAAAGAAAAGAAATGAAGAATCCATGAATCAAAAAGCCATAAGCGCTGGTGGTGAAGAAGTGCGCTGGTGGTGAAGAGACGCGATGGGCGAAGTAAATTATGAGTGCCCGGCGGACGGCAGCAAGGCTTAAGCCACCCGCCTGGAGCGAAAATTCTATAGGGCCTAAATCTTATAGCTCTGATACCATGTTAAGAAAAGAGAAATGATGTATTATTGATTGTGTCAAATCATAATCCTAACATACCTTTATATAGGCTACAATGTTCTTGGTTACAAAGAAATTTAAACCAAATAGAAAACATGCATTATAAAGAAATCAACCAAACTAAAAAATATGAATAATAGACCCTACAAAACATAGTAACATAATATTTCTCAATATTATGTTAAAGAAAAGTTATGCAAATGGATGACACGTAAATATTGCTGTGTACTTGTGGTTTAAATTTATTAGCTCAATGGAGTTAAATTTTACAGAAATGATACACCCACCGAACCCACCCCCACCGCACGCCTGCCGGGCCCACTCCGGCCACCGGACGGAAAATCCGAACCGTCCAAAAATTCTATAAAAAAAAACCGAGTGGGCCCACGCGAAAATCAACGGCATCCGACTTGTGTAGGTGCTTGATCCGGAATTCCAAAATCAGATGATCCGATCCGTTAAAAATGGAAGATTGGTTCGAGCACCTACACACGTTGGATGCCTTTGATTCTCGCGTGGGCCCACTCGGTTTTTTTTTTTAGAATTTTTGGACGGTTCGGATTTTTCGTCCGGTGGCCGGAGTAGGCCCGGCGGGCGTGCGGTGGGCGTACGGTGGGGGTGGGTTCGGTGGGTGTATCACTTCTCTAAATTTTATTGCCGGTAACAACCACCAACTCAACAAAAGTTTTCATCGAAATTGGGGATTCTGAGTTTTGGGGTTTAAATTCACAAGATGAAATTCAAATTCAATTTTGATGCGCATTTCAAAATGAAGTGGTGCTCAGGAGGCTGTCATGCACAAGCACAACCGAGTAGAGTAGCATTTTACTCCTCCGAAATTCAAAAATTGGCGGCTCAGGGAGTGTGTGATGAAACAGAAAGTCTACGGCCACCGAACGGAAAATGCGGTGGCCGGCCATTCAATAATTTAAAAAAAAAAAAACCGAGTGGGTACGTGAAAAATCAGCTTGATCCGATATGTGTAGGTGCTCGGATCAAGCTTTTCATCTTTGAAAAATCGGAAAACCAATCTTTCCATTTTTTCCGATTTTCCAAATATTAGAAGTTTGATCCGAGCACCTACACAAATCGGATCAAGCTAATTTTTCTCGTACCCACTCGGTTTTTTTTTAAAAATTATTGAACGGCTCGGATCATCCGTACGGAGCCCGGAGTGGGCCCGAAACGGGGTGCGGTGGCGGGACACCGCATTTTCCGTTCGGTGGCCGTAGTCTTTCTCGTGATGAAATGATGAATGGCTGACTGGTTTATGGCAGGCAGTAGTCTTTTCCTTAGGCTGTGTTGTACTAGAGTTTTTATTTTTTTAAGTATTTATATTTTCGTTTTGTAAAATACTATGTTATTTTTTTTATAGGAGTAAAATACATTTCTCTCTCTCGATCTCCACTATTTAGCGGAACATGCCTAAATAGTAGGGTAAATTACATTAAACCCCCTTCAACTATCATCAATTTACGAGTTACCACCTTAAAGTTTAAACTCAGACACTCAACCCCCTCAAAGTATAAAGATCAAAAATCTCCTCAACGCTGTCAACGGAAATTTCTAATTTTCTCTTTTACCTTCACTCATCACTTACCCATCGTCTACCTACAACCATGAGTCCCAATCCCACCCCTTATCCTAACCCTCCAACCATAGCCACCACCGCAAACAACCTCCGACGCCAGACCGATCGCCTGTCTATGAATATCTTTCCTCTATACCTGCCCCCCTCTTCTCCTTCTTTTCTTCATCGGCCCAAAACCATGGCGACTGCCGCCGCGCTGCAGGTGCGCACTCTCAGTTCTTAATTTGATCTGTTTTTACCAGGAGTACACATTCGTGGAAATCACTGTTGAACTGATCGGACTTATTCTTTCAGATCTTTCTTCAGATCATCAAAGACACGCCCCAAGTCCGATTTATATGACCAGTTCTCTCTTGTGTCGACCTCGGTAGAGCCCGCTATTTCCTCTCTCCCGATTTTAAGCCCTTTGTCGTCTCTGAATCGCCATGGTTTCAGGAGGTCGTGGCCGTCGAAATCACAGCCACTGCTGCTACCGACGGCGACGACGACGACGGCCGTGATTATCGGGAGATGAAGAGGCTTACGGGTTTAGATCTAGATTTATTTATGGGTTTTGGGTATGAGGCATTTTGTGCGTTTTGGGTGTTCATTTGATGTTCTCAAATAAATGGTTGTACCCGCTGTTCAGATTGAAAAAAACGCCGTTTAATAAAAAAAGGTTGTACAAATTTGCACATCCTTGTGAATCGTACTTCTTAATTTTGTTTGGTGGTAGATTTGTTTGATAGATGTGGGTTCGCGGTCACCGGAAATAATGGAGGTTATGGGTTCTCGGTGGAGTGGTGATGGAGGGTTTTGGAGGTGTTGCGGTTCGTGGGGTTGTGGCGGTATTGGAGACCGGGTCAACGAGGTGGAGTGGTGGCGAAGGAGGTCAGTCACCGGTGTGGAGTTGGTGGCCATAAAATAGTGTAAATATATGTCATTCTTTTCGGTCTTTTCCTCCATTTTAGCCTTAACTCATGACTTGGTGACCGCGTCGTTTCGTGTCAAAAATAAGTTTATAAAACTAAGAATTAACTACTACTCTGTAGAATAGTGGTCAAGACCGAGTATCGAATCCGCAGGGACAATATGGCTAAGTTACAATAATTTCAATTAACTTTTAGATTAATTCAGAAAGAAAAGATTGAATTGTTTGATTTGAGAAAACTGAATAGAGTAAGAGAACAACTAATTAATTGATTGAAAAATGGTGGAGGAAGGATCTAGGGTTTCGAATCCGCCCCGACTGCGTAACAACGATATGCATAGGTTAGGTTTAACATTCGAATCATTAAAAGACTATCGTTAGAGCTTGCAATCCCTTTCGATAATCGTCAAGAAAATAATCGGGTTGTTAAAAGGCATAAACTATCCCATAGCACGGACCGTCTCTCAGTAGCACGTTCTGGCCACCTAACGGCACGATCCGTCTACAAGCATAATCTATATCAGAACTCCAACCACAATCAGTGAAAACTATTGTTTAACTCCGTATTTGAAAAATGCGAATATAAATATGGAACAGATTGAAAGTATTAAAAATCATTCCATAAAACTGAAACGAGTTCTAGTTAAACAATCGATCCGAATATTAAAACCTAAACCTTTACATATACAAGTTACTTGGTACGGTGCTTCATCTCCTCCCTAGAGAATGGAATTAGTCGCTCATGGTAACCGGGTGTTCCTCGCGAAGTCGTCTCCTGTTCCGTCCTCTGCCGAACTGCCGTGATAGCGTGGGTCTCCCCCTTTTATACCCTACTGCCATTCCTTATATGCATGTGCCGAAAATCTGGGCACTTTGGAAAGGAAGACTCCTTTCCATATTCCAACTCCTCTCCTTTGGTAATGCGTTTAAATCAATGCAAATACTTAATATATGTTTCCTAGTCAAAGTTCAATTCCTTGTCATCGGCCAATTCCTTACCCAATTGCAAAGAGTTACTTCCTTAATTTACTACTCATTCACGTGGATAACAAGAGCAACCCAATTCTATTTTTGTTCTATTTTCGCCACCAAATAAATGCTAGCCAATATTCGCGGCAATCCTCCGCAAGACTTCTCAATTTGCACGTTTTTGCACTCATCGGTCTCCAAAGCCTACAAACACCACAAAACACTAAAATATATCAGGTAACAATGCAAACGGACCAACAATGCATAAATTAGAAGGATTAAATGGGTGCTTTTTAGCACCTATCACTTGGTAATAGCCGTGTTTGAATTACCCATTCAAACATAATTAACGGGGGTAATTTTGTCAAAGAAACTTATTTACCAGGTCATCTGTTGCTGATTTTGGTATATTCCATCTAAAACACTTGCCGTTAGATGACAGAAGGGGTTTATTGTCATAAGACAATAGATGAAGGGGGTTAAGTGTCTGAGTTTAAATAATAGGGGGCAACTCGTAAATTGATGATAGTTTAAGGGGGTTTAATGTAATTTACCCCAAATAGTATTTTTCCATTACAAAATCTAGGGCGCTGCTATTCGCACCCCTCAATTTTCTCCCATAGCCCTTTAAAAATTTCCATATGTTTCAACAGTTAGTTACCGAAATTGAGATACATTTTCGACAGTTAGTTACCGAAATTGAGATACATTTTCAGCATCCAATTACCAAAATATATGTTTCTTGTGTATTTCCGACATATAGTTACCGAAATATAATCTTATTTTCAACAGCTATTTACCGAAATGTATGTTCGGCAGTTGTTTACCGAATGTTGAACATATTTTCGACATGTAATTACTGAAATATAATTTTTAAAAATTTTTAACGGGCTACGGGAGAAAATTTGAGGATTGCGAATAGTCGCCCCCAAATTCTATGGACTTTTGTCGTTTTTTGAACTGTTATATCTTCTATTATGAATCTCAAAAAATATGCAATATGGATCTTATTTGATAGTTCTCGATTAGATCTATAATACAAAGTTTTCAAAATTATAAAAAATATCATCACGTATATCGAAAAAATCCAAAGATTTTGGGATGGAGGGAGTAGTACTATTTTCTCTGTCCCAAATTGGATAACAATTTTGGATATTTGTGCCAGTTTTAATTCCTTATATCTTTCAATATGGATTTAAAAAAGTATGTAATATGGATCTTGTTTGATAGATTTCGATTAGTTCTATTATATAAAGTTTTCAAACTCATGAAAAATATTATAGATTGAAAAAAATACGCAATGAAAAATGACACAAATTTCAAAAATTGTCATTCTTTTTGGGAAGGAGGAAGTACTATTTTTTGAGCTAATTTTGTCATTACATTAAG
Organism: Rhododendron griersonianum; assembly: GCA_018127125.1. Taxonomy (NCBI): domain Eukaryota; kingdom Viridiplantae; phylum Streptophyta; class Magnoliopsida; order Ericales; family Ericaceae; genus Rhododendron; species Rhododendron griersonianum. The sequence continues at coordinate 22,927,693 of CM030798.1, forward strand.
GACTATTCGATTGTGTTCGCTTTGGGTCTCTAAAACCAATTTCTCTCTAACCACTATAAATTTTCTCTTCATTTATTACCCTCACTTTTCTATCTTTCTCTTCACTAATTACCCCCAAACACCTCTCAGAACAAAGTCTTCGGCTTTATTCTTTTTTCACTTGGGATTTCCACAACCACACCTCTCTTCATTCTCTTGAACTTAACTTAAATTTGAAAATTGTCTTTATTTGAATTTTTTCACATTTGTTAGTTTTACGTCAAATTTTTGTGGGTTATTGATTCGTCTTGATGAGATAAATCGGAAAAAGTAATTTTTATTTTATTTTTTACCCAAGTACTTTGATAAATAACCAATTTTCAACGAGACGAATCAATAACCTACAAAAGTAAAAAAATTTACTTGGGTAAAAGTAAAAAAAATTTACTTTTTCCGATTTCTCTCGTTGAGACGAATCAATAACCCACAAAAATTTGGCGCAAAACTAACAAATGCGAAAAAAATTCAAATAAAGACAATTTTCAGATTTAAGTTAAGTTCAAGAAAATGGGTATTATTGCTAAATTTTTGCTTGTCAATATTTATATTTTGTATTTTCGCTTTTCAAGATCATTTTTGAAATTAATTATTTTCCTCAACGAGAGGAATCAGAAAAGTATAAAAATGATGATTGAAGTAAAAATAGTCAAATAGTACGACAACAAAAAATGCCAGCCACATCAATTTTTTTTGGTATTAGTACATTTTTTGCTTTTGGTCGTAATTTAAAAATTTTAGACTATTCTCATCAAGGTAAATGGAGTAATTAGTCCAAACAATTTATGGAAATCATATTCAGAAAAGAAGAAAGAAATACAGAAACAAAAGATTATAAAGAATGCGCCAATAATAAGAATGATACGAATTTGACATTTCTGGAAGTTGAAATATTAATAGTGTGTTTCACTAATTAAAATAAATAAATAAATAAATTTCAAATAAGTACGTATTTTTTGAATTAAAGGTGACGTATTATAAAAGAATAACCGGTCTCATAAAGCAAAAAAATAAGTAATCAAAAAATAAGAACCACAGCAGAATAGGGCCTAAAAGAAAATAGGAAGAACACACTCATGTGGTTGTCCAGTTTCCCGTTTCGATTACCTAAAGATAGTGCTGAAAATGAACCGAGCTGCTCGGTTCGTTTAGTAATCAGCTCGGGACTTTAAAAGCTCCACATTCAAAAGCTCAAGGACTCTACTAATTTTATAGAGTCGTTTAAAGTGGCTCGTTAAGTAAATTAGCTAATTAGAGCAAGTTTATCAGCTTTTCTATTTGTTGCTTTTAAGGTAAAATAGAGAACTTGAACCAGAAAATCCCCTTGCAGCAGAAGAGCAAAACCTGAAGCCAAATTACATTTTGCTACAGTTGGTAGGTAAATTTACCTATCAACTGTTCACAAGCTTCTGTTTTTTTTATTATTACTTTCTCTCTCTCACACATACACTCCACAAATCAAATCTAAAAGTAGGGAAATAAAAAAATGGTAGTATTATTTTATGAAGTGATAGTTAAAATAGGTAAGATTAGTGTAGTGTTGAAAGAGATATGAGTAGATAAAATATAAACATACACTGTTTATTAACATTTTTACCTATTAGTTGGTGTACTTGCTCTTAGCTAGCTAAAAAAACCAAGCTAGTAGTACAGTTGGTTTGCCTTACTCCTTTCCTCACTGGAGGTTGGGGTTCAAGCCCCGCGATGGGTCTCTCATCTCCCTAGGCTACAAGAGGTCTATTTTATCTCTTCAAAGGCTTGCTCCTTTCCTTAGAGCAAGTTTACCGACATTGCTAAACAAGAGAAAAAACTATTTTAACTAATCAAAGTGAGAAATTTTCATTGCAGCAGAAGAGATAAAATCGAAGGCAAAACACCTCCGGCTACAGTTCATAGGTATATTTACCTATCAACTATTCATGAGCAAATCCATTTAATACTATTAACTTCCAAACTTCCCCCTCTCCTCTCTGTACTTTTCTTGAAAAAGAAGAAGAAAAGAGAAAGGAAAAGAAATAATATATTATTAGAGAATAGATAAAATAAATAGGATTGGTGTAGTGTTGAAAGAGATATGAGTAGATAAAATGAAAAATGTGTACTGTTTACAAGCATTTTTGGCTATAAACTGATGTACATGCTCTTACACGCCATCCTGAAACCAGAAGTAATCAATCGTGCCTTCACCTGCTCCTTAGTTGCTATTTTGCTTCGTAAATTTTTTTTCACCGATTGCGCACTTCGCCGGAATTCACTGGTAAAGCCCAGAACACGCCGGAAAATAAAACGAAACGAAATAGACCACAGAGGTACCGGATTCTTCAAAAAACGGGACGTAACAGCCCTGGGCGGGGTAGAAGTCAGTTTATATTTCTCTTATTCTTTTCCTTTCGGCACCAAGCAATCATTTTCTCCCTTACTTTTCTCTCACTTTCTTTCTAGAATCAAACAAGAGAAATAATAAACTCACTTTCTTTATAGTTTCCCTTTTAAACATTTTCTACTCCAAACAAAGTAGTACTATAACTTTCGGGAATTTTAGGAGTTTGTTGTTTTCCGCAGGATCATGGAAAACTTTTCGAAAATAGTTGAAGCAGAAGCGCCCATAGCGATGAGGACTCGTCGCAGGCGAGCGGCGGCAGCACTTGTTGGTGAGGGTGCTGCTGGGAGGGAGGAGGAGAAGGTGGGAGCCAGGGGCGGAATTACTATTGGGCAAGGGGGGTCTATTGACCCCACTGGATGGAAAATTTCTGTGGAGAGTGTAATTTTGGGGGTATTTTTGTAAACTTGCCCTCTAGGATATGTCCTCCAAATATTTTGCCCTTATACCCCAACCAAATTACAAGTGTTGCCATTTTCACTTTTTCCTTTTCCAGCCACTTTTTCCTCCCTCCCTCTCTCCTACTTTCTCCTTTTCCAGCCACTTTTCCCCTCTCTCTCTCTGTCTCCGAAAAAAAAAAAGGGGAATGAAGATTGAAGAACCCAGTCGGAAGGAAATTTCTTTTGAAACCATCGATCTTGATCACCACCGCTGAGGAGTTGGAGCATTTTTTCAGAGTCATCGCTCCTTAAACCCGTTTACAGGTGAGTAGCTTAGTCTTAGATCTCAATTTTCTTTTGTACAAAGTGGATTTCAGGATTTGAACCACAAATACTCAATCTCTCTAAATACCTTTTCTCTCTACATGGATAATGGATATGAGGATGAAAATCAGTGTTTGTGGCTGTTTTTTGGAACTCACTCTTTATGGTTATGGAACAAAACGTGGGTGAGGCCCAAAGGAAAAGGAAAGCATTTTATATATTAGTGAATCTGTGAATGTTTTGTGGGTCTGATTTTCTCATGAAAGCATTTTGTGGCTGTCTTTGTGGATGTTTTTTTTTGTTGTAGATTGGGGAACCGGAACCACAGACCAGTCTCAAACTTTGAGCAAAGCAAGTCAAAGATAAAAGCTAACCCATGGCCCTAGATATAATACTATTGATTGTGATTTTTTGGGGGAACAACCGAACAATACTATTGAATGTTTCATGTCAAAAATAAAATAAATACTATTGACAGTTTGTCAGTTTCTACTTTTATTTCTATAGATATGGAGAGGTATTTTAAACGAAAGAATCCCGTAGAATCATCAACTCCTGCAATTAACAATAAGCCTTCGAAGCAAAGTTGTAAAGAAAGTGACTTACCGGAGCTTCAAGCCGATCCTGGGCTTCGACCTCGAACTATGGATTATGATCCAAACATTCAAGAACAAGTTCGGCGGGCCTACTTACTAAAGGGCCCTTGCCAACCTCGTAACCACCAATTTCCGCAAAGGAACTTTTCGGGATTCTTGAGAAGATTCAGCTCTAAATGGTTTGATCAATATGGTAGTTGGTTGGAGTATAGCATATCAAAAGATGCTGCATTTTGCCTTTATTGCTATCTTTTCAAAACTGAAATAGGAGATCAAGGAGGTGGTGACTGCTTTGTGGGTGAGGGATATGCTTTTTTGCTTACTCCTATATTAGTAGTCGGTATCTCTTTTTGGTTATTGTTCTATTGTTTTTGCTATCTTTCGGGTCATTGTGTACTAATGCAAAATTATATGTGTTGTATATGCTTGACGGCTTGACCCCAGTGTAATGAAATCCTGGTTCCGCCCCTGGTGGGAGCTGCTGACCATTCAGGTGAAGTCTGAAGATGATGGAGGAAGCACTTCTCCGCTCCCTCAATGGGTGAGACTTTGACCTTCGTTTCGTGTTTTACTAGCTAGTAGTACTTGTTTTGGTTCTTGATCAGTTGGTATTGCTCGTATATGTTCCTTTTGGTTGGATCGATTGTGATGGTTATGTACACTAACATCCCCTCAAACTCAAGGTGGTAGCGCGCGCATAGATCAAGTTGAGTTTGGAAACTAAATCGTGAAAACGTCTTGAAGGAAACTTGCTCACTATATAAATGAACCACATGGGCAATTTTGGGTCGAGTAACAGTGAGACATACAAGATTGCCGACGAGGTGTATAAATAGTAGGCATCAGGAAGTTGTGTGCCATCTAAAGGTGTTCAAGGGCATTTTGGATTCAATTTCCTATGGCGCCGCACCATGTACTTTGAAGAGAAATGATTTCTTTAGCAGTAGTTAGCAAAGGTGAGGCTCAGTAGGTTTTCTAACGGCTCACTAGTTCAAGGGCATTTGTGGGTACAGGTCAAAATACCATGGGCAGATTAGTCCACAGACTCCTAACAGGTCCTATCCCACATGAGGTAGGATTCACATATAATACTTGCTACCACCCTTCGGGTTGCTAGTCCGGCCCGAGAAATGCGACACCAAACATGATGTTAGTGGTCCCACCACCTTCACAATCCAACTCCAAACCTTGTATCAAACATGCCTAATTCAGTGGTTTTTGAAGTTGTAAGTTGTAACACTTGCAATCAAGATGTGTAATTCTGCGATTTTCGGAGCTTTTTAATTAGTCGAATATTCATGGTTTTTTGTGACATCGTTATTTTTTAGATTAAGTAAGCTGCAATGTCAAAAGCTTATGTTTTGATAAACTAGATCAGTTGGTATTCTTTTGTTTCGCACATATTTTTCTACGGTCCCATTGTGATGGTAGAACTGTAGATTGGTTCCTAAAGAACAAATTTCATATTTCATTGGCTTCATGTTGCATTTGTAAGCTATATTGGAGATGTGGTGCTCTTATTTTTGGATGTTATTTAAATAAGTGAAATGACATCTTGGCGTATGATTGGGCTGGATGTTATCGAAAGTTTGACAATAGACGAATACAATATTGTTTGCATGGTCAAAGATGCGTGGAAGCTTTCTTCAATGTGTCTAACAGTTAATTTATGTCTGTTAGCACTTAGAACACTAGAACTAAATTTAATCTAGTTATGAATTGCAACAAATAACAATTGCACTGAAATCAAACAGAACACTACATTTGAGAAAATTTAGAACATGCATACTAGTATAAGACAGAACACTAAAAGATCAGAACATCCATAGTAGTATAAGACAAATGGCAGAATGATCTAGAAATAAGGACATAAAGTAATAACTACATTTGAGAAAATTTAGAGCCACTAGTCCTATGCGAGAAAAGCTGGCCTATGCGAGAAACCGGAGGCACGGTATACTGTCCTAAAGCCACTACCCATTAGCCCTCCCCTACGTGAAGGTGTTAAGGGATCATAGTAGCTCTAAGATACAACCCAGTTTGCTCATAGCTTTCCTCTTTTAATGGTCATGCCCACTAGGAGGATTTGAACCAAGTCTTGAACCAGAGTTGCCGAAAACAATGGTTTGATGGCTTTGTACAGAAATACATGGTGTATGGGTAGAAGCGACGTTGAAGACAGAAGTAGGAAAATAGCATTTTGTCTTGTGTATATTGTTGACCAACATGGGAGTGCTTTATGTGGATTTTTCCCAATCGGTAAAGGAAATGCAGAATAAATCCCAAATGGTCAAATGCCTTTACTCTGGTCTTATTAGAAACGTTTCTGATTTGACCGGGAATAAACCTATTGAAATCAATTTGGTAAAACCTGGCATAGAAATGCATTATGCTATTAATGAAAATTTGTATTGATAAAGGGATTAGCCCTTGGATTGATATTGGCACGAGTATCTAATGTACTGAACTTTATAGCAATAGTCAAGAATCTTTGGCAATCAATTCTCAATTGTTTTTCCCCAAACAGTTGAGAAGCGGTTTAGGCCTCAGCAAATGCATACGATAAAGTTTGAAAATTTACAAAAGCAATTTATTAGTTTTGACAGTTCTATGGTGGAACTGTATTTTCATCCTTCTGTATCCACCACAGGTTCAGGTTGGTGGTTCCCCTCTGTACGAAAGAGAAAGAACGCTTGGGAAGGGAGGCTTTGGACAGGTTTATGTAGGTTGCCGTGTTTCTGATGATATTGGAGATGCAGAGGTTCGTATAGTATGTGGCTTTGTATTATGTGATTATCTGGTTTGTCTTCTATTCTGCTGACTGCTGCTGCTTCAGTATACAAAGAACTACTAATAACATGCTGGATATTTGTGGGTCCGGCCGTGTGCTGTATATTCTAGGTGGCGTTAAAGTTTGAGCATTCTAGTAGCGTTGGATGTAATAATGGACCACCAAATGAGTGGAAAGTTTACAAGTGAGTATGGTTAATTTTATAATTATAAAATGAACTCGGCGTTCATAATCTGCATTGATTTTTTGCTGCTTCTGTGTTATTCAAATAGCTCTCTTGGCGGCTGTCATGGTGTGCCCCGAGTACATTACAAAGGTCAACAAGGTGACTATTATGTAATGGTACGGTTTCTAGCTATACCCTATAGTATGGTTCCTATACCCTATATCTTGCCGGTTCTGGTTTCATAATCGTGGTGTTTATATCTTGCTTGATCTGATTTTGTGTCAAGCATGGATATTTTCTCGGTTCGTGGTTTGGATTGCCTTGTAACAAAAGAGATTGTCAGTGCAGGTTATGGATATGTTGGGACCAAGCTTGAGGGATTTCCGTGATATTAACTACCGTAAGAAAAGTTTTCAGAGGCCAAAGCGAAAGTGCAAGGCGAGGCTATTGACTTCTCGTAAGGCAAGGTGTAAGCCTCAAAGCGTCGATGAAGCGTAAGCTCTTGGAGTTTTTATTTACCATTCATAAAAATTAAATTAATTAAAAATACCATAAAAAAGGGGGATAGTGGTTGCGCCATACAAAGGTGCCTCATGAAAAAAAAAAAACTAAGAAAAGAGTAGATAGAATAGAATTCACAAGAAAGCATGTTAAGGCATAAAAACATAGTGCTTTAGTGAATCCAACTTTTAAAAGCACTCTAAGTCTGTCTCGCAAAAAAGCGAAAACCCTTCGTCTTAGCTCCAAGTTCCAACAACTTATAATGAATCGATTCTTCACTTCCAAAAAAAGAAGGAACCGACACTTCTAATGCGTCCACTTTTGCAACCTGGGCAAAAAATGCTTGAAAAGCGTACACCTCTGGCGGATGGGCGAACAAATGCCCAGGAGTGTTTTTGGCACTTTTTGCCCAAGGATTGCCTTCGAAAATGTTGGTCAAAGGTGTGTATTACGTTTCATATGTGCTTCTGAGTTAGGTTTGTAATCAATCGACTACTTCATGTTTCCATTCCGTGAATTATTTCCTTTACTTGGTTCAAATTTTCAGGATATGCATTGAAAAGGTAGCATGCATTGCCATTGAAGCAATATCCATATTGAAGGAGATACATTGTAGAGGGTGTGTAATTATTATTCAATTTCTCTAAAGGTTTTTGTCCACTTAATCCGGTGCGTATTTAAATTTTTATACCCTTCCTTTCCTCAGCCCATATTTGATTAGCTCGCGCTTTTAGAAAGTGGAAGTAGCGAGGTGCAACATGGCCTTTTCTCCCCCACCTTTCGGGTGACATGTCTAATGTTCTTACGGGTGATGGTTACCATGCTTAAAGCATAGAGGCATCATTGCATAGTAAAGCTTTTATGCGAGATAAGTGTGAACCAAGGATGAAGTTCACCATGCCTAATGCATAGATGCGTCATTGCATAGGAAAGCTTTTATGTGAGATAATTGTGAAACTTTGATTGTGCTCTTGTAGTTACCTTTACTTTAGGATTAAGTTGGACATTTGGTTAACAAACTTATTCCATGCTGAAGATGCTAAATCATTTCTCTGCATTCCATATGAATATGGAAATTCTTTTTCAGGTGTTTCTATGCTATCTAGGAACTTTGGATTATTTAGTGTCTAGTAATAATTGTCTCAAAACGACAAAATGTGACAGGTATGTGCATGGGGATGTAAAACCGGAGAACTTTTTGCTTGGTCCTCGGGGAACTGCAGACGAGAAAAAGCTATTTTTGGTTGATTTTGGATTAGGTAATGACCGTATTGTACGTGACACCATCCTTAGTCTTAAATAAGTTAATTATGGCAGTGTTGAGTATATAACCATTTTTGCATTTGTTCTGGCTAACAGCTACCAGATGGCGAAATAGTGCAACTGGCTTGCATGTTAAGTACGACCAAAGGCCTGATGTTTTCAGGTTTGTCTTCTCACTGTATGGTTATCTATTGGAAAAGCACGTACAAAATTGTGGATTGTAGACCATGGCCGGCACTTGACATTCGGACAACAGTACTGTATGGGATCCGTGTCCGGCATGTTTAATTGGTGATTCACCTACTAAAATTTTTGTAGTAACGTATAGAACTCTAATGTAATGCATGAATGCCCTAAGTTACCTTTTAAACATCGTTTATGTTAGAAAACTAAAGGAAATATGTGAAGAAATAGTGCGTATATTTTGGTGCTTTCCATATCGTTGGATGAAATTTATGTAGCATGGACATGGACAAGGACTCCAACTCGGACTTGCACTCGGACACTGATATGAACACGTGACATGAGAATCTAATTAATTAGATGGGGACATGAACATTCCATATATTTTGGAAACAACCAAAACTAGTATCTTTACTTTTCTTATTGCTTTTTTGGTAGCAATCTAGAAGAAGACCCCAGAACCAACCACCCTCAAGTCCTCTATTAAACTTTTCAACTAGACTTAAGAGAAAAGATAGCGGAATTGCTTGAGTTGCCAACTATTACAAGGCCTAATGTTTTTAGGTATGTCTTTTGACAAAATTGTGGATTGTAGGCCATGGCTCGTACTCGACATTTGGACAACAGTAGGGGATCCGTGTCTACCATGTTTAGTTGGTGATTCACCTATTAAACATTTTGTAAATCGAATTTAGCATGAACTACGTGTTGAACTCTTATAATAAGCATGAATCCTTGAGGTACTTTGTAAACACCATTTATCGTAGAAAATAAAGGAAATATGTGAATAAGTAGTGTGAATATTTCGGTGTGAATTGTGTCAGATGAAATTTATGTAGCACAGACTAGGAGTCGAACTCGGATTCAGACCTTGATACAGACAAAAGACACGACAATTCTAAATAGACGAGAAAATTCTATTCGATTCAGAAACAACCAAGATTCGTATCTTTACAATCCTTATTTTTTTTTATTTTTTTTTACAAACTATTACAAGGTAACTGAGGGCTTTATTATTTGGTCAAAATTCTATTATGATTTATTTCCCTTATGTCATGGAATACATACATCCGAAATAAGCTTTCAATAGCATAAATTGATCCTTGTCATGTTTTTGTCCCAATTGAGACACAGGTGTGTTCCCAATGTGTCCCCTACTTTAAAATAATATGGTTAATTGAAAACGCCACATGGAGTGTCCCACACATGACCCCCAACATCTCTAGAATGTTGGTTACGTGTCCCCGAAGTGTCAGACACGGACATAGCAAGCAACTAGGAGTGTCGGTGCTTCATTGATTAAATAAAATGAATCTCCAGATCAAAAAATGAAAAGAAGGGTGAATCTAATGCTTAGATACATCCCGCTCCTAACACCCGTACTAGAGTCCATGTAACATAGATGGTTGGTAAGGCTTGCCTAATTTCTATGATATTCCAATGACAATTTTTGCTTGTTGGCTCACAATGGCAGAGGAACAACATGGTTCGCTAGTGTACATGCTCAATTAGGCAAAATTGCTAGCAGGAGAGACAATTTAGAATCTCTTGCCTACACTCTCATTTTCCTCCTCCGTGGTCGCCTTCCTTGGCAATGGTACAAGGCTTGCCACTAACCTTTGCTAATAGAGTTTGCCTCATGTTGTTTTCTGCAAAACTATTTGAAATAGAGTTATATGTAGGGTCCGGAGAACGAACTTGTTTGCAAGAGGAAGATGGCAACACCTCCAAGAATTTTGTGACACTTTTGTCCACGGCCTTTTAGACTCTTTGTTGAATATGTGGTGAACTTGAAGTTTGACGAGGAACCAAACTATGCAAAATATATTTCGCTTTTCGATGCGGTAGTTGGTCCAAATCCAAATTTAAGGCCAATTAACACTGTAGGATAGGTCCGAAATCTGAATGGACAAATATCCCTTAAGAATAGATGTGCCGGAGAGGATGGAATAGTCAATGGAAAGCAATGAGAGGAGTGATCTAGAAGGGTGAAAAAGAGAGCAAGGGTGAACAGAGAGGGATTAGGCAGTAGAGACCCTAACCCAGAATCCCAAGGAGGAAAGACAATAGAGCCCTGAAAAGAGGATAAGACCCCTTTGGAATCAGTGCTCACCAACTTTCTCTCTCTAGGGAATGTTCACAATGAGCTCAATTTGGGATTTAATGGGGAGACGTTTCATATTTATAGACCACATGAGCTAAAGCTCGGGTGCCAAGTGACGCGCTAATAAAATGACATGTGTCTCTTTCGTACCCCCTGACCGCCGAGGTGTCGCTACCCTCGCGATGACCGTGAGCATGACGGTAAGCGTATCCTCTTATTCGCGGAGATCCTCTTCTTCTTTTATAGCCACCAAGCCATTAGACCCCCTTCATTCCAGTTAGGGCAAGGTCGTGACTTGCTCGGTTGCGCCAGTACTGCTGCCAAGCCTCAAGGGGCCCCTCAGGTCCTGCCTAAAGGTCGGAGCAGACATTAGAGTCTGGGCAAGTTATTCGTGTATCTTGGTTAAACCGCGTTATCGTCTCCATTACATTGGGACCGCGCCGAGTGTTCACTCGTATAAATACAGTTCTCTCCTTAGAGGAGGAATAAGGGCTCGCGACCCTCATATGGGCGCAGCATAGCGATGGGCAGCGTGTAGTTCCCACGCGTGGGGCCACGTGTTGCGCGACTGAGGTGCCACGTGGCGAGCTAGGGTTCGTCGGTCAAACCGTCAACCCCACGAAGGATGAGTATACGTGTCGCATGCCCATTGGCTAGTCAAACGGTCAACGGTCGCGTCCATTAACCCTTCCTACAATTGCCCCCCACGCGCGGGTGGCCCATACGTTGTCACGTGCGCGTGTAGCAGACGGGACGGTTCAAATCTACGTAATCATCACACCCCTTTATTGCATCCCTTTCTCGAGATACGACGCCACTCTTTAGGTATAAATAGCCACAATTAGTCAAAAATTTGTCACTTTCCAAAAGATTCAATCTCTCTCTTCTTTCCTCCACCAACTTTCCCAAATTTCTTCTCCTTCTTCCTTCCTCTCTTGACTGTAACTCTCTCTCCCTTCTTTCTCACAAACACCTTTTCTGGTCAAGATGGTTAGAGACAAGGAGGAGTCGGGGAGCAAAGCCGTCATGAACACCTCCATTTGGGTGCTCCTTGCCCACGAATGGTGTAGGGCGACGTACTTGGGTGGTTCAAGCGACTCTTTTTGGCGAAAGACGGAGGCTTTTGTCTCGGAGGCAGAAATTCAGGCGAAACCTCTTTCTTTGGTCCCGAGGTGCTCCCGGAGGAGGCTGTTCTGATTCCCCCCTCTTCTGTCTTGCACTTCCGAGTGGAGGGAGGGGACATTCCCTCTTGCTTTGTCAACTATGAGGCCACTTCTCAAGCGCCCGTCCATTGGCGCGACTGGGTTGAGGCGGTTTTGGGCAATCCAAACTCGGTGCAGATTCTCAGGGCCTCCCGTGCTCTTGAACCTATCCGTTTGTCCTCAGAGTTAAGCATCCGAAAAAACAACACCAACATCGATCTTATGGTCTCTCGTTGGAGCAAGGACACACACCTTTATGTTCCCATGGGGAGATGAAGGCCCCACTCTTCAGGACTCGGCCGTGCTGATGAGGTTGAGCACAAGAGGGGCGGTGGCCTTCGATCCTTCGAACCTCTCTTCGGCGGACATGAGGTTGGTAGAGCGATTGAGGAGGGTTTACACAGAGGCGGGCAAGTGCGGTTCCCGCTTTAACAGAGAGTGACGCGTACGGGCCGCCCCAAAGTCGGGCAAAACATCTTGGGGTTGTTGGCTGAGGTATTTATTCAAGGATTTGCCCCCTTCGGGTACTGTGCCTCCAGCAGGGCAGGCGACAGAGTTCAATGGGAAGATGCTTGATTTTGATATTCACCTTGCAGGTTTTCTCGTTTACTGGTTGTCTTTCTTCGTGATTTCGGATTTTCCCTACGAAGGGCCGAACCACACGGTCTTCCCCCTCGCAGCGAGCCTCGCGAGGGGGGACATTGTTTTGCTCGGGCCTCTCTTCTTGGGATCCCTGTTCCATCGTCTAGACCAGGTCCACGCTGACACAGAGAGATCTATGGGGCGCTATGACATGGTATAAGTGGTACACACAGTTTCTCATGGCTTTCTTCTTTGAGCACTTCCCCAGACTTACGCCTTCCCTTGCGGATATTAGCTGGGGTGATGAACCGCGACCCCGGATCATGCGGTGAAATGGGGTTAGCTTGACTACGTCCTGGGGGAAGCGCATAGATGACTTCGGTCAGTTCCTTTCGCGCCTTTATGCCGAGCTTATGGATGGCGCCCTTCTCACTAGTTTCTTCTCAGAGGACAAACGCGTCGTGGATTTTCGGACTGTGGGTGTCGAAGTCCCTGCCTCCGCCCTCTCTGCCTTTGCCGCCACTTGCTTGTGCTCCCTTCCAGCGTTATGCGCGGAGGGGGCACGCTTTGTGCTGTACTGCCCTGATAGAGTAGCGCGGTAATTTGGGTATGACCAGGGCGCGTCGGGTCCAGCGCTGCCGTTGAAGAGCTACATCGAGAGTATTCGCCGCTTCACTAGGGCTTTCGCGGAGGAGCTGTCAGCAGGTTATGAGGTTGTGACGCTTCCAGAGAACAACAGGGAGACTTTCTTTACAGCTAACAATCGCTTGGCCTGGCGCCGGAACTTGGACTCGTTCATTAACTATGTGCGCGGTAACCCTGTAGTTCCTGCTGTCTTCGTTGTTTACCATTGCGACATATCTTTGAGGTCCCCAAAGGCAAGAAAGTCTGGGTGGCGCGGTAAAAGTAGTTAATGGGCTTCGTCGGACCCTACCCCCGTGGCCACTCGGGGTATTACCATCGTAGAACCAATTTCGACCATACTCCCACCGAGGGTGACCCGTGCTAAGGCTAAAGAGCAGGCCTCTTCGCAACAGGAATGCCCTAAGTTAAAATGGTTGCGGAAGGTATGCCTCTCAAGCAATAGTCCTTCATTCATTTCTTTAGTAGTATTTGTCGCTTTCACTTCTGCAACTGAACACATTTTCTTCCTCAGGTTGCCCCTACCAGAGCAGCGAGGACACCTCGCTCCGAAGAGGCGCCTCTAAGTGTCGCGTCATCTGGTGAGATCCATTTCTTGTCTTTGCCTTTTACTAACTTTGCACGCTTACTTTGCTATCACTTTCTCATATGCGTTCATTTGCCTCGTAGACCCCTCGCTCAAGTACGAAGGGGGGGAAACATACTCCCTTGAGCAAGCTTAAGAGGAAAAGGATGGACGAGGAATCTCGCGCGCGAGAGGAGGGCTCTGACAGCAGTGTCATTGACAGTGTCCCGATCAGTTAGTCCCTCAAACTGCCCCGCGTTGCTCAGCCCAGTCCAAGTGGCAAGCCCGTTGCCAAAGATAAAAATGTCATCGAACTGGATGAAGGCGGCTCTGAGGGAACCGGTAGCGACACCGAGGACAGCGACGACCATGGCAGTGAAGAAGGTGAGGATAATGGTGTTAATATTGGCAGTGAGAATCGCAGCGGTGATGATGACGGTGGTAAGGATGGGAGCGACGTTCCCGAACTTGGTAGCGATGGCGAGAATGATAATGACAATGATGCCGATGATAGTGATGGCGATGGTGGTGGCGACGGGAGTCTGGGTGCCTATATGGAGGTGCATCCCGAGGCTAAGGAGGATGAGGAAGACAATGATGTTCCAGACTTGATACACCGTCGTAGGGTTTCGACGGAGGGATTCCTTACGATCCCTGATATCAACCAGCTGGCGCCAGAGGCAGCTATTCAGGAGCAGTCCCCGTGGGTGGCAGCAGCTGTCACGAGCACGATTGACGGGCGCATCAATGTACCGCCTGCTGATGACCTTTCCGCGCACTTTCAGGCTCATGATGCGGTGCTGGCACTTGCGAATCTGAACTCCGCGGAGGTCTTCGTGGACATTCAAAATGACTCCCTGATATTACTTGTGACTCGCAAACGGGCTATTGGTGATTTTGGCAAGGAGAGCTCTTTGTTGGCTGGGGGCCTATTTTGCAACACCAGACCGAGGCTGGCACAAGCCATGGGCAGGGAATGGCCGAGGACGACTCTGAGGTGCGCGAGGTGAGCCAATGAGGAAGCAAAACTTTCAAATGAGGCCTTCTTCGAGTACTTCCGCGTCTCTCGCGAGGTGAACTCTTTCCTGTCTTTTGTCTGGGGCCGCTTTCCTTGCACATTCTTCAAGGTTCGCAACCTTTATAGCCAGACCATGGGCTGCTTGCAACTCCACTTTCTCTACACTTTTTTACAGGGCATCAAGAAGATAACGGTGGGTGATCTGGGTATTGAGCGGATAGAGGAGATTGGCCTTACTGTGCAGAATTTTGACAAACTGGCTTTGACATATGGTGGGTATACAATGAGCTTGAGGCCGCTAAGAGCATGCGTGAAAATGAACAGTTGTGGAGGCATTGCGAGAGAGCTAAGGCAGCTCTAGAGGAGGCTCGCGTGACCTTTGCTAAAGCGAAGAGCGTGGTGGTCGCAGCCAAGGAGGTGGTGGAAGAACGTAGGCAGACGTACAAGTGCATGGCTGAGGAGGCTCGTCTTGGTGAGAGGCTTATTGACATGCCTCCTTGTGATACCGACTCTTTTATGAAGGGTATCTTTGGCGCTTAGTTTCGTTCTCTTTGTCTTTTGGTTACTCTTTCGGACATTAGCAGTAGTTTTTGTGTAATATGCCTATGTTTTAAGAACACAGTTAAATGATATTACAACTGCTACTTTGCTTTCCGCTGATTGCCCATTACATAGTTTGTCTGCCACCTCAGATTCGCAAGTGCCACTGTCGCTTCATGAGCCTGAAAGTACGCGGAAAGGTCATCAGCGGGCAGCACATTGATGCGCCCGTCAAAGGTGCTCGTGACAACCGCTGCCACCTGCGGGGACTGCTCTTGAATAGTTGCCTCTGGCGCCAGCCGGTTGATATCAGGGACCGTAAGGAATCCCTCCGTCGAAACCTTGCGACAGTGTATCAAGTCTGGAACATCATTGTCTTCGTCATCCTCCTCAACCTCGGGTTGCACCTCCATATCGGCGCCCAAACTCTCGTCGACACCATCGCCATCAGTATCATCGGCATTACTGTCATTGTCATTCTCACCATCGCTAACAAGTTCGGGGACGTCGCTCCCATCCTCACCACCATCATCATCACTGCTGTGATTCTCACTACCAATATTAACACCACTATCCTCACCTTCTTCACTGCCATGGTCGTCGTTGCCATGGTAGTAGCTTTCCTCGGCGTCGCTATCGGTTCCCTCAGAGCCGCCTTCATCCAATTCGATGACATTTTTATCTTTGGCAACGGGCTTACCACTTGTACTGGGTTGAGCAACGCAGGATAGCTTGAGGGACTGGCTGATCGGGACACTGTCATCGACACTGCTGTCAAAGCCTTCCCCACGCGCGCGAGATTCCTCGTCCGTCCTCTTTTCCTCTTAAGCTTGCTCAAGGGGGTATGTTCCCGCCCTTCGTTCTTGAGCGAGGGGTCTGCGAGGCAAATGAACGCATATAAGAAAATGACAGCAAAGTAAGCGAGCAAAGTTAGTAAAAGGCAAAGACAAGGAATGGATCTCACCAATTGACGCGACGCTTAGAGGCGCCTCTTCGGAGTGGGGAGTCCTCGCTGCTTTGGTAGGGGCACCCTGAGGGAGAAAATGAGTTCAGTTGCAGAAGTGAAAGCGACAAATACTGCTAAAGAAATGAATGGAGGAATATTGCTTGAGAGGCATACCTTCTGCAACCGTTTTAATTGAGGGCCTTCCTGTTGTGAAGAGGCCTGCTCTTTAGTCTTGGCACGGGTCACCCTTGGTGGGAGTATGGTCGAAATTGGTTCCGCGATGGTAATACCCCAAGTGGCCGCGGGGGTAGGGTCTGACGGAGCCCAATAACTACTTTTACCGCGCCACCCAGACTTCCTTGCCTTTGGGGACGTCAGAGATATGTCGTGATGGTAAACAACGGAGACAACGGGAACTACAAGGTTACTGCGCACTTAGTTAATGAACGAGTCCAAGTTTCAGCTCCAGGCCAAGCGATTGTTAGCTGTAAAGAAGTCTTTTTGTTGTTCTCCAGAAGCGTCACAACCTCATAACCTGCTGATAGCTCCTCCGCGAAAGCCCTAGTGAAGCGGCAGATACTCTCGATATAGCTCTTCAATGTCGCCACTGGATTCGGCGCGCCTTGGTCATAGCCAAATTGTCGCGCTATCTTGTCAGGGCGGTACAGCACATAGCGTGCCCCCTCTGTGCATAACGCTGGAAGGGAGCACGGGCAAGTAGCGGCAAAGGCAGATAGGGCGGAGGAAGGGACTTAGACACCCACAGTCCGGAAATCTATGACGCATTTGTCCTCTGAGAAGAAACTAGTGAGAAGGGCGCCATCCATATGCTCGGCATAAGGGCGCGGAAGGAACCGACCGAAGTCATCTATGCTCTTCCCCCAGGACTTAGTTGAGCTAACCCCATTCCATCGCATGATCTGGGGTCGCGGTTCGTCACCCCTGCTAATATCTGCAGGGGAAGGCGCAAGACTGGGGAAGTGCTCAAAGAAGAAGGCCATGAGAAACTGTGTGTACCACCGATACTATGTCATAGCGCCCCATGGATCTCTTTATGTCAGTGTGGACCTGGTCTAGACGGTGGAACAGGGAGCTCAAGAATAGAGGCCCGAGCGGAACAAAGTCCCCCCTCACGAGGCTCACCGCGAGGGCGAAGACCGTGTGGTTCTGCCCTTCGTAGGGAAAATCCGGAATCATGAAGAAAGACAGCCAGTAAACGAGAAAACCTGCAAGGTGAATATCAGAATCAAACATCTTCCCATTGAACTCTGTTGCCTGCCACGCTGAAGGCACAGTATCCGGAGGGGGCAAATCCTTCAAAAATACCTCAGCCAACAACCCCAAGATGTTTTGCCCGACTTTGGGGCAGCCCATACGCGTCCCTCTTTGTCAAAGCGGGAACCGCACTTGTCCGCCTCTGTGTAAGCCCTCATCAATCGCTCCACCAACCTCATGTCCCCCGAAGAGAGGTTCGAAGGATAGGCCACCGCCTTCTTGTGCTCAACCTCATCAGCACGGCCGAGTCTTGATGAGTGGGGCCCCCATCCCCCCACGGGAACACAAAGGGCTGTGTGTCCTTGCTCCAACGAGAGACCATAAGATCGATGTTGGTGTTATTCTTTCGGATGCTTAACTCTGAGGACAGACGGATAGGTTCAAGAGCACGGGAAGCCCTGAGAATCTACATCGAGTCTGGATTGCCTAAAACCGCCTCAACCCAGTCGCGCCAATGGACGGGTGCATGAGAAGTGGCCTCATAGTTGACGAAGCAAGAGTGAATGTCCCCTCTCTCCATTCGGAAGTGCAAGACAGAAGAGGGGGGAATCAGATCAGCCTCCTCCGGGAGCACCTCGGGAACCAGAGAAAGAGGTTTTGCTGGAATTTCTGCCTCCGGGACAAAAGCCTCCACCTTTTGCCAAAAAGAGTCGCTCGAACCACTCAAGTACGTCGCCCTACGCCATTGGTGGGCAGGGAGCACCCAAATGGAGGTGTTCATGACGGCTTTGCTCCCAGACTCCACGTCGCCTCTAACCATCTTGACCGAAGAAGGGGTTTGTGAGAAAGAAGGGAGAGAGAGTTACAGTCGAGAGAGGAAGGAAGAAGGAGAAGAAAGTTGGGAACGTTGGTGGAGGAAAGAAGAGAGAAAGATTGAATCTTTTGGAAAGTGACAAGTTTTTGACTAATTGTGGCTATTTATACCAAAAGAGGGGCGCCGTATCTCGAGAAAGGGAATAAATAAAGGGGTGTGATGATTACGCAGATTTGAACCGTCCTGTCCGTTACACGCGCGTGTGACAGCGTATGAGCCACCTGCGCGTGGGGGGCAATTGTAGGAAGGGTCAATGGATGCGACCGTTGACCGTTTGACTAACCAATGGGTATGCGACCCGTATACTCATCCTTTGCGGGGTTGACGGTTTGACCGACGAACCCTAGCTTGCCACGTGGCACCTCAGTCGCGCAACACGTAGCCCTGCATGTGGGAACTACGCGCTGCCCATCGCTATGCTGCGCCCATATGACGGTAGCGAGCTCCTATTCCTCCTCTAAGGAGAGAACTGTATTTATACGGGTGAACACTTGGCGCGGTCCCAATGTAATGGAGACGATAATGCAGTTTAACCAAGATACACTAACAATTTGCCCAGACTTTAATGTCTGCTCTGGCCTTTAGGCAGGACCCGAGGGGCCCCTTGAGGCTTGGCAGTGGTACTGACGCGACAGAGCAGGTCACGACCTTGCCCGTGGCTATAAAATAAGAAGAGGATCTCCACGAATAAGAGGATACGCTTACCGTCATGCTCGCGGTCATCGCGAGGGTAGTGACACCTCGGCGGTCAGGGGGTACAGAAGAGACGTGTCATTTTATTAGCGTGCCACTTGGCGCCCGTGCATTAGCTCGTGTGGTCTATAAGTATGAAATGTCTCTTCATTAAATCCCATATTGAGCTCATTGTGAACATTCCCTAGAGAGAGAGTTGGTGAGCACTGATTCCGGGTTCTGGGTTCGATTCCCAGCAGAGTCGCCAATGTAGGATAGGTCCGAAATCTGAATGGACAAATATCCCTTAAGAATAGATGTATCGGAGAGGTTGGAATAGTTAATGGAAAGCAATGAGAGGAGTGATTTAGAAGGGTGAAGAAGAGAGCATGGGTGAACAGAGAGGGATTAGGCAGCAGAGACTCTAACCCAGAATCTCAAGGAGGAAAGACAACAGAGCCCTGAAAAGAGGATAAGACCCCTTTGGAATAAGTGCTCACCAACTCTCTCTCTTGAGAATGTTCACAATGAGCTCAATCTGGGATTTAATGAAGAGATGTTTCATATTTGTAGACCACACGAGCTAATACTCGGGTGCCAAGTGGCGCGCTAATAAAATGACACGTGTCCCTTCCGTACCCCCTGACCGCCGAGGTGTCGCTACCCTCGTGATGATCGCGAGCATGACGGTAAGCATATCCTCTTATTTGCGGAGATCCTCTTCTTCTTTTATAGCCACCAAGCCACTAAATCCCCTTCATTCCCGTTAGGACAAGGTCGTGACCTGCTCGGTTGCGCCAGTACTGCTGCCAAGCCTCAAGGGGCCCATCGGGTCCTGCCTAAAGGCCGGAGCAGACATTAGAGTCTGGGCAAGTTGTTAGTGTATCTTGGTTAAACCGCGTTATCGTCTCCATTACATTGGTACCGCGCCAAGTGTTCAACCGTATAAATACAGTTCTCTCCTTAGAGGAGGAATAAGGGCTCGCGACCCTCATATGGGCGCAGCATAGCGATGGGAAGCGTGTAGTTCCCACGCGTAGGGCTATGTGTTGCGCAACTGAGGTGCCATGTAGCGAGCTAGGGTTCGTCGGTCAAACCGTCAACCCCGCGAAGGATGAGTATACGTGTCGCATGCCCATTGGCTAGTCAAACGGTCAACGGTCGCGTCCATTGACCCGTCCTACAAACACCAAGGGTGCACAAAAGGTACTCGTTTTCTCATCTATTTTAGTGTCCTAATCTGATGCTGAAGTTACTATTCGTTTATGAATCGATCATCGTATCCATCCGTGTGATGTGCATAACTTGTGCGTCCCCCATTGAAGCTTGTCCACCAAGTTGGTCACAAGAGAGGTCGGTTGACTTTGGAGGAAGAAGTGGAACAATTCAAGAAAAAGGTCCGCATGAGAAAGCCTGAGATGAAGTGGATTATTATTTTGAATCCTCATCAAGCTATGGATCAAAGGTAAGTTTTTGCTTCAAGTGGATTGTTGGACTTGCACCCAATCCCGGTGTAAATATATGGATACTGTCCAAGAGGAAAGGTTCTACTATGGCTACTACGAGCACCCAAAGATGAGATTGATTGTGTTGATACGCGGTTTCAGGTATCTCCATAATGTGGCTGATGCGAGGGTGGCCCACCACATAGAGAGAGGATGGGAAGATGGCTTATTGGTTAGTAGTGTTGCTTCTTGTCAAAATTTGTGGACGCTAATCTTGGATTCAGGCACCGGTTTCACTTCTCAAGTCTACAAATTATCTCCCGGTTTTCTGGACGAGGTGTGTCTTATACTACTACCGTTGAATAAGAAGAAATTTTCCTTAAATTCTCCTTTTATATTCCACCTGGCTTGTGGAAACTGTATCTCCGTTAAAAATCTTGTCTCTTGTGCTACCTCTGAAGGAAGAGATCCTGAAGGAATGGATAGAAGAGCACCGGAAAAAGAACTACCGTATCACTGCGATGGCAGGACATGATTATGGGAGCTCGTTAGTAGTTATGTCGAAGGGTTGGTCTCAGATGTTTGATTGTTAAAAACTTTCTGATAAGTTGTAATGGAGTATCACCTGACTCATCTTAAATCAAACGAATTCAGGCACAAAGTATGGGCAGCAATGCTATGATTGTAGCTATTCATTTCCTTTCGACTGGATAAAAGAGAAGTGGAGGGAGGGTTTTTATGTTACTTCCATGGCCACCAATGGAATGGAATGGAGAGTGGTCATGTCTCAGGGTGCTGGATTTTCTGATCAGGTTTTTTTTTTTCGCAATGTTAAATTATGGATGTCTTTTCTTTTGGCAGGCTACTTATCAATCCCATGCTAACCACGTCCATGATGTTTAGGTTGTTGAGCTAGATTTTCTCTACCCTAGCGAAGGCATTCACCGCCGGTGGAGTTGTGGATTCTGTATTACTGCAACTGCAGCGAATTGAGAGCAGGCAGCGTTTATCCTTAGCAGACCCAAAAGAAAGCCTGGACTTCATTTGCAGGACATCATACGCTGTCCTACCTTTCCTAGGACAGATATGAAGGTGGTTTAGTACATGCGCACTTATTTGTTTCTCTTCGCTGATGATTCTTCAAGCAGTCCTTAATTTTGCTTCTATTTTTTTTTTTTTTGTGGTGGTTTGTATTTGCAGGAGAAATGGTCGGAAGATCTTTATGTTGCATCTACGAGTATTTGTTATGGTGTTTCATGAGCTACCAAATGTTAAAACTTTATACCCAACGTTGGGTTGAATGGGGTCCAAGCCGCCGAATAACAGACCAGACATGGTAACATTCTTATCTGAAGAAATTCATTTTTATGTAATATCTCGACATCTCCTAAAATTGTGCGTGTGCATAGGTCGCTGTTTTTTTTGGAACACGTTAAAAAAGCATTAATAATAAGAAGGAAGAGTAGAACTGTGCTGTTGTCGTTACAACAATTAAGACACGCCAGTGACGAGCGAAGACCAAACTAGAGCCTAAGGAACAGAACACAGTATACTGTTCTACAAAACACAAATACACAACAAACTATTCTATTGCCAGAAATTGGAAGGCTGTGGAAAGGCCTTGGGACCCCGACGACGAGCGAAGGCCAATGAAGGCCTAAGGAACGGGACATAGTGTAAAAAGAGTGTAAAATGTGTGTACAGCTAAAACAAGAACCTTTCGCAATCGCAGTTATTGAACGATGAACTATGAAAGTTGGTGTTGTGTACATCATATACATCATGTGTATGTATATACTATTAAGCATACGTTATGTATCGCAAATTTGAGTAATGAATTTAGGGTCTCTTTCTTTTTGGCCGAGTTTTTTTTTGTTTTTTTTAATCGTTACTAGATTCAGGTAAAATTCCATAGATTGACTGTTCGACTGGACGAAAGAAAAAGGTAACTAAAAGTTAGCACTGTATTATAGCGACAATCTTTTACAAAAATTAAATTATCCTAATGGAACCCTATGTGTTCGGAAATGATTTTTGCACCTCTTTTTATTTATTTTAACTTGAAATAGGCAAATTTCCCTTCATATGTTGAAAGTCAGTAGTTAACCAACAAAGGTTGTTTAGTAATTTCATGTGAATATTGACAAGAAAAAAATATACTCCCTTCATTCCTTTTTTAAGTATTCAGCTTCGTAATTCTATGCACTTCTTAATTAAGTCATTAACTGATATGGGTGATGATAGGAGATAAAATCACGTACGGGAAAAGGGAAGAAGGAAAACATGCAGAAAAAAAAGAGAGTCTCTATTCGATAGAGACTCTGGTGATCACCACAATCACTGGCGATAGATATATAGAAACTAAGTAGCGATCGACATTTAAGGTCGAACGATTGCCACATGCATTATACAATACTGGCGACAGCTACAAAGTTGTGGCGATCGCCACTCCTCACGACACTAGAATTGTAGAAAACAAAAAAACAGCAGAAAACAAAAGGGCTAGCCCCAAAGGCCATGTAAACATAATATTGTGATCCCTCAGTTGCTTAAGTATAGAATTGGTAGCTTGGTTTCCACGCCTTCATCGATTAAAGGTGGAAAACCCAATGAACAATGTAGAACTCTTCTATTATCTATGAAACCTGACCAATGAATCATAGAACCAGACCCAATAGAACGGATTGGATCGGTTTTGCTGTTCGGATAGTTTTCTTGAAACCCTACACACAGGGGCGGACCCACCATAGGGCACGTGGGGTCTTGTGTCCCCACGCCCTTTAAAAAAAAATTGCGATTTTGTATATATATTATTTATGTCGAATGTATGCACATAGTTATCTGTTGGTATAGTGGTAAAGTGTTCTTCCTCTAAACAAGAGCTCGTGGGTTCGAGACTGCCCCACGCTCTCCTTTGGGTTTTTTTTGCCTTTTTCTCAAAAGGCAGTAGAAAAATGTGTTTTTTGGTTTTCAAAAGGCAGTAGAAAATAGTAGTGCGTACCTTGTTTTTTATATTGTTCGTGGGTTTGAGTCTACCCCCACATTGCATTTGTATATTTTTGGTCCCTAAAATTGTAATCGTAGAGTTAATAATAGAAAAATATATGATGAACATGTGATAATATTGTTTTAACGCATATAGTCGAGGTGCGCAAGTTTGCCCAAGTAGCTAGTTATTCAAATACATATATACTTTAAAATTGTTAATTTATCATGAATGCTAAAATTATTTTGGAGTAAATGTGCTTAATTGTAACTCGTATATTACGGTACAAAAAAAATTGGTGCCCCTACTATGTTAAATTCCTGGGTCCGCCACTGCCTACACATGAGACCATAATTTAGCTTATGATTGTGTAATCAACGACTGAACCACGTCACGGCAAGTGGTAGTACTTTCTTTTGATCCACAAGTGGCAGTACTTGACTCCTCTTATTTTCACTAGTTTTGCTATGTGCATATATCATACACCTATGATCTTTGTAGGGTCCACCGTAGGCCCGACAAAGATGATTCATACAGTTTATTATCCTTAAAATACTTTGCTACAGGTTCTTGCAAAAAATTAGCTTAATTGCATGCCATTCTGGTTATAGTATCATATCATTTATACCGAGTTGTTCCAACTTCAAAGTTGAAACTTCGAGAACGGAATAGTCAAAGGTTTAGACTGTTTGACATCCTTTAGGATCACTTGTTTCAAGCAAGGATACACCTTCGAAAAGAATTCCGAAGATTCTGGCAGTGTCCGAACATCTTGAGACAGACTTGTCTTCTAGTTCTAGAGTTTAGGGCGACACTGACGACACTGGGGGCATTCATACTTTATTCTTTTATTTAGATTAAAGTTGCTGCAGGACCCCTATTGAGCCTTCTTTTACTTTGCTGCAAGTTCTGAACCATTGTACCGCCATGGAAAGTATCGAAGCAGATAGGCCAACCAGCTTGAGAACGTCCGCGTCAGAATCCGATCCAAAGGCTTGTCAGGCTCGAATCCCAGTCAATCGCAATGGAAGACTCTCCGCGTTCTCTATTGGCCGCTCTTCAGTCAGGCTCGTCATCAATCTTTCAGGAGGTAGAGCCCCCAATGTCACCGACACCTTCTTCTACATCAAGCACCTTTGAGACGCCTGTCATGGCCAATCAGCCGCAGCTGCTCAACCTAGAAACCATGCTCATGAACCTTCAGAATAGCATCACTACTATGCAGCAGAGGGCTGCTCAGACAGATGCTAACATCACCCGCCTGAATGACCTTTTCAACACTTGCCTCCCTCTAGCAGCCGAAGAGGAAGGCGAGGTCGATGAGGATGTTCATGAACAGCCTATCATGATCGAAGATCCAAATCATGCAGGACGTCTCATAGTTCTACCCAACCCTAGAGGAGCTCGTGTACCTCATTCGAACCCGAATCCAGTAGGGGATAGGCCTGCTCAGAACCCTGATTTGACTACTCTCATGGACAAGTTGGAAGAAGCCGTCACAAAGTCTGAAAAGATCAGCGCAGACGGAATTGACTTGGATCGTCTCTGCCTTTACCCTAATGCTAAGCTGCCAGACAAGTTCAAGATGCCTGACTTGGCCAAGTTTGACGGGAGTGGTGACCCCAAGACTCATCTTTATGGTTACCATGTCGCCATGAAGCTATTAACAGTCGAACCTGAGGCTATGTCACAGCTGTTCCCTCAAACTCTCTCCGGGCCTGCCTTCCATTGGTTCCTGTCGCTCGACATCTCTAAGAGGAGAACTTGGGAGGACATTGGGGCTTCATTTCTTGCACAGTACAACTATAACTCCCAGCTAAAGATGACAACTCGGGAGCTTGAATCCACCAAGATGGAAGCCAAAGAGTCCTTTGCGGACTTCGTCAAAAGATGGAGGGCTAAAACCGCTCTAATGACTAAGCGCCCTAGCGAGAGAGACCAACTCCACATCATCTCTCGTAATCTCCAGCCGGATTATGCCAAGTACTTGGTGCTTGTTCAAGCGTCCGCCAACTTTGAGACCTTTTTCGAATCTGGCCTGGCCATCGAGGATGCACTGCAAAGTGGAATCCTACAAAGGGGAGAATCTTCTAACCCTCCAAAATCAAAGCCTCGCGCGTACTCTAGAAACACCAATGCGCTGTTTGGGGGAGGAACTTACTCCAATACGGCAACCAGCGGCACCAATGCCTCTTCCTCCAATACTACCAACCACATCGCCGATGTCAATCAGGTGCATACGCCGTAGAACAACCGGGCTCGCACTCAGCCTCGCAGCTTCTCCGCCATCGAGGCGCCATTGTCCTCCGTTTTGAAGAAGTTGGTAAAGTCTGGGCATTTCATGCCCCTCGATCCAACTCCTTTTTCCAAAATCCATCAGCCAACTTCAAACCTAACCTCTACTGTGCCTACCATCAAGGCGCCGGTCATCTCACTGACTCTTGCTTTCGCATTCGTCATGCGATTCAAGCCCTCATTGACGATGGCACGCTTGCAGCGCCTCCGCCATCTCAAAAGCCAAATGTCATTTCTAACTCCCTCCCAAAGCACAACGCTGTCCCACATATCAGCCAGATATCCCTCAGCTCCACCCATATCAAACCTAGCTCCACTATATTTAACCCTACCGACCATATCATCCCAGTCAATCAACCCAAACAAGTCGTAACCATGCCACTGGAACCTGAGGCTGATCTCATGTACATACGTATGGATGGACAGCCACCTTAGCCCAATGCAACTCCAGAACATGTGCGAAGGGGGATGGCTATACTCAATGCGGTCATTGGTGATCTCTCTTCTGACCCTATTCCCTCCGGGCAGCCTGACCCTGCTTCCACTATCTGTAACCCTATCTTCTCCATGGATGATCCCAACTCGTCTCAGAGTTTCGCGAACCGGTTCAGGGCTATGATGCCAACTTTGTCTGAACCAGAGCCTGAGGTTGACATAGAGCCTGAGGTTGACATGTAGGCTGTAGGCTGGGCAATAGCCGCCGACGACGATTATGCCGCTCCTTTAATCCGAGAGTGGTACCAACTTGAGCTGGAAGGATTCCCGCTGCATCTCGAATATATCCCATTCGATCACGCCTGGAATGAGGAATGGTTGGCTGGACATGATCAGGCAATGATCGATCCTTTGGATGGCATCTCTCTGTACATGCTTTTCTCACAACCCAAGTTGGTGGCCCCTGAAGAAGAATACTATTGGGACCCTGAGCCTGTTTGGCAATTTCCCCTGGGTTTTGACCCTAATCCCCTCCAAGGTTACGCCTTGCCAGACCACATGACGCATTTTGTAGAGGATGATCTTGTTCAAGAAGAGCCTCGTGTTTTAGGGGAATGCTTTGTCCCTTCTACCGTCGGCAGGTTAGTCGACTCGGTAACTGATTCCGAGTATGATCCTACTCTCAACCGAGTATGATCCTACTCTCAACATCATTGATGAGGAACTTCCGCGCCCTGTAGTTCCTTATCCTGAAGAGGAGGACTGCAGCATCATGGTCACAAATTTGGTTCCGCCTGTTGATCTGTGGGAAGTTGACGAGATAGTCGAAGTTCAAGTGGGAACAGAAGTTTGGGCTGTCAATCGCTCTTTGGCCGATGGTGGCCTTTGGGATGTTCCTTTCATTATGAATTCAGAACCTGTTGCGGAGGTTGCAGCAGTCAAGGATCTGAGTTTCTGGGACTCGTTGCTGGTAAAAGACTTGGCTGATGATCTAGGGTTGGACATGGAAGTACCTGTAGCAGCGCCGGCCACTGACAAGGGAAAACGCAAGCTGGGACAAGTACCTGCTGATCTTTGGGATACAATAAAAAACCCTTAAGTCGGGCCTTCTTTGGGGAACGTTCACAACATTATGAGGAGTGGACATATTTTTTTAGCCTGCTAATCTGCAAGCTGGGAGTTTGTCCAACCCTTCTAACCAAAGGAACGAACCCTCTGCTTTCCCAAGGTCTGCACCGCTTGAGGTACCAGTTGGCTTGATGAATCAGCTTTGTCGTCAGCTCCGACCTGATCCTGCAAAACAAAGCAAGATCTCGTGTCACCGGTGTGGTGGCTTGCTAACCACCCTCCGATGCCTAAGTCAGTAGAGTACTTACTATCCGATGAGAGAATTGAGATTCTTGATTATGAGTTACATACCTTTTGTTGGAGTTCTACTGTCATATTTATAGGCATTTTGGTAGGAGGTTGAGTCCTTGTTGGATTGTGTCCCGTGGATTCCGGATCACCTCTTTGAGGAATGTGGAGTCCTGCCTTAGCTAGGAGTCCATATGCGTCCCGGCTTAGCTAGGAATCCTCGTCCGTCTTTGATTATGTATATCATTGGTATTTTATGCTTATCTTACCGACGGCATTCCCTTATCCCTTAGGATTCAGGTTTCTCAGTGTGGTATCTTTATCGGAATAAGAATATTCCATGGATAATATTACGAATATTATCCTCCCCGCCGTAGCTAGGGGTTAGAGCTGGTCCTTGGGCCTTATACTAGCTTCGTTTGGAGAACGGAGCTAGCATGCCCTGTCTTTGTTCGAGGTAGATTTCCAGAGAGGTCCAGATGAGGTTGGTCTATACTCCCCAGGCCTGTAATTCTCGTAGTGCTGATCTCCCCAGGTCTACCATACTTATCAGGTACTCCCCTATTTCCTAGCTCCAGCTCTTCCCTGGAGGTTGGGAACGTAGGTTAAGCCTAAATGGCGGTTACCGCTCTTTTTTCTTTGTTGAGGGTTTTAAACGCGTGGGTCATATCGTGGGACAGGTGGCAGAATCCTTGCTACTCTGGTGTTTTGAGGTGGACGATGAAGATTGAGAAGGGTTTCTCGGGATTGGAGTATAACCCTTAGTCTTCTTCCTGTTCTGATCAATCTCTAGCAGAGAAGCATTTGAATCTACCTAGGCGATTTTCTTCGTGAGGTCTTTCTTTGTCAATCTTCTTCGTCGTTCTGTTAGAGCTCGTCCCCTTTAGGTACGTTCTCCTTTCTCGGCTATTCTTTCTTCTCTTTTTAAGCTGGATTCTCCCCCTAGTGTAGAGATTACAGGCCCAACGTGGGCTGCTCCAGGGGAGTTTATCTGTGCTAGGTTGGTCGGTTTTGTTTCCGTCAACCTTCACTCTCCCATCATAGAAGATTTCGCCCCTTATTCCATCGTGCTTCAAAACAGGGTCTTTCGGGACCTCTTTTTTCTGTCTGCTAACTTGTACCCTAGGTTTTCCGTAGGAACCCTAATGCCTGAAGGATTTATCAATTTTTCCTCTATTCTGAACATTGAAGAGTCGTATGAAGAGGAGGAGGTGTCATTGCACCATGGCGGTAATATTAGGGTTCCGTATAACAAAGGGCAGTCGAGCAGTGTTAAACCCTCGTCACCTCCTGCTTTTTCGTCAAGGGTTTCCCGTAGGGTTCCCATTTTTTCTGCTTCCAACATCCCTTTTACGATTACGAATGAAGAGTTGGCCGTTCTTAGAGTTAGATACTCTATTCCGTCGTCTGTTTCCCTTAGGAAACCTTCTGGATCTGAAAGGGCTTGTTCTCCTGTTGAGAATGAAATTTGCCTTTACACCGACACCCTAGAAGGAGGTCTGCGCCTGTCCTTTCCCACCGTGGTGAAGGATATCTTGAGTTTCTTGGTTTGGCACCTGGCCAAATCGTACCCAATTCTTGGCGCCTCCTGATAGGTTGTGCAGCGTTGTGGGGTGCGATGTCGGATGGGCAGATTCCTTTGACGAAGGGACCTTTCCTGAATCAATTTTCTATCAAGGAAGCCCCAGGTGGCATTGGGTGGTATTATTTCACGAAGAGGCCTGGTGAGGGGGAGCTAATCATAGAGCTCCCTAATGTAAACAAAAATTGGAAAGATAAATTCTTTTTCGTTGATGGAGACGGTTGGGAACTCCCTAATTGGGAGATTGGGACTTATACTCCTCGGATTCCCAGTAGGTGGGGGATTCCCATTACAAATTGTAAGCTGTTGCTTTTTCTTTAATTTTGTAATTTCATGAATTTTTTCATATCTTTATGAATTCTTCTATATTTCTGCAGCTCGAGCTCCATATCCTCTAAGTCCTGCCTTGGAAGCAGAGCTTCATCAAGTTAGAAGCTATGCAGTTCATAGCTGGGAGTTACTTGTAACTCCAGAGTCGTTGGCCACCTATTTGCTGGGCCCAGAGACCACTTGTGAGGCCTTAGCACTCTTTAGAGGTAGTTTCTGTTTTTTATTTGGTGCCATGCTTTTAGCTGACTTTTACATTGCTTTTATTTCTTTTCTTTTTAAAAGAAGAAAGTGAGGATATGGCACCGAAAATGGACAAAGCTCTGCTGGCCCAACTTAAAGCTGAGAGAGCAAAGCAGTCATCTGGGGCCGTAGCTCCAAAAAGGAAGAGCTCTTGTCTTCAGAAAGAGCTAAATGTTAGCTTTTTGGATGCCAATCTTTCTAATGACCCTGCTCTTGACTTAGTGGTTGAGCGAATTGTTGAAGAAGAGACTGAGAGATTGAAAAGAAAGGCGAAGGGAACAACTGTGGAGGGGACCCCTCCTGCTAAAAAGACTAAGGCTTCTGCTGGCCCCTTTATGTTGGGTAACTATCAAGAGGCTCTTGAGCGTGCTTCTAGGCTGCTGAGTGCAACTGATAAAGATTTAATGGCCGAGATGTCTCTCCAGGTTGTTGGGGAGCAAATGTTGGTCGAGTTGGCCATGGTATGCTATTCTTTTCTGTTTTAACAATTTGTTGATTGTTTGTTGTCCTCTTCGTTGACTCTTTCTCTCTTTTTGCAGGCTGCGGCTCGTGGCCGTTATCTTACCTCCCAAAGCCATAGCCTGGGGAAGCAGGTAGTCACCCTCACAGAGGCCAATATGAGGCTCACAAAGCAAGGTGCCTCCATGGCGACAGAGCTTCAAAAGATGACTAGCAAGAGAGATGCTGCCCTCAAATCAAAGAGAGGCTTAGAGGAAGAGAGAGATATGGCCGTAGCGATTACTTGAAGTCTGGAACAAAAGATTTTGGAGTGGGATGGAGAGCTGGAGAAGTACAAGTCCATGAGCTTGGGGATGGTGGAGAAGGTGAAGAATGCTCGTAGGGATGCTATTGAGCTCTTCCTGCAGTCCCCTAAGTACCGTCAAGACATAACCCAGCAATATTTTGATGGGTTTGAAGCAATGAGGAGCCGGGCAGCCTTGGCTTTCCCAGATTTGGATTTTTCCAAATTCGAGGTTGATGACAATGAGGGGCCCTCAAGTCTGGATGGGGGATGGATGGAGGAGGACCAAGCTGACGATGCGGTATCCAAAGACACAACCATCCCGAGCTCTTCGATCGCCTCCCTTCTCAAAACTCCTGAAAAGGCCTCTCTCTCTGTTGAAACTCAAACTCTAGCAGCTACACCTCATAGCCCATCATTTGGTGATGGGCAGGCAACTGACGTTTCCACCCCTGACCTTTGAATGGCCAAAGAAACATTTAATTCATTGGGTTTGTAACTAAGTACTTTTGAATACTTTCGTACTTGACTATTTTGTTTGGGAGTGGCTTTTTGGTTTGACCTCCACTCCCGTCTGGTTGGGTGACTTTAGAACTTTGTTCTTTCTGATAACTGTGGGGATGATCTCGGTGAGATCATGTTTAGTGGCCTTTTGGAGGCTATTTGTTTTGAAAATATGAGCATGACAGGTACAATGAAAGCGTACTCCCACTTTTGTGCCAAGTTAAGGCAAATTCGACAGTCTTTGTGCATGTTATAGTTGGGTTATGCATACTGACTTTTGTGGATTTTGCCAATTTTTGCTTTTGTCAAAGCTGTGCCAAGCGTTTGAGCTTTGGTCTTTTTGCTAGGGCTATATATTTTAGCTGTACCATGTTTTGGAGTTAGAAATTTTATCCTGGGCTTCGTTTATTGCATAGCTTTGCTACGTCTTTGAGCTTGGAATTTTTTTATAAGCTTCGTTTATTGTATAGCTATGCTACGTCTTTGAGGTTGGAAATTTTTCCTAAGCTTCTTTTATTGCATAGCTATGCTACGTCTTTGAGGTTTGGAAATTTTTCCTAAGCTTCGTTTATTACATAGCTGTGCTACATCTTTGAGCTTGGAAATTTTCCTAACCTTCGTTTATTGCATAGCTGTGCTACGTCTTTGAGCTTGGAAATTTTTTCCTAAGCTTCTATTTATTGCATAGCTGTAGCTTCATGCTGTATTATTATGGTTGTAGTAGTCCTACTCCCCTAAGTGGATTATTTGTTTGTGTCCAAACAAGTGATGCACTTATATTTCCCGTAGGATGATAATTCTGTGGAATTTATATTTGTTTCAAACAAGTAGAGCTGGCCATGTGGGTCCAAATCTTTTGTATTAAGTTTAGGCAACCGTTTGAACTGCCCGAGATGATCGGTTTTGTAACTTCTCATTACTCTAAGCAGTTGAGATGACCATTTTAATTGCAGCTTTGATTATAATCATGCTGATTGGTTTAGCAAGCGGTTAGTGAACCGTCTGAGTTGTGCTATAAAAACCAGTAGTTTTGATGAATTACTCCCCATTCTTCAATCAGTTTCAAGTTGCAGATGGCGAACAATGGTCGAGTTTCCGAGTTATGCCAAGAGTTGCAGAGCTTGAAGGCAGCCATCAATGGGCTGTCTGCGAAGATGGAGGCCCTGGCGAAATCACTTTCCGTCATGGAGAAGACTGTCCGCATGGTGCTGATAGCCAACTGGGACCAGTTGGAGGCTTTTCGAGGGCAATCGGCGCCTCCTATTCCTTCCCCTCCGAGGGAGGGAGGTAGTGGTTAGGTTGCAACTTTGTGGGTTTTACCCACAAAGTACTTTATGTAAAAAGTTTTCCACACCCTTTGAGGTGTGGATATTATAAATCAGCATTAAGAATTTTATTCTTGCTTGCCTTTCTCATATCAAGTTTACAGGAAATTCTGAACGGTCCTCCCTCGTGGGGAGATTTATTGGCCACAAGGGCTAGCTAACGAAAAGAACACGTAGTCCTAACTGAAACAACTTCATTGCTAAAGTTTTATTGAAAACAAAAAGTTTCCTAAAAAACTGAAATAAACTTCTACTGCAAACACCTAGTTGTAATATTTCTTGAGATGTTCTACATTCTATGAATTGGGTAGCTCTTTTCCCCTTAGGGTTGCAATCTTGTATGCACCTGCCTTGACATGGTGCAAAACCTGGTATGGACCTTTCCAATTTCGGCCAAGTTTGCCCACTTTCTTTCCAGTTGGATTAACCTTCCTTAAGACTAGATCACTGGCTCGAAAATCTCTCGGCCTAACCTGTGCTTCATGGTACTTAACGATTCTTTGCTGGTATACGGCTACCTTGGCCATTCCTGTTTCCTTTTTTCTTCCAAGAGA
The DNA here is from genome assembly GCA_018127125.1 of Rhododendron griersonianum. Taxonomy (NCBI): domain Eukaryota; kingdom Viridiplantae; phylum Streptophyta; class Magnoliopsida; order Ericales; family Ericaceae; genus Rhododendron; species Rhododendron griersonianum. Next base: position 22,960,467 of record CM030798.1, read on the forward strand.
TCTAGCTCGGCCTTGAGATCTTCCTGGTTTTCTTGTCATCTGTACTCGTGGTCCTGTAATTGAGGAGTTCAATTTCAATCGGGACTACTGCTTCAGCCCTAAATGCTAGAGAATATGGAGTTTCTCCAGTTGCAGTACGGGGTGTTGTACGATATGCCCATAGCACATTATACAACTCATCTAGCCAAGCTCCTTTGGCTTCTCGTAGCCTCTTCTTGATTCCCTTCTTGATAGTCCGATTTGTGACCTCTACCTGCCCATTAGCTTTTGGATGAGCCTTGGAGGCATAGTGTACGTGTATTCCCTTGCAAATATAGTATGCTTTGAATTGAGCATTGTCAAATTGCTTTCCTCGGTCTGTGACTATCACTTGTGGTAAACCAAAACGGCTAATAATCAATTTCCATAAGAAATCAATTGTAACCTCTGCAATGATCGTGGCCAGTGCCTTAGCTTCGACCCACTTGGTGAAATAATCCACAGCTATAATGGCATGCTGGACCTGGCTTGCTGCCATCGGAAGTGGGCCAATTAGGTCTACTCCCCACTGGGCGAATGGCCATGGTCCTTTCATTGGAGTCAGGGCTGTGGGAGATCCATGAATGATGTTTGCAAAGCGTTGGCACTTTTCACATTTTTGGACCATAGAGTTGCAATCCTTTTGCATACTTGGCCAATAGTATCCCAACCTAAGGAGTTTGTAGGCTAACATACGGCCACCTTGGTGATCCCCACATACCCCTTGGTGGACTTCTTCCATAGCCCGTGTAGATTCTGCCGTGGTCAGACATCTAAGGTATGGTAGTGAGAAGCTCCTTCTGTACAGCACATCTCCCATTATCAGGTATTTTGCAGCTCTGATTTTGCACTGCCTAGCTTTGACCTTATCGTCGGGCAAAGTCCCATTTATTATGTAGTCAACTATGGGACCTGTCCATGAATTGCTATAGTCAATAGCTTGGACCTGTACGTCTGGGGCAAAGATACTTGGCAACTCCAAATACCGTACTGGTGCATTCCATGGAATGGCATCTTCCTTGGCCGTAGCCAGCTTTGCTAAATAATCAGCTTCAATGTTTTTCTCTCTTGGAATCCTGACAATGTCAAAGCTTTGCAGCTTTGCGACTTGGGCCTTCACTTTATCTAAGTACTTTTGCATTACCTCCTCCTTCACAGTTTATTCCCCCAGAACTTGCCCCACAACAAACTGTGAGTCACTTTTTGCCAATAAGTGTTTAACACCAACGGCCTTAGCCAGTTCCAATCCAACCACAAGAGCTTCATATTCAGCTTCATTGTTAGTTGCTTTGAACTCAAACCTAAGCGCGTAGCTCAGGCGTTGTCCTTTTGGGGATGTTAAAATCAAACCAGCTCCGCTTGCTTCTCTGGTTGTGGATCCATTGACCTAAAGTACCCAAGGTTTAGGTTCTTCTTCGGGGAGCTCTTCTGGTTCTGGGTACGTGTATTCTGCGAGGAAATCAGCAAGCACTTGTGCTTTGATGGCAATCCGAGGCTTATACTCTACATCAAACTCGCCAAGCTCAATTGACCACTGAATTAACCGGCCTGATGTTTCTGGGCAGTGGAGAATCCTTCGAAGTGGTTGATCTGTTAGAACTTTGATTGAGTGAGCCTGGAAATATGGTCGTAGCCTTCTGGCTGCTATCACCATCGCAAAGGCTATCTTTTCAGCTCTGGGATACCTCAGCTCAGCTCCTCGCAATGCCCTACTGGTGTAGTATATTGGGAGTTGTGTCCTTTGCTCCTCCCGGATCAAGACCGCGATGACGGCATGGGGGGAGACGGCAAGGTACAGAAATAGGTTCTCCCCTTCTTGGATTCTGCTAAGTAAGGGCGGGGATGTCAAATATCCCTTCAATTGGTTGAAAGCTTCTTCCTCTGTTGTAGTCCATTCAAAGGCTTTTTTCAAAACCTTGAAGAATGTTTGACATTTATCAGTTGCTCGTGAGATAAACCTGCTCAATGCTGCGACACGTCCGATTAGCTTCTAGACCTCCTTAATGTTCTGGGGTGAACGCATGGTGAGTATGGCCTGAATCTTTTCAGGGTTTGCTTCGATGCTCCTTTGGGATACCATGAAGCCTAAAAACTTCCCTGAGGAGATTCCGAAAGCACATTTTCGTCGAGTTGAGCTTCATTCGACGTATACTTCGGCATATCATCCACGTATACTTCCACATTGTGCCCAATCTGTTGTTTGAACATCTTGTTGACCAATCTTTGGTACGTCGCTCCTACGTTCTTAAGACCAAAGGGCATTACCCTGTAGCAATATAGTCCTCTGTCAGTAATGAACGAGGTTTTCTCTTGATCTCTCCTTCATGCATTTGGATTTGGTTGTACCCTGAAAATGCATCCATGAAGCTGAGGAGCTCATGCCCAGCAGTAGAATCTACCAAAGAATCAATCCTTGGCAGAGGAAAGCTATCCTTTGGGCATGCTTTGTTGAGGTCGGTGAAGTCTACACACATTCTCCATTTGCCATTGGCTTTCTTCACCATAACCACGTTGGCTAACCAATCGGGATAGAGAACTTCGCGGCACAGAAAGTCAAAATTGCCATTAAGGAGTGGGAAATGGTGGACACTCTCAACGTGTTCAACCTGCAACCATCATCAGAGGATGGGAACGCATGCTTGTACGCTCTCGTTGCAGAACCTACACTCCACCGAGAAATCCTATTAGCTCAAACCTTTGAGCAGGATTGCGAGTTCATTTGATCTCGAATTCGAGAGGAAAAGGCACTCCCTGGATGGACAATCGAGAAGGATAACAGCCTAAGATTCAAGGGAAAGGTATTCGTACCTAACATTGGAACCCTTCGAAAGGCTGTACTCCGAGAAGCTCACCATTCGAACTTCGCAGTCCATCCTGGCGGTACAAAGATGTATCATGATCTGCGAAGGACGTACTGGTGGGAAGGAATGAAGAAGGAAGTAGCACAATTTGTGTCTACCTGTCTTGTTTGTCAGCAAGTCAAGGCTGAACACCAGAGATCGGGAGGAGATCTCCAACCCTTACCAATTCAACCCTTACCAATTCTGACCTGGAAGTGGGAGTATATCTCGATGGATTTTGTGACTGGACTGCCAAGGTCCGCCAAATCCAACACTGCTATTTGGGTGATTGTAGATCGACTCACCAAATCTGCGCATTTTCTGCTTGTTAAGATGACAGAAAGCGTAGAACATCTGAGCCTGCTATACATCCGAGAAATTGTACGCCTACATGGAGTACCTATCTCAATAGTGTCTGACCGAGACCCACGTTTCGTGTCACACTTTTGGAAAGGATTACAGAAGGCATTGGGACGGATGTAAGGCTTAGTACGGCCTTCCACCCACAGTCAGATGGTCAAACGGAGAGGACAATATAAACCCTAGAAGACATGATGAGAGCCTGTGCCTTAGACTTCTCTGGAAACTGGGAGCAGCACACCCTTAGTAGAGTTCGCCTACAACAACAGCTACCAAGCGAGTATAAAGATGGCACCGTACGAAGCCCTATACGGTCGACCCTGTCGATCTCCCGTCTGCTGGACAGACGTTGGAGAAACTGGATTGATTGGACCTGACCTAGTACGTGATACCATGGAAAAGGTCAAAACCATCAGACAAAGAATCCAGACCGCTCAAAGTCGACAGAAGAGCTATGCGGATAAAAGGAGTCGACCCTTATCCTTTGAAGTAGGAGACCATGTGTTCCTAAAGATTAGACCAAAGAAAGGAGTTATCAGATTTGGGAAAAGAGGAAAGTTGTCCCCACGCTACATAGGACCCTTCGATATTGTGGAGAGAATCGGGAAGGTGCGTATCGTCTAGCACTGCCCCCGCAGCTAGACGATACGCAACGTGTTCCACTTTTCAATGCTCCACAAGTATCTCACATTGCCCACACATATTCTCAATTGGGAAGACATCACTATTGACGAAGACGCAACGTACGAAGAAGAACCAATAGAGATTCAGGACCGAAGTGAAAAGGTCATCCGAAACAAGACGATCAAGCTAGTACGAGTCCTATGGAAGCACCGTGGATCCGAAGAGACCACATGGGAGAGAGAGGAAACCATGAGAGCGAATTACCCTCACCTATTCGAATCCGAGCATGCACCTAATTTCAAGGACGAAATTGTTTAAGGGAGATAAGTTGTAACAACCCAAATTTCCTACCTCTCTTAAAGAAGATCATGTTTGGGTGGATTTCGCTTGTCATTTTTGGTCCAATTTGGACAGTTGTGGCCCTCAATTGTTGGGGTGTTGTGCTTGCTGGGCTGTCCAAAATTGGCATTTTACATTTTTCATGTAGTGGGCTACGTGGCGTGGTGAAGAGAAGTGGTTCTTCTGAAGACTCACACGTACATCTTCTTCTTAGCTCTCAAACGTACATCTTCTCCGACATTCCCCGTTCTCTCTCTCCCTCCCGTTCTCTCCCTCCCTCAGAGTCTCAGACCACTACAAACCCCCCCCTCTCTCTCTCTCTCTCAACAGAGCTATTGCCATGGCGGTGAGTCACTCGCACTCTATCAGTTGCACAGGCTCTGCATGTCTCTGCATCTCCTTCTATCTCTTCTCTCTCTCCGGCGGTCCTCATACGACGGGAGTGTATTGAACAGATTAACGGTGGGTTTGATTCCTCTTTCCAAGATTTTGTTTGATTCCATTTGGTATTTTTTCCCGACATGCATAATTTGGCCCCCCTTCTCCATTTAGGGCTTTTTTTCATCACATATGAATCATGATTCTGTAAACATATGTTTCCGTATAGGGTATCCCAGATCTCCTGATTCTACTTGGTAACAAGAGTTTCATGGTTTCCTTAGGAACTCTCTCGGATTCACCGATCCATTCGACCAAAGGTAAGAAATCCACCCCTACAGTAGTAATCTTGCTTTTAATCTTGCTGTGTTTTGCTTCTTTCGTTTGTTTAAATTTACTGAAAGTTTTGTTTTGGTTCTTTTTGTTCGTCATTCATTTGCTTTCGACTATTTATTTTATGCTTGTTTTAGATTTTCCCATGTCAGCCTATTTCCAAAGTTGTCCCGACAAAAGGTTCGAAAACCTCGCAAACCCCTGAATGATAAGTCGGATTAATATTTTTGGGGGTTGATGTGTCCTTTTTTACCTAGGTCATCTGATCACGATTCCAATTTGTGCTTTCTATATTGTGGTTTTTTCATTTTGTAATTGAGTATGGAGTGCGCATTTGAGAACTTAATTTGAAAGATTGGTATGAGTTAAGACTAGAGAGGTCAAACTAGAGGCATTCCCTCTCTTTGTTCAAGCATGTCTCTTGTAAATGTCTGCCACTGTATTCTCTCAGGCCATGTCTGAATCTTAAATTTGTGGAGAAAAGAAAAACATTGGAAGGAAAATTTAAAAGTAGATTCATTTTCTTCCTCCATCATCTTCTCATCTTTCTCCTAACCCTTTTTGTCTACTGAAATCCGTCCACAAACCAATGATCCAAACAGTCTCCGTTCACATGCAAGCATATGTTTCTGTTTTACAAAGCAGCTGATTTTTCTTTCTTTTTTCACTCTTTGGCAATGACAGGTGAAGAAGATGATCCTTCATGCCATGACCAATCTGTTCAAGACTTGGAAGCCGTGAGACGGGAAAAAGGTGATGGGGTGTGGGCAAAAACCATTTATCTGTCCTCCGTTTTATGCCATGTTGCTCTTTTTCCTTTCTCCAGTAAATGTTGTGGAAGTTTTGACCCCTGGATTTCACAAGTATTGTGCAATCCCAGAGGTGATTGTATAAGAAAACCGCACTGCAACCACAATAAGTCAGGATTAAGCTCTTGCAGCAACTTTTCCTAGAGATGGAGTGGGCAATATTAGCTGAGCATTTGGTCTTGCGATTTAATTTTGCCCCAAAAAGCATGGGAGGGATTTGTGTGTGGGTGGGTGGATGCGGGAGTGTTGGGGTGGGGATTGAAGTCATCCAGAATCAATTGTAGGTGTATGTGATCTATGAATCTGACAGAATATGAACAATGCCATGTGAACTTTTGGAAAAGCTTTGGAAGGAAGATAGGTAAGGGAATGGCAACTAATACATGCACTCTATGTTTTGAAAGAGAACTGTTTAGCCGACAGCTTTAGCTATGCCTACCATATTGAAAGCACAAACCTATTTGTAATTCAGAAACCTCAAGTAATCTGTATTGTTCCTAACCTAGATTCCTCATCTAACTTGACTTGTCCTGACACATCAGTCTTCTTATTTTGGAGTAGTCATTTTAGCATTCGTCATCTGTTATTTTTACCGAATTGCATTAGACATGTATGATAACTTATCTAAGTTTTTGTTTCAGGTTTGGCTTGAAGTGTAAGCCTGCATCTTTCGAAAGACATGTTTGGCCAAAACCTGTAATCCCACCAAAGCCTTACATCACTTCTTTTTTTTTATCGGCAGCCTTGCAACACATCGTAAGCTTGCAACCCAACAACAATGTATATCCACTAAAAACGTTATTCTCCTTCCGGCAAAACGCTCTACTCAAGATGCAAATGAATCGGACTTCAGTGACACAGCAGCAGTCAAAAACCAATGCTTGTGCGAAGGACAAAATCAGGAGGAGTACCTCCTATATCCGGACCTGGACCCATTTATCGTGATGAACGGGTTCCCGAGCTTGGGCAACCCTCCAGATACCCTTGGCGCCACAACTTCTACATCTCAAGTCCCATTATATAACTCTCTGAAGTTGTATGATTGAGATGGTGTGGACTCAATTGGATTGGACAATGCTGCAAACTGATTAGGTCTGCATCTATGCCTATACTCTGGTTCCCTCTTTATTTCTTTTTCTTTTTTACACCTGTATTTTTGGTTACTTATTATGTTTATAGAATCTAATCAATGTGGCAGGTGTTGTAAGATGGAGCTACCATAACATTGTGAACATTTTAGAAAGTGTTGTTGTATGCTTTGTTTCATTTCTTTCGTTTCTGATTAGGGTTCTTTAATTAAGCTGAATTCTGTTACTCATTGGATTCATCAATTTCTGCAGTTTTGTCCAGAAAAGAAATCAATATTTTTGGAAAGGTTTTGGTGGGATTCCTAGGGCTTTAGATATGCTTAAGGTACTCAAAATCTCGATCGTTATGAATCAAAAAGACCTAGAAATTGGGAGTGAAAGTTTCTGAACGTTGCCATATTTTGATTTGTTTGGGATGGAAGTATTGAATGAGAACTTGTCTACCTCCAATGGTTGCCATCTGATTATTATGTATATTGTATACTAGGAACAACATATCTTTATGTTGGTTTCACTTGTGTTAAAGCTTCCCATACTAGAAAATCAGGTTTTGTATTTTTGTTATCGCCATTTATGTGTTGTTTTCTCGACATGCTGTAGTTTTTAAGCAGTGTTTTAGCATCACTTAATTAGTTAGCATACTATGTGCTTTTGTTTCTTATTGTCATTTTCTTAGGCAACTAAACTAGCTGAAGTTTGAGGAGAAGATAATTCCAAACTTGTGTAGTTAGTAATGTATTGGTGGCCTCTGCTGAGAAAATTGTTTTGCTCTGTAGGCAGTTGATTTGTATGTATTATTGAGCTCATTTCTTCCTAAGGGGACAGATTATATTTGTTGCTGTATATCCATCTGAGTTTGGAGTTGGACTAAAGTGTATGGAACAGGAAGCAGTGCGTGGTCCAGTACTCCTATGAACCTATTTCATGACGACAAAGAGCAGAAATGAAGTGATGATGAAATCGATGTCAAGAAACTGCGTGAATATGAATTAAGTAGGCTAAGGTAAATACTTGATGCTGTTGCTTTCCCCATGCATGAGATATATATAGATTAGTATTAGCTTTGCTAGCATACTGGTTCATAACATCGTTTTGTTGTTTCTTCGTCTGAGAAATAAACCACTGTCTTGTGCTCTTATGATTACTAATGCTTCGTATTTTTGCTCAAGTAATCTGTGAGATAAGAGTAAGAAAATTAAAAAAAAAACTCTTCCTTTATGATGTTTTGTGGCCTCGTAAGAAAAGAATTTTTTTATGTAAATGGGAAAAAAGTTTAACCCAAATCATGCTTCTGCTGACATTTTTCTCCTCTGAACTGAGGAGAGCTTTGGTGAAACTTTTGCATGACAAATTTGGAGGGTTTTCCATTTTTCGTTTTAACTAGAGGAAGTTCAAACTTTTTAGTTGTCTCTTTGTATTTTGAAGTATGACTCCAGCAGAATTCATGCTTAAGAAAACAGGAAAGCCTACATTGTTACGGAAGGTAACCACCGCATTACTTTTGTATCTATACCTATTTCTTCACTTTGTTTCGAGAGTTCAATGAACAATGGTCTATTCAATATTTCCTTAAATTGAGCTTGGTGCAACTCTGGTTACATAGCATGCCATACATCACTTCAACTTAGGATTTCTTTTCTAATGGAACACTCTTACTTCTTTCCAAAAGCAGGCATAGACCTACGTGATGCAGAAGAGGCTGAAGTTAGCAGAATAGCCCTTGAAAATCAAATTACCGAATTAGCTTCTCAAACCGATATTAAGGAACAGGAGTGTCAAGCAGAGCTAAAAGCTCGGAATCAGGTGATCAATTTCTTTGCACCTTCAAAAAACATATACTTTCTTTCTTTTATCTCGATTTTCCTAGATTTTGAAAAATACACGTCATTCGTCAAGTTTTGGCCCTGCACTCATTGGCAAGGTTTGTTGCATACAAATCCTCCCTTTCTGAAGATTTCCCAGGTTATCATGGGGATTAATAAAATTGGGTCTTGAGCTTGAATAGCATTGCTGAACAGCCCAACGGAAAACTCTGCTGCAGCAACTGAACAGACATCCGAGAGCCACAACGACAACAAATAGGCACCCAACTCCAACATCTGCAGACCTACCCAAGCTTTTGCCATGAACAGCTTGCAAGCCATAGACTTTTGCTAAGTCCAAGGAAAGCAAAATCTACTTTAGTACTAGCTCTTTTGTAATCTACTTCACTGCTAGCCCCTTTGCAGATACTTATGTTAATGTACCAAACTTATGTAACCTACTCTGGATAAATATAACCTACTTGTATGCAGCTATATCGCAGGAAAATTTAAAATCGATCAATTCAACGGGCAGGGCACACGTGCCTTGCACGTAGCAAAGTACCTAGTTTAGTAAATAAAAATCTCTTTAATATTCAAAAATTCTTTATTTAATACTAGATTGCTTTAAAAATATCTTTTCAACTTAAATAATCCGCCATAATTAGATTTGAGACTTATAAAATTAAATCTCTTAGTACCGGACGATTTAGTCCTTTTCTAAAGACAAGTATGCTTGTAGAAGCACTTGTATATTTTCCTAGTAAATAAAATAAAGTCTTAAAAATATATTTCTTGGCTAGAAATCCTACTTGGCAAATAGAATTAGCTTCCAACCGATTAGTTAGAGAAACCTAATTACATTTCAACCTAGTTACATTCTCCTAACCCTAGATGAACCTTATGAACCCTTCCAACCCTACTTGAACCTTTTAGACCTAGGATAGTAATCATTATGCTTTCAAAAGTAGTATACTTTGACTTGCCATACATGCAAGCCTAAAAATAATAGCCTTGAACCTAATTACTCTCCAAAGTTACTTTACTAGATTTTTCCCTAGGTATATATAAGTATATATACATAATAGCCTACTATAATCATGCCTATATAGACATAGATATACTTTCTAGGAAAAGTCTTATCCATTGGACAATATATTGCACTTGAAAGTTGTCACGACCTGGATTTTTAGCATAAACAAATAATGCTTTCTCAAATAAAATCCTTCGCATACGATAATAAATACCCCAAATAGTTCCCACCTATTGAGCTTTACAAATAAGTCCCAGTTTCAAAAGAAAAAAACACTTTTGGCACTCCGGCCCCCAAATAGATTACAATTGTTTATACGAACAAATCATTAAGTTACAACCTCATCTTTATCAAAAGAAAGTCTATTACAAAGATGACTATGTAACTAAATCAGAGTTAGCTTCCAAAAGTCCTTTTCACTTCCAAGCACGCAAGTCATGCAAATCACTGTCCAGCATTTAATCCTGAAAAGAAAGATTAGGTTGAGCTATGCGAGCCCAGTAGGAAAATCTTCACTAGACTTATGTACAAATAACATGATGAATGCAAAAGAGAACTAACGAGAAGACATGGTTCTATCAATGATCAAGGAGCAACGAGAGAGAGAGCATGAGAATGTTCAGTGTATTCACTCTAACCATCCCGACACGACTCGTCAACACTAACCTCCACTAACTGTATTTTCACCCCTTGCGTTACAGTACTACATCCCGTGAGTTACCGTATTATCACCCCTTGCGTTACGGCAAACCCTAACTCCTCGGACCATCGTGTTACCACCCCTTGCGTTACGAGGTCCACTAGAGTCTTCGTGTTTCCACCCCTTGCGTTACGGGACTCCCTAGCCGACTTACGACTCACAACAACTGCTACCGTACTCGACGTGCAAACCATGACTCTTTCACTATAAAATTTACAAGTAAAAACACCACACGGCAAGCCAACTATGTTTCAACAATACCATAAACATTTCTATGACCAATCAATGAGTAGGATCACCGAACCAGGGCAAAAGAAGCATAGATATCTCACAAACTCAACGGATACGATTAATCATGTTATGAGGTGATTTGGAAGTGTTTAGAACAAGTTAGAAGTGATCGGGGGTCAAAACGACGAAGTTTGGGGCAAAAGCTGAAAAACTGATTTTAGGGCACTTTGTATCGATACTAATCTGAGCAGTATCGATACAAATGGGCTTAAAATTTCTGAAGCTTCTGTTTTCAACGGGTATCGATACGGCTAAAACCCGTATCGATACGGAGTGGTTACGAACAGATTTTCTGCAGATTTCAAAGGTTTCGACAACAACAACAACAAAGGGCACGAACAACACACCAAATCAAGCTATTTACACATAAAAGTAGCAAAGAAATTCCTACCTCGAGTCAAGGAGCAAAGCCCAATGGATTCGAACGAGCCCTAGCTTCCAACTTTTGAAATCAACCAAGATCTACTTCCCGAGCCTCACCCAACGCGATACGAGCCTGGGGTTACGTAGAGGAGGAGAAATGAGGTTGGGTTCTTGAGATCTTTAAGGAATTTGGGTGAGTTTTTGAGAGAGAGCAAGAGAGAGAGATACATACGGTGGAGAGAGAGAGAGAGACCGGCGTGAGGGAGAGAGAGAAGGTGGGGATAAAAATGTTCTCCTACATTGCACACACACACACACACACCTTATATAGTCCTATATCTAGAAATTACACATTTACTCCCTCAATCTTTGATTCTCTCACTTGAGTCCCCGATTCAATTATCTACCAATTAACCATAATGTCTCAATTAGGCATTTAATAAATATTTCAAGAATTAAAATTATTCGGATCTCTACAAAAGTCTTACCTTTAATCATTACTCTTTTCCTAGACTTAGCAAGGCTACTTAGACCTAATAAGACTACATAGTACCTAAGTGTACATACATATAGCAACATATAAAGATATATATACATAAAGTATTAGAGAGAGAACCGAGAGAGAGAGGCCGAGAGAAAGAGAGAAAGAGAGAGAGAAGAGTGATGTGTGTGCATGTGTTTGTACACTCCCACAAGCTACCTCTTTAGCCCTCAAGCCTAATTACCACTTTACAACCCATTTTTAGACTACTTTAAACATAAAATCTAGCCCTCCATCATTCTAGATTTACTTACAACCTAGCCTTAACCTTCCTAGATTTTTACTTACAACCTAGCCTAGGATTGACTAAACATGGAAGGTTACACTTTATAGCCTAATCATCCATATCTTTAGACTTGTAAGGCTTGCAAATTTAGGGTATAATCACCTAGGATTTACTTTTAAGCATTAGGATCCTTCATATTACCTAGACTTACACCTAGGATGGATTGACAAGTGAGGGAAGGATTTGGGCATGCTTAAAGATGTGATTGGACAACACAATGGAGCAAATCCATGAGAAAAGAAGAGAGAGGGGGGGCCGGCCAAGGAGAGGGAGAGAGAGCCCAACATTTTGCTATAAATAGCACCCCCCCTCTTGCCATTCAACTCACACCTTCAAACCTTCGAACTTCTCTTTCTAGAATTCTTGTGTTTGTCTTTGTTCTTGCCTTGTTCTTAAAGTTCTTCCTTTGTTCTTGAGTTCTTCAAGAAACTCATCCAAGACCGTCACTAAACCGCCACTCGACCACCCTCTTGATCCAAAAAGTTTAGTAAAGAGTTAGTTTCAAGAGAAAAAGAAAGTCTTACCTTTTCTCTTTCGAAGCTACTGTAAGCTTACTGTAGGAAGTCACTCCGTTCAATAGTCGACGTGCTTACTTTTGTAGCCGTACCTACTACCAAGAAGAACGGTAGATTTTTCCGTTCTCACTATCTCTATGTATAAATAGAAGTTTGTATAGTGCTTGTATTGTTGAAATGCATGAAAGAAAGATAGCTAATAAACTTATTTTGCTAGAATCTCAAAAGGAAGTATGAACGTGTTGAATAAATCGACTTTTACTCCGAATAAACATATGTTGTTTGAAACTTCTCAAAAAAGAAAGAAAGAACGGATTTCAAGACGTAAGAAATAGTAGTTTGATTGAAAGTATTCGTATTTTGATCTTGAGATGGTTATGAGCATGTATGCGTGATTACTAGAATTATTTGTCTTGATGTGTGATAAAGCATAAGTGGTTTCCACTCCAAAGGCGTTCGTACATGTGGCGCTATGCTTTAAGATGTGTTTTGAGCATGACTAAGTGATATAGAGTTGGATGATCTTGCTAGTTTAGTTTCAAGATTACAATGAATGATTTATGAGACACCGTATATAGTGTACTTACGTGAAAAGTCTTGCCATGGAGTCTATGCATGAAAACGAGACACAAAAATCGAGAAAGTGATATAGAGTTGGATGATCTTGCTAGTTTAGTTTCAAGATTATAATGAATGATTTATGAGACACCGTATATAGTGTACTTACGTGAAAAGTCCTGCCGCGGAGTCTATGCATGAAAACGAAACACAGAAATCGAGAAAGTTAGAAACATGACACCTAGGGTGTGGATTATGAAAAGACGTGTTTTGAAAAAGGAAAAAAGTGTTTTGAAACCGCAATGTGGCCGGACTTGGTAGCCCATTGTGTGGTGTGTGTGTGTGTGTGTGCCAATGGGAACCCGAAACGGCGGAACCATTGTGAGGATACTCGGGAACCCGGAGCAGCGGAACCAAGGTTAGGTGTGTAAAACGATTTTTAAAAACCCAATGGGAACCTGGCACGACGGAACCATTGTGGGGATACTCGGGAACCCCGAGCGACGGAACCGAGGTTGAATTGTGGCTTGGTTATCGGCAGAGAGGAGCCAATGCAAATTCTTTTTGTGTGCCATTGGGAGCCTGGAACAACGAAACCCTTGTGAGGATACTCGGGAACCCGGAGCGGCGGAACCGAGGTTGGGTGTGTTAAAAAAATGCTTTTCAAAATGTTGATTTGGTAAATGAAAATGAGACACGGTCTACGATGAGTCGCGTATGAGAAACTCAAATATCACAGACACCAACGTTAGAATAGTGAATGTGGATGTGACATTGTTGATTGCTTGTCGAATATGCATGTGCCATTTGGAAACCATTGGATTTACATGAGTTAGTATACTATTGTTTGTAATTTATGGGATTAGTGGGTATGGGATTACTCTGCTGAGCTCTTGTAGCTCATGGTGTTACCTCTGGTGACTCTGATATATTATACTGGTGGCGACGCTGGTATAATGTGTCAGATTTTGTAGATGACCAGGGTGAGCTGTACACCTTGGAGGCTTTCGGAGTCGAGGAGCTGGCTAGGATGGAGGAGCAGGCGGAGCTGTAGTTAGGAACCCTAGATTTCCCTCCAACTGTGTAATTAAGGAACTCTTGTAGGAGTTATGCTGTAATAATGACCAGACTCTATTTAGATTTTCAATAAAATTGTCTATTTAACGTTCCCAAAATTTAGGGCGTTACAAATACTTCCTTTGGAGTTTCCTTTTTTGAGTTCTTGAGAGTAATATGTGGTATCTTGGATTTGGGATCCCTTATCAATACCCAGTTCCCAGAGTTTGAACTTGGTGGTTTGAATGTCTTGTTCCCACTCTTAGTTGAATTTTTGTATCCTTGAAATAAATCAGGCTTAACCTATTTCAAAAACCAATCAGGGACTCCTTTTACCAAAGTAAATTCCTCCTGCTTGGTTTCTTCATGAGGCTCTGATGTCTGGCCAATGTTGGCCTTCTTCAAAGGAGGTATTTCTCTTCTTTGAATAGATTGAATTGGACTAGTAAGAACGTCCCTCTTCGAAGCTAACCAAGATTTGCTTTCTTCACTTTGTTTAACTTGTGCTGGAACGATTCTTTTCATTCCTACCCCTTTAGGGAAGAAACTTACACCCTTTATGTCCAAATCCTTAAAAACCAAATAATTGGCTCTGCATCCTACACATAGACACTCCAAAAACGAGGCTTCCAACATTGGTAAATGATTGTTACTTGAAAATCTCTGTGGAGGAAAACTAGTATTGGTCTGCCTATAGTGATTCTGCCTTATTCCCATAGTCCAAGGTTGACCACCATACAGTTTACCCCTTCCATACTGAATTGAATTCATATTCACTGGCACCTCCTTGTCTTGCCAATATTTCTTGACAGTTCGAGCCAATGAAGTTGACACGTTGGTGTTAACTCCAACTTCTTCAATCATTGGAAAAGGAGTGGCATCCATTCCCATAGTTTTTTCAGGGAATTTGATCCTTCCTTTCTTGATTTGTTCTTGAATCGTGTCATGAAAAACATTGCGTGACTTAGTTGAATGAGACCAAGAATCACGACATTTACAAAATATTTTCCCATTCTTTTTCTCTGTAGTGGGTAATTTCACATTTACAGGCAGCTTAATAATCTTCTTTCTTAACAAATAATCGAAGATTTCATCAGCCTTCGATACATCGAATGAATAAACTTTAGTGGTTTCCTTCTGTTTAAATTTCTAATTTATGGTAACATTCTTTTGAACTAAGGGTTCACAAACACAAGGATCATGCTCCACTATTTCTGCAGCATCAATCTCATAGTTGGGGTCTCGATAATAAGTAGAGTAAGAAGAATTATGTCTATCCATATCTTCTTCTAACAATGATTCATATCTAGTAACTTTCTAGGTCATGTCTACAAAGTCTCTAAACTCCGTAGAATCAAACCTCTTTCGAAGTTCTCTTTCTAGGCCATCTTGTGCTAATCTCACAAATTCTGCCTCTGGCAGTTGGAGTTTGCACTTGGTCCTGGCTCTTTTGAACCTGGATATGAAATCAGCTACTTTCTCATCTTGTTTTTGCCTTAGCCTAGCTAAGTCTGCCATAGAGACTTCAGGTTCTGCATGAAACACTTCCTCCATTTGAAACCAATTGGCTATTGATCCTGGTAGTAAATTAGTATACCAGGCAAAAGCTGGTCCAGATAAAGAATTTGGAAATAGTTTCAACTTCATGAAACCATTTTGAGCCAAGTTCTTACATTGAGCAGAAAATCTAGCAATATCTTCTACAGAAGATTGTCTCCCTGTAGACACCCCAATCCGGACCTCGAAGGGTCTTTGTCCGCCCCGATGATGAAATAAAGGAAACGGAACCTTTGCGAGCTTGAATGAAGGACTCCCTTAAACCCAAACAGATCCTCAGCCCAAATAAACTGTCAGCCCAAAGCGAAGCCCAAAAGCCCAGAAAGCCCGAAAGCCCTGGAGCGAGCCTGAAATACCGCGCGTGACATCTCTCAACCGCACAGCGTATCGAAATTTAATACGCCGCACGCGTTCATGAGGTTAACTGCACGGCATTTTAGGTAAAGTTCTGACTGGCTCAGAAAGCTGTCGGCCACGCCTATTTGAGCCACAGCTGCAATACGGCTCAGCCGAAAGCACACTTCTGGCCAGCCCAGAAAATACCTCCAACTTTTGAAATTCAAAATCCAAGGCTCTTGCCTATAAATACACCCCTCCACTCAAGGGAAAAGGGCCCTTGATCACCATTATACCCTTTCTCTCTCTTCTTGCTTTCACACCCACTTTTCCATTTCCAAGCCTTGAGAATGTTGTTCTCAAAAGACATTCTCTAGGTTCTTTTACTCCATTTTTCTCTTCACCATTGAAGTTAGTTCCTTACTAACTTTGAGACATCAACCACCCAATACACCCATCTACTACACACATCCATACTTCTACTCTCTTTCTCAACCTTCCGACGTCCATCCGCCTTCATCAATACTCATTTAAGCTCAAGATCAAAGGTAAAAACCAAGTTTCCTTGGGCTAGGCTCTGTCCTAGCCCTGAGGGGACCTTTCTGTCTTCTGGCTTAACCCTTTTGGTCAGGATCTGACCCAAAACCTCTTTTACCAAACAAAACCGCAGAGGTGTGCTACGCCGCGCGGCGCTTTGAAGCGTCGCACAGTGTAGTAGACTCACACGCACGGCATTTCAAAAAGGATATTATTTTCTTGATCAAACTGTCTAGATCACGATCGTCCGTTGTTGGATCTTTTCTGTATACCAAAAGCAGTCCCAAAATGAGACCATATCTACAAGCCATGTTTTAAATTCCATAAATCTTTTCAAAACAAGTAAACGTATCAAAAATAGTTTTCTCTTCATGGCTTGGAAGAATGGTGCAGATCTGAGATGATCTGACGGCTGTGAGTTGTCTGAAGTTTTAAAATAACACCGTGCGATGTAATGGGTACACCGTGCGAAGCTTTACAAAACAATGAAAGTTTGGTATCAAGATCGGAACCACGCACGGCGTATCAGTAAGCCGCGCGTTATAAAGCGGTATGCCGCCTGACGGGAGATGGTGATTCAGACAGTTCGTTTGTATGTCTTTCTTGTTTATATTATCGCCGTGCCATCTTTATCATCTCTGTACAGCAAGCACCACTAGCACGGCAGCGTGTCATGACTTATCTTGTTCCCCTTTCCCTTTATATGTTTTTGAGGTTTTCCGAATGGTATTAATCCCCCCATTTAAAATGCTTAGTAGAGACCGGTTTTCACCGGGCGAGCGGGGTGCTTTTCAACAAAACCTTCCCCGCTCGTAACCTGGCTCCCGGATCCAAAATCTTAAATAGTTTCGCTAGACCAAAAGGCCTTTCTTTTCAAAACAAAACCCCTCGGTTCCTTGGATCATCCATCTCAAAATATCCGGGTGGCGACTCTGTCTAAATCGCGCTTCGGGCTCGGGAGCCCACAGTGGCGACTCTGCTGGGGACTTTATTCAAAACTTATTTTTTTTAAAAAAAAAATATACATAAAGGAGTGTTGAATAATCAAGAGGGCCAAACTTGAAATGTATTTTATTTTGGGGGCTTAATGCAATTTGAAAAACTTAAACTTTCTTTTACACCATGCACCGCACAAGCTGCGTTAGCGTGTTCTGGCTATCTTGCCCGGTTTACCGGTGACAAGCTCTCCCGGAATGCCTAGCAACCCTCGACTATGATGGGCCATTGTGCTGTTCGACCATTGTCTTGCAATACACTTGACATGGGGTAGTACATCTTGGCTCTAGTCCGGGGAACCCCTCTCAAACTAAAACCGGCCTTTGCAACTGTACATAACCATAGAACCTTCCCAACTAGGACAGGAACCCATGGCTAGGACTTATGTGATATATCCTGTTTATGTGTATTTCTTTTCTGTACATACATATCATTCACGCATCATTGCATCCTGCAGGCTAGAGGATTGGGCTCCCTTAGAATTCTTTAGGATTTTTCGGTCAGTCTAGGAGACTATAAATCCATGAAGGTTGTGATACCTCCGGTGTTTGCCGTGCCCGAACGGCTCTCTTGACATGGGATTAACCTTGGAGGTGTGCGTATTTGGATTCTGACGGTCACATTGCTCTGTCTTGGATGGTCAAGATAAGGAGATTGGCTCTGGTTTCGAAACGATCGGAATTTAACCTTCCTGACAGTACCTACCCGGACCGCCAGAAATCTTCTATCCAAATGCCCCAAGTGAAACTTAAGTCACGATAGGTTTTAGGACCTAGGAGGCACGTAGAAGGTAAGACAGACACTCAGGGCGGATTCTGAGTTGTTCCCTTTTGCCTTGTTGAAAGTTCAGAAACATTGGGCACCTGCAAAAAGAAGAGGCTTTACCCAATTGGTTTCGTCCGTCTCAAAGATTGGTTCGCATAGATACCCTGGAAGAAACCCAACTGGTTGAGGTCCACATAGAACAGGAAGGCCAGTCGCCATTAGCAGTTTCGCCAAGCCCGACAATACAGGAGCCTCTGTCACTTGAAAATTCCTTACCAATGGCTGACCAAGGAAACGGGGTAGAAGAGCTTAGGAAGAACATGGCCACCATGGATGCTCAGTTTAGGCAATCCCTTGCTGGGATGGATACGCAACTCAAAGCCTCGGTTGCATCCATGAAAGGCGACATGAATATGATAATGGAGTCTATGCAGGAGGTCTGTGACAAGCTTTTGGTTAAAACTGACATACCCAAGGAGGAGACGCCAGCCAAAGACACGCCGGCAATCGATCCCAATTTAGCCGCCCTTATGGTTAAAATTGGGAAGTTGGAAGAATCAATGCAAGAAAATAAGCGATTAGGGAGAGGAGAGATTGACATGAACAAATTGTGCTTGTTCCCCAACGCTAAGTTACCAGAAAAGTTTAAGGGCGTGGATTTCGCAAAGTTTGACGGTACCGGAGATCCAAAAGCTCACCTCCAAGGGTATGTTGGTTCACTCACCATGAGAGGAATCGAGAAGGAAGCCATGGCCTAACTATTCCACGAATCTCTGTCAGGGCCAGCTTTGCAATGGTTTCTTACCCTGGAACCCTCTAAGAAAAGGACTTGGGAAGATATTGGGACGACATTTGTGGCTCAATACGATTTCAATGTCGATCTAAAGATGACCACGAGGGAGCTAGAGAGCACCAAGATGGGTGAGAAAGAAGGTTTCGCTGACTTTGTAAAGCGTTGGAGGGCTAAAGCCGCTCAAATGCAAAGCAAACCAAACTTAAAAGAACAGATAAGGATCATCACCAAGAACCTGCCAAACTCTTTTGCCCCATACATGGTTCTCTCCCAGGCAGCCCCGAATTTCGAAACTATCTACGACTCAGGCCTGGCTGTGGAGGAGGCACTACGAGACGGTACAGTGGAAAAGAAGGAATCAGGAGCAAAGCCCAAAAGGGTGTATTCAGGGAACAGCAATGTCCTCTTCGGGAATTCCAATCAGGCTGGAACTTCATCCACCAAACCGGCAGAAGTAAACCAAATTTCGGAAAAACCAAAGTCCCAACAAAGAGTCTTTACCCAATTTAGCACTCCTAGATCCGCCTTGCTCAAAAAGCTTACTGAAGTAGGAGTGCTGAATCCTCTTTAGTCACCACAGAACATTCCACCCAACCTAAACCAGAACGTCTACTGTGATTTTCACCAAATGCATGGCCATACCACTGACAACTGTATCCGTCTTCGTCATGAGATTCAAAATCTCATTGACAATAAAGTCATTGATACCCCTCCTTCCGACAAACCAAACACCATGACAAATCCCTTGCCACAACACAATACCCCCTTCCATATCAACCAAATCACCCAAGCCAAAAGCCAAGACTTTGATCCTATCTCCTCATCATCCCTGATACCGAACCAAAGCCTGTTGTGGAAATTCCCGAAGAAATTGCCCTCTGTTACCTTAGGGATTGGGGAGACCTGATTGCCGATTGGAAGAAGTTTGAAGTCGCCAATTTCCAAGAAGACGTAAATCCATTCTTTGAGCCGGAATGGGAGGTTGACTGGCAAAACATTCATGCTGACCCTCTGGATGGGTTTTCTCTATACATGATGTTCGAAAGTCAAAATGGGAACTTGCCAGAGATGCCTGAATGGGAATGGAATCCAATTCCGGATGAATACCAACTCTTGGCCTGGAATGATCCTTTGGATACCTTCTCTATACCCATGCTGTTTGCAGAAGAATATCAACCACAGACGGTGACCTACAACTGGCCTGAACCTATTCCATTTCAACCTCTCCTCTCCTCCTACCTCCACGATCTCATAGCTAACGACCCATACAACAACGTGGGTCTTGCTCCATACCCAGAACTGCAAGGTCCCGAAGAAGATATGGCTAGTAATGAGTTCAACCCAATGGACTACCTGGTCGATGAAGTTAAGTCGGAGTCATCTGTCACTTTCCCAAAAGATGCTGATGTTGCCATGATGAATTTATGGGAAGATGAACCGGGAGCTAAAACGAACCTGTGGGGAAATACGGAGATCATCAACATAAATGTGGGAAACAAAGAATGGACCGTAAATAGGGCAGTAGCAGAAGCTGAAAAATGGAAGCCCGAGGATCTGTGGGAAGATCTGGTTGTCGCTGACTTGGCTGCCAACCTCCAAGACACCACCATTGGAAACAAGCGCAAGGCCCTTGCTGATTTGTGGAATGAAGAGTCCAAGTACCAACAGATTGGTCAATTGACCAAGATTGGTCAATTGACCAGGAGTGGTCGAATATATCAACCCCCTAATCTTCAAATCGGAGAATCTTCTAACCCTTCAGCTCCACTGACCAAAGAACCTTCTAACCCGTTCGTTACCCCAGTCAAAGATACTTTCCGACCCTTTGCCCCACCAGTTAAAGAGCCTTCACGCCCTGAGAAAGACCCAGAAAGAATGATCAAGCGCCAGCTTGAACAGACTCCAGCCAAAATGTCTGTTTGGGACGTGCTTGTTCACTCCACCCGCCATCGCGAAGGATTCCTCCAAGCTCTCTCTCACCTAAAAGTTCTTTCCGCCATAACCTCTGACAAACTTGTGGCACTCATCAAAACCATACCCGTCAAACATGCTATCACCTTCACTGGTCGAGATTTGCCCGCTGAAGGAACTGATCACAATCGACCACTCCATATCACTCTGAAATGCCACGAAAAATGGGTACCGGTAATTTTGATTGACAACGGGTCAGCAATCAATGTCTGTCCACTCCGTGTTGCTTATTGCCTGGGATACAAAAATAGTGATTTCTCTACATCAGAAGTCAAAGTTCGGGCATATGACAACACCCGTTGGGATGTGACTGGCACCCTCATGCTTCCTATGACTTTCGGGCCTTACCAAACGGATGTGGAGTTCCATGTGGTAAACATTCCCGCATCCTTCAACCTACTGCTGGGTAGACCTTGGATGCATCGACCTGACATCATGGCAGTTCCTTCAACGCTCCACCAGAAAGTTAGACTGGGACTGGAAACTGGGATGCTCACCATTCATGGCGACTCTAGGATTCGTGCTCCTGTGGAAGACAATGCCCCACTTTTGGAGATACAACATGGGGAAGAGGACGTTGCCCTAGGCGGCTTCTCTCTTGACACCTCTCGTTCTGTTTTCACTGTCAAGATTGATGACGACTTCGTCGTTAGTAATGTTGCCATAAAGATAATGTCCTACATGCCAGGATTGGGGCTGGGAAAGAATCTTCAGGGGCCAGCACAGTTTGAAGAACCAGGAACTTTAACCCGCGTAACAGGTGTGGGATACCACCCTTCCGAGGATAGGAAGGAAAAGAATGGAGATAGATTGGAAGATTATTTTGTCAAAGAAAAGGCAAAGCAGATTTATCAAGGGCAGCCGGAACCATTCTGGGACAAAGAAACCAATACCTTCCTACCAGGGTTTGAGATATTCGCTAATGATGTCTGGCCTGAAAGTGATGAAGAACTGGAAGCGGTGATCAAACTAGCAAAGACGACAGATTGGGTTGAAACTCTTGCCATGGGTAGCCTAGCGACCTTATTCGAGGAGGACGAACCATTGGGTATAGCCGTGGAAGCAGAAGTGCAGATGCTGGGGTAGGAGGCCCTCGAAGATCCAACTTCACTCATCATGGATGCCGCTGGAGATTATAAGAATTGGACTTTCATACCAAGTGCAACCAGTCATGAGTCTGAATCTGAAGCTGAGTCCTTTGAGTCTTCTGAGTATTCTGAGTCTGTTGAGTCCGAGTCGGTGCCTCTTGGCCCAACTCCTCAGAGTCTGTATTTTGAGTTTGAGTCTACCCGTGTGTATGATGCCCTCAATGCCTCTGCTAATGATGAAATAAATGAACCTGATTCCGCTTACTTTCCTGATTTTGAAATAAATTGTGTCGACCCCAATGATGAAGAGATCGATTTCGAGGGGGAAATCCCTGAAGAAATTCGGTCCCTAATCGAAAGGGAAGACGAAAGGCATGCTCAGCCTATAAAAGAAGAAGTTGTTTCAATAAATTTGAGGGATGAAGGGAACCCCCGAATGGTTCAGATCGGTTCCGCGCTGTCAGAAGAAGAGCGTCAGGCTCTCGTAGAATTGTTAAAAGAATTCGAAGATGTTTTTGCATGGTCACATGCTGATATGCCCGGAATTGATCCTGAAATCGTGGAATATCGGATTCCCCTTCACCCTGACGCAAAACCAGTAAAACAAAAACTGAGACACATGAGGCCTGATTGGGTGCTTAAAATAAAAGAGGAAGTAACTAAACAGATCAATGCTGGGTTCTTAATGGTAACTAAATACCCTCAATGGGTTGCCAACATCGTTCCCGTTCCAAAGAAGGATGGCAAAATCAGGGTCTGTGTGGACTTCAGGGACTTAAACAAAGCTAGCCCCAAGGATGACTTCCCTCTGCCCCACATTGACGTGCTAGTTGATAACGCCGCGGGACATGCCTTACTTTCCTTCATGGATGGTTTCTCAGGATATAACCAGATTCTTATGGCCCCGAAAGACTGAGAGAATACCACGTTCATTACTGAATGGGGAACTTATTGCTATCGGGTCATGCCTTTCGGGCTGAAAAACGCTGGCTCCACCTATCAGCGAGCTGCTATAACCTTGTTGCATGATATGATTCATAGAGAGGTAGAGGTTTACGTTGACGACATGATCGTTAAGGCAAAAGAGCGAGAAGGCCACTTACCCGCGTTAAGGAAGTTCTTCGAAAGGATAAGGAAGTACAGGATGCGCCTCAACCCGGCTAAATGCACGTTCGGAGTCACTACAGGGAAAATGCTCGGATTCATGATCACCACTCGCGGCATCGAAATCGATCCGTCAAAGATTAAGGCCATTCTGGAAATGGAACCACCACGGACGGAAAAAGATGTAAGGAGTTTCCTTGGCAAAATACAGTTCATCAGCCGGTTTATTGCGAAACTGACTTCAACGTGTGAACCCATATTTCGCTTGCTCAAAAAAGGAACACCATTTGCGTGGAATGACAGATGTCAGCAAGCCTTCGAGGCCATCAAAGCCTATCTAAGGAATCCGCCAGTCTTGATGCCGTCGGAACCAGGAAAACCTTTGATCCTATACTTGTCAGTCACTCCGTCTTCCATGGGGTGTATGCTGGCACAGGAAGGAGACGATGGGGTTGAAAGGGCTGTCTACTACCTCAGCAAAAAGATGGTCGGATCCTAGGAACGCTATACTCCTCTAGAAAAGACGTTTTGGGCACTCGTTTGGGCTTCCAGAAAGTTAAGACGTTACATGCTGGCCTATTCGGTAAGATTGATATCCCGAATGGATCCTTTGAAATACTTGTTCGAAAAGCCAGCACTCACAGGAAGAATGGCACGATGGCTACTGATGCTAGCAGAATTTGAATTGAAATATGTCAGCAAAAAGTCAGTGAAAGGAAGAGCTGTCGCTGAATTTTTGGCCGACTGCCCAATCGAAGGAAAGGAAGATGCCGAATTCGAGTTCCCAGATGAAGGCATAATGACCATAGTCGAAGACGTGTGGCGGTTGTATTTCGATGGAGCGGCCAATCAGAAAGGATTTGGAATTGGCGTGCTATTGATTTCGCCGGATGGGTCGCATATCCCGCTCGCATTCAAGCTTAACTTCGAAGTCACCAACAATCAAGCAGAATACGAAGCTTGCATTGTTGGCATGGAAGCAGCCATTGAAATCGGTATAGAAAAATTGGAGGTTGTGGGAGATTCAAACTTGGTCGTTTCTCAAGCAAACGGTGATTGGAAGGTCAGGGAAGATAAGATAAAGCCGTACCATCAAGATCTCGAAGATATCATTCCCCATTTTAACAAAGTAACTTTCACTCATGTCCCGAGACTCAGGAATCAATTCGCTGATGCCTTGGCGACATTAGCCTCTATGGTCGAAATCCTTGTCGGTGTGAAGCTAAGACCAATTATGATCGAGCAAAGGGACACTTCAGTATACCAACATGTCATGGCCATCAACGAGCCCGAAGACGGTCACCCTTGGTTCTACGATATCTGGAGATTCGTGGAAAGAGGAGAGTACCCCTCTGAAGCAAGCAAGAAAGACAGGATCGCCCTTCAGAGAATGGCAGCTTAGTACATCATTTGTGGAGGAAATCTATACCGAAGGTCTCACTGTGGAACCCACAAACTGTGTATTCATGGTGAGGAGGCAAAAGGGTGATGGAGGAGGTCCACGAAGGAGTATGCGGTCCTCACATGAATGGCATGATGCTTGCCAAAAAGGTTTTGAGACAAGGCTACTTCTGGTCCACCATGGAGACGGAATGTGTGGAATACGTACGACGTTGCTATAAGTGCCAAATTCACGCTAACCTCACGCACGTCCCACAGCATGAGCTACAGCAAACGACCTCACCGTGGCCTTTCTCGACCGGGGGAATTGATGTCATCGGAAGGATTGTGCCAGCAGCCTCTAATGGCCATAAGTTCATCCTGGTGGCTATCGATTACTTCACAAAGTGGGTGGAAGCAGGCTCGTATGCAACCCTGACCGCGGTTCAAGTCGCGCACTTTATCAAGCAAAACGTCATTTATCGGTATGGGGTCCCACAGGCATTCGTATCCGATAATGGGGTTCATTTCAAAGGCCGAGTTAGGGAAGTCTTAGAGGAGTTTCAGATCCAAATACACAAGTCAACAACCTACCGACCGCAGATCAATGGGGATGTGGAAGCAGCCAACAAAACAATCAAAACTATCCTGGAAAAGATCATTCAATTTGCAAGGGATTGGCACGAACGACTACCTTTGGCATTGTGGGGATACCGCACGTCTGTACGTACACCAACAGGGGCAACTCCATACTCCTTGGTTTATGGCATGGAGGCCGTACTCCCCATAGAATTAGAGGTTCCATCCCTCCGGACTATGATCGAATGCAATGTCCGAGAGGCAGATTGGCTGAGCAACCGGTTTGAAGAACTTATGTTATTCGATGAACGCAGTTTAAGGGCACTTTACCACATTCAAGGATATCAAAGGAGAATTGCGCGCGCATTCAATAAAAAGGTGAAGCCCAGGGACTTAGTGGAAGGCGACATGATTTTGAAGGAAATACGAGCACTAATCTATGATCCACGAGGAAAGTTCCGACCAAAATGGTCTGGGCCTTACATCATTAAGACTATCCTATCTGGAGGAGCTACGCAACTCATCGATCTGGACGGAAACGAATTCTCAACCCTAGTCAACCTAGATCAACTCAAGCGCTATTACCCTTGAGAGAAGCTCGCTGGACTGAAAACTGCAAGGGTAGCCAGTTCCAGGCAAAAATTAGAGCAAAAAGGCCTGCTAGGATGAAAACCCGCAAGAGCATCTTAGGCAAAAGTTAAGGCATACAATGAACAAGCTCGCTAGGCCGAAAACCCGAAAGGGCGATACTAGGCAAAAATTAGAGTGCAAAAGGAGAGTGTCAAAACCAGAGCGAACCCTATCCTTGAACTACGTCATGACCTGATTCCTTCATCAAAAAGGATACGTAGGCAGTCTCACTATGGGACTCGGTCGCAATCAATCAAAACAAAGAATCCAGGTTGACAAAATCTAGAAAGGCAGAATCAGAGAGGGGGGGACCCTCTGTAACTCACTTTATTAAAATAACTGCTTCTAATACATAAGGCTGAGCATGATTTTCGAAAATAAAAGTGCAATACAATAAAAGGAGGTCCATGATTTATTCAAATGATCAGGGTAGTAAGATCGAGTCAGTTTCCTTGGGCACCCGCCCTCGCAACAATGTCCCTCTTGAGCCATTTCCTATAACTCCCACGCACTGCAACAGACGGGTAAGGATGAGCATCGGTCACCTCGCGAGACCTCCAGAATCGCTGGTAGTTACAAAGAACTGAATGGTGGAAGAAAGGCAGAACTACATCCACCAGGATCTCTGCAGGAACCTCCTGTCTCAAACCAAGCTGACACTGAATCCGATAGGGGATGTAGAAGGTAAAAGCCTCCAGCCCGGGAAGAACCACCCACTAGGAACCCATATAATGCACAGTCATGGGCGGAAGATCAAGCCAAGAGCTTTTCCAGGAAATAGTCTCAGCCCGCTGACGCTTGAAGAAGTTGACCCACTCGGAAACTCGCCTGTCCGCAAATTCAAAGCACTGAGAGGATAGTAACCTAGCCCCATACGCCAAGTTGCCAGGAGGGAGGGTCAGTATGTTCACCTTGTCACAAAGCCAAATCTGCCAAAGAAGGAAAACAAGTGAGAAACCGTAGAGAGCCAGGCCCAACGTTAAAGAAAATAGGAAAAGTTTGAAAGAGGAAAGATGAGGCGAAAGCCAACCTGCAAGAGAAGGGGGCTGCCTCAAAAAGTCTCAGTCTCTCCGGAATGAACCTTGTCCAAACCCATCAGTGTCTCAGCCAGTACCATTGGAATCACGTCCTTCCGAGCTCCAATCTGCACTGTAATACTAACCAATGCCGAGCTAGCATGACCAATGGAAGGAACCAAGAAGTAAGCAGCAAGTAAGCACATGCAAAGAGCGGTCATGCGCCGAGTATGATAGGTTGTGTCTGCTAGGTTACCAAGAGGAGAGAACATTTCAATGAGGCGCATCACGTTGAGGTGACCATTGCTAACCAATGGAAGGAACCAAGAAGTAAGCAGCAAGTAAGCACATGCAAAGAGCGGTCATGCGCCGAGTATGATAGGTTGTGTCTGCTAGGTTACCAAGAGGAGAGAACATTTCAATGAGGCGCATCACGTTGAGGTGACCATTGCTAACCAAGTAACGAGCAACACCGTCATTCAAACCAAGAGAGGCAGCTAGAACCTTGGACATGTTCTCGCGCACGAGAGGGACGATGACGTCCCCGGAGCTGAAGCCACCAAGGTAGGCGCGAAACTCTTCAATTGTAGGGCAAAACTCTTGTTCACCAAAGCGGAATACGTGCACATCCGGATCCCAAAGACTTGTGGCAGCCTTTAGGAGCTCGGGACGAAGGCAGATGTTACGCAAGTATCTCATAGAGTAGAGACCATGCGCCCGAAAGTTGAGCCAATCGACCCCCTCCATGGAAATCAACCACGGCCGTAGTGAACCGGTGAGAGAAAGGGCCATTGGGAGGAGATGAAGAAAAGATATGGTTAGTATGAGGCCTAAGGCTTGAATTTATAGAGAGATAGAGGAGACAACTTCAATTTTCAAAAGAGTCGGGTTCCAAAAGTGTAGATTTTCCATGAGTCTTGCATAGGGAAAAGCTTGGTCATACCCTAAAAGAACAAAGTAGACATGCATTGGCCCGGACATGTTATAGAACAGGTCAAACTTCAACCTTCGTGCAATCTGTCTTGGGAAGCAGCAAATGGCAGAATGTCAGGAAAATAGTGCCACGCGGTATAACGAGGTAACGCACGGCATACCAAAACGAGGAGAAAACCACGGCATAGCACGGATACGCCGTGGGATCAGATGAAGCCACGCACGGCTCTTTGTAGCCCCGCACGGCATATTAAGTCTGCATTTCTGCAGACTTTGACAACAGAGGTTTGAAACCAATTCGAGGCACTCGCAAGCATCACCAACCCTCAGAACACATCTCAATGGGTATTTGGGACTTCGGGGAACTCCCGCTTCAAGCCAACTCTCAAAATTCGACGTGAGGACACCAAAAAGTCGATAAAACCCATTTCCTAGGTCATGTCAAGGTATCGGAGTCCATTTCAAGCCATTTCAAGTTGATTTTTCGAGTCCCGCAGGTCACAATGGCCAAAAGTGACCTGGTCCAAGTTCCGTTTCGCGGTTAATGTCAAAATCTGAGAATGTCACCCTCCAAAGTCAAGATTTTCTTGCTTTTCAGGTATGTTTTCAAGTAGTTTTCAGTTTTCAAATGAGAGCTTAAAGTTTCATAGTCACGTGTCAAATATCAAAGGTCATCGTTGATAAACAAGAGTCCGCAACAGGGGTATTTTGTAAAGTCTTGCACAAAGGGATCAGTTTTTCAGAGTTATTCATTTATCTTCTTTGATTTCTATTCCAATGTCGATAAATCTTTGCCCCAACATACTGCTCATCATAAAACTCAAGTTCGCTTCAGATTATGGCTCAAAGGACTAGTCGCATGCATTGGTTAGTGTTTCTGTTATTCAATCTTTCTTAAACAAACGACAATAAGGGAAGTTGAATGACGTAAACAATGAAAGAAATGAGCTTCTCTATATATATAATCTCCAAGATATCCATGAGTCGAAGTACAAAAAGGCGTGCAAGCTCCAAAATCCTATCTACTGAGGGTAAACAGGCACCCTTTCAAAAGGCGAAAGCAAGACAAAAGGGAACTCAACTCTCATCCTCGTCCTCGTCATCGTCCTCACCCTCCTCGCCGTCCTCCCAGAGGCCTCTTCTGCCTGAGAACCGGCTGCCTCCTGAGTACCTGACACCCTAGGCACCGTACTCCCCGAGGTGTCTGCGAGGTCGACGTCCGTCGGCTCCTCAGTCTCGTCAGAGACGTCGACCGGCTCATCCTCTGTCCCCCCAGAAAGCCGTTGCCTCTTCAACGGAGGCTCCTCTCGCGAGCCTGCAGAGGAAGCCTGTGGCACCTGCATGCGCACAGACTTCCTGCGCAGCCCATGCGAAGCCCCTCCTCCAGCCTGCAATAACATGGTATTCATCATTTGCATTGTAATCATAAGTATAAGCAATAGGAAATAAAAGCAAAGAGTTCGAAAGCTTTACCATAGTCCCACCAGCACGAAGAAGCACCTCTAGGGCATGTCCCATGGCGTACTGCCTCACCAGCTGCTCTAGGCCCATCATGGCCCCAGCCATCTCTCTCACGTACTCCGGAGTCGCCTGCACAATAGGTCAATTGATTAGAACGTACAGTGATACTAACAAGTGAGTGCAAATGGGCGAAAGAGTGCAAGTTATACCTGAGCAAGGAACTCCGGAGCTGCGACCGTGGGACGTGGCACCACCACTACACCAGAAACCCCCTGGGCAGTCGTCACGTCCACGGTCCAGGAGAGTCGAGGCAAGCTGGCCCCGTTCGGACCTGCACCGTCACCTCAACCACCAACGCTACCCTCGCGTCCTCTTCCTCTCCCTTCTCTCCGTCCTCGTCCGCCTCTACCACCTGCACCACCTGGCGCTCGAAGCGTCGCCTCCCAAGCAGCAGCCCGTACCCCGAAACTCGGCATCAAGTGCCGAGCCCGGTACTCAGAGTAGTCCACGCCCGCCTGGAAGAGCGGCTCCAGCTCAGGGTCCGGTCGTACGAACCGCTCAACCTCCCCCTGGTGTACAAGCTCGTCCTCTGCACCAAAGCAGGAAGGGGACCAAGGACTCTAAAAGCGTCCAGCCTCAACGACTGACGTGACACCCGGTCACCCAGGTACCACTGCCAGCCGTAAGGGGACTCGAGCAGCACTCTCCCCCTCGTCACCTCCCTACTCCGGACCAAGTAAGGAAGCTCGCAGTGGTCCCACACACGCCAGCGAATCTGCAATCAAAGATGAACAACATCAGCATGGGATTTGAATAGGAACTATCGATAAACGAAAGCATGCGAGATGTAATCATACTCTGTCAGGACGAAGCTCGTCTAGGAAGAGGCGATAGGTGTTCAAGTCGCCCTTCCCCTTCTTCACTCCCCGGAACTCCTTGGACCAACGTAGGGCCCGGGGAAGCACTGTGTCACTAGGGAAGGAGGTCTCGGGAGGGTACATGTCCAGTACCTCGTACGTCCACAGCTGTAGAATCAAACATCAAGGATTAGCACAAGATATGCAATAAGTGAATAAAAAGACAAATAAAACGGGAGAGCAGTTCGAAATGTACCTCCCAGACCCTCCAGTAACCGCCGAGGCTCTTCCCCGCTCCTCGAGAAAGAGACCCCATGAAGGCGTAGCACGCCCCAAAAGCTGCACCGCCCCAGTCAAAACGGGCTATCTCCCCGACATCCCTCAAGGCCGGTAGGAGCGAAAGGTGTACCCGGTTGCGCCTGTTGGGAAACAGGGACGCACCGAGCAAGTACAACAGAAAGTACAGCGCCATCTGCTCCTCCTGCACCCTGTCAGTCAGGAGCTCCTCTGTCCAAAACCCCAACAGCTGAGCGTACTGAGCGTCCTCCTTCTCCGCCCTCAGCACGTACCCCAGTGTCTCCCGCTGGAGCATCGCACACCTCCCCGTAACGGCGTCGTAAGGGATAGGGTCACCCCCGACCCTCAGACTAGTGATCGCCGCAAAGTCCAACGGCGTCACCGTCAGCTCACCAAAAAGGAAGTGGAACGTGTTCGTCGTGTCCCACCACCTCTCAGCCAATGCCCTCACCACCTGGCGATCGTTGCTCGCCCTCGTCAGCACGCTCACAAACTCCCCGAAGCCCGCCTGCCTCACAATCTCCCTCATAGCCTCAGGGAGTCTCTCCCAGAACGTCGGCACGTCGGCCGCACCACCGTAACACGAGATGGTGATCGCCTGTTGCAATAACTTGATAACATTCAGTAAACGGGTATACTATTCAAAGCGAATACAACATTCAGATAAAGAAATGAAAGTACGATACATTGAAATTTGAAATGCGAGTGTTTAAGGTATACCTCATCTCGGCGCAAAGAAAGGTGCTGTTGTGGGTCCCTCAGGACCAGAGCCTTGTCGTACGTGGGCCGCGCCGGTCTGTAGGCGTCCAAAAGAGTAGGGACCACCACGTGCTGAAAGGGCACGTAGGACTCCGCCACGTAAGCTCCGCGCCTTTTTAGGGCCACCGTCGCCTCCTCCACAACACTCCTCCGAGGGCCTGTCTCACCTCCAGCGGCCTCCTCCTCTACTCCCTGCGGCCCTCCAGCGGCCCCCGTCTCGAGCTCAACCTGGAACACCCTCTCCTGAGCCTCAAGTAAAGTCGCCGCCAGTCCAGGCACCCCCGTAAGGTCTCAACCAAGTCCTCAAGAGACGCCTCCTCAAGGTAGTCACCTAAACCTATGGGCCGCGACGACCCTGCACCTTCGCCGCTACCGACAAACATAGTCGGCGTCTCCCTCTCCTCTACCAACTCCTCCTCAACAACGGGGCCCTTCCCCAGGTCAGTCCGGGGCTCCCTCACAGGGGAAGCCTCTGTCTCTACCCCCGCTCCGTCAGACCCGTCACCACCATGAGTCTCCGTAACCCTCTCCTCCAAACCAACTACACCCTCCGCTCGGGCTGTAGTCTCCTCCTCACCCCTGGATTCCACTGCACCCGGAGTCTCTGTCTCCTGGCCAAAGCCGGCCAGTACCCTACTACCGCTGTCGCCGCCGTCCACACCAACCACCGCGGCTGGCTCCTCGGCCAATGCCGCCTGGGTCGAGACCCCCATGGTCTCCAGCCCCACCTCGGCTGCCACACCGCTCCCCGGGGCCACCGTGGCCGGTGCAACCTCGACCCGCGGGGGATGATCACCCCCGGGTATATCCGCGTCCTCCATAATATAAGAGAGAGCAGGGAGAGACGAGAGAGAGAGAGAGCAGCGAGAGAGAGAGATGGGTGAGAGAGAGAGAGACGGGAGAGAGAGAGACCAGAGAGAGGAGGGAATTTTTGAACCGGGGCGTACTGTGTACGCCCCGTATATATATATATATATATATATATCCCCTAAACCAGTTCGTCTGGACTTTAAATGGACCGGGTTTGAAGAGAGATGTACCGCACGGCATACTGGAGAGAAGCGCGTGGCGTAATAGCCTGACAGAGTGAAAGTTCACGAGTTTCCACGACGCACGGCATTACCCATACTGCGCACGACATACTGGGTTGATTCGACAGTTTAGATTTCGAGAGCAGTTTCTGACAATGGTATTCACATTCGATTTTGTTCGTGTACAGTATAAGCAGAAAAAGCAGACGAGTGATGGCAAGAAAAGGGGATTTTTCATTCCACGAAGCCCAAGGTAATCCCCCGGGATTTTCATTACATCGTTCAAAAAAGAAAAAAGAAAAAAGAAGAGAGAAAATCAAAACAGAAAAAAATCCTACTGCCCCCTCTCTTCTCCCTCAGTCCTCGTCCTCAGTCGCTCCCTCCGCCGGACGCACCGTCCCCTTCGCCAGAACGGTCGTCCGAGCCATTCGGATTCCCTTCCGAGTCCTCTGCAGTCCCATCCAAGTCGCGCCCCGGCGCATACTCCGGGTCGTGCTTGTTGTCTAGTTGATCAAAAGCGAAGTCTTGAAGGTTGGACACCGCGCGACGAAGAGTGCGGATCGTTGATATGAGCCTCGCGATCTGACGGTTCAGTTGCTCAATCTCTTCACGGTAAAAGCCCATTTCTGCCTCCAAAGAGACCACCCGCGCTGCCAAGTTGCCTTCCGCCATGTCTTGAGAGTAAAGGAATCTAGAGAGACTTAGGAGAATGATGCATAGAATGAGGCACCACCATCCCTTTAAAAAGAGGTCTTGACCGACGAAAGGGCACGCCTGTATTAATGGGCACCCTTAAACCAGCCAACTGATCTCGGAAATCGAAGAGGTGCATGGGAAATAGAAATGCCGCACGCCGCATCGAACGCCCGTACGGCATTATGGCTTCAGAGGAATAAATGTGTTTTCTCGGAAATTGAGCACTCTATCCACCAAAATCATCTCGGAAACCAAAAGCTCCAGCCGTTTTGCAGCAGAAATCCTTTGGAATAGCGTGCATTAATGATAGGATTATTTGATCCTAGTCCCCCGGGACTCGCAAAAATTTCCCCGTCCCCCGAGGACTGGTCGTATTCACATTTGCTCGCAGTATTTGCTAGATTCGTGCTCCCCTTCTCAGTCTCGAATCAGTCTCAAATCAATTTTCGCCTCCCGAAGGCTTGTCTCGAAATCAAGTCAGTCTCAAATCAAATTTCGCCTCCCGAAGGCTCGTCTCAAAATCAAGTCTCAATTTCAAATCAGTCTCAAATCAAATTTTGCCTCCCGAAGGCTCGTCTCAAAATCAAGTCAGTCTCAAATCAAATTTCGCCTCCCAAAGGCTCGTCTCAAAATCAAGTCTCAATTCAAGTCTCAAAATCAAATTTCGAATTTCGCCTCCCGAAGGCTCGTTTCAAAATCAAGTCAGTCTCAAATCAAATTTCGCCTCCCGAAGGCTCATCTAAAAATCAAGTCTCAATTCAAGTCTCAAAATCAAATTTCAAAATTTCGCCTCCCGAAGGCTCGTCTCAAATCAAGTCTCAAATCAAGTTTCAAACCAAATTGCGTCTCCCGAGGGCTCATCTCGAATTTTCAAAAAAGCTTACTTCGAACTTTTTCTTTGCATTGTGTGCTGCGATTGCATTGTCCCAATTGAACTACGTTGGTCTGATCCCTACAAACGGGGTACGTAAGCAGTTCCACGAGCGCGACCACCATTGTCATTTACTTGCATTTTCGAGTATTTTGTCTCTGTTCAAAGACTTTAGAGCAACGGATCGGGATGCCTATTCTTTAAGCGTCACTCGTATCAAAACAATGATATCCTAGTTACGTTAAAGATGGACTACTGTAGACACCCCAATCCGGACCTCGAAGGGTCTTTGTCCGCCCCGATGATGAAATAAAGGAAACGGAACCTTTGTGAGCTTGAATGAAGGACTCCCTTAAACCCAAACAGATCCTCAGCCCAAATAAACCGTCAGCCCAAAGCGAAGCCCAAAAGCCCAGAAAGCCCGAAAGTCGTGGAGCGAGTTTGAAATACCGCGCATGACATCTCTCAACCGCACGGCATATCAAAATTTAATACGCCGCACGCGTTCATGAGGTTAACCGCACGGCATTTTAGGTAAAGTTCTGACTGGCTCAAAAAGCTGTCGGCCACGCCTATTTGAGCCACAGCTGCAATACGGCTCAGCTGAAAGCACACTTCTGGCCCGCCCAGAAAATATCTCCAACTTTTGAAATTCAAAATCCAAGGCTCTTGCCTATAAATACACCCCTCCACTCAAGGGAAAAGGGCCCTTGATCACCATTATACCCTTTCTCTCTCTTCTTGCTTTCACACCCACTTTCCCATTTCCAAGCCTTGAGAATGTTGTTCTCAAAAGACATTCTCTAGGTTCTTTTACTCCATTTTTCTCTTCACCATTGAAGTTAGTTCCTTACTAACTTTGAGACCTCAACCACCCAATACACCCATCTACTACACACATCCATACTTCTACTCTCTTTCTCAACCTTCCGACGTCCATCCGCCTTCATCAATACTCATTCAAGCTCAAGATCAAAGGTAAAAACCAAGTTTCCTTGGGCTAGGCTCTGTCCTGGCCCTGAGGGGACCTTTCTGTCTTCTGGCTTAACCCTTTTGGTCAGGATCTGACCCAAAATCTCTTTTACCAAACAAAACCAGTATCCTGTGCAGAGGTGTGCTACGCCGCGCGGCGCTTTGAAGCGTCGCACGGCGTAGTAGACTCACACGCACGGCATTTCAAAAAGTATATTGTTTTCTTGATCAAACTGTCTGGATCACGATCGTCCGTTGTTGGATCTTTTCTGTACACCAAAAGCAGTCCCAAAATGAGACCATATCTACAAGCCATGTTTTAAACTCCATAGATCTTTTCAAAACAAGCAAACGTATCAAAAATGGTTTTCTCTTCATGGCTTGGAAGAATGGTGCAGATCTGAGATGATCTGATGGCTGTGAGTTGTCTGAAGTTTTAAAATAACACCGTGCGATGTAATGGGTACACCGTGCGAAGCTTTACAAAACAATGTAAGTTTGGTATCAAGATCGGAACCACGCACGGCGTATCAGTAAGCCGCGCGTTATAAAGCGGTATGCCGCTTGACGGGAGATGGTGATTCAGACAGTCCGTTTGTATGTCTTTCTTGTTTATATTATCGCCATGCCATCTTTATCATCTCTGTACAGCAAGCACCACTAGCACGGCAGCGTGTCATGATTTATCTTGTTCCCCTTTCCCTTTATATGTTTTTGAGGTTTTCCGAATGGTATTAATCCCCCCATTTAAAATGCTTAGTAGAGATCGGTTTTCACCGGGCGAGCGGGGTGCTTTTCAACAAAACCTTCCCCGCTCGTAACCTGGCTCCCGGATCCAAAATCTCAAACAGTTTCGCTAGACCAAAAAGCCTTTCTTTTCAAAACAAAACCCCTCGGTTCCTCGGATCATCCATCTCAAAATATCCGGGTGGCGACTCTGTCTAAATCGCGCTTCGGGCTCGGGAGCCCACACTCCCATCCCTATAAAACAAAGTAAAATCTAGAATTTTAAATTCTCTAGGGATCGAAAATGTTGTATCTATCCATTCAGGATATAACTTTCTATAAATCTGAGGTTGTACCCCCCGAGTTCAAGGTCCACAAACTTTCTGTATGAGACCCATAACTTGGTCTCTTAATACTGGATTCTCTACAAGAAGATTTTGCCCTTGGTTTACCACATGTGGTTCCACCAAATCTTTCTCATAAACTTCCCTATGTGTATTGAAATTCCCTTGATTTTCTCTTAAATGCCTCTCATACGTTGGTTGTTTCATCCCACCAGTTGCAATATTAGCCTGTTTAGGCCATGAAACTTCTTTCCTAAGATTTTCTCCATAAACTGGGAAATGGTTTCTGACAATAGGCATCTTTTGATGAGGATCCTGAGGGTTATTACCTCTTCTACTTGCCCCATACCCTCGATCTAACTCTGTGTCATCCTCCCATCCAGTGTTGGTTCGAAGAGAGGATTCACACTCTGTGTGTTCTTGGTATCCCTTGGAACTCCAAGATTAACACTAAAAGGTTCTTTTGGGATTTCATTAACATGTTTTGTTGGCTTCACTGGCTCATACCAAGATTGTGGTATTTCCTCTAGGTACATTTTTTGTTTGCCTAGCCTAGATTTCACTTTACCCTGTCCAATATCCTCTCCAAGCCTTCCTTCGAAGGGGCTTTGGTGAGTGCTTGAGTTAGCATGGTCATTCAGTCCAATATTTCTTGGACTATTCCTTGCTGGCTCTGGATTGGGTAATCTATTTTTTATGCTTTTTATCATGGCTCTTTGAGTTTGAGCCATTTTTCTAAAAGCTATCATCATTTCTCTAAACATCTCCTTCTCATCGTGGTCTTTACCACTAGCTTGTCCCGTTTGGAAATTTAGAGGTGCTTCGTAAGGAGGCTCTTCCATTTCTAAAGTCAGTTGAGGAAACTCGAGGTCAATAGGTATACCTGGTTCCACAACTTGCTCTGGCACAGTTTCTTCTTCTGGCTCTGGACCACAAATGGGTGTCCCTATTTGTTTCCTAAGCCTTGGCATTTTGACACCTTCGAGTCCCACCGGGCATGCCAAAAATTGTTTGGGCTAAATTAGCTCCATCTATGACAAAAAGATTGTATGCGGGCATGCCAGAAAAGAATAGAATTTATCCTTTTCAGATTAATTCAAAACAACTAATTTAATTAGGCAATTGTGTTATCCGTTCGTATACCTCAATTGAGAGGATTTTTCTTAAGGTATCAATCAAACAATGGAAATACTCTTAAGATTTTGACAAGAATACTACAGAAATATAGGCACCTTGAATCTTATCGAAAGTGGACCTATAATCGACTATTCTTTGGTAAGAAAAAGACAGAAAGAAATAAGATAACTTGAATTTAATCGAAAGTAGTCTTACATGCAAATACGTCTTCATACTTACGAAATACTAAACTAAATTAATCTAAGTCCTAAACTATGATAGATCTCTGAGCAATCATTTTGTATGAATTGTCAGATGATGAATTTTTGTCGAGGGCTCTCTCTTCACTTGCTTCTTCTATTTATAGACAATTGGTCTGTCTTTGGCCTTCATTCTTCACGTTTTTAATTGTTGCCCACGTCTTCATTCAAATTTGATTTGAAATGTCCTTTGTTCCCTCCAAAAATAGTTAAGAAGGGTCTTCGAACGGTTGCTTGACTTGGTTTTCTCAAAATTATTCTCCTTCCACGTTTGTTGAGGTTTGATCATGGTTGATTTCTAAGTAATGGGTTCTTGTTTTCATGCAACGTGGATTAGTGCTTCAGTATAAGCTGTCCAAATGGTTCTCTATAAACACAATTGAATTCTCTGGTGGGGTGGGGCTTTAATAACACCGTTCGATGGTTTTAAAAGTTAATCCACGGCTGTGCTTAATTATCATCATAATCTCTGTTATTCGATGTCCAAATGTGGTCGTTTCCAATCTACATGATACCGTATAGTACTAAAATAACGTCATCATTTAACCTCCCGATCCTCTGTATCACAGGCTTAATTTGGACGTGTTTTGATTGGATAATACATTGGTTGGTGCCACGTGTAATTTTCCTGTTGGGTTGCATATTTTAGGATGTAAACAGGTACACGAGTAATCTAGGGCATGGTCACTGGAAGGTGATAGTCAGAGTACTTCGCTACTTAAGGTATACTCGTGATTTGGGACTGCACTATACCAGATATCCAGTAGTAGTAGAAGGGTGCTTTGATGCAAACTGGATATCAGACATAAAAGACTCCAAACCCACGAGTGGATATGTCTTTACACTGGGTGGTGCAGCAGTCTCTTGGAAATCTTCGAAACAGACGTGCATCGCATGCTCTACGATGGAATCAGAGTTTATTACTCTTGATAAAGCAACTGAAGAGGTAGAATGGCTACGCCATTTCGTAGAAGATATTCCAAGGTGGCCAAAACTCGTGCCAGTGATCTGCATACATTGCGACGGTCAATCTGCGATTGGAAGGGCACGGAGTAATATATACAATGGTAAGTCTAGACATATCCGTCAAACACATAATACCATTAGACAACTGCTCTTTAGTGGGATTGTCACTCTTGACTATGCCAAGTCGAAGGACAACATTGCGGATCCGCTAACCAAAGGGTTAAATAAAGAGTTAGTTAAGTCGGCATCAATGGGAATGGGGCTTAAGCCTACTACGCTCACGTTACCGTGAAGGAAAACCCAACCTAGTTGACTGAAGATCCCAAGATTTAGATTCAATGGGACAACCTAATTGCAAGTGACAGAGAACGATCACTGAGGAGATGAGCTCTCCTGCCCATTCCTTTGGTGTGAAACAGTGATGCCTGCAATGGGAAGAGGTTGAGCATGGCTCTTAATGGCTCTTATGCCCTGGAATACCAGGCGGGGTATAGCAGGATACTCCTTTATAAGAAGGTCACCTATGTGAGTATGAAGTGGGGCCGCTTCTTTGAGAATTTAGAAAGGCAAAATTCTCGAGAAAATACTTGCAGAACCAGACGGGGGTGTCATGGCCAAAATGAACCCAACAGTGAGAACTGAATTGCGTTAGGAGAAGTTCCTGTGTGAAGTTTGTTGACTCGGTTTACACCAACGGTAGGACAGTTCAAGACATCATGTTCACTGGACAGCCAGTAAACTCGATGGGCTTTCACAAGGGAAGGTTCAAGGCTAAAAGCTACCTATCCTATGCAAGGATTATCCGTTGTGCTCTCTCTCTGGGTCGGCTTTGTACTCTGCGTCAGATCTTTGCCAATTTCATTCATGTGGGGAACTGTTGGAAATTTTCCAGATTTATGAATGAAAATTGGGGCTTTCGGAGGGTCTCCTGAGGCAACCGAAAATCCTCTCGTAAGTTCATTGTATCTGGACAAGGCCTTACAAGTCTCAGCCGTTGAAACTGGTAAATGCCCCATGAAGAGAGGTTATGGTAAAATTCACTCCTCTAACTCATTTCCTAGCAGTTTCTTGCATTATCTCCTATCCTTGTTGTCTCCTCCACATCTAGAGAGAGAGAGAGAGAGAGAGAGGTGTCAAATGGGCCGGGTTTGCACGGCACAGGCACAACACATTTAAATGTGGCACAGCATGGCATGGTCACGGTTTTAGATGGGCACGACACGGTTCTAGAAAGGCACGGCACCGGGCACGACACAACAAATACTAAATTCTTAGTGTACCAATTTGTAATGTAACATACTCCCTCCGTCCCTTTATTATAGTCCAGTATTCCATTTTGGGCTGTCCCTTAATAAGTGTCCATTTTGTAAAGTTAATGGGTAAAAGTTGGTGAATTGTCTATTTTGTCCCTAAAAGTAGATTCCATTTTGAAAAGTTAGTGAGTAAAAGTGTAATGATAATGGGTAAGTAGGAAAAGTGGAGGAAAAAGTTGATGTGAAAGGTTTAATGATGATGTCTTTTTAATAAGTTGGAGTTACGAAGCAGGACATTTAAAAAGGGACGGAGGGAGTAACATTTTACACTTTTAGTGTTGATAAACATGTTATTATATTGTAACCTATCTAACATTGACACACACAAACTAACAATTAAAAAATGGCACGGCATGACATAATTAAGTAAACGGGACGGCACGGCACAAAGTACGGTTGGCACGAATCTAAACAGGCCAGGCTGGAACATGGCCCGTTTGACCCCTCTAGAGAAAAGGGTCGGGACTACTTGGAACAAGAAACCATGACTCGTACAGGCTAAAGGAGTCTTGGGAACATTAAACCTACCAAATGAGCAGCAATGTAGCATTATTGTGCCTCCTCCCATGGGAATCGTATTTCAGAGGATGAGACCATATAACCACCGTATAATCATTGATTGTTTTTAGGGGGTGGACTAATATTCAAGTACCCCAAAAACAAGGATTAACTAAATAATCTAATTGGGCCGTAACCGTTCAAAGTAACGGGAATGAATACTTACGTGGTATGACTCAACAATAATCCACCTACACTTCCATCGAAATAAGTGTCAATGAGACAATTTTATTGATTAATCAGCAAAACACAAAATCTGTAGAATATATAGTCGCACCGAACTCAAGGCACCAGTTGGATCGGGAGCCCCGCACATGCGGTGGGTCCCGATGTCAAGTTTCCTATGAACATCACCCGAGGTTCGTAACTACTCAATTTTATCACCAATTCACAAATCTAGCTTGTAAAGTCTATTGCGACCAATAGGGCAAGCATAAGAAGCCTGCAGGAATTGCGAAGGCCTGAATTATCTTTAAATATACACTCCTATACATGCTATGCAATCAAAGCAGTAATAAATAATCAGCACTGGAGGGGGCAAAAATGTACAAACAAGAAAGAGGAGCTCAAACAAGCGAGTTGGGTTGAAAACAAATCCGCACTCATGGATTAAAGAGTTTCCTGAAAGGCCCATCCTTGCGGTCTTTTGCAGCTTCAGTAAGGGCAAGAAACCTCTTGAAGCCGGTAGTAGCTGCACCTCTTCCAAGAGCAGCTGCTCTGGTTAGCACGTCTTCTCTTGAGGCAATAACACCAGCTGAAGATGGATTCGCGATGGTCGGGGCTGGAGGGGCGGTGGGGACAGCCAGGAGAACTGGCGGGCCGGGGGTGGTTGACTAATCTCTGGCCCGCGTTTGTCAAAATCGTCTAGAATACTTTGCTGGTCGGCTCTTTTCAGGCCCTGCACAACCCATTTTCATATCAAACAAAGCACGAAAGCTTGAGTTATACGACTCCATCAAACAAGTGAAATCAGAATGTCATCAAAAGACTGCTTTACTCAGGATGATGACATGCACTGGGACTGAGAAGAGGCACCCGTTAATGTATGTCTTTATTTGTACCAAACAATATGAACATCTCGGTAACCTTATGCCCAAGCAACCAGGCTGTGGACTCATTACCCAAAGGGAGGGAAAAAAAAAACGCCACTACCAAAATTTTTACTTATGTAACATTTCAAGTAATTTGAGAAGCGAGTAATCTAATATGGAAAAATTATGTGCTTCAGAATTTCAAGTCAAAAAGACCATTAAGCATGGGCAATCTGCAAGCAAAGATGCAACTCAACCATCACTGAATAGATATTCATAAGTAAGCATCCATGACAATTTTGACTTAGAACGGCTTATAAAAAAGCATTATGACCCCCTAATGGTTCCCCAACGTATCCCTAATGTGTTCCCAGCATATCCCAGTAGAACGTGTGTAACAAAAGAATTGACATGTGCGTAATCCTGTCTGACATGTATCTAGAAAGTGTCGGGTTGGGTTCGTCACGTGTCAGACAAGGGTACGTGAGGCCTCTAAATGTGTGTGTGCATTTTAGTAGCAACAACCAATAGGATGAAATGGTTTAAGATAGTAAAGGAGAGAACGAATTCTAGACTCAAGTTATGCCCCTAAAAAGAGTAGGACGAGTGAAACATTTTCTACGTATCCCCAATAGTGAGGAGTCTTGGGACAAAACTTTGCTAAGTAAGATTGAAATGAAACCATGATGAAAATGGCAGCAAACAATCTGGGTCTGTCATCCAAGGAACCAAATCTAATCAAGTAGAAGAAGTTTGAGGTAAAATAACCCATCAGAAAAAATGCACAAGGACAACCAATGGCAAAGACACCAACACATTAGATTGCATTAGTTCTAACACACAAGGACAACCAATGGCAAAGACACCAACACATTAGATTGCATTAGTTCTAACAAGTGAAATCAAAATTAAAGTGGGAAGCAGTTTCAACAATAATCAATAAAGAACCTTATTGTTAGATATCATTTAGGCTTTTGGCCATCTTTATTTGCTATGTTACATGAAATCGGCCGAGAACACTGGGTGCCAATGTACATCTAACGGTTAGCCATCTCAAACCCAGAAATTGAGGATATGTAGAGATGGATCAAATGCTGATGAGTACGACAATACACCTGATAATGAAATTAGTTGGACCAAAACCATTGATAAGCCAATTAAAGGCTCCAAAGTCCAAACTCTTTAATAAGTTGTCAACTCTTGAGCCTTATTGGACTTCCCTTACTTGACTACAGCCCAAAAATTACTAAATCATGGCACTTAATGCATGCCAAAACTTCCCAAGCAATGGAAATGAACAATAAATGTCTTTGAAATGCTGTGTTTGGTACATATCCCCGCACCCACCCGTGTCGTGTAGAGTCGACATGGGTGCTTTGCCTAAAATGGAGGATCCATATAAGCTCATAGTAATGAGTACAATTTCATCAAATGTTTTCTCTGTATCCTTACCAATGAAAACCAACTAATCTGAGAGACCAATCCCATCGTCCACCAAAAGGAGGCCCAATTAAAGCCGGGACAAAGCCATGTAAGGATCCCATGTCCAGCTTGAGCAGATAATGCATACAGAATTGCAAATAATGCGCAAACAAATATGCATTGGCATTGTTATCAAGTAAATGTTACTGTCGCTACATAAGAATCTAAGGAAAGTCAACTGGATATATTAACAGCATTGATCTGATTTCAAGTATTTATAGGAGCATGTGAAGTACTTGGAAGCCAAGTCAGGTGGTAGCAAAAAAATGAAGTAACAAGATATTAATTTTGATACAACCTTAAGCTCCAGAATCCGCTGGAACTCTGAAGGTGTTCCCTCAGGAAGCAGTGCACGATATGTATCAGCCACAGAGTCAATAGGGGATAGTATAACCTGTATATTGAAGTCACAAACATGTAAATTGTAACTTTCCAGAAGCAACAACCCTAAACAAAATTAACCACTTACCTTCAAGAGAGCTTCAGCTTTACTCATCTCACGGCTAACAAATTTTGAGTAGTTAGAAGCTCCTGATGTCTGTCCAGAGAAATTAAACAATATCTCATAAACGAGGTGCAACGATAAGCATAACCAGAAAATCTGGACGACTAGTTTGTCTTCAGAGATACAAACTTCTAGTATAACATGTGCGTAAAGGGACAGTAGACTCCTCAGTGGACACTCAAATAATTGCACAAACTAAGAGAAGAGTAAAAAAAAAATCGCTCAAGGTAAAACACATAAAACACTCACGCACACACAGATCACCGCTATTCTGAGTCAGTCTCTGATCCCTTCTTCTGTTATTCTACTAAATTCGAACTTCATATATCTATAAAGCACGGAAAAAAAAAAATTCCAAGACTTATTTCCTCCTCATAGCCAACTCTCTCATCTTTGTTGTAAACTTGAATTGTGCCACTTAGCTTCAGTTTTAATACTAAAACTGAAAATCATCTAGATGTATCATACTTTGGTTGAAATTTTCTTTTTTTTCGCTCGGCGGAATGAAAACAGAAGCAGGTATCACGTCACTTAGTCCTTAGACCTAGGGAATATCCATTACCAGTGTGGGCACAACAAATTATGTAACTGCGCAAGTCGAAGACTTAGATTTCAACCACTCAAGGCCCGAAGATGTGTTGCTAACAATGAGATCAATCATTAGTCCATCTACATCAAGGCTTCTGGAAAAATTGAAATACCAATGGATAGGAGCCTCGTGAGAGGAAGCAACAGAAGCACTAGAAAGATATATTTGGGTCTGTTCCCCTATGTTCAGCGTGATTTGATTGAGGTTCAGTAATTCCTAGTGTTTTGTTTCAGTTATTACCGATGACAACAAATGGAAATGTTTCTGCTTTGCACATTTGCACCCATTAAAGTTCAGACCTTATAGATCACCCAACCAGTTCCAAAAAGGTCGCATTAAAGCTGGAATCTAGTCTAACATGCCATTCAAAATTGCAGCTCAATTAACACCAATGATCCAGACACAGCCAGAAAAGCATACACTTCCAATCCAAAATCTATAGATTACAGTGATAAACCCAGGGAAGGGCCAAGAGAAAACCAGGATATCACTTTGATCATACTAAAGAGTTCATATTGTTCACGAGGATGAACTCACCTGTCTTCCAAGAGGGGGAATATCCAAAAGAATGGTCTTTATAGCCTGAGTGTCCAACAACATCTGCAATAGCATCATGCAATTTAATTTAAATCAACCATGTTAATTTACAGCAGTTATTTCCTGGAAGAACTTACTACTGTTAAAGCACATAATGGATTACAGGTGTGGGACAAAAAATCTTTAGACTGAAACATGCATATTATTTAGTTTCCTACTAGGCAACTACCAAACAAGGCACAAATAATTTTGAAGTGTAAAACATCTATGGTGAAAAAAACAGGATAACGCCTTCCCTAACAAGAATATTTGGGAAAAGCAAATTCCATCAGAATGAAAAGCATCAATGGGAAGGGAAGCAGCATTTCAAATGCATATAGTTAAAGTTTCCTGGCTAGCATTAAAAGTTAGAGGAAACCAAGATTCATCCATAAGTTTTACAAAGTATTTCTGAAGAATATTGTTACACTTCCCAATAAATTGTCAAACAGTAAATCGAAGGCAAAATGGCATAGAAGTACTTCACATATGAATTCCAGCAAATCTCAAAACATGACTGCAGTCTCTGTAATCTCAACGCACAAAGTTTAAATGATTTAGGAATTAACTTTTAACCACTTCATAATC
The DNA here is from genome assembly GCA_018127125.1 of Rhododendron griersonianum. Classification (NCBI taxonomy): domain Eukaryota; kingdom Viridiplantae; phylum Streptophyta; class Magnoliopsida; order Ericales; family Ericaceae; genus Rhododendron; species Rhododendron griersonianum. The sequence goes on from CM030798.1 coordinate 23,005,084, forward strand.
TAGCAAATGTTGGTGTGAGGCACATTTTCATTCGATGGGGCCTCGACAGCAGATACATATATTCTGAAGAGTGCTGGCCATTTTTTCTGAATCACAGCCATTTCTCTCTTTCTAAGGATAACACTCCAGGGAACAAGCTTGAGCACGGATGCAAGCTGTCCATCATTAGAACGTTCCTCTGGTTTCATAAGGGCCAGGCTTGGGCATCATCATCAGAAGGTTAGAACTGCATGGAATTTCAACTTCAAGGGTGTGGCCCTCGTAACATCCGTCTACCTTGATATTTATGCAAACATATGCCTTTCAAGTATGACTATAAACACTAGTGATTCTTCATAGAAGGCAAATACATTTTATTGGAACAAAAAATATCAAGGCCATCATTACTTGTTGGGCTCCTGTTTCTGATATTTGCTTGCACTTGAAAATATTGAGGTAGAAGCGTGGACCAAGAGACGATGCAAGCTGCAAAAAAAAATTCAGCTATGAGCAAATTGACCTAGTGGGTAACCTCAAAAGTGATTTGACTGCGAAACTCTACTTGATTGATAAGAAACTCCAACAAAGAACTTTGGGCATCATTGTTGCACAAAGATGACATATTGAAAGAAAGATGATAGTATGAAGCGAAGTCCCATTAAAGCATGGGTACTTATAAACCATGCCACGCACCCGTAACATACTGGAAGCTGGTACCATGCAATGGCATCACATGAGTACCAATTATGTGAAAATACTTAACCAAAATCCCCATAAGTACCCCCCACCCCTATACCCGAGGCGAAAATACTTACCAAAATTCCCATAAGTACCCCCCACCCCCATACCCAAGACGTACCATTCCCAATGTTTGAGCTTGTCCCACATTGGTAAATTATAACCTCCAAAACTAGGACATGAACTTGGGAGGCCTCTCCACTTATTACCCATTGGTTTTGAGTTGGATGCTTTAACACCCAAAATAGTGTTTTATTTTATATCTACCAGAAGCTAACTTCACAAGACTTTTGTTCTATGCATAGCATCCTTGTACAAGAAAACTTCTGTCTATAGGTTCTGTAGTAGTGTCTTGACTTTGGTTTGCACATTAAATTTGGCGTCAAAACTATAGTTTTCACTATGGATTCTTAACCACCCAAGTCATTCAACTATTTTCTGTATATTATATGAGAACTATTACATGACATGCATTACTCTAAATTATAAGAAACTTCCGTTGTAGCCATCCACCAGCCATACCCATTGTGACGTAGTCTAGGGTTTTATGTTTATTGTTATTATTTATTATCATTAAGGGTAGTTTAGTCCTTTTGTCTAATTAGGGTTTGTCTAAGGTTATTAGGGTTAGCCTATATAACCCCATTATTAGTCTTGTAACATTAACGACTTTAGCAATACAATATTCGTTGGTTTTGTTCTCTGTAAAATATCATGGTATCAAAGCTCAGGTTGCAAGAGGTCTTGGGTTCAAGTCTCTCTGTCTGCATTTGTTCCCTGGTTGCATTATGCTTCTCCCCTTCGTATTATGTTTCTTCTTTCGATGAAAATTTGCATCTTCACGTGCAAGACGGGGTTGCACGTGAGGGAGAGTGTTAGATTGCTTGATATACATTGTTGGGCCCATCTCTTAACAGCATAAGCTTTTGGGAGAGTTGGTAACTTAACATGGTATCAGAGCAGAGATCCTAACAAGGGAATCTCTTGCATCAAGTCTCTCTCTCTCTCTCTCTCTCAATGTAGTTCCCTCTGTTGAAGCACCCTCAACTCGCCTCTCTCACAGCCATTCCTCCACTCTTGCCGACAGTCAGAAATTATTTTCAGCCACCGGTAACTGTTGTCTGCTCTAGGAACTCTCTGTTTCTACTGGGTATTCTATGATTCTACAGGGTATTCACGGTATATCTGTCTCTGCATCTCTGATCAGTCTCTCTACATCAATATTTATCCTAGTTCTGCACTATTCAGGTAGCCCTCCTATATTCTCTGTGTCTTTCATCATGGTTGAGGATAAAAATCAGGCTATTAGTGTTCGCTTGACTGGTAGCAACTATTCTTATTGGTCGCATGTGATGCAAAATTTTGTTGTTGGTAAGGGAATGTGGGGACATGTAGAGGGGACTACACGACCACCTACTGATCCAAAAGACGAAGGGTATGCTACTGCATTATCAAAATGGACCATAGAAAATGCGCAAATTCTTACTTGGTTTCACAACTCTGTAGAACCAAGCATTGGTATGAATTTCTCGAAATATAACACTTCCAAGAAAGTGTGGGACTATCTGAAAGGTATGTATCTTGAATCAAACTTCGCGAAATGGTATGAGCTTGAAATGTCTATCCAAAATGCCACCCAAAAAGATAAATCGATTCAGGAGTTCTATAATGAAATGACGACTTATTGGGACCAGTTAGCTCTAATGGAACCATCAGATTTGCAATCTCTTGCTAGCTATGTGCAGTATCGAGAGGAGAACCGACTTGTACAATTTCTCATGGTTCTTCGGACTCAGTTTGAGCCTCTTCGCGGGGCTATCTTACACAAGTCTCCCTTACCTACGGTGGATGGGGCTGTTCATGAACTTATTGCCGAGGAAACGAGGTTAAAGTTTCCAATGCTATTCCTCCTGCTCAGTCGGTCTTTGTCACACCCACTGCTCCATATGGTCAATATTTGGCACCTCTCTTGCCCACTCCCGCTTCGCATTTGATACAAGTTACAGGCAAGCCTAAACCTCGGGTTGCCATGGATGAGTGCAGTTTTTGTCGTCAGAAGGGACATTGGAAGCATGCATGCCCCAAGCTTTTGCAGCCAAAGGGCTGTAATTCGATTGCACCATCATCTTCTCGGCCGCCACCACAGACTTCTCGACCTCCAGCAGCCTTTGCAACTCCTACAGCTAGCGGAGTCCCTCCTTCTCCCTTATTTGATCAGTATCAGCAGTTTCAAGCATTTTTAGCTACCCAAGGGAATCATTCACATGCTCCTACTATGACCACTATCGTGTCAGGTTTGCACAATTCTTATACCACAGGTATCTTACCCACCATTTGGATTTTTGATTCCGATTGCTCCCATCATATGACTCCTGATTTGTCGTTACTGCGTAATTCTATCTCCCCTGTCCCTCCCATTAGTATTGCTACTGCAAATGGATCTCATATGCATGTTTGTCTGCTTGTTCTATCTTTCCTATTGCTTCTTGTTCATTGTCACTTCCTAATGTCTTCTATGTGCCTCAGTTGTCTTTAAGCCTTATTTCGATAAGTCAATTGTCTAACTCCGGTTTTGACGTCTTGTTCTCTTCCTCTGGTTGTGTTGTGCAAGATCAGGTGTCCAAGAAGCAGATTGGAACCGGCCGTAGAGTTGGTGATCTATATGTGCTGGAGAGTGCATGTTTCTATGGAGTCTACTTCCACTGCATTGTCATCTTTTAGTTTGGATGAAAAATCCTCTCCTTTTTATCTTTGGCATTCTAGATTAGGGCATTTGTCTAGTGAGCGATTGAAACTTCTAGTTCAATCTAGTCTTTTGGGTAATATTTCTATTAGTAACATTTCTGCTTGCAGTGGTTGTAAGTTAGCAAAGATGTTTGCTTTACTGTTTAATAAAAGTAGTTCATTTTCCACTTATCCTTTCCAAGTTGTTCACACAGATTTGTGGGGCCCTTCCGCGATTGCAATAAAGAGTGGTTCTATGTATAATGTCTCTTTTGTAGATGATTATAGTCGGTATACATAGGTCTTTTTGCTTACACATAAATCTGATTTTTATCAAGTCTATTGCACTTTTCACACAATGATTCAAACTCAATTTTCTGCCATGATTAAAATCCTTCGTTCTGACATGGGTGGAGAGTACTCTCTTCGAGAGTCTATAGATTTTTTAGCAACTCATGGGACCATTCACCAATCCTCGTGGACTGATACACCTGCCCAAAATGGTCGGGCTGAAAGAAAGCATAGCCATCTCCTTAACACTGCTAGATCTCTTCTTTTGTCTTCTTCTGTTCCTGCCGTTTTCTGGGGAGAAGTTGTTCTTATTGCAGCTTATTTCTTGAATCGAATGCCTACTCATCTTCTCTCTGGTGCTTGCCCTTATGAGCGTCTATAGGGCCAAGTTACCAACTACTCCCTTCTTCATGTGTTTGGCTCTACCTGTTTTGTCCTTCTTCCTAAGAAAGATCTCACTAAACTCAGTGCTCGATGTGTCCTTTGTGTTTTCTTGGGGTATGGTATTAATCAAAAAGGCTATTGCTGTTATGACGCTGTGAGTCTGTGACAAAGAAGTTGTATGTGTCAAGGCCTGTTACTTTTCTTGAGAGTCTGCCTTATTTTTCCCTTCCTCCCAAAACTGCTCCTGTAGCTAAGGAATACTTGGTTCATATTGACCCATTTCCTTCTGAAGTACCTCCAGAGTACATTTCTACTGTCAACGTATCCGATCTTCCCATGGTGTCTTCTGCTCCCTCTCGGTCTAATCTCATTCTGCCTCTTCCATACGCATACTCTCGTCGCAATGCAATCTCTCCGGCTTCGCCTCCCAGCTCTACCAACCGTCCTGCTGCCTCTTTGGACTCTAGTCCATCTCACCCTCGGTATCCTACTCGTGAACGTCGCCCACCGATAAGACTTGGCTTTACTAATACTTGTTTCTCTTCTACCTACCTACCGCTCTTTTCTCTCTCGTATCCGTACTTGTGTTGAACCCAGGTCATATAAAGAAGCTTGTCATGATCCCAATTGGGTGCATGCCATGAATGATGAACTCACTGCTCTTGCTAACACACAAACTTGGGATTTGGTGCCTCTGTCGGATGGTAAGAATATCATTGGCTGCAGGTGGGTTGATAAAGTCAAAATTCATTCTGATGGTTCTTTGGAGCTGTATAAAGCTCGGCTTGTTGCAAAGGGTTTTGCGCAAAAATATGGGATTGATTATGAGGAGACTTTTGCTCCTGTCGCTACGATGACCACGGTTCGCACATTGATTTCTGTTGATGCTGTGCACCAATGGCCTCTCTTCCAGTTGGATGTCAAGAATGCATTTCTTAATGGTTATCTATCTAAAGAAGTATATATGCGTCCTCCTCCGGGCTTGTCTCATCCTCCTGGTCTTGTTTGTCGTCTCTATCGTGCTCTTTATGGCCTTAAGCAATCTCCCAGTGCTTGGTATGCGCGATTTCATTCTGTTGCACTGCAGATTGGATTTCAGCCTAGTGCTCATAAGTCAGCCCTTTTTATTCGTCAGACTTCTGCAGGGATAGTTCTTTTATTATATGTTGATGACATGATTATTACGGGCTCTGATTCTGCCGCTATTACTGAGGTCAAGTCTCATCTGTTTCGCGAATTTGAGATGAAAGATTTGGGCCCTCTTCGCTATTTTCTCGGTATTGAGGTTGCTTCTTCTCCAAAAGGTTACTTATTATCGCAGACCAAATATGTCACTGATATTCTTCAACATGCTAATCTCACTAATGATAAGGTTGTTGATATTCCTCTTGAATTGCATGCCAAGTTTAGTCCTTCTATGGTGTTCCGTTAGAAGATCGTACACAGTATTGCGAGTTGGTTGGTGGTTTGGTTTATCTTACGCTGACTCGTCCGGATATCGCCTATGCAGTTCATATTGTCAGCCAGTTTGTATCTGCTCCTCGGTCTACCCATTGGGCTGCTCTTCTTCGTATTTTGCGCAATGTTCGTTGCACTATCTATCGGTGTTTATTGCTCTCTTCTACTTCCAATTTGACTCTTTGGGCATATGCTGATGCAGATTGGGCTGGTGATGCCTCCTATAGAAAGTCCACGTCGGGTTTCTGTGTTTTTCTTGGTGATTCACTTATCTCCTGGATAAGCAAGAAACAATCTGTTATTGCTCGGTCTACCGCAGAAGCTGAATATTGTGCTATGGCTTCCGCTACAGCAGAAATAGTTTGGCTCCATTGGCTTTTGTCTGATATGGGTGTTTCTCTTGAGTCTTCCACGCCTCTTTATTGTGACAACAAGAGTGCCATCCAGATTGCCCATAATTCTGTCTTCCATGAGCGTACCAAGCATATCGAGATTGATTGTCATTTTGTTCACCACCATCTTCAGTCAGGCACCATTGACTTGCCGTTTGTTCCATCCTTGCTGCAGTTGGCTGATTTCTTCACCAAGACTCACACTACTGCTCGTTTCTGCTTTCTCATAATGCTCCCTGCGCTCACCTCCTGAGTTTGAGGAGGGATGTGTCGTAGTCTAGGGTTTTATGTTTATTGTTATTATTTATTATCATTAAGGGTAGTTTAGTGCTTTTGTCTAATTAGGGTTTGTCTAAGATTATTAGGGTCAGCCTATATAACCCCATTATTAGTCTTGTAACCTATGAAGCACGGATACGTGTCCGATACGTTTTTTAGAGTATCCAGTTTTTGAAATTAATTTTTTGTGTTCCGATACGTATTGGATACGTTTGGATACGCTATGGATATGTTTTAGATACATTTAGGATACGCATGGGGGTTAAAATGTTATAACTTAAAATATGGGTCAATACTATAATTAGGTCTATATATATTCTCCTGAGGTGTCGATACGACGATAACAAAGAGAAGGAAAGGCAGAAAAGAGAAACAGATCGATCTCTCACTCGTCTCTCATCTCTCGTTATCATCTTTAAGTCTCTCTCTCTGTTCTCCCTCATCTCTCTCTCTCGCCGCCTTCTTCTGTCTCGTCTCTCATCTCTCTCTCTCACGTTGTGTATCTATCAGTGTATATATATATATCGGGCCCGTTCCACGGACAACCAATTAAACACCTAAAAAAACACCCCAAATCTCAATCTCATAGTTCCCGATCAAATTTTTATGATCCGAATCGTTCAATGTGTGCAGAATATGATTTTAAGGGTGCCCACAAGAAATTAGCAAAAAATATAACCGAGAAGTGCTTGTTTTAAGTAGTTTTTAATTGAACCGTTCATCAAATCTAAGCTAAAAACTGCTCAGATCAAGCCCTTCTCGGTCTTTTTTTTTTGTTGATTTCTCGCGGGTACCTCTAAAATCACGTTCTAACCACATTGAGCGGCTCGGATCATTAAAATTTGATCGGGAACTATAAGGTTTTTTTAGGTGTCTAATTAGTTGTCTCCGAAACCGCCCCATATATATATATATATTGTAATATCCTGTATATTAAAAATATTGATTCTTGCATGTAAGCTTTAGGTGGAATATAAGTAAGGGTGTGTGCACGTGAGAAGCTGGTAAGCTTGAAACATGACAAAAGAGTAATAGATATGCTCATACCATATGATAGCAGACAAAGGAATAGCAAACAAAGTTAGAAATAAGACAACCAAGTAGACTAGACTATCAAATGGAGTGGATATACTTGCAATTGAGAGCGGTAAAGAACGGGCCACGTGTGATGTGGTGGTGTCATATTTTGAATGATGAGGATTACAAGGACAGAGGATTTCACCATTACAAATGGACGACAGAGAGGGAGGGGGGATACCCTTTTCAATTTTCTCTTCCATTCTCGGTGGGGGAATGGTTTAGGTGAGAGTCGAGCTAGACATGAGACAAGGAGAGAAGAGTACGAGGTGTGAGTTTTTGTAAAAATTATGCAAGAATTAAGGAAGTGGGTGATGGCATTCCTTAGTTGTTTGTTGTTTATTGAGTTGGTGGTGTAAAACATCCCGATTTTGGTGTGTGTGTGTGTGTGTGTGTATATATATATATATATATCTTGTCTCTCTCTCTCTCTGTAATCTCTTTCTCCTCTTGTCTGATTTATGGTTTCTTTTTAAACAGTAAAATCTGATTTAGGGAATTTTTTTTCTTTAACAGTATGATGGATTCTGCTTCTGCTGGTAGTTCTGTTTCCTCATCCTCACAACTAATGAAGGGGATACAAATAATCCTCTTTGGAGTTATGTTACAAAATTACAGAAATTGAGTGGTGCAGAGGGAAACACTCAGTGGCAGTGCAATTTTTGCGGTGGTGTCAAAAAGAGTTCATACACTAGGGTTAAGGGCCATTTGTTGAATTTGTCCAATTTTTTGCGGTGGTGTCAAAAAGAGTTCATACTAGGGTTAAGGGCCATTTGTTGAATTTGTCCAATGGAATTGGACCTTGTATGAAAGTTACAAATGAAGTTCTTGCTACTATGAAGAAACTAGAAGATGAAGCTAAAGCAAAAATGAAAGACAGTGCGCCAAAGAGAGTACCTCTACCCCCTTCTACTAGAACTGGTTTTGTTCTAGAAGGTTATGATGCCAAAAAACAAAGAACAAGTGGAGGTAGAACTGAAACTACATCACCCCTTGAGAAGGCGTATGACAAGAATAAACGTGACCAATTGCATGCAGAAATCGCTAGGATGTTTTATTCCGGGGGTTTGCCATTTAATTTGGCAAGAAACCCTTATTATGTGACCTCCTATCAATTTGCCGCAAACAATCCTTTGTCTGGATATATCCCACCGAGATATAATTTGTTGAGGACAACTTTACTTCAACAAGAAAAGACAAATGTTGAGAGATTGCTCCTACCAATTAAGGGAACATGGAGAGGGAAAGGTGTAAGCATTGTGAGTGATGGATGGAGTGACTCGCAAAGAAGGCCTTTGATCAACTTTATGGCAGTGACGGAGGGTGGGCCTATGTTCCTCAAAGCCGTGGATTGTTTAGGTGAAACAAAAGATAAGTATTTCATCTGTGAGTTGATGAAAGAAGTGATGGTGCGGGACTTCTCATTGAAGGATTATATCCTAATATCTCTTGGACACCATGTGTGGTCCACACTCTCTACCTTGCCTTGCAAAATATTTGTGCTGTCAAGAATGTAAAAAATAATCAAGTAACTTATGACGAGTGTTCTTGGATCACGATCATTGCGGATGATGTTTCATTCATCAAGAATTTCATCATGAACCATTCCATGAGGTTGGCTATCTTCAATGACTTCGTTCCTTTGAAGTTGCTCTCGGTTGCAAGTACTTGTTTTGCTTCTGTAATGGGTATGCTTAAAAGATTCAAGCTTCTTAAAGCTAGTCTTCAAACCATGGTTATAAGCCCGAGGTGGAATTCTTATAGAGAGGATGATACGGGAAAAGCAAAGTTTGTGAAAGAGAAGGTGCTAGATGACATTTGGTGGGACTCCATTGATTATATACTTTCCTTTACCTCTCCCATGTATGATATGTTAAGGATTTGTGACACGGATAAGCCTTGTCTTCATTTGGTCTATGACATGTGGGATACAATGATTGAGAAGGTAAAGATTGCAATATATAGGCATGAAGGAAAGAGACATAAGGACTCATCTACGTTCTATGAAGTTGTTCACACAATTCTCGTTGATCGGTGGAACAAGAACAACACTCCACTTCATTGCCTAGCTCATTCACTAAATCCGAGGTGACCTTTAACTTCACTTCATAAATAGTGTGAACATTATGTACTCTCTTAAGTCTTCATCATAAACTAAACTTCAACTTTTCTTTGTATTACATAGGTACTATAGTGATGAATGGCTTAATGAGGGTCCTAGAAGGGTGCCTCCGCATAAAGATGTTGAGGTTGCACGAGAAAGAATGAAAAGCATGAAAAAGTATTTTCCTAATTCGATGGATTGCCCAAAGGTTAACTTGGAATTTGCCAGTTTTTCAAGGGCGGGAGAGTTTGCGGGTAGTGATTCCATCCATGATCGGTATGCCATAGACCCTAAGAGTTGGTGGGTTACTTATGGTGCAAGTGCACCTTTGCTTCAAAGCGTAGCCTTAAAGCTACTTGTGCAACCTTCTTCATCAACTTGTAGCGAGAGAAATTGGAGTACTCATTCATTTGTGCATTCGGCTAAAAGGGATAAGATGACTCCAAAATGTGCGGAAGACTTTGTTTTCATTCATAGCAACCTCCGCCTCCTATCAAGAAGAACTCGGCAATACATGGAAGGACAAACGAAGATGTAGGACATTGCCGGAGATGCTTTTGATACATTTGGGGATGTTGGCGAGCTTGAAATTGCACAACTCTCTCTTGATGAACTCGAGTTGGAGGCCGTAGTTATTTAAGACGATGGTGATGAGTCTGATGACGGTGAAATTGGCGATGAAGCAATGGAAGATTAGTGAAATGGAATAACGATTGCAATTGTTGGGGATAATTTGGAAGGACAATGACAATTTTTTGAGTTTTGATAATGTTAAATGAACTTTTGTAATGGAAAACTTCAATCTTTAATGGAATTTTAGTTGGGGATAATTTGGAAGGACAATGACAATCTTTTGAGTTTTGATAATGTTAAATGAACTTTTGTAATGGAAAACTTCAATCTTTAATGGAATTTTATATTTGTTTTAAGTATATATTTTATTTTTATTTATTTTTATATTCAACGTATCCCCAACGTATCGTATCCTACTTTTTGGAAAAATCACGTATCCGCGTATCCATATCATATCGTATCTATATCCGTGCTTCTTAGCTTGTAACATTAACGACTTCAGCAATACAATATTCGTTGGTTTTGTACTCTGTAAAATATCAACCCATACCCATACCATACTTTTTCTAGGCTTTGTTGCATTGATGTACCTGTATCGTACCCGTACCTGTACCCATACACATGCTTCATAGGAAGTCCAACACGGGTACGACTGGGTAGGATAGCCTGCATGTGGCAACTACTTCCTAGTGAGCACGATGCGGGAGGATTTGAAGGGAACCCGCAAGTCAAATTGACCATCAAAGAGAATAAAAAACATACATATATACATATGTACATTTTCAGACATCATAGCCCTTAGTAGGATTTATGACTTTAAACGGCTAATATGTATGTTTAGGGTTACTATTAAGGCCATCCACAATGGTATAATCAAAAGTCAATTGTTTTTAAAGTTAACAATGTTGGTGTAAAAAATGGCTCACAATGGTATAATCAAACTTAGCAACATCCTTAAAAATAATCAAATTTTAGGCTTTGGATAACCAAAACTAGCAATCTTTTTCAATTATCAAAATTTGTGGACTTCACACCACATAAGTTAACTAGTTTCAAAATTTGTATACATGCGTGTTTCAACTGGTATTTTCTTATTCTCTTCTTCGCCTATTCTATATCTTCTTCACTTCACCGACAAATTATTTCTCTTTCTTTCCCTCCAAAAGTGAAACTCATATCTCTCGATCATCTACAATCCAACCCATTGTCGCCGGATTAAGGTATTTGACTATTCTTTGCTGTTTTTATTCTCTTCCCCCCCCCCCCCCCCAAAAAAAAAATAAATAAATAAATAAATTCATAATAGGAGGGAAGAAAGTCACCGATTTTTCTCCAAAATTAAAAGAGGAAATCGATATATTTTTGCCCAAAAAAACGTAAATGGAGGGAAGTGAATGCGCAAGAAACAAAGAGAGAGAGAGAGAGATTGTAGTGGACCCCTTATTTTGGTTATGAACTAGAAGTGACCATTGTGAAGCTTAACAACCTCTTAAGTGAATAATCAAAAGCTGATGTGTCAACTTTTGGTTATCCTTTTTTGATTATACCACTGTGGATGGCCTAATTACATGATCACCTTGTCTAAGAAGAACTGGAAGTAGATAGTAGACAGAAGACGTCCAAGGACAGGAATACTACTGGTAAGGATCGTATTAATGCTGTTGATATACCTGCAAGAAAAAGCACAAGAACGTGATAAGATGCCATGCACTAGTAAAGTTATAAGCAACCAAAATGTTGCATCTTACGCTGATTGGTCACCAACACTTTCAAGCGTAGCCCATGGAATACGTGTCATTGCAGCCATTTCAGCATCAAATTTTGTCTCCAGGCCATGCACCAATGTTACCAATGCTTTCGTGATGACAGCTGAAAATTCATCCTGCAAATATAGATGGTTTACGTTAAATAAATTGTTAATTACCAAGAAGGACAATTTAAAGTGTTCACCTGCACTTCAGACATATCTACCGCATCCACTAGTTGGGGGTCTATTATTTTGGATACATTTTCAGCCAATTCACCAGCCTGTCAATGGCCAAAAAAACAAAAAGAGTTACTGATTTAGAGCTGGAGGTATACAACTTAGAAGCAAGGACAGAGACAAGAGACGACACTCAGATACGTTAATTTTCTAAAAAGTAGGACACGGACACATTAGGGATACTATGAATTAAGTATATCAGATTAATGGTTCTGCCTATACATTCCCAAAGTTTACATTCCGAGTTTAAAAATACATATGATACATCTACGAAGAATCCACATGGTCACAGCACTCCAGAAATCCTTACAAAATAGGGCATGAACACGGCTACGACTTATTCCTCATGCCAGTGCTTTTCTTATGAAATTATGTTTTATGCCTATATTGGTTTTCGTAGCAAGTAATTTTGAGAACGTGTGATGACCTTTTTCCAACTTCTATAATAAAGATATCGAGTTCTAATATTTTGATAATCACATGTTTGCAAGTGTCTAGGAAGTGTCGATCACGTTTTAGTTCCTTCATTTCGTAGTCATAGACACCTGACAAGTGTCGGACATGTTGCAGTAAGAGTGTCGGGTCAAAATTAAGAATTTTTGTTTCTTGATTATGGACAACAGAAAAAAGAGTATCCGACACATGTTTAACAGGTGGCAGATGCAGACACTTCAACTTCTTTCAAGTGTCCATGCTTCTTAGTACAACATCGATATTAGACCTCATCAAAAGCATGATCTGCATTGGCCATAATTTTAACCAGTGTTAACTGGGATATAGTCCCAATTAGCTCATGCAATCTAATGACGTGAACCAAATCACTGAGAAACGCTATACTTCCAAAAACCAACTCACCGTTTTGTGGCAATATTCTGCTGTATTAATGATATAACAGATCAACCGTTCATCCCTATCAGATGTCTGCATGAAATAATCAGATTGAAACCGACTAAAGTATCATTATCTTTTCAAAAGATTAAGCTGTTGAGCTCATAAAAAAAATAAAGAAATCTATCAATACCTTTATCTGTCCATCCATACCTGTGGCGGCTGCAACAATTCCAGTTCCCCCTTTTGGTAATCTTGTGAAAAGCTTTGTAGCATATGCTTTCAAAACTCTTTGAAACACCTGAAAAGGGGAACAAGCATAAAATCATAATCTGTACAAGCCACCAACATATTCCACATTCTTAATCCACAGTGTGGATGTCTGAACTACAGTTTCTTTAACCACAAATACAACCCCCATAACAACAAACATTTTGCAATATATTTCTGAATGGATACCAAACCAAACCAAACCGAGCCTTAAGTGCCAATCAATTGAGGAATATATTTCTGATTGAATGAAACCATTTATTACCAAGTGGACAATTATCTTAGTCAAAGTTTAGAATGAGGCCAGCGCAAGATTCCCTTAACTGAATTGATGCTGCTGCATCTCAGATTTCATGAATTAACGTGACTGCTGATATCTAATTCAGATGACAAGGTCATCTACAAATTCTTGGATGTTCTTAAATTGAATAACTTCAAAACAGATCCCTTGGTATGTTAGCAATGAAAACACATATATCAAGAGAATGCATAGGAAAGGTGTCAACTGGTCAATCAAATCAGAAACGTAGAATTCTTCCATGAAGTCCTCCCAACGTGTTGTTGCTGCACGACCAAAGATCAATCTTTCGTTTTGACGGAGTTAATTCCTTCACTATAAGTTAGAATATTTGAGTAGTTTAGTAACATGAAGCGGGTAGCAAAAAGTTGCTATCCAGATAACATAGTTATATAAGGTACAGACTATTAGTGCAACATAAATATAGAATGCTTTTTACACACACAGACATGCTACTAAGGTAAGTTTTGAACCCTGATGCTTAAACTGCAGCATGAACCCTCGTTACTTTTGTTCCACAGTGTGCATTTCTTAATTGGTCTTAAGATCCGTATTCTGTTGTTACCAAAGAAAATATGCTCAATGTTCCCATTCTTCTGCCTACATTGTTTTCTTTTGCCATATTTCTTAATGCATGCAAGAAACTAAAAGAACGTGCAGGAGCCATGTTATTTATCTTTAGACCTTCAATACTCCTGAAAGATTTTCAAGAAATCACACAATTATACTATATTAGGATCTATAACAGACCCTAAGCCATCGCACTGGTCATCTGTCAAACTAGGTCTAAATTAACACAGGTACAAGGAGGAAGAAAGGGACGATATTAGGATCTATAAGAGACTCAAAGCCACCAGCACCAATAACCAATATGTACCAAGGACGTACCATCGCATGGCCCAACTGTTAACCTGGGTCTAAATTAACACAGGTAAAGGAGGGAGAAACAGGACGAACAAATCTCGTTTAGACTCCTGACAATCTTGTACACATAAATTTGCAAGTAGAAGAAGAAATCCAACTAAAAGGACAAGCTAGCTAGCAAACTACGAGAATTGGCTTGTGGGAAATATAAGAATCATGACTACCATTTGGATAGCCTGATTATATTCAAATCTTTCAGAGGTACATTAAAGCAGAAAGTGAGCATTGCACTGCCATTAAGCCTTTTAGAAAGCGAAGCAAAGTAGTGACTACCAACCAGAGAACTTAAACAACGAGTTTTACCTTGAACAAATTTAACAATGTCTGGTTTTTTGTCAATGCACTGCACCGCTTCAGGCTTCTCCTAATAATCAAAAAGACCTTCACAAAACAAAGAAGAAAGCAGGTATAATGATAATTGTGAGATTAAAAGCGAAGGCTGGTATTGCATTCTATCAATACCAATAGACATGTCATTGAAGGAGAAATATGATGCTGAAAACTTAAGTATGGGGAGAGCAACTTAATTATCGAACAATAAGATCATCTAATCAAGCCTATATAATGCCAATGTAATAATACAAAATATGACTAAGCCAAAGACATTGACCCCAATAATGGCAGTCATGTAGTATAAAAGAATGAGAACATGAAGTCTCATGAGATAAAGTTCACCAAGAAAATCGTTGTTTAATCTACAAAGAAAAGGTATACTGCAAGTAGAGGAGAATGAAGAAAGGAATATGTTTCCAGCATCATCTGATCTCAGATTAGTGATGTCAGGTCACCAAAACATACATACCACAAGCAAAAGCCCAAACATTGGTACATATGCATAATGTGCTGGATCTAAAAATTATGATCACCCATTTGGGACTGATCTCTGCAATTTCCAAAATTAAAATTCAAGTTGTTACCTGCATGCTGCTGGATAAAATATTAGTCTGTGTTCCCTCCTCAATATCCCATGTTTCTTCCTGCCATGTGCACATATGTACATTAGTAAAGGAAATATGGGCACGTGAAAAAATATAAAGTGCTTTCATAATGCACAATACACTCAAACCTGAACAAGTTTTTCCAGATTCTCCATGAGAGTCTTCTCTTCTAGTTCTACGTACACCGCCATGTGAAGTTCAAAGCAAGATGAAATAATTCCACGAAAATTGAACTGCCACATCAATGCAGATAGATAATTCTCAGCAGCCAGTTTTATTAGCTGAAAGCCTAAAAGAAGATGAAAACTAATGTCCAAAGTTAAGTCTGACTCATAGAAAGGTATAAAAATGAAGGCAAGTTACTTTAGTGAACATGTCCGATTAAGCACATCAGAGATGTCACAAAGCATTATTGATGTCTCTAGGCATGACATTTTGCAAAGATAACCACACCGTTACTTAAGAGGTATATCTCTCAAGGAGATAAAACCAAAAATGTTGAAGCAGTACAAAGCACTTCAAGAACCATTAACTAAGACTTGGAAACGTCTGTAATGTCCACAGGAAGATAGAACTGTCTTCACAGTTCACAGTATGGTAAACTATAAGCATCCAACTCAAAACCAATTGGCAATGAGTGGAGAGGCCGCCCAGGCTGATATATTAGGTTTGGAGGTTATATTTAACCAATGTAGGACAAGCTCCAACACTCCCCCGCATGTGCGACCCCTGACTCGCACGTGATGAGGTAAATAAACGAGTCAACACATACGACAACAATCAACTATTGACGACAAACAAAGGGGGAACCAACCATCAACAACATAGAGTCTTGTCCGAAAGCCTCCGAACACCTAGCTCGGATACCAAGTTAAAGCTCCAACATATACAATTGGACTGTGCACAGCTGATAAGACTTGCAGAACTGGAAAGAAAGGCATAATCACTACAGACACAGTTTATCCTTATGCAAGAAAGGAAGATGTTTTCCAGCATAATAAATTTCCCCGAAGATATGCACATACCCCAGCTCCTGGTACCAATAAATCTTTTTGTCCATCTTTTTCCTAACAGCAAAAAATTGTAAGGCATGATAAGTATCGAAGCAGGAAACAAAATTGCCATCTAAATTTTTGTCAGGACATTTTTATTAAGGCAACAGCTTAGATATTGCGTACTTTGCTCACTTCCTTGATGTGCAGCAAGCTTTTTCTCATACTTCTTCCGAATATCTGAAATAGCTTGATTATTAGTTTCACCAGTGTCTTCAAAGTCATTCCCTGCCTCTTTACTACGAGTGCCAGCACCAAATTTATCAGCCAACTCTTCTTCAAATTCTAGAGTCCGTTGCAGCGCCTATACATATTTACAAAAATTAGAAAACATCAGGAGAGATTGCTCCACATAAATGAGAACTGTGGTGAGAAAGCTCCACAAAAAATTGTTTCAAATCAATATCTCAAAACAGATACTGTATTAGACAGGATTCTTGTCAGGTGTGCTGATGACTGCCTTGGATCTGATCAGTACCACTTTGGCCTTGCTTAGCAAAACAGTAAACCTTGTGAGACTGCAAGACGGCCAACCTTATTTAGGCTGACCTTTTTGGCTTAGTCAAGAAACAAAGGGTTTATACCACCATTAATCCAGATCCACTAAGAGCACTCCATATTGCAAATTGAGGGATAGGACCACATGTTGCTGTAATGGGTAGTAAATCCAATTATACAAAAATGTAATATTTTCAATGAACAGACATCATTTGTTTCCCTGATGTCGTACGCAATACTCATAGAATTCACAGGAAACGTATCTATCTTGAGAAACAATATTTCAACTAGTTTTAGTAGATCAAATGTCACATTGTCACTAGTACTTAAAATGGATCAGATTCAGAAGCAACAAGAATGTGAGAGTCATGCCGATGAGAAAAGCTTCTTATTGAGAATGGCGTCAGGGACTGCCAACGAAAGGTCAAACAAATTAAAAAACATGCCCCCGCATTTGACTCAGAAAGGAATATCCTTGGAGCTAGCCCCAAGTAATGGGAAGTAATACTGCTGAACTTGAAAGAAAGTAAATTGAATAGTAGTTAAGAGATTTCACAAATGAAAAGAAACAAACGAGTTATAAAACAGACCAAAAATTCTCTTCGGGAAAGGATGCACAATTCAAGAGAAAGCTTACAGTACTCAGCTAAAGAGAGGTGTAATAGCAAGGTCACAAGAATAAGCAATAGCATAACTAGAGACGTATGAAAAAGACAAGGGAGAAATATAGCACAAGACTGCCCAATACAGACAACCGTCAAAAACAATCATCCTTGGTGATGTTTCATTGTTTCTAATAAACAGAAATATATCCAGAGAATCTGGCATACAACATCAAGTGTCAACGCACCATCCCTAGAGGATCAAAAAATCCACCAGCCATTGTACAATCAAAACATGTGAAAAAGACAAAACCCATGATGAACAAAGTTTTCTACAAAGGAATCCTAACAGTCTTAAATTATCTCTTTCTTTCTTTTGAGAAGGGAGAGAAAAGGGAAAGGTTTTTTAGTACATGGCAAGGCAATGGCAGGAGAAGGGATAGGCAAGAGGATGTTGACTAAATACTCCAATAGGCCTATGGTGCATAGAAACTATGACCATAAACATGACAGAACAAGATACGCGGGTACCTGCACCTGATCCAAAAAGTTGGTATAAGACGACATCGTTGATACAGCCAGACCCATCTATATTCTATAATTAAAATAAAAAAGAAGGGGCGACTAGTTTGCTACAGAAACTGAGGATAAATGGCACGTAAACACATAACTTACCAGTAGTAATGTCCCAACATCAGGTTTCTCTTTTAAATTATCAAGGATCTCCACAATTTGCGTCCTGTAATACAGAACCAGAGAAAGAAAGTCACAAGCAGTTAAAGATAAACCTAGAAAAAAATACATTATACTTGTGCAGTACAATCTAACAAGTTTAAGACCAAAAATGTGACTAACATCCTACCATGTAGGTTATACAGTAGAAAACTAGATAATGTTTTATGTGAGCCATTGTGATTATTTTCTGTTACCGCATTAAATTTTCTAGGAGATGCAAATGGAACTAATAAACAATTATATATCATGATTAATGTCCCAACAACAAAGGTGATTCATGTCCCAACAACCAAGGAGACAGGCAAGCCTTAGTGCTTTATTGCATGAAATAGCAACAGAAAACCCCATATTAAGATAACTTTTTAAGGCCTTTCTTGGTTTTGAAGTATGTTACTCTCATGTGCGCGTTAGTTCATGACACATCCCTCTGTTCCAAAATCGAGTACTGTAAGGCAGCATTTGGTTCACTGGAACGAAGGCTGCATGCTGGAAGAGAACGGTCATTCACTTAGAATGCTGATCCTGGCGTTTGGAAGGCCAAGCTATATCATTCAATTCCTTCCCAAAATCTTTTCAATGGACCAAACACTACCTAATTTTATCATGCTGATATGATGTTTTCTTCGGTAACATTAATAAGAAAATATTAAAACCAAGAAACAATAACTGGCAGACCTTGTCAACTTGCAGAACTGGATACAGAGCAAGTAGGGAACGTGCCACGAAGGAGGAAATATTTTCCAGATTTCCTCATTTGTTCTTAATCGACGCTTTATCCAAGCATATCTCCTTTCAGTTTTATCCAACTTTGCTAGTTCTAATGAACAGTTATCGCAAAAAAAAAAAAAATCAAAATTATGGTCATCAGAAGCAACCATGTATGTGAGGGAATAAACAAAATAAAACCCAAGTGCAGACCAGCTCCTTCAAAGATCTGTCGATATGAAGTAAGCTCCCTGCTGCAAAAATTCTTAACCAACTCCTCCCTTACTGATGGCTCCAAGGCATCAACAACTAAGCAAGCATCTGCAAGCTGCTGAAGTAGATTGCTTTCTTCAGTCTCTTTCCCCGTACCTAAGCTGGTAGTGAGAGAGAGAGAGAGAGATACAGGGTGAGAAGGGTAAAACTTGAAGGCATGTGCAACAAGGAGTCGATAAGGTACAAATTGCTCAATGCATCTGTAATCTGTTAGCTTTCATGTACCATGTTTGGCTAGATCCATAAATACAGAAAAGAAAAGCACCAGAAGGCATAAGTAAGCACCAGAGATCTGACTTCTAAGCTTATTACTTCTTTCATTGGAAGTGATGTAGGACAGCCCTACAATATCAAGGTAGACTCTGCAAGAATTATTAACATAGGGAAGCTAAAATTGGTTCTAACTTAATATCAAGGTAGATAATTGGCTTACCTTCGTCGAATATTCTCAAATATAAGGCGTTACAGTCTTTAAAGTTGGTTCTAACTTAATATCAAGGTAGATATTTGGCTTACATTTGTCGTATATTTTCAAATATAAGGCGTTACAGACTTCATATTGGTAGCAGTTCTTAGTTCTCCTTTATGAACTTGGAACTCTTCCGCTGCTATTTATGAGAACAGTAGTCAATGCTCAAGAAAAAGTAGGCTATGAGTGCATCCTCATTTTCAATGAGTATCATATGATTTAGATGAGTTTTAAAACATGATTTTCGCAAATAATGAAAACTTTGGGAAACACATGTTCATGAAACAGTAGAGAACCCAAAAAAAAAATCAGTTGAACATCACCAGAACATTTCCTCGGTGAAAGACTTTCCTGAAAATGAAACTTACAAAAAGGAATCAAAAAGATGTTTAACATTCTTTGTACTGACCAACTCCAGGAACAGAAAGATATTCCAAGTATTTTGCCAAAAGAAGTCAAACATACCTTGAAAAATCAGGGAACACATGTGACTTCAGAATTTGCCTGATGTTCTTAAATTTCTCCCTGAGCTCAGTGATCTTGGGGATATCTTTGTAGGCTTCAAAATGACTACATAACTGGTTCACAGCCTAAAATCCATTACAGATGAAAATTAGCAAACAGGATGCATCTTCATATGAAGAACAAAACCACAAAATAACCACTGATTTGACCAGTACAAGCCTTCCCAAACAACAAAAATGAAATATCTAACCAGAGGCCCAGAGCTCTACACAAAAACCGTGGCATACAAACGACCAATTTGTATCTCTATAAGGCTTCCCCACCCTCAACATAAAAAAATTTAAAAAAAAAATTATATACAAATCCTAATCCTAGAATATGGGAACAAGTACTCACTTTACTATACTTTCCATAAATGATGGACAACAGATAAATAGAGGAGCACATCTGCATGGATATACTGCTGACTATATCATCAAGGCCAATCTACCAAAACGATGTATACGTCATCCAGTCTCCAACAGTAATCCACTTTGTGTAATAAGTGTATTTGTGAGAAACATTAAAGGACAAATTGTAGGAAAGAGAGGGTCATAGCAACAGGAGTGGAAGCTTAACGAGAACTGAATGACCAAAGCATGTTGGATCAAGAGCTGAATTTTTAGGTTTTGACAAGAACAGAATTAGTATGTTCTATCAAGTACAGATTCAGGAACTTTCTCAAGGCACCTACTTATATAATCTAGGATGGAAACCGATTTTAGCCAATGATCAACCATCAAAATAACTGCTAATTAGCACTTAAAAACAACCTTGTATTCATTCATTTCTCAGAAACCCAAAAACATACTAACACTAACAATACCAAAGACAACATAAGCAACCACAACCACCGTAATAACAACATCATAGTAGAAATGACAACACTCTGTGTGGTAGCATGTTCTTCATCTAATCTATTTACAGTTTCATATTTCAGCCCCTTCATTCCGAAATTCATTTGGTGTAGCATACAATACAAATTGTTGCTTATTACAACGTACACTGTATCGGCACCAACTGATAAGGCGAGAAAGACAATTGTGATGACATATGTTCTTTGAATACAATATAAACCACTTCACTAGACTCCTAGCAAGTGAAGAACTTTTCTTAGCATATACTTCATGTGATGAAAGAAGGAACCAAATGAAGGCTTCCTTGCAATCAAATAGGGTCGGCTGGTGCTTTTAACCTTGGATTTTCCAGTCAAGGACATAGGAGTTCGGTTTGAAGCAGGTTTAGGCTTTCAATATGGTCAGGTTTAACCAGCAAATTGCTAGAGAATGAGGTTATTGGTTGCTGGATCTTCTGGGCAAGGTGAAATCAATGTAATGATAGGACAAGTAGTTAAAGGCTGTGTTGCATGGACTCTTCTTAGAAATGATAGTATAAAGGACACTTGCAGACACAAGTCCTCGGACAAGGGTACGATATCCATGGCCAGAATGACGTTATTGGTTGTAGCGAAGTATGGATGTGACTTGTGAGTGGGAAGGATGGTCTTCCCATAATGTGAATTTGCCTTAAGGGTGGGGTTGTCGAGGTGTATCATGAATGGATGGGAAGCCTTTGTAAATTATACTCATTTGGCAGTTGGTGATTGGAGAAGGGTGAAGTTTTGGGACCATGTGTGATGTGGAGAAGTGAGCCTGCAGGTGGCTTTCCCCAGCATTTATCGCTTGGCTTATGAAAGGGATACAGCAGTCTTAGATTATCTACTTCTTTATGATGAGGCTACGGTTTGGGATATTCGTTTCCATAGACATGTTCGAGATGGGGAGGAGGAAGCTTTGATGGCTCTATTCTCTAGAGTGTACGGTATGCAAGGAATAGGAGAAGGGGAGGATGAGATGCGCTGGAATCTTTCTAAATTAGGTCTTTTCCAGGTGAAATCTTATTATCAAGCATTACGGGGGAGTCGTAGCTCTACCCTTCTGTGGCAAGCAATTTGGAAAACAAAAGCGCCATTGAAGGTGGGTTTTTTTGCTTGGTGCGTGACTCAAAAAACTCATCCAGAACTGAATTGTTAAGGTGCGCAGCCCGGAAAATAGGTATCCACAGGAAGTTTGCTTGTTAGTGAAAGAACATCTTAATGTAAAGGTTTCTAGAAGTAACGTTCTCAGTACCAATGGCATGCTGCGTTCATCTCCAAAAAATTCAAAATAAAAAGGGCCAGGAAATGTACCATAAAGAAGTAATGCAAAATTCAATGCACGCTGACAATAAAAGGAAAATGGTGACAAAATGACATAATTACAAAACCACCAACCCATAGTGGCACAAATATGAATCGTGAACTCAAAGGATAGTACCTCTAGCTGTGCAGCTGCCTCCTTATATTGCCGTTTTGAAGCCATTACTTGAAGTTGTTCCACAGCAGAGACTGCCATTATACACAAAGCGTGTGATGCAGTAGGTATTCAGTGTTCAGTTCAGCTCTTTTCAAGGAACTAAACAGGTCGTGGATCATTACAATGTCAAAATAATTCAGTAAAAGGCATGCAAGATTCCTGATAAGAATGCATCAAATTTGGATCTACTCATTACAGACGTGCAAACTGCTAAATCAGTTGTAGTGACGTCAAACAACTCCAACGTATCCTTTCAAAACTGAGTACCATATAACAGTCCTTGTGTAGTCGGGCCAAACTTCATTCGTTGCTCTTGATGTGTTCGTGAATGGGTATTGTTAGGGTGTTAATTAACCCCAATACACATGAGCTTAATATATATGTTGAGAGAGTCACAAAATATCAAAAGACTAAACTACCCTCACTCAATAAGGATATTAAACACCAACTCCTAACATTCCCCCTAAAGCTGGGTAGTGGATATAAGATATCATAGAGACCCAGCTTGTTGCATAATAACACGTGTGGCTTGCACATAGTGTACATAAACTATGACAGCTGAAGGATGGACAATATTGACCTCCTACATGGAAATTTGCCAATCAATAATTAAACCAATACCACACCATAATGGACGTTTCGGGAAAAAAATTAAGAATTTTGGATGACCCTATTATCGAGTGGCATAACACCCATTTTTTCACCACTCTGGAATTTCGAATCTCACAAGCTTGATTACAGTCAGAATACAAGAAGGCACTTCACAACTAGACTAGCCCTTGTTGTGCAGTTGTGCTTGTAATGATAAAAGTCAGAGGTTCAAGAGCAGATATATGGACAAACATACATATCTATATACATGGAGAGAGAGAGAGAGAGAGGGGGTAAAAAAACCAACCTAACATGGTAAGACGATGGAGGGCAGTGATTGTCGTTGTTATATGTTTCTTGGCAAAATCTAACTTCTTAATGTCACGGCATATTTCCTGAACCATGGTTTCACTTTGCTCAGCTTTACTTTTTATTTCACGGATCTTATACATAAGTTCCTGCTTAACAAGAAAAATATATATCAGTACAAAACCAAATTTATGTAAGAGATCCCATTAGCAGCATATAGAGGTTAAAATTACAATGATATTGGTGCTTGTTCTTTAAAGTTGCACATTCTAAACAGAAAAAAGTCCACTTTGCAAAAAGGTGATGTTCCCGAAAAAAGTGCTAAAGTGATTTTGATGGACAAACCTCCACAGCACATGTAGCTGCAGCAAGATCCTCCTTGGCTTTAGTTCCTGAATTACTCTGGAATTACAGTGGTTTAGCATTAAAAGAAATGTTGGCAACAAACGAATATCATAAGAAACTCATCACAAAAAGATGCGTATAAAACGTGGGCGACCACATGAGGGTAGTATTGAGAGTGACCTCAGTTTTCATACTCTTCTATGTTAAAGTATGCATTAAAGTTGTGGGTAAGGCCCAGTACTAAGTAGCCTTAACAAATCAATCAACCCATTGAAAATGAAGGTGAACAAGTTAGATCGATCCCCCTTTTGTTCTCCTTGCCCTTGACAAGTTCAAGATGCAAACATAGCCCTCAACAATCGTGAACAAGTTATGGGTTTCAAGAGAACACCGTGAGTAGTATGCAATGTTGGAATTCAACTTTGTGCGGATCAAGAAATGTAGCAGCGTATCTCCCTACCAGTGTGGTTCCTTTTTGCCAAGTTAAAAAAGGTGGAGGAGGGGGCTACCAAGCGTAGCAACTCTTCTTTAAGCGTAACCATAAACCCTTGGCAGGCCCAGGAAGGGACCAAAGAGCCATAGCATCTACCGCCCCACCAAGAGCGAGTGGAACGTAGCCGAGCTTTGCAAGAGGACAAAGTTTGAGGGATCGTCGATTGTACGACTCAAACCTTGGACCTCTTTACCACCCAAACCACTTGAGAGTAAGCCATGAACCACTAGGCTACCACCCTTGGTGGTCCTACCAGTTTTGTTCTGCTAAAGCATCCAAGCACCAAAGAGTGCAACTTTAAGTTCACAATTTAAAACTAAATTGTCATATCATTCGTTTGTTTGTTTCTACGAAATACAAAGGATGATTGAGGCGTTGAAAGTTGAAATTTCATAACAAAACCAATAATAAAGCATAACCCATTCCTACCTTCAAAACAAAAACCAATCAAATTGTGCAAGCACCCTACATACAACAAGAGCATCATTACATTCTCTGTTGCAATACTCAATATTCTCTCACCAAAAACACTTATTTTTAAGGTGACAGTAAAGCATGAATAAATTTCTTCTTGTATATTCTCTTACCATAACCAATCATCAAACAATTTTGACGGAACAAAGGCTTATCAAACCATAAGATCCCACTTTGCAAGGGAATACCGAAATCCACAACAAGACAAACATGAGAAGTATCCAGGACCACTCCTATCGTTCAACCTCATAGTAGATAAGAAGATGGCTCGAGGAGGACTCATCATTCTTGTACATACAACATCGGTAAACATAGGTTTGTCTCTTCATGATCAAATTCTAAGTGGTCAAACAAATTTCCAGGTGTTGACGTCACGGCACACCCAAAAAAAAATACGTCAGACTTAGAACGAGCCTTTTAGAAACCCAAACACGTTTCCAGGTAAAGTAAACCACATATTGCTTGCTAAAGGCTCGTTCCAAAACTTAAGTCCAAAGAGCCAAGATTAGGATATCATTCATCTAATAAAATCTCCCCTGTAAGCATTGCAACGAATAGCATAAAGACATTCCATAAGCTCCAAAAACTCCCTCATCTCGCCAATCATTGTGGTCTCCAAGGACAGAGTAGCCAAGAATCAAATATTGCCATTCACTTTGAGATATTAACGAATAGTTGCCACCTTATTGGATTGGACATACTGGTCAGATGCATCATTTCCAACATCTTCTCCCACAAAAAACCTGACTCCATAACATCACCTTAGAACATCACCCGCCAGATATTGAATATGCCTCTAAAATTATTTCCGAACACTATGGATACTATTGCACATCCTCAATCAATTAGATATGAAAGCGTCCTCAAAAGCCCAACCCCTCACCCAAAAAAAAGTCCATACATAGACTTCATCACTCTAACAACAAATAAATGCAGAACCACTTCCTGAACAAAGCTGGTTACAAATAGAAAGCTTGCGAAAAATTACAGGGTAATCCAAAGAGGCTGAGAACAACCCCTTGAGATTTCCGAGTTGTGCTCTAATTTGCGAGGATCGCTGGTGACCATTATTGTTTAGGAAATTCAAAATAAACCGAATCTGGAAAATTTAAGTTGGTTATTGTTTTAGGCCCATACAAACCCCACTAGGCACAAACATTTTTCAAACCTATGATCTCAATAAAAATTAGTTTTGATTATACACTAAAAGACATCTACAAGATCAAAAGATCTATGCAATGTGGTTATTTCTAGAAAGCTTAATATTATGAGAAATATGCCAAAGTTGTTTCCAGAATTTACAATTCTCAGCCAAGAAAGGCCCATGTTTAACTCACCAAAAAGACATCTACAAGATCTAAAGATCTATGCAATGTGGCTATTTCTAGAAAGCTTAATATTATGAGAAATATGCCAAAGTTGTTCCCAGAATTTACAATTCTCAGCCAAGAAAGGCCCGTGTTTAATTCACCAAAAACCTCACCCCATCTGCGGAAAGCACCACCCTTGATCGCAAAGAAAGGCCCATGTTTAACTCACCAAAAAGACATCTACAAGATCTAAAGATCTACGCAATGTGGCTATTTCTAGAAAGCTTAATATTATGAAAAATATGCCAAAGTTGTTCCCAGAATTTACAATTCTCAGCCAAGAAAGGCCCGTGTTTAATTCACCAAAAACCTCACCCCATCTGCGGAAAGCGCCACCCTTGATCACAAGCTTTGATGATTAATTCAACTCCCAAACCACGGTATTGGTTGTCGTCCACACGATGCAGTAAAAGTATCTTTGAAATCCAGCAAACCGACCCTTTCAACCCCAACATTTTTTGCCCTGCTTCGCCTACAAACTACATATGCTATTTCCTATCATATAGCTGCAATGGGCCTAAACCTATAAGTTTTCCTCGCCTACACCCATCTCAAGAGCACTTGTGAGCATTCTTTCTCCTAAATTTCATCAGGCTATCCTAAAATCAAAGGAAGACTTTAGTCAACTAGTCTCACACTGGTGTGGTTTCAATAGGTATATATGAAATGGAGGAAAAGCTATGCTTAAAATTTGAGAAGACAAACTACAATTTCAGCCCCTCCAATATCAAGCGTTTCCAATATTAGGTTGTTTAAGTACCTCGAAATTAAAATATGTGAAACAAATTAATCTTGAGCAATAGAGGGGAGAAGTGAGGACCTAAGAAGGAAAACACGCTGAAATGTCCAAGAGCATAACCCGTGTTATCAGGTTCCATTAACAGATTATCTCCTCTCTCATAATGCAAGAGTACCCTCCAAACATACAAATATTTCGTCAAATGAATTACCAATCCATTATCCAAAGACATAGGATGAAAGTATTGACATACTGGACAAATATTCTCCAATAGGAAAGATGGACATGGTTATACTACTACATACATAGCTCTTGTCATATTAAAGAACTTCAATGAGATTACTAAAACACGTATCTCAATACTGGTTTATATTATGCAATTTTGTTTGAAATAGTGTAACAGTCATCTTCAATAGAGGCTAAACAATAAACTATCAAAGCATATGGCCATCTATTAAACTACTTATCTTGTAAAGCACGATTTCTTTTCTCCAACCTCCCCACCCCCAGTGATTGAAATACGCGAGGCGACAAAGTCCTCGAGGCGAGGCGAGGCGAGGCGAGCGCCTCATTGAAGCGAGGCGAGCGTTTTAAAAAAAAAGTAATATAAACTACATAAACGACCAATATTCACTCCTACCATCAAAACAAAAACAAACATCACCATATTGCATAGGGAAATTTATAGAAATGGTCCTCCTAGTTTCATCCGAGTCTCATTTTCATCCTCCAAGTATCAATTGCAACTCTTTTGACCTTCAAGTTTGGTTTTCGTACCAATTTGGTCCAATTGATAATGCCAGTCAGCCAAACTGGATGGAAAAAATCAAATTGAGGGCAGACATTATCAATTGGACCAACTTGGTACGAACTGCAACATCCAAGATGCCATCAATTTGATTTTTTCAGTCCAGTTTGGCTAACAGAAGTTATCAATTGGACCAATTTAGTACGAAAATCAAACTTGAAGGTCAAAAGAGTTGTAATTGATACTTGGACGACGAAAATGAGACTCGGGCAAAACTAGGAGGACCATTTCTATAAATTTCCCTATTGCATAATAACCAACATTCCAACATACGAAATACTAGTAAAATACGCTCATAAAATGTCACAAACTAACAATCTAGAATTCCAGATATTCCAAACAAGACATCATCAGTCATCCTTTCATCAGTCATCACCAATATCTTCATCTTCTTCATCATCATTTGACTGATATCCATCCACATCTTCCTCTTCTCCTTCATCTGAAACAGTGTCATCCAATTCTTCTTCTTCCCAATCATCTACACAAAAAGTTGATGCTCTGGAACGCTTCTTTGAACTTGTTGATTTATGAGTTGACCTAGTTACTTTGCTAGGTTGTTCAACCCCACTAGCCTCCGCAACAACATTCCAATCCAAATCTTCACCGTCAAATACAAGCTCATCCTCCAATTTCCCAATCAACCATTCATTGCTCTCATCAATGTTCTTCAAGGAAATCGGGTCAAATTTGCCGCGTTTCATATATCGACGTCTCAATGCTCTATTGTACTTAACAAACACCAAGTCGTTGAGGCGCTTTTGATCTAGCTTATTTCTTTTTTTGGTGTGAAGCTGCAAAATAAAGTTAAAAGGGATTTAAGTTTATATCACACGATTCACACCTTCAAAACGATTAGAAATCCCTTAATGTAATACTCACATGTTCGAACACACTCCAATTTCTCTCGCATCCGAATGAACTGCAAGTAAGGCTAAGGATCTTGATGGCAAATTTTTGCAATTCAGGAGTTTCACGACCAAATGACTTCCACCACTCAACTGCACATTGCCAATTAGTTATATTGTCGCAAAGGATAAAGAATAAAGAGGTAGTATTTAAGGCTTTTAAGCACAAAGAGTAAAAAATTGTGATCACCTGGTGACCTTGTAATTCTTTGCCTAATTGCCATGTCCTTTTTGAAGATTCCCTCCTCCTCTTCATATAATGCTATTTGATGAAGAATTTCATCTTGCATCCTCTCAGTTGGTACCAGCCTTTCAATAAAATCCACCAAACCCTTCCATACCTCTTTCTCAACTTTCATCCTTGCACCATCCTTGTAAAAAAATGCAGGGTTCAAATAGTAGCCTGCTGCATGCAAAGGTTGATGCAATTGCACTTCCCACCTCGCATCAATGATATCAAACACAGTTTTATACTTATCTTCATCTCCGCCAAACGTGTTTATAATAGTTTCTTTGGCCCTATCCATGGCCTCGTAGATGTATCCCATTGTGGGTTTTTCTTCATCATCAACCAAACGAAGTACTTTAACAAGAGGACATGCAAATCTTAGGGCCAGCAAGACATTGTTCCAAAATGATGGCGACAACATTATTTCTGCTACCTTTTTACCATCCGCCTCCTTTGCCCACTTGCTCTTACCCCAAGCCTCTGATGTGAACATCTTTCTTAGGTTATTCTTTTGTTGATGAACCCTTTGTAAAGTCAAACAAGCTGTTGCAAAATGAGTCTTTGATGGCTTAATCAACTCTTTTCGTTGGGTAAAGTGTCTCATCATGTTCAACAATGTCGGACGGTTATAGATATAACCGTGTACCTTGATCGCCCTTTCCCATGTCCTCTTCAAATATGGCAACTTGAAAATGTCTTCTAACATTAAATCCAAACAATGGGCAGCACATGGAGTCCAATACAAATGTGGTCTTTTTGCCATTAACAACTTCCCTATCATAAGTCAGAACAAGTACAATAAGATTCTAAGAGTAAGTAATAAAGTAAGAAATAATACATTTGAGACTTTGAGTAGTAACTAGTAACTAACATATGGCAATTCATTGTTACCTGCCATCTTATTGTATGCGGCACTATCCGTGACAACTTGGACCACATTAGCTTCTCCGATTCGCTCCACATACTCGTCAAGCAACCTATACATGCTGTCCCCGGTTGTGGCATGACTCGATGAATCAACCGATTCAATAAACATGCTACCTTTAGGACAATTAACCAAAAAATTTATCAATGACCTATTCTTTCGATCCGTCCATCCATCACACATAAGAGTGCATCCATTTTCCTCTCTCCTTCTTATGGTCCTCCATTTGTTTGTTCACATTTTCCACCTCTTTTTCAAGAAGAGGGACATGCACTTGATAATAAGTCGGCGGTGTTAAACCAGGGCCATACTACCCAATAGCCTCAATCATCGGTTCAAAGGACTCCACATTGACAACATTGAGAGGTATTCCAGCATCGTAAATCCACCTCGCAATAGCTTGATGAGCCCGCTCTTTCAATAACTTCTTTTGCGGTGTATTATCGTCAACTTTGGGTTGTTTACCGCTTCTCCTATTCTCTACCTCGATCTCTGGGTCAGGGGTGAAGTAAACATCCATAGGCCCTTTGGTCTTGGGCTTCTTAAGTTGGAACTTGGAGCCGGAGGTAGCAGTGGCAGCAGGCCTCTTAGGAGAGGGTTTCGATTGTACATAAAACTCATCCTCATCAATGTCCTCCTCATTGCCCATTTCATCAAAATCTGGAAGAGGAGTTATGCTAGATGCCGTCTCCTTTTTCTTACAGATAAATGCCCTAATCTCCTCTTTAACTGGTTCTGGGCAATTAGGACATGAAGTCACATCAGGGTATCCTCCAGCAAGATGTAGCTTCACTCGGTAAACACTCCCAGTAACCACTTTGTTACAAAAATTACATGTGAATTTGAACTTGTTATCTTCATGTCTCTTTGAATACTTCCAAGCAGGATCCGTTCTATTTGACATCTACAATATCTATACAAACAAAGGAAATAAAACATAAAAACATAATTTAGTACACTGAGTCACTGACTAACCAGTAAACTCTCTATATACACATCCCAGACTAAAATATACTATATTATATACACCCACTAACTAAGAGAATACATATAATATACACCCACTAACTGACCAGCCAGTAAACTGTAAACATATAAAACACAAATAAAAAAATCCAGTACACTGGTGAGCCGACTGCCGACAAGAAGATAAGCTGCACATGCAGTTCAAGAATCAATGCAGTTCGCGCATCAATATATTTTGTTTTATATACCCATGCAGTTCAAGCATCAATGCCGAAGTTGGGTTTCTCAAAACAAAGTTTTTTTCTTTTATATACCCACGGTTTCTAAGAACTAAGAACCAGAGAGAGAGAGATCAGAAGAGAGAGAGAGAGAGAGATCGAAGTATCAAACATAAGAGAGAGAGAGAATCGATCAGAAGAGAGAGAGAGAGAGCAGAGAGCTTACCTGGGTGTGTGTGGGCTTCGGATCACAGAGCAGAGAGAGAAGGCTTTGGATTGCAGAGGAGAGGGAGACAGAGGGCTTCGGAGTGCAGAGGGGAGAGAGGCGGCTCGATCGATCACATGTGTGTGGGTGTGTAAGTCTTATTTTGCCCTTTTATTAGGTTTCTTACCTGGACGACGCCTAGGCGAGGTTTTACATTCGCTTCACGCTTCACGCCTAGGCGCGACGTCACCGACTAGGTGGGCGTCTCTTCTATTCTCGCCTCGCCTCGCAGCGTCCCAACCTCGCCTCATCGCTCGCCTTGCCTAGGCGCGATTTTTTAATCACTGCCCACCCCCCAGCCAAAAAGAAGGGAGGGAAGAAAAACCACACTCCTCGGAGGGGTGGTCACAACCATCAAAATGTCCCCAACTTATACAAGCTTGCAAATTCCCACCATTTTTTCATTTATGGTTAATAACTTTATGCCAACTGGAGTGAACCTTGTCAAACCATGGAAGCACAAATGCAAGATATTCAATTGACACATGGTTTAAAATAATAGTAACCAAAGACTATAACCTGTTGACGAACAGCAGTTAAAATTCCAGCATCAACCCGACGAATCTCACTATGTATCTTCTGCATTAGTGGCTCCACACCAGATAAGGAAGCCTCTGCATATTAACCAAAAGCATCATTCCCAAAAGTTTTATCATGAAGTTCAAAATTGCAAATACAGATCTGAGATCTGTAAACAATATCACTGAATCCCGTGAAACAGCTAATTTTGTTGGAGAAAAAACAACTTATGAGTGTCACTGCTAGCATTAGAACTAACCTCAAACACCAATCTGCAAAACAATATTACTGAATCACATAAAACCTCTAATATAGTTGGAACAAACTTCCGACTTTTTAGTGTCATGGATAGCATTAGAACTGGCCCCAAATTGTTCTTTAAGATTCACAAACCTCCTTAAAACTACTGACCTTTACGCTTCATATTGGCATTTTCACACTCATACATACAAATTAGGGTCAAATGTTTGCCCGGGAAATGCATGGAATACTTGGATCTTTAGTCTTGACAATTGTACATTCCCAAATAGTTCTTGCTTTCTGAGAACCAAAATGTGCACCATACTAATTTTGCAAGAATATCCTAACTACATACTGGTAGTCTTGGCTAATCATATTAAGAAGACAAGACTAGTAAAATAGGGGGGGTGGGGGGGAAGAATGAGATAAGGAAGGGCTAAACTTTCCATTTTTTAATTACAGCAAACCACAACAACAATCGGTAGTAAGCACTTAAGAATAAATCGACGAGAACAAGGCCAACCCGAAACATTTTAAGGCTTAGACATGCTTGTGACATGGGGCCCCTACTTATGTTTAAAGCTAAAGCCAAACTCAAAAAGATATCACAAGAACACAGCTTAAAGGCAAAATAGTTTCCTGCTCAGCATCTTTACCAAATCGAGTTTGTAAAATGAATCAAAAGAGAATCTAAAGGTGCAATACTACAAAACAATTGCCAATTGCAGCAAAGTATTTTTGTATTGCACCTGCAAGTTTTTATCTTAGTTGCAGGACACGTCCAAATGGGTGACGCTCCCGGATGAGAAACGCGATTCCGCACTTCTCACTCAGAAACGTGATGGGAGCACATTCCCCTTGAGACGGGATCGCGCTCCAAAGGGAGATGGGAGCTTGAGAGAGGGAGAGAGATGCCGACACTGATCTTCGCCGCCGAACTCAAGCATCGATCGCTGTTATTGTATCAGCTAGCTGGAGGAATGAAGAAGAAGAAGAAGAAGAAGGGGAGAGAGAGAGAGAGAGGTACCGAACAGTGTCTCCAACGAAGCAGCAGCTGTGGCTTGAGATCTGATTTCATACGATCAAACATAGTCCTAGGGTTTTCTTGTTTGTGTTAGCTGCCGACCCTTTATTCTCCTTTTAATGACTTGGGCCATTTAAGTGGGCTTGGCCCAGCATCTTTATTATTATATAGCCTTGGACCAAAACTTACTTGAAGGCTTTGCATTTCTCAATTAATGGGCCATAAAGACATTGATTCAAAACTAATGTTATCTACAAAAAATGAAAAATATATGGGAGGTATTAAAAATAAAAAAATGGTATTATTTAAAAATACATATTAAATAAAATATACATAGGCGCTCCCAAACTTAGGAGTTTTTGGGTACCTCCGCTCCCCCGTTCCTGCTCCCGCTCCCGCCCCCGCTTCGTGCAACTAAGGTTTTTATACATTTATTCTCTCGCTAACTCTTTGAACCTCAGGAGAAAAGGAACCACCCCTAAGCCCACCGTCCCACAAAGACGTGTGCAATCTTAGGATTAAAAAAGAAAGTACTTCCTTTAATAATTTTAAAATCTTTTGACACCTAATTAAAGAACTAATTGAGATCTTTAATTTTGTGTCAAGAAATTTTAAAAATATGCATGGAAGTACTTTATTTTTTATACCCAAAATTGCACGTCATTTAATGATGGACTATTTTTTGCGGGACGGAAGAGTATGACTTTTCAAACTAAAGATGTCAAGGTTCACAATTGAAAACTATTGGGTAAAACAGAAAAAGAAAGAACGTCTGCGCCAGGGGAGAATCCATCTAGCCAAGGGGTCACGTGCCCCCTAATCTTTCGCCCTTACACTTGTATCCCTACAATATCATAGTTTATTTCATTTATACCCCAAAAGAATAGCACTAATCCCTATGGTATTTGGAGATTGTGAAATCAATCACTCTAATACCGAATAAGCCTCAAAAAAATAAAAGAACCCTTAATTAATGTTTCAATAATTTGTCTCG
Source organism: Rhododendron griersonianum (assembly GCA_018127125.1). Taxonomy (NCBI): domain Eukaryota; kingdom Viridiplantae; phylum Streptophyta; class Magnoliopsida; order Ericales; family Ericaceae; genus Rhododendron; species Rhododendron griersonianum. Next base: position 23,038,934 of record CM030798.1, read on the forward strand.
CTGGAAAACACCTTTATGTGTTTGGTCTTGACCGCCTTTTGATTGCTTAATTTTTGTGCAAAATATATGGATTGTATGGTGTTCTTGAAATCTACAGTTGTTGATTCCTGATTCAATTGTTGTCCCTTTCATTGGATGCTTTTAATTTCTTCGATTAATACACTCATCGCATGTTAAGATTAGCGTTGCTCAATGTGGTAAAAAAACTCCCATCTCGAAGCCTATAAAACTAGGACTGAAAACAGCATTGTACATCATTGGGAAAATAATTTCGAGACTGTGATTAATAAATGCTCCTAAGGTGAATTTCTAGATTCGGACTGCCTACCATTGTGCCATCTACTTGAATTTGTTAAAGAAAACCATGAAGTGATAAGTATCAATACTTGGGGACCCAAGGCGGCCTCAATGCAAACCTACTCTGAGCCTGAAGGCTGGCGCATAGGACAAAGATTTCCTGAAAACATTTCATCCTCTAGGCTTCTATGTTCATACCGGCGGAAGCGTCAATGGGGTCAAAGCAAGTTTCACACGTGAAACGAAATCAAAGGCGATATGTCATGATTCTAAACAGCCTTTCGCAGTACATGGTCTTTCTAGAGGGCTTCCTAGAGTACAAACATGGCTCCCTTTTCTCCTTTTATGTTCTCCTTGCACACAAACTGCGAATGTGGGAATAGGGTATTCGGATTTAAGTATCGAGTATACATCTAAAAGAAAGTGCAACTATGTCTGTGATGAGTGTGATGAGTGTAGGAAAAAATAAAAAACCATGGGCCTTATTGGAGAATGAATCGAAAACAAATAAAAAGGAAGATACATACAATGGGAATGTATTCAGCAGGTACACACGCACATAGATAGAGGGAGAGAGAGATGACCTGTGGGGAACATCTGGTTGATGTAGTCCAAGGCACTAGACTTGTCCATTGCTGTTTTAAGGAAACAGTAATTTGATGACTTTTTTTATGAGTAACAGACAGGATCGCCTTCTAGATCTGAATTTTGGGAGAGAGATATCTGGTAGAGAGGTTGTCTGAGTCTCTGAGCTACCCGGGGTCGAGCCGTCGGGGGAGACTACTGGTACAGGTTTCCGACACGATACCAACCCGACACGAAGTTAGCGGGTTGGGTCAGCTATTTCTGACATCATGACAGGATCTATGATACACGGATGCCCTTTTGGGCGAAGTACCCATGTCGACCCGACCCGACACGGGTACGGGTGCGGGATCTGCACCGGATCCTCCAAGAAAAAATCGGACACGTTAGTTACAGCAGGATGAGGAAGAACGAAGAAGAAGGAGGAGAGAGAGAGAGACGCCTGACCTGAGGAGGAGCAGCAGATCGTCGGAGGAAAGAGCAGCAGATCGTCGGAGGAGGAGCAGCCGTCGAACCTCCTGCTGCTTCTGCTTCTGCTTCTGCTTCTGCTGCTGCGGAGAGAGAGAGAGAGATGCTGCTGCGTGACTTTTATCGATTTGGATCTCACGAAGAAGAATGTTTCAGCGAGAGATTTGTCAATTTATACGTTTTTAAATAACTATTTGCCAAAATATACGTTTTTTCAAACTATTTTTAAAAATAGTTCAAAACGCACATTCTATGTGCATCACGCATATCGTATGTGCATTATCCGTGCTGGCATATGGGAGCGGGGCCAGCTGGAAATCCACCGTGTATCATGCATACTCAGTATGCGTGATACATATTCCATGTGCGTTAGGGTTTAAAATCAAATTGCTCTCTGTGTATGCGTCTCGCATACGCTGTACAACACTCCCTATTGGCCCTCGCGATCTACAATCGCCGTCTACGTTCGCCGTGCTCTCGAATCTCCGTCGCCGTTCGTCATTCTCTCCTCCCTCTCACTGTAAGTCCCTCTCTCGCTCTCTCTCCCCGTAGGTATGTATATATATGTATGTATCTCTCTCTCTGGGTATATACAATTCAATCCGAAAAGTTTCTAACTTTGACGTGATTCGCAGTTCAATATCCCGAATCTCCGCGTCGGAAGCTTGGATTCCCTTCTAGCCCTCAGTGACGACCTCTACAAGGTGAAAATTTTTCGGAATTCGACGAAAAGTTGATGTTTTTGCATTCAATTCGATTCGATTGTGCTGAGATTTGTGTAATCCGATGTGATGGGCAGTCGAATTTTTCGGAATTCGACGAAAATTTGATGTTTTTTGTATTTGGAATGCCTGATTGAATGATTTGATGGATTGGGGAGATAAACAAAAAAGCATAAGGTACAGAAAACTTCAAGTGTCATTTGCTACAAGAACCAAGTTTTGGGTCTTTCCTGGTATATATCGAACTATGCCTGGATTGAAAAATTCTAATTGCTTCACGTCACCTAGTCTAGAGCGTTCACAGCACAAATTGGAGTGCTTTTCACAGTTGTAACGTAGGTAGGTTTGTTAGGACCTGGAAATTTTTTGTGACCTGGAAATTTATGTTGAACCTGGAAACTTTTGGCTAACGTAGGTTCATTTATGTTGAACCTAGAATTTTTTGTGACCATGTGTGATGAGGTTACTAACGCAGGTAGGTTTGTTACGATTCCTCTTTGGAAGTTTTGCTTGTCTTTGTCATGACTGGGAAATTGTTTGTTTGCTTTCTTTTAAGAATTAATATGAAACAGGACAAAACAAGGCAAGTTGAGTCCAAAACTAAAGTTACATATATATTTGGATTTTGGAATACGTAATAGCATATGTCAGCTGGTCCCATATATGGTGGTTCTGCCTTTCTATATTTTCTTGATTACACTCCACATCAATGTGTGAATATGCACCCCTCTTTTATTATTATTATTTTTCTAAAACGTGCATCTCTCTTTTAGTTCATCCCGTTGGGCAATCTATTCAGAGGTGATGATAATACTACGACCTAGTGTTCGGTTCCTGGTTTTTTTTGTATTTTTTTTCTATCGGCGTGTTCGGTTCCTGTTAAAACACATTATTTGGATTGAGAGACAGAATGTCTATACAAAACCAAATGACATGGAACTAACAACAGTTTATGTGGCATTATGGTTTTGTGAACTATAATGAGACATGTATAGCAAGTGACAGATAATCGATAATAACGAAATGTTTCTTACCTTACCAAATGATGTTGCTTATGGCTGATTAAAAAAAATTGATGTTGCTTATGGACTAATGTAATAAGAATTCTTTCAGCTATATCATCCCCTAAGCATGAATATACACATTAGACTCCTTAGATACCATAGATAGCCCAACGGACTTGAAAAATAGCCGCAGCCACTTTCGCCGAGGACTCCTTAGCAACACATATATACTAGATACTACTAAAAACAAGCTGAGACCCTAGTTTTTGGACATTTTTTGGGGCTTAAGGCATGCGCCTCATGGGCCTTAGCCCAGAGCTGGCCATGGCTTTCATGAAAAAATAGTCATGATGGGTGTATATTGTAGAACAATATCTCCTTATTATTCACACCAGGAGAGTTTCTCCTAATTATTATTAGTAGTAGGAGTATAACACGATAGACTAGTACAGAGTATTCCTACATCTGGAGAGTGAAGTAATATCGAAGAAGATTCAAACACATAATCATAATGAGACATTATGCTTTTGTGAACTATATTGAGACATATATAGCAAGTGACAGATAATCAATAATAACAATTGTTTATGTGGCATTATGCTTTTGTGAAAGACAGAATGATTTGAAAAGCCAAAAATGAGACCCATATATAAAGGAACAATGACCACGGCAATGAAAGAAACTTATTGAAAGTTGAAACCCACGGAATGAGAATATCTATCTCAAATCAATGCGGGTAATTGAGTTTGAGATGGGGGGAAATTGGAGCACGTTTGCCATAGACAAGTACAAACACTGGAGGAATAAGGCATCGAGACACCAGGTCATTGAGTTTGACCGCGTGGCACAAACTTACGAGGTGCAGACCCCAATGAATCGGACGAGCCCATATAAAGGAAATCATAGGCATTCAGTTGACATGATCAATCGTACGTGCAGTTGCAACAAGTTTGAACAATGGAAGATGCCGTGCTCGCATGTGCTTGCGGTGTGCATGTTCATGAAAACTTCCCCTTTCGAATATTTCAGCGATGTTTGGTTGCTCAAATCAATTATACAAATGTATGCCTCTCAACCATTTAGGCCTCCGCGTGACAAGGCGTATTGGCCTGAAATCAATGGGCCAACCATCATTCCAGACCGAGAACGTATCCACGGGCGAGGGCGACCCCAAATCACACGGTTCAGAAACGAGATGGACTGGATTGAGCACCAACCATCACAGAGACAGTCATGCACATTGTGTGGACAAGAAGGACATAATCGAAGAAAATGTTCCGAAAGTAGGGCAGAAGCGTCAAGTTCAAGAACGAATTTGTAATTGGTAGTAGTAAGACATTTACGTATGTATGGAGCCTTGTTGTCTTGTACTTGTTTTAATTTGAAATCTTTGTTTTTAAATTCATAATTTGTTGTTTGCTACTTTCGATTATGTCCGTAGTTTATATGATTGTGGTCACATTATAGGAGGAAGGTAGAGGCTTCTTTCCAGTTTGTAACTTTCGATTATGTTTGTAGTTCAAGAACGAGATTATGTTGGTCCATTTTCTTGTTTTTTTCCTGAACGAAATCGTTGATCCATTTCGTTACTTCAATGACTGTCGATATCAGTTCATTAATATATACCACCAACCGTTATGAAGTATTATGATATGATTTTATGTTGACTTTAGAGGAGAGAGCAAAGTCTAGTTGGCTAACATGTTTCCATGTTACCCTTTTCAATTATTCCTATATGGACAACTCACCAAATAGAGAATTATGTTTATTTTATAAAACTTAGGAATGACTCGTAGGACAGAGAGATGAGAATAACATTAATAGTCTTATACTGCCTTTCAAAAAAAAAAGTCTAATACTTCTGAATTAATAGGACTGAAAAGTTTGAAGAAAGTCTTGGAATGATTTTTTCATTTGGATTTTATCCTTTTGGTGGAAAGTAGGAACCAGAAGGGTTTGGTAGCATTGTACGTATTTTGACCAAATGGCCAGTTAATTACACTTTGAGTAAGTTCTTCCTCAGGTGCATCCCCTTCATATAAAAGCCAAGGCCGGCCCTACTTTCCAGGAACCCGGGGAGGTGCCATGCGGCACCGTGCTGTGCACATCCAGGCTGTCCGTTCGGCAATCCGACAATTTAGATTTCATCTCGGCAATAAACAGCTCGGATGCTCAGATGATGGAGATGGAATTTGGACCGTTGGATTGCGGAACAGACGGCTTAGATGTGCACAACACGATACCACACAACACCACCCCCCGAGCTCACTTTCCGGAAGCCTAAAGCAAAAATTAAAGATGATCAGAGCCCTTTTGCTAGACTACCATATATATTAAGAATATCAAAATCGGAAGAACCCCTAAAATTCGTAAACTTTTTAAGGCTTAAAGCAGGCAGCCGCCTCTGTTAACTGGGGAAGCTGTTCAGGTGCCATTTTGAAATTTTCTGGAATGTTACCCTTATTTCACTAAGAATTTGATTAAAGACTTCATTCGGTATGATACAAACTCAAACTAGCAATAACGCATCATGCACATTCAATGTGCATGACGCACATGGAATATGCATCATGCATATGGAATATGCATCACGCATATTGAGTATGCGTGATACACGGTGGATTTCCAGGGCTCCCATATGCCAGCACGGATAATGCACATCCGATATGCGTGATGCACATGGAATGTGCGTTTTGAACTATTTTTAAAAATAGTTTGAAAAAACGTATATTTTGGCAAATAGTTATTTAAAAATGTATAAATCGACAAATCTCTCATGTTTCAGCGCAGTAGCTGCTGCTAATAGCCGATCTGTTTTAGGCTCTGTTTGGAACCAAGACAAAAGAAAGGAAAGGAAAAATAAATAAAATGAGAGAAAAATAGGAAGGAAAATTTATGATAGGGAACTTTAAAATTGTTATTTTCTTCTCTCTTTCTATTTCAACCAAATAATAGGGAATTTTCTTTTCTTTTCCTTTCCTTTCCTTAAGTTCCAAACAGAGCCATTTGGGTCATTTGTGGGCTGGGCCAACATCTTCATTTTGGGATTCAAATTTGAGGTAAAAATATAGTTGGGCTAATTTGTTTCTTTTCTGATGGAATTGGGCTCATATGTTGGGACTTGGGACTGGACTGATTTTCGTTTTGGGCTGCAAACTTAGGCTGACAAATTATCACAATTATTTTTATATTTTACAGTCTAATTTTAATTAATTAGTTTTGTGCAAAGAAAAAGATATTTTTATGGGATAATTTTACATATATATATATAAATAATATAAATATTTTTATTTAAATATAATTATTCAGCAGATTCTCGCACCCGTATCCAAATTCGGATACATATCCCCAAATCCTCAATTTTCAGTTTTGAGGTGTCCGACCCTTAGATATGTACTCGCACCCAATTCACGTACCTGTGTCCGTGTAATGTAGGACAGGATAACACGAAAAGCTAACACAGGTCGGGTTAGGATTGAGAGAATTCTGACACGAACATGAGATAACACGACATGACGCAGGGTGAGAATTTATGAACACCATAACTTGATGCAAATCAGACACGAATTTAGTGGGTTATGGTCGGTTATTTCTGATATGGAACACTAATATGACATGACACGATAACACAAAAAACAACAAATTGGGTTAGTGGTTGAGAGAATTCTAAAACGAACATGAGATGATACAACATGACACGGTGCCCATCCCTACAGAACATCCCACGCCTGGTCTATTCTTTCTTAGACTTTTTTTTTCTATAATTTTTTTCGATAATTTTTACTTTTCGTATAATTAGTAATATTTGGGGTTAATAATTCGTACCGACAGAAATGAATCTTAAAAGTACAAAAATTGTGAACCAATGTTGGAAAAAATTATGTAAGATGACGTTCTAAACAAAAGACAATTGTTTCGTATTTTTTCATCTTTAGAAAACTTTTTTTTATTTTGGTCCTATTTTTTAAGGTTTAAGACTCTTCACATCTAAACAGATGAATAATTTAAAATATATATATATTGCAAATCTAACAAGTATTCTATAAAGACGAACAAAATACACAAAACAAAAAATAAAATAGACTAAAAAATTAAGAAGAATAGACCGCCTTTTGTCTGTAACAAAAAATCTAAGGGGAAAAGGATCAATCGTGAAATTCAACATAAAACATCTAGACATTCATTTGGGTTAAGCATCTTGTTGTGTCATGTTGTGTCATATTTACGTTAAGCAATTTCACATTTAAAGTCATTTTGGATTCGTGTCAAAATCTATATTACATTACATAGTGGTTTCTAGCAAACTTCCTACATGTATTTGAAGGTTGAGAATGGAGCACTTTTTTTTTTTTTTTTGCCCGCTAGGCATTTTTGGCTATCAAAAAAAGAAACGAAAAAAGGAGTACTTCTTTCCGTCTGCTATAAGCATATTAATTAAATTGCCTGCAGTTTTTAAATAAATTACACAATTGCTATTAATCCTCAATGGATTAGATTTGACCGAGAAATGAGATATATATGTATGTTTTGAGCAATTCCAGTTCCTCCTCAATTTTTTTTTAACAAGAAGAATAGGCGTTCATTTTGTGAGAGAATCAAAAAAATATATAATGATCTCCTGATCGGCAAAGGAAAATATTTTATTGAAAAAATATTTGGGGGAGAGGGAGGGGATACCAACCAAAGGTTGGCTACATCCAAATGGGTCAAAGCCCATAAACCTAAAACACAAAGAGTAGACCTTGTAACTTTTACTTGGTCGGTTGAGCCGTTTGTTTGGGTAATAGTATTATTATGGAAAAACTTATAATTGAGAAAAATGACCACGACCCAACTTGATAGATGCAACTCGTGCATAATTAAAAAATCACTTTAAACTAAAAAAAAATGCAAATGTGAAACACTTTAGCATACGCAAAGCATGTTATATAATTTTTATTTATTTTTGATTCCAAAATATATAGTAGCGCCTTCAAACACAGGTTATAGGTAGTTCCAACACATACTCCAACTAATATTTCAAATTTATGTTCTTTCTTTAATTTGTCAATAATTTATCAAGATTCAGCCAAAATCGAGTATCTCACTCATTTGAAAAATTATTATAAAAGATTGACATCACATGCCAAATTTAACAAGTGAAGAAAGAGCTATGTTATGGTTACACCATTTAACACGGGAAGAAAGAACCATATTTTGATTCCATGTTATGGTTACATCAGGGGCGAATCCATCTAGCCAAGGGGTCACGTGCCCCCTGATCTTTCGCCCTTACACTTGTATTCCTACAATATCATAGTTTATTTCATTTATGCCCCAAAAGAATAGCACTAATCCCCATGGAGTTTGGGGATTGTGAAATCAATCACCCTAATAACGAATAAGCCTCAAAAATATGAAAGCACCTTTTAATCAATGTTTCAATAGTTTGCCTCACTGGAAAACATCTTTATGTGTTCGGTCTTGGCCACCTTTTGATTGCTTAATTTTTGTGCAAAATATATAGATTGTATGGTGTTCTTAAAGTCTACGGTTGTTGATTACTGATTCAATTGTTGTCCCTTTCACTGCATACTTTTAATTTCTTCGATTAATGTACTCATTGCATGTTAAGATTAGCGTTGCTCAACGTGGTATAAAAAACTCCATCTCGAAGCCTATAAAACTAGGACTAAAATCAGCATTGTACATCATTGGGAAAATAATTTTGAGACTGTGATTAATAAATGCTCCTAAGGTGAATTTCTAGATCCGGACTGCCTACCACTATGCCATCTACTTGAATTTGTTAAAGAAAATCATGAAGTGATAAGTACCAATACTAGGGGACCCAAGGTGGCCTCAATGCAAACCTAATCTGAGCCCTGAAGGTTGGCGCATCGGACAAAGATTTTCTAGAAACATTTCATCCTCTAGGCTTCTATATTCATACCAGCGGAAACGTCAATGGGGTCAAAGCAAGTTTCACACGTGAAACAAAATCAAAGGAGATATGTCATAATTCTAAACAGCCTTTAGCAGTATATGGTCTTTCTAGAGGACTTCCTAGAGTACAAACATGGCTCCCTTTTCTCCTTTTTATGTTCTCCTTGCACAAAAATTGCGAATGTGGGCATAGGGTATTCGGATTTAAGTATTGAGTATACGTCTAAAAGAAAGTGCAACTATGTCTGTGATGAGTGTAAATCAAAAACCATGGGCCTTGATTAAAGAATGAATTGAAAACAAATAAAAAGAAAGATACATACAACGGGAATGTATTCATCAGATACACACACACACATAGAGAGATGAGAGAGATGACTTTTGGGGAACATCTGGTTGATGTATGTCATGCCCTCGATTTTGAACATAAATAAACATAGCTTTTCATAAATAAATTCCTCACATTATCTTACATAATACCCCAAAAGAGTTCACCATGTCTTAGTCATTAAATTACAGATCTAACTCCAAGAGTTTGAATATATTACATCATAAAAAAAAATTGAGTTAAGGTTCTATTACATTCCCAAAACATGTTTTATGAAAATGTCCATGAGTCTCCTTTACCATTTCTTTCGAAAATATGCACTTGAATGCATGCACTTCACTCCATGCTACTGCTCCAGGTTCATACCTGAAAAATGATAGGTTGAGCTACACTAGCACAGTAGAGAAATCTACACAACCATTATATGCAAATGGGATGACAGGTAGAATGAACAACTGAATCAAGGTATGGTATTTCAAAGGAGAAACCAAATATGACAAGTAATTGTTCCAAAGTCGACGACATAGTTGAAGTACCATGACTACACACCATGACTCTTGTTTAACCATGATAACTTACTATCTATATGATCTTCTCATGGCTGCCACTGCCCCTCATTTTATTTTAAATCACCAATCTGATATCTTAACTTATGAAACTATCATAATCAAAGAATCGCAACGCCAATGTTTTTCATACCATTCACACTTTCACAAGGATAGCCCCTTTTCATTCACATCGTGTCACAATTTTTCTTATCGTTCTGTGTCATGAGCAAAAGCTGCTGCCGGGCCATTTACGGAGTCCCATTATTCCCCACTAGTACCACCCTCATTGAAGGAGCTAATTCAAGTCACACATCATAGGTCACCATACCACAATTCCTTAGATACACTTTACAATTTAGTCATTTATCTCAATCACATATAGTGAAGTCACAACGAAGGCTTATTCACTTAGTAGTAGTATACGGATAAATTCCACTTCAATCAACTCGCTATCATTACACCATTTGTTTCTCATATCACCATTTAAGCTTGTACACATTATACATAAAAGGGCACTTACTCACAATGATTCTTAGATTTCATCCTAGCAACACTTGAAACCGTACAAGCTACACAAGAGATGTACCACACATCAATCATGAGGGAAATGTCTCCCATATTTACACCTAGCGTTGTTCAACTTAACGGAGTGTTCTACATGTTCGTCTTTCACCTCGCATGTCAGCACACACAACCTTCGCCCACCTATATTCATTATGTTCTCTAAAATCTCGTTTCGGTGTCAAAAGACTCGTACGGAACCCAACAACCACTACAAAGCCTTAAGTGTATCACTAGCCTCGTCAAACCATTCAATGAAGTACTCAGGAGAACCTAAGAACATCCGTGTCTCACCCACACGATTCTAAGGAAAATGATTTCCCAACATATACGAACATATATATCTTATTTTGGCTACCAAACTTTATTGGTTAAGAATTAGGAGATGAGACCACCACCATTGGAAAGAAGATTTTCTGTGCATCAATTTCGATATAAAATATGCCCAAAACGGAGTTCGGATGAAAAAGTTATGCCCGTTCAAAGTTTTGCCAAAATGCAGATTTTTCATTACAATCTCCTATTGGTAGGAGACCAGAATTTCACAAAATGACACTTCTAGACAGCGTTTCTACCGGTAGGGCCAAAACTCCTACCGGTAAGACCTGGGTTTTCAGTGCACGATTCAAACTCCAAATCAACACATAAACATATAATAGAAGTGAGAAATCCCTACCTCGAAGTCGAAGAACAAAACCCAAGCTTAATCAAGCAAGCCCTAGCTCCGAAAACCTTGAATCAACCGAATACTCCTCTTCGAGCTCAAACCCACGAATTTCCAAACTCTAAAACGCTTGAATGCGAAAACCTTACGGCGGATCGAGTTGGGTTTGAAGTATTTTGGGGTGTTGGAGTGTGAGAGTTTGAGAGAGAGAGAGAGAGAGAGAGGAGCCGAGAGAGAGAGATCGGGAAGAAAGAGAGGGGATTGAGGATCTTTGATCCTCTACACCCTCACACACATATATATACTAGGGCACACACCAACCACACTTGCACTCCCCCCACTTTCAAGCGGGTTAGAGCATCAGTAATGTGTGTGTAAAAATGTTTGTTAAAGTATGTGTTAGGATAAAAATTGGTTCCACATGTGTTAGACATTGCTAACTTAGGAATGTGTTAGAGCATCCACAATGGATTTGGGAGAAAGTTATGGTACACAGGGTATACCGTATGCCTAAATTATGACAATTTGTGATTTTTATTATGCTGATTTTTGGTTTTCTAATGCATATTATGACTCTAGTTACAACTTGTACTTTAAAATTTACCTGTTGAATAAGTCATTAACAGGTTACCCATAATTAAAAAAATTATTATTATATAACCATAATTATTCTTACTATATTCCATAATACTTTTACCCTAACCAAATATATGCGTACATGCAATATCAAAAATTAAATAAGGTTACCCACAAATGTTATAACAACATCATAAATTGGCATTATCTTACCACAATGAGTTGTACCAAAATTTCTTTGATTAAGATGATATTCCATAATAAAATCAAAATATGTCATACTAGAATCAATAATTGTTATATCTAAGCCAAAAATATTTATAAAATGTCACAAATTTTATAAAATAACCACAATTATTATGATAACACCTAAAATTGTCATTTTCTTACCATAACTTGTCGTATCGAAAAAAAACATATGTAAATATGATAAATTATATAACAAACCACAATTGTTATGACAATATCATAAATTGACATTTCCTTACCACAATGTGTCGTACAAAAGGAAATTGATTAAAATATTTCGTAATAAGACATGTCTAAAATACCACAAATTCAGTAATATAACCATATTTGTTATGACAACACTATCAATTGACGTTTTCATACCCACAACGTGTCGTATAAAAAAATTCAATCAGAATATTCAATTAACGATAGTTATAATTCGCAAAATACCATACCATATTTAAATAATATAACAAAATCATAAAGTGGCGTTACCTTACCACAACCTATCATTTTTTTTTTTTGGTGATGAAATATTACATCACAAAATGAAAGTATGTCGTAAAAAATGCATAATTGTTATACCGAAGAAAAAATATATACTTGAATTAAATACCATATATTGAATAAAATAAGGGAAATGATATTAGCACTCCAAAAATTGATGCAGACACTCCAAAATCAGTGTAACTCCAAAGCCACTTTTCTTTGTTTTTTGGAGTGTCTGCATCAATTTTTGGAGTGCCAATATCATTTCTCTAAAATAATTACAAAAATTACAACAATGACATAGATTGTCGTTACCTTGGCGCATTATGTTGTACAAAATTTAACCGAATTATTTTCAATTCCTGCAAATAATTTTTTCAAAATCTAAAATTTCCACTATACAAGTGTAAAATATCACAAATTAAATAATATAACCACAATTATTATAAGAAAATTATAAAGCAACATTATCTGTTTACAACGTGCCGTACAATTTTTTTCAAATTCTTAGCCCAAAATGGGCCCCCCCACATATGATGGAGTATTATATAATAAATAACATTTAAAATTATAAATTCTCAATTGTGTTGTTGCGGTATGGTGTTGGAGTTCTGACATTTGCCTACAAGATCAGGGGTTCAAGTCTCGCACCCTTCAGTTACTCTTTTTTTTAAAAAATTACCTCATCATAAAATTTCACCTATTGAGATTCGAATCCAGCTAAAAAACAAGCTCCGATGGCATTTGTATCACAAGACCACCACACAAAACACAATACATGGTATACAAGTTAATTATTGACAAATAGTTTATCAAGATTCAGCCAAAATCGAGTATCTCACTCATTTGAATAATAATTATAAAAAGATTGACATCAAATGCAAAATTTAACACAGGAAGAAAGAGCCATGTTATGGTTACACTATTTAACACGGGAAGAAAGATTCATATTTTGATTCCATGTTATGGTAACACTAGGGGTGAATCCATCTAGCCAAGGGGTCAAATGCCCCCTGATCTTTCACCCTTACACTTGTGTTCCTACAATATCATAGTTTATTTCATTTATACTCCAAAAGAATAGCACTAATACCCATGGTGTTTGGAGATTGTGAAATAAATCACTCTAATAACTTATAAGCCTTAAAAATATGAAAGCACCTTTTAATGTACTCATTGCAAGTTAAGATTAGGGTTGCTTAACGTGGTAAAAAAACTCCATCTCGAAGCCTATAAAACTCAGACTGAAAACAACATTGTACGTCATCGGGAAAATAATTTCAAGACTGTGATTAAAGAAAACCATGAAGTGATAAGTATTAATACTTGGGGACCCAAAGCGGCCTCAATGCAAACCTACTCTGAGCCCTGAAGGCTGGCGCATCGGACAAAGATTCCTAGAAATATTTCATCCAATAGGCTTTTATGTTCATACCGGTGGAAACGTCAATGGGGTTGAAGCTAGTTTCCCATGTGAAATGAAATCAAAGGCGATATATCATGATTCTAGACAGCCTTTAGCAGTACATGGTCTTTCTAGAGGGCTTCCTAGAGTACAAACATGGCTCCCTTTTCTTCTTTTATGTTCTCCTTGCACAAAAACTGCGAATGTGGGAATAGGGTATTTGGATTTAAGTATTAACTATACTTCTAAAAGAAAGTGCAACTATATCTGTGATGAGTGTAGGAAAAAATCAAAAACCATGAGCCTTGATTGAAGAATGAATCGAAAACAAATAAAAAGAAAGATATATACAATGGGAATGTATTCAACAGGTACACACACGCACAAAGAGAGAGAGAGAGAGATGAGAGAGATGACCTGTAGGGAACATCTTGTTGATGTAGTCCAAAGCATTGGACTTGTCCATTACTGTTTAAGGAAACAATAATTTGATGACTTTCTCTCAGTTACAGACAGAATCGAAAGTCTTCTGGATCTGAATTTTGGGAGAGAGAGAGAGAGATATATTTAGTAATGAGGTTGTTTGACGCTCTGAGCTACCAAGGGTTGAGCCGTCGAGGGAGACTACATGAACGGGTATGCGCCAAAGGGACCTCCTCGTTCGTAGAGTAGGAGTTGTTTCGTTATGACCTGCATCGTTTCATAGGTAGAACATTAGGGGTGAAAATTTTTGACATGATACGAACCCGACACTAAGTTAGCGGTTAGAGCATCCGTAATGGTTGTGTGAAATTTGTGTATAAAAATGTTTGTTAAAGTATGTGTTAGGATAAAAATGGGTTCCACGTGTGTTAGACATTGCTAACTTTGGAATGTGTTAGAGCATCCACAGTGGATTTGGGAGAAAGTTATGGTACACAGGGTATACCATTTATCTTGCTAACTTAGGAATGTGTTAGAGCATCCCCAGTGGATTTGGGAGAAAGTTATGGTACACAGGGTATACCATTTATCAAAATTATGACAATTTGTGATTTTCATTATGCTGATTTTTGGTTTTCTAATGCATATTATGATTCTAGTTACGACTTGTACTTTAAAATTTACCTGTTAAACAAGTCATTAACAAGTTACCCATAATTAAAAAAATGTTATTATATAATCATAATTATTCGTACTAGATTCCATAATAGTTTTACCCTAACCAAATATATGCGTACAATATAAAAAATTAAATAAGGTTACCCACAAATGTTATAACAACACCCTAAATTGGCATTATTTTACCACAATGAGTCGCACCAATTTTTTTTTGATTTATATGATATTCCATAACAAAATAAAAATATGTCGTACCAGAATCAACAATTGTTATACCAAAGCCAAAAATATTTGTAAAATGACATAAATTTTATAAAATAATCACAATTATTATGACAACACCTAAAATTGTCATTTTCTTACCACAACGTGTCGTATTGAAAGAAAACATATGTAAATACGACAAATTATATAACAATCCACAATTGTTATGACAATATCATAATTGACATTTTCTTACCACAATGTGTTGTACAGAAGGAAATTGATTAAAAAATTCCGTAATAAGACATATCTAAAATGCCACAAATTCAGTAATATAATGTTATTTGTTATCACAACATCATAAATTGACATTTTCATACTCACAACGTGTCGAATAAAAAAATTCCATCAGAATGTTCAATTAACGATAGTTATAATTGGCAAAATACCATACCATAATTAAATAATATAACAACAATTGTAATAATAAAATCATAAAGTGGCATTACCTTACCACAACCAATCAATTTTTTTTTTTTTGTGATGAAATATTACATAACAAAATGAAAGTATGTCGTAAAAAATGCACAATAGTTATACCGAAGAAAAATATATACTTGAATTAAATACCATGTATTAAATAAAATAATTACAGAAATTACAACAATGACATAGATTGTGGTTACCTTAGCACAATGTGTTGTACAAAACTTTACCTAATTATTTTCAATTCCCGCCCAATAATTTTTTTAAAATCTAAAATTTCAACCATACAAGTGTAAAATATCACAAATTAAATAATATAACCACAATTGTTTTAAGAAAATTATAAAGCAACGTTACTTGTTCACAACGTGCCGTACAAATTTTCTCAACTTCTTAGCCCAAAAATGGGGCCACCACATACGATGAATTATAATATAATTAATAACATTTAAAATTACGAATTCTCAATTGTGTAGTTGCGGCAAGGTGTTGGAGTTTTGACATTTGCCTACAAAACCAGGGGTTCAAGTCTCGCGCCCTTCATTTACTCTTTTTTTAAAAAGAAAATACCTCATCGTAAAATTTCATCTATTGAGATTCGAACACAGCTAAAAAATAAATTTCGATGGCATTTGTACCACAAGACGACAACACATAACACAATACATGATATACAAGTTAATTATTGACAAATAATTTATTAAGATTCAGCCAAAATCGAGTATCATTTGAATAATTGTTATAAAAAGATTGATATCACACGCCAAATTTAATATGGGAAGAAAGAGCCATGTTATGGTTACACCATTTAACACGGGAAGAAAGATTCATATTTTGATTCAATGTTATGGTTACACCAGGGGCGAATCCATCTAGCCAAGGGGTCACGTGCCCCTGATCTTTCGCCCTTACCCTTGTATCCCTACAATATCATAGTTTATTTCATTTATACCCCAAAAGAGTAGCATTAATCCCTATGGTATTTGGAGATTGTGAAATCAATCATTCTAATAACTAATAAGCCTCAAAAGTATGAAAGCACCTTTAATAAATGTTTCAATAATTTGTCTTGCTGGAAAACACCTTTATGTGTTTGGTCTTGACCGTCTTTTGATTTCCTAGTTTTTGTGCAAAATGTATGGATTGTATGGTGTTCTTGAAATCTACGGCTGTTGATTTCTGATTCAATTGTTGTCCCTTTCACTGGATGCTTTTAATTTTTTGATTAGTGTACTTATTGAATGTTAAGATTAGCGTTGCTCAACGTGGTAAGAAAACTCCATCTCGAAGCCTATGAGAAGGCACTTCACAACTAGAATTTTTTGATTAGTTCGTATCTAGTCGCTTTTAAGTCAAGCATGCAGATGGATTGATTAACTGTTCGTTCATTCTCTTCTTTGTATGAAACCTCTCGAAGTGGATCACATGAAAAGATACCCCTTATGGTCGGATTATAAATGAAACTGTTTTAGGGTTGCGAAGAAAACTTTTCACCACTCTGGAATTTTGAATCTCACAAGCTTGATTACAGTCAGAATACAAGAAGGCACTTCACAACTAGACTAGCCCTTGTTGTGCAGTTGTGCTTGTAATGATAAAAGTCAGAGGTTCAAGAGCAGATATATGGACAAACATACATATCTATATATATGGAGAGAGAGAGAGAGAGAGAGAGAGAGAGAGAGAGAGAGAGAGAGAGAGTAAAAAAACCAACCTAACATGGTAAGACGATGGAGGGCAGTGATTGTCGTTGTTATATGTTTCTTGGCAAAATCTAACTTCTTAATGTCACGACATATTTCCTGAACCATGGTTTCACTTTGCTCAGCTTTACTTTTTATTTCACGGATCTTATACATAAGTTCCTGCTTAACAAGAAAAATATATATCAGTACAAAACCAAATTTATGTAAGAGATCCCATTAGCAGCATATAGAGGTTAAAATTACAATGATATTGGTGCTTGTTCTTTAAAGTTGCACTTTCTAAACAAAAAAAAGTCCACTTTGCAAAAAGGTGATGTTCCCGAAAAAAGTGCTAAAGTGATTTTGATGGACAAACCTCCACAGCACGTGTAGCTGCAGCAAGATCCTCCTTGGCTTTAGTTCCTGAATTACTCTGGAATTACAGTGGTTTAGCATTAAAAGAAATGTTGGCAACACACGAATATCATAAGAAACTCATCACAAAAAGATGCGTATAAAACGTGGGTGACCACATGAGGGTAGTAGTGGGAGTAACCTCAGTTTTCATACTCTTATATGTTAAAGTATGCATTAAAGTTGTGGGTAAGGCCCAGTACTAAGTAGCTGATAGGCACCCAATATTGTAGATATTGGGCGCGCTTAGTCCCGCTTTAGGATAGTTTTGTTATGTTTATCTTTCATTTTTAGTCATTTTGCGCGTAAAGTTTTTCGTTGAGCGTTTCAGGCAATATGCGAATAAAAGGGCGTGTTTTGATGATTTGAGAAACCCTTGAGGGAATCCGAGTGGCGACGCCTTATGGAGTGTGGCCGTCGGGCTTTGGGAATGAACAAGGGCAAGGCTGGCGACACTTTGAAGGCATTTGGAGAGCCGTCGGGTCATTGTCGGGTCATCGGGTGGCCAAGCCAAGGCCACAGCCTGGGATGAAGGAAAAAGGCAGGCGATATCGATACGGGCAGTTTAGCCGTATCGATACATAAATGGTTCAGAGCAAGGGGAATCCGTAGAGGATGCGTATCGATACGGGTGTTTTTCTGCAGATATTTTCTGTTTTTTGGACTTTCTACTTTTGGGATGTTTTTCCACTTTCAGGATATTTTTCGGATTTTCAGAGGGAGTGGTGGGCTACTTTGTATAAATAGGCCACCTTCTCTCTTCTTTAATTTTGGTCTTCTCCTACTTTAAGTCTTTTATTTTTTTGGCTTTCCTCCATTAAAGAGTTCAAGCTTTCATAGCTTAAAACCTCCAAGTTCACTAGTAAGTTGTATTCATTTATTGCTTTGTCGTTTATTAACGTTGTAGCTACGGTTAAGATCGTTATTAATATCAAGTTTGTTTTCAATTCAATCAGTTAAAAGCTATGTCTCGTTTTTATGCTTTGGTTTATGCTTTAGCTATGTGTGAGTAGTCGTTTGGCTAAGTCTCAGGATAATCTTTCCCAAGGACTTAGGTTGTTATTTGGTTCTCGAACCCTCGGGCTTGAAAGCATGGTTTTCGGAATAGAGCCTAACTATTGTTTTTGGTCTAAACTAGGGGTGTTAGCTCCTGGGTAAAGTGTTTAGTCAAGCGGCTTACCAAGGGCTCGTGGCCTCCTATGTGTTCGATGAATGTGTAAAACTAGTTAGTTCGTCTCCGTTGAATCACATCTCTTGATAAACGTAGTCTTTAAAAGCTAAATCTTCCGAGCGTGAGCACGCGGTCGTGACTCTCGCTTGAGTTATATTCGAGAACCGGTAACGGCCTTCGACATGGGTTAGAAGATCCCTAGACTTGCCTCTTTAAGTTCTTTAACAACATCTCTAGTCATTTTTCTTGGTATTTCCACTTTTAAAACAAAACCTAGTTGGCCATCTTAAACGCCACAAACCACCATTTAACACCTACAATCTGATTAAGCTACATTCGATTCTCTATGGGAACGATCCCGGTCTTGCCGGTTTATTATGCTACCAATGATCTAGTCCTACGCTTGGGGTTTTCCAACCTTATATTTGAAGGCGAGGTTGTGGCGTAAGCATTTTTGGCGCCGTTGCCGGGGATTCTTATATAGTTTATTTGGAGGATCGACAAACCACTGTAAGTACTCCATTTAATTTCTATTTTGTGCATCGTATACTCAGCCTAGCGGATACCTCTAACTGAGCCATCAATTCGATTTGAGGTGTAACGAAGCTAGTTTGAGTATCTATTGCCTTTTCTTTTCGTATATTGTTTGTGCATATATTGAGGCGGCGGCATAGCCCCTCATAGCTGTTTGTTGAGAGAGAGGCGGCGGCATAGCCCCTCCAGTCTGTTTTCTATTGCAGAGCGGTTACTTGGTTCTAAAATTGCTTAAGGCAAGAGTTCATGCTTGTGGTTTACTGGGGGCCTCGGGTGTATCGTAGTCCTCGTTCAAACTGCCTGCACCGGTCTAGTTCTCCGCCTTGCGTAAGAATCAGCACTCTACGAGCATACTCTCCACCAAGTAGCTATTCTCGGCCGTATTCTCCATCAAAAGATCAATGGCGGATGAGGAAGCTCCTCCGGTTAGGACTCTTAAGGACTATCTGAATCCGGAAAGGGTCACTCAACGGTCACCCATAGTTTTCCCACGCCCCACCACTACTGCGAACACGTTCGTATTTAAGTCAGATTACCATCGGTGCATTCCATTCTTCCATGGCATGGAGCGTGAGGATCCGTACCAACATATCCGGGAATTTGAGGAAATCCTCCAATCTTTCGTTACTGTGGATGCGCATCTCAACCAAGCAAGATTGAGGCTTTTCCTGTTCACTTTGAAGGATAAGGCAAAGACTTGGTTTCATTCGTTGAAGCCACCCGGTATGATTTGTGCAGTTTGAAACCCAAAGCATGGATATTGGACACGGTTTGTGTGATATGATTTTCCCACCGGGTTGAAGTTTTTAATTTATTATGATTCATTTGCATTTTAGTCCAATGCGGTTACCTATGTATGATTGTAGATTATAAATTTGGTAGCTGTGCAAATGACAAATGAGGAAAGGTCCAATCATCCAGACATGCGCCACTTTATGTGGTATTTACCGGTTATGGTATCGGTTAGTATAATTACTTTCGCATAAATAATTTCCCCTTGTCCCCTTTCTATCCTGTAGTATAGGCATTGTTTATATTTCCTGTAATTTTGCAGAGGCGAATATTAGGCAATCCCAGCCTCAATGATTCTGATTTGAAGAAGTTATGTGATAGTTATTTTGGCAATGCAAATTTTACTGCTGACCTTAGCTCATGCTCCATGGTAAAGTTATGTTAGTACTTTTGCAAAACGATTATAAAGTAAGATTTCAATTTGTCTTGAATCATGATTGGCTTATCTTTGGTCGTAGATATACATACCAACAAATGATCGTGGGAACCATTGGTTTTGCATCAAGGTAGACCTGGGCATCCAGATGGCATACATTTTTTATTCGAAGCCGTCCACTCGATCCAATTTGTTCCGTAAGCGACTGACAAAAAAAGTGGTATGGCACACCTCGCATATACCTTGTTTTACGGTCTTGCCATTTTTTATTCTATCTTACTACTTGTATTTACAATTAGATGGAGGTATTACATCCCGCCTTGCGGTTGCAATATGGAGACCTCTATAAGGCTGATGTCAGCAAGTTTAACATTGCTAATGTTGAAAGGCAACCCCTGCAGCATGAGACCGACGGGTAATTTATTAAACTTTTTGTTGTGTTACTTCTGCTACTTCTATTACTTGTGTTTCAAGTGGTTTACTGACAACATAACCCTTTGAATGCAAATTTAGGTATGATTGTGGATTGTTCGTTATAAAATTCATGCAAGGGTTCAATTACCCATTTGGTGTACACAGGGTTATTCCCACCTAAAGTAAAAGTACATTCGTTATTGCGTAATGAACTGGTTGCTATAGTGTTGGTTTGCTAAGGTTCATGTTTTCGGTTTTGTAGATGGATGATACTGAGAGGCCAAGGTTGTTAATGGATTTGCTTGTTGACCCAAATAATCGGGAAGCCGATACGGTTGTGAAAAATTTTAACGAATGGAAGGCAGAAAAACGTAAATCCGGCTTTGTGTATGCAGGTGGTCACTTGGTTCATTTCGACACTAACAATCTATAGGCTATGGGTTTGTTTTTTTTGACTTCGATCAGTTGTTGTGCCAAAAGGGCTTCCAAGTAGTTTAATACGGGGTGGTGAATTTTGTTTGTCCGCGGGGGAATTGCCAAAGTCGGGGTATCCGGGAACCAGCATACTCCTACTCCTTCGAAGGGTTGTAACTGTAGATATTGATATTGGGTATCTGTGACTTTTGCTTGTATATTTAACTGGACCTGTCATTGGTGAGACTAGGTTTGAGTTAAAGCTACATTTGGGATGCTTGTACATGTCCAATGGGGTTGTCATTGTTGGGACTTGGTTTGAGATACAATTGATTGACCTTCCGATAGTGGGGTTGTAGTATCATCCACGTTTCTGTTGTAGTCGATGGCTTTGGTGGTTATTAACATTGTACTCCTCCTACTATTAAAAATCATGTCTTTCTATTTTTCCGGAATGCTTTACAATGGCATTCATGGACACCAATGAAGACAAATAAGGGTACTTTTAATTTGTGTACTAAACTAAACACTTACATATCATTTACGGAGTATTTATAAACAATAGAAACTACTAACGTAAAACGTTTATGATTTGTGGACGTAGTTATTTTCTTAACGTTCAGTTACAATTTGAATTTTGACAGCCCAGTGATTGAAATTTGTTTAGTTGTTGTACATCTCACATGTTTGTATTGAACCAATTGGAATTTTTGAAAACCTAACAGAATGGCAAAAGAGTCAGCTGATTTTTTTTACCCACGATATTGTACTCCACAAAATAAATATTTTAAAGTAAAAAATCAAAAATCTATTTATAAAGGGTGGCCAATTGATTTGCACATACGTATTGTTTTTTGTCACCCATTACTTCTCCCACCAATTTTCTGATCAAACAATATAGGGCACTTAAAAGTTTGTTCCTTAGTTTTTAAATTTTTCCCACCACGCTTTAGTCCCACCTAAAGGTCCAGTGCAAATTTTCTATTACTCCCACCAAAAGCTCCCTCCACAATGCAAACACTTTCAATTTTTGTTTGATAATATTTCCCGCCCATGTCCAAATTTTCAAACAATTTCCAACTTAAAAATATTACTCCCTCCTGTCACCTTCCCTATATAAATTGTACCCTCTCTCACGTAAAATCTATCTATCTATCTCTCTCTCTCACGTAAAATCTCTATCTCTCCCTTAAGTACTCATTCAGTTCCACCTTCTCTTTGCGTTAAAGTTGGACGATTAAGCAACCAAGGCAGGCTTCTACCACTGCATAAACGTGATTAACAGGTATGAAACCAGAACATCTGTTTAACTAAGTTATCTCTATTACGGCTATTTTAGTGTAATATTGTATGATCGATTTAGGTTTCGATTGTAGAGGCCAAATGTCTTCGTCCAGCACTAATAACAGGGGTGATGATCAGGACAAGCCTCTGGGTCCTCTTTATGACCCAACAACACCAAACTGTCATTGTGGGATGTGGGCGAACTTGAGGATTGCAGGGCCTAACTCGAAATACAAGGGGACCTTGTACTATTCCTGTTCAAAAATTACGGAAAGGTGTAAGTTCTTTAGGTGGTGTTTGCCCATAGCTGGGCAAAGTCATGCTCTGGGATTTGTTGATGGATGTGATGATGGATTTCATGGATACCCTGAAGTGAGTACGAACAACGGAGCCCATGTTGAGTCCTTCAAACAAAGGTTGATCTGTTGGAACTGCGCGTTCGGTTCATGAAAAATATAATCAACGGATTGCTCTGGTGTTTATTTGGTGCAATAGTCATAATATTTTTTAAAGGTTAAGTTCTTGGGACCCTGATTTTAACTAAAATCTAGTAACACTAATTCGTACTGTACTTTTAATTTTGAGGGTATTCTACTTTGTATTATATGGCGCATGATAGGAACACAATGCTATGTTGTTCGTATTTATCGTATTTATTTAGGTGCAGAATGCGCCGGTTATGTTATTTTGTTATTCCATTTCGAAAAGAGTTCAGTACTTTTTACTTGTCGGATATTGGAGCACATGGTTATCCAAATTCCTGATTATACTATCAATACATGTTGTTTCCTTTGTGAATCAAGTGGAAAAGATAGTGTAAGAGGAATTTGGACTACTACGGCAGGTTTTCCGAGGAGGGCATTGGCTTTTTACAAATACTGGTACTCGGCAAGGAGAAGGAAATGAGGGGATAGAATTGCAATGAATAAAATGGATCTAAAAATCCCGTCACTTTTTTCTTGTTCTTCTTGGTTCTCTTTACATACATGAATACCACAAGTTACATAAAAGAGGCATTAATTACATAAAAGAGGCATTAAGCTTCTTGGATTTTTATTTCCATACATGAGTACCACAATTTACATGAAATAGGCATTATTACTACATATGTGGACGGACTAGGTTGCGGTACCTCCGAAGCCTTCGACAAGGATACGATGTGACTATAACTCCAGGAAGTAAAGAGAAGGCTTTCCACCATCTACCTTGACTAGCTGACAGCATGCACATGGATGCAGTGCTGACCAGCCCGCTAATTCCCTTATTGTAATAAGCCCACTAATTCGATTGTTGTAGTGTATTAAGCCCACTAATTCGATTCTTGGATTCCCTAATACCTCCCATCCTGATTATAAGAACAATCTCACTTAAATAAATGAATATTGTGAGAACCCTCACAAGCCAACAGAAGAACTTCCCCAAGGGGATTTCAAAAGAAGAACTGGGCATGGTAGTAGTATGGATTGCTTTGCTTCATCAGAAACAACCCTCACCCCTACTTATACTAGTTTCGAATTTGATAAGGCGTGGAGTGACAACACTAGCCTGCAAAGTAAACGACGTATTTTGGCAAGTTGGCCTGGAAAAAAGTAAATGCTATGAAATGACTACACTATCTTCCAAGATGGCAGATGGCATTGGCACTAAATTAAAGGTATGTACGGACAAAGCTAAATTCAAAAGTGAAAGAGGAGGGCATTGGCACTGATAAAATATAAAGGTATGTAAGGACTACTCCAAAGTAAAAGAGGCATTATTGGCCCTGCAGACATGATTAATGCTATGAAACGACTACGCTATATATCTTCTTTCAAAGAGGCATTATTGGCCGTGTAGAAAATACCAACTATGTCAGGTGCAACAGTATGTCCCAAACAAGAAGAGGCATTATTGGGCCTGCATACAAATTAAAGGTGAGAGGACTAGACTGTGTTGGATAGTATAAGAGGCATTATTGCCAAGTTCGGGTGCAAAAATATCTCTGGATTATTGGCAATGTGGGGGCCAACAAATTTGTCTGTATCCGTCATTTTTTCCTATCCCAAATTTTACACAATCGATCGGCCAATCGGTCATAAACGATAGGAGTAGACTCTATTCATAAGTGAAAGAGGCATTATTGGAAACACTAGCCTCAGTAAGTACTCCCTCCGTCCCAATTTAATTGTCCCACTTCTATACCTTTAAAGTGGTAAATCCATTAATATTTTTAATGGATCTTCTTTGAAAGGCTCTTGTTCTATAATTCAATGTTTCCAAAATTACCTAAAACATTATAAATTACAATATATAATTATTTGAAAAGTGGACAACTATTTTGAAGTTTTCAAGTTTGGGCATACAATCGATCGGTGAATCAGTCACCGTGGAGATTACACTAGCCTTTCCCTAAATTTTTAAGTTTCCCTGCAACAAGTTGTTGTTTTAATAAGAAAGGACTGAAATATGGTAACTTCGAAACTGAGCTTGTTGAATTATTGCAAATTTTATAGATTAGAATTTTCGACACCAGTTTATGACAGTACTCTATCCAAGTAAAGGAAAGGAGGAATTATTGTATTCTAAGTGGGGTGGCCCCCATTGCGTATGTGAATTATTGGCAAAACGACCACATTTGCAGACAATACAACGTGCTCTCTCCAAAAATCCCTCCCTCTTTCTCTGTCAAGGCCCATAGTTGGTGTAAGGACGATGAAATATGTGGAAACCCTCAAAATGACCATAGTATTAGATAAGAAGGCTTTACCTTCTTAAGGCTTTACCTTCTTATCCCAAAGAAAACCAAACCCCATTCTATTTCGTTCTTTGAAGACCATTATAGTATAATCAGTAATTGGTATATGGTTTGGTGGGTCGTGATCTGAACTTGGACCATCGTAGTTCTCATGTCAGGTGAAACTGTTCAATCCGAAGCATGAAGGTGACACCGTTCAATTATGAAAAATAGTAAATCAATAAATCAATATTGAGTAAAACCGTTGAATGAAGTGCGACAACAAGGGACGAAAATCCTTACGTACTTCATAATTCCTTTTGAAATAAACTAGTTGGTGTTAATTTTTGGGTTTTAACGTCATGTTATCACATATCGATATTTTGTTGGGATTAACATGAGTTGCTATAGTCACACGACTGGGCTTGAGATAAATTTTACGAGAAACAGCCAAAATGAGTCCGGCTTCCATATTGCGTGATTGAATATGTGGTTTCTACAAAACATGATGGTTGCCTCAAAGTGCAGTAAATAGAACGCATAATCCTAACCACAATCGATCACCCAATGAGTCATGAGTCATATACAGGTTGTGAGAAACTTCCCATTCGCTAGTAAATAAAACAAAAACCAGCAAACCACAATCTGTGCCACCATTAAATGGGTACCATATAATCAAAAGTAAGTCAAAGGTCCTATCAAAGCACAAAAAGGGGACCATGAAATTCACGAGTGACTTCCCTGTTAGTTTAACAACATGCCAAAACCCAAAATGCACTTGAAAACCTGCCAACGGACATTAAGTGCCCAACTACCCTGCCAAATAGTTTACTTCCACCATTCCCACATACTGCCTTACCATATTGCATAAATTACTACATAATACCAAGTTAATAGTCACCTAGTCCTCCCAACGTCCAACCAACAAACACCAACAGTAATCAGTTTAGATTTAGTTTTGTTCAGTCACCAATTCAACAGCAATTATATTAACAAACCTGTGAAGCCCTTGACCACCATCATTCCTCAACAAAACTGTCTTCATCTTCATCATCATGACGACAGACAACGCGCTCCACCTTTTTCAACTTCTCCCACATGCTAATCTGGTTCTCTTGCACAGTGAGGATCATGTCACGCAAGCCTTCCAAAGAAGCAGGGTTGTTGACCTCCCGATGCAACTTGCTTTGCCCTTCGGATTTGCCAATTGTACCAGGACCTATAACTGAATTTTGTAATTTTCCCCACCTGTCTTGACTAAGGTCCGGTAATTTCCGTCGATGATGAATGAAACCAGTCAGCAAGTGGCCAAGAGGCAGGGATGCAGCAGGATGGTCATTTGTCCAAGCATCATATATACTATCCACCACATGCTCGGAATATCGGGCTTAAACCCATTGTATACTGCATGTAGTAGCATAGCCTGCTTAGCATTAAGCTCACGTCGTGGGGATTTTGGGTGCACATTCCACCAAAAAATATGGTGGAGGAGAACAAAGTCCTTTTTCAATATGTTCAATAGAATCTTCGGATTCGGATTGTCCTCGGTGTCCTCGGGTGGCCAACTACCATGGCATAACGTCATCCATATGTCATGAAAAGTTGGGCTTTCGACGCCCGGCAGATAAGAGTATTGTTTTTCGGTCTCACGTGGTCGGGCTATTTTTTTAAATTGGGCAAGACGGTCCGGAGTTACTCTAATCGTATGCCCCCGTACTTTAGATAGCATTACCCTTTCCACCTGGTCAACCTCGAATGGATTTATCCCCGCAAAAAACTCCCTAACCAAGGTCCAATTTGCCCTCCCCTCATACTTGCAAATTGGATGTAACCCCAAATCTTTGAGAAGTTCTGGAACGCGCGTCATTTTCCTCAACTTCCCAAGCGCCACACTCCTTTCCTCAATTACTGGCCGTGACGCAAATGAGGCAAGGTTTGGAAGCTTGATTGCTCCCGAATGACAATCACTCTCACTCTGACCATCTGTCTCACCATCACTCTCACTCTCAGTGTCACCCTGTGACACACTCTTACTCATCTCCTCATAAGAGTCACCAGAATAGTTGATATTGTTTTCCTCATCTCCCCCCCCCCCATCGGTGGATTGGTCCATTGATATTGCTACATCTTTACACAATGCAAGCCTTTTAGATCTACGTAAAGGCGGAGGAGGAGTCGAATCGGGAATTTTCCTTTTGCCAGGTGTCATTGGAAGATGCTGCAAAACAACCAAATCAAAATCATATCAGTCCAGGCAAATTTTTTAAGCTGTTGAATTTATAAATATGGTGGGATAATGTAAAATCATGGCCTAAATTACATGCAAATGGTTAATGTGGGATGTCAAGTCACCTCTCACATATACAAATCAACCAATTGTCCTAATTTTCATACACCAAGTAACATACATTAACTAACACAGAAACTGCAGATCAGAAAAATCAACTAAGCGAAGGAAAATTAGTAATAAATTACCACCAAACCTATGACACATGAAATTCCAGAAAAGTATCAGAGATACAAATAAACCAATTTAGCATATTTTCATACACTAACATGGATTAACACACAAAGTGAAGATAAAAAAAAATCAACTACGCCAACAAAATTGAGTAATAAAAGTGCACCAAAGGTATGATACATTAAATTGCAGCTTTGTGTACGTATGTCAATTTATTATATTTTAATAACATGACAAAAGGATCCACATCTGCAATATGGATAGAATGACATCATTTGAGGCCTTAAGTTATAAAGTTCCACAAACACTACATCAACTTGAGCCAAACAAATTAAAAATGACTAAATAGGAACATCGTCAATTGGAGGCATTGATGACAACTTTGGACATGTCCGCTTATCGTGACCTCGGCACTTGCAATTGCTACATTTCCTGGGATTTCAAGAGTCTTAGGCAGTAGATTTCTTCCCAGGGTTGCCTTTGGTCTTCACCACAGGTGGATCGCTCACACCAAACAAAGTATTGCCTTCACTTGGTTCACCAATCTCTGCATTACACTCCTTATTCTTTCTCATCTCCCACCGCTTCCTCATCTAGGATGTCATTTCGTGCTCCACTTGCCTAGCATCTTCAAATGACTCCTGGGCATGCGCTGCATAGAATGACATCAACTTGTAACCCGAACTCAATATCCCATACCTAGCCATGTGGGATATACTGCGAGAAATTTTGCTGATATTTCGTTGTTGGGCCGGAGGCCGAGCACACCTTGTCCATCTTTGCATAACTAAACTAGGGGGAATGCTTGATAGGTGTTCATATTTCATGACCACAATCATGTGGCAACAAGGTAGATCAAATGACTCAAACATCAAACAATTAAAAATGATTCTGCTATCAATTGGATAATACTCGACCGTCCAATTGGATTTTGGACGCAAGTACATCTCAATGAAGTACAATCGACGCTCCACCTCATGAACACGACGCGTCACAATCAATGCAGACGCGCGCTGTATTTCATCCTGAAAGAATATGAAAATGTATTGTGTGTAGACCTCGGTTCCATTCTTCTTTAAGCTTTTCAATTGCATGATCAGGACAGGGGTGTACTATGCTCTGTTGCCGTCTCAGCCCCTGCATCGGCAACTCGCATCCTAGCCAGACCACGGTGGTACTGCCGGACAAATTCAAAAAGTCGTAGCCTTACTGTTACGAACCGATTCAAATAACGGTTCATACCTTCACAACGTTGAGTGCTCCTCATCCTAGCAAAGAAATGGCCAAGAAGATATGTCTCGACCCATCTTTCACGATCGCTATACATCTCTACCACCCAAGCATTTGTCTGTAGGCCATAGTGTGATACCATGTCAGCCCAAATAGTTTCAAATTTTTCAACATCACATTCCATTTGCATCGAAGTGGTAAAGTCAGATACGAATTCCGGTATGTGAACATTTTTAGCGGCATTTCGCTCCAAATGCCACGAACATAGGCGATGCCTTGCATCTGGAAAAATGTTTCTAATTGCATTTCGCATTGCCAAATCACCATCTGTTACTACCGAGATGGGCCGTTTACCATCCATAGACTCCATAAATGTTGAAAGAACCCAATTGTAAGTATCCTCCTTCTCCTTCGACAACAACGCACACCCAAATATGGTCGTCGTAAAGTTATTACTCACACCCACCAATATAACAAATGTCTTCTTGTAAGCATGGGTCCGATTGGTCGTGTCGAAAACTAATCCATCTGCAAATGCAGCATAATCCATTTGAGACCTCCCATCTGTCCAGAATAGTGTCTCCAACCGGTCATCCTCATCAACAGTATACTTGAAGAAAAATAACGGATCAGTGCTAACCTGAGCAGCCAAGTATCCCAATGCACCCTCAGCATCCCCATTTCTTATTTCTTCTTTACGACTGCTATACAATTTGTTGCGCAAATCTTTTACAGTGAACCCCACATTATGGAATCCCCCAGACTGACATGTCATATAGTCCATAATCTCTGCTGCGTTTATACCTACATTCTACATGGCCATTACCTGAGCTATGTCTGCATCACCCACATGTATGTGCGACCGCAGAAAAGGAACACATTGCGGTGCTGCTAAGGGATGGTTGTGGACACTCACAAACTCTATCACAACGTAATTTGTCACAGTTGGGCTCATACGACAAACCCGGAATTTAGCACCACAACCAGTTCTTGTTTCAGCTCTAAGGCATCGTTTCCGATTAGTGCGTTCTAAGTGCTTCTTGTTCCTTTGACCTTCCCTAGAACAAACCCAAACCCTCCACCTTACGTACATTTCATTGCCTTTTTGCCGTCTACTTTTATATTTGCGTACACTAAAACCAATTGCCTTCGCATATGCATTGTAGAATTGACAAGCCTCATCTTCAGAAACAAATGCCATTTGCACAATCTCCCTATCAGTGAGCAAACGAAAACTATCATCTACACTCGAAGCTGACCCTTCCCCTTCCCCATCCACATCATTCTTTCCAAATGTATTACTCCTCTGTGAATCTTCCGAACTATTAGGATCCGAACTATTACGACAATGCTCAGAATTTGATTCCCAATCATACAAATCTACCTCACACCCTTGCTGTTGGTACTACTATTCGGAGTTTCCATCACACCTAAATAATAAACCACATTGCCACAACTTTTAATCCACAAGACTACTTACATCCATGGGTCAAGTAGGTTACATACACATGATATGACCTATAACTAAAGTGCATTACTTACACATTTGTCGACTTCATAATGATAAATAGTGATAATCATCTAATACATCTATTTCGTGACAGCTCATATGCCTTCTAAATGGGTTCCCAACATACTTATGTCACCAAAACAACACAAACATTATAGACTTTGATGACAAAACTTTTCAAACCAATCGATCAGTTGTTTGATTATTATTTCGACAAGAGTAAGACTAAAGTATCAATGCACCATAAATACCATTCCTATATCTCACAATATCTCACACTTATACTACAGAATCAACAATACTTTTTATTTTAACAATATATGCAAACACCTTAACCAATAAAATATATGGATTTGTGTGATCAAATAGTGTAACAACAAACACCATAACACATAGATCAACAATACGTAGATGACCAAATGTTTTTTCCTCTACCTTTCAAGTAAGACTGGTGCAATAGTTGGATTAAAAAATGTATAAACAATTGGTTTTTAAATATTTTCAAACTAAGGAATTAAAACATTTTTTACATTTAACAATTTCTAAGCACTAACTAACTCACTAATGCTTTGTTGATTTCAACTTCAACTGTGGTGGTGAGAGATTTGATGTCTCAACTGGAGCATTTTTTTGTGCCATTTTTTGTCTTTCCCAAAACTTATCCACAAATCTATGTTTTCCTTTCCCTTATATTGCCACAAATCAAAAATTTGAAAACCATAACTCATACAACAGGGATCCGAAATCAAACGTTGCCAAAAATAGTCTAATCAACTAAAACTAAGGGATGTAAATCCTAGGGGTTGTAAATCCTCATGCATTCCATGTTCTCGAAACAAATACTGATACAATAGTAAAAAATAGTCATTGTCAATCTCATGAAACCAACTTAATACAACAAACTCACTTAACAACTCCATATATCAATACCACACAACAAAACCCTAACTTCCTAACTCAATGTGGACAAGGTATCAACATCTCTTCTACTTGGTTGTACAACTCGTATAACGGGTTACGATTTCAAAGACGACGAGCTTCACAACATACCATATTTCAACAACCAATTCCAGATCTGGGGCAGTACAAATACAACAATGAACACAAATTTATAATTTCAACAACTATACAAATCTAATACAAATTATCAGATTTCAACTAATAATGGGGGCCGTAAATAAATTTCCTCCAAAAATAAAACAGGGAGTAACATTATACCTGAACACAAATATTGGATTGGAGGTGGGCGTGGGTGACCTTTAGCGTCAGGATCTCGGCCTAGCTCGTCGAAGGTGTGGGTTTTGGATCTTCGATCAAGATCGAATCCGGAATGTCCGATGCCGGCCTGGACTCCAGTTGGTGTTGGCGGCGATGTCCACGGGTTGGATGTCAGGTGGGGAGGAGGGGACGGAGGAAGAGAGGACAGGGAGAGATAGAAGACTTGCTCAAATCAATCATTCCATTCCGGGACACTAGACGAGGAGTCGATGATGGGTGGGAGATGAACGTGGGGTAGTGGGTTTTCTTTCTGGGTGGGAGTGGGAGATGAGGAGAGGAACGGATTAGGTTAAAGAGGGATTAAAGCGTTCAGATGGAGAAAAGATGTACAGGATCATGGTTGTAGGGGGAAAAAAATCCTTTAACCGTGGTTAAGAGGCAGGGCAAAGGGAATTTTTTTTTTAACCGGTTCTTTAAGTATCAGGGAAAATTTGGGAATTTTGTTATACCTTAGTTATGCCACCGAATGGTTTTAGTTATGCTTCCAATGGTCCAGTCATGCCAATTATTACGGTGTCCCCAATTCCACCGGGGACACCATAGCACCTCCCAACATATTATATTGTAACCTATCTAACATTGACACACACAAACTAACAATTAAAAAACGGCACGGCATGACATAATTAAGTAAACGGGACGGCATGGCACAAAGTACGGTTGGCATGAATCTAAACAGGCCAGGCTGGAACAACATGGCCCGTTTGACACCTCTAGAGAAAAGGGTCGGGACTACTTGGAACAAGAAACCATGACTCACAGGGTACAGGCTAAAGGAGTCTTGGGAATATTAAACCTACCAAATGAGCAGCAATGTAGCATTATTGTGCCTCCTCCCATGGGAATTGTATTTCAGAGGATGAGACCATATAACCACCGTATAATCAGTGATTGTTTTTAGGGGGTGGACTACTATTCAAGTACCCCAAAAACAAGGATTAACTAAATAATCTTATTGGGCCGTAACTGTTCAAAGTAACGGGAATGAATACTTACGTGGTATGACTTAACAATAATCCACCTACACTTTCATAGATATAAGTGTCAATGAGACAATTTTATTGATTAATCAGCAGGACACAAAATCTGTGGTTCGGAATATATAGTCGCACCGAACTCAAGGCACCGGTTGGATCGGGAGCCCCGCACATGCGGTGGGTCCCGATGTCAAGTTTCAATTTTATCACCAAATTCACAAATCCAGCTTGTAAATTAAGTCTATTGTGACCAATAGGGCAAGCATAAGAAGCCTGCAGGAATTGCTAAGGCCTGAATTATCTTTAAATATACACTCCTATACATGCTATGCAATCAAAGCAGTAATTAATATCAGCACTGGAGGGGGCAAAAATGTACAAACAAGAAAGAGGAGCTCAAACAAGCGAGTTGGGTTGAAAACAAATCCTCACTCATGGATTAAAGAGTTTCCTGAAAGGCCCATCCTTGCGGTCTTTTGCAGCTTCAGTACCTCTTGAAGCCGGTTGTAGCTGCACCTCTTCCAAGAGCAGCTGCTCTGGTTAGCACGTCTTCTCTTGAGGCAATAACACCAGCTGAAGATGGATTCGCGATGGTCGGGGCTGGAGGGGCGGTGGGGACAGCCAGGAGAATTGGCGGGGCCGGGGGTGGTTGACTAATCTCTGGCCCACGTTTGTCAAAATCGTCTAGAATACTTTGCTGGTCGGCTCTTTTCAGGCCCTGCACAACCCATTTTCATATCAAACAAAGCACGAAAGCTTGAGTTATAAGACTTCCATCAGAATGTCGTCAAAAGACTGCTTTACTCAGGATGATGACATGCACTGGGACCGAGAAGAGGCACCCGTTAATGTATGTCTTTATTTGTACCAAACAATATGAACATGTCGGTAACCTTATGCCCAAGCAACCAGGCTGTGGACTCATTACCCAAAGGGAGGAAAAAAACGCCACTACCCAAGCAACCAGGCTGTGGGCATGTCATCACCCGTTAATTTTTACTTATGTAACATTTCAAGTCATTTGAGAAGCGAGTAATCTAATATGGAAAAATTATGTGCTTCAGAATTTCAAGTCAAAAAGACCATTAAGCATGGGCAATCCGCAAGCAAAGATACAACTCAACCATCACTGAATAGATATTCAAAAGTAAGCATCCATGACAATTTTGACTTAGAACGGCTTATAAAAAAAGCATTATGACCCCCTAATGGTTCCCCAACGTATCCCTAATGTGTTCCCAGCATATCCCAGTAGAACGTGTGTAACAAAATAATTGACATGTGCGTAATCCTGTCTAACATGTATCTAGAAAGTGTCGGGTTGGGTACGTCACGTGTCAGACAAGGGTACGTGAGGCCTCTAAATGTGTATGTGCGTTTTAGTAGCAACAACCAATAGGATGTAATGGTTTAAGATAGTAAAGGAGAGTACGAATTCTAGACTCAAGTTATGCCCCTAAAAAGAGTAGGACGAGTGAAACATTTTCTACGTATCCCCAATAGTGAGGAGTCTTAGGACAAAACTTTGCTAAGTAAGGTTGAAATGAAACCATGATGAAAATGGCAGCAAACAATCTGGGTCTGTCATCCAAGGAACCAAATCGAATCAAGTAGAAGAAGTTTGAGGTAAAATAACCCATCAGAAAAAATGCACAAGGACAACCAATGGCAAAGACACCTACACATTAGATTGCATTAGTTCTAACAAGTGAAATCAAAATTAAAGTGGGAAGCAGTTTCAACAATAATCAATAAAGAACCTTATTGTTAGATATCATTTAGGCTTTTGGCCATCTTATTTGCTATGTTACATGAAATCCGCCGAGAACACTGGGTGTCAGTGTACATCTAACGGTTAGCCATCTCAAACCCAGAAATTGAGGATATGTAGAGATGGATCAAATGCTGATGAGTACGAGAATACACCTGACAATGAAGGACCAAAACCATTGATAAGCCAATTAAAGGCTCCAAAGTCTGAACTCTTTAATAAGTTGTCAACTCTTGAGCCTTATTGGACTTCCCTTACTTGACTACAGCCCAAAAATTACTAAATCATGGCACTTAATGCATGCCAAAACTTCCCAAGCAATGGAAATGAACAATAAATGTCTTTGAAATGCTGTGTTTGGTACATATCCCCGCACCCACCCCTGTGATGTGTCGAGTCGACATGGGTGCTTCGCCTAAAATGGAGGATCCGTATAAGCTCATAGTAATGAGTACAATTTCATCTAATGTTTTCTCTGTATCCTTACCAATGAAAACCGACTAATCTGAGAGACCAATCCCATCGTCCACCAAAAGGAGGCCCAATTAAAGCCGGGACAAAGTCATGTAAGGATCCCATGTCCAGCTTGAGCAGATAATTCATACAGAATTGCAAATAATGCGCAAACAAATATGCATTGGCATTGTTATCAAGTAAATGTTACTGTCACCACTTAAGAATCTAAGGAAAGTCAACTGGATATATTAACAGCATTGATCTGATTTCAGGTATTTATAGGAGCATGTGAAGTACTTGGCAGGTGGTAGCCACAGAGTCAATAGGGGATAGTATAACCTGTATATTGAAGTCACAAACATGTAAATTGTAACTTTCCAGAAGCAACAACCCTAAACAAAATTAACCACTTACCTTCAAGAGAGCTTCAGCTTTACTCATCTCACGGCTAACAAATTTTGAGTAGTTAGAATCTCCTGATGTCTGTCCAGAGAAATTAAACAATATCTCATAAACGAGGTGCAACGATAAGCATAACCAGAAAATCCGGACGACTAGTTTGTCTTCAGAGATACAAACTTCTAGTATAACATGTGCGTAAAGGGACAGTAGACTCCTCAGTGGACACTCAAATAATTGCACAAACTAAGAGAAGAGTAAAAAAAAAATTGCTCAAGGTAAAACACATAAAACACTCACGCACACACAGATCACCGCTATTCTGAGTCAGTCTCTGATCCCTTCTTCTGTTATTCTACTAAATTCGAAACTTCACATATCTATAAAGCACGGAAAAAAAATAAAAATTCCAAGACTTATTTCCTCCTCATAGCCAACTCTCTCATCTTTGTTGTAAACTTGAATTGAATTGTGCCACTTAGCTTCAGTTTTAATACTAAAACTGAAAATCATCTATATGTATCATACTTTGGTTGAAGTTTTTTTTTCGCTCGGCGGAATGAAAACAGAAGCAGGTATCACGTCACTTAGTCCTTAGACCTAGGGAATATCTATTACCAGTGTTGGCACAACAAATTATGTAACTGCGCAAGTCAAAGACTTAGATTTCAACCACTCAAGGACCCAAGATGTGTTTTGTTTTCCTGTCTCAACGAATAACATTTAAGGATAGCTAACAATGAGATCAATCATTAGTCCATCTACATCAAGGCTTCTGGAAAAATTGAAATACCAATGGATAGCAGCCTCGTGAGAGGAAGCAACAGAAGCACTAGAAAGATATATTTGGGTCTGTTCCCCTATGTTCAGCGTGATTTGATTGAGGTTCTGTAATTCCTAGTGTTTTGTTTCAGTTATTACTGATGACAACAAATGGAAATGTTTCTGCTTTGCACATTTGCACCCATTAAAGTTCAGACCTTATACTTATAGATCACCCAACCAGTTCCAAAAAGGTTGCATTAGAGCTGGAATCTAGTTTAACATGCCATTCAAAATTGTGGCTCAATTAACACCAATGATCCAGACACAGCCAGAAAAGCATACATTTCCAATCCAAAATCTATTACAGTGATCAACCCAGGGAAGGGCCAAGAGAAAACCAGGATATCACTTTGATCATACTAAAGAGTTCATATTGTTCCAAGGGGGAGAATATCCAAAAGAATGGTCTTTATAGCCTGAGTGTCCAACATCTGCAATAGCATCATGCAATTTAATTTAAATCAACCATGTTAATTTACAGCAGTTATTTCCTGGAAGAACTTACTACTGTTAAAGCACATAATGGATTACAGGTGTGGGACAAAAAATCTTTAGACTGAAACATGCATATTATTTAGTTTCCTACTAGGCAACTACCAAACAAGGCACCAATAATTTTGAAGTGTAAAACATCTATGGTGAAAAAAACAGGATAACGACTTCCCTAACAAGAATATTTGGGAAAAGCAAATTCCATCAGAATGAAAAGCATCAATGGGAAGGGAAGCAGCATTTCAAATGCATATAGTTAAAGTTTCCCGGCTAGCATTAAAAGTTAGAGGAAACCAAGATTCATCCATAAGTTTTACAAAGTATTTCTGAAGAATACTGCTACTCTTCCCAATAAATTGTCAAACAGTAAATCGAAGGCAAAATGGCATAGAAGTACTTCACATATGAATTCCAGCAAATCTCAAAACATGACTGCAGTCTCTGTAATCTCAATGCACAAAGTTTAAATGAGTTAGGAATTAACTTTTAACCACTTCATAATCTAGCAAATGCTAGTTTGAGGCACATATTTTCATTCGATGGCACCTCGACAGCAGATACATATATTCTGAAGAGTGCTGAACATTTTTTCTGAATCACAGCCATTTCTCTCTTTCTAAGAAAGGATAACACTCCAGGGAACAAGCTTAAGCACGGATGCAAGCTGTCCATCATTAGAACGCTCCTCTGGTTTCATAAGGGCCAGGCTTGGGCATCATCATCAGAAGGTTAACTGCACGGAATTACAACTTCAAGGGTGTGCCCCTCGTAACATCCGTCTACCTTGATATTTATGCAAACATATGCTTTCAAGTATGACTATAAACACTAGTGATTCTTCATAGAAGGCAAACACATTTTATTGGAACAAAAAAATATCAAGGCCATCATTACTTGTTAGGCTCCTGTTTCTGATATTTGCTTGCACTTGAAAATATTGAGGTAGAAGCGTGGACCAAGAGACGATGCAAGCTGCAAAAAAAAATTCAGCTATGAGCAAATTGACCTAGTGGGTAACCTCAAAAGTGATTTGACTGTGAAACTCTACTTGATTGATAAGAAACTCCAACAAAGATGTAAAGACCCGTATTTATTTTGTCAATGTTAATATTTTATAAATGCATGATTAATGATAAGGAAATGTGGGATAATGAAGTTTAGGTGATTTGGGGCTAAAGTGATAGAATTGATTGTGAAAGGGTGTAATGTGTAGTTTGTAAATATATGGGTATATATAGGAGGGTGAGAGAGTACGAGATCATTTTTCTCCTCGACCTCCCTCCCTCACGCCTCTCTCTATCTCTCGGCCTCTCTCTCTCTCTCTTGTTCTCTCTCCAAATTTCACCCAACTCACTCAAAATCCTGACAAACTAACCTCCATTCCTCGTTCTACGCGTGATTTTGGGCTTGCTCTTCGTTGATTGGAGCTTGGTGTGGTGTATTCCGGTTGGATCAAGGTTTTCGGAAGGCTAGGGCTTGTAACTTCTTGGGTTTTGTGCTTCGACTTCAAGGTAGGGATTCTACCTCTCAATATATGTAAAAGATGTGCTTTCTATCCTTGAAATCGTGCTTTTGGTTGTTGTTGTAGTTGAATCCTCGAAAATCTGCTGAAAATCTGCTCGAAACCACTCCGTATTGATACGGGCTTTTGTCGTATCGATACCATAAGAAAACAGAAGCTTCAAAATTTCTGATGAGCTTTCCGTATCGATATGCCACTTTGGTGTATCGATACCAGGAGCTTATAGACAGTTTTCACTGCTTTGTTCCAAACTTCATCATTTTGACCCCCGTTCACTTCTAACCTGTTCTACGCACCTTCAAATCACCCTATAACATGATTAATCGTATCCGCTGAGTTCGTGTGATATCTTTGCTTCTTTTGCCCTTGTTCGGGTGAACTTTTACTTGAATATCCCTTGAATCACAATTGAAATGAAACGACACATAATGTGAGTAGGAGATTATTTGACACTTGTTGACACAACAAGAATATTCCATCGATAGGTGGGTGCCTGGCAGGGGGTATCGGGATCCCTTAATTGGCCCGGCAGGAGCAAAAGTTCGTATTGATTATATTCAGGACCTACTGAAGGGTATGGTGCCTGGCAGGGGGTATCGGGATCCCTTAATTGGCTCGGTAGGAGCTTCGGCTCATGACACATACGACGAAAGGATACTGGACATATGAAAGATGGAAATGGTTCTAGTTTGAGTTGCTTATGATCGTTTAATGGTTATTGAGCTCTCTGATCTAAGATTGTTGATTATCCTGTGATCCTTGTTCATGGTCCTATCTTGATTCATCCTTGCATTTCATTTGCGTATAATGTTAGTATAGAATTTTCTACTGGGCTAGTGTAACTCAAGCCTTATATCATTTTCAGGTACTGACCCGGGACAATAGCTTGCATACTTGGAGTGCTTGGAAGTGATCATTGTTTTGAAAGCTAACATTTGAAAAGTTACTTGTCCATCTTTGTATATCATCTTTTGGAAGATGTATTTGTAACTTTAACTGTAAATCTTTTGACTATGGAACGTTGTAACCCTTAACTCTTTCAATACTCAGTACTTATGTTAATTTGGGCCTCGGAGCCAAAGATGTAATTCTTGGGAACTTTTGGAAGTTGAAATGAGATTATGGAAATGGGAATGCTATTTTATTTTGGGGAATCGTACGGATTATTGTGAGGTTTTATTTATGGAAAATCCTTTATAATTATGTTGAAAATCAAGGGCGTGACAACTTGGTATCAGAGTATAGGTTTAGAACACCTAGAGACCGTGGGGAGACGTTTCGTCTCACGGGTTCAAAACGTTACCTCTTTTAACATAACTTGTGCATGCTTGTGTGACTAACACCCATGTGACTACTTGGCATTGCATTTTCATTATCATAGAGTGGTGTAAAGTTGTTAACCCGTGTTGGGAAGTTGGAGACTTAGACCTCATGGTTATAATGTTGTGGTTAATAGTTTTCCTTTCTTATATCATGTAGTAAGATGCCTCCGAGGACGCGTGATAGACGATGTGGGATTGGAAACCGGGTGGGGATCCGGGGGCTGGGGCCGGTCGAGGTGCGGGAGTACCTCACGCTCATAATCAATTTGCTAGGGATCTCGTCGCAGCACTTGCAGTTACAAATCTTTTTAAACCAAGCTCCTAGAAAGAATGTCAAGGATCGAGCCATGGTAGCGATGCGAGAGTTTAGCCATAGGAATCCACCGGTGTTTGATGGGACTAGTAGCGACCCTTTGGTAGCCAACCACTGGCTAGCTCAAATTCGTAAACTCTTTAGAGCTCTCAATATCACCGAAGACAACATCAGAGTAGATATTGTGGCCATTCAGTTAGTCAGGGAAGCCGACGAGTGGTGGGAATCCATTCTGGAAAGTAGGAAGGATGCGAAGAGAGCGGCAAGGACTGCGGCTCAAGCAAATGAGCC
Organism: Rhododendron griersonianum; assembly: GCA_018127125.1. Lineage (NCBI taxonomy): Eukaryota > Viridiplantae > Streptophyta > Magnoliopsida > Ericales > Ericaceae > Rhododendron > Rhododendron griersonianum. Next base: position 23,079,172 of record CM030798.1, read on the forward strand.
GGATGTTGAGAATTTGACATGGGCTGAGTTTGAGGCACTTTTTGAGGATCAGTATTTTCCGGAAACTTCGCGTGAAAATCTGAGGGATCAATTTGAGAGGCTAGAGCAGGGTAATATGACTGTCTCGGAGTACGTGTGTAGACACCCCAATCTGGATCTCCCAATTGTTTTACTTTGTTTTACGGTTTTCTTGTTTCCCCGATGATGAAATCGGATCAAACGAGCTTGGATTGGGAATGGATTGAGTTTGGAGTGCTTAGAACCCCGCTTAAACCTTTTGAACCCCTCTGAACCTTCAGTCAAACCCTAGGGTCAAATTTGATCGTCGCGCGATCCTTCATGTTCCTCGCGCGATACTCAGCTTGCCAGGTGTGGTCAAAGTCAAACTGTTGACTGTTGACCCTCGCACGATTGTTCCGAACCCTCGCGCGATGGTTCTCTCCTGTCACTATCACATAATCCAGCTGGATTTGTGATGATTGGGTGTCACATGGGTCCCCATGGGCTGGAACCCCATTTTCCTCAGCTGAACAGAGTTCTGGTAGGTTACACCCTCACACCCTCACAACCACTCCCACTCACCTTGTTGGCTAGTTTATCCACCAAGTTGTGACCAGCCTTGTTGGCTGGTTGCAAAGCCATGTTTTGCCACCACCTAGCCCATTCACTTCCCCTATAAATAACCCCATTGGTCTTCCATGTTAAGGGTTCCAAGAAAAAGGTTATGAAGTTTAATTACCATTCACAAGGCAATTAGCATTCTAGCACAAAGTTACTAACCCAAACCACCTCCTAGTCTTCCAATTAAGTGTTCTACACACACACTTAGTCAAAGGCTTCACCAATCAATCCAATCCATTTCCAAACCCTTTCCAACCAAAGGTATAATGTTTAGCCTGTTTCTGTTTTGATCCCTGAGGGGGGCTGACAGGGCCAAGGCTGGTAATTAATACCATGTCCTGGTCCTAAAGCCAGCAGAGTTATAAGAATCCGTGGCAGCTAAACCCTCGCGCGATGGTCCACAACACTCGCGCGACACTTGTGTTAGCAAGAGAATGGCCCTCGTGGGGAAGGGAGGCTAGCTATTTACTATTTTTGCAATATTAGTATGCCTGTTGAGCTTCATTTTCAAATATTGATCACTGTTATGCATGCAAAACAAAATACAGTAGCCTAGTTGTTTGTCTCAGATAGTTTGGAATGCCTTTGGGTGATCCTTGAACCTGTCTCAGGACCCCAAACATGCAAAGCAATTCCTGGAAGTCCAGTCAGGACTATCGCGCGAGACTCACTCTCTGTCGCGCGATGGTTCTGTGAACCCCAGGAATGGCCCTTGCATGGGCAACCAGGCCCTTGGCCTCCTTTTATCCCCCACTGTTTAGGGGCTGTGTTTCCTTTTTATTTAGTTCCATTTTCAAGCTGTCTGTAATAATTAGTATTTTACAGTCCCTTTGATAAACTGCTTGGTTTGCCTCCTGGGTGTGCACTGGTCCTTCCAGAGCCCAGAAGGGGATGAAATTGGAACTGTGGTGAGATGACAACACTCGCGCGAGGGTTTGAGTGTCTCGCGCGATGGTTCTCTTGCATGCAGATTTGTTCATGCATGCAAGTTGGCCATCGTGCAGGGCAAATCCATCCCGAGCCTGGTCTTGGCATCTGATCGCTGTTTCAGGCTTCATCCCATTTATTACTCATCATACCATCCATCCATGCTATTATTTGATCACATCCTGTAAATTGTTACAGTTTTAATCCTCGATTAACTGTTCCCCCGCCCTAGTTGGCTAAAATTAATTAAAAGAAGAAGAATCACAAAAGTTTTTATAAAAATGCCTAAGTAGAGACCGATCTCCGGATTAGGCGAGAGGGGTGCCTTAAAACCCTTCCCCTCTCGTAACCTGGCTCCCGAACCCAGATATGGTTATGACGGACTGGTTTCCTTAACTTTTTCAAACAAATAGCGCTGCAGGTGCTTCGAAATACGGTTCCTTGAGTGTCGGACCCTCAAAAACTCAAGTGGCGACTCTGTATTTTTGAGCGCTGCCTCTCTGCTTGCGCTCCCTCGATTTCCAAAAAAGGGCCGCAACGGCGAAAAGGAACGAAATCCTTTCTCTCCGAGGGCATGCTGCCCACAACGTGCAGAAATTTCAATCCTTGTCTCGTTTTGCTTCGAAGTTGGTGGCGACGGGGAGAGGAAGTGTCAACGGTTTGAGAAGGGGCTGCACAATATCGTGAAGAGGATGGTGATAGCCCAACGTAAGATGAAGTTCTTTGAAGTTGTGGAGTGTGCGAGGAGCATTGAAATTCCGAAGGAGGCTCAACGGAATGCAAGGGCTTGGGAGCCAAGGCAACCGGTGGGAAGTTTGAGTTATTCTTCGGGTAGTTTTGGGAGTTAAGGACGGAAGAGGCAGAGGGAACCGTCTCAGCAACCACCTAACCAATCCAACTTTAAGGTGCCTTCATCTTCAGGGACTCGGGGTGCTTTGTCTAGACCTCCGCCTATGTGCTATAAGTGCAATCAACCTGGACACATCCGTACTCAGTGTCCACACCTCCAGAAGGCTTGTTATGTGTGTGGGAAGATCGATCATCTCGCAAGGAATTGTCCTCAGGGGTCGGGAGTCCACAGTGAGTCGGGTTCCGTGTAGCAGCCGGGATCGGGGCATAATGTGGGCCAGCAGTTTAGGGGCACTCAGAGGCAGCAGCAGCCTCACTTTCGCCAGACTACTTCAGCTCAGAGTTCCGAGATCGACAAGGGGGCTAGCTCTTCCGTGCCTACTCAGAGTTCTGGTCAGAGAGGAGGATTTGTGCAGGGTCAGGGTACCCAGGGGCGAGTTTACAACATTACTTCTGCCATTCCACCTACCACTTCTCAGGCTCCGGAGACTCCTATTGTGAGGGGTACATTTCTTTTATTCAACTCCTTCGCTAAAGTCCTCTTTGATTCTGGAGCATCGCATTTATTCATTGCTGCATCATTTGTATGTGTCTTGGAACTGGAAACGGAAACTATTTGTCCTCCTTCATTCGTTGAGACACCTTTAGGGGGTAGAACACCCCTTGATCGTATTTGTCGAGATTGTGAGTTGATTGTTCGTGATCGTCGCTTTGTCTTCGACTTCATTGTTCTGGGAATGTCGGGGTTCGATCTCATTCTGGGGATGGATTGGCTATCTACCTTTCATGCTACTATTGACTATTTCAAGCGTCGGGTTCGTATTTGCCCACCCAAGGGTCCTTGTTTCGAATTCTTTGGGGAGCGTCGGGAACCGTTGGAATCGTATCTATGTTGGTCTCGAGAGCGCGAGTCAGTTTATTCTTTGCTGGCAAGTTTGACGTTAGATGAGGATGCCTCCGTGGGTGGGGAGTTACCATTAGTGGTTTGCGACTTTCCGGATGTGTTCCCGGAAGAGTTACCTGGCTTGCCTCTCGAGAGAGAGATTGAATTCACTATTGATTTACTTTCCGGTACCGCTCCTGTCTCCGTACCACCGTATCGTTTTGCGCTCGCCGAATTGAGAGAGTTGAAAACTCAGTTGCAAGAATTGGAGAGCTTAGGGTTCATTCGTCCGAGTACGTCACCGTGGGGAGCATCGGCTCTTTTTGCGCAAAAGAAGGATGGTTCACTCCGTTTGTGCATCGATTATCGTAAGCTAAATCGAGTCACCATTAAGAACAAGTCTCCCATGCCTAGAATTAATGATTTGTTTGATCAACTTCGGGGTGCGACTTGCTTTTCTAAAATCGACTTGAGGTCCGGTTATCACCAGTTGAGAGTTCCGAGGGAAGATATTCCTAAAACCGCTTTCCGTACTCGTTATGGCCATTATGAGTTCGTTGCTATGCCTTTTGGATTGACGAACGCTCTAGCTACCTTCATGGATTTGATGAATCGTATTTTTTGTGTTTATCTTGATCGTTTCGTCGTTGTCTTAATCGATGACATCCTTATCTATTCGCCTACGGAGGAAGAACACCAATCTCACCTCACTATTGTTCTTGAACTTTTGAGAGAGCACCAATTGTATGTGAAGCTTAGCAAGTGTGAGTTTTGGTTATCCGAAGTCAAATTCTTGGGGCACGTGGTTTTGAAGGGTGGAGTGTCTGTTGATCCGAGAAAGATAGAGTCCTTTATGAACTGGCAACAACTGAAGAACGTGTTTGAAATTCATAGTTTCTTGGGTTTGACCAGGGACTATCGTCGTTTTGCTCTCAACTTCTCTCGTCTAGCGGCACCAATGACTCGATTAACACGTAAGGGGACTCATTTCATATGGAGTGACTCATGTGAGACGGCTTTTGAGGAATTGAAGAGGAGATTGACTACCGCACCGGTCTTGATTGTGCCCGAACGTGGACTTGGCTACTCCATATATTGTGATGCGTCTAAGGAAGGATTGGGATGCGTTTTGATGCAAAAAGGGCGAGTAGTAGCGTATGGGTTGCAACAGTTGAAAACTCACGAGCGGAATTACCCTACACATGATTTAGAACTTGCAGCCATCGTTTTTGCCTTGAACAGTTGGCGCCATTACTTGTACGGTGAAAAATTTGAAGTCTTTTCTGACCACAAAAGCTTGAAATATTTGTTTTCTCAAAAAGAGCTAAACCTTCGACAACGCCGTTGGATGGAACATTTGGAGGATTACGATTTTGAATTGCAATACCACCTGGGAAAAGCGAATGTCGTGCCAAATGCGTTGAGTAGAAAATCGACACACTTTGCGAGTCTAGCTATCCATGAGTGGAAAATGATGAACGATTTGGGCTTTTGTGCTTCACATTTCGAGGATGTTCAGGAAGGGGTTACATTGTGTAACTTAACCGTGCAATCGGCATTATCGACTCGAGTAATTGAAGCTCAACAACGCAATGAAGAAGCGGAGAAACTTCGTGCTAAATTTCTTAGTGGAAACGCTCAAGAGGGGTGGATGATACACGTCGATCAAAGTTTGCGCTATCAAGGAAAGTTATTCATACCCATTTCATGTCGGGAAGAAATCTTGTGAGAGTTTCATCATTCTCCGCTAGTCGTTCATCCGGGAGGGACGAAAATATATCATGATTTGCGTAGGCAATTTTGGTGGTCCAGAATGAAGAGGGATGTCATGATTTTCGTATCCAAGTGTCTTACGTGTCAGCAAGTGAAAGTCAAACATCAACGACCCGAGGGGGAGTTACAACCATTGCTTGTGGCAGAGTGGAAATGGGAGAAAGTGACCATGGATTTCGTTACGAGTTTAACGAGGTCACCGAGGGGGCATGATGCTATTTGGATAATCATTGATCGTTTGACCAAAACCGCGCACTTCTTGCCTATTCATGTTACCGATCCTGTGGATACGCTTAGCCGTTTGTACATTCGGGAGATTATTCGACTTCATGGGATTCCCGTATCCATCGTGTTTGATCGAGATCCAAGGTTTACTGCAGGTTTTTGGCAGAGTCTACAAGCCACTTTGGGCACGAATCTTTTGTTTGGTATTGCGTATCATCCTCAAACCGATGGGCAATCTTAGAGAACGATCCAGATTTTGGAAGACATGATTCGTGCTTGTGTGATGGATTTTCGGGGTAGTTGGGAGGACCATTTGCCATTAGTGGAATTTGCGTACAACAATAGCTATCAATCTAGTATCGAAATGGCACCGTATGAGGCTTTATATGGGAGATCGTGTCAATCGCCTGTGTGTTGGACCGAATTGGGAGAGGCTACGCTTGAAGGACCGAATATGATTAAGGAGACCTCCGAGAGTATGAAAGCAATTCATCAACGCCTTAAGGAAGCTCAAGAGAGAACAACCGAACAAGTTAAGGCGATTCGCCAAAGATTGTTGACCGCACAAAGTAGGCAAAAGAATTATGCCGATCGTCGTCGTCGTCGTCGCCCGTTGTCATTTGAAGAGGGGGATCATGTATTCCTCAAAGTATCGCCGCGTAGGGGTTGGTCTCGTTTCGGGAAAAAGGGAAAGCCATCGCCGCGTTATATCGGGCCGTTCGACATTATCGAGAAAATTGGGGAGGTTGCGTACCGTTTGGCTTTGCCACCAAGATTATCAAATGTGCATGACGTGTTCCACGTGTCTATGTTGAGAAAGTATGAACCGGATCCGTCGCATGTGTTAGAATGGTCCGAACTCGAGTTGGAGGCCGATGCGTCTTATGGGGAGGAGCCGATATGTATCATAGATTCACGTGACCAAGTTTTGAGGGGTAAGACGATACCATTAGTGCAAGTCCTATGAAGTCAGGGTAGTGAGGAGTCGACATGGGAAAGGGAGGATGAAGTTAGAGAGAAGTATCCGCACCTATTTCCGGATTGAACCAATGTGAGTGCTTAAGATTTAAGTATCGTAATGTTTGACATGTTGCATGATATTGATGACTATAAGTGTTGCATGCATGTGTGATGTATGTGCTAGCTAGTCTTGGCATGGAAAATTTCAAGGACGAAATTTCTTTAAGGAGGGCAGAATGTAAAGACCCATGTTTATTTTGTCAATGTTAATATTTTATAAATGCATGATTAATGATAAGGAAATGTGGGATAATGAAGTTTATGTGATTTGGGGCTAAAGTGATAGAATTGATTGTGGAAGGGTGTAATGTGAAGTTTGTAAATATATGGGTATATATAGGAGGGTGAGAGAGTAGATCATTTTTCTCCTCCACCTCCCTCATGCCTCCCTCTATCTCTCAGCCTCTCTATCTCTTGTTCTCTCTCCAAATTTCACCCAACTCACTCAAAATCCTCACAAACTAACCTCCATTCTTCGTTCTATGCGTGATTTTGGGCTTGCTTTTCGTTGATTGGAGCTTGGTGTGGTGTATTCCGGTCGGATCAAGGTTTTCGAAAGGCTAGGACTCGTAACTTCTTGGGTTTTGTGCTTCAACTTCAAGGTAGGGATTCTACCTCTCAATATATGTAGAAGATGTGCTTTCTATCCTTGAAATCGTGCTTTTGGTTGTTGTTGTTGTTGTAGTCGAATCCTTGAAAATCTGCTGAAAATTTGCTCGAAACCACTCCGTATCGATACGGGCTTTTACCGTATCGATACCACAAGAAAACAGAAGCTTCAGAATTTCTGATGAGCTTTCCGTATCGATACGCCACTTTGGTGTATCGATACCAGGAGTTTATGGACAGTTTTCACTGCTTTGTTCCAAACTTCATCGTTTTGACCCCCGTTCACTTCTAACCTGTTCTACGCACCTCCAAATCACCCTAAAACATGATTAATTGTATCCGCTGAGTTCGTGTGATATCTTTGCTTCTTTTGTCCTTGTTCGGTGAACTTTTACTTGAATATCACTTGAATCACAATTGAAATGAAATGACACATAATGTGAGTAGGAGATTCTTGGACACTTGTTGACACAACGAGAATATTCAGGACCCATAGATGGGAGGGTGCCTGGCAGGGGGTATCGGGATCCCTTAATTGGCCCAGCAGGAGCAAAAGCTCGTATTGATTATATTCAGGACCTACCGAAGGGTATGGTGCCTGGCAGGGGGTATCGGGATCCCTTAATTGGCCCGACAGGACCTTGAGCTCATGACACATACGACGAAAGGATATTGGACACGTGAAAGATGGAAATGGTTCTAGTTTGAGTTGCTTATGATCGTTTAATGGTTATTGAGCTCTCTGATCTAAGATTGTTGATTATCCTGTGATCCTTGTTCATGGTCCTATCTTGATTCATCCTTGCATTTCATTTGCATATAATGTTAGTGTAGAATTTCCTACTGGGTTAGTGTAACTCAAGCCTTATATCATTTTCAGGTATTGACCCGAGACAATAGCTTGCATACTTGGAGTGCTTGGAAGTGATCATTGTTTTGAAAGCTAACATTTGAAAAGTTACTTGTCCACCTTTGTATATCATCTTTTGGAAGATGTATTTGTAACTTTAACTTTAAATTTTTTGACTTTGGAACGTTGTAACCCTTAACTCTTTCAATACTTAGTACTTATGTTAATTTGGGCCTCGGAGCCAAAGATGTAATTCTTGGGAACTTTTGGAAGTTGAAATGAGATTATGGAAATGGGAATGCTATTTTATTTTGGGGAATCGTATGGATTATTGTGAGGTTTTATTTATGGAAAATCCTTTATAATTATGTTGAAAATCAAGGGCGTGACAACTTGGTATCAGAGCATAGGTTTAGAACACCTAGAGACCGTGGGGAGACGTTTCGTCTCACGGGTTCAAAACGCTACCTCTTTTAACATAACTTGTGCATGCTTGTGTGACTAACATCCATGTGACTACTTGGCATTGCATTTTCATTATCATAGAGTGGTGTAGAGTTGTTTACCCGTGTTGGGAAGTTGGAGGCTTAGACCTCGTGGTTATAATGTTGTGGTTAATAGTTTTCCCTTCTTATATCATGTAGTAAGATGCCACCGAGGACGCGTGATAGACGAGGTGGGACTGGAAACCGGGGTGGTTGTGGCCGTGGTCATGGTATCAAAGCTCAAGTTGCAAGAGGTTTTGGGTTCAAGTCTCTCTGTTTGCATTTGTTCCCTGGTTGCATTATGCTTCTCCCCTTCGTATTCTGTTTCTTCTTTCAATGAAAATTTGCATCTCCACGTGCAAGACGGGGTTGAACGTGAGAGAGAGTGTTAGATTGCTTGATATACATTGTTGGGCCCATCTCTTAACAGCATAAGCTTTTGGGAGAGTTGGTAACTTAACATGGTATCAGAGCAGAGATCCTAACGAGGGAATCTATTGCATCAAGTCTTCCTCTTGCATCAGAAGCGCGCACGTGCTCTCTCTCTCAACGTAGTTCCCTCTGTTGAAGCACACTCAACTCGCCTCTCTCACAGCCATTCGTCCACTCTTGCCGACAGTCAAAAATCATTCCCAAGGTTTGACCAACGTGCGTTGCTTTGGCTTCCACGCGTGTGTGTGCACTTGCCAGGTGTTGGTCAACAGTCAAAGCTTTGACTGTTGACCAGCGCGTGAGTTGGTAGCATACACGCGCGCTAGAACCACTTCCACGCGTGCGTGTCAATGCCTGTCCCTATCACCTTTTTCTAGCTGGATTTTGTAATCTTCAGGGGGTCTACAGGGCTGTAGAACCCCGTTTTCGTCCCCAGCGCAGCTGTTGCAGGTGTATGGGGTGCTCCATCCTCACAATCTCTCCCATCACCTTGTTGGAACCCTTCTCCACCAAGTCACCTCCCACCAGCCTTGTTGGCTAGTTTTTCCACCAAGTTTGCCACCAACCTAGCACTCTCCCACCTCCTATTAATACCCCAATACACTTCCAAGCAAAGGGTTACCAAAAAATTCAAGTAAGAAAGGTCATACAACCCCTAATACACTTGATACTTCATCTTTCAAGTCACCTTCATACACTCATCTTGCAACCACTACCTACTTGTTCAAGCCATTTTCAAAACCACTCAAGTAAAGGCATAACCTTTACTGTCTGTTTACTGTTTGATCCCTGAGGGGGGCTGACAGGGCTAAGACTGGTAATCAATACCAGTTCTGGCCCTAAAGTCAGCAAGGTTACAAGAAATTGTGCACTGGCACATCTTCGCGCGTTGGACCCACATGCACGCGCGCTTGTCATAGGCTGCACGTGATGGTCCACGTGGAGTTGGGATGCTGGTTATTTATTGTTTATATTGTGATATAAATCACTGTGATGCATGTTCAAAACTATTCCACTGTTTTGCATGCTAAAATCCATAGTTTAGCTTAGATTGCTTAATCATTTGCTTTGGAATGCCCTTGGGTTGTTTCTAAACATGTCTCAGAGCCCAAGCATGCAAAAGCAATTCCTGGAAATCCAATCAGGACCAACGCGTGTGTGTCCTATATAGGCGCGAGCTGGTCAACCAGTTTCCAGTGGCTGCCTTTGCATGGGCAACTTGGCCCTTGGCCTCTGTTTTCATACCCCACTGTTTAGGGATTGTATTTGAATTTTAATTCATTCTGTTTGTAATTATTAATTGCTGCCTGTAAATATAAATTGCTTGGTTTCCCCCCTGGGTGAGCACTGGTCCTTCCAGAGCCCAAAAGGGGATAAAATTCAATCTGTTGGTGAAACATCAACACACGCGCATTTGTATGGGTATGGCGCGCGTAGGAGGACTTGCATGCACGTAGATCCATGCATGCAAGTTGGCCACTGTTCACGTCAAATTCATACAAAGCACTGTTTTGAGGTCTGATCGCAGTTTTGGGTTTTATCTCATTTATTTTTCAACATTTCATTCATCTATGCTATTTTATCACATCTTGCAAATTGTTACAGATTTAATCCCCGATTAACTGTTCCCCCGCCCTAATTGGCTAAAAATCGTTAATAAAAGAAGAATCACAATATTTTCACAAAATGCCTAAGTAGAGACCGATCTCCGGATTGGGCGAGAGGGGTGCCTTAAAACCCTTCCCCTCTCGTAACTTGGCTCCCGAACCCAGATATGGTTATAACGGACTGGTGCTTTCACTCTTTCAAATCAAATAGCGCGGCAGGTGCTTCGAAATACGTCGGACCTTCAAACCCGAGTGGCGACTCTGTATTCCGAGCGCTTGCCATCCGCACTCGCGCTCCTTCGATTACGGGCCCTGCTTTGGAAAGGAACGGAATCCTTTTTCTAGGGCATGCTATCCACAATGGCGACTCTGCTGGGGATAATCGAACCAATATTAATCTATACTTAGAGTTTAATACATTTGTAAACAATTCCTTAAAAGTCTGTCAAAACGGTGAGTTTCGCACTACCGAAGGTTGGAATGGTGATTTAACAGGATCCCGTGTCCGGCCAATCTAATCTGGGACTTTTCCAATTGTTCACTTGCGTAGTATCCTCTAAAGATGGGCTAAATAAAGTGAGCCAAATTTGAAAAGGCATTTTGCGATTTTGTGATTCTTCTTCTTCTTAATCAATTTTTAGCATTTCTCACTTGCATCGATGTGGGATAAGCCTCATTGGAGCGTTTTGGCAATCCGGCACGGTTTACTAGAGCCCAGGGACCCCAAATGCCCAACAACCTTCAACGATAATGGGTCATTCTACCGTTCGACTGTTGCTCTGTGGTTGCGCGGGCAATGGGAGGTATATCTTGGCCCTAGTCCGAGGAACCTGTTACAAACCAAAACCAGCCTTTGCATATACAAAGCACTAGAACTCTCCAAAACTAGGACAGGTACCTACAGGGTAAGATCTATTTGCATCTAACCCCCATATACTGTGTACGTGTTACTGTTTTCCCTATCGCATGCACTGTACATACATTTCGTCTTGCGTAGGAGCTTGTTTAGGGCGGCTTCTAGGTTCTTGATTTGTCGAGTCTGCCTTAAGCTTATTAGGACACTGCTTTGGCCCGATGAGGAGTCGTGTGTCTCGATGACGCGCGTTTTTGATTCTCAAATCCTTGGAACAATGGGACTTTAGGAAATCAAAAGCTTTCTACACCCTTGTCTCTATACCTGCTTGAGGTTTCAAACAGAAAACGAGGAACAACAGAGAGAGTGCCATGATGCTTACACCAGTTAGGTAACAAGTACCTCGTCACTTACACCGCCCGGCTAACAGCGCTGTGCCACTCACGCCATTCTGGTTATAGTATTATGACATTCATACCGAGTTGTTCCAACTTCAAAATTGAAACTCCATCAGCGGGATAGCCAAAGGTTTAGGATTCTTTTGACATCCTTTAGGATCACTTGATTCAAGCAAGGATACACCTTCGAAAAGAATTCTGAGGATTCTGGCAATGTCCGAACATCTTGAGACAGACTTGTCTTCTACTTCTAGAGTCTACGACGACACTAACGACGTTGGTTGCATTTGCACTTTAGTTTTTTTTATTTAGATTAAAGTTGCTGCAGGACCCCTATTAAGCCTTCTTTTACTTTGCTACAAGTTATGAGCCATTGCACCACCGAGGAAGGTATCGAAACAAGTTGGCCAACCCGCTTGGGAACGTCCGAGTCAGAATCCGATCAAAAGACTTGTCAAGCTCGAATCCCAGTCAGTCACAATGGAAGACTCTCCGCGCTCTTTGTTGGCCGCTCTACAGTCAAGATCACCATCGATCTTACAGGAAGGGCAACCAGCTTCCCCATCTTCTGCATCAAGCACCTCTGAAACACCTATCATGGCGGATCAGCCACAACCGCAACCACTCACTCTGGAAGCCATGCTCATGAACCTCCAGACTAGCATCACCGCCATTCAGCAAAGGGCTGCCATTTGAATGACCTTTTCGACACTCGTCTTCCTCTAGTTATCCCAGAGGAAGGTGAGGTCAAAGAGGATATTCATGTACAACCCATCATGATCGAGGATCAGAATAACTCGGGACGTCTCATTGTTCAACCCAACCCTAGGGTGGTTCGCGCACTTGTTGCAAACTCAAATCCAGCGGGTGGAATGCCGCTTGTCGTAAACCCTGATATGGCTGCTCTTATAGCCAAAATGGCCAAGTTGGAGGAATCTGTCTCCAAGTCCGAGAAGATCAGCGCCGGAGGAATCGACTTGGACCGCCTAGGCCTCTACCCTAATGCTAGGCTTCCCGACAAATTCAAAATGCCTGACTTGGTTAAGTTTGATGGGAGTGGTGAACCCAAGACTCATCTCTACAGCTACCATGCCGCCATGAAGCTGCTGTCAGTTGAACCAGAAGCCATGTCATAGCTGTTCCCTCAGACTCTCTCTGACCCTGCCTTCCATTTGTTTTTGTCGCTTGACATTGCCAAAAGAAGAACTTGGGAGGATATCGGGGCTGCGTTCATTTTGCAGTACAGCTACTACTCCCAACTGAAGATGACAACACGGGAGCTGGAATCCACCAAGATGGAGGCTAAGGAGTCCTTTGCGGACTTTGTCAAAAGGTGGAGAGCCAAAGCCACTCTAATGACTGAGCGCCCCAGCGAGAGAGACCAACTCCACATCATCTCCCGCAATCTCCAGCCAGACTATGCCAGGCCTCTGGTTCTTGTTCAAGCATCCGCCAACTTCGAAACCTTCTTCGAATCTGGCCTAGCCATCAAGGATGCACTGCAAAGTGGGGTTCTGTCAAAGGGAGAATCCTCTAAACCACCCAAGTCAAAGTCACGGGCATACTCCGGGAACACCAATGCGTTGTTTGGAGGTTGGACTTATTCCAACACAGCGACCAGCGGCACCAACGCCACTTCCGCCAATACTACCAACCACATTGCCTTCGTCAATCAGTTGCAGACACCGCAGAACAACCGGCCTCGCAATCAACCCCGCAGCTTCTCTGCTATCGAGGCACCTCTGTCTTCGGTTTTGGAGAAGTTGATCAAGTTAGGGCATCTCAAGCCCCTCGATCCAACTCCTCTACCCAAAAACCCTTCAGCCAACTTCAAGGCTAACCTCTACTACGTCTACCACCAAGGGGCTGGTCATCTCACTGACTCTTGATTTCGCCTCCATCATGCGATTCAAGATCTCATTGACAATGGCACGCTTGGAACACCCTCGAAGCCGAACGTCATCTCCAACTCCATGCCAAAGCACAACGCTGTCCCACATATCAGCCAGATATCTCTCAGCTCCGCTCATATCAACCCCAGCTCCACTATAATCAACCCTACCGACCATAAACCTCAGTCACCCAACCCAAACTGGTCGTGTCCATGCCACTCGAACTTGAAGCTGAGCTCATGTACATTGGTGAGCCTTCTTATCCCAATCCAACCCTTTAGGTCTTGCAAATGGGTCTGGATTTCTTCAACGAGATCATTAATGATCTCCATGATGGCCCCATCCAGCCAATACAATTTGGTTCTACCTCAACCCGTTGTGATCCTGTCTTTGTCATGGTAGATCCTAACCTTTCTTAGAGTTTCAGGAACTGATTCAGGGCTGCAAGGCCGGCTTTGCCTGAACCAGAACCTGAGCTTGACATGCAGGCTGTAGGCTGGGCAATAGCCGATGACGATGATTATGCCCCTCCTTTGATCCGAGAGTGGAACCAGCTCAAGTTAGAAGGGTTCCTGTTGCACCCAGAGTACGTTCCGTTTGATCAGGCCTGGAATGAGGAATGGCTAGCTGGATACAATCAGGCGATGCTCGATCCCTTGGATGGCATCTCTTTGTACATGCTTTTTCAGCAGCCTGAGCTTGTGATTCTCGAGGAAGAATACTTTTGGGACCCTGAGCCAGCTTGGCAATTTCCTGTTGGTTTCCCTAACCCTCTCCAAGGCTACACCTTGCCCGAGCATATGACTCATTTCATGGAAGACGATCTTGTTCAGGAAGAGCCTCGTATACTAGGGGAATGTCGTTCCCCTTCCACCATCAACAGGCTTGTCAACTCGGTGACGGATGCCGAGTATGACCCCACATTCCACATTATTGACGAAGGACTCCCACGTCCCGTAGTTCCCTATCTGGAAGAGGAAGATTGTAGCATCATGGTCACTGATTTAGTTCAGCCTTCGGATCTTTGGGATATTGACGAGGCAGTCAACGTTCAGGTTGGGGCGGAAGTCTGGGCCGTCAATCGATCTTTGGTGGACAACGGCCTTTGGGATGTTCCGTTTATCACGGATCCAGGGCCTATGGCAGAGGTTGCGGTGGTCAAGGATTTGAACTTCTGGAACTCACTGCTGATGAAAGACTTGGCTGAGGATCTAGGGTTAGATATGGAAGTACCTGTAGCTCATCAGCCACTGACAAGGGAAAACGCAAACTGGGAAAGGTCCCTGCCGATCTCTGGGATGTGAGTGAAGACCTTCAGGTCGTGCCCTTCTTGGGGAACGTTCACAACGTTACGAGGAGTGGACGAATTTTTCAGCCTGCTAATCTGCAAACTGGGAGTTCGTCCAACCCTTCTAACCCAAGGAACGAACCCTTTGCTTTCCCAAGGTTTGCACCACTTGAGGTACCAGCTGGCTCTCAAAGTGCTGACCTGGTCTAGAGACAAGTTGAGTGGATTCCCACTGCTATATCAATCTGGGGACTGATCTGTTCCTCCTGTGAGCACCGTCAGAAGTTGTGCCACACTCTCTCTCGCCTTGAAGTTCAGGCTGATGTCACCCCTGAGGCGATGGTCTCTCTCATCCTCCCTCCTACCTCCAAACACACCGTGGTCTTTACTGATAAAGACCTGCCAATCGAAGGAGTAGATCACAACCGCCCCTTGCATATCACTGTCAAGTGTCGAGGACTCTGGGTTCCGACCGTCCTCATTGACAACGGCTCAGTGATCAACGTTTGCCCTATGAGGGTGGCTTATTGTCTAGGACTGGCTAAGAAGGACTTTGCACCTTCCAACTTGGCTGTTTAGGCATACGACGACACTCGTAGTGTGGTCGAGGGCACGCTGATACTCAAGCTCGATGCTGAGGGCTTCGAGATGGACGTTGAGTTCCATGTCGTCGACATTCTCGCTGCCTTCAATCTACTCCTAGGCAGGTCATGGCTCCATCGATCAGACATAATGGCCATGCCGTCTACTCTCCACCAAAAAGTCATTCTGGGGCTTCCTATTGGCACATTTACAATCTGCGGGGACTCAGGCATTCGCCCACTCAAGGAAGACGGTACTCCTATTCTGGGGATCATGCACGGCGAGGAAGACGTCGATCTCGGGGGTTTCTCGTTTGACACTTCTGGCTCTGTTTTGGCCATTAATGTGGACGGGGACTTCATCATAAGCTCTGTCACTCTGGACATTATGAGAAGGATGTCCTATCTACCTAGCCTCGGCTTAGGGATTCACCAACAAGGGATCCTAGAGTTCCCTACATTTCCTTCCTGTGAGGGTCGCTTTGGTTTGGGGTACATCGCCTCTGCCAAAGATGCCAAAAGAAGGAAATGTACGGGAAAACCTCAAACTCTCTATGGTGATCCCGATAGCTACTTCGTGCGCGAGGTGGGAAACATTGCATACACCAGATAGGCAGAGCCATTTATTCATTCAGAGACTGGGGAACTGCTACCTGGTTTTGAGGTTTTTGTTGATGACACCTGGTCAGACAGCGGCGAAGAGCTAGCAAGGGCAGAATTCAAGAGGAAGCTTAACCAGCCAAAGGTGAAGACTGACTGGTTGGGAACTTTTGATCAGGGGAGCTTGGAACTGTTGTTCCATGATTTCTCCCAAGTGGGTTTAGCCGAGGCAGCTAAAGAAGCCGAAGTGCTCATACTCGGGCTCGACGCCCTCGAGGATCCTATCTCTCTCATCACGGAAGCCAAGGGTAGCATTAAAAATTGCACTTTTGAACCGTGCTTAACTTGCATTGATGACACGTCTGAGTCTGACACGGAGTCTGTTGCGTCGTCTAAGTCTAGCTTTGAGTCGGAGTTTGTGCCTCTTGGCCCTCCACGTCATAGCTTCTATTTTGAATTTGATTCCCTTGTACTTGGCGACCCTGATGGGTCTTGTGAAATGAATGAGGCATCTTCTGACTACTTCAATGATCTTTATATAAACTGTGTCGACCCCGACGATGAAGGGGTAGATTTTGATGGGGACATTCCCAAGGAAATCCGTGCCTTCATCGAGAGGGAAGACGAAAGGCATGCTCAGCCATTAAAAGAAGAAGTAGTTTCTATAAACTTGAAAGATGAGAACGATCCCCGGATAGTTCAAGTGGGCTCCACGCTTTCCCTAGAGGAGCATTGTGATTTCAAGGAGCTGCTCACCGAGTACAGTGATGTCTTCGCGTGGTCTCATCAAGACATGCCTAGCATCGATCCCGAGATAGTGGAGCATCGAATCCCCCTACTACTAGATGCTAAGCCTGTGAAACAGAAGCACAGACAGATGAGGCCGGATTGGGTTCAGGAAATCAAAGACGAGGTCACCAAGCAGATCGACGCTAGTTTTCTCATAGTTTCTTAGTATCCCACCTGGGTGGCCAATATTGTTCCCGTTCCCAAAAAGAATGGACAAATTCGAGTCTGTGTTGATTTCAGGGACTTGAATAAAGCAAACCCCAAAGACGATTTTCCCTTGCCACACATCGATGTGGTTGTGGATAATATTGTGGGGCATGCCTTGCTCTCGTTCATGGACGGCTTCTCTGGCTACAACCAGATTCATATGGCACTCGAGGATCGTAAGAAAACAACGTTCATCACTGAGTGGGGGACTTACTGCTACCTGGTCATGCCATTCAGTTTGAAGAATGCTGGACCTACTTATCAACGAGCTGCTACGACTATCCTGCATGACATGATGCACAAGGAAGTTAAGGTCTACGTAGACGATATGATTGCTAAGTCGAAAACTCGAGAAGGCCACATTCTTGTGCTTAGGAAGTTCTTCGAGAGGCTCCGTAAGTTTCGCATGCGACTCAATCCGCAGAAATGTACTTTCGGGGTCACAGCCGGCAAAATGCTTGGTTTCATGATTACTTCTCGTGGAATTGAGGTTGATCCATCAAAGATCAAGGCAGTGCTTGAGATGAAGCCACCAGAGTCTGAAAAGGGAGTGCGGAGCTTTCTGGGGAAGGTTCAGTTCATCAGCAGATTCATCGCCAAGTTAACTTTAACTTGCGAGCCGATGTTTCGTCTACTCAAGAAGAACACCCCTTTCGTGTGGATAGATAGGTGTCAAGCGGCTTTTACGTCAATTCAGAACTACTTGCAGAACCCTCCGGTTCTAATGCCGCCGGTGCCTGGAAAGCCCTTTATACTGTACTTGTCTGTAAACCCTTCGTCTATGAGATGTTTACTAGCTCAAGAAGGAGATAAGGGAATCGAGAAGGCCATGTATTACTTGAGTAAGAAGATGGTCAGATGTGAAGAACGCTACACCGCTCTTGAAAAGACGTGTTAGGCCCTTGTTTGGGCTTCCAAAAAGTTGAGACACTATATGCTGGCTTACCCAGTGAAGTTGATTTCTCAAATGGATCATCTCAAGTATCCATTTGAGAAGCCAGCACTTACTAGTAAGTTAGCACATTGGTTGCTCTTACTGGCAAAATTCGATCTTGAATATGTCACAAGGAAGTCCGTCAAAGGGCGTGCAGTTGCAGAATTCTTGGCTGACCACCCTGTAGAGGGGCCGGAGGATTTAGATTTTGTGTTCCCAGACGAGGAGGTACTGACAGTCGTCGAAGACATATGGACTCTTTACTTTGATGGGGCAGCCAACCAGAAAGGATATGGGATCGGAGTATTGTTGATAACGCCTGATGGCTCTCATATTCCGCTTGCGTTCAAACTCAATTTTGATGTAACAAATAACCAAGCTGAGTATGAGGCCTGTATTGTTGGCATGGAAGCCGCTCTAACTCTTGGCATTGAAAAGCTCGAGGTCGTCGGTGATTCTAATCTTGTTGTATCTCAAGCCAACAGGGACTGGAAAGTTCGTGAAGAAAAATTAAAGCCTTACCACCAAGATCTGGAAGAGCTAATTCCACGTTTCAATAAAGTGACTTTCACTCACATCTCCTGCTTGAAAAATCAATTCGCCAATGCATTGGCAACTTTGGCTTCCATGGTCGAACTTCCTTTGGGCGTTAAACTCCGCCCTATCCTAATCGAGCAGCGGGACTGCCCTGCTTATCAATATGTCAACGCCATCGATGATGTCGATGATGGCCTACCCTGGTACCATGATTTATGGATTTTCATAGAGAGTGGCGAGTATCCGGCTGAGGCCTCTAAAAAGGATCAACTTGCGTTACGAAGATTGGCTGCCCAATACATCATCTGTAGAGGAAACCTGTACAGGAGATCTCATTGTGGAATGCACAAGCTTCGTGTCAATGGTGCTGAGGCCACCAGAATAATGGAAGAAATTCATGAGGGAGTCTGTGGTCTCCACATGAGTGGTGTCATGCTTGCCAGGAAGATCTTGCGGCAGGGGTACTTTTGGTCTACTATGGAATCACAGTGCGTGGATTATGTACGCCGCTGTCACAAGTGCCAAATTCATGCTAATCTTATGCATGTCCGTCCTTCCAATTTGTTTGGCATGACGTTACCTTGGCCCTTTGCTGTGTGGGGCATTGACGTTATTGGCACGATCAGACCATCTGCTTCGAATGGTCATCGCTTCATCCTAGTGGCTATAGACTACTTCACCAAATGGGCGGAAGCTGAATCTTACAAAACCTTGACTGCAGTTCAAGTTGCTCAGTTCATCAAGAAGAACATTATCTATCGATACGGTGTCCCATGGGCATTTGTGTTTGATAATGGAACTCATTTCAAAGGCAGGGTTTTGGAACTTTTCGACGAGTTCAAGATTCAGATACATCATTCAATAGTCTATTGCCCTCAGACAAACGGGGCTGTCGAAGCGACTAACAAGAACGTCGAGACGATCATCAAAAAGTCTGTAGAGTCCGCCAGGGACTGGCACAAACAGCTACCTCTAGCTCTTTGGGTGTATCGAACTTCAATTCGAATGTCAACATGGGCAACTCCCTTCTCCCTAGTGTACGGTGTAAGTGCAGAAAAACTAAAAGGGGTTTGAGCAGCACAAGATCTTAACGGCTACTTCGTGACTCTCGCCGGAACCCTAATGCGCCGCCGGAATCCTTATCTGCAAAACAGACAAGGGGTGAGCGCACCTTTGCCTCTCGTGGCAAAGGCCCTTCGATGCCTAAGTTAGTATCACGTACTGGCAGAAAACCCTAATTATCAATAGGAAGTGATTTATGCAACGTATAGCGTACCTTTTCCCTCTAGGTTTGCCTCGTATTTATAGGTTTATGGATGCTTGTTGCCCAAGTATCCATGTTTCCCTAGGTTTCTTATCTCGTATAGGAATCCCAGAATATCTTGGATTCTCGTTCCCTTATCAATTCATGAAAAGAGTCTATTTAGGACTCTTTTCCATAGCTGGCCGAACATCCCATTCCCGTTGGGTATCTCTCCAAGATCCTATTTTATTGGGATCTCATTCCTTCACGGAATATCCCTGTTTCTGGAACCTTCTGGAGCGTTCCCTGCATCTGGGACTGCTTTCATATAAATCCCCTTCTGCTCGGCTCTTTTGTTGCCGAACAAACTACTTGGACTAGTGACTTCACATGTCACTGCTCCTTTGCCAATCCCTTGGTCCAATATCCTCTCGTGTTACTGGACCTTGACCTTGTTCAGACTCTCTGGACCAATGATCTCTCATATCGCTGGTCCCTTTCGCCGACCACCGTCTTGCACGGCGACTATCCTTATTACAACCAAACCATGACCCAACGTACCACGTGTTCGGGCCCCATTTGCACCTGTTCGGGATTACCTCCCTACAATTGCTCCCCAGCTTTACTCGTTATTTACCCTCAATATGACGAGCAAAGCTATCAAATGCCAAGTGAGTCCTTCCTTGGTTCCTGCACCTCGTCCCATAGAGTTGGTGCAACTTTTCTTTATTCAGGCCAGCCAAAACGTCTCGTCATTGGGCTGGATAGGCTTTTCCTGTTTTGAACTTTACACGTGGCGCAACTCGTACCGCCCTTATTAAATGCGAATGGACATGTTTTGGGGAACGAAATGCCCAAACGGCGTATGGGGTGACGTTTCACATACGCCACCCTACTCATCAGGGTATATTTGGGTTTTCGTCCCATTTCGAACCCCCACTTCTCTTTCCAAGTTCCCTCTGCAAAAAAGGTTACAACGCTCCCGCCATTGAAGCTTTGTTTACCAACTCGAAGGTCCTCATTCGTGCACTTAGAATTTCGATCGCCACACTCGTAAGTCATCGTTCCCCTTTTGCCCCATTTTTCTCGTTGCTTTAGGGTTCCCTCAATCCATATTTAGGGTTTCTCCATATCCACCGTTTCCGCCTGTAAATCTGTACTAAACCCACCATTTAAACAGATGGGGCGGTTTAGGCGTCACTGTAACACTCCTCAAACCATGGCTTCATTCAGATCTCGTTACGGGATCCCTGATAATGTCGCCACTGAACTGGCCCCGGAGAACGCCCTCCGTGAGAGCCCTGATAACGACACCCTTCATATCCCCGTAGTCGCCGTTGTAGAGGGTGGTGTTAGATTCCCCTTGGCCCCATTACTCCGACAGGTTTTAGCCCACTACAAACTGTCTCCGATGTAGGTCTCAGCCAATTTTTTCAGGGTTGTCATGGGAATCGATGCCATAAATCACATGCTAGGCACATCCCTAGGCCTACACGACATACACCACTTATACAGCATTTCTAGGACCAAAGATGCCCTCACCTACTATTTAAAAAGTAGGGATTCGAGGAAAAAACTCATCCTTGAGCTTCCTGACTCTGCACGGGGCGACGATGATGATTTTTTGATTGTCACGGGGGTTTTCGAGCCCAGAGATGAGGATGGCCGTGTGATTGGTTTCCATGCCCCTCACAGATTTGGGCATCCACGTTAGTTTCTCCTTTCCTAACTTAAAGTTTTCTCGTACTTTAGTTATTTAATCTCACAGCGTTTAACCTGCTATATTCTTTGCAGCTGAAAATGTCAACCTAGGGTACAACATCATCACCCCACAGGTTCACGTGGCCGAAATCGCTCGAGCCCTTGCGTTCAACGGGCAAGGAACGTACCTTGCTGGCCGAGCAAGAGCAGCGCAAGTGCTCTTGAGCTACAGAGCATCGTACGGTGGGTTCATTGATCGGCGGACCCGAGCAACTGATAACCCAACACCACCTGGACCCTCAAATTTGCAACCCGAGCAAGAGGAAGAGAGGCATCTTGAAACTCCGCCGATTCCTGACGATCTGATCGAAATTGCCGAGGAAGCCTCTACTTCATCCTCCCAAGGTTATTCCCCTTCTCCTCCTCTAGAGATGAACCAACCAATTGACCTCAACAGTCTCCTTACCATCCCTGGAGCTGGCCGTGGAAGGGGCCGCGGCTCTGTTCGTGGCCGCGGTCGCTCCCAGAGCCCCCAGCCATCTCATGGCCGACATGGAACTGCCCAATTGAGCACCCCCCCTGGTTTTTCCCCTGAAGAGATCGAGGCAAGTCATCGAGACAAACGCCAGCGCCTAGAATTGTCTTCGACTGAAGGGCCTCAGCCTTAGACTTCCAACGTCCTAACTCCAATTTGGGCACCACAAACTTACCCATGGTGGACGCCCAGTGACCATTCGAGATAGCGTAGAATCTGAAGGAACTACTCTTGCCTTATCCCAGGCCTTCATGTTACCTGGAGATATGCAAAAAGTGGTGACCAGCTCCCCCGACAACCTTGTGGGCTCCTGCGCCCCAAGCGGTGCGATTCGTGACAGAGTTGCCACCCGGATTTTTGAGATGGATGATCCGAGGAACCGAGGGGGTTTTGTTTTGAAGAGAAAAGGCCTTTTGATCTAGCGAAACTGTTTGAGATTTTTGGATCCGGGAGCCAGGTTACGAACGGGGAAGGTTTTGTTGAAAAGCACCCCGCTCGCCCGGTGAAAACCGGTCTCTACTAAGCATTTTAAATGGGGGGATTAATACAACTCGGAAAACCTTGAAAACACATAATGGGAAGGGGAAACAAGATAGATCATCACACGTTGCCGTGCTAGTGGTGCTTGCTGTACAGAGATGATATAGATGACATGGCGATGATATAAATAGGAAAAAACATAGAAATGAACTGTCTGAATCACTGCCCTCCGTCAGACGGCATATCGGCTTGTAGCGCGCGGCTTACCAATATGCCGTGCGTGGTTCCGATTCTGATACCAAACTTTTATAGTTTTGTAAAGCTTCGCACGGTGTACCATTACATCGCACGGTTTTATTTTAAAGCTTCAGACAACTCACAGCTGTCAGATCATCTCAGATCTACACCATTCTTTCAAACCATGAAGGGAAAACCATTTTTGATACGTTTGCTTGTTTTGAAAAGATCTATGGAGTTTAAAACATGGCTTGTAGAAATGGTCTCATTCTGAGACAGCTTTTGGTATACAGAAAAGATCCAACAACGGACGATCGCGATCCAGACAGTTTGATCAAGAAAACAGTATTCTTTTTGAAATGCCGTGCGTATTGGTCTGCTACGCCGTGCGACGCTCTAAAGAGCCGCACGGTTTAGCACACCTTCGTACAGAGCTCTGGTTTTGTTTTGTAAAAGAGGTTTTGGGTCAGATCTTAACCAAAAGGGTCAAGCCTGAGAACAGAAAAGTCCCTTCAGGGCCAGGACAGAGCCTAGCCTAAGGAAACTTGGTTTTTGCCTTGGATCCGGAGCTTGAATGAGCTTTGATGAAGGAGGATGGACGTCGGAGGGTGAAAAAAAAAGAAAGTAGAAGTGTGGATGTGTGTAATGGATGGGTATATTGGGTGGTTGGGACCTCAAAGTTAGTAAGGGACTAACTTCAATGGTGAGAAGAAAAATGGAGTAAAAAGGCCTAGAGAATGTCTTTTAAGAACAACATTCTCAAGGCTTGAAAATGGGAAAGTGGGTGTGAAAGCAAGAAGAGAGAGAAAGGGTATAATGGTGATCAAAGGCCCTTTTTCCTTGAGTGGAGGGGTGTATTTATAGGCAAGAGCCTTGGATTTTGAATTTCAAAAGTTGGAGGTATTTTCTGGGCGGGCCAGAAGTGTGCTTTCGGCTGAGCCGTATTGCAGCTGTGGTTCAAATAGGCGTGGCCGACAGCTTTCTGAGCCAGTCAGAACTTTATCCAAAATGCCGTGCAGTTAACCTCATGACTGCGTGCGGCGTATTAAATTTCGATACGCCATGCGGTGTAGATGTGTCGCGCACGGTACTTTAGGTTCGGTCCAGGGCTTCTGGGGCTTTCTCTGGGCTTTTGAGGTTTTTGGGTTTTTCTGGGCTGATGGTTGGTTTGGGCTGCGGATGCTGGAGAAATACTTCATTCAAGCTCACAAAGGCTTTGTTTCCTTTATTTCATCATCGGGGCGATCAAAGACCCTTCGAGGTCCGGATTGGGGTGTCTACAGTAGTCCCTCTTTAACGTAACTCGGATACCATTGTTTTGATACGAGTGATGCTTAAAGAATAGGCATCCCGATCCGTTTGCTCTAAAGTCTTTGAACAGAAACAAAAACAAAATGCTTGAAAATGCAAATAAATGACAATGGTGGTCGCGTTCGTGGAACTGCCTACGTACCCCATTTGTAGGGATCAGACCAACGTAGTTCAATTGGGACAATGCGATCGTGACAAATAATGCAACCAAATTTGTAGTAAGCCTTTATGAAAATTTTGAGATGAGCCTTCGGGAGGCGAATTTTGAAATTGATTTGAGACTTGAGACTTGAGACTTGAGACTTGAATTGAGACGAGCCTTCGGGAGGCGAATTTTTGAAATCGATTTGAGACTTGAGACGAGCCCTCGGGAGGCGAATTTTTGAAATTGATTTGAGACTTGAGACTTGAATTGAGACGAGCCTTCGGGAGGCGAATTTTTTGAAATTGATTTGAGACTTGAGACGAGCCCTCTGGAGGCGAATTTTTGAAATTGATTTGAGACTTAAGACTTGAATTGAGACGAGCCTTCGGGAGGCGAATTTTTGAAATTGATTTGAGACTTGAGACTTGAGACGAGCCCTCGGGAGGCGAATTTTTGAAATTGATTTGAGACTTAGACGGGAGCGAGAATCTAGCAAATACTGCGAGCAGACGTAAATACGACCGACCCTCGGGGGACGGGGAATTTTGCGAGCCCCGGGGGACTAGGATCAAATAATCCTATCATTAATGCACGCTATTCCAAAGGATTTCTGCTGCAAAACGGCTGGAGCCTTTTGGTTTCCGAGATGATTTTGGTGGTTAGAGTGCTCAATTTCCGAGAAAACACATTTATTCTTCTGAAGTCAAAATGCCGTGCGGGCGATCGAAAGGGCGCGCGGCCTTTAGTTTTCCCATGCACCTCTTCGATTTTTGAGATCAGTTGGCTGGTTCAAGGGTGCCCATTAATACAGGCGTGCCCTTTCGTCGGTCAGGACCCCTTTTTAAAGGGATGGGGGTGCCTCATTCTATGCACCATTCTCCCAAGTCTCTCTACCTTCTCCCTATTCTAAGAAAAAGGTTACTTTCGAGACTCAACATGGCGGACAGCGACTTGACTGTACGAGTGATCTCTCTGGAGGCAGAGATGGGCTTTTATCGCGAGGAGATTGAGCAACTGAACCGTCAGATTGCGAGGCTCATATCGACGATCCGTACTCTTCGTCGCGCGGTGTCCAACCTTCAGGACTTTGCTTTCGATCAGATGGACAGCAAGCACGACCCGGAGTATGCGCCGGGGCGTGATTCGGACGGGACTGCGGAAGACTCGGAGGGGAATCCGAATGGTTCGGACGACCGCTCCGGCGAAGGGAGTGATTGAGCATGAGAATTCGAGGAAGAAGAATAGGGCGGGGGGACCAGTAGGATTTCTTTTCTGTTTTGATTTTCCCTCTTTTTTTTTTTTGAACAATGTAATGCATATCCCGGGGATTTCCTCGGGTTTGATGAAATGAAAAGTCCCTTCCTTGTCATCGCTTGTTTCCCTTTTCATGCTCGTATTGTTCACGAATGAAATCGAACGGAATGCTATTGTCAGAAACTGTCCTCAGAATCTAAACTGTCGTACCAACCCAGTATGGCGTGCGCAGCATGGGTAATGTCGTGCGTCGTGGTGACTCGAGAATCCTCATCTAGTTAAGCCATTATACCGTGCGCTTCTATCCATTACGCCGTGTGGTAGACATCTCTTCGAACCCGGTCCACTTAAAGTCCAAACGAACCGGTTCAGGGGATATATATATATATATACGGGGCGTACACAGTACGCCCCGATCGTTCGAATTTCCCTCCTTTCTCTCTCCTGTCTCTCTCTTTGGTCTCTCTCTCCCTTCCGATCATCTCTCTCTCTCGCTGCTCTCTCTCTCTCGCTGTCTCGTCTCTCTCTCTCCCGCTATCTCTCTCTCACTCATGGATAGTAGTGATATACCCGGGGGTGATCACCCCCCGCGGGTCGAGGTTGCACTGGGCACGGCAGCTCCGGGGAGCGGCGTGGCAGCCGAGGTGGGGCCGGAGACCGTGGGGGTCTCGGCCCCGGCGGCATTGGCTGAGGAGGCCTCGGCCTCGGCTGCCGCGGTGGTGGGTAGTGACGGTGGTGACGGTGGCAGCAGAGTGTTGGCCGGGTATGGCCAGGAGACCGAGACTCCGAGTGCAGTGGAGCCTAGGGGTAAGGACGAGGCTTCGGGCCGGACAGAGGGTGCAGTTGGTTCAGCGGAGAGGGTCACGGAGGCTCGCGGTGACGACGGGCTTGTCGGAGTGGAGGTGGTGACAGAGGCCTCCTCTGTGAGAGAGTCTCGGACTGATCTGGGGAAGGGTCCCGTCGTTGAGGAGGAGTTGATGGAGGAGAGGGAGACGCCGGCCATGTTTGTTGGCAGTGGCGAGGGTGCAAGGTCGTCGCGGCCCATCGGTTTAGGCGACTACCTTGAGGAGGCGTCCCTTGAGGACTTGGTTGAGACCTTACGGGGGGTACCTGGACTGGCTGCGGCCTTACTTGAGGCTCAGGAGAGGGTGCTCCAGGTTGAGCTTGAGACGGGGGCCGCTGGAGAGCCACAGGGAGCAGAGGAGGAGGCTGCCGGAGGTGGGACAGGCCCTCGGAGGAGTGTTGTGGAGGAGGCGGCAGCGGCCCTGAAGGGGCGCGGTCCTTACGAGGCGGAGTCTTACGTGCCTTTTCAGCACGTAGTGGTTCCTACACTTTTGGACGCCTACAGGCCGGCGCGGCCTACGTACGACGAGGCCCTGGTCCTGAGGGACCCACAGCAGCACCTTTCTTCGCGCCGAGACGAGGTATACTTTAAACACTTGCATTTCAAATTCCAATGTATCGTACTTTCATTTCTTTATCTGAATGCTGTATTTGCATTGAATAGTATACCTGTTTACTGAATGTTATCAACTCATTGCAACAGGCGATCACCATCTCGTGCTACAGTGGTGCGGCCGACGTGCCGACGTTCTGGGAGAGACTCCCTGAGGCTGTGAGTGAGATAGTGAGGCAGACGGGTTTTGGGGAGTTTGTGAGTGTGCTGACGAGGGCGAGCAACGACCGCCAGGTGGTGAGGGCACTAGCTGAGAAGTGGTGGGACACGACAAACACGTTCCACTTCCCTTTTGGCGAGCTGACGGTGACGCCGCTGGACTTTGCGGCGATCACTGGTCTGAGGGTCGGGGGTGACCCTATCCCTTACGACGCTGTTACAGGGAGGAGCGCGATGCTCCAGCGGGAGACATTGGGGTACGTGCTGAGGGCAGAGAGTGAGGACGCCCAGTACGCTCAGCTGTTGGGGTTTTGGACAGAGGAGCTCCCGACTGACAGGGTGCAGGAGGAGCAGATGGCGCGGTGCTTTCTGTTGTACTTACTTGGTGCGTCCCTGTTTCCCAACAGGCGCAACCGAGTACACCTTTCGCTCCTACCGGCCTTGAGGGACGTCGGAGAGATAGCCCGCTTTGACTGGGGCGGTGTGGCATTGGGGGCGTGCTACGCCTTCATGGGGTCTCTTTCCCGAGGAGCGGGGAAGAGCCTCGGCGGTTACTGGAGGGTCTGGGAGGTATATTTCGAACTTCTCTTGCATTCCATTTGTCTTTCCATTCACTTATCGCGTATCCTGTATTAATCCTTGATGTTTGATTCTGCAGCTGTGGACGTACGAGGTGCTAGACATGTACACTCCTGAGACCTCCTGCCCTAGTGACGCAGTGCTTCCCCGGGCCCTACGTTGGTCCAAGGAGTTCCGGGGGGTGAAGAAGGGGAAGGGCGACCTGAACGCCTACCGCCTTTTCTTAGACGAGCTTCGTCCTGAGCAGGTATGCTTATATCTCGCATGCTTTCGTTCGTTTGATAGCTCTTATTCAAATCTCATGCTGATATCATTCATTTTTGGTGGCAGGTCCGCTGGCGTGTGTGGGACCGCTGCGAGTCTCCTTTCCTGGTGCGGAGCAGGGAGGTGACGAGGGGGAGAGTGCTGCTCGAGTCCCCTTACGGCTGGCAGTGGTACCTGGGTGACCGGGTGTCACGTCAGTCGCTGAGGTTGGACGCTCTTAGAGTCCCTGGTCTCCTTCCTGCTTTGGTGCAGCGGACGAGCTTGTACACCAGGGGAGAGGTTGAGCGGTTCACACGACCGGACCTCGAGCTGGAGCCACTCTTCCAGGCGGGCGTGGACTACTCTGAGTACCGGGCTGCTGCTCGGGAGGCGACGCTTCGAGCGTCAGGTGGTGCAGGCGGTAGAGGCGGATGAGGACGGAGAGGAGGGAGAGGCAGAGGACGCGAGGGTAGTGTGGGAGGTCGAGGTGACGGCGCAGGTCCGGGCGGGGCCAGCTTGCCTCGACTCTCTTGGACCGTGGACGTGACGACTGCCCAGGGGGTTTCTGGTGTAGTGGTGGTGCCGCGTCCCACGGTCACAGCTCCGGAGTTTCTTACTCAGGTATAACTTGCATTCTTTCGCCCATTTGCACTTACTTGTTAGTATTACTGTATGTCCTAAACAATTGACCTATTGTGCAGGCGACTCCGGAGTACGTGAGAGAGATGGGCGAGGCCATGATGGGCCTGGAGCAGCTGGTGAGGCAGTACGCCATGGGGCGTGTCCCAGAGGTGCTTCCTCGCGCTGGTGGGACTATGGTAGAGCTTTCGAACCCTTTGCTTTTATTTCCTATGGCTTATTTCATGATTATAATGCAAATGATGAATACCATGTTATTGCAGGCTGGAGGAGGAGCTTCGCGTGGGCAGCGTAGGAAGTCTGTGCGCATGCAGGCGCCACAGGTTTCCTCCGCGGGTTCGCGGGAGGAGCCCCCGTCGAAGAGGCAGCGGCTTTCTGGGGGGACAGAGGACGAGCCAGTCGACGTCTCTGACGAGACTGAGGAGCCGACAGACGTTGATCTCTCGGACACCTCGGGGAGTACCGTGCCCAGGGCGTCTGGTACTCAGGAGGCGGCTAGTTCTCCGGTAGAGGAGGCCTCTGGGGAGGACAGCGAGGAGGGTGAGGACGACGACGAGGATGAGGACTAGAGTAGAGTTCCCTTTTGTTTTGCTTTTTGACTGGAGCCTGCGTGCTTCTTTTGGAAGGGTGCCTGTTTACCCTTAGTAGATAGGATTTTGAGGCTTGCACGCCTTTTGGTACTTCGACTCATGGATATTTCGGAGATTATATACAGAGATGCTTATTTCTTTCAGTGTTTATGTCATTCAACCTCCCTTATTGTCATTTGTCTAAGAAAGATTTGAATAACAGAAACATTAACCAATGCATGCGACTAGTCCTTTGAGCCATAATCTGAAGCGAACTTTGAGTTTTATGATGAGCAGTATGTTGGGGCAAAGATTCATTGACATTGGAATAGAAATCAAAGAAGATATAATGAATAACTTTTGAAAAACTGATCCCTTTGTACAAGACTTTACGAAACTACCCCTGTTGCGGACTTTTGTTCATCAATAACGACCCTGGATACTTGCCACGTGACTACGGAACCCAAACTCTTATTGGAAACTGAAAACTTCTTGAAAATATGCCTAGAAAGCGAGAAAACCATGACTTTGGAGGGTGACATTCTCAGATTTTGACATTGACCGTGAAACGGAATTTGGACCAGGTCACCTTTGGTCATTATGACCTGTAGGTCCTGAAAGACCAACTTGAAACGGCTTGAAGCGGACTCCGATACCTTGTTATGACTTGGGAAACGGGTTTTATTGATTTTCTTGGTGCCTTTACGTCGAATTTTGAGAGTTGACTCGAAGTGGGGGTTCCCCGAAGTCCCAAATACCCATTGAGACATGTTCTGAGGGTTGGTGATGCCTGCGAGTGCCTCGAAATGGTTTCTAACCTCTGCTGTCAAAGTCTGCAGAAATGCAGACTTAATATGCCGTGCGGGGCTACAAAGCGCCGTGCGGGGCTTCCTCTGATTCTACGGCGTGTCCGTGTTATGCCGTGGTTTTCTCCTGGTCTTGGTATGCCGTGCGCTACCTCTTTACACCACGCGGCACCTTTTCTCTGACATCCTGCCATTTGCTGCTTCCCAAGACAGATTGCACAAGGTTTAAAGTTTGACCTGTCCCATACCATATCCGTGCCAATGCATGTCTGCTTTGTTCTTTTAGAGCATGACCAAGCTTTTCCCTATGCAAGGCTTATGGAAAATCTACACTTTTTGGAACCCAAGGCTCTTTTTGGAAGTTGAAGGTGTCTCCTCTATCTTTCTATAAATTCAGGCCTTAGGTCTCATGTTGACCACATCTCTTCCTCTTCAAATCTTCATCTCCTCCCGATGGCTCTTTCTCTTACCGGTTCGCTACGGCCGTGGTTGATTTCCATGGAGGGGGTCGATTGGCTCAACTTTAGGGTGCATGGCCTCTATTCTATGAGATACCTTCGTAACATCCGCCTTCGCTCTGAGCTCCTAAAGGCTGCCATAAGTCTTTGGGATCCGGAAGTGCATGTATTCCGCTTTGGTGGACAAGAGCTTTGCCCAACAATCGAGGAGTTTCGCGCCTACCTTGGCGGTTTCGGCTCTGGAGATGTCATTGTCCCTCCCGTGCGTGAGAACATGTCCAAGGTTCTTGCTGCCTCTCTTGGCTTGAATGACGGTGTTGCTCGTTACTTGGTTAGCAATTGTCATCTCAACGTGATGCGACTTATTGAGATGTTCTCTCCTCTTGGCAACTTAGCGGACGTAACCTACCACTCTCGGCGCATGACCGCTCTTTGTATGTGCTTGCTTGCCGCTTACTTCTTGGTTCCCTCCACTGGTCGTGCTAGCTCGGCGTTGGTCAGCATTGCAGTGCAGATTGGGGCGCGGAAGGATGTGATTCCGATGGTATTGGCTGAGACACTGATGGGTTTAGACAGGGTTCGTTCTGGAGAGACTGAGACTTTTGGAGGTTGCCCCCTTCTCTTGCAGGTTTAGTTTTCGCCTTATCTTCCCTCTTTTCAGCTCTTCCTACTCTTTTTAATGTTGGGCTTGGCTTCCTATGGTTTCTCACTTGTTTTCTCTCTTTGGCAGATTTGGCTGTGTGACAAGGTGAACATACTGACTCTCCCACCCGGCAACTTGGCATATGGCGCTAGGTTACTTTCCTCTCGGTGCTTTGAATTTGCGGACAGGCGAGTTTCCGAGTGGGTCACCTTCTTCAAGCGTCAACAGGCTGAGACTATTTCCTGGAGAAGCTCTTAGCTTGATCTCCCGCCCATGACTGTGCATTATATGGGTTCCCAGTGGGTGGTTCTTCCTGGGCTGGAGGCTTTTACCTTCTACATCCCTTATCAGATTCAGCGTCAGCTTGGTTTGAGACAGGAGGTTCCTGCAGAGATCCTGGTGGATGTGGTCCTGCCTTTCTTTCGTCATTCGGTTTTATGCAACTACCAGCGACTCTGGAGGTCTCGTGAGGTGACCGATGCTCATCCTTACCCTTCTGTGGCAGCGCGTGGGAGTTACAGGAAATGGCTCAGGAGGGACATTGCTGCGAGGGCGGGCGCCCAAGGAAACTGACTCGACCCTACTTACCCTGATCATTGAATAAATCGTGGACCTCCTTTTATTGTATTGCCTTTTTATTTTCGAAGATCATGCTCAGCCTTATGTATTAGAAGCAGTTATTTTAATAAAATGAGTTATAGAGGGTCTCCCCCTCTCTGATTCTGCCTTTCAGGATTCTGTCAACCTGGAATTTTGTTTTGATTGATCGTGACCGAGTCCCATAGTGAGACTGCCTACGTATCCTTTTGATGAAGGAATCAGGTCATGACGTAGTTCAAGGATAGGGTTCGCTCTGGTTTTAACACTCTCCTTTTGCGCTCTAATTTTTGCCTAGTACCGCCCTTTCGGGTTTTCGGTCTAGCGAGCTCGTTCATTGTATGCCTTATCTTTTGCCTAAGATGCCCTTGCAGGTTTTCATCCTAGCAGGCCTTTTGCTTTACTTTTTGCCTGGAACTGACTGCCCTTGCAGTTTTCAGCCCAGCGAGCTTCTCTCAGGGGTAGTAGCGCTTGAGTTGATCCAGATTGACCAGAGTTGAGAATTCATTTATGTCCAGGTCGATGAGCTGCGTAGCTCCTCCGGATAGGATAGTTTTGATTATGTATGGCCCAGACCATTTTGGTCGGAACTTTCCTCGTGGATCATAGATCGGTGCTCGTATCTCCTTCAGAATCATGTCGCCTTCTGCCAGGTCCCTGGGCTTCACTTTCTTATTAAATGCGCGTGCAATTCTCCTTTGATATCCTTGAATGTGGTAAAGTGCCCTTAAACGACGTTCATCAAACAACATAAGTTCTTCAAACCGGTTGCTCAGCCCACCAATTCCGAATCCTCTCTGATTGGCTGCTCCATCGAAATACAACCGCCACACGTCCTCAACTATGGTCATTATGTCTTCATCCGGGAATTCAAATTCGGCATCTTCCTTTCCTTCGACTGGGCAATCGGCCAAAAATTCAGCTACAGCCCTTCCTTTTACTGACTTTCTGCTGACGTACTTTAATTCAAATTCTGCCAGCATTAATAGCCATCGTGCCATTCTTCCTGTGAGTGCTGGTTTTTCGAACAAGTACTTCAGAGGATCCATTCGGGATATCAATCTCACCGAATAGGCCAGCATGTAATGTCTTAACTTTCTGGAAGCCCAAACAAGTGCCCAACATGTCTTTTCTAATGGAATATAACGTTCTTCAGACCCAACCATCTTTTTACTGAGGTAATAGACGGCCCTTTCAACCCCATCGTCTCCTTCCTGTGCCAACATACACCCCATGCAAGACGAGGTGACTGACAGGTATAGGATCAAAGGTTTTCCTGGTTCTGGCGGCATTAAGACTGACGGATTCCTTAGATAGGCTTTGATGGCCTCGAAAGCTTGCTGACATCTGTCGGTCCATGCGAAGGGTGTTCCTTTCTTGAGCAAATGGAATATGGGTTCGCATGTTGAAGTCAGCTTTGCGATAAACCGGCTGATGAACTGTATTTTGCCAAGGAAACTCCTTACGTCTTTCTCTGTCTGTGGCGGCTCCATTTCCAGAATGGCCTTAATCTTTGATGGATCGATTTCAATGCCGCGAGTGGTGATCATGAATTCGAGCATTTTCCCTGTGGTGACTCCGAACGTACATTTAGCAGGGTTGAGGCGCATCCTGTACTTCCTTATCCTTTCGAAAAACTTTCTCAACGCGGGTAAGTGACCTTCCCGCTCTTTCGCCTTAACGATCATGTCGTCCACGTAAACCTCCACTTCTTTATGGATCATATCGTGCAACAAGGTTATAGCAGCTCGTTGATAAGTGGAACCTGCGTTTTTCAGCCCGAAAGGCATGACCCGATAGCAATAGGTTCCCCACTCGGTAATGAACGTGGTCTTCTCTCGGTCTTCCGGGGCCATGAGAATCTGGTTATATCCTGAGAAGCCGTCCATGAAAGAAAGTAAGGCATGTCCCGCGGTGTTATCAACTAGCACGTCGATGTGGGGCAGAGGGAAGTCATCCTTGGGGCTAGCTTTGTTTAAGTCCCTGAAGTCCACACAGACCCTGATTTTGCCATCCTTCTTTGGAACGGGAACGATGTTAGCAACCCACTGAGGGTATTTAGTTACCATTAAGAACCCAGCATTGATTTGTTTAGTTACTTCCTCTTTTATTTTAAGCACCCAATCGGGTCTCATGCGTCTCAGTTTTTGTTTTACCGGTTTCGCGTCAGGGTGAAGGGGAATCCGATGTTCCACGATTTCAGGATCAATTCCGGGCATATCAGTGTGCGACCATGCAAAAACGTCTTCGAATTCTTTTAACAACTCCACAAGGGCCTGACGCTCTTCTTCTGACAGCGCGGAACCGATCTGGACCATTCGGGGATTCCCTTCATCCCTCAAATTTATTGAAACAACTTCTTCTTTTACAGGCTGAGCATGCCTTTCGTCTTCCCTTTCGATTAGGGACCGAATTTCTTCAGGGATTTCCCCCTCGAAATCGATCTCTTCATCATTGGGGCCGACACAATTTATTTCAAAATCAGGGAAGTAAGCGGAATCAGATTCATTTATTTCATCATTAGCAGAGGCCTCGAGGGCATCGTACACACGGGTAGACTCAAACTCAAAATACAGACTCTGATGAGTCGGGCCAAGAGGCACCGTCTCAGACTCAACAGACTCAGAAGACTCAGAAGACTCGAAGGACTCGGAAGACTCAGAAGACTTGAAGGACTCAGCTTCAGATTCAGACTCATGACTGGTTGCACTTGGTATGAAAGTCCAATTCTTATAATCTCCAGCGGCATCCATGATGAGCGAAGTTGGATCTTCGGGGGCTTCCTGCCCCAGCATCTGCACTTCTGCCTCCACAACTATACCCAATGGTTCGTCCTCCTCGAATAAGGTCGCCAAGCTACCCCAGGCAAGAGTTTCAACCCAATCTGTGGCATCTACTGGTTTAATTATTGCTTCTGGTTCTTCATCACTTTCAGGCCAGACATCATTGGCGAATATCTCAAATCCTGGTAGGAAGGTATTGGTTTCTTTGTCCCAAAATGGTTCTGGCTGCCCTTGATAAATCTGTTTTGCCTTTTCTTTGACAAAATAATCTTCCAGTCTATCTCCTTTCTTCTCCCTCCTACCCTCGGAAGGGCAGTACCCCATGCCTGTTACGCGGGTTAAAGTTCCTGGCTCTTCAAACTGTGCTGGCCCCTGAAGATTCTTTCCCAGCCCCAATCCTGGCATGTAGGACATTTTCTTCATT
The DNA here is from genome assembly GCA_018127125.1 of Rhododendron griersonianum. NCBI lineage: Eukaryota > Viridiplantae > Streptophyta > Magnoliopsida > Ericales > Ericaceae > Rhododendron > Rhododendron griersonianum. The sequence continues at coordinate 23,113,794 of CM030798.1, forward strand.
ATCTTTATGGCCACATTACTAACGACGAAGTCGTCATCAACCTTGATAGTGAAAACAGAATGAGAGGTGTCAAGAGAGAAACCGCCCAGAGCAACGTCCTCTTCCCCATGTTGTATCTCCAAAAGCGGGGCATTGTCTTCCACAGGAGCACGAATCCTAGAATAGCCGTGAATGGTGAGCATCCCAGTTTCTAGTCCCAGTCTGACTTTCTGGTGGAGTGTTGAAGGAACTACCATGATATCAGGTCGATGCATCTAAGGTCTACCCAGCAGTAGGTTGAAGGATGCGGGAATGTTTACCACATGGAACTCCACACCTGTTTGGTAGGGCCCAAAGGTCATAGGAAGCATGAGAGTGCCAGTCACATCCCGACGGGTGTTGTCATATGCCCGAACTTTGACTTCTGATGGAGAGAAATCGCTATTTTTGTATCCCAGGCAATAAGCAACACGAAGTGGGCAGACATTGATTGCTGACCCGTTGTCAATGAGGATTACGGGTACCCATTTTCTGTGGCATTTTAGAGTGATATGAAGTGGCCGATTGTGATCGGTTCCATCAGCGGGCAAATCTCGATCGGTGAAGGTGATAGAATGCTTGACGGGTATGGTTTTGATGAGTGCCACAAGTTCGTCGGGGGTTATGGCGGAGAGGACTTTTAGGTGAGAGAGAGCTTGGATGAATCCTTCGCGATGGCGGGTGGAATGAACAAGCACGTCCCAAACAGACATTTTGGCTGGAGTCTGTTCGAGTTGGCGCTTGATCATTCTTTCTGGGTCTTTCTCAGGGCGTGAAGGTTCTTTAACTGGCGGGGCAAAGGGTTGGAAAGTATCTTTGATTGGGGTAACAAACGGGTTGGAAGGTTCTTTAGTCAGTGGAGCTGGAGGGTTGGAGGATTCTCCGATTTGAAGATTAGGGGGTTGGTATATTCGACCACTCCTGGTGAATTGACCAATCTGTTGGTACTTGGACTCTTCATTCCACAAATCCGCAAGGGCCTTGCGCTTGTTCCCAATGGTAGTGCCTTGGAGATTGGCAGCCAAGTCAGCGACAACCAGGTCCTCCCACAGGTCTTCGGGCTTCCATTTCTCAGCTTCTACTACCGTCCTATTTACCGTCCATTCTTCATTCCCTACTTTTATGTTGATGATTTCCGTATTACCCCACGGGTCTGTCTTAGCACCTGGTTCGTCTTCCCATAAGTTCATCATGGCAACATCAGCATCTTTTGGGAAAGTGACAGATGACTCTGACTTAATTTCATCAACCAGGTAATCCATCGGGTTGAACTCATTACTAGCCATATCTTCTTCGGGACCCGGCGGTTCTGGGTATGGAGCAAGACCCACGTTGTTGTATGGGTCATTGGCTATGAGATCGAGGAGGTAGGAGGAGAGGTCTGGTCGAAATGGAACCGGTTCAGGCCAGTCGTAGATCACCGCCGGTGGTTGGTATTCTTCTGCAAACAGCATGGGTATAGAGAAGGTATCTAAAGGATCATTCCAGGCCAAGAGTTGGTACTCATCCGGAATTGGGTTCCATTCCCATTCAGGCACTTCCGGCAAGTTGAACATCATATTCAAAGAGAATCCATCGAGAGGGTCAGCATAAATGTTTTGCCAATCAACTTCCCATTCCGGCTCAAAGAACAGGTTTACATCTTCTTGGAAATTAGCGACTTCAAACTCTTTCCAATCATCAATCAAATCTCCCCAATCCCAAAGGTAACAGAGGGCGATTTCTTCGGGAACTTCCACGACAGGCTTCGGTTCGGTATCAGGAATGATGAAAGAGGTAGGATCAAAGTCTTGGCTTTTGTCTTGGGTGATTTGGTTGATATGGAATGGGGTATTATGCTGTGGCAAGGGATTTGTCATGGTGTTTGGTTTGTCAGAAGGAGGGGTATCGATGACTTTATTGTCGATGAGGTTTTGAATCTCATGACGGAGACGGATACAGTTATCAGTGGTGTGGCCATGCATTTGGTGGAAATCGCAGTAGACGTTTTGATTTAGATTGGGTGAAATGTTCTGTGGTGGCGGAAGGGGATTCAGCACTCCTACTTCGGTGAGCTTTTTGAGCAAGGCGGATCTAGGAGTACTGAATTGGGTAAAGGCTCTTTGTTGGGACTTTGGTTTTTCTGAAATTTGGTTTACTTCTGCCGGTTTGGCGGATGAAGTTCCGGCCTGATTGGAATTCCCGTAGAGGACATTGCTGTTCCCTGAATAAACCCTCTTGGGCTTTGCTGCTGATTCCTTCCTTTCTAATGTTCCGTCTCGCAGTGCTTCTTCTACAGCCAGGCCTGAGTCATAGAAAGTTTCGAAATTCGGGACTGCCTGGGAAAGAACCATGTATGGAGCAAAAGAATTTGGGAGATTCTTGGTGATGATCCTTATCTGTTCCTTTAAATCTGGTTTGCTTTGCATCTGAGTGGCCTTAGCCCTCCAACGTTTCACAAAGTCGGCGAAGCCTTCTTTTTCACCCATCTTGGTACTTTCTAGTTCTCTTGTGGTCATCTTTAGATCGACATTGAAATCGTATTGAGCTACAAATGCCGTCCCAATATCTTCCCAAGTTCTTTTCTTAGAGGGCTCTAGGGTAAGAAACCATTGCAAAGCAGGTCTTGACAGAGATTCATGGAATAGTTGAGCCATGGCTTCCTTCTCGATTCCTCTCATGGTGAGTGAACCAACATACCCTTGGAGGTGAGCTTTTGGATCTCCGGTACCGTCAAACTTTGCGAAGTCCACACCCTTAAACTTTTCTGGTAATTTCGCGTTGGGGAACAGGCACAATTTGTTCATGTCAATCTCTCCTCTTCCTAATCGCTTGCTTTCTTGCATTGATTCTTCCAACTTCCCAATTTTAACCATAAGGGCGGCCATATTAGGATCGATTGCTGGCGCGTCCTTGGATGGGGTTTCTTCCTTGGGTACATCAGTTTTAACCAAAAGCTTGTCGCAAATCTCTTGCATGGTTTCCATTATCATGTTCATGTTGCCTTTCATGGATGCAACCGAAGCTTTGAGTTGCGCATCCATCCCAGCGAGGGATTGCCTAAACTGAGCGTCCATAGTAGCCATGTTCTGCCTAATCTCTTCTACCCCGTTTCCTTGGTCAGCCATGGGTAGGAGACTATCAAGTGACGGCGGCTCCTGTATGGCTGGGCTTAGCGAAACTGCTAATGACGGCTGGCCTTCCTGCTCTATGTGGACCTCAACCAGTTGGGTTTCTTCTAGGGTATTTATGCGAACCAATCTTCGAGATGGAGGAAACCAATTGGGTAAAGCCTCTTCTTTTTGCAGGTGTCCAATATTTCTGAACTTTGCAGCAAAGCAAAAGGGAACAACTCAAAAATCCGCCCCGAGTGTCTGTCCTACCTTCTACGTGATTTCTAGGTCCTAGAACCTACCGTGACTTGAGTTTCACTTGGGGCATTTGTACAGAAGATTTCTGACGATCTGGGTAGGTGCTGTCAGGCAGGTTAAATTCCGATCGTTTTCGGAACCAGAGCCAATCTCCTTATCTTGACCATCCGAGACAGAGCAATGTGACCGTCAGAATCCAAATACGCACACCTCCAAGGTTAATCCCATGTCAAGGGAGCCGTTCGGGCACGACAAACACCGGAGGTATCGCAACCTCCATGGATTTATAGTCTCCTAGACTGACCGGAGAGTCCTAAGGAATTCTACGGGAGCCTGATCCTCTAGCCTGCAAGATGCAATGATGCATGAATGATATGTATTTACAAAGAAATACACATAAACAGGATATATCACATAAGTCCTAGCCATGGGTTCCTGTCCTAGTTGGGAAAGTACTATGGTTATGTACAAGTGCAAAGGCCGGTTTTGGTTTGAGAGGGGTTCCCCGGACTAGAGCCAAGATGTACTACCCCATGTCGAGTGTATTGCAAGACAATGGTCGAACAGCACGATGGCTTATCATAGTCGAGGGTTGCTAGGCATTTCGGGAGAGCTTGTCAGCGGTAAACCGGGCAAGATAGCTGAAACACACTAGCGAGGCTTGTGTGGTGCGAAGTGTAAAAAAAAAGTTAAGTTCTCCAAATTGCATTAAGTCCCCCAAGTAAAATGCCTTTCAAGTTTGGCCCTCTTGATTATTCAACACTTCTTTATGTATTTTTTTTTTTTAAAAAAAAGAAGTTTTGAATAAAAGTCCCCGGCAGAGTCGCCACTGTGGGCTCCCGCGCCCGAAGCGGTGCGATTCGTGACAGAGTCGCCACCCGGATTTTTGAGATGGATGATCCGAGGAACCGAGGGGGTTTTGTTTTGAAGAGAAAAGGCCTTTTGATCTAGTGAAACTGTTTGAGATTTTTGGATCCGGGAGCCAGGTTACGAACGGGGAAGGTTTTGTTGAAAAGCACCCCGCTCGCCCGGTGAAAACCGGTCTCTACTAAGCATTTTAAATGGGGGGATTAATACAACTCGGAAAACCTTGAAAACACATAAAGGGAAGGGGAAACAAGATAGATCATCACACGTTGCCGTGCTAGTGGTGCTTGCTGTACAGAGATGATATAGATGACATGGCGATGATATAAATAGGAAAAAACATAGAAATGAACTGTCTGAATCACTGCCCTCCGTCAGACGGCATATCGGCTTGTAGCGCGCGGCTTACCAATATGCCGTGCGTGGTTCCGATTTTGATACCAAACTTTTATAGTTTTGTAAAGCTTCGCACGGTGTACCATTACATCGCACGGTTTTATTTTAAAGCTTCAGACAACTCACAGCTGTCAGATCATCTCAGATCTACACCATTCTTTCAAACCATGAAGGGAAAACCATTTTTGATACGTTTGCTTGTTTTGAAAAGATCTATGGAGTTTAAAACATGGCTTGTAGAAATGGTCTCATTCTGAGACAGCTTTTGGTATACAGAAAAGACCCAACAATGGACGATCGCGATCCAGACAGTTTGATCAAGAAAACAGTATTCTTTTTGAAATGCCATGCGTATTGGTCTGCTACGCCGTGCGATGCTCTAAAGAGCCGCACGGTTTAGCACACCTTCGTACAGAGCTCTGGTTTTGTTTTGTAAAAGAGGTTTTGGGTCAGATCTTAACCAAAAGGGTTAAGCCTGAGAACAGAAAAGTCCCCTCAGGGCCAGGACAGAGCCTAGCCTAAGGAAACTTGGTTTTTACCTTGGATCCGGAGCTTGAATGAGCTTTGATGAAGGAGGATGGACGTCGGAGGGTGAAAAAAAAAGAAAGTAGAAGTGTGGATGTGTGTAATGGATGGGTATATTGGGTGGTTGGGACCTCAAAGTTAGTAAGGGACTAACTTCAATGGTTAGAAGAAAAATGGAGTAAAAAGGCCTAGAGAATGTCTTTTAAGAACAACATTCTCAAGGCTTGGAAATGGGAAAGTGGGTGTGAAAGCAAGAAGAGAGAGAAAGGGTATAATGGTGATCAAGGGCCCTTTTTCCTTGAGTGGAGGGGTGTATTTATAGGCAAGAGCCTTGGATTTTGAATTTCAAAAGTTGGAGGTATTTTCTGGGCGGGCCAGAAGTGTGCTTTCGGCTGAGCCGTATTGCAGCTGCTTTGAACTTCTTTCGTGGTCCTTGGGCTTGTCAGAACTTTATCCAAAATGCCGTGCGGTTAACCTCATGACTGCGTGCGGCGTATTAAATTTCGATACGCCGTGCGGTGTAGATGTGTCGCGCACGGTACTTTAGGTTCGGTCCAGGGCTTCTGGGGCTTTCTCCGGGCTTTTGAGGTTTTTGGGTTTTTCTGGGCTGATGGTTGGTTTGGGCTGCGGATGCTGGAGAAATACTTCATTCAAGCTCACAAAGGCTTTGTTTCCTTTATTTCATCATCGGGGCGATCAAAGACCCTTCGAGGTCCGGATTGGGGTGTCTACAAACCTCCTTGGGTCATTCATGACCAACAGCGCTCAGGTAAATCTCTTTTACTTCATCCAACTGATAATTTTCGAATCGTTGTTCCTGGGTTTTTATATAATTGTCTTCTATATGCCCCAGGCCATGCAAAGGATGGTGGCCATGGCACAAAAGCTGGGCCAATCCGAGCCCCAGCGAGTTAAGCTGGTAAACGAGAATGCCCAGCTGCAGCGTACAATAATCAGACTGGAAAAGGAGAGGGACCAAGCCCGCGGGAAGGTGAACGAGCTGAAAGGGAGGTTGGAAGGTGTTGAGGACAGCCTGAACCAGACTCTCACGGAGTTGGAGGCGAGTAAGAATGACGCTAAGGCATCGTATCAAGAGGGCTACAACGAGGGGATCAACTTGGCTACTGAGAGCTACAAGTCTCAGATGCCAGCGATCCAAGACCAGATTTGGGGTACGGCGTGGACAACATGCCTTACCAAGATTGAAGCTCCTGCCTCCTGCCCTCTCTGGACCAACAAGGATCTCCCCAGTTCTCAAGTTGTTGCCGAGGACCAAGAAGCCGAAGCAGAGGATGGTCTGGACGAAGAGCTCAACGCCAATGATTCCGAACAGCTTGGTGAAGATGCCAACCGCAACGACGAAGTGACCAACCCTGGCCAGAAGGAAACCAGTGGTGGTCCAACTACTAAAAACACTGCTGTGGAAGATACATCTGCACAGACTGCGATCCCTGCTTCCCAAGACCTTCCTGGGGAAAAGTGAGTATGAACACCCTTCCTTGGAACAATTCCAATTTTGCTTTAAATATTATGGTGGCCCTGCGTGGCTATAAAGCTTGCCCTGTGTGGCACAAGTACATTCCTACAACTCCTAATACAGGTATTTTGGCCCTTCGTGGCCTAATTTTGGGTTTTGGTGGCCGAACTTGGCCTAAGTACACTTGGCCCTTCGTGGCCTAATTTTGGGTTTTGGTGGCCGAACTTGGCCTAAGTACACTTGGCCCTTCGTGGCCTTCGATTATTTGCAGGTGGTCGTTTTCGTGGCCAATTTGTCATGACTTAACTACTAAGTCTGTTCAAACTTAGATAAATCTATGTGCTTCCCAAGTATTTCGTAATTGGATGTCTATCTTCATACTTAGCTGTTTGCGTTTAGACAATTCTGCATATTCTCGTATGCTTCCCATTTTTCATTGGTTTGGAGTAAACCATCTAAGTTTATTCGTACTTAGATCCCCAAATGTTTTCGTATCTGGGAAAGCTATGCATCTTATCGTATGCATGCCAAGTGTATTCATACTTAGGTTATCCAAATGTTTTCGTATTTGGCAGAAGTGTGCATATTCACGTATGCACACCAGGTTTGTTCATACCTGTAAATGTGACCAAGTGTATTCGTACTTGCAAAATTTTTAAATCTGCCCAAATGTTTTCGTATTTGACATAAACCCTATTCCTCTGCTCCCCAATACGAAGTGAGGAGCAAGAACCAGGCCTGACTTCGTATTTAAGCAAAATAGAGATAAAAATAATATTTTATATCAAAACACAGAATTTTATTCATAATTCTAAACTCAAGAGGGCGTTACGCGTACCCCTTGCAACTAACAAATCAATAAAAGACAAAGGAATTTTATTCGTAATTCCCACACAATCACGATGTGCATCCTAAAAAACAGAATAAAAAATAAACTGAAGTTTTTTCAAACAAAAAACTTCCTCAAGTTGTGGACATTCCAAGGCTTCGGCACCGGGTTCCCGTCCAGGTCCGCCAAACGATAAGCCCCAATGCCCACAACCTCTGTAACTCGATATGGGCCTTCCCAGTTGGCCCCCAACTTGCCCTCGTTGGCCACCTTGGTATTGCTGAGCACTTTTCGAAGTACAAGGTCCCCTACACCAAACTCTCGTGGATGGACAGTTTTGTTGTAGCTTTTCATCAGCTGCTCCTGATAAGAGGCCAAATGCACCAACGCCCTTTCTCTACCTTCCTCGGCAAGATCCAGTTCAATCTCTAGGGCTCTGTCATTGCCTCCACTTTCAACCAAAGTGGTCCTGTTGGTCGGCAAACCAACCTCCAACGGGATTACAGCCTCTATCCCATTTGCCAATGAGTAGGGGGTCTCTCCCATAGACCTTCTAGGCGTTGTTCGGTGCGCCCATAAAACTAGTGGCAATTCGTCGGGCCATTTCCCCTTTGCTCTATCCAACCTCTTCTTGATCCCGTCAAGTATGGTTTTGTTCGATGCTTCCGCCTGCCCATTACTCTATGGGTAGGCCGGTGTCGAGTAATAATTCCTTATCCCATTCTGGGCACAAAAGGCTTTGAACTTTTTCTGAAATTGGGACCCATTATCCGTGATCAATGAATAGGGGACCCCAAATCGTGTAATGATACTCTTCCATACGAACCTCTCTATCATAGGTTCAGTGATCTTTGCCAGTGGTTCTGCCTCAATCCACTTAGTGAAATAATCCGTTGCCACCAACAGAAATTTCCTGTTGCCAGTTGCCTTGTGAAGTGGACCCACGATGTCCATTCCCCATTGTACAAATGGCCAGGGACTTGTCAATGGAACCAGATCCTCGGCTGGTGTTCGGATCATTGGCGAGAATTTCTGACATTTCTCGCAAATCTTTACATACACCTTTGCATCTTCCTGCATGTGAGTCCACCAGTACCCTTGGGTTATTGCTCGGTGGGCGATGGACCTACCCCCAGCATGACTTCCACATGTTCCCTCGTGGATCTCGTGGAGAAACTTCTGCACCATCTCGGGGTGCACACAAAGTAAGTAAGGACCAGTGAAAGATTTTTTATAAAGTTTTCCCTCAGGAGACAACCAAAAACGTGCAGACTTTGTTTTTATCTTGTGAGCCTCTTTCTTATCCGTGGGGAGTGTTCCATCTCGTAGGAACTCCACTATTGGATCCATCCAACTTGGTCCTTGGTTCACGTCCAAGACCAACTCCACGCTTCTTCCAATACTTGGCTCAGCAAGATAATCGACTGCCACCTTTCTCTTAAATTCAGTTGGCACAGCTGCGGCCAACCAGGCGAGTGAGTCTGCGTGTGCGTTCTGCCCAGAACTTATTTGCTCAATGTACACCTTTTCGAAAGTGTCGAGCAAGCTCCTGGCGGCCTCTACGTAAGTTGCCATCTTTTCATTCCGGGCCTCATATTCCCCAGACAACTGGTTCACCACAAGTTGTGAGTCACAGTATATCCGTATTCTTTTGACCTTTAGGGTTTTTGCACTTCTCAATCCTGCCAAGAGTGCTTCGTACTCTGCCACATTGTTCGAAGCGCTGAAACCCAGTCGAAGAGATAATTCCATCATAACTCCTCCAGGGGGAAAAAGTACGACCCCAATTCCTGATCCTGTATAACACGCAGAGCCATCAACAAATAATTTCCATTCCATGGGATCCCGTTCGGTGGGAGCTTTATTTTTTCTCGTTGTTTGCTCCTTCCCCTGCTCCTTTCTCTGCTCCTATCTCATAGGAGGCTGGGGAGCCACCGTAGGTGAAAACTCAGCTACAAAGTCTGCCAGCACCTGCCCCTTTATTGCAGTGCGCGGCTGGTAATCTATATCGTACTGACTCAATTCGACCGACCAAGTCGAGATACGTCCCGAGAAATCCGCCTTTCGTAGCAAAGACTTTAACGGGAATTCAGTGTACACCACGACCCTGTGACTCTGGAAATAATGGGGCAACTTTCTTGCCGCCGTCCGTAATGCCAGGACCAACTTTTCGAGGGGTAGATATCTTGTTTCTGCGTCCAATAATGTCTTGCTCACATAATAGACAGGGACTTGCTTGGATCCCTTATCTCTCAGTAACACTGCACTCACAGCATGTTCAGAGACCGCTAAATACAAAGTTAAAGACTCACCTTGTTCGGGGGTGGACAACAGGGGGGCTGTTGCCAAGTACTTCTTCAGGCCTTGGAACGCCTGCTCACATTCTGCTCCCCATTCGTATCCTTCTCTCTTTTTTAGCAACTGAAAGAAGGGTCTACATTTGTCACTGGATCGGCTGATGAATTTGTTTAGAGCCGCTGCCATCCCCGTTAACCGCTGGACCTCCTTCGTGGTCTTTGGACTTTGGAGCTTTTGCAATGCCATAATTTGGTCGGGATTTGCCTCTATCCCTCTTATGGTCACCAAATGCCCTAGGAACTTCCCTGAGTTTACTCCAAACGCACATTTCGAGGCGTTGAGTTTTAGCTTGTATTCTCTCAATATCTCGAAGGCTTCCTCTAAGTCAGCAATGTGTTTTTCCTTCTCCTTGCTTTTGACCACCATGTCGTATATGTATACCTCCATGGTCTTGCCGAGCAACTTCTTTAGCATAATCGTTGCTAACCTCTGGTATGTTGCACCGGCATTCCTCAAACCAAAGGGCATGACGCTATAACAGTACAGCCCCCTTGGTGTGATAAAGGAAGTCTTCTCTTGATCGGGACCGTACATGGCTATCTGGTGATACCCTCGATAAGCATCAAGGAAGCTCATCCGCCCATACCCAGCCGTTGCATCCACAAGTTGATCTATCTTGGGAAGGGGGAAGCTATCCTTAGGACATGCCTTATTCAAATCAGTGAAATCGACGCAGACTCGCCACTTCCCATTCTTCTTTTTTACCACCACAGTGTTGGATAGCCATTCTGGGTAGTATACTTCTCGTATAGCCTTTGCTTCGAGTAATCGGTCCACTTCCTCAACAACAACGTCCACATGCTGTACGGCCGATCGTTTCTTCTTCTGCATCGCGGGCTTATGTTGTGGATCCACATTCAAGTGGTGACAAATCATGTTTGCATCCATTCCAGGCATTTCTTCGGGTACCCAAGCAAACACATCAACGTGCTCCTTGAGTAATCCTACCAACTCTTTCTCTTCTGTTTCATTCAGGTTCTCCCCAATCAGGAAATACCTTTCTGGATCATTCTCGTTGATCCGGATTTTTTTCAAGCCTTCCACTACTTTCTCGGCGGGGTCCCCTCCGACATCCTCAATGGTCGGCTGGTCCGGAACCTCGATTGCTTGAACTAACTTTGCCTTTGGTGCCTTCTTGATTATAGAAACCAAGCACTGCTGGGCAACTTTCTGATTTCCCCTAATCCTTTCAATACCATTCAACCCGGGGAATTTCACCATCTGGTGGTAAGTAGAGGAAACCGCCTTCATCTTGTGCAACCATGTTCTTCCAATAATCGCGTTATAGGAAGATGGTACATCTACCACTAGGAAATCAGTTCTTAGCACAACCGTTCCTGCCCGAACAGGAAGGGTTACTTTGCCTAAAGGCCAGACTGCTCCTGCACTGAACCCGACCAAAGGAGTTATTGACTGCACCAAATCCGCCTGTGTCAGTTCCAATTTCTTGAATGCATCATAGTACAGTATCTCTGTGCAGCTTCCTGAGTCCACCAGGATTCTCTCCATGTCATATTCCCCGATTCAAAGGGTTATGACCAAGGCATCGTTATGTGGCACCTGGATTCCCCCCAGGTCCTCATCCGTGAAGACTATGCCTCCATTGCATTCTTCCCCTTCACGTCCTCGTTTCTTTCCCAACTGCATCACATGCTAGTCGTGCTTCACCTGCCTCTGGAGCAATCTTACCTCGTTTCTCGTATAGGGTGCGGCCAATCCATGTATCATATGAATTACGCCCCTTGGATTTTGCTCGTAATCCAACTCCATTGCTTTCTCTGCACCCTTGTGCTCTTCTTGAATGAACTCTTTCAAGTAACCACGCGAGACTAGATCATCGAGGTGTTGCTTGAACATCTCGCAATCTTCCATCATGTGACCCCAGTCTTTATGATAATTGCAATGCTGACTCGTAGCCCTTTTTGCATCTTTATCCCCTTCCAGCCTTGGGGGCCACTTGAAGTAGGGGCGATTCTTTATTTTATACAGAATCCGATAGATTGGTTCTTTCCAAACCGTCGTTACTGAGAAGAAGGACTTGGGGTCCGGAGCGTGCTTCTCCCTGTACGGCTTTTTCTTAGCCTGCCCATATTCCTTCTTTTCCCTGTAAGTTTTGGGTTCTGTTTTGTCTACCTTCTTTGCAGGAGCTTTGGCTTGCTCGGCAACCATCCTGCTATCCTCTCGCAGTATGTCATCTTCGTTCCTGGCATGCTGCTCGATCCGCTCCATCAACCTTGCTAATGTTCCTACTGGGCTCATGTTTAGGGACTTACGTAGTTCTCCCCGAACAGGTAACCCTGTCTTGAACGTGGCTATCGCGTATTCCTCACTGCAACCTTCAATCTCGTTGAAAGTCTCCCAGTATTTCTTAGCGTAGTCCCTGATCGGCTCATTTTCTCTTTGCTTCATAACAGAGAGGCTCTCAAAGGTTTTTGGTGCTTTCCTGCTCGTCAGAAACCGAGCAGTAAATTCTTCGGCTAATTGTCTCCATCCTCGTATGGTGTTCGGGCTGAGCTTATGGAACCACGATAGAGCCACCTTCCCCAAACTCGATGGGAACATCTTGCACATGATCGCATCATCCCCGTCGTGCCTGAACATCGCCTGTCGGTAGTGTTGTATGTGTGCCACGAGATCAGTATTTGTTTCGTAAAGGATGAACGCCCCGTGCTTCACCCTACTCGGCAGCTTTGCTTCTTGCAGCTTCCTTGCAAAGGGGGATGAAGCTATGTTGCTGAGGGCTTTCCGCACTGCTTCTCGTGCAGACATGGTTCCCTCCTCTTGTTCTTTCACTTTCTTAGGAGTACTCTTTTCCCAATCGGAATCAGGTCTCTCGTACCTGTCCCTGTGATGTCTTCTAATCTCCCCCTCTTCAGGGGTAAGGCTTCTGCTTCTTCTTTTTCGTGAAGAAGCCCTTTTCCTTCCCGGAGTGGGGCTCCTGGACCTGTTCCTCCTTCCTCGTGAAGGAACCTTCTTGTATTCCACTACAGCCAATCTGTCTCCTCTGGAATTTCTTCGTGACAGTCTAGAATCCTCCGGATGTTCTCGTATCCACTGTAATTCCTGGATCTCATACTCTCGTTTCTTGATTAGATGAGCATACTCTTCGATCTCTTGTCTCTTGTTATCTAAGATATCCTCGTTGTTATGTACACTCCTCGAATGTGCAACTGATTCTCCTTTGCGACGGGACTTACTCCTTCTCGTGGACTCCGTGGCCGTCCTACCCTCCCTGTTCTTGGAGTTGTCATGGACAGTCAGGGGGTGATTCTTGCTTGTGGGCTTCTTGGCATGCCCGCCGTCGGGTTTCCTCGGAGGATCTGGTGGGGATTTATCACCTCCCCCGCCTAGCTGATTTTTTGGATCATGCGGTGTCTTTGGATCTTCTTTCATCATGGTCGCTTTTCAAAGGGATCTCTTTCATTTCCCACAGACGGCGCCAATTGTAAGTGCAGAAAAACTAAAAGGGGTTTGAGCAGCACAAGATCTTAACGGCTACTTCGTGACTCTCGCCGGAACCCTAATGCGCCGCCGGAATCCTTATCTGCAAAACAGACAAGGGGTGAGCGCACCTTTGCCTCTCGTGGCAAAGGCCCTCCGATGCCTAAGTTAGTATCACATATTGGCAGAAAAACCCTAATTATCAATAGGAAGTTGTAGACACCCCAATCTGGGCTTCCAGAATAGTTTACTTACGGTTTTTGATTCCCCAATGATGAAATGGATCAAGAACACCTCGGAAATGTCGAGTGTTTGAGCTTTGAGTGTTTGCAAAACCCTTGAACCTAACCTAGCCTAAGCCACTTCCAAAAGCCAAAAACCCTACTGACGTGCGCCATGGCGCAGTCATTGTGCGCCAGGGCGCAGTCATTGTGCGCCAGGGCGCAATCATCTCGCGCCAGAGCGCACCGTCGCGCGACAGACTGGAACCATCGCGCGATGGTCGCGCCAGGGCGCACCCTCGCGCGATGGTCAAACTGCCAGGTGGACAAAGTTTGACCGTTGACCCTCGCGCGACAGTTTGGAACCCTCGCGCGATGGTTCCAACCTGTCCCCATCACCTTTATCAGCTGGGAAAACTTAGCCACGAATTAATCCCCAGCCAGCCTCGTGGCTGGCTGGCCTCCATTCTTTGGACCAGACCTGCCTTTCCATTAGTGGAAGGTGCTCTCCCTATAAATGCCCCCCCTTTGTTCTCTTTCAAGGGGTTACAAAAAAATTGGTTCAAGATTTGGTACAAAAATCCCACCTTCCAAAGGCTTACATTCCAAAGCTTCCAAGAACAAAGCTTGTTCTTCCTCCCCCATTTTCACTCCTCAAACAACCTCAAACATCTCAACCACAACTCAAAGCTCAATACTTTTTCAAACTCAAAGACCAAAGGTATAACTTACCTTGGTTCTGCTCTCTGTTCTGATCCCTGAAGGGGGCTGGCAGGGTCAAGGCTGGTAATCAATACCAGTCCTGGCCCTAAAGCTGGCAAGGTTTCAAAAACCGTGCAACTAACATACCTTCGCGCGACGGACCCAGTCACGCGCGCGCTTGTCTCAAGCATCGCGCGATGGTTCTCGTGGGGAAGGCATGTTGGTTCTTTCCTGTTTTATTGTCTTAATAATTATTATAGATCACTGTTGATGCATGTAAAAACCAGTTTACTGCTTTCCTTTGTTAGAAAATGTTAGCTTTGCATTTCAATATTTAGTTCTGTTCTGTTGGAGTACCCTTGGGATCATTCTGAACCTGTCTCAGAACCCAGAAACGTGCAAAACCAGACACTGGAAGTTGGCTCGAACCATCGCGCGCTGCACCCAAACCCTCGCGCGATAGTCAAATGGAGCGTTGACCAGTGTGCCAGGGCGCAATCGTCGCGCGCCAGGGCACAACCATCGCGCGCCCGGGCGCATTGTCGCGCGACGGTTTGTAACCCTCGCGCGATTTTTTATACCCGATCAGTGGCTGGCCTTGCATGTTTAACTTGATTTCAGGCTATTATTTTGTCCCCACACTGTTTATGGGGTGTTTTTGTTTGTTTATTAGGCTTTTCAGCCTTTAAACTGTACATTATGACTGCATAAACTGCTTGGTTTGTCCTGGGTGTGCACTGGTCCTTCCAGAGCCCAGGGAGTTTAAACTGCTTGGTTTGTCCTGGGTGTGCACTGGTCCTTCCAGAGCCCAGAGGGTTTGAGAATTAGAGCTATGGGCTTAGGCTTACTGGCGTGCGCAGGTCTTGAAGTAGCGTGCGCAAGTTTGGTTAGCATGCATTGACTTGATCAGTGCATACTGGTTTCTTCCTGTGCACGACACTCCAATACAGGAGCTTTCCAGTCTGTTTAAACTCCCACAGGAGTCTGTTCTCATCCTATACTAACTGCTCATCCATGCTTTTTTGATCACATCCTGCAAACATGTTACAGTTTTAATCCCCGATTAACTGTTCCCCCGCCCTAATTGGCTAAAATTGATTAATAAAAGAAGAATCACAACGTTTTCAAAATGCTCAAGTAGAGACCGATCTCCAGATTGGGCGAGAGGGGTGCCATAAAACCCTTCCCCTCTCGTAACCTGGCTCCCGAACCCAGATATGGTTATGACGGACTGGTTCCTTAACTTTTTCAAATCAAACAGCGCGGCAGGTGCTTCGAAATACGGTTCCTTGAGTGTCGGACCTTCAAAACTCAAGTGGCGACTCTGTATTTTTGAGCGCTTGCCACCTGCGCTCGCGCTCCCTCGATCTGGGCCCTTGCATTTTTGGAAACCAGAATTTCCAGGGCACGCTGCCCACAGTGGCGACTCTGCTGGGGATAGAACCAATATTAATCTATACTTAGAGTTTAATACGCTTGGGAACAATCCCTTAAAAGTCTGTCAAAACGGTTAGCTTCGCGCTGCCGAAGGTTGGAATGGTGATTTAACAGGACCTCGTGTCCCGCCATTCTAATCTGGGGCTTTTTCGATTGTTCGCTTGCGTAGTTTCCTCTAAAGATGGACTAAATAAAGTGAGCCAAATTTGAAAAATGCATTTTGCGATTTTGCGATTCTTCTTCTCTTAATCAATTTCTAGCATTCTCATTTGCATCGATGTGGGATAAGCCTCGTTGGATCGTTTTGGCAATCCGGCACGGTTTACCGGAGCCCGGGGACCCCGAATGACCGACAACCTTCGACGATGATGGGTCATGCTACTGTTCGACTGTTACTCTGCGAAAAACGCGGGTAACGGGAGGTATATCTGTGGCCCTAGTCCGAGGAACCTGTTACAAACCAAAACCGGCCTTTTGCATATACAAAGCACTAGAACTCTCCAAACTAGGACAGGTACCCACAGGTTAAGATCTATTTGCATCTAACCCCATATACTGTCTATGTGTTACTGCTTTCCCTATCGCATGCACTGTACATACACTGTTTTGCATAGGAGCATGCTTAAGGCTGTTTTGTCTTTCGAGTTTATCTTACGCTGTCTAAGACATTGTTGGACCCGATGAGGAGTCGTTCATTCTGTTGAATGTTCGTTATCAATCGCAAAGTCCTTAGTTCAATGAGACTTTGAGAAATCAAAATTTACTACATCCTTAGCTCATGCCCGTTTAAGGATTCAACCGACAATATGGAACAACAAAGTGGTGATGTCGTGTCGCTGGCGCCACCCAGGTTGAAGTGCGTTGTCACTATACACTGCCGTGTTCAAGGTTAAGGTGCCATGACATCAACACCGAGTTGTTCCAAATTCAAAGTCGAATCTTCAAAAGGGACTAGTCAAAGATTTAGTCTATTTTGACATCTTTTAGGATCTGTCGATCTACTCAGGGACACATCGCCGAAAAGAATTCTGAGGATTCCGGCAACGCCTGAAACTTGTGAGGCAAACTTGTCTCTGGAACTGTGCATGCATACATTCTGTTCTGCGTAGGAGCATGTTTAGGGCGGCTTCTAGGTTGTCTCGCTTTCGAGTCTGTCTTATGCTTATTAGGACGCTGTTATAACCCGATGAAGATTCGTGCATCCCGATAGTGCACGTTGTTAGTTTTTCAAAAGTCCTTAGATCAGCGAGACTTTGAGAAATCAAACCTTACTAAATCCTTGGCTCATGCCCGGTTGAGGATTCAACCGAACATAAGGAACCACAAAGTGTTGATGTCGTGATATTGATGTCATTTTGGTTATCGTGCTTCGCACGTACACCTCCCCGGCTAAAGCGCGTTGTCGCTCACGCCACCCCGGTAAAGGTGTCACGCCATCAATACCGAGTTGTTTCTAATTCAAAGTTGAATCTTCAAAAGGGACTAGCCAAAGTTTTAGTCTGTTTTGACATCTCTTAGGATCAGTTTGATCTATTCAAAGGATATACCCTCGAAAAGAAATCTGAGGATTCTGGCAGCGTCCGAACATCATGAGACAGACTTGTCTCTAGTTCTAGAGTCTAGGGTGGACACCGACGACGATGTATGCATTGCATTTTGCTGCAGGAACGCCACTGAGCTTTCTCTTACTTTACTGTCTAGTTTTGGAGCCATTGCACCGAGGAAGAGAGTACCGAAAAGAAGAGCCAAACCTACTTGGGAGCGTCTTTAGAATCCGGTTCAAAGACTTGTCAGGCTCGAAACTCAGTCAGTTGCAACGGAGGCTTCTCCAGGTTCATTGTTGGCCGCCCTACAGTCGGGTTCGCCATCAATTTTGCAAAAAACCACGCCGTCGGCTTCCCCTTCTTCAACATCTTCAAGGCCAGCTATGGCAGATCAACCGCTCACTCTGGAAACCATGCTTATGAACCTTCAGGATAGCATCACCGCCATGCAACAGAGGGCAGCTCAGACAGATACTAACATTGCCCGCCTGAATGACCTTATCCACACTCGTCTTCCACCCCCTCTCGAAGAGGAAGGCGAGGACGATGAGGCCGATCAGGAACAACCTGTCTTGGTCCCAGATCCGAATCACGAGGGGCGTCTCATTGTTCAGCTCAACCCTAATGAGGTTCACGCACCTGCTGCAAACACAAATCCGGTAGGTGGCAAGCCTATTTTGAATCCGGATATGGCTGCTCTCATGGCCAAGATGGCTAAACTGGAAGAGGCTGTCACAAAGTCTGAAAAGATCAATGCAGGAGGAATTGACTTGGATCGTCTCTGTTTGTACCCTAATGCCAAGCTCCCTGACAAGTTCAAGATGCCTGACTTGGTTAAGTTTGACAGGAGCGGTGACCCCAAAACTCATCTCTATGGCTACCATGCCGCAATGAAGCTGCTGGGTGTGGAAAGTGAGGCCATGTCTCAACTTTTCCCTCAAACCCTCTCTGGGCCTGCCTTCCATTGGTTTCTGTCAGTCGACATCTCCAAACGAAAAACTTGGGAAGATATAGGGGCTGCCTTTGTCTCTCAGTACAGCTACAACTCTCAACTCAAGATGACTATTCAAGAGTTGGAATCCACGAAGATGGAAGCCAATGAGTCCTTTGCGGACTTTGTTAAAAGGTGGAGAGCCAAAGCCGCTCTAATGACTGAGTGCCCTAGCGAAAGAGACCAACTCCGCATCATCTCCCGCAATCTTCAGCCAGACTATGCCAGGCACTTGGTACTCGCTCAAGCGACCGCCAACTTTGAGATCTTCTTTGATTCTGGCCTAGCCATCGAGGATGCGCTGCAAGCTGAAATCCTGCCAAGGGGCGAGTCCTCTTCCATCATTCAAAAAGATAAGCCAAGGGCTATAAGTGGGAGCGATGCTCCAGCTTCCAACTCCAGTCGTGCCACCGATATCAACCAAATTCGAAGCGCTCAAAGCCTCCGATCTCGAACACAACCCCGAAGCTTCTCTGCCTTCGAGGCATCTCTGTCTGCAGTGTTGGAGAAACTTGTCAAGTCTGGGTATCTCAAACCTTTGACCCCAACTTCTCCACCCAAAGTCCTTCCGGCCAACTACAATGCCAACCTTTTCTGTGCCTTCCACCAAATGCCTGGCCATCTCACTGATAACTGCTTGCGTCTCCGACACGAGATACAAGATCTAATTGATGATGGCACGGTTCAAGTTCCACCAAAGCCCAATGTCATTTCCAACTCCTTGCCTCAACACGGGCCTGACCCTCTGGTTGGTCAGGTATCTATCGCCTCCACTCAAATCAACCCGAGCTCCACCATATTCAACCCTAGCCACTATATCATCCCAGCAAACCAACCCAAACCCGTCGTATTCGTCCCGTCCGAATCGGAGGTTAACATGATGGCTGTAGGTTGGGCAGTCGAGGTCTTCACTGCCAACGTTTGGTTTGACAGTAATGAGGGGCTTGCACAGGAGTGGACTGACTAGCTGAGGCCCACTGATCAAAAGAGCACCGAGTAGGTTTGGCTGAAGAAGCTGAGGAAGCCGAAGTGCTGTTGCTTGGGCCTAACACCTGCTGGATCCTACCTCTTTTTGTGGAAGCTATGGGTAGCTTTTTAACAATTGCATTTTCAAAACCACGTCTAGTTTGCATTGGCGTCTTGTCTGAGTCTGACACAGAGTCTTTTGCGTTTGTCTAAGTCTAGCTCTGAGTCGGAGGTTGTGCCTCTTGGCCCTCCACGTTGTAGCTTTTGTTTCAAGTTTCGAGTCTGCTGTACTTGGCAACCCCGAGGGTTTTTATGATATGCATCATCTTGCTTCTACATGCTTCGCTGGCTTTTATATAAACCCTGATGACGAAGGGATAGATTTCGAGGGGATCATTCCCAAGGAAATGTGTTCCCTCGCCGAAAGGGAAGACGAAAGGCATGCTCAGCCTATTAAAAGAAGAAGTAATTTCAAATAAACTTGAAAGACAAGTATAACCTCCCAAAAGGTTCAATTGGTTCAAAGCCGCCCCCAGAGGAGCATTGCGCCCGGTCAAACAGGCTCGAAGAATTCATAGACGTCTTGGCATGGTCTCATCAAGTCACGCCTCGCATTGATCCTGAGACAAAGGAGCATCAAATCCCCTGTTATCGGGTGCCAATCCAGAAAGCAGAAGCACAGAAGGCTCCGGGCCTTGTACCATGTTCAAAGCAATAACAGTGGCGTTTCGCCAAGCACAAATGAGAAAGTGTGCACAACGGCCCGGAGCAAGACGTTTCCAATCGAAGCACTCTTGACCCTGCGTCATCAAAGCCATTTATCTGAGGCTACAACCAAAGGTCTTCGACCTCGACAGCAACAAATTCAATACCCTGAGTCGACCTGGATCAATTCAAAAGCAACTTTTCCTGAGAGAAGCTCGTTGGGCTGAAAACCCCAAGGGTGGGCAGTTCCAAGCAAAAGTTAGAGCAGCCTGCTAGACCAAAACCTATGAAGGAGGTTTAGGCAATATTCAAAAGCTCGCTAGACCGAAGACCCGAATGGGCGGTACTAGGCAAAAGTTAGAGCGCAAAAGGAGAGGTAAATACTCGAGAGTTAACCCTTGGCCTGAACTACGTTTTGACCTGATTCCCTAGCTTGGGATACGTAGGCAGTCTCTCTATGAGACTCGGTCACAATCTATCAATTGGATCCATGGTTGACATTTTGGTACACATCAAAGGTCAAAGAGGATCGAAGATCAAGACAAGCTGCTTTGGAGGAACCAGAAGGGGGAAACCCTTCGTCTTTCAATTTTATTACCAAACTGCTTCTTCAATTTAAAGGCTGAGCATAAGTCTTAAAAATAATTGAAGCATCAAAAACAGAACGAAATGCTAGAGGCCTTAACAGGCTCACAGTTTATTCTAAGTTCAGCGAAGTCTGGTGTAAGCTACCACAGGGCGTTTGTTCGAGTGATGCGCGTTGGTCTCAAACCTGCGCACGCTTCTTGCAGCAGACAGTAGCAGTCTGCTACTACCCTCGAATGTCGTTCCAGGGGCTTTTGCCAAGTCTTGTCATGCTGTGCAAGTCATATGGACTTAATGTGACTGCACGGGGGTGTCGGTTTCAGTCCGGGCCTATACGTGTCATAATCTGCGTCTTATGTCCATCTTTGAGACATTTTTCCAGCTTTTCAATCAATTGTCATGTCGGGATGCTTTTCTCGATTTTGTTTGTACAGGTCTTTGTACCTTTTCCAATTTTCATAAGTGTCAGTTTCACCTGTTCAAGGGAATGTTGTGAGTTTTGGCACATTAATACCCAAAATTTCATTGTATTCCATATGTCTAAGGGTTCGCATTGTACCCTGGGGCTCTGTCTCCCTTTCCGTTCGAGCTAGGCGAGTCTGTACATATGTGCGCATGTCTGTGTGTCGATTCAAATCACTTGTCAATGCAAATTAGATATTAGTGGTTAGTTTTTGCATTCTCTTTAACACTTGCAAAAAGAGAGTCAATAAACTGGAAAACGCAATTGTTACATTGCTACCCTAGTATCTGTAATCCGCAAGCAGTGGAATCTCTTGAAAGAAGCAGGGGCACGTCAGCCCAAGGCCAAGCAAGGCATCTCTGGGGCATATCCACCCAAGCATCGAATAGGGGGCACGCAGGCCCAATGTCATTGCTCAAACGTCAATTGGGGCACGCCAGCTCGTTCAGCGTCCATCTTTCTGGGTGCGCGTCTCAGAAGCACTGACAGTACAGTAATGAGGCTCAGTGGTAGTCCTTAGGCGTCGTTGTCCTTCTAGGAGCTGCCCTAAGCTTGCATCTGCATTTTCAATATTTTATACATGTCATTGCATATTGTGTGTATATCAAATGTTGAACGCAGGAAAAATCCATCAAAACGACAAAGCAAGCCTGCCCGGTATCGAAGGCAGCAAGTAAACAGCCCAGCAGTTGTCACCAATTTCTCCCCAACTGCAGTCCGCCTTGCTTCTATCCATGTTATCCACTGTTTGTGCTACTTGGATCAACACAACGACAGCCGGTCCTGTCCAATCTTCAGTGGCCTGATCGTTCTGCACACTGATCTGCCCATTTCTAATCAACGACAGCCGGTCCTGTCCATCTTCAATGGCTCGATCACTTTTTATAGCGATCCGCCAGTTCAAATCAACGACAGCCGGTCCTGTCCAACCCCAATGGCTCGATCACTTTTTATAGTGATCCGCCGTCTCTATCAACGACAGCCGGTCCTGTCCAACCTCAATGGCTCGGTCACTTTTTATAGCGATCCGCCCTCCCAATTCAACGATGGTCAGCCATATCATCCATGACGGTCAGCCATATCGGTCATTCAACGGTTTGATCATTTATACTGTTGATCCTCCCATCCAGGCTTCAACGGTTTGATCATTTATACTGCTGATCCTCCCATCCAGGCTTCAACGGTTCGATCATTTATATTGATGATCCTCCCATCCAATTTCTCCAACGGCTTGATCACTCAGCACAATGATCTCCCCGTCCGCCTTCAACGACAGCTGATCCTGTCAATTCCCCCAACGGCTTGATCACTCAGCACAATGATCTCCCCGTCCGCTTTCAACGACAGCTGATCCTGTCAATTCCCCCAACGGCTTGATCACTCAGCACAATGATCTCCCCGTCCGCTTTCAACGACAGCTGATCCTGTCAATTCTCCCAACGGCTTGATCACTCAGCACAATGATCTCCCCGTCCGCTTTCAACGACAGCTGATCCTGTCAATTCTCCCAACGGCTTGATCACTCAGCACAATGATCTCCCCATCCGCTTTCAACGACAGCTGATCCTGTCAATTCCCCCAACGGCTCGATCATTTATACTGATGATCTGTCCGTTCAAAAATCAAAGCGCGTCGAGGCGTTCAAACCGTTAGTGTTGAGGCATTGGCAAATCAAATCAGCGTCGAGGCGTTCAAACCGTCAGTGTTGAGGCATTGGCAAATCAAAATCAGCGTTGAGGCATTCTTCAGTCAGTGTTGAGGCATTGGCAAATCAAAGCGCGTTGAGGCGTTCTTCAATCAGTGTTGAGGCATTGGCAAATCAAAGCGTGTTGAGGCGTTCTTCAGTTGGTGTTGTGGCATTGACAAACTAATCAACGACAGCCGGTCTTGTCAAATCCACAAACAACGACCAGAACATCGTTCGATGGTCCGTTCATCCGCAACTGATTGTTCCCCAGGAGAGTCCGCCTTGGCCCTTCCCGAACGACAATCACCCTCAATCTAGCCGAAAGTGCATCTTCCAGCAGGCTTATTGCTCTGTCTCGGATGGTCTTTGATAAGGAGATTGACTCTGATTCCCAACAGATGGAATTCAACCTGCCTGACACGACCTACCCGTGTTTGTTGGAATACTTTGTGCCGAGGATAGCTTGATCCCCAGCAATGACGGCCGGTCCCGTCAACATCTGCAGCGACAGCCTGTCCTGTCCAAATTCAATCAACAAGCGGCGATGCAATCGTCCATTTCTACTTCTATCCCCAGTGACGGTCTGTCCGTCCATTCAACTAATCAGGTTCTGTAAGTATGCTTGTCTACTTTGCTAGTATGTTCTGCTCTGGATTGCCTTGAGGGGTGTCTAGAAACCTTTGACGTTACTTGTACCAATTCAATGGTGCTCCAAGTGCCATCAAAGGGGGGCTACTGTAGACACCCCAATCTGGGCTTCCAGATTAGTTTACTTACGGTTTTTGATTCCCCAATGATGAAATGGATCAAGAACACCCCGGGAATGTCGAGTGTTTGCAAAACCCTTGAACCTAACCTAGCCTAAGCCACTTCCAAAAGCCAAAAACCCTACTGACGTGCGCCATGGCGCAGTCATTGTGCGCCAGGGCGCAGTCATTGTGCGCCAGGGGGATATTGGTGCTGGAGAGAACTATCGCGCGAGTGTCAGGAACCATCGCGCGATGGTCGCGCCAGGGCGCCCTCGCGCGATGGTCAAACCGCCAGTGGACAAAGTTTGACCGTTGACCTCGCGCGACAGTTTGGAACCCTCGCGCGATGGTTCCAACTGTCCCCATCACCTTTATCAGCTGGGAAAACTTAGCCACGAATTAATCCCCAGCCGTGGAGGCTGGCCTCCATTCTTTGGACCAGACCTGCCTTTCCATTAGTGGAAGGTGCTCTCCCTATCAATGCCCCCCCTTTGTTCTCTTTCAAGGGGTTACAAAAAAATTGGTTCAAGATTTGGTACAAAAATCCCACCTTCCAAAGGCTTACATTCCAAAGCTTCCAAGAACAAAGCTTGTTCTTCCTCCCCCATTTTCACTCCTCAAACAACCTCAAACATCTCAACCACAACTCAAAGCTCAATACTTTTTCAAACTCAAAGACCAAAGGTATAACTTACCTTGGTTCTGCTCTCTGTTCTGATCCCTGAAGGGGGCTGGCAGGGTCAAGGCTGGTAATCAATACCAGTCCTGGCCCTAAAGCTGGCAAGGTTTCAAAAATCGTGCAACTAACATACCTTCGCGCGACGGACCCAGTCACGCGCGCGCTTGTCTCAAGCATCGCGCGATGGTTCTCGTGGGGAAGGGATGTTGGTTCTTTCCTGTTTTATTGTCTTAATAATTATTATAGATCACTGTTGAGCATCAAAATAACCATTTTACAGCTTTCTTTAACTTAAATATGCTAGTTATACCTTTCAATATTTAGTTCTGTTCTGTTGGAGTACCCTTGGGATCATTCTGGACCTGTCTCAGAACCCAGAAACGTGCAAAACCAGATACTGGAAGTTGGCTCGAACCATCGCGCGCTGCACCCAAACCCTCGCGCGATAGTCAAATGGAGCGTTGACCAGTGTGCCAGGGCGCAATCGTCGCGCGCCAGGGCGCAACCATCGCGCGCCCGGGCGCATTGTCGCGCGACGGTTTGGAACCCTCGCGCGATTTTTTATACCCGATCAGTGGCTGGCCTTGTATGTTTAACTTGATTTCAGGCTATTATTTTGTCCCCACACTGTTTATGGGGTGTTTTTGTTTGTTTATTAGGCTTTTCAGCCTTTAAACTGTACATTATGACTGCATAAACTGCTTGGTTTGTCCTGGGTGTGCACTGGTCCTTCCAGAGCCCAGGGAGTTTAAACTGCTTGGTTTGTCCTGGGTGTGCACTGGTCCTTCCAGAGCCCAGAGGGTTTGAGAATTAGAGCTGTGGGCTTAGGCTTACTGGCGTGCGCAGGTCTTGAAGTAGCGTGCGCAGGTTTGGTTAGCATACATTGACTTGATCAGTGCATACTGGTTTCTTCCTGTGCACGACACTCCAAGACAGGAGCTTTCCAGTCTGTTTAAACTCCCAGATCATTCCGTTTATTATTCATCATGCTGCTCATCCATGTCATTATTTGATCACATCCTGTGAATTGTTACAGTTTTAATCCCCGATTAACTGTTCCCCCGCCCTAATTGGCTAAAATTGATTAATAAAAGAAGAATCGCAACGTTTTCAAAATGCTCAAGTAGAGACCGATCTCCGGATTGGGCGAGAGGGGTGCCATAAAATCCTTCCCCTTTCGTAACCTGGCTCCCTAACCCAGATATGGTTATGACGGACTGGTTCCTTAACTTTTTCAAATCAAACAGCGCGGCAGGTGCTTCGAAATACGGTTCCTTGAGTGTCGGACCTTCAAAACTCAAGTGGCGACTCTGTATTTTTTAGCGCTTGCCACCTGCGCTCGCGCTCCCTCGATCTGGGTCCTTGCATTTTTGGAAACCGGAATTTCCAGGGCACGCTGCCCACAGAAGTGATTTATGCAACGTATTGCGTACCTTTTCCCTCTAGGTTTGCCTCGTATTTATAGGTTTATGGATGCTTGTTGGTCAAGTATCCATGTTTCCCTAGGTTTCTTATCTCGTATAGGAATCCCAGAATATCTTGGATTCTCGTTCCCTTATCAATTCATGAAAAGAGTCTATTTAGGACTATTTTCCATAGCTAGCCGAACATCCCATTCCCGTTGGGTATCTCTCTAAGATTCTATTTTATTGGGATCTCATTCCTTCACGGAATGTCCCTGTTTCTGGAACCTTCTGGAGCGTTCCCTGCATCTGGGACTGCTTTCGTATAAATCCCCTCCTGCTCGGCAATTTTGTTGCCGAACAAACTACTTGGAAACCCAGAATATCTTGGATTCTTGTTCCCTTATCAGTTCATTACCTTAGTCTGTTTAGGACTCCTTTCCACAGTTGACCGAACTTCCCATTCCCGTTGGGTATCTTTCCAAGATCCTACTTTGCTGGGATCTTATTCCTTCACGGAATGTCCCTGTTCTGGAACCTTCTGGAGCGTTCCTTGCTCCTAGGGTTGTTTTCTCATGAGTCCCCTCCTGTTCGGCCCTTTCGTTGCCGAACAACTATTTGGACCGGTGACTTCACATGCTACTGGTCCTTTGCCAATCCCTTGGTCCAACATCCTCTCGTGTTATTGGATCTTGACCAATGATTCCTCATATCATTGGTCCATGTCGCCGACCGTCGTCTTGCACGGCGACTGTCCTTAACATAACTGTGTCGTGGTCCCACGTACCACGTGTTCGGCCCTATTTTGTGCCTGTTCGGGATTTACTCCCTACAACTACGAGTTGTGAATCACTGTATATTCGTATCCTCTTCACTTTCAAGGTTTTTGCACTTCTCAACCCTGCTAAAAGTGCTTCGTACTCTACCACGTTGTTTGAAGCACTAAACCCAGTCGAAGAGACAACTCCATCATTACTGCTTCAGGGGGGAAAAGCACAACCCCAATCCCAGATCCAGTATTGCATGCGGAACCATCAACGAATAACTTCCATTCCAAGGGGTCCTGTTCAGCAAGTGCCTTACCCTTCCTAGCTGATGGCTCAACTGGTTGCTCCTTTCTCGTAGGAGGCTGGGGAGCTACTGCAGGGGAGAATTCTGCTACAAAGTCCACCAATACTTGCCCCTTTATTGCAGTGCGGGACTGGTAGTCAATGTCGTATTGACTCAATTCGACCGACCAGGTTGAAATACATCTCGAGAAATCTGCCTTTCGTAGCAAAGATTTCAACGGAAACTCAGTGTAAACCACAACTCTGACTTTGGAAATAATGGAGCAATTTTCTCGATGCCGTCCTTAATGCCAGGACCAACTTTTCGAGGGGCAGATATCTTGTTTCTGTGTCCAACAAAGTCTTGCTCACGTAGTAGAAAGGGATTTGCTCGGATCCCTTTTCCCTCAGTAATACTACACTAATAGCATGTTCAGAGACTGCTAAGTACAAAGTTAAGGTTTCACCTGGTTCAGGAGTGGATAAGAGCGGGGCCATTGCCAAGTACTTCCTCTGGTCTTGGAACGCCTACTCGCATTCTACTCCCCATTCGTATCCCTCTCTCCTTTTCAACAATTGAAAGAAAGGCCTACACTTGTCGCTGGACCGGCTGATGAATCGGTTAAGGGCTGTTGCCATTCCAGTCAATCTCTGGACCTCCTTCGTGGTCCGTGGACTTTGGAGCCTTTGCAATGCTGTTATCTGATCGAGATTTGCCTCTATCCCTCTTATGGTTACCAGGTGACCTAAGAACTTCCCCGAACTTACTCCGAACACACACTTCGAGGCGTTGAGCTTTAGCTTGTATTCTCTTAATATCTCAAAGGCTTCCTTCAAATCAGTTATGCGGTCTTGCTTCTCTTTGCTTTTGACCACCATGTCGTCTATGTATACCTCCATAGTCTTGCCGAGCAATTTCTTTAGCATAATCGTTGCTAACCTCTGATATGTTGCACCGGTATTCCTCAAACCAAAAGGCATGACACTATAACAGTACAGCCCCCTTGGTGTGATAAAGGAAGTCTTCTCTTGATCGGGCTCGTACATGGCAATTTGGTGATATCCTCGATATGCATCAAGGAAACTCATCCACCCATATCCAGCTATTGCATCCACCAGCTGATCTATCCTGGGGAGGGGGAAGCTGTCCTTTGGACATGCCTTATTTAAATCAGTGAAATCGACGCAGACTTGCCACTTCCCGTTCTTCTTTTTTACTACCATAGTGTTAGACAACCACTCAGGGTAGTACACTTCTCTTATAGCCTTTGCCTCTAGCAAACGGTTAACCTCCTCGATAACAGCGTCTACGTGCTATACGGCTGATCGTCTTTTCTTCTGCATCACGGGTTTATGTTGTGGATCCACATTCAGGTGGTGGCAAATCATGTTTGCGTCCACCCCAGGCATCTCTTCGGGTACCCAAGCAACACATCAACGTGCTCTTTGAGGAACCCTACCAACTCTTCCTCTTCTTTCTTGCTCAGGTTCTCCTTAATCAAGAAATACCTTTCTGGATCATTATCGTTAGTTTGAACTTTCTTCAATCCTTCCACCACTTTCTCGGCGGGGTTCCTTCTGACATCCTCGATGGTCGGAT
The DNA here is from genome assembly GCA_018127125.1 of Rhododendron griersonianum. Taxonomy (NCBI): domain Eukaryota; kingdom Viridiplantae; phylum Streptophyta; class Magnoliopsida; order Ericales; family Ericaceae; genus Rhododendron; species Rhododendron griersonianum. Next base: position 23,141,836 of record CM030798.1, read on the forward strand.
GGTCTGGAACCTCGATTGCTTGAACTAATTTTGCTTTAGGTGCCTTCATGATTATGGAAATCAAGCACTGTTGGGCTACCTTTTGGTTTCCTCTAATCCTTTCAATGCCATTGGATCCAGGAAACTTTACCATCTGATGGTAGGTGGAGGAAACTGCCCTCATCTTGTGCAACCATGTCCTTCCTATGATTGCGTTATAGGAAGATGGTCCATCCACCACCAGGAAGTCGGTCCGTAGGACCACTATTCCTGCCCGAACAGGCAGAGTTACTTTGCCCAATGGCCAGACTGCTCCTGCACTGAATCCGACCAAAGGAGTTATCGATTGCACCAAATCCGCTTGTGTCAGTCCCAACTTCTTAAACGCATCGTAGTAGAGCACCTCCGTGTAGCTCCCTGAATCCACCAAGATTCTCTCCATGTCATATTCCCCAATCTGTAGGGTTATGACCAAGGCATCATTGTGTGGTACCTGGACTCCTCCCAGGTCCTCATCCGTGAAGACTATGCCCTCGTTGCATTCTTCTCCTTCATGTCCTCGTTTCTTTCCCAACTGCATCACATGTTGGTCGTGCTTCACTTGCCTCTAGAGCAACCTTACCTCATTTCTCGTATAAGGTGCGGCCAATCCATGTATCATATGGATTACGCCCCTTGGATTTTGTTCGTAATCCAACTCCAGTGCCTTTTCTGCGCCCTTGTGCTCTTCCTCATTGAACTCTTTCAGATAACCACGTGAGACAAGGTCATCTAGGTGCTGCTTGAACATCTCACAATCCTCTGTCATGTGACCCCAATCTTTGTGATAACTACAATGCTGACTCGTAGCCCTCTTTGCATCTTTATCCCCTTCCAACCTCGGGGGCCACTTCAAATATGGGCAGTTCTTTATTCGATAAAGAATCCGATATATGGGTTCTTTTCAAACCGTAGTAACTGAAAAGAAGGACTTGGGGTCAAGGGCGTGCTTCTCCTTGTACGGCTCTTTCTTAGTCTGCCCATAGTCTTTCCGTTCCCGATAGGTTTTGGGTTCTGGCTTATCTGCCTTCTTTACGGGCCCCTTGGCTTGCTTGGCTACCACCTTGCCATCTTCCCGGAGTATGTCATCCTCGTTCCTGGCATGGTGTTCAATCCGCTCCATCAGCTTTGCCAGTGTTCCTACTGGATTCATGTTTAATGATCGGTGCAACTCCCCCCGAACAGGCAGCCTAGTTTTGAACGTGGCTATTGCATATTCCTCACTGCAACTTTCAATCTCGTTGAAAGTCTCCCAGTACTTTTTTGCATAGTCCCTGATTGGCTCGTTTTCCCCCTGTTTCATAACAGATAGGCTTTCAAACATCTTTGGTGCTTTCCTGCTTGTTAGGAACCGAGCAGTGAATTCCTCGGCCAGTTGCCTCCACCCTCGTATGGAGTGTGGACTTAGTTTATAGAACTAGGACAGAGCTACTTTTCCCAAACTCAATGGGAACATTTTGCACATGATTGCATCATCCCCGTCGTGCATAAACATTGCCTGCTGATAATGTTGTATGTGTGCCACAGGATCAGTACTTGTTTCATAGAGGATGAATGCCCCGTGCTTCACCCTGCTCGGCAGTCTCTCCTCTTGCAACCTTCTTGCAAAGGGGGAGGATGCTATATTACTGAGGGCCTTCCGTGTTGCTTCTCGTGCAGACATGGTTCCTTCCTCGCGTTCCTTCCCCTTATTGGAAGCATTCCTTTCCCAATCGGAATTAGGTCTCTCGTACCTATCCCTGTGGTGTTTCCTAGTCCCTTCTTCCTTGGGGGTGGGGCTTCGACTTCTGCTCCTTTTTCATGAAGAAGCCATCTTGCGTCTAGGAGTGGGGCTCCTGCTCCTGCTCCTCCTTCTCTGTGAAGGAGCCTTCTTGTACTCCACCATAGCCTGCCTGTCTCCCTTGGAATTCCTTCGTGAAAGTCCAGAGTCCTCTGGGTGTTCTCGTACCCGTTGTAATTCTCGAATCTCGTACTCTTGTCTCTTGATTAGACGAGCGTACTCCTCATCTCCTGTCTCTTTTTGTCCAGGACATCCTCATTGTTGTGCACGCTCCTCGAGTGTGCAACCAATTCTCTCCCACAATGGGACTTACTCCTCCTCGTGCATTCCGTGGCTGTTCTGCCCTCCCTATTCTTGGAGCCATCATGGACAGTCAGGGGGTGACCCTTGCTCGTGGTCCTCTTGGTATGCCCGCCATCGGGCTTCCTCGGAGTATCTGGTGGGGACTTGTCTCCTCCCCCACCTAGCTGGTTCTTTGGATCAAGTGGCGTTTTTGGATCTTCTTCCACCATGGTCGTTTGTTCAAACAGATCTCTTTTGTTTCCCACAGACGGCGCCAATTGTAAGTGGAGAAAAACGAAAGAAGCTTTGAACAACACAAGAGAGTAACGGCTACTCGTGTCTTCTCGCTGGTACCCTAGCACGTCGACGAAACCTTAATCTGCAAAACAGACAAGGGGTGAGCGCACCTTTGCCTCATGTGGCAAAGGCCCTCCGATGCCTAAGTTAGTATCACGTACTAGGAAAGAAACCCTAATTATCAGTAGGTGGTATTGAACAATGCAGTGTATTGTGTACCTTTTTGCCTCCAGGTTTACCTCTTATTTATAGATTCATGGATGGTTGCTGCCCAAGTATCCTTGTTGCCCTAGGTTTCCTACAGCGTATAGGAAACCCAGAATATCGTGGATTCTTGTTCCCTTATCAATTCATTACCTTAGTCATTTTAGGACTCTTTTCCATAGTTGCGCGATCATCCCATTCTTGTTGGGAATCTTCCCTTGATCCTTTATCCTCCGGATCCTATTCCTTTATGGAATTCCACTGTCCTGGAACCTTCCAGAGTGTGCCTTGCACCTGAGGCTGCTTTCCCAAAATTCTCCTCATGTTCGACCCTCTCGTTGCTGAACAGACTACTTGGACCAGTGACTTCACATGTGGCTGGTCCTTTATCAATCTCTTGGTCCAATAACTTCTCATGTTTTCTAGACCACGCAATTGTATAGACTTCCTGGACCAATGACTTCTCATTTCGCCGGTCCTTATTGCCGACCACCGTCTTGCACGGCGAATGCCCTTATCGTATTTATACCATGATCCACATACCGCCTATTCAGGCCTTATTTGCACCTGTTCGGAAATACCTCCCTACAAAGATGTTTGTTTGGCCGGTAGAAACCAAATCCAAACCTACGAGTGTTTCCGCAAGAACCATTGGCACCACATTCCTTTGAGCACCTAGCTGAGCGGCTACACTCACCAGTGAAGGATTAGCCCATCCATCTGGAGACACCAGCAGGTACGCAACAAGCACGCTGATTACCAGAGCGAATCGGCGCCGAGTTTGTATGGCGGTATCTGCTGTGTCACCTTCGGGCTCGTACCACTCCATCAGGCGCATGATGTTTATTTGCCCGCCACTTAGCAGACTTTCTACTGCTCCTCCCGAGATGTTCAAACTGGTTTTCAAAAGCTTTGGCATGCGTTTTCTGTAAGGCGGCACGACAATCACGCTAGAGGCAAAACTCTGGAGGTATGCTTGGAATTCCTCCACGGTCAGGCATAACTCATTATCTCTGAATCTGAACACGTGGACGTCTGGGTCCCAGAATCGTAGGGCCGCCCATAGAATTTTAGGGTGAAGCCTTATGCTTCGAAGGAAACGAAAAGCGGCCAGCCTGTGGGTCCGGAAGGATAGCCAGTCGCCTGCAACAAATGCTTCTAACCATGAGCCGATTAGGGTTGGTAGGTGATTTGCCATTATGAGTGATATGTGGATTTTGCCCTCTGAAGGTGTACTTACATTTACAGGGAGGGGCTTTGCTTTTATAGACAAAGTGTGCAAAATATCCCTCCATTTCTAGGGAAAATATCAAGGCAAGGTGCCCCCCCACCCCCCTTTCAATACAAGGTTACACCTATGAGATGTCCCAGAGGTGTACTGGACGGCTAAGGGTGATGACAATGCCTGCAACGCTTTAATTTCCGAATGGGTCAAAAGTGGCAACTATAAGTGGATAGAACAAGCACGCGTTGGAGTGGGATCCGCGCACGCGTGAGTAAGCACGCGCGTCTGAGTCAGTTCAATGCGCGTGGATTTACCCCTTTCCCTTCCAGAAAAGCAGCCTACTGACTTTCGGGGGTGATTTTTCACTTTTTATCCCGGACCAGTTTTTGAATTTTTAACACTTCCAGCAAGTCATTTCAAGTATAATGACTGTGTCGAAGTGTTGATTTTGCAGTTTTGCGCTTAAGAAAAGATCTGGGCCCGCCGAAGAGTTTTTCAAGCTAAAAATCAAAGTTTCATTGTGTCTAAGTGGCTTTGCGAAGTTGGAGTGCTATACAAGACATCTTTTATAGAACATGCCAGGCTTAAAGGCCTTACGGCGAATCCAAAGCGAACAACAAAGGCAAAGAAAAATGCTCGGATAACCCAACGGCTCTCAAGCTTGTTCTCCGTACAACTTTCTTTGGGATTTCAATAATATCCCCCTGATCTTGCTTTGAAGCCACTTCACGTAGCAACTCTCCAGCCATGTTCTGAAGTCCGGAAGGGATCCCTCCAATTCCCTGTCATTCCAGCTGCACTGGTAGTTATGCAAGTTTCGAGCATCAAAATCAGGAGGTTTGAAGTGTTCTCTCCCGGAACATTGATTCCCCTGGCTCATGCCAAGTTGACGAAGTATGCGCCCGAGATTGTAAAAGGTGAAACTCGCCAGTCCGGCGATTACCACTCTTTCGAATCCTGCAGAGTTGACAGTCATCTTCGGAAGATTCAGCCAGGGACATCTCCAGACGATGTCTTTAGATTGCATGTCGTTTAGAAAAGTGTACCAGTCCTCCATCAGCAACTCCGGGTATAGCATTGGTCTCTCAACCAGATGCCTGGGAAAGTGGTCGAAACCCGCCTGTGGTGCTTCAAGCACACCCACTTTGTCCGAAAGCCAAAGCTGCACGAGTGTAAAAAACAAGTGAGGAACCAGATAAAGCCTGAGTGAAAAAACAAGTAAGGTTTTTAGAGTGGTCCTTGCTTGAGCGTTGAGGTAGAATGAGAAAGTGCACAAATAAGAAAAAGGTGAGTTGAGTGAGAAACTACCTGGAGCAGGAGCGGGCATCCGCTGAAGGTGTCTACTTGACCAGTTTTGACCAAATCCAAGCCCATCAGGGTCTCTGCCAAGACTATGGGCATAATGTTCTTCCAGGCTCCCATTTGTGAAGCGACGCTCACCAAGCTAGGGCTAACCCTTCCGTTAGCAGGAATCAGCATATAGGCGGCTAGTGCAAAGATTGAAAGCACAAAGCGTCTGTGAGCTTGCCTAACATAATCTCCTAGGGCTCCCTCTGGACCATATAGCTCAATAAGTCGAACGATGTTGAGTTCGCCATTTTCAACTATACTTGCGGATAACTCTTCTGATATGTTGAGCTTTATCCGTAAGAGGTGCTCCATGTTCTCTTAGAGCGGAAGAACGACAAGGACATGAGAGTTGGTGAAGCCTCGGAGGTATGCTTGGAATTCCTCCACGGTTGGACACATCTCGTCATTGTAGAACCGGAAGACGTGCATAAATGGGTCCCAGTAGACCATGGCATCTTTGAGAAGCTCGGAGCATGCTCCTACATATCGGAGATCACGGATGGAGGCTAGGCCTTGTGATCAGGGACTCGTCCAATCAACGGTTTTGAACTTTAGTAGCGAAGGATCGAGTATGGCCGCTAACGGACTATCCATTTCTGGTAATGGGAGAGTTTTTGTGCTTAAAGGGGTTAGAGTATACCCTGTAAATGCTGCAAGTACTTCCCACTTATAAGCAAATTCTCAGAAATATCGGTCTCGGTTCCCACGCCAAGGGATAAGTTCAAGGCATAGGTGTCCTACCACCTTGCATGCAAAGGACACCCCTCTTATAGCTCCAAGACTGTTTGCAGGCCGTCTGGAAGATTACCCAAGCTTCTTGTGCCTTAAAGGAGTGATTTGGTCAAACAAAGGCAGCCTGGCAGAGACTGACAATCGCGCGTCTGTCCCACTCCCTCGCGCGTTGCTCCCACTCCCGCGCGCGCGTATCAAACCTGCAATTGGACAGCTTGTGACAGCTACTGTCCAAATTTTGTCATTTTTCGTTCGAAGGGTCTTTTTGCATATTTGATGGTTCCAGCAAGTCATTATATGCATATGTGACTGTGTCCAAGCATCAGATTCGAAATATCGCGCTTAACGAAGATTTTGGACCCCCGGCAGCTCATTTCAAGTTCAAATCGAGGTTTCGGGAGGTCAAATTTCGTTCTAAGGGTTTTTGCCAAGTTCTTTTATGCCGAACAGGTCATATGGACCTAATGTGACTATACAGAGGTGTCGGTTTCAGTCTGGGACATAATCGAGTCATGTTTTGTGTCTTGTGTCCATTTTTGTGACATTTTATAGCATTTTTAGGTCTAAGTCTTGTTCCAGGTCGATTTTCTTGGTTCCGTTGATTCGTGCAGGTCATGTTGTACATATTTGACCTTGCAGAAGCGTTAGTTTCATCCAAATTGAAGTATTTTGAATTTTGGCTCGTTAATGCCCAAAATTTCATTTTATTTCTCGTATCCCCGTATCCTGGCCATATCCTAGGATATATTTTCCATTTTCTTTCGAGCTAGTTACACCTGTACAAGCATATGTCTCTAAACAGTCTTAGTATGTTATCAATGCAAATTTGGTATTAGCGGATGGTTTTTCTTTCTCTTATCCATGACGAGAATCAATAAACTAGAAAATGCAAATTTTATAGCTAAACCATGATCTATCCATGTCAAAAACAGAGAAAATTACTGTACGGGTGGCACTTCGGCCAATCAAAAACCATCAAGTCAACCAGGGCACATCCGCCCACCAATCAAAAAGGCACGCAGGCCTCCAAAACTAGTATCAATATCAACTAGGGCAAGCCGGCCCACAAGCTATCTATATACTTGGGCACGCAGGCCCGAAATCAAAAGCAAGGTGTAGAAAGTAAAATGAGGCTCTGTGGTAGCCTTCAGTCCTCTGCAAGCCAGTCGCCGTCGTCACCATCGTTGTCATCGTCATCCCTCTCCCTTGGATCCTTTTTGTATGCAGGATCATCAACGGAATCATCAGAGCCGCTGCTAGTAGATGAGCGCTCCTCCTCCTCCTCTCCTCCCTCTTCCTCTTCTTCCTCTGTTCCCTCTTCTTCTTCTTCTTCTTCTTCTCTTTCTTCCTCTGAGGTCTCAGGCAGTATCAGCCTCGTTCTTTTGGGATCTCGCCCCTCTTGAGAAGGCTCCTCGTGCATCTTTATTTGATACTCTCTCTCTGCGCGTGCCACGGCTGCCCTCGCCGCCTCCCAGCTTGCAGCTGCTGGCTGTGAGATCCTGGTCTGTCGCCGTGTTGTGACTGGAGGTGTAGTGGTCCTCGCCACTATCTCTTTCTGCGTTGGCGATCGTGCTCTCTTCCTAGAAGCCGCCCTCCCCTGTGCCTGCATTGTAATTTAATGCATTAGAATACATCGTGCATGTTGTATATCAAATGTTTGAATACAAGTATATTCTATCAATCAAAGGCTATCCACGCATATATGTATCGAAAGCAGCTGCATATTACAAGTATCGAAAGCAGGAATGTATCGTTTTATATACCTGAGTCCTCGGGACCGCTGCTGGCCGAACCGGTGGTGGGGGCGGTGCTGGATAGTGCAACTCCAGTGGCATGCCACTCGCCGCCCTTCGTATCACGTTCTCCATCGCCAGCATGCGATAGACAGCCTCGTTCACCCATTCACTTGGCACCTGCAAATGCAATTTGGCATCATCAGACAGTTCAAACATAATTCAAGTATGTTGAAATACAAAAATGAAAGCTAAGTCTTACCGAGACAGTCACTGGTGCAGGCTCAACCCTGGCAGGAACAAGGCGTACTTCGGCTGGATTGCCCTGTGTATCCACCACCGCTATCTTCCACAATAGCTCAGGTGGCCCACCTACCACTGGTCTGCTCTCGCTCCGCCTCACACGGCCCTCGCCTTCTCTCTGTCTCTCAGCAGCAGCCCTCCTCTCCTCAACAGCTCCACAAGCCTGACCCCGTACCTCTCTGAAAGCCCGAACTCCCAGTGGCCCTGCCAAGCGTTCTCTCTGGTAAGTGGCGTATTCCATATCAGGACGCAGGTAGCAGGTCAGGTCTGTGTCAGGCTGCATGACCGTCTCCAGCTCAACCTGTGTGTACTCGCCTGTGTGCGAAGCCCGGGGTGGAAGTGGCCTTGATACCTGGTACCTGGAACTCAGTGTAACCAAGTGACTGGCGAGTCACTCGATCCCCTAAGTACCATTGCCAGCCAAAGGCCAACTCTAACAGCACCCTGCTTGCTGTGACTACCCTACTCTTGGCCAAGTACTCTGGCTCTGGCTCAATCCCTCTCCAGGGATCCCACTCGACCTGCTCATGGCCACGAAAGACAATTCGAGCAATTGATCAACGCCAGCATTAAAGCAATAAAGGAATGCATGCTTAACTATTGGAGTTTTTGAATTATACCTGTGAGGCTTTCAGCTCGTCCAAGTACAGCCTGAAGGCATTGAGGTCGCCTCTCCCTTCCTTCGTTCCCATGTATTCCTTACTCCATATTAGCGCGCGAGGAAGCGTCTTTAGGACTGGACACTTGTTCTGCGAAGGATACATCTTCAGCACCTCGTAGGCCCAAAGCTGCATGGTTTCAAATGCATCAGTCACAGGGTATACAATAATCCAAATAAAGCAATCAAGCAGGCTATGCAATCAAATGAACAAGTATAATTGAAATTGTACTTTGCAACAATATGAAAGTTATACCTCCCAGATCCTCCAGTATCCAGCGGCTCCCTGCTCTGTCCTCGACGAGTCTCCCAGAAAGCCGTAGGCTACACCAAGTGCTGCTCCACCCCAGTCAAAGCGTGAGGCCGTCCTCAAGTCCCTCAATGCTGGCAAGTACGACAGGTGCACTCTACTTCGCCGGCTCGGGTACAGGGAAGTACCAAAAAGGTACAGCAGGTATGCCCGAGCCATCTACTCTGCCTCCTGCTCGGTGGTCACTTTCTTCTTCAAATACCATTTGAATTGCTCGTACTTCACCATTCCTTCCTCAATCCGAGGCACCCATCCCAAGAACCACTCCAGCGCTGCTAGATCTTTGTGAATGCCCGAGTCAAACGGGATTGGCTCACCTCCAACCCTCAATCCGGTGATTGCTGCAAAGTCAGTGGGTGTCACTGTCATCTCCCCGAGCGATAGGTGAAAAGTGTTGGTGGTATCCCTCCACCTCTCTGCAAGTGCTACCAGGACAGCATGGTCATTTCTGACCAAGGAAAGAGTCTGTATAAACTCCCTGAAGCCCGCCTCATCCACCAGTTGCCTCACTCTCGGCGGTAGGTTCTCATACAGTTCCAAAGAACTACTCGCGCCCCCGAAGCCGCGAATATCCCTTTGCCTCGCTCTCACCTGTTTCAAGCACAAAGACAGGCAAGCAGGAAAAGTGTCAACATGCAGGGCTTTCATTTTCTAGTTCTAGGTAACCAATGCAGCCTACAACAGATGGTTGGTTCAAGTTATTACATGCACGACATACATTATAAGGATTGTATCATCATGGCATGGTTCAACTTAGGATTATTTCATGCTATTCTCAATTCAAGACATGCGAGCTAATACGAAATTGAACTACAAAGGGGGTTTTTCAAGAATGTACCTGTGTCCAAGTGCTCGAGATGTGAGTCTCAGGGTCTCTCAACACGAGCTCAGCGTCGTACTCTGTCCATTGCGGCTTGTAGACCTGGAAGCCTGACGGCACGAACATGTGTGGTGTGGGAGGCACATACGCCTCTGCTGAAAATTCTGGGCGCTTCAAGCCCGCCGCCTCCATTACTGTTGTTACTCTAGGCCCCTCCGCCTCAACACCGGCCCTCTCCTCGGCCTCCATATCTCTCAGGGGCTCCTCTCTCTCCTTTTTCTCCCTCTTGGCCCTCTCTGCCGCCTCCGAGGCTACTATTGCCCTCGCTCGTTCTTCCTTTGCCTCCAAAACTGCAATCCCAATCGCGGGATTCTCCTCGAGAAGCCTTGCCAAGGACTCGTCACTCAAGTATTCGGCGACATCATGTTTCGTGACCGGCTTGTGACTCGAGGGGTCTTTGTCCGATGTAGACACCCCAATCCGAACCTCGAGGGGTCTTTGTCCACCCCGATGATGAAATAAAGGAAATGGCACCTTTGTGAGCTTGAATGAAGGATTTTTTCAGCCTAGACAAACCCTTAGCCTAAATAAACCGAAAGCCGAAAAATCCAGAGAAAGCCCAAAAGCCCTGGACTGGACCTGGAACGCCGCACGGGACACCCCTACATCGCACGGCATATCGAAAGTTATAACGCCGCACGCGATCATGAGGTTAGCCGCACCGCATTTCATGAAAAGTACTGATTGGCTCAGAAAGCTGTCGGCCACGCCTATTTGAGCCACAGCTGCAGAATGGCTAAGCCGAAAATACACTTCTGGCCCGCCGAGAAAATACCTCCACTATTTGAAATTCAAAATCCTTGGCTCTTGCCTAAAAATACACCCCTCCACTCAAGAGAAAAGGGCCCTTGATCACCAATATACCCTTTCTCTCTCTTCTTGCTTTCACACGCATTCCCTACTTCTAAGTCTTGAGAATGTTGCTTTCAAAAGACATTCTCTAGGCCTTTTGCTCCATTTTTCTCCTCACCATTAAAGTTAGTCCCTTACTAACTTTGAGACCCCAACTACCCAATACACCCATCTATTACACACATCCATATCTCTTTTCCCTACCAACCTTACCGATGCTCATCCACCATCATCCATCCTCATTCAAGCTCGAGATCGAAGGTAAAAAATTAAGTTTCCTTGGGCTAGGCTCTGTCCTGGCCCTGAGGGGACTCTTCTGCTGACAGGCTTAACCCCTTTTGGTTAAGGTCTGGTCTAAAATCATTTTTTACAAAGCAAAACAGGCCCCCTGTGCTGGGTAAGCTACGCCGTGCGGCGCTTTGAAGCGTCGCACGGCGTAATGGGCTCACACGCTCGGCATATCAGTTAAGCTGCTGTTTTCTTATCTAAACTGTCTGGATCATGATCGTCCTTCGTTGGATCTGTTTCTATCTATCAATGGTAGTCTCGGAACAAGACCATATCTACAAGCCATGTTTTACCACCTTGAGTAAACTCTATCAATCTTTTTGAATGAACAAATGCATTAAAAGTGGTTTTTCTACTCGTGGCTTGGAGGAAAGGTGCAGTTCTGAGATGATCCGACGACTGTGAGTTTTCTGAAGTTTTGAAGTAACACCGTGCGTCGTACTGGATACGCCGTGCGAGGCTTTGAAAACCATTGACAGCCTGAAGACAAGATCAGAACCACGCACGGCATATCATATGGCCGTGCACCATATAGCGGTATGCCGTGCAACAGAAGATGGTGATCCAGACAGCTTGTTAAAGAGCCTTTCTTATTTGTATTTTCGTCGCATCATCTTTCAACATTTTTGTACAGTAAGCACCACATGCACGACAACGTGATATATTTCATCTTGTTCCCCTTTCCCGTATGTGTTTTTTTTTGAAGTTTTCCAAATGGTGTTAAATCCCCCATCTAAAATGCTTAGTAGAGACCGGTTTTTGCAGGGCGAGCGGGGTGCTTTTTCAATAAAACCTTCCTCGTTCGTAAAGTGGTTCCCGGACCCAAAATCTCAATGTTTTTCGCTAGACCAAAGGCCTTTTCTTCAAACAAACTCTCGGTTTCTCGGATCATCCATCTCAAAAATCCGGGTGGCGACTCTTCGAAACGCGCCGGGCGCGGGAGCCCACACCCGATCCACCACCAATCACCATCGAGCCTTCTACGGCTGTACGTGGGTGCAACGGTTGAACAACAGCCCCCACGGCCCTTGTCACCTCCGACGCGCAAGGGTCCACCTCCGGCGCGCGCCCATCACCGCCATTACCAACCTCCGGCTCGCGGTCTCTGTCGCCATCGCCGCCGCCTATGGCCGTTGCACCTGCACCCACAGTCTCCTCTATCGCCGTTTGATCCACTGTTTCGACTGCCATTGGCCCTCCCCGGTCCTCCGGACGATCAACAACTTCTCCCTCTCCGCTGTCGTTATCGTGATCCGCCATGGATGATAGCGTGAGCTTGAGTTCGTTGGTTTTCGTGAGGAAATCAAGAGTTTAAGGGAGTTTTTGGTTTGAGAGAGAATTGAAACTCTTGGTAACCGCCTGTTATGTGCTCTGAAACGCCCCCGATGATTATAAGGGAGACAAACAAGTATGGGCCGGGTTTGGGTCTAATCTGGCTCCGGGCCCTAAAAAGCCACCCGCCTGCGCGGCACCCAGTTCGACGCGCATTGTTCCTTTTGGGCCACAGGCCCAATGCAGCCTCTGGTCAGGTCCAATCTCACTTATGCCTCATTTTAGCCCATGGGTTCTTATTTTGGCATCCCAGCAGTATTGGGGGTCATTTTTGAATTGATACTTTCAATCCGGAGCATTTTTGTATCCCCAGCAGTGGTCTGCCCGCGCACACTTAAAAACAAGATTATCAATCAGCGACGATCCATCCGTCTAATCATCAATCAACGACGATCCATCCGTCCGATCATCAATCAGCGACGATCCATCCGTCCGATTATCAATCAGCGACGATCCATCCATCCGATCATCAATCAGCGACAATCAATCCGTCCAATTTTCAATCAGCGATGATCTATCCATCCAATTTTCAATCAGCAACGATCTATCCGTCCAATTTTCAATCAGCAACGATCCACCTGTTAGAATTTCAAAACAACGACGATCCATCCGTCCAATTTAATTTATTTCCCCAGTAGAGCTCGCATCAACAATTGATCTGCTCTCCGATCTTTGGTGCACGGTATTTTTACATACTCGCCTGCGTTTTCCATTTAATCGGCTTTTAGGCAGATTCGATGGGTGTTTAGAAATTTTGATGTTACCCGTACCAAGTCAATAGTGATCCACGTGCCGTCAAAGAGGGACTACTGTAGACACCCCAATCACATGCAATCACATAGCACACATCGTAAAAGCACAGTGTCACATGGATGGACACCTTTGGAGTGAAAACCACTTATGTTTTATCACACATCAAGGCAAGTAAACACATATACATGCTCATAACCATCTTAAGATCAAAATACGAATACTTTCATGCATTTCAAACAATACAAGAAATATATAATTTCTATTTATACTTAGAGATAGTGATGACGGGAAAATCTACTTTCATATCAAACATACGATTTTACTTTTATACTTTGGGATAGTGGACAAGGGACTCTACCGTTTTTCTTGGCGGTAGGGCGGCTATGGAAAAAGTAAGTCGGCGATCGAACGGAGTGACTTCCTACTGAAAGCTTACGGTAGCTTCGAAAGAGAAAAGGTTTCTCTCGAAACTAGTTCTTGACTAAACTACTAAACTTTTTGGATCGAAAGGGTGGTTGAGTGGTGGTTTAGTGTCAGTCTTGGATGAGTTTCTTGAAGAACTCAAGAACAAAGGAAGAACAAGCAAGAACACAAGAATTTCTAGAGAGAGAAGTTGAAAGGTTGGAGGTGTGAGTTAAATGGCCAGAATGGGGTGCTATTTATAGCAAAAGGTTGGGCTCTCCCTCTCCCCTCATGGCTGGCCTCCCTCTCTCTCTCTCTATCTCTCATGGATTTGCTCCATTGTATTGTCAAATCTTGTCTTTAGGCATGCCAAAGCCTTGTCAATCCAACTTAGGTGTAAGTCTAGGTAATCATGGAGATTTTCTAAGGCTTGTAAGTATATCCTACGTAATCATAACCTAGGTTGCAAGTCTTCCAAGCATGCCAAGACTTGTCATTTCCATTTTTAGGCATAAGGCAATAAATCAAGTAGGATCTTAAGGCTTTATAGGCTATGGTGTATATATACCTAGGGAAGGATCTAGGAAAGTGATCTTTGGTGGGTAAATAGGTTTAAGGCTAATATCCTTAGGTTTGCATGCATGGCAAGGCTAAGTTTACCACTTTTGGAAGCATCATGATTACTTCCTTTCGTCCAATGGTTCATAATGGTTAGGAAAATGTGACTAAGTTGAATGGTAACTAGGTTTTGGTAGCTTTATTAGGTCTAGGAAAAGAGTAATGATTAAAGGTAATGCTTTCAAAACATTGTCCAATGGTTAACAGTTTCCTAGAAAGTCTATCTATATGTATGTAGGTAGGCTATTATGTATTTACGTATATATATACCTAGAGAAGAATCTAGGAAAGTAACTTTGGAAGGTTATTAGGTTCAAGCCTATTAGTTCTAGGGTTGCATGCATGAACACCTAAAGAAAATCTAGAAAAGTTATTCTTGAAGAGTAATTAGGTTCAAGCCTAATATTTCTAGGCTTGCATGCATGACTAGTCTAGGAATACTACTTATGGAAGCAAAATGATGGGATTTGGTTTTGACTTGTCTAGTCAAATTTAGGTACTCATTGGTTTATGGCAAGTCTTACTTCTATTATTCAAAGGATAACAATTACCCTACAAACTATTATTCAATGGGTAAGGAGGTAATGGTGAGAAAAGATATACTTGGAAGAAACAATGATGAGAAATAAAGTTTTGAAATGACTAGTCATGAAAGTGCAATGATTTTCTAGTTTAGGGTTGGAAAGGGGTGTAGAAAGGTTCATAAGGTGAAAAGGTTCACTTAGGAATTAGGAGGGTTTATAAGGGTCATAAGGTTCAAAAATGGTTAGGGAGGTTTAACTAGGCTTAGAATCCAATTGATTTAGCTAGTTAATTGGTTGGAATAAAATTATCTTAGGAAAGGTAGGATTCCTATTCTAGACATAAATAAATATGTAGGAGTGTAAATAAGTCCTTTTGTCTTTAAGGAATGACTAGTAAATTTTTATACGAAGAAAACTAAATTTATAAGTCTAGAATTTAATTATGACGGATCATTAGATATTAAAAAGAAATTTTAAATGCAATCTAAGTAATTCAAATAAAATTCAAATTTTTAACGAAATTTTTATTTGCCAAAAATCAGGGTCGTTACAGATTGAGCTAATTTAGCCCAAACACATCCACGATGGATTTGGGAGAAAGTTATGGTACACAGGGTATACCGTACGTCTAAATTATGATAATTTGTTATTTTCATTATGTTGATTTTTGGTTTTCTAATGCATATTATGACTCTAGTTATGACTTGTAATTTAAAATTTACTTGTTGAACAAGTCATTCACAGGTTACCCATAATTAAAAAAAATTGTTATTATATAACCATAATTATTCGTACTAGATTCCATAATACTTTTGCCCTAACTAAATATATGCGTACAATATCAAAAATTAAATAAGGTTACCCACAAATGTTATAATAACACCATAAATTGGTATTATCTTACTACAATGAGTCGTACCAAAAATCTTTGATTCAGATGATATTCTGTAACAAAATCAAAATATGTCGTACCAGAATCAACAATTGTTATACCCAAGCCAAAAATATTTGTAAAATGCCACAAATTTTATAAAATAACCACAATTATTATGACAACACCTAAAATTGTCATTTTTTTTTACCACAACGTGTCGTATCGAAAGAAAACATATGTAAATATGACAAATTATATAACAAACCACAATTGTTATGACAATATCATAAATTGACATTTTCTTACCACAATGTGTCGTACAAAAGGAAATTGATTAAAATATTCCGTAATAAGACATGTCTAAAATACCACAAATTCAGTAATATAACCATATTTGTCATGACAACATCATAAATTGACATTTTCATACCCACAACGTGTCGCATAAAAAAATTCAATAATTATGTTCAATTAACGATTGTTATAATTGGGAAAATACCATACCACAATTAAATAATATAACAAAAATTGTTATAATAAAAACATAAAGTGGCGTTACCTTACCACATCCTATCATTTTTTTTTGTGATAAAATATTACATAACAAAATGAAAGTATGTCGTAAAAAATGCATAATTGTTATACCGAAGAAAAAATATATACTTGAATTAAATATCACAAATTAAATAATATAACCACAATTATTATAAGAAAATTATAAATCAACGTTATCTATTCACAACGTGCCGTACAATTTTTTTCAAATTCTTAGCCCAAAAACAAGGCCCCCCACATATGATGGAGTATTATATAATAAATAAAATTTAAAATTACAAATTCTCAATTGTGTTGTTGGGTAAGGTGTTGGAGTTCTGACATTTGCCTACAAGATCATGGGTTCAAGTCTCGCGCCCTTCATTTATTCTTTTTTTTAAAAAAATACCTCATCATAAAATTTCACCTATTGAGATTCGAATCCAGCTAAAAAACAAGTTCCAATGGCATTTGTACCACAAGACCACCACACATAACACAATACATCGTATACAAGTTAATTATTGACAAATAATTTATCAAGATTCAGCCAAAACCGAGTATCTCACTCATTTGAATAATTATTATAAAAAGATTGATATCACATGCAAAATTTTGCACGAGAAGAAAGAGCCATGTTATGGTTACACTATTTAACACAGGAAGAAAGATCCATATTTTGATTCCATGTTATGGTTACACCGGGGGCGAATTCATCTAACCAAAGGGTCACGTGCCCCTTGATCTTTCGCTCTTACACTTGTGTTCCTACAATATCATAGTTTATTTCATTTATACTCCAAAAGAATAGCACTAATCCCCATGGTGTTTGGAAATTGTGAAATAAATCACTCTAATAACTTAAAAGCCTTAAAAGTATGAAAGCACCCTTTAATCAATGTTTCAATAATTTGTTTAGCTGGAAAACATCTTTATATGTTTGGTCTTGACTGCCTTTTGATTGCTTAATTTTTATGCAAAATATATGGATTGTATGGTGTTCTTGAAATCTACGGCTGTTGATTTCTGATTCAATTGTTGCCCTTTTCACTGGATGCTTTAATTTCTTCGATTAATGTACTCATTGCATGTTAAGATTAGCATTGCTCAACGTTGTAAAAAAAAACTCCATCTCGAAGCCTATAAAACTAGGACTGAAAACAACATTGTACATCATCGGGAAAATAATTTCAAAACTGTGATTAAAGAAAACCATGAAGTGATAAGTATCAATACTTGGGGACCCAAAGCGGCCTCTATGCAAACCTACTCTGAGCCCTGAAGGCTGGCGCATCGGACAAAGATTTCCTAGAAATAGTTCATCCTCTAGGCTTCTATGTTTGTAGACACCCCAATCTGGGTCTCCCAATTGATTTACTTCCTTTTTCGGTTTCTTGTTTTTCCGATGATGAATTGGATCGAAAAACAGTATTGAGAATGGAAAGGTTTGAGCGTGGAGTGATTGGACCAGTGTACGTTGCTCTGGCTTCCACGCGCGTTAGTCAACTTGCCATGTGGTTGGTGGTTCACGCGCGGGCCGAACTGGCTCCCACGTGCGCCGGTCAACACCTGTCCCCATCACCTTTTTCCCAGCTGGATTTTGTGATGATCAGGGCTCTGTTACACCATGGAACCCCGTTTTCGTCACCTGAATAGTGTTATGACAGGTTTTGGGGTGCTGCCCCTCACAACCACTACCATCACCCTTTTGGGATTTTTCCTCCACCAAGCAACCACAACCAGCCTTGTTGGCTGGTTATATAACCCTATTTGCCACCAACCTCACTCCTTCCAACCTCCTATGTATACCCCATTGGTCTTCCAAGTAAAGGGTTACCAAAAATTCCAAAAGAGCAAGAACAAAGGCTCAAGTACTCAATTCTCTTCAATATACTTTCCACTTCCATACACTTATTTTACACTCTCCATCTCCTTGTTCAAACCATTTCCACATCATTCAAGCAAAGGTATAAACACCTTTTTTTTGCTTACTGTTTTGATCCCTGAGAGGGGCTGGCAGGGCCAAGGCTGGTAATCAATACCAGTCCTGGTCCTAAATTCAGCAGGGTTACAAGAATTGTGTGACTAGCACACCTACACACGCTGGAGCGACTCACACGAGCGCCTGTCATGGGTAGCACGCGCCTGTCCTCGTGGGGTTAGGTATGTTAGTCGTTTCCTATTTTATTGTATAATAAATCACTCTGATGCATGTTAAAATCTGATTTACTATTTTACATATAAAAATGTTAGCTTTGCTCGGCATGCTTTCTTGTTGCTTTGGGATGCCCCTGGTTTGCTTTTGAACATGTCTCAGAGCCCAGGCATGCAAAGTCAATTCCTAGAAGTCCAGTCAGGATAGACGCGCACTGGTCATTTGATTTCCAGTGACTGGTTCTTGCATGGGCAGTTAGGCCTTTGGTCTCTGTTTAAATCCCCCCACTATTTACGGGTTTTATTTCAATTTCATTTGTTCTGTTTGTAATTATTAATTACTTTCTGTACATATAAACTGCCTGGTTTGCCCCTGGGTGAGCACTGGTCCTTCCAGATCCCAGAAGGGGATAAAATTCAATCTGTTTGTGAAGTATCAACACATGCGCGTGTGTATGGCTTTGGCGCGCATTGGTGGACTTGCATGCACGTAGATCCATGCATGCAAGTTGGCCACTGTTCACGTCAAATTCATACTATGCACTGTTTTGACATTTAGTCACAGTGCTGGGTTTTATCCTATTTATTGCTTAGCATCTCATCCATACATGCTATTCTAATCACATCTTGCAAATTGTTACAGTTTTAAATCCCCATTAAACTGTTTTCCCGCCCTAATTGGCTAAAAATCGATTAATAAAAGAAGAATCACAAACGTTTTCACAAAATGTCTAAGTAGAGATTGATCTCCGGATTGTGCGAGAGGGGTGCCTTAAAACCCTTCCCTACTCGTAACCTGGCTCCCGAATCCAGATATGGTTATGACGGGTTGGTGCCTTCACTTTTTCAAATCAAACAGCGCAGCAGGTGCTTCGAACCTTCAAACCCGAGCGGCGACTCTGTATTCCGAGAGCTTGCTTCCCCGCTCGCGCTCCCTCGATCCGAGCCCTTGCTTTGGGAAAACAGAATTCCCAAGGGCATGCTGCCCATAGTGGCGACTCTGTTGGGGATGATCGAACCAATATAAATCCACACTTAGAGTTTAATACACTTGTGAACAATTCCTTTAAAAGTATGTCAAAATGGTGAGCTTTGCGCTGCCGAAGGTTGGAGTGGTGATTTAATAGGACCTCGTGTCCGGCCATTCTGATCTGGGACTTTTTCAATTGTTCACTTGCATAGTTTCCTCTAAAGATGGACTAAATAAAGTGAGCCAAATTTGAAAAGGCATTTTGCAATTTTGTGATTCTTCTTCTTCTTAATCAATTTCTAGCATTTCTCGTTTGCATCGATGTGGGATAGCCTCGTTGGAGCGTTTTGGCAATCCGGCACAGTTTACCGAAGCCCGGGGACCCCGAATGCCTAACAACCTTCGACGATGATAAGTCATTCTACCATTTGACTATTACTCTGCGGTTACGCGGGCAACGGGAGGTATATCTTGGCTTTAGTCCAAGGAACCTATTACAAACCAAAACTGGCCCTTGCATATACAAAGCATTAGAACTCTCCAAACTAGGACAAGAACCTACAGGGTAGGATCTATTTGCATCTAACCCCATATACTGTCTACGTGTTATTGCTTTCCCTATCGCATGCACTGTACATTCATTCCGTCTTGCGTAGGAGCATGTTTAGGGTGGCTTCTAGGTTCTCGATCTTTCGAGTATGTCTTAAGCTTATTAAGACACTACTTTGGTCTGATGAAGAGTCGTGCATCTCGATGGGGCATGTTATTAATTTTCAAGTCCTTAGAATAGTAAGACTTTGGGAAGTCGAAAGCTTTCTAGACCCTTGTTTATATACCTGATTGAGGTTTCAAACAGAAAACGAGGAACAACGGAGAGAATGTCATGATGCTTACACCAGTTAAGTAACAAGTGCCTCGTCACTTACACCGCCCGGCTAACAGCGTTGTGCCGCTCACGCCATTTTGGTTATAGTATCACGACATTCACACCGAGTTGTTCTGACTTCAAAGTTGAAACTCCAAGAGAGGAATAGCCAAAGGTTTAGGCTTCTTTTTGACATCCTTTAGGATCACTTGTTTCAAGTAGGGATACACGTTCAAAAAGAATTCTGAGGATTCTCGCAGTGTCCGAACATCTTGAGACAGACTTGTCTTCTAGTTCTAAAGTCTAGGGCGACACTGATGACGTTGGATGCATTCGTACTTTATTATTTTATTTAGATTAAAGTTGTTGCAGGACCCCTATTGAGCCTTCTTTTACTTTGCTGGAAGTTCTGAACCATTGCACTGCCAAGGAAAGTATCGAAGCAAAAAGGCAAACTCGCTTGGGAACGTCCGCGTCAGAAACCGGTTCAAAGGCTTGTCAGGCTACAATCCCAGTCAGTCTCAACGGAAGACTATCCGCGTTCTCTATTGGTCGTTCTTCAGTCAGGCGCGTTCTCTGTTGGCCGTTCTTCAATCAGGCTCATCGTCAATCTTGCAAGAGGTTGTACTGCCAACGTCGCCATCTCCTTCTTCTGCATCAAGCACCTCTGGGACACCTGTCATGGCAGATCAGCCGCAACCGCTCACCCTGGAAACCATGCTCATGAATCTCCAGAATAGCATCACTACTATGCAACAGAGGGCTGCTCAGATAGATGCTAACATCACTCGCCTGAATGACCTTTTCAACACTCGCCTCCCTCCAGCTGTCCAAGAAGAGAGCGAGACTGAAAAGGATGTTCATGAACAGCCAATCAAGGTCGAGGATCCAAATCATGCTGGACGTCTCATAGTTCTGCCCAACCCTAGAGGGGCTCGTGTACCTCCTCCGAACCTGAATCCCGCAGGGGATAACCCTGCTCAGAACCCTGACTTGACTGCTCTCATGGCCAAGATGGCCAAACTGGAGGAATCTGTCTCAAAATCCGAGAAGATTAGTGCTGGGGGAATCGACTTGGACTGCCTCTGCCTATACCCTAATGCCAGGGTTCTTGACAAGTTCAAAATGCCCGATTTGGCCAAGTTTGACGGGAGTGGTGACCCCAAGACTCATCTTTACAGCTACCATGCCGCTATGAAACTGTTGTCAGTCGAACCTGAGGCCATGTCACAACTGTTCCCACAAACTCTTTCCGGGTCTGCTTTCTATTGGTTCCTGTCACTTGACATTGCCAAGAGGAGGACCTGGGAGGACATTGGGGCTGCGTTTATTTTGCAGTACAGCTATAACTCTCAGTTGAAGATGACAACTCGAGAGCTTGAATCCACTAAAATGGAGGCTAAGGAGTCCTTTGCAAACTTTGTCAAAAGACGGAGGGCTAAAGCCGCTCTAATGACTGAGCGCCCCAGTGAGAGAGACCAACTCCGCATCATCTCCCACAATCTCCAGCCAGACTATGCCAGGCACCTGGTGCTTGTTCAAGCGTCCGCCAATTTCAAGACCTTCTTCGAATCTGGCTTGGCCATCGAGGATTGGAATTCTATCAAAATGGGAATCATCTAACCCTCCAAAATCGAAGCCTCGAGCATACTCTGGGAACACCAATGTGCTATTTGGGGGAGGAATTTACTCCAACACAGCAACCAATGGCACCAACGCCTCTTCTTCCAATACAGCCAACCACATCGCCGATGTCAATCAGGTGCAAACATCGCAAAACAACCGGCCTCGCAATCAACCCCATAGCTTTTCCGCTATTGAGGCACTACTGTCCTCAATTTTGGAGAAGTTGGTCAAGTCTGGGCATCTCAAGCCCCTCGATCCAACCCCTCTACCCAAAAATCCTTCACCCAACTTCAAACCTAACCTCTACTGCGCCTACCATCAAGGTGCTGGTCATCTCACTGACTCTTGCTTTCGCCTTCGACATGCGATTCAAAACCTCATTGATGATGGCACGCTTGCAACACCTCCGCCATCTCAAAAGCCAAACGTCATTTCCAACTCCCTCCCAAAGCACAATGCTGTCCCACATATCAGCCAGATATCCCTCAGCTCCACTAATATCAATCCCAGCTCCACTATATTTAACCCCACCGACCATATCATCCCAGTCAGTCAACCTAAACCAGTCATAGCCATGCCACTGGAACCCGAAGTTGATCTCATGTATATACGTATGGATGGACAGCCTCCCTATCCCAATGCAACTCCAGAACACGTGCGACGGGGGATGGCTGTACTCAATGCAGTCATTGGTGATCTCTCCTCTGACCCTATCTTCTCCATGGATGATTCCAACTCATCTCAGAGCTTTGCAAACCGATTCAGGGCTATGATGCCTGCTTTGCCTGAACCAGAGCTCGAGATTGACTTGTAGGCTATAGGCTGGGCAATAGCCGACGGTGACAATTATGCCGCTCCTTTGATTCAAGAATGGTATTAGTTGGAGTTGGAGGGGTTCCCACTGCATGTCGAGCATGCTCCGTTTGATCATGCCTGGAACGAGGAATGGCTGGTCGGACATAATCAGGCGATGCTCGATCCCTTTGATAGCATCTCTTTGTACATGCTCTTTCAGCAGCCTGAGCCTTTGGTCCCCGAAGAAGAATACTATTGGGACCCTGAGCCTGCTTGGCAGTTTCCCATGGGCTTTAACCTTAACCCTCTCCAAGGTTACGCCTTGCCAGATCACAAGACACATTTCGTGGAAGACGATCTTGTCCAAGAGGAGCCTCGCGTCCTAGGGAATGCTTCTTCCCCTCCCTTGACAGGCTTGTTGACTCAGTGACTGAAACCGTGTATGATCCTACACTCAACATCATTGATGAAGGACTCCCACGTTCAGTAGTTCCTTATTCTGATGAAGAAGGCTGTAGCATCATGGTCACAAACTTAGTTCCGCCAGCTGATCTTTGGGATGTCGACGATATAGTCGATGTTCAAGTTGGGATAGAAGTTTGGGCTGTCAATCGCTCTTTGGCCAACGATGGTCTTTGGGATGTTCCTTTCATTACCAATCCAGAGTCTGTTGCAAAGGTGCCAGCAGTCAAGGATTTGAACTTCTGGGACTCGCTGCTAATGAAGGATTTGGCCGATGATTTGGGGCTGGACATGGAGGTACCTATAGCTGCACCGGCCACTGACAAAGGAAAGCGTAAACTGGGGGAGGTCCCTGCTGATCTTTGGGATTTGAATTAAGACCCTCAAGTCGTGCCTTCTTTGGGGAACGTTCTCAACGTTACGAAGAGTGGACGAATTTTCCAGCCTGTTAATCTGCAAGCTAGAGGTTCGTCCAACCCTTCTAACCAAAGGAACGAACCCTCTGCTTTCCCAAGGTCTGCACCGCTTGAGATACCAGTAGGCTCTCCAAGTTCGGACATGATCCATAGACAACTTGAGCGGATTCCCACTGCCATATCAATCTGGGGACTAATCTGTTCCTCCCATGAGCATCGTCAGAAACTTTGCCACACACTCTCTCGCCTAGAAGTTCAAGCAGATGTCACTCATGAGGCAATGGTATCTCTTATCCTCCCTCCTACTTCCAAACACACCGTGGTCTTCACTGATGAAGATCTACCAGTCGAAGGGGTTGCTCACAACTGCCCTCTACATATCACCATCAAATGCCAAGGACTCTGGGTTCCGACCGTTCTCATTGATAATGGTTCGGTGATCAACGTTTGCCCTATGAGGGTGGCTTATCGTTTGGGACATGCTAAGGACTTTGTGCCTTCAAATTTGGCTGTTAAGGCATACGACAGCACTCGTCGTATGGTCGAGGGCACCCTGATGCTCAAGCTCGATGCCGAGGGCTTCGAAATGGATGTTGAGTTCCATGTCGTCGACATACCAGCAACCTTCAATCTATTGCTAGGCAGGCCATGGCTCCATAGATCCGACATCATGGTTGTGCCATCTACTCTTCACTAAAAAGTCATGCTGGGACTTCCTACCAACACGCTAACTATCTACGGGGACTCTGGCATTCGCCTGCTCAAGAAAGATGGAATGCCTATCTTGGGGATCATGCACGGCTATGAAGACATGGATCTTGGGGGTTTCTCATTCGACACATTCGGATCTGTCCTTGCTATCAACGTGGACAGGGACTTCATAATGAGGAGGATGTATCTGCCTGGCATGGGACTTGGGATTCACCAACAAGGGATCCCGGAGTTCCCTATCTGAGGGCCGCTTTGGTTTGGGGTACATCGCCTCTGCCAAGGATGCCAAAAGAAGGAAATGTACGGGAAAACCTCGAACCCTCTATGGTGATCCCGACAGCTACTTTGTGCGTGAAGTGGGGAATGCTGCTTACACTGGACAGCCTGAGCCATTCATCAATCCGGAAACTGGGGAGCTGCTAACTGGTTTTGAAATCATTGCTGATGACACCTGGTCAGACAGCGATGAAGAGCCAGTGAAGGCAGAATTCGAGAGGAAGCTTGGACAGGTTAAGGTGAAGACTGACTGGCTGGGATCTTTTGATCAGGGAAGTTTGGAGTTGATGTTCCATGAATTCTCCCAAGTGGGTTTGGCCAAGGAAGCTGAAGAAGCCGAAGTGCTCATGCTCGGGCCCGGCGCCCTTGAGGATCCCACCTCCCTTATCGTGGAAGCCAAGGCTAGCCTTAAAAATTGCATTTTCAAACCGCGCCTAACTTGCATTGATGACACATCTGAGTCTGAATCTAACACAAAGTCTGTGGAGTCGTCTAAGTCTAGCTCTGAGTCGGAGTTTGTGCCTCTTGGCCCTCCACGTCATAGCTTTTATTTCGAGTTTGATTCCGTTGTACTTGGCAATCCTGATGGGTTTTGTGAAATGAAGGAATCCTCTTCTGACTACTTCAATGATCTTTATATAAACTGTGTCGACCCCGACGATGAAGGGATAGATTTCGATGGGGACATTCCCAAGGAAATCCGTGCCCTCATCGAGAGGGAAGACGAAAGGCATGCTCAGCCATTAAAAGAAGAAGTAGTTTCTATGAACTTAAAAGATGAGAATGATCCCCGGATGGTTCAAGTGGGCTCCATGCTTTCACAAGAGGAGCATCGTGATTTCAAGGAGCTGCTCACCGAATTCAGCGACGTCTTCACATGGTCTCGTCAAGACATGCCAGGCATCGACCCTGAAATAATGGATCAACACATCCCTTTATTGCCAGATGCTAAACCTGGGAAACAGAAACTCTGACGAATGAGGCCTGATTGGGTTCAGAAGATCAAAGATGAGGTCACCAAGCAGATTAACGTTGGTTTTCTCATGGTTTCTCAGTACCCCACTTGGGTGGCTAACATTGTTCCTATTCCTAAAAACAATGGACAGATCTGAGTTTGCGTCAATTTCAGGGACTTGAACAAAGCAAGCCCCAAAGATGATTTTCCCTTGCCACACATCGATGTGCTTGTGGATAATACTGCAGGGCATGCCTTGCTCTCATTCATGGACAGTTTTTCGGGTTATAATCAAATTTTTATGGCACCCGAGGACCGTGAGAACCATGTTCATCACTGAGTGGAGGACTTATTGCTACTTGGTCATGTCGTTTGGGTTAAAGAATGCCGGTCCTACCTATCAGTGGGCTGCTACGACTATCTTGCACGACATGATCCACAAAGAGGTTGAGGTCTATGTGGATGACATGATTGCCAAGTCCAAAACTCGAGAAGATCACGTTTTGGTCCTTAGGAAGTTCTTTGAAAGGCTCTGAAAGTTTCAAATGCGTCTCAATCCGCAGAAGTGCACATTCGGAGTCACAGCAGGCAAAATGCTTGGCTTCATGATCACTTTTCGTGGAATTGAGGTTGATCCGTTGAAGATCAAGGCAGTGCTTGAGATGAAGCCACCAGAGTCTGAAAAGGGAGTGCGAAGCTTTTTAGGGAAGGTGCAGTTCATCAGTAGATTCATCGCCAAGTTGACTTTAACTTGTGAGCCGATGTTTCGCCTACTCAAGAAGGACACCCCGTTTGTATGGACAGAAAAGTGTCAGGCTGCTTTAATGTCAATTTAGAATTACTTGCGGAACCCTCCAGTTTTGATGCCACCAGTGCCCGAAAAGCCTTTGATTCTGTACTTGTTTGTGAACCCTTCGTCCATGGGATGTTTGCTAGCTCAAAAAGGAGACAAGGGAGTCGAGAAGGCCATTTATTACTTGAGCAAAAATAAGGTCAAATGTGAAGAGCGCTACACTGCTTTGGAAAAGACATGTTGGGCTCTTGTTTGGGCCTCAAAAAAGCTAAGACACTACATGCTGGCTTATCTAGTGAAACTGATTTCTCGAATGGATCCTCTCAAGTATCTGTTTGAGAAGCCAACACTTACTGGTAAGTTAGCGCGTTGGTTGCTCTTACTGGCTGAATTCGATCTCGAGTATGTCACAAGGAAATCCGTCAAAGGGCGTGCAATTGCAGAGTTCTTGACTGATCATCCTATTGATGGACCGGAGGACTCAGACTCTGTATTTCTGGATGAGGAGGTGCTAACAGTTGTCGAAGACGTGAGGACTCTCTACTTTGATGGGGTAGCCAACCAGAAAGGATATGGGATTGGGGTATTGTTAATCACGCCCGATGGCTCTCATAATCCGCTTGCGTTCAAACTAAACTTCGATGTCAAAAACAACCAAGCTGAATATGAGGCCTGCATTGTTGGCATGGAAGCTGCTCTCACTCTTGGCGTTGAAAAGCTCGAGGTCATACGCGATTCCAATCTTGTGGTGTCTCCTGCCAACGGGGATTGGAAAGTTCATGAAGAAAAACTGAAACCTTATCATTAGGACTTGGAAGATCTTATTCCTTGTTTTAACAAGGTGACTTTCACTCACATTCCCCGCTTGAAAAATCAATTCGCCGATGCCTTGGAAATTCCGGGCAGCATGCCCTTGGAAATTTCATTTTTCAAAGCAACGGCCCGGATCGAGGGAGCGCGAGCGGGGAAGAAAGCGTTCGGAATACAGAGTCGCCACTCGGGTTTTGAAGGTCCAACACCCAATGAACCGTATTTCGAAGCACCTACTGCGTTGTTTGATTTGAAAAAGTGAAAGCACCAGTCCGTCATAACCATATCTGGGTTCGGGAGCCAGGTTACGAGAGGGGAAGGGTTTTAAGGCACCCCTCTCGCCCAATCCGAAGATCGGTCTCTACTTAGGCATTTTGTGAAATTGTTGCGATTCTTCTTTTATTAATCGATTTTTAGCCAATTAGGGCGGGAGAACAGTTTAATGGGGATTACTGTAAAATATTGCAAGATGAGATCAAAATAGCATGGATGTATGAGATGATAAGCAATAAATGAGATAAAATCAAAGACTGATAAAAATAGCCCAAAACAATGCATTAATCAAAAGTTCAACACGAAATAGGGGCCACCTCGCATGCAATGATCTACGTGCATGTAAAGGGACTTGCACGCGCCGAACCCCGATCCACGCACGCGTGTTGGCTTATTCTTCCAGTCTGATTTTATCCCCTTCTGGGCTCTGGAATGACCAGTGCTCACCCAGGGGCAAGCCAAACAGTATTTAGTATTTAAACTACACAGTTTAAAGGCTGAAAAGCCTAACAAATTAATAAAACACCCCATAAACAGTGTGGGGACAAAACAGTGGCCTAAGGCCAAGTCACCCATGCAAGAGCAAGACACTAGAAAATCACTGGAACAAGAACATATGCGAGCTCGGATTGGGAACTTGCGCGCGCCCATCCAGGCTATTTTCCAGTACTTGTTCTCACATGTCTGGGGCTCTGGGACATGTCCAGATATAACCCCAGTTGGTGTTCTAAAAGAACAAAAATAAGTATTGAAATACAAACTAGCAGTTTTAACATAGGAAAGCAGTAAATTGGTTTTAAGCATGCTTGCAGTGATGTGTATGGAAAGGAAAGCATAAAAGAGTAAGACACCAATCCCCACGCAGATCTGCGCGCACAGCCACAAAGTAGCGCGCGCGTGCTTTGGACCGGCGCGCGCTAGTCCTTGCCACTACGGTTTTTAAAACCTTGCTAGCTTTAGGGCCAGGACTTATATTGATTACCAGCCTTGACCATGCCAGCCCCCCTTGGGGATCAGAACAGAGAGCAAAACAAAAGGTGTTATACCTTCGGTTTTTGAGTTTGAAAGGTGTTTTAGCTTTGAGGTTGAAAATAGGATTTGAGGTTGTAGAAAGGATGATGGTAGAATGTATGCTTTGGAATTGGAAGGATTAGTGTGTGAAAAATGCTTGGTAACCTTGAGATTTTGTAACCCTTAGGAAGAAGAACCATGGGGGTATTTATAGGAGGAGGAGATGGTGGTGAATGGAGATATAACTAGCCAATAAGGGCTGGTTTGGGTTGCATTGGTGGCCAAGTTTCCTCCTTAAGAAAGGTTGGTGGGTGATATGGGGGATGTGGACACCTCCTGTTCGGATACTGCTTTTTCGGCAAAATGGAAGCTTCCAATGTGTTGTACGCCACTAATAATGACTTCTGCATGCTGAATAAAGCAAGTTTGACCAGACGCTGACCAGCGCGTGCGAGTCTGGGACCTGCGCGTGCGAGTCAATGCCAAAGGTTGACCAGCGCGCACTAGTTGTGGATTAGCGCGCGTGAGTACAAGCCACCCTGAGCTGGTCCATGGTCAAACCTGACCATTTGACCAACACCTGGCCCTTTGACCCACGCACGTAGGGTCTCAACCAACACGTGCTAGTAGGGTTTTGGTATGTTTAAGGGTTAGGTTAGGTTCAAAAGGGGTATCAAACACTCAAAGCTCAAACATGCTATCATTCCCGGGGTGTTCTTGATCCGTTTCATCATCGGGGAATCAAAAATTGAAAGTAAACTAATCTGGAAGCCCAGATTGGGGTGTCTACAGTAGCCCCTCTTTGACGGCACTTGGAGCACCATCGACTTGGTACAAGTAACGTCAAAGATTTCTAGACACCCTTCACGGCAATCCAGAGCAGAACATACTAGCAAAGTGACGAGTAAACTTTAGGAACCTGATTGGAGAAATGGACAGACAATCCATTGCTGGGGATGGAAGTAGAAGTGGACGAGTGAATCGTCGCTTGTTGATCAAATTTGTACAGGACAGGCTGTCACTACAGATGTGGACAGGGCACGCTGTAGTTGCTGGGGATCAAGCTATCCTCGGCATAAAACATTCCAACAAACACGGGTAGGTCGTGTTAGGTAGGTTGAATTTCATCTGTTGGGAATCAGAGCCAATCTCCTTATCAAAGACCATCCGAGACAAAGCAACAAGGTTGCTGGAAGATGCGCTTGCGGCTAGACTGGAGGTGGTTGTTCGGGACAGGCCAAGGCGGACTCTCCTAGGGAACAATTTGTTGCAGATGAACGGACCATCAGACGATATTCTGATCGTCATTATGGACTGAATGGATGATATTCTGATCACCGTTGAGGGAGTGAACGCGGACGATATTCTGATCGTCGTTGATCAATGGAATGGACGACATGGCTGATCGTCGTTGATGACTGGAAATAGATGATATGGTTGATCGTCGTTGAATGACTGAGACGGACAATATGGCTGATCGTCGTTTGATGATATGGCTGATCATTGTTTGATGATATGGCTTGTCACGCCCTCGATTTTCAACATAAATAATAAACCATTTCAATAAAAGAACCTCGCATAACAAAAGAAATAACCCAAAAGAATTTCCCAACAAATTAAATTACAAACAAAGTCTCAAAGTTTAGAGAATTACAACCTTGGTACCACGGCCCAAACACACAAATTGTACAAGTACAAATAAGTTTTCTTTAAATTCACAAACAGTTTAGTCAAAAGAAATTTAAAGGTTTTCAGTTACAAAACCATCCTTAACAAAAAGGTGATCATTACAACGATTAAGTAAGGAATGAAGCTAGCTTCCAAAGAAAATGTCTTCCACATTGAGCACACGATGCAATGCAAGCTACTGCTTAGCACTTGAACCTGAAAAGAAGGATTTTGTTGAGCTACATTAGCCCAGTAGAGAAATCTTTACACAAGCTATATGAAAATGTGATGAGGTATGCATCTAGAATGAGTGAGTTCCAATAAACGGAAATGAAATACAAAGGGGCACCACAGCGAACCGACAAACTACGACTACGGGATTCCATACATCTTAAAGACATCCTTAACCATTCGTACATCAATCTAGGGATAGCATTAGGCACACATCAATCTAAATGACCTCCAACAATTTCTCAAGCCATTTAAGGACTCCTCAAAGAACACCACAGTTTGCTTCCTCATTTCTTACCATTCGTTGTTAAGCCCATTTTCATAAAACATTCCTTTTTGGTTACCAAAACAATTTCGAGAAAACTCTCGACCTTCACGGGTCAAGCTCCGTTGATTCGAGCTTGAATAGCTGGAGTCCGTTGATTTGTGCCCAAATACCGGAAACCATTGATTCGCTCAAGAATAGCCGGAGGATTTTCATAAAAATCCTTTTTCAAAGCCAAATTTCCTCCTTTTCAAAACTTTGATGAAATAAATGTTTATTCCCTTTTTGAGCAGTTACAATCTCGGGCACATCACAGCCCAAACAACAACAACAACAACAACTTCCATAATCAATCATAACTTCTTTCATCAGGAGAGACATTCAACTGTAACACCACCCCTTACGTTACAGGGAATTCTCTCCTTCTACCTGGGTTTCCGTTCTTACCACACCTTGCGTAACGGGCCCTCTAGAGTCACCGCATTCCCACACCTTGCGTTGCAGGACCCTCAATTCACAATTTTCAACTTATACATACACACAAGCAAATACCAATCCATATTCAAGGACAACATTTCTAAATTTTGCATTCATTCATTTATCAACACTCAATGGATTACAAACTTATAAACACACTCCATTGTACATTAACACATAGCTTAAGTCCACGTTAGTCCTCTAAATCCATCACAACGCCCTATGCCACATTACTGAACTCACAAAGACTCCACGATACACCACCGACTAGGTTCTAAACGGAAATCATATAGAACGAGTGCCAAAAGAACCAAGGGAGCTCAACAAGACCAGGCACAAGGATACGAGTCTCAATACTACTCATCGGATCACTAGACAAGCTCATGCCTACCCATAACACTCACCACATTACCCCTTGTTGTCTACGGCACTCCTATCAACCTCGCGGTATGTTTTCCGGTCAACGATACTAATATTATACTCTAACGAGTGCTAAAGGACTCGATCGAACAACAAACTATTAGGACACAAGTAATCATACTCGAGAGTGACGTAAACATGCTCTAATCATGTAGGGGGTCATAGCACGGAACGAAAACAACTTAGGAATAGCCGACAGACATTGGCAGACTGACACACCTCTACTCGAATGGTCATAACTTTCAGTGTACTAAGAGTTCTAAGGTGATTCTGGCAGCAAATGAAATCTGACTTCAAGACCTTCGAATCGACATAAAATTTGCAAGAAACGGACATCGGACGAAGAAGTTATGGTCGTTCGAAGTTGGGTTGGAACCCAAAAACGGGCTGAAATTCCCAGATTTGACCGAAACGCAAAGCCCAACCTCAAGCACGAAACGAAGCACGATCTAGGTACATAAACGCATAACAAGAGTAAGAAATCCCTACCACAATGGGTTTTGAGCAAAACCCTAAGTACACCAAGTGCTATGAACTCGAATCCGCCAAAAACAAACTCCACGCAAGCTTGGCTACAAGATCTAGAGAGGATACAACCCAAAACCAAGATAAACAAGCAATGATCAACAAGTAATTAAGAGGAGAGAGAGAAAAACGTGATTGAGAGCCAAGGAGTGTGAACAAGAACACAAAACTTACCATTTGTTCACCAAACGTGAGATTCAAGTGATTTTGAGGTTGGAAATCCTTGGATCTTGAAGATTTGAGGTTGAAATCAAGAGTCTTGGGTGAGATTGGAGTTGGGTAGGTGAGAGGGAGCGTTTCTAGGGTTATTTCGTGGGTTTGGATGAGAAAAATGACAAAAAGGGGTATTTATAGGCGTCTGAAATGCGTGCTGAAAATTACAGAAAAACACCGCATGTACCGGTACTGGGCGACTCCCAGTACCGGTTCAAGAGCCTCCAAAAAGCCAAAAAACACAACTTCTGGACATCATGTACCGGTACTGGGCAACAGCCAGTACCGGTTCAACCTGGACAGAAAAAGAATTTTTTTGTAACGGACACCGAATCAAACCCCACTTGCTACCAACACTTCTAAACATCAATATAACCTCAAAATACAATATTCTACATATCTAAATGATCAAAGAAAATAGAATAATTTACGGGTCTCAACATGGCTGATCATCGTTGAAGGTCTGAGACGGCTGATATGGCTGATCGTCGTTGATGTTGATGATATGGCTGATCATCGTTGAATGACTGAGACGGACGATATGGCTGATCGTCGTCGAATTGGTTACGTAGAAGATTGCATCGCATCCTTTGGCAAACCAAATCATATGATGGCGACCATTTTGGCTATCTTTCTGCTTTAAACATTTAATATACACAATATGCAATGATGTATACGAAATTGAAATTGCAGATGCAAGCTAAGGGCAGCTCCTAGGAGGACAACGATGCCTAAGGACTACCACTGAGCCCCATTACTTCACTGTCTTTTGCTTCTGAGATGCGCACCTAGATAGATAGACGTTTGAGCAGGCCGACGTGCCCCAGTTGACATTTTAGTAGTGGGATGAGTTGCATTGGGCCTATGTGCCCCTTTCTTTGATGTTTGGGCGGATGTGCTCCATAGATATGCTTTGCTTGGCCTTGGGCCGACGTGCCCTTGCAACTCACGAGATTCCATTGCTTGTGGATTACAGAGGTTAGGGTAGCAATATAAAAAATTGCATTTTGACAAAGTCTAAAATAATGCATAAACTAGACGCTAATATCTAATTTGCATTGACAAATGACCTGAACAGACGCGCAGACATACATATACGTACAGACTCGCCTAGCTCGAACGAAAAGGGAGAAAAAGCCCTAGGGTACGACGCGGACTCTTAGACAGGTGGAAAATAATTAAGTTTTGGGCATTAACGGGCCAAAACTCACAATATTCCTAAACGGGTGAAACTGACACTTGTGTAAGGTCAAATTGATGTACAATGACCTGTACGAACCAACAAAATCGAGAAAAGTATCTCGAAATGACAAAAGATTGAAAAACTGGAAATATGTCACAAAAACGGACATAAGACGCATATAGGCCCGGACTGAAACCGACACCTCCGTGTAGTCACATTAGATCCATACGACCTGCACAGCATGACAAAACTTGGCACAAACCTCTTGAAAATAAGTTGGAGGCAGTAGCTGATTGCTTCTGTCTGCCGCTGGAAATGAAGAAGTGCGCAGGTTTAAGACCAACGCGCATCACTTTGAACAAACGCGCGTGAACCTCAAACTAGCGCGCGTGACTACAAGTCCGTTGCGGCTACTCACACCAGACTTCGCTGAACTTAGAATAAACTGTGAGCCATTAGGCCTCGCAAGCATTTTGTTCTATTTTTCATGCTCAATTTTTTTAAGGCTTTTGCTCAGCTTTTGTAATCGAAATAGCAATTTGCATTAAACTTGAAAGATGAAAGGTTTCCCCCTTTTGTTTCTTCAACGAAGCTTGTTTTGTACTTGACCCTTCTCGACCTTTAGCGTGTACCAAAACGTCAACCATGGATCCAATTGATAGATTATGACCGAGTCTTGAAGAGAGACTGCCTACGTATCCCTTTCTAGAGAATCAGGTCAAAACGTAGTTCAGGCCAAGGTTCACTCATGTGTTTTACCTCACTTTTTACGCTCTAACTTTTTCCTAGAACCGTCTTCTCAGGTTTTCAGTCTAGCGAGCTTTCGAATATTTGCCTATTTACTTTTGCCTTGACCGCCTTCATAGGTTTTCGATCTAGCAGGCTGCTCTAACTTTAGCTTTGGAACTGCCCACCCTTGGGGTTTTTAGCCCAACGAGCTTCTCTCGGAGAAAAGCAGCACTTATGTTGATCCAAGTATTGAATTTGTTGCCATCGAGATCAATGATCTTTGGTCGCAGCCCCAGATAGAATGGCTTTGATAACGCAGGGTCCAGAGTGCTTTGGTTGGCAGGCCTTTCTCCAGGCCATTCTTACACTTTTTAATTTGTGCTTGGCAGACTGCCGCTGCTGCTGCTTTGAACATGGCATGAGGCTTGGAGCCTTCTGAGCCTCTGCTTTCTGGCTTGGCACCCGGTAGCAAGGGATTTGATACTTCTTTATCTCAGGGTCAACGCCAGGCGCATCTTTTGTGAGACCATGCCAAAACGTCAATGAATTCTTCAAGCCTGTCTGACCGGGCGCAATGTTCCTCTGGGGACAATGTTGAACCAATTTTGAACCATCCGGAGGTTTACCTTATCTTTCAAATTTATTGAAACTATTACTTCTTTTAAAAGGCTGAGCATGCCTTTCGTCTTCCCTTTTGGCAAGGGAACACATTTCCTTGGGGATGATCCCGTATTGTCTCTTTCATAATTAGTTCAATTTCGCTCTACAGATTCTGAAACAGGCCTTACCGTTATTCGATTGAGCTAATTTTTTTTCCAGAAATTTGCAAAAAACTATTTTAAAAATAATGAGCAGTTTAAATCACATCTTCGTAGGACCCGATGTGGGCCCTACAAAAATCATATGTGCAGGATATGTGCACACATCTTTATAAGCTACTCAAATATAAGTGTGTGTCTCTATTTATGTATGTGTCAAATATAATCTTGAAGAACCTCATGAAATTATAGGTAATTTTTTATTTGCTATCAAATATTTAACTACAACATAATATATGTTAAAGAAATACCATCTCATATTGCTTGGGTATGGAATGAGTGATTACTTTATATAGTCAAGGACAGACCAAATAGAGAATGATCCCTTGCAACCGCCCTATCCACGTTTCAGATTTTTACTAGAATTCTAATTGTCTTTT
Source organism: Rhododendron griersonianum (assembly GCA_018127125.1). Taxonomy (NCBI): domain Eukaryota; kingdom Viridiplantae; phylum Streptophyta; class Magnoliopsida; order Ericales; family Ericaceae; genus Rhododendron; species Rhododendron griersonianum. Next base: position 23,176,811 of record CM030798.1, read on the forward strand.
TGTCCAAAATTTAGAACCATGTAGGTTTGTCTACCTAAAATCATTTTGAAAAATTCCACTCGCCCAACCAAGAGTTTTGAAAAAACTAATTGCGTTGTTTTTAGCATTTTTCGGTCTAAATCTATTTCTGGGGCGTTTTCTTTAGTTCCGTCAATTGGTACAGGTCACATCATGCATGTTTGACCTTTCAGAAATGTCAGTTTTGTCTCTAGCGAGGTATTTTGGATTTTGGCTCATTAATGCCCAAAATTTCATTATATTTCTCGTATCCTCGTATCCTGGTCGTATCCTAGGACACGTTACCCATTTCTTTGCAAGCTTGTCGTATTTGTTCATACACATGTGTCTGTGCACAGTTTCAGTACGTTGTCGATGCAAGTTTGGTATTAGCAGTGAGCGTTTGTTCTCTCTTAAACATTACAAGAGTTAATAAACCGTCAAAATGCAAATTTTATAACTACCATGATCTATCCATGCCAAAACGGGAAAGCAGGACAGAATGTGTGGCACTTCGGCCGATCAAAAGCATCATGTCTACTTGGGCACATCCGTCTGCAAGTCAAAAAGGCGAGCAGGCCCCCAAAACTACTATCTAATGTCAATATGAGGCATACAAGTCCTCTATCAAGCTATCTACTTGGGCACGCAGGCCCGAAAGCAAAAATCAAAAGTGCAGGAAGTAAAAGGAGGCTCAGTGGTGGTCCTCAGTCCTCTGCAAGCCAGTCATCGTCGTCTCTCTCCCCAGGGTCTTTCCTATACCCTGGATCGTCAACGGAGTCGTCAGAGCCGCTGCTAGTGGACGAGCGCTCCTCGTCCTCTTCTTCCTCCTCTTCTCCATCTTCTTCCTCTTCTCCATCTTCTTCCTCTTCCCTTTCTTCTTCTCTCTCCTCCTCTTCCACAGAGGATGCAGGCAAGATCAGCCGCTTATTGCTGGCCAGCTCATCTTGTGTTGGTCCCTTGCGCATTTTGATTTGGTACCGCATCTCTGCACGTGCCACGACCTCTCTGGCTGGCAGTTGCTGGCTGTGAGCTCCTGGTCTATCGCCGTGTGGTGGAGACCGGAGGTGCGGGAGCCTTTGCTGCCACCTTCTTCTGTGGAAGGTCCCATGCACTTTTCCTTCTAGGAGCCGCCCTCCCCTGTGCCTACATTGTTATTTCATTTAAAACATGAGCATACATTGTGCATATTGTATTTCAAATGCTGAGAACAGGTACATTCTATCAGTTATCAAAGGCTATCAAAGCATATATGTATCGAAAGCAGGAATGTATTGAAAGCAGGAACGTATCATTTTCTGAGATGTATACCAGAGTCCTCTGAATAGCGGCTGGCTGAGTCGGCAGTGGCGTCGGAGCAGGGTAGTGCAACTCCAGTGGTAACCCGCTTGTTGCTCTTCTGACCACATTCTCCAAAGCCAGCGAGCGACGAACAGCTTCATTCACCCATTCGATTGGCACCTGCAAATTCATTTTGGCATTATCAAGCTATTCAACAATGATTCAAGTGTATCGAAATGCAATAACAGAAGCTAATTCTTACCGGCACAGTCATTGGTGTAGGCTCAACCCTGGCTGGCACAAGGTGTATCTCCGCTGGATTCCCCTAGTTATCTACCACTGGGATCTTCCATAGCAACTCCGGGGGTCCGCCTACTACCGGACCACTCAAGCTCCGCCTCGCACGTCCCTCACCTCCTCTCTGTCTCTCACCAACAGCTCTCCTCTCCTCAGGAGCTCCAAATGCCTGGCTCCGTACCTCTCTGAAAGCTCGAACGCCAAGTGGACCTGCCAAGTGATTTCTCTGGTAAGCGGCATAGTCCCTCCCAGGACGCAAGTAGCGTGTCAGCTCAGCGTCCGGCTGCGTGAACCTCTCCAGCTCGGCCCGCGTGTACTCGCCTGTGTGCGAAGCCCGGGGTAGAAGTGGCCCTGGCACCTAGAACTCAAGGTAACCAAGTGACTGGCGAGTCACTCGGTCCCCCAAGTACCATTGCCAGCCAAAGGCCGACTCCAGCAGCACCCTGCTAGCCGTAACAGCTCTGCTCCTGGCCAAGTACTCAGGCTCCGGCCCTGCTACTCTCCAAGGGTCCCAGTTGATCTGCAGACAAGACAAACAAGCAATGTGCATAATTGATCAGCGATAGCATTAAAGCAATGGAAGGAATGCATGTCTAATTGTTGTGATTTGCGATATACCTGTGAGGCCCTGAGCTCGTCCAAGTACAACCTGAAGGCATTGTGGTCGCCTCTCCCCTCTTTCGTCCCCATATTCGCCTTGCTCCATATCAGCGCGCGAGGGAGGGTGCTCAAGTCTGGATGCTTGCATTTTGGCGGATACATCAGCAGCACTTCGTAAGCCCAGAGCTGTGCAATGTTCAAACATGCATAAGTATTAGTCGCAGGATGTACAATAATCTAAATCAAGCAGTCAACTGAGCTAAGCAATCGAATGAACAAGTGTAATCAAAATTATACTCTGTTATGATTAAAGTTATACCTCCTAAATCCTCCAATAGCCAGCGGTGCTCTGCTCTGTCCTAGACGAGTCACCCAAGAAGCCATAGGCTGCACCAAGAGCTGCTCCGCCCCAGTCAAAGCGTGAGGCTGTCCTCAGATCTCTCAACGCTGGCAAGTACGACAGGTGCACCTTGCTCCGTCTATTTGGGTACAAGGAAGCACCAAAGAGGTACAGCAAGTACGCCCTGACCATCTGCTCCGCCTCCCGCTCTGTGGTCACCTCCTTCTGCAGGTACCTCGTAAACTGGTCATATCTCGCCATCCCCTCCTCAATCTTGGGTACTTCTCCCAAAAACTACTCCAGAGCTACCCGATCCTCCTGAATCCCCGAGTCGAATGGGATAGGCTCCCCTCCGACTCTCAGTCCGGTGATCGCCGCAAAGTCTGTGGGCATCACTATCAACTCCCCGGGAGGTAGGTGGAAGGTGTTGGTGGTATCCCTCCACCTCTCTGCAAGTGCAACCAGGACTGCATGGTCATTTCTGACCGGGGACAAAGTCCGTATGAACTCCCCAAAGCCTGCCTCGTCCACTAATCGCCTCACTCTTTCCGACAGCCCTTCGTACAGCTCTAGGGACCTACACGCGCCTCCAAAGTCGCGGATATCTCTCTGTCTTGTTCTCGCCTATTTCGAACACAAAGAAAAGCAGCAGGGGAAATTGTCAGTATACAGGGCTTTCATTTTCAAGTTCTAGGTAATCAATGTAGCCTACAACAGATGGTTGGTTCAAGTTATTACATGCAGGATGTACGTTGCAAAGAGTGTATCATCATGTCATGTTTCAACTTGGAAGTATCGTATGATGTTCTAAGTTCAAATACATGCAAGCAAATACCGAATTGAGCTACAAAGGGGGTTTTCCTAGAATATTCCTCCATCCAAGTGTTTGAGATATGCGTCTTAGGGTCCCTCAGCATGAGTGATTAGCACCTAAGATTGTAAGATCGTGGTGCTAAAGATCTCTCGCTTGAGGCGTTCTTGTGCTATTTTCGTCTTTTTGTTGTTTTGTTGCTCGTAAGGTATTTTGTTTTGTGTTTCAGGCGAAACGCTCTTAAAAGGCGTGTTTTGATTGCTAAGCCATCCCCCAAGTGAGTTCAAGCAATCGTGCCCGATGGAATCCGCGCCAAAGTGACTAAAGAGTGAAGGCGTGAGGCTTCGGGTGAACGAAGTGGCCGTCGGGTGCAATGTCAAGGAGGCTGGTCTGGATTGCCAGAGGAAGCAATCCCGTATCGATACGGCGTAATCGCGTATCGATACTATGTGATCTCGTGGGAGATCAGAGGATCCCGTATCGATACGGTTCTGGAAAGTATCGATACGGGATTGCTACGTGGGAAAATGACATTTTTTTAGGATAGCTATGTGGTATCGATACTTTGCTTATATAGTATCGATACGGGTAGCTCCCGATCAGATTTTTGCTGCCTTTTTGGCTTTCCACTAGTGGAATGTTTGCCTTTTTAGGCATCTTTTTAGATATTTTGAGAGAGAGAAACCCACTTTGTATAAATAGGGGGAGTCTTCTCTCTCATAAGAGAAACAATTAATTTAAGTCTTTTAATTTTTGAGAACTCCATTGTTGTCTTCTCCAAGCTTTCCCCTTTTCCAATTTCCTCAAGAACACTAGTAAGTATTTGGTTTTGTTTAATTTGTCAAGTATTAATGTTGTAGCTCTTGTCTAGATCCTTCTATAAATCAAGTTAATTTTCGATTCCATCGGTTAATTATGTTTTCCAAACTTGCCAAGCTTTCTAGTCTTTTCATGTCGCGTGAGTAGTCGTTTAGGCTTGGCCGTGGAGCGAATATCGTCTCGTGACTTATGTTTTTCTTGCTTTCTCAACTCTTGACTCGAAGTTTGGTATGGAAAATGAGAAGGGTTCGCCTTTATGTAACAAAACTAGTCGATGTTAATCTCCGGTGATCATATGCTCGCTCATATGGTTCCGTGAGCGATGTCTCGGCTTGTATTTGCCAAAAGAACAAAAAGAGCTCACTTGTTTTCCATACTTCACTTCTAGTCTTTAAATGGTTTCAAAGCTAAATCTTCCGGTTGATAGCCTAAGCCGTGCGAATCAACCGAGTTTTCGTTGAGAATGGTTCGAAGGTCTACGTTGCGGGCGATAGTAGTTTCATTGCCATGCCGCTTGTCTAATCTAGTCAAAGCCAAGTTTCTAGTCTTTTTCATCACCGTTCAAAGCAAAACCGATAGTTGGCCGTCTTAACGCCGGGAACACTTGCATCTACAAATCCTAACAAGCTATCGAGATTCTCTCTGTGGGAACGATTCCGGATTTCCGGTATCTATGCTGACAACGATTTAGCCCTACGCTCGGGGTAATTCAACCTCTTTCGAAGGCGAGGTTGTGGATGAAGCAATGAGCTTGGTATCGTAATCTTTTTGCTGTGGCGCGTAGGCCGCAAAGCCCGACGGCACAAACAGATGTGGCGTTGGAGGTATGTATGCTTCTGCTGAAAAGTCAGGGCGTTTCACGGCTCCTGCCTCCGCCACTGCTGTCACTCTCGGCCCCTATGCCTCTGCTTCGGCTCTCTTCTCGGCCTCCGCATCCCTCAAAGGCTCCTCTCTCTCCTTTCTCACCCTCTCGGCCGCCTCCGATGCCTCTATGGCCCTAGCCCGATCTTCCTTGGCTTTCAATACCAACTCCCCGATTGCAGGGTTATCCTCAAGAAGCTTCACCAATGCCTCATCGGTCAAGTGCTCAGCAACATCGTATTTTGTGATCAGCCTATGACACGATGATGTGGCCGCCGTTGCCGCTGGCCGAAACAATACATCTTCTTCTCGATAGGGAATCTCCGTGGTCTCCTCCTCCTCAGTCACAGCCCCTTTGCCTTTCGCCGAATCCCTCGGCGGAGACCCGTCCGGTTCAATCTCATTACCACCCGTACCACTGCCTCCGGCACCTCTAGCACCACCATTTATCACTACCGAGCCTTCTACGGCCATGTGTGGGTCCAACGATTGAACACCAGCCCCCACGGCCCCAGCCTCTTCTGTCGCGCGAGGCTCAACCTCTGGCGCGCGATGGTCGCCGCCATGACCGACCTCCTGCTGCTGGTCTCCTCCGCCATCGCCGCCGCCTCTAACCGCTGCACCGACACCCGCGGCCTCCTCTGTAGCTGTTCGATCCCCTGTCTCGATATCCATAGGGCCTCCTCGGTCCTCCGGACGATCAATAACATCACCCCCGCCGCCATTATCGTCATGATCCGCCATGGGAGTGTTTTTTAGCGTGGGTTTGTTGATTTTCGTGGAGGAATCATGGATGTTGGGAGAGATTTGAGAGAGAGTTTGGGAGTTTGAAAGTGTTTTGGATTTTGAAACCGACTGGGAACTGTTTTCTGTAACGTCCCGCGGAAGAATAAGGTGTGGAACAGTCTTGGGCCGGGTCTGGGCCTGTTTCAGATCCAGACAAGCCTCCCTCGCGCGAGCAAGCCACTCCATCGCGCGATTGTCAACTTGGGCCTCAGGCCCAGTCCAGCTTCTAGGCCTGGCCCGATCTCATTTATCCCTTATTTTGGCCTATGAGTTTTTCTTATGGGCTTGCAACAATTTGTGTTCATCATATTGAAGCTAATACTCTCAATCCGGAGCATTTTTGTATCCCCAGCGACGATCTATCCGTCCACTTTCAAGTCAGCGACGATCTATCTGTCCATTTTCAAGTCAGCGACGATCTGTCCGTCCAATCTTCAAAACCCCCTCCTTTGGTGCACAGTATTTTTACATCCTTGTGTGCATTTTTCCATTTCATCGGCTTTTGGGCGGATTCGATGGGTGTCTAGAAATCTTTGACGTTACCTGTATCAGTCAATGGTGCTCCGCGTGCTGTCAAAGAGGGACTACTGTAAACACCCCAATCTAGGTCTCCCATTTGTTTTACTTCATTTTTCGGTTTCTTGTTTCCCCGATGATGAATCAGATCAAAACAGTCTTGAGTATGGAAAGGATTGAGCTTGGAATGAGTAAAACCCCTTTTATCCCCTTTTAATCCCAAAACCCTAAGTCCAAACCCTAACCAAGGTTTGACTGTCGCGCGTTATTGTGGATCACTCACGCGTTGGAAAGGTTGCCAGGTGTTGGTCAAAGTCAAAGTATTGACCTTTGACCATAGCGCGACTGTATATCCACTCGCGCGTGTGTTCCACTCCATCGCGCGATGGTCAATGCCTGTCCCCATCACCTTTTTTCCAGCTGGATTTTGTAATCATCAGGTGGCTTGTGGGGCTGGAACCCCATTTTTGTCAATAGAACAGTGTTCTGCAGGCTGCATGGGTTGCTCCACCCACACAACCACTCCATCACCTTGTTGGCTTATTTCTCCACCAAGTAAGGTTGACCAGCCTTGTTGGCTGGTTGTTTAGCCAAGTTTGCCACCCACCTTGCACTCCCTCTCCTCCTATAAATACCCCCTTACTCTTCCAAGTAAAGGGTTACCAAAATTCAAAGCAAAAAGGTTACTAAACCCCTACCACACTTGATACTCTTTCACTCTTGTAATCTACATACACTCATTTCACAAGCTCTACAACCTTGTTCAATCCATTTTCAAATCATTCAAGCAAAGGTATAAATTTATTACATGTCTCTTGTTTGATCCCTGAGGGGGCTGGCAGGGTCAAGGCTGGTAATTAATACCAGTCCTGGCTCTAAAGTCAGCAGGGTTACAAGAACCTTCGACTGGTACTCCCACGCGCGATGGACCCACTCTCACGCGCGACTGTCACAGGTTGCACGCGACGGTCCACATGGGGATGGTGGTGCCAGTTATTTCCAGTTTTTGCTAAGTTATAAATCACTGTGATGCATGTTAAAAACCAATCTCCTGATTTGCATGATGATTTCTATGGCTTAGCTTAGTTTTCCTTTCTGTCTAGTCTGGAATGCCCCTGGGTTGCTTCTGAATATGTCTCAGAGCCCAGGCATGCAAAAGCAATTCCTGAAAATCCAGTCATGACCCTCGCGCGTGGCTATCACGTCACTGTCGCGCGATGGTCAGCCTGTTTCCAGAGGCTGTCTTTGCATGGGCAACTTGGCCATTGGCCTTTGTTTTAATACCCCAATTGTTTAGGGGTTGTAATTCAATTTTATTCAATCTGTTTGTAATAATTGTTTATTTTCAGTATGTATAAACTGCTTGGTTTGCCCCCTGGGTGAGCACTAGTCCTTCCAGAGCCCAGAAGGGGTTAAAATTCAAACTGTTGGTGAGGCATCAACACTCGCGCGAGTGTATGGCTTTGTCGCGCGATGGTGGACTTGCATGTACGTAGATCCATGCATGCAAGTTGGCCGTTGTTCATGTCAAATTCATACAAGGCACTGTTTTTATGTCTTAATCACAGCTTTGGACTTTATTCCATTTATTTTACAAACATTCCATTCATTCATGCTATATCGATCATATCCTGCAAATTGTTACAGTTTTAATCCCCAATTAACTGTTCCCCCGCCCTAATTGGCTAAAAATCGATTAATAAAAGAAGAATCACAAAAGTTTTCACAAAATGCCTAAGTAGAGACCGATCTCCGGATTGGGCGAGAGGGGTGCCTTAAAACCCTTCCCCTCTCGTAACCTGGCTCCCGAACCCGAATATGGTTATGACGGACTGGTGCTTTCACTTTTTCAAATCAAATAGCGCGGCAGGTGCTTCGAAATACGGTTCCTTGGGTGTCAGACCTTCAAACCCGAGTGGCGACTCTATATTCTGAGCGCTTGTCATCCGCGCTTGCGCTCCCTCGATCCAAGGGCCTCTTGTTGGAAAAGGAACGAAATCCTTTTCTAAGGGCATGCTGCCCACAAAATGATAAGTGAATGATAACATGCAAAATGAAAGAACAAACTAATAAACTGTCCATATCACAACCATTTTCGTACGGCTTATCATAATGCCGCGTACGGCCTTATGATAAGCCGCGCGGTGCATCTATTCTGATATCAGGCTATCATTATTACTCTGAACAATGCCCGATGCATTGTATACCCTCGTACGATGTTTTTAAAGACATTATACAATATTCCACTCATGATCCGTTTCAAAATAACACCATTTCTACGGACCATTAATATAAAATAGCTTTTGATGCACTTGATCACTTGGAATGATCAAGAAAACTTCATTTGGAAAACGAAACATGGCTTGTAGATATGGTCTTATTCTAAAATGCACCAATAACAGTATCTCAGCAATATAGATAGACATGATGATTAATGGACGTGATCTAGACAGTCTGAATAAATGAATAGTAAACTATAAAACACCGTGCATTTGAACACACTACACCGTGCAATATATTATAACACCGCACGGTGTGGTGTGTCCAATACAGTGACTAGTTTAGTTTAGTTTCTGAAAACGGTTTTTAAGTTAATACTTAACCAAAAGGGGTCAAGCATGACTGTAGAAAGTCCCCTCAGGGCCAGGACAGAGCCTAGCCCAAGGAAACTTGCTTTTTACCTTCGGTGTTGAGCTTGGATGAGGGTGAATGATGTCGAATGTGTGTGGACGAGAACGGATGAGGAAGGATGAGTATGGGTTTGAGGCTTTGTAGATGTTGGGGTTCCAAAGTTAGTGGAGTACTAGGCCTTGGAAATGGAAAGGGATGGAGTGTTTGTAGAGAAAGAGTGATCCCTGGAGAATATTGGTGATAACTTTCTCAGGACTTTGGGTTGGGGAAATGAGTGTAAGGGCCCTTTTCACTTGAGTGAAGGGGTGTATTTATAGGCAAGAGCCAAGGATTATCAATGAAAATGGGGAAGGTGCTTCCTATGCCAGCTAGAAGTGCTTTCTCTGCCAAGCCGTTTTGTAGCTGTGGCTCAAGTGGGCGTGGCCGACAGCTTACTGAGCCAGTCAAAACTTTTCTCCAAAATGCCGTGCGGTGCACCTCATGTCCTTGTGCGGTGTACGAATTTTTAGTTCACCGTGCGTTGTAGAGATATGCCATGCGGTACTAAAGGTTCAATTCTGGGCTTTTTGGACTATCTGGGCTTTTTGGGTTGTCTGGGCTTTTCGGATTGTGGGGGTCCTCATTCAAGCTCTCGAATGTATTGTTTCCTTTATTTCATCATCGGGGTGGTTAAAAAATCTCCGAGGTCCGGATTGGGGTGTCTACAATATTCATGAAATCTTTTTCTTACTTCCTCCGTTCCTAAATAAATGTTCGGCCTGCAAACCTAGGCTTTTAAAAATATGCAATTTTTTCGTTAAAAAATTCAAACCTTTTTCATAATTTAAAACTCATTAATATCTATTGATTTGTGAAAAAAATTTGATTTTTTTTTTAAACAAATGCATTTTTTAGAGGCCTAGGTATGCGGTCCGGATATATATTTAGGGACGGCGAGAATAGTATTTTTCCAATTTATATTACAAAATTAATACCGTCACTAATTTTTGTTTTCAAAATTTCGGCCACCCATCCTTAAAATATTTTGTTCATCCCTCAATATAATATTGGGACCTCTATATTTTATTTTTTTTTATTCCGACCTCTCTACCTAATCACTTAAGGCTTTGTTATTTAGAACACGTGGAAAAGAAAGAAAAAATTTCACATTGTTTGGTTTAGAGAGTAAGGGGAAGAAAATAACAAATTCAAGTTTATGAACAATAAACTTTCTCTCTTTTCGCTGTCATTTTTCTCCAACTTACTTTTCTTTGCCCCCACTTCCCTCAAAATCCATGCAGCGGGTAAGTTTTTTGATTGGATATAAAATTTCTATATGGTTTGGATATAAATGTAGGGAAGTGATTTTCAAATCCAGGGTGCATGTTGTCCCTTGGGGATAGCATGCGTGTTGGGCTAATCTGGGCCGCGTCCATGCTCGGTAATGGACGGCTTAGATTGTATTTCAGTCGAACAACAATAGATAGGGTTACCCAAACTCCGTGTTTTACAGAACAGTTCCCTAAACCTGTCTTTGAACCAGTAAAACTATTATGTTGAGTTATAATCGCGCGGCCGTAATAGGGTTATCCAAACTTCCTTTTTGATGTATGACCTATCAATTCGAAGAAGTCTATTTTTCAATGATTTAAGTGTCATTCTTAAATTCAATGTAAAGATCCATAATTTCAAACTCCTTTTTCTTTAATTATTGCAAATATGGAAGATCGTATCTTAAATTTAAGTTATGCGTTAATCAACGTGAATTTACCGATGTACGTATATTCTTATGTATCGGAATTTGGTGGATAGTTGAATTATGTGTTTTGTTGTTTTGGAGGTGTTGATGATGTGTTAAGATTGATCGGGGGTCGAATCGGTGAATGGGGGAAAGTTTTTGTACAGGTACCACTTTTTTGTGATACAGGCATCGACTGTCCAATAACTGTGCAGAATTAATCTCAGGAGACCGGTACCGGTACCAGTTTTATGTGGTACAGGTACCACCTGGGAAAAATCTGAAAATTTTGTACGCTTTACACACCACTATAAAAAGGGGTCCTTAGTCATTTTCCACACCTAACCTTAGGAAATTGTCCCCAAACTCTCTCTCTCATCTCTCTCTCAAAACCACACCCAAACCCTTTAATTTCTATACGAACACACCTCCAATCTTCAAGATCCAGGTGTTTCTATGGGGAGAATTGAACTGTATCGCAAGAGGTGGTAATACAAAATCGTAAGGGGTGAAGTTTACTGTAACGCAAGGGGTGGTAATACAGAATTGCAAAGGGTGGAGTTTATTGTAACGTGAGAGGTGGAAATACAGTGGGAGGTGTGTGAGAGTAATTTAATTCTAGTAAACGGTGTCGGTACGTGTTGTTCCTGGATTTATCATTGCATACTAATTCCTTGAATCCGAATGATTTAAAATGGTGGTTAATTCACTCCTTGTTATATGATTTTCCATTTAGCATGATTCACCATCTCCGCACTAATCATCTCATCCGCTTGTAGATTTAGTTGATATTTTTTTACTAGGCTAGTGTAACTCAACCCTTCATTATTTTCAGGTATAAACAATGAATAGGGCTGTGCACGGTCCAGATCGGATCGGATTCCTATGAATCCAATCCTAATCCGCGAGTCACGTTTTTTTTGAAAATGAAATTCGTGTCCGGACCAAAAGTCTCATGGTTCGGTCTCGGTTTTGTCCACGGATTGCATCAACCAACAACCAAGTACATGATTCTAATCACTAATCCGATTTAGTTTGTGACCCTATTCAATTTTTTTTCATGTAATTCAATTGTTCCAACTTTCCAGTCAACTATCATGTGTTCCAGCAAACTACTTCATTCAATAAAAAAAAAAAAAACACAGACAATTCCAACCATAGACTTGAATTACACAACAAACAGTTCCAGCAAACGACTGAGTATACGGCTTTGGCTTTCCCCCCATATAAAAATTGCACTTTACCCTCCTTAGTTTTGATAGATATACCATATTGTCAAATAGTTACCAATAATTTATAGAAATAGGTGTAAAATTATAATTATTTACTATATATTACATATATATTATATATTTTTAAATATCTCATGGATCGATTCGGATAATGCACGGTTTTCAAATGGAAATCCAATCCTAATCCATATCTCACGGTTGTTTAATTTTTGAATACGTGTTCGGACCAGTAATCTACGGACAAAATTCAAAATGTACGGTTCGGTTTGGTTTGGACCGGTTTCACGGTTCACCGGATTTTTTGTGCAGCCCTAACAATGAACAGTAGCTTGTATGCATGGAGTGCATGGACGTGAAAAATCCTTTTGAAAGCTAACACCGAGAAGTCACTTAGTCATCTTTGTAATAACTTCTTTTGTCAAAGATGAATTTGTAACTTAATTCACAATTTCTTTTGACTGGAACATCTGTAAATTCTAGACTTATTTGTATGACGTACTTATGTTACTCTGATGTAATCTTTTGAAATTCACGGAGTTGGAGCTGTAAATTGAAGCCTATGGAAGCAATACCCTTTTGGGGTATTGTGAGCATTTTATTTTCAAAATTTTTATTTAATTATGTTGAAAATCGTGGGCATGACATTCAAGTTATTTAATTACCTATTGTCAGAACAGTACACATTGGCCATGGACTAAGTCTCCATTCTTGGGAATTTTCTTGTGTCTAATCTAGTTCATTGAGTTATCTTTGGAGCATTGAAACACATCATCCATCATTTTTATTGCATTGGTTGCATTTAGTTCCATATTAGGGATGGAGATTAAGACTTAGGAGTGGACGTTAGGTTGTTCATGCATTTCAATTGCATTATGGCATAAATTGAGCATGAGCAATACTGAGTATAGTGCCATTCGTATTTAAGGTTCGAGGGACGTGTCGCTACATCAAGTTTGAGATGGAGGCTTTTTGCTCTTGTTTTTTTTGGATCTATAAGGTGAGTGTGATGTTTCATTGAAGTGGCAAGCTAATATTAAACTTATACTTTTTCTGCAAATGTTGAAATATTTTGACGACTGTGCATATAGATCAAGTTGCTTGAAATGTGTTTTTATTTCAAGAGCATGCCATAGCTGTAATGCTTGTTGGATTGGTTTTTTTCTTGATGAAAGGGTATAAATTGTTTGTTTGCTGTACATAAAAAAGGTATATAAATTGTTAGAAGTTTCATGTTCACAGGGCCACAGTATCGTCTTAACTCCTGGTTGCGAGGGAAGCAACCCTATGGCTTTTTGAAAAAAATTATTGTTTACCTTATGGTTTTGTGGAAAATAGTAAGTTTCTTGCTATGTATGATTGGGAGTATTACTCGATCCATGTTTGCTCTTTTTTTTTTTGATAGGCAACATGATTTTATTAAAGCTCGACAAAGGGTACATCGAGGGGAGACCAATTACGGACCACAGAGAAAGAGGTACCAAAATTGGCCTCCAAAAGAGACAAAGGAAAAGATTACATTCAATAGTAATTGAAAGGGCCTAGTAGCAAAGAGGCCCACAATAGCTCACAATGCCTTATGGGAAGGCAAGACCAGCAGCAGAACTCTAGTTTAGGATAATATCATTCGAATAGGACATCTAGCATTACCACATCAACCATACATGTTATTCGAAGAACCCAGTGACATGAGCCGTACCATTTGGAGATAATTGAATCCATTTGCATCCAGACCAGCATCCATTAGAGTCGAGATAACCAGCACATGTACTCCGTAATATGGAACCGTCACAGCAAATAAAAGCTCAAACCTCAGTAAACGGTCAAGAGTATCAAAAGCAGCAGAAAAACCCCATTGCTCATGGGATTCCCTCAGAAAGCAGTGCAGATAGTAAACTATCTGCTAAACCATGGAGAATCTAGTAAATATAAATCATCGGCGATCAGAAGAAAAACTCTTAGCATCCAGACCAGCAACGCGAAGAATCATAGACCATCCAAAGCTGAAATAGTCAACCAACGATATCTGCAGCAGAAGTTGATTGCTATTTCTCCAAACTCTCTTAGCCCTCCCCAGACTTGGGAGTTGAAAAGAGACTCACTCATCATAAGTCATCCGGTATTTGGGAGAGAAAAGCATCCTAAGTTGGACCCTTCAGTCATCATACCAGCAATAAGGATTGATTGGTATCTCAACCATCATACCGGCAGCAAGGATTGTTTGCTATCTCTTCAAGGCCTCTTAGCCCTCCCCAGAGATGGGAGTTGAAAAGAGACACACCACAACTGTACCAATAGCCATTTTCATTTACACCGAGCAAAATTAGGTAGTTAAATCTCAAAAAAGACAGCCCAAGAGATCTGAAAGACATCTTTACAGTTGACAGCAAGAACTTCAAAACATAACCCTCTCCTAACTAGGAAGAAGACTCAAAAGACCAAGTACTCCAACCAGACACTAAGAAACGGAACACGAACAGGAGAGGGGAAAAACAAAGAAAGGACAGAAAAAAAAAACAAAGACCGACCAAACGCACACAGACACAGAAAGGAAAAAAAAACACAGCAAAGACCCAAAGATGCAAGATCTCCAAGGCCACAAGAAACCCAAAAACCCCGGACTCAAGACCCCACATCAGCCCACGACAAAAGACACAACCACCACCCAAAAACCACAAGACTCCATGTTTGCTCTTGTATACTGTTTTTATACTTTCCGCTTGAATGGAGCAGTAACACTTACTAACCATTTTCACGTGAATGGAGTAGACGTTTGGTCCACTACTAGTCTGACGGGCTTTAGGTGATGTGATGGGAGTCAACTCGTGTTCTTTTTGGCTTCCTCATATTGTGATATTTTTGGAAAGAAGTTTGTAACATTTAGACTTGTGTGGAATCAAAACTCATCTAGTATATATAGCTCTCTTTTGTTTAGTTTGTCTTAGAAGCTGGTTGTAATCAACTTAGTTGATCTTGCTTGTGTTTGTGGAGAGAACTTTGATAAGTCTCGTAATTTTAGACTGGTTAAGCTAATCCTCCTAGGGCGGGGTGTTACAGAAGTAAAGGAAAGGAAACAAAATCTATTTTTCTATGTGTGTTCATTTGACAAAGAAATTTTGTAGGAAAGCTTAAATTTAGTTGTTTATTTTTCAGGAAAAATAAACTTGTGCTAATCTTCTTTTATCTTGATTCATTGGCTATTTCGAATAAAAGTACTTATGGGAGCTAAATATATGGTCACCATATTTTCAAGAAATTAATACATAAAAATTGCTATCTTTTGAATCATTATGCAACTCTAAAATTAGTTGTAACAATAAAAGAAAATATTTATTTGATTTTTTTCTGCATTTGATAGTTTCGCATTAAAATTTAGTGAATTATTTATTCATTTCGACGAGAGGAATCGAAAAAGTAAAATTATCATCAAAACTCAAAAAAAATTCAATAAATTTAAAATAAGCTAAAAAGACAATGCGAAATTGAATAAAGATAAAAGAGTAAGCCAACAGGCTTATTAAGCCAAATTGTTTTCCTGGGTTCTAACCTTTACTGGGTAACTCAACACTTTAAAATATGTGGAGAAGTTAGCTTTCCCATCATTTCCTATCCTTTCTTAACATCCGAGCATTAAGGAAAACTCAAAAATGGAGTTGGCTAGCCTTATCGTGCCCGTAGCACAGCATGTGCTGATGTGCCTCAACTATAGATCACATCTCACGAGGGTTTTCACTAACCAACAAGTTGTGTACCATAATTTTTTGATTTTGTCCTTACTCAAAAAAAAATTCGCGTTTGTTAGTTTTGCACCAAATTTGATATAATATTGTTTCGTCTTGGCGATTGGAACCGAAAAAGTAAAAAATTACTATGACTTTTACACAAGTATTATTGAAAATATTCGGGAAAATGTCCAACAAAAAACTGATAATAGTTGATATAAAACCTTAAGAAACAAGTATGTACGTACCATTGCGCATCAACAAAACTCCATAAATCAAAATTGGATTGCTCCCAAGTCTCAAACGAGTTTTTTTTTTTTTTTGGAAAAAGGCAAATTTTATAAAGGGACCAAGCCCAAAAGACCAAGGAGATAGCCTTGGAACAGAAATTACAAGACACTAGCCAAAACTATGGCCACTAGAAAACCTAACTGCTCTCAACAAAAGGAAAGCAACAAAACACCAAACCCTTCTAAGTCTCAAAAGAGTTAGTATGATGAACAAAGAATTTACTAACTACTGACTACTATACGCGTAGCCCTTTCTCTTTTGGCGACTTTATTTTCTTACTTTTGTAAAATTTTGACAAACAAGTCATAATACTTTTAAATAATTATCATTGAAAAATAGGAAGATGACCATGTACATTTAATTAGTTCATATATTATACTATCAACTACTAAAGTCAACCAATTTTATAACCGACTTGATTAAAAAGTCAACGAGAACCTTCCAATAGATGATCAATGACGTTTGTTAAGTTGCATTATATTTTCCTCAATAATTGTAATTTGTCAAACAATAAGACTTCCTTGCGAACTGGCTGTATTTAGATGATTTTGACTTTTATATATATATATATATATATATATATATATATATATATATGTGTGTGTGTGTGTGTGTGTGTGTGTGTGTTCTATTTAAATATATATGTTCATTTGTTATTTTGTTTATGTTGCTTTCCTCGAATCCTCCTAGCATCTATATAATATGACAGGGAAGTTTTTGAATTCGTATATTTTCGATCATTAGATTGGTACACATTTTTCCAACGGCTGAGATCTACTGATAGTAGGGCTAGAAGTATATCCGGAAAGGATACTCCTACTTTTCCGAAATCACAGCAAGATGTTTCCAAAATCAAAGCTGGAAGATTTATCATACTTCTACATTTGCGGCTACAAGTATCGTAACAAATACGTTTTCTTCCTGAAATAACGGGAAGACATTTCCGAAATCACAGAAAGATACATTTTTTTTCATATCATACTTCTACTCCGTACATTTTAGTAGATAGTAGGGCTAGAAGTATATCCGGAAAGGATACTCCTACTTTTCCTAAATCATGGCAAGATGTTTCCGAAATCAAAGCAGGAAGATTTATCATACTTCTACATTTACGGCTACAAGTATGGTAACAATGGAATCATATGTGGAAACCTATAAGGAATGTGAGATTTTGGGTGATTCGTTCCCAGTGATTTCGGAAAATAATGTTACCACAATTACCAAAATTTTCAAACTAAAGGAAAGGAAACCTACAGTTTACCTAGCCGAATAAACCTTCGCTTCTCATGCAAGATCGATTTAATTTTTTTCACAATCGACTTTTTGAGTGAACGATTAGTAGACAACCTGCTGCTTGAACGATTTTCCAACAAATGATTTTACACAAGCATACGTGGAAACCATTTGTTGGAAAATCGTTCAAGCAGCAGGTTGTCTACTAATTGTTCACTCAAAAAGTCGATTGTGAAAAAAATTAAATCGATCTTGCATGAGAAGCGAAGGTTTATTCGGCTAGGTAAATTGTAGGTTTCCTTTCCTTTAGTTTGAAAATTTTGGTAATTGTGGTAACATTATTTTCCGAAATCACTGGGAATGAATCACCCAAAATCTCACATTCCTTATAGGTTTCCACATATGATTCCATTGTTACCATACTTGTAGCCGCAAATGTAGAAGTATGATAAATCTTCCTGCTTTGATTTCGGAAACATCTTGCCATGATTTAGGAAAAGTAGGAGTATCCTTTCCGGATATACTTCTAGCCCTACTATCTACTAAAATGTAGAAGTATGATATAAAAAAAAAATGTATCTTTCTATGATTTCGGAAATGTCTTCCCATTATTTCAGGAAAAAAACGTATTTGTTACGATACTTGTAGCCGCAAATGTAGAAGTATGATAAATCTTCCAGCTTTGATTTTGGAAACATCTTGCTGTGATTTAGGAAAAGTAGGAGTATCCTTTCTGGATATACTTCTAGCCCTACTATCAGTAGATCTCAGCCGTTGGAAAAATGTGTACCTATCTAATAATCGAAAATATACGAATTCAAAAACTTTTCTGCCATATTATATAGATTATGGTTTGTATCTTCTCAATTAGATGCTTGAAGAAACAGGTAAGAGTTTACATGACTTCCCACCTATGCCGCAACCTACCGAAAATTGGAGCAGAGTTTGGTAACAGATTGATTTTGGAACATCGACAACTTTAGATCTAAGCCCAACAGGCAAATACAGAGACTAAATTATGTCTGTGGATTTACCAAGCAATCTCTACAAGCAGAGTTATTTAGAGAAACAAAATTGATAATATGAAATGAAGTTCATATGCAACATAAATATTGCGTTGAAGCAGTTGACCGCACATTACGTGATATCCGTGACAATCCTAAACCATTTGGGGGTATCACCGTAGTGCTTGGGGGGGATTTTCGTCAAATTTTACCAGTTGTACCCAAAGGAGTTCGAGAGAAAATTGTTTACGCATCACTTAGGCGCTCTGATCTGTGGGATGATATATGTGTCTTGACATTGAATTTGAACATGCGATTGAATACGACAGATCCTGGAATTGCTGCTTTCGCAAATTTTTTAATGGAGGTAATACTACATAATAATTTTGATCATTCTTGACATTTATTATTTTTTTATTGAATCAGTAATTCTTCGCACTTTTGTTTGATTATTGATTTATACTTCAATATTTTTTTAGGTAGGAACAAACCCTCAAGAAATCTAAATGAATTATTGTCGAGAGTTTATCCCCAACTGGATGTGACAAATACATCAACCCCAACATTTTTAACTGAACGCACAATTCTCTCTACTCAGAATGATGACATGAATGCTATAAATGGTACTGCACTAAATATTTTTCCAGGAAATAGATACACTTATCTAGCTGCAGATAAATTGTCTGAGGATGACGGAATGGATAGAAGTATCACTAACCGGTATCCCAACGAGTATCTTAACTCATTAGATCCTACTGGGCTACCGCCTTTTAAGCTCGAGTTGAAAGTGGGTTGTCCTATAATATTGTTCAGAAATATTGCCCCAAAGGATGGACTTTGTAATGGCACAAGGATGATGGTTGTCAAGTGCGGCTCCCGTATTATTGAAGTTAAGATTTTAACAAGCGAACAATTTGGCAAATTGGCCTTCATACCAAAAATATCTTTATCACCGTCATCTTCAGATTTTCCTTTTCATATGACAAGGCGTTAATTTCCAGTTCACTTGGCATATGCTATGACTATTAACAAATCACAAAGACAATCTGTAAAATTTGTTGGAGTTGATTTGTGCACACCTGTATTTAGTAATGGGTAACTATATGTGGCATTATCAAAGTGCACGTCTTCTGACCGTATAACTGTCCTTCTCCCCAAAGAAGAAACAGATTCCACTACCAACATTGTTTATCTTGAAGTTCTGCTGTAGTTTGCTTTATCATACCAGGTACAATGAGTTGCAGAGTATTGTAATTTAGTTTTCATTTGTTATCATATATCATCTCTTGAACAAATGACTTGACGTACTAACTGGGCTTCTGTTGACATATTATTCTTTTTTAGGATTGTGATCGAGAAGCCTCAAAGCTCAAAAGGATCAATATACTTGAAGATTTTTAGTAGGGCTGTCCAAGAAAAACCGAGAACCGTGAAACCGGTCCGGACCGAACCGAACCGATCCATGCCTTTTGGATTTTGTCTGTGGATTAATGGTCCGGACACGGATTTGAAAATTAAAAAACCATGAAATACGGATTAGGATTGGATTTTTATTTCAAATCCGTGGATTAACCGAACCGTGAGATATTTAAAAAATTAAAAAAATTAAAATATATATATGTGTGTGTGTGTAATATTTATAAATAATTATAATTCTACTACTTGTTATGAATTTTTTTTAACAATTTTAAATTCATAACAATGACCGAAGGAAATCTGCTCCTTATATGAAATTCCTTACTCTTACTTCACCTGCCTTCCCCCTCTGATTTATAACTTGTAGTCAGCTACTACCACTGTGTAAATAGAACCTCCTGCTGCTCCGTGGATGTAACAATGGCTGATGAAACCTGGACTGAATTTTGGACTGAATTTTGAATTAGAAATTTGGAATGATATGTAAAGTAATTTTGCGTTTTTTAGAGTTTAATGTTTATGGAAGGAAATCCGTGGATAAAACCGGGACCGAACCGTGATTCACGGTTCAAAATCCAAACTGAACCGTAAGACTTTTGGATTAGGATTGGATTGTATTTTCTAAAAACCGTGAGATACGGATTAGGATTGGATTCATATGAATCCGATCCGATCCGGACCATGGACACCCCTAATTTTTAGTCTTGACATGTTTCATGTTCTCGTTTTAGATGTCTCCTCGAGGCACACATTTTTATTAATGTATATCGTTTTTTATTTTCATCGGTGTTTTGGATGGTATTTTTTGATTTAATCAAGTTTTATGCGTTTGAGTTTGTGCTATGCGTCTTAGTAATTGGTTAAATTTGTTGTTCAATTTTTATTTGTGTGTGCTGAATGTTCGAGCCATGCCTTCAGGCACGGGCTCATACGCTAGTTTTCATTAATGTATATCGTTTTTTATTTTCATCAGTGTTTTGGATGGTATTTTTTGATTTAATCAAGTTTTATGCGTTTGAGTTTGTTCTATGCATCTTAGTAACTGGTTAAATTTGTTGTTCAATTTTTATTTGCGTGTGCTGAATGTTCGAGCCGTGCCTTCAGGCACGGGCTCATACGCTAGTTATCGGGTTTGTTATCTTTTTTCTATTTAAATATATATGTTCATTTGTTATTTTGTTTATGTTGCTTTCCTCGAATCCTCCTAGCATACTACAATACCGCGTAACTAACCTGTCTGTTGATTAGTGATGCAATGCCTGTAATAATTGTGAAAATAGATTTTAGATTATGACATTAGATTATCGATTCTAGATTACCGTAATACAGTTAAACTTGTTTACTATAGCTATAAACTTGGGATTAAACTGCAATAAAAGCTGGTAATATTTACTGCAAAAATCAACTTTTGGAATACGTAAAATTTAAAAACTGATATGAAAAAAGAAAAACCCAATCCTATTACTATGACTTCTTTTTTTGTCAATCGGTAGAAGAGATCATTAACATCATATATGAAGAACAAAGTACAAATTCAGACACTACATCAACTGTAAGAGTTCACGAGACAACTAAGTCCAATAACTCAACCAATACAATAAATAAGCCTATTATAGTGTAGAAACAAAGAAAGAAAGGAAAAATCCATCTACGGGAAGAACACCCACACGCATATGGGAAGATTTGAACTCCTGACCTCCTAGTGAGATTAGGGCCGGCCCAAGGGTTTTGAGTGCCGAAGGCCAAATTAAAAAAAAAAAAAAAAGTGCCTCTAATACTTAACAATTTTTACAGCAACGATCAAAATACGAGAAAGTCAAACCAATATAAAGTTCTACTAATTATTACATACGAACACAAAATACAAAGTCTTCAAGTAGGCAAATACATATTATCTTAACAACGCATGAGTATTATTTGAATATATATTACTCGTCTTGCATTTCTAGAAGTAAAAGTTCCTCATGTCAAATTCCTTCACTTGAAATCCACATCTACGGAAACACAACCTGACAGCCTGTGTGACCACCAAGAAAACTTGTTGAGAAAATAAATGAAAACATTTTTTTGTAAAAAGAATCAATTTTTTTTCACAAATCAATAGATATCAATGAGTTCTTTTAAGTTGTGAAAAAATTTAAATTTTTTAACAAAAAAAATACATATTTTTAAAAGACTAGGTTTGCGCGGTGGACATTTATTTAGGAACGGAGGGAGTAGTAATTAGTGAAGGAGAATATAGAGAGTTGAACAAACGGATAGGATGAAGAAGAGGATGAGGGGTGAGAGAGAGGGGAGAAAATTGGAAAATATATTC
This sequence comes from Rhododendron griersonianum, assembly GCA_018127125.1. Lineage (NCBI taxonomy): Eukaryota > Viridiplantae > Streptophyta > Magnoliopsida > Ericales > Ericaceae > Rhododendron > Rhododendron griersonianum. The sequence continues at coordinate 23,198,679 of CM030798.1, forward strand.
TAGCTAGGAGTTTATGAGGGAAATAAAAATCATTGAGCACTAGCTATACATTGAAAATTTAAAGTCAAAATTAAGCTGTAGCTAAAATTAAGAATTGAAAGCACAATAGGTCGGAGTAATTGTGATATGATATGTCGGTGGTTATTTTTCAGATGAGAGAGAGAGAGAGAGACTGAGACTGTAATGGAAAAAACGTGCGTACGACAGCCACGTCTTCTCTCTAAAGTCAAGGATGACTTTTATAGAAGGCGATTAATTGCATGAAATTAATTAATAATATAATGGTGGCATATATAACGGTTCTATTGCTATGATTTTACACTGATGAGTTACGTGAGATTGTGAATTTAATTACTTCGGTGGTGAGGATTTTACTAGTTTTGTTTAGGGAGAAAAACTTTTGTACGGGTGTGCCGTAAAAAAGAGTTTGCGGCGCTCAATCACGCTCGTCCTAAAGTGTTTTGGACAATCCGGATTAAAAATCAATTTTGACCGGTAAGAATTAATTCTTTAAGCATATCTCAACCATTGATTGTCGAAATGAACGGTCGAGATTGCGCAGAGCCGTGAAAATTTTAGTTTCTCTCTTGTTTAGGTTGGTTTTGGGATTATGGAATAACTTAGTTTCTTCAGAGAACACGACAAAAAAAAAAAAAAAATTTGGAAGATTTTGTTCCGAGTCTATACGAGTTTTTGAAAGTAAAAGTAAGGGAGCAATCACCTCATTCTATCAAGAGTGCATTACGACGTACTAGAGTAGTCTTTTTAATGCCTTTTACTTTATTATTCTTGTAAAAGTAGGAGAAAAGATAAAATGAAAACCTCTTATTAATTCGAATTCAAGTTTAAAGCTCGTCCAATTAACCTCTTTTGGATAGCCCAGAAATGCGAAATATATGTCTATGAAGAATCTCATTCAGTTTGATACTTTGATATGATAGTCAATGCATGTATATGTTTGAAATTGGATGGTTGAATTGTATGAAGTAGGGAACTCTCAAGTACAATTTCAAAGCAATGACCCGGCCGGCCAGCAGCTTCTCCAACCCGTACCCGGGGGAATACGCCGTTAAAAAATTAGTCTAGGGTCCACTATAGAGAACTTGTAACCCAGTTAGTCCACTTCTAATGTTTGTAACCTCTCTAGTCCACTAATATAGTTTAGTAAGGCCTTAAGTCCACTTCTCTTAAAAAAAAAATAAACCAAGACAAAAATGCCCTCATATATAAACTGTCATATAGAGAGAAACCCTAGAAAAAACAAATCCAGAGCACAGCCACCTCTCTCTCTCTCTCTGAAAACAAAGAGAAAAATGTGCCCGCTGAGACTGATTCTGATCTTCCTCTCGGCCATTCTTGCCGGCTTTTTCGTCCTCAGAAACCTTAAATCTCAGCCCCAAATCCTCGAAGATTCCGTCAGCGCTACACCCGAATCTTCTGCAGAACTCGATTCCGTCAATGGATCCTCCAAGGTCCCGATTTCCCTCCTTTTCATTAACATCTAAGGTTTCTTTTTTTTGTTCTTTTCAGTTTCCTGATTCTATTTTATGAAACTATAGGTTTTGGGGGTGATGAAGACAGGGTTCTGGACCTGCGTGGACATGGCCAGTGGTCGCTACCTGTGGAGGAATTGTGTCTGCTTCGCCCTGCACCTTCCAAGTGATCCAACTGAAACGTTGGCCCCTAGTTATTATATTGATCTGTTCTCTGTTGCTGCGTCTGTTGATTCTAATCCGGCGACTTTACACGTTTAGGTTTCATTTTCACCTATATTTTACTATGATACAACCAAAATTGTTGTAGATTGTAGGAATGAACGAGGGGATGGAAATTGTACTGATATACACACGGATTATGTATAGTTATTTGTATTTTGTTTGTCATTAGTCATTTTCCATTTACAGGGAGAGAAATCTGGAGTAGTAAAAACAAAAAATATAATATTATAAGAAGGTTGATCCGGTCTTTTGTTTGTCCCGTGTCCGGTTATCATCAGATTTGGAGGGTTTTGAATAAATACATAAGGTTATATGTGTGCTTTTCCTAGGGTTAGAGATGTGAAGTTTTTTGAATAAATATATAAGGTTATATTTGTGCTTTTCAAAAATCACTTATTGATTTGATCCGCACAGCGACCTCTCTGACTTGCTTCTGATATATTTGGAGTTTTTTGAATAAATATATAAGGTTATATGTATGTTTTTTCTAGGGCTAGACATATAAGGCTGGAACAGGTTGTGTTTTTTGAAAAATATATATAAGGTTATATGTGTGCTTTTCGTGTCACAAAAAAAATATATTTTTGTGTGTTTTTGTTGTTATTTTATGTCATTTTTTTAAAACATTCTCAGTTAGAGAGATATATAATAATATATAACGTTATATTGTTATATATAACATTCTAGATTAGAAATATTCTATGTTATTTAATAAAGAGAACATATAACGTTATATAATGGTGGCATGATATGTGAACATATAATGTTATTTTTTGAGATATATAATATTGTTGGAAAGATATGATGTTGTTTTGAGAACATATAATTTTATATGTCATGTTTTGTGAAACTTAGAGCTACAAAAGCTTAGATATAATGTTATATATTTTGTCTTTTTGTGAGATTTAGAACTACAGAAGCTCACATATAATGTTATATGTTCTGTTCTATTTTTTTGTGAGATTCAGAGCTGCAGAAGCTCAAATATAATGTTATATGTTTTTTTTTTGCGATATTTAGATATTTAAAAACTCACATATAATGTTATATGTTTTGTATGGATCAGCATATAACATTAAAGACTAAAAACAAGAAAAATCAAAAAGAAATGTTGCATGTTAGAAATTTTTTGCCACACATATAATGTTGTATGTTAGGAAATTTTTATCACTCATATAACGTTAAAAAATCAATACAAGAAAAATAGGAAAAAACAAAAAGAGAAATTTGTCACATATATATATATATATATATATATAACGTTAAAGATTAAGTGTAGCGGGTTCAATAAAAAGAATCGAGAAAAATGAAAAAATACGTTTTTTGTTACACATATAACGTTATATGTGGCATGATGGCAGCGGCGACGGTGGTGGTGGCGGCGGCGGCTTAATTGCAACAAAAACGAAAAAAAAATGAAAAAAAATACATTTTCGTGTTAGCCAAACAAGGCCCTTGTTTCTTAGGTAGGGTATTTTTGTCATTCAAATTATTAGTGGACTTAGTGGGTTATGAAACTTAGAAGTGGACTAGATGGGTTTAGAAACTGCTATAGTGGACCTATGCAAAATTCCCCCGCCATAGGCCGTTTGGTAGGGAGACTTCGAAATTCTAATGGATGTAACTATTCGCTTCTCATGGGAGACGGTAATCGCGCGATTTCAATTACGTACTCTCACTATATATGTACAGCGAATTGGAATTTTCATTTTCATTTCGAAGTCCTTTGGAAAATATAGAAATGGTGCGTTGTTAGTAACATTCTCAACATAGGATTCTTGTATCCTAGCTCAAGCTCCTATCTCATTGGAATGACAATTAATTAACTCATATGAACAAGATGCAAAGATACCAAGCCCCTCATCTCTTGCCTTAGGTTTAGTTTGTTGGACTACTGGTAAACCAACACATATACTTTTACGAAAGATTAGGGCTGGTGATCGATCGGAAAGAGCTCTTTGAGTCCTCTGGTGAACCTCTGGTCTGACCTAGCTCTGTTTGCCTTCGCCTACACAGGAAGCACACCATTAGTGCCATACCGGTCGGAGGCCAACCGGAAGGGCACTCCGATGGTCTAGTGAGTATGTGTTCAAGAAGGAGAAATTAAAGTACAGGATTAAGGTTTTGAGAGCCAGTTAGAACGTACCTCTTGGGGTTTATCCTCGTACCTTATATGGACTCATGTGACTTGCTCTCCAAGATGGGGCAAGACACGCGCACTCGGTAACCGCCTTCGACTGATGTCAAAGTGACGTATTGGATAGGGTTGCAACCGTTCACGTGAGCTGTCATCATATGGGCTTGTGCCCAGCTCACGCGGCAACCGTTTTGGCTAACGTCATCCATGACGTATTGAACAAGACTGTTAATTGCACATGGGTGAGTGGCCGAGCCAACACGACACTTTGTAGAAGATTGCGTTGTGTCCCGAATGGGCACGGCGGCGTTATCCGAACCGAGCTGACCTAGCCTTAGGGCTTGAGTAGCCGAGCATTAAGAACGTTGATCGGGAGGTCGGGCCCGTCGCTTTGGTAGAATGGCGCCCTCCCGTGTATGAACCCTGATATTTTGGCCCACTACAAACTCTATCACATCGATCTGATACTGTGACGATTACCATATCACAAGATCCCTGAAGGGTAATTGTAGAGGTTCGATTAATCGGGACCTTGACTGTGGTGTCTGGTTAGGTTCCTTCCTCCGCTGCTCCGCTCGTCCGTCGCCTGACCTGCAACAAGTCACTAGGGCTTTGGTTGCCCAGTGACCCTCCGATGATCAAGTTAGATCTCAGGGAAGGTGTTTAGGTCTAGGGTTAGGATAGTATTGCGTACCTCTTTTAGGTGTGTATCACTTTGTATTTATAGACCTAGGTTTGCTTGGTCTCCACGCTAGCGCGTGGTGAGTACGCTCGGGTAACCTCCTCGGGTGACGTCACATATGACGAGGGGGGCGAGGTGGTTACGGAGCATATGGGACAGATCTCAATGATTGTGCCAGCTGCATGGGGAGCATGATCCTCATAGGTCCCACTCACAGAAACCGTTATCTCCTGGAAGCCTCTGGAAGCACTGGAGCATGCAGCGAACCGATGCTCCGAAGACGGTAACAACCGAAGTCCGAACACCGACCGAAGTATCTCCCGAAGAGAGCTAGTCAGAAGAACCTGGCCCGGACCCTAGCTGCTGGACAGGGTTTGTACCCCGGTTACCGAGCTGATAACCGAGGGCCCTACAATAGCCCCTCAACTTCCGGAGTGCCATTCTGGTCTTCGGGGAGTTGACTCCTCTAATGGACTAGCGCAACCGGGCTTTTAACCGATGAAATGCCTTGGAGAAGAACCGAGCGGCCTTCGTGAGAGCCGAGCCGCCTGCTTCTGCCCTAGGAGCCACGTGTCAGTCATCGCCGAAATGAGTGACATCATACGTCGCCTCGGCACGTGAAACGTCAGATGATTGGTACGAAACATCCTTTCAGGGCACGTGTCGAAGCGTGAATGGCTCGGTACGCGGCGCGCCTGACCTCGGTTCAGAACTCTGTTTGCTGACCGTCTGATGAAGACACGCGTCGAAGATCCAGCGGTTCGGTTGGCGACGCTTCGTTTCCCGTGCAACTCCTCGTACGCTCCACTATAAATTCAGAGCATCTGGAGAGAGAAAGTTACTGAAACCTTCTGACGCCGTCGAACCTCCGCCGCCGTGTTTTGCAAGCTTTGGATCGCGATTTCAAGCACTTTGGCAGCAGATCTCCTCTCCAGACTTGGGTATGTTGATCTTTGTCAATCAATCTTCAAGTTTTAGTGCTTTTCTTAGTGTTTTTCAACGTTTTCTGAGCGCATTGGGGCGGGAACGCCACTCGCAACCGTCTGGTACGCGGCGGCGCTGGCGCCCGCCGCTGCTGTCTTTGTTCTTCCCGAGGCCCATATTCTTCCCGAGGCCTATCTTCAACCTTTGGACTAATGAAAAAAGTTGTAGCCCCCCGAGGACCCTTTCCAAGGAGGGAAGAGTCTTTAAGAATGACCGAGGCCCCGTAGATTCCGAAGAGTGAGGACCATCTCGCCCCGAGTGCTAGGACCTTTTGCTCTCCCCTAGGCATATAGCTAACGGGTTTTGCACATTTTCCTTATTTTTTAGGCAGGGGCGAATGGTCATTGAACTCTCCTCGGACAGCTCCAGTAGTTCTGACGATCCCTTGGTAGAAGCCATCTTTCAAAAGCTTTGGAGGGAGAAGTTTTACCGAATCCCGGTCGACCAGATTGAGCCTGCCAACCCTAACCGTGCCCCACGTGAGACTACTTCCCTTGACCCCTGGGAGATGGAGGCCCCAAGTACGTCGGACCACGGGCCGGGGCCGTTCGAAAATGCGCCTGAGGAAATCCAGGGACGCCGAAGACCGATGAGGCCCTGCACGTTTAAGAATAAATACTTCACCGGGGATCCCGCAGCTTACACCGAGTTCAAGAGGCGCTATAGCATCCCTCCTGACGTTGAGGTTCGGTTGCTAGAAGGCACCGACCCAAAGAATCTTCCGCATCGGTCAGGGGAGTTGATCTTCCCCCTGATGGCCATATGCGAGGGGGGCATCAGGTTTCCCCTCCACCAGTTCGTACGTCGGGTGCTCCGAACCCTCAACCTTACCTCATCCCAGCTCACGGTGAATTCTTACCGAATTATTACTAGCATCATCGAGTTGAGGAGGCAGTTTAACCTGGTGTTCGATATTGAGGAGCTCTTCGGTGTCTACCTTCTGGGGTTAACCGAGGCCACGACCGACACTATCTCTCCTGCAGATTAGGGAACGACACATTCTTGATCGATCACCTACCGGACTCCGAGGAGTGGGCGAGTATCTATGTCTCGGTCACCGGGAACTTCATGTTCGGGCCCGGGGAGATCATAGATATAGTCACCACGGTCCCATTTGAGATTGGAACTCCTGGTCGGTAACTTACTCTTTGGTAGCGAGTTTATTTCAATAAACGCTTTTCCTTGTAAATTTGTATTGATTTCTCCATGTCTTGACAACCTTTTGCAGCCGAGGGCACCGTTCAGGAGCTTCGGGAGAGAGCCATCCGTTCTCGGATAACCGCCGCATACGCAATCCCAATCACCAACCGTTACGCCCCTCAGCTCCTCGGCTACGTCCCCTCGTACACCAGTTACTTAAAGAAGAAACCGAGGAAGCAAGGGGTGTCGAGGGCAGGACGAGGGGGAAGAGGAGGAGGAGGACGAAGAGGAGGCGGAGGAGCGGGGAGAGGAGGCAGAGGAAGCGCTTCTGGGACCGAGGGTAGCAGCTCCGAGCCCCTAGGTATCGTAAGAGAGGCGGTTGACCGAGAGACGCCTGAGAGGACTGGACTGAGCAACGAGATGTCAGACCATGGAGCTTGGGAAGTGCTAAACCTGAGACGTCGGATGTCAAGAGGCCGAGGCCGAGGCTCAGCCACCAACACACCTGGTGCTGGGACCTCGGGGGTGACCCCTGTTTCTCCGCAGGAGCCCCCGACGAAGAGGACTCGGCACGAGGGAGAGGGTAGCGCCCGAGGTAAGGAGAAGGAAACTTCTCGGATTACCGAGGGGGAGGAGAGGGTGGAAGAGCAGGACCAAGGGTCTGGAGAGAGGATCGAGGGGGGAACCTGGGTTCCTGCCACGGAGGTTCCCTGGGCCCCGAAATTTTGCCATTACGCCGGGCACCAGATCCACCACGCAGACAGCGTGTCAAACCTCGGTACAGCGTACGGGATGCTCCGAGGCTGCATTCTTCCTAGGGACGCCAGGGCTGTCCAAGGGTTGACCGAGGACATCACCGCTGAGATAGCACAGGCCCTTTTCACTGTAAGTTTGTTACCTTCCACTTTTATTGTTGTAAGCTAAGTCCATTTTTGTGATCCTTCTTCGGTTTTCTGCTCGCAGGCTGGTGCTCGGGCCTTGGTCATAAATGACGGATGCAAGGGTCAGGAGCGAGAGATTAATGAGCTGAAGAAGGCTCTTGAGCAGAGAGAGGATGACCTGAAGGTGGCTCGGGAGACCTGCGACCTTTACCTTGCGGATTTTCAAAGGTGCGACGGGGAGAGGGTGGCAGCCGAAGCCCGAGTTGCAAAAGCCGAGGAGAATATCACCACCCTGAGGGTTACCCGAGCTACCGAGGTTGAAGCTGCTAAGAACAGGGGCTATAACGATGGTTGGGCCGCAGCCGGGGTAGAATACCAGAAACAGGTTCGGGAGATTGAGGCCGAGCTTTACAGGGACCGCTTCGTGGACGGGCTTCGGTTTGGTCACGAAGCTCTTTTGAGTAAGCTCGATCTCCCAGCCGACTCTGAACTCCGGGTCCTTCCCGAGGTGCCGCCCGAGGAGGCTGTCATGCCGGAGGAGGAAGAAGAGGAGGGCGAGCAGACGCCAAACCCCGAGGCGGGTATTCAGACTGCTCCTGTTGCCGTTGCTTCAACCACGGATGGTGCCCAGATCGCTCCTTCTGCCGCTGCTTCAACCGAGGATGGTGCCCAGACCCCTCAGCCCCCCAATGCTTAGGATTTGACCTTTTCTTTTGCTTTACATTTGGCTGGACGGTTCCGAACATTTGGATTTTACCGTTCCAGGGTTTGTAAATGTTTTTTTTTTTTTTGCTGAGTAGGTACCAAACAGATAACCGAAGTTTTGTTGGATTTAAACTTGCAATCCTCTTCACTGCTTTTGAATGAATGGTTTCTTTTGAATGAATGGTTTCTTCTGTTTCAATGCCTTGTTTATTTTTGAGGTGCTCGAATGGTTTTATGCTTGTAACCGAAGGGAGCCTCATGCCCCTGCTTCTGTTGAAATGCTGTGGAGTATCAACGGATTTTAGCCGAAGCATTAACCGGGGAGGTTTTCAAAAATGTATTCCAAACCTAAGGAAGGCAGAGTATAGGATTGAGTAAGTTAAAACGAAGCAAAGTAGTTAGCAATTTTTTGAATTTTGCATGCCCCTGCTTTGTTTTAGCTGACTCCGAGCCGAGGGGAGTAAAACCGAAGCAACTCATTAGGGCGTTGCTATTTAGATTAGGGCTAGGGTCCTGAAGTGGGAATGGCGTCGGCCATGGCTTCGGGACGTAGCGAATCTAAATAGTGCGTGACTTATTGGGGGTCGGTGTAAGGGGCTCGGGATTAATACCGAGTGTCCTTATCGCCGATGCCCGAAAGTCTGGAACGACCGAAAAGGTCGTGGTGACTTGGTGAGGGCTCTGTCCGAGGAATATCCTGCGGAGGACAGTCCCTGAAGTCAGGATAAAACGGTTCACGCGACGGCGAACCGAGTACGAAGAGTAAGTGACAAGATTAGACTAGTGACCAACAAGAGATTCTCATTAAAAACTTTGTAGAGTCCAATCATTACAAAAGTAGTCTGGTTTCTATCAAACATTGATAAGAAATGAAAATTTCCCAAACACATAAGTCCGGAAAGAGCGAAGCCCGGCTACCCATAAAACTTCTTCAGGTTATTGGCATTCCAGGTTTTGGCAATTGGGGAACCATCTAACTTTTCCAGCTTGTAATTTCCCGAGCCGAGATGTTTTAGGACTCGGAAGGGTCCCTCCCAATTAGGCATTAACTTCCTCTTCTTGGACTTGTCCACCACCTTTTTCCAGACAAGATCATCCGGCTTGAATGACCGAAGGCGGACGCTTCGGTTGTAGCCCTTGGCAACCTCTTGCTGATAAGATGCTAGTTTGATCCTTGCATTCTCCCGTTCCTCCTCGGCCAGATCGAGGTCTGCAGCAATGTTCTCATCGTTAACCGAATCGTCGAAATCTTCGGTACGGATCGTCGGGAGCCCGACCTGTAGGGGGATTACAGCTTCCATCCCAAATGCCAAGGAGAAGGGGGTTCGGCCGGTGGATCGCCGAGGCGTTGTACGGTAGCCCCAGAGTACCCAAGGGAGCTCTTCGGCCCATTTGCCCCAGCGTGATTCGAGCCGTCGCTTCAGTCCTGACGAGATTGCTTTATTTGCAGCCTCTGCTTGCCCGTTGCCCTGGGGGTAGTACGGAGTGGAAGTGTCCCATTTGATGCCAAATTCATCCAGGAGTGCTCGGTACTTTTGACCAGTGAACTGGCTACCATTGTCGGTTAAGATGGCGAAGGGTACACCGAAGCGAGAAATTTTATTTCGCCATACGAAGCGCATGATGTCCGACTCTTCAACCGTGACCAGTGGTTCGGCCTCGACCCACTTAGAGAAATAGTCGGTGGCGGTTAAGAGGAACTTGAATCCCCCAGGAGCGACGGGGAGCTTGCCGGCGATGTCCATGCCCCACTGGGAGAAGAGCCATGGGCTGGTGAGAGGGCTGAGATCCCGAGCTGGCTGATGAATAATGGGAGCAAACATTTGACACTTCTGGCAACGCTTCACAAATTCTTCAGAGTCCTTCTTCATTGTTGGCCACCAGTATCCTTGGGTAATTGCTCGGTGGGCGATGGAGCGTCCCCTGGAGTGGCAACCGCTGTCACCGGCGTGTAGTTCCTCGATGATCCCGGGGACCTGGTGGGGGTGTGCAACCAATAAATAGGGGCCGGTGAACGACCGTCGGTAGAGCTTTCCATTTGGATTGAGCCAGAAGAGGGCGGCCTTGTTGCGGAGTCGGTGGGCGTCCTTCTTGTCGGTTGGTAGTGTGTCGTCGCGTAGGTAGCCGACGATCTCATCCATCCAGCTCGGACCAAGCTCCACGTTTAATATCTCATGACTGAGTACCTCAAGCTCGAAGCTAGGTTTGTCGATGGAGCTGAAGGAGATGGAGCGGTGTCCCGAAGCGGCACAGGCCGTAGCGAGCCCGGCGAGAGCGTCGGCATGAGCGTTTTGGTCTCTCGGGATGTGCTCGATGCGAATAGCTCGGAAGCTCTTGAGGAGCCGAACAACAGAGCTCAGGTAAGTACGCATTCGGTCGTCCCGAGCCTCGTACTCCTCGGAGAGCTGGTTGACAACCAACTGTGAATCACTGTAGAGAATAAGCTCTTCAATCCCGAGGGCTTCGGCAGTCTTGAGTTCGGAGATGAGCGCCTCGTATTCGGACTCGTTGTTTGAGGCCGGAAAGTTGATAGAGATGGAGCTTTCATGTAATACACCGGAGGGAGAGAGAAGTACGATCCCAGCCCCGGCGCCTCGGCTGTTTGAGGCGCCATCAACATACATTTTCCATACGTCGCCATGGAAGAGCTTCCAGGCGGTGCTGGGACTTGCTTGGAGAGCGGCTCCGGGGAGGGGGGCTGGATTTGAAGCGAGGACGTCGGCCGGAGTGAGCTCGGCGATAAAGTCGGCGAGTGCCTGGGCTTTAATCGCCGTCCTTGGTTGAAAGTGGATCTCGTAGTTGGCAAGTTCGACGGCCCATTGAGAGATTCGGTTGGAGAGGTCGGCTTTTCAGAGGAGAGACTTGAGAGGATACTCGGTCAATACGATAATGCGGTGGGATTGGAAGTACGGTGCAAGCTTCCGAGACGCGGAGACGAGGGCGAGAACAAGCTTTTCCAAGGGAAGATAGCGTGTCTCGGCGGGTGTCATCGTCTTGCTAGAGTAATAAATCGGCTGATGGTCGCGCCCCTCCTGTCGGACGAGGACTGAGCTTATGGCGTGCGCCGAGACGGCGAGATAAATGAACAGGTCTTCCTGGTCCCGAGGAGTGACGAGGAGAGGGGCCTTGGAGAGGTAGTCCTTCAGCTGTTGTAGAGCCCGGTCGCACTCGTCGGTCCAGCTGAAGCTGCGTCGGCTCCCCTTCATGAGGGTAAAGAATGGTTTGCACTTGTCGGAAGATCGGCTAATAAATCTGTTGAGGGCGGCGGCCATGCCGGTTAGACGCTGCACATCTCTCTTGTTGTGGGGGGCCGAGAGTTTTTCGATTGCTGTGAGCTGTGCAGGGTCGGCCTCAATACCCCGTCGGGAGACAAGATGCCCGAGGAACTTGCCGGAGCTCACACCGAAGGCACACTTCTCGGCGTTAAGGCGAAGCTTGTTCGTCTTGAGAATCTCAAATGCCTCGGCGAGGTGGGAGAGATGGTCGCCGGCCATCATGCTTTTAACCACCATATCGTCGATGTAGGCCATCATAGTATCTCCCAGCAGACGCTCGAACATCTTGGTTATCATCCTTTGGAAGGTTGCTCCGGCGTTTTTGAGGCCGAAGGGCATGACGAGATAACCGAAGATGCCGTGGGGGGTGATGAATGCCGTGTTCTCGACGTCGCCGTCGCTCATGGCGATTTGATGGTAGCCCCGGTAGGCATCCATGAAACTAAGTCGGGCGTGGCCTGCTGTGGCATCGACGAGCTGATCTATCCGAGGGAGGGGGAAAAAGTCCTTTGGGCAGGCGTCATTGAGGTTTGAATAGTCAACACAAACTCGCCACTTCCCGTTCTTCTTTTTGACCGCCACAGTGTTGGCCAACCACTTAGGGTATTGCACCTCTCGTACGGCTCCTGCGTTTTGGAGTCGGTTGACCTCGTCGATAACGGCGTCGGAATGGACCGGGGAGGATCGTCGTGCTTTCTGGATGACCGGATGCTTGGTTCGGTCGATATTGAGCTCGTGGCAAATGAATTTTGGATCGACCCCGGGCATTTCGTAGGGGGTCCAAGCAAAAACCTCAATGTTGCTCTTGTGGAAGTTCACCATGTCATTCCGTTCGGTTTCCGAGAGTGAGGAACCGACAAGGAAGAAACGGGAACCATCCTCGGTTAGAGGGATGGTGACAAGATCCTCAACTGCCTTCTCCTCGGCAGGCCTCCCGACGTCTTCGAGAACCGGAGCCTCTGGTACTTCGATGAAGTTCACCCTGGAGGTCTGTTTGCTGCTTCGGACAGCATTGACGTAGCAGCGTTTGGCGGCGGTTTGGTCGCCGTACAGATCTTCCTGTCGTCCGTTGGCACCGATGAACCGGACCACCTGGTGATAAGTAGAGGCAACAGCCTTTAACTTATAGAGCCAGGTGCGGCCAACGATGGCATTATAGGGGCTTGGGACATCGACTACGACGAACTCCATATCGAGCACGACCGAGCCGGAGCGGACGGGTAGGGTGATCAAACCGACAGGCCAGACCGGAGCTCCGTTGAAACCTATGAGGGGGACCTCGGAGGGACGGAGATCGGCGTCTGAGAGCTTCAAATCTTTAAACAAGGAGTAGTACATAACCTCGGCCGAGCTCCCCTGATCCACGAGGACACGTCAGACGTTGAAGGTGCCTATGCGCAGTGTGACCACGAGGGCGTCGTTGTGCGGAAGTTGGACGCGCGCAAGGTCCTTCTCGGTGAACGTGATTGTCCATTTGGATCCGTCGTCGGTTCGAGGACGTTTGGACTCGGGACCGACGAGCATGACCTGTTTAGAAGAGGAGGCGTCGTTCAACTCGGCGCGGATTATACGGGCGGCTTCGGAATTGAGAGGGCCGTGGATAACGTTAATCGTCTGGATTTCCTCTTCGGCTTTGGTTTCGGCATTCTGCGCCCGTGCTCTCGTTTTCTCATGATCGATGAAGTTGTTGAGATGGCCACCGAGGACAAGCTGCTCCAAGTAGGCCTTGAAGGGCCTGCAAGCGGTTGTAAAGTGTCCTTGTTCGCTGTGGTAGCTACATCGGACTATCGGGTTTTTGATTTTTCCGTTCTCGGTACCGAGTTTTTGGTTGGGGAAGGAGAAAAAGGGTTGGTCCTTTACTTGGTCGATAATCCTGTAGATAGGCATAGTAAAGACGGTTTTCTCGGCGCTGAAGTCTCCTTGCTTCGGTACCTTCCTCGGGGACTGTTTGATGTTGTTGACTTGTTTCTTCGGTGTTGAAGCCGAGGCGGGAGCCGGAGCGGACACCGGAGTAAACGGTGCCTTGGAGCTCGTTGACTTCCCCATGCCCCTCTCTGCTTTGGTTTCGATAAGCTGGCACCAACCTTCAATTCGAGTCATGAGATCCTTCATGGAATTTGGCTTGTGCCGAGCGAGATCGTCGTAAACCTGCTCGTCCTGGGCGGTTAGGCCGAGCTTGAAGCCGCGGGCAGAGATGACACCGTCGCATCCTTCGATTTCGTTGAACAATTCCCAGTAGCGACCGGCATATTGGCGGAGCGTTTCGTCGGTTCGTTTGCGTAGGGCGAGAAGGGAGTCGATCTCCTTTTCATGCTTGTTGCTCGTGACAAACCGAGCCATAAAAGCGTCACAGAGAGAATCGAAAGAAGAGATCGATCTGGCAGGAAGTTGGTTGAACCAAGTCAAGCCCAGGTTGCTGAGGCTGGCGGGGAAGACCTTACAGAGGAAGGCGTCGTCCGAAGGCTCGTTGCGAAAGAAAAGAGACATGACCAGCTTGTACTGAACCAGATGAGTGTATGCCTCGGTTTTGCCGTCATACTTTGCAAATTTGGGTTGGGTGAAGCCCTTTGGGGGGGTGACCGAGTCGATCTCCCTAACAAAAGGGGAGGTCGTGAGTCTCTCGAGACGGGCGTCCCGGTGGGGTCGGATCGAACGGTCGAGACCGTCTGGACCCCCGGTCACGGTATGTTTCTTCGGCAGCGGTCGGTCCTGTCTTTCGTACTCCTTCCACTTCGGTTGGGAGTTCCCTGACCGTTGAGGAGATCTCTCGTACTCTTTTCGCTTCGGTTGGGAGTTCCCTGACCGTTGAGGAGATCTCTCGTACCGTTGCTTCCTGTAGCTATCTCGGGCGTAGAGCTCGAGGCGCTCAGTGTTTTGGCTTCCGCCACCAAGCCTTTTGTAACCATCTTTGGGGTGGTGGATGAGTGGACTCTTTGAACGAGGGCCCTTATGGCGCTCACGATACCCTTTTGTTTGGAATTCCAAGAGGGCGTTGTTTTCGTTGGCAAAACTTGGGGTGGTCTCCCGGCGGCGCTCCTTGGATATGATTGGGTGGGTGGAGGAGGCGGAGACGCTTCCGCCCCCAAGCCTTTCGAAGGCGGATCGCTTCCCTCAAGGACCCTTTGGATTAGGGGAGCAGGAGCGTTCCCTTCGTTCGACGTCCCTTTCGTTACGACCCTCGCCTGGTGGTTCGAGGCGGTCCTTGACTGAAGGGCGGGGTCGGTGTTCGACCAGCTGTCCTCCGTCACGGCTGCGGGGAGGGCTGTGGTGGCTTCTTCTTCCGCCACGGCCTCCGGAGGAATGAGACGGGGACATTTGGAGGAGGTGTTTGATCTCCGCCAACTCGTCTCGGACGCTCCTGTCGCGCTCCACTACTGTCGTGAGGTCGTCGATCTTCCGCTCCAGATGGCGGATGTAGGATTGGAGTTCGGCCGGAGCCCCTGCCTCCTGAGTCGAAGTCCCTGCCCTGAGTCCGACGGACATGTGGGCCTTTCCAGGAGCGCCTGTTCCGCCGGACGCCGGGGCCTCGAGGTTTCCGGGGCCGAAGGTGGTCTCGTTGTGATGTGAATCGTCGATTTCCACCATGGTTGGGTTGGAGAGCTTTGAACGGAACCTTTGTCAGGAAGAAAGTGATTGAATGAAGAACAGTTAGGTCCCCAGCGGAGTCGCCAATTGTAGGGGTTCGATTAATCGGGACCTTGACTGTGGTGTCTGGTTAGGTTCCTTCCTCCGATGCTCCGCTCGTCCGTCGCCTGACCTGCAACAAGTCACTAGGGCTTTGGTTGCCCAGTGACCCTCCGATGATCAAGTTAGATCTCAGGGAAGGTGTTTAGGTCTAGGGTTAGGATAGTATTGCGTACCTCTTTCAGATGTGTATCACTTTGTATTTATAGACCTAGGTTTGCTTGGTCTCCACGCTAGCGCGTGGTGAGTACGCTCGGGTAACCTCCTCGGGTGACGTCACATATGACGAGGGGGGCGAGGTGGTTACGGAGCATATGGGACAGATCTCAATGATTGTGCCAGCTGCATGGGGAGCATGATCCTCATAGGTCCCACTCACAGAAACCGTTATCTCCTGGAAGCCTCTGGAAGCACTGGAGCATGCAGCGAACCGATGCTCCGAAGACGGTAACAACCGAAGTCCGAACACCGACCAAAGTATCTCCCGAAGAGAGCTAGTCAGAAGAACCTGGCCCGGACCCTAGCTGCTGGATAGGGTTTGTACCCCGGTTACCGAGCTGATAACCGAGGGCCCTACATAATTGCCTCCGACTGATGTCACAAGTGACATATTGTATACATGGGCTTGTGTGCAGCTTACGCGCGCGGTAACCATTTTGGCTAACGTCATCCATGACGTATTGAACAAGAAGGTTAATTGCATGTAGGTGAGCTGGGGCTGGTCTGTTGGCCGAGCCCCAGGGGCCGAACCACGTGGCTGAGCCAACACAACACTTTTGTAGAAGATTGCGTTGTGTCTCGAATGGGCACGGCGTTATCCGGACCGAGGTGACCAAGCCTCAGGGCTCGAGTAGCCGAGCATTAAGAACATTAAGCGGGAGGGTCGGGCCCGTTAGTCTGCCTCCCGTGTCCGAACCCGGATATTTCGACCCACTACAAAGTCTATCACATCCATATCCGATACTGTGACGATTACCACCACATCACAAGATCACTAAAAGGGATTGATTGGATATTCTTGGTATTTTGTAAGCTTGATTATACTACTCCTATAAGAAAATTAACGTCGGAAATGACCTTCTGCTGTAATTTATTGAATTTTGTGCATAACGTGTTTTGAAGTAATTAATTGGGCCCTATTTTCAAGTGGAATTAATTAAGAAGAGACGTATATAACCAGATTTATGTTTGTGTTGTTGACATGTTAATGGTGTTTTATTGGTGGATTAATTAATATGGACCTGACCTGCACAGGTTGCTGTACTTGTGGACCAAACGCAACGATTTTGTAGTAAGTGCACTTTGTTTCCGAGGCTTCATTATCTATCATGATCGAAATTGACTCGGTGTTTCTGCTAACCAACAAGTTGTGGATCGCAATTTTTTAGTTTTGTACATGTTCAAGTTTTTTTCGCGTTTTTTAATTTTGCGCCAAACTTTTATGTAATATCGGTTCGTCTAGACGAGAGGTATCGAAAAAGTAAAAAAATTACTTTGACTTTACTCAAGTATTTTAGTTCAGGACAATGCCGTCACCTCAGGACTACCAGTAACTTTTTGGTTGTTGAATCTGAAACGGAGAAATATCTAAGCAAAAGCTCACAAAGTCAGGTCAATCAGATGTTGACAACCGAAAAATTCTAATGTTGATAGAGCAGTTTGCTTTTTATACCGAATCAAGTTGATTTTTTTTGTCGAGGTACAGATTTTCAGCCACATCCGTAAAATAAAATGTTCAAATCATGATGATGAGATTCCGAAAAATTCAATCTACATACGCGACAAGGCCCTCGATTCCGTAGCGCGCTAATGCACTGCATGTACATGGACGTGATGTACATGGTCCCCTCGCGTTGGGAAAGAGTTGACCTTTTAGCATGATGGATCGATCCACGTGTTCCCATACACATTTGTTTGGATGTGTATGGTTTTTGTCTTTCTAATCGACCTTTAAAAAACATAAGATGTGTATATAGATCCAAAATATTTACACATAATAAACTCATAGCAAAATATGATTGAACAATTTAGTCAAATCAACGTGGGTGTCACCTTTTGCTATGATTTTAAGATGTGGCTCTTTACTTATCTCGTTATACCCCTTAGCTTACAAGCAGTGGCCCCAGCGTAGTCTGGAATTTAGTTCGGTGGAGGCACCATTAATTAACATGGTTTTGAAATTTTTTATCTTTCAACATAAATAACCGTAACGTAAAAGAAATGAACTTATAATGTAAAATTTGCTACAATATACAGGTAGATAACAAGTATTGATATATGACAAACAAGTGCCTAAGACATGCTCATTTTCATCAGTGTCCCGCAAAGTTTTAGCTAGTTCAATGCTTCCCCCATTTGTTTTGGGTTGCTAGATGTACGTAGTTTATGGTCCGGTTTGGTTATGCTATGTTTTGGTTGGCATCTCGCCAATTTCTTCCTTCTTTGGTGGCGGGTGGCATATGATTGCTTCCGATCTAAGTGCCAACTTAGTTGGGATATAGGTCGTGGGTTGTGATGCCGTTTTTTCACGTTTCCTTTTAATCCTTGTGACTTCAGTTATTTGATTAATAAAATTTTCTTTGTGGTTCAAAAAAAAAATTTGGGGGGGGAATTTAACAAATATAGTAGGAGATGTAAATGTTATAAGAGGAAACATGTGCTACTCGCGGATCGATTTTGTACGAATTGGACCAGTTCCCAATCTGATCTGCTCGTGGCAGATTGTTGTTTTCTCCATCTGCGACTGTAGTTGGGTTGGTTCGGTTTGGATGCGGATTGGACGGATCGGTTTGGGCAGTTTCAGCAGATCATGAGCATGTAATTTATTTATTTTATATACACCAAAAGATTGAAAAATAAAGTCTCAAAATTTCAAGTTCAATCAAGTCTAAACAATAAATCAACCAAATCTAAAGACTCTAAACCAACAACATTACTTAGAATTAAATTACATTCATCCACCCTAAAGTTACATTTGTCCATAAAAATTCTTAAAGTTCAAAATAAAATCATAATTAAATCAACCATCTTCAAACTTCATATTTCAATTGCTTGAGAGAGATCAGTTCGGAGAAGGAGGTGTGCGGGTCATCGCCGATTTGCCGGAGAAGGAGCAGATGGTCGGAGAGAGGGGCGGAGAGAGAGACTGGAGATTTAGGGCTTTGGTCTTTCTTTGGGAAGGAGAGGAGATGTGAGTTTAGGCTGAGAAGGAGTAGGGTTAAGTTTAGGCGTGACCGCATAAGAGACTTTATTCATTTATTTCATTATTAGTTTTCTTTTAAAGTTGCAGATGGTGCGGTTTGAACCGAAACCGAACCGGATAAATAAGAATCAGTATTTTTAGATCCGTATCTGTCCATAGCATGCCTCAATTTGGTCCAATTTGGGCGGATTAGGCGGATCGGTGACAACCCTACTTTTTGGATACAAATTGATATGACCTTTACAATTTGAGGGTAAAACTTAAATTATTAGAAATTACAGTGGGGCCTGCGCCCCCTGCTAATACACTATCTCCGTCACTGTTTTTTTTTTTTTTTGCCACAATGATAATAAATGTTATTAATAAGTCAAAACAATACATCAATCGGGAGACCCGTCCCTAGAAAGGGGCCCAAGTAACCACAACGGTGGGGCTTCCGTCCATAGACTATACCCCGAACCACCCAAACCCTTGCCTACCAACACATGAGCAAAATTATTACCAATCCTACGAACAGAAGAAAAGTTGCAACACTGAAAATTTCTACTCAAAACTTGAATGTCATGAAAGATCACTTCTACCTCTTGATTGGTCGCAACCTGGCCATTAAGCATCTTCACTAACAGTTGAGCATCACTTTCCACTAGAATAGACCCTAAACCGAGTTGTAAGCCCAGCAGGACACCTTGTCAAATTGCTAGAGCTTCAGCAACGGATGAACTGGCACACCACTGCGAAACTCCCATAGATGCAGCTGCAAAAAAGCCTCTAAATTCCCTAACCACAATACCGTAGCCTCCTTTTCCCAATTCTTTCTTCCAAGAACCATCCACATTAATCTCCGCCACTGCTTACAAGGGAGATGTTTGAGGTTTGAGTCTATGAAGAGACGCCGAACCCCAATTGATTATTAACCCATTAATTTTTCTCTAACCCCCACTGATGTATAACTGCATACAATATGGGCCAAAAAAAAGTGTTATGAGATTATATTAAATATTGTGTGTTCAATGAGTTCATATCATACATACTAATTAATATTTATATTTTTAAATTTTCCACAAAATTGCATAACTATATACGTAAGCACTCCTAACTACTGAAAAGATAGCTTTGTCTTCAGTGTCTTTAATTTATTCTTATTTATCTCTTCTTCTTCTTTTTGTCAAACGGAAAATCTCTCTTTTTTATTATTCTTATTTATCTCATTCTTGAAATTATAAGCTTACAAGGGGCCAACTTACAACGAAAATTTGGTTCACGTAGTGCTTGGTATACTTTTTTAATCATTGATAAATACCTTAAAAACAGACAAAGTCAAAGAGTAAAAAGAACTACTCCCTCCGTCCCTTTTTAAATGTCCTGCTTCGTAACTCCAACTTATTAAAAAAACACCATCATTATACCTTTCACATCAATTTTTTTCTCCACTTTCCCTACTTATCCATCATCATTACACTTTTACTCACTAACTTTTCAAAATGGAATCTACTTTTAGGGACAAAATCGACAATTCACCAACTTTTACCCACTAACTTTACAAAATAGAAACTTATTAAGGGACAGCCCAAAATGGAATACTGGACTGTAATAAAGGGACGGAGGGAGTAATAAATACTAATGAATGCCAAAAAAAGGTGAGTTTTGAGGAATTTTCCAAAAGACAGGTGATATTACAAGTGTTTAGTATTTTTTGACTTTTTTGTCAAAATTTTTGAGATTAATCATATGTGTCGAGCAGAAGAATCAAACAATATAAAAGTATGGACCGAAGTATAAAAAAGTTCAAATAAGATGAACCTAGCTAAACACAGTAAAATGGGTGCATAACAATGAAAGAATAAGTGTATGTTTGGACTAACTTAATTATTCTTAAATCAATTGGTATTACAAGTGTTTAGTGAATTTTTTGAACTCTTGTCAAAATTTTGAAATTAATCAATCGTCTCGAACAGAAGAATAGAAAAATACAAATGTATGAACCGAAGGATAAAAAAATTTCGGATAACACGAACAAAACGACAATAAAACGGATGCATAACAATGATGAGTAAGGATGAGTCGATCTGGATCAAATTAATTATTTTTTAAAGCTGATTGATACTAGTGATCT
The DNA here is from genome assembly GCA_018127125.1 of Rhododendron griersonianum. Lineage (NCBI taxonomy): Eukaryota > Viridiplantae > Streptophyta > Magnoliopsida > Ericales > Ericaceae > Rhododendron > Rhododendron griersonianum. The sequence continues at coordinate 23,219,200 of CM030798.1, forward strand.
ATATTATATAGTAAGGGTGAGTCTGGATCAAATTAATTATTCGTGAGGATCAACGTGGATGCGACAAGTGTTCCCCAATTTTTTACAATTTCAATTTAATTTTATGAAATCTAAGAAAATTTCCTAATGGTATCGGGCAAGTGCTAAGACTTCCCAGTAACCTACCAAATACTAACTCATAAGAACCAATAAAAGCTCATAATAGGAATTCACTTTACAGATGGCATGCATATTTTTCCAACTAAAAATGCACAATTTCATAAGTCAAATGTAAGCTCTGAAATGGAATGTCAGACAACTCACCTATAGGCTATAGCCAGACATTATGCATGACACCTATATGAAATGTTTGAATACTCCTACTGCAAGAAGGAAATATGTACTTCAAAATTTTCTATTATAATTTTTCTTTCTATTGACGTGCATAGCACGGATTTATGCTAGTTAGTAAATTATTTGAGCTTTCATCAGCATATTTATATTAGTTCTTCATATGGAGCGAAAGATTAAAAAAAAAAAGAAAAAGTATTGACTAAAGTACAAAAAAATTTAGACAAGACAAAAAAAAAAAAAAAAAGAGGAGGAAATTGACATGTTTGAAAATTTTTAACCATTGGTGTTGGGACACACAAAAAAACATTCAAGGCTTGAGACTTAAGAATTTGCTTTTTTCTAAGATCTCAGTTTCGAAATCTCTCAGGAATTATCAACTCTTATGGGGCCAGTCCATACGAAGCATTTGCTCCGGCTTGAGTGCCCCCTCTAAGGTCTCAGGTTTGAAACATTAGGTGCTATCAACTCTTATGGAGCCAGTCCATATGAAGCATTTGCTCCGGCTTTAAGTCTCCCCTAGTGGATGATGGAGTTGTTTTTAAGTCTCCCCGAGCCGGTCCAGGATTAGTCGAGGTGCACACATTTTTTTCCTGACAAATTGAAGAAGATTATATTAATAACAACCCAACAACACTTATATAACAGAGCTCAGTTCATTACTATTGTAACAACCCTGATTTTTGATAAATAAAAATTTCGTTAAATATTTGAATTTTATTTTAATTACTTGGATTTGCTTTTAAAAATCCCTTTTTAGTCTTTAATAATCCGTCATAATTAGATTTGAGACTTTTAAAATTATATCTTTTAACACCGGACAATCTAGTCATTTTCTAAAGACAAGTATGCTTATAAAAGCACTTGTATATTTTTCCTAGTGAGCAAATAACACCTTTAAATTATAATTCTTGGCTAGAAATCCTACATGGCAAGTATAATTAGTTTTTAACCGATTAGTTAGCAAACCCTAACTACCATTTCACTTAGTTACATTCTCCTTACCCTAGATAGACCTTTTTGACCATCTTTGAGCCTTATGAACCCCTTACTAACCTATTGAACCATTAGACCATTAGAAGTAATCATTATACTTCTTGATTAGTCATTCAAGGCCATACCTATCAACATTACCCTTTGGATAAAGTTTACTAGGGATAGTTTTACCCATTGATTAATAATAGTTAGGGAAATGGTTATCCTTTGGGTATTAAGAGGAAGAATGAATACCCAAACTTGACTAGACAAGTCATGGCCTAATCTCATCATTTTGCTTCCAAGAGAAGTAAACCTAGCTTTGCCATGCATGCAAGCCTAAAGAATAATAGCCCTAGACCTAATTGCCCACCAAAGTTACTTTCCTAGATTCTTTAAGTACATAGATATCCTTATATATGGGTATTCATACCTCATAGCCTATTATAAACAAGTCTATATAATTAGGTGTACACTTTCTAGGAAAAATCTTACCCATTGGACAATGTTCTTGTCATTGAAAGTCTTAACCTCTCTTCATTACTTTTTGTAACGACCCGGATTTTCGACCCAATTTTTTTTAATAGCATTAATGATTATTAGGTCTTAATTATTATTAACTATTTTCCTTATTAGATAATACAAAAAAAACTAATTATCCCTTTTATTTTTTTAAAATTTCATGCAAGCTTAGAACTCCTTCCATCTCTTCCTCTCCTACTCCTACTCCTACTCAATCTCTACTTCCTCCTTAGTCATATTTTTCGTCCATATTCCATCCATCTCAAAGCCAAGAATTAGAATCCTATTAAAACTCAAATTTATCTCCCTCATCCAAATCCTCCTATAAATATTCTTTTAATCCGACCCTAGAATATACCACGCCACTTCCCACGTTCCACCAGTCCAGAACGAGAGAAAATCGGAGAGAAATCAAGCTCCAATCCATGGAGTTTTAGAGAGAGAAAGAAAGAGAGAGAAAAGTGGGTTTCGTATCTACGATCAACCGAAACTCAAATTGATCGTTCCGATCTCTTTCTTCAACCCCAAGCATCCCCAAGCATTGTCCAATTCGAGCCCAAGGTCCCCTGATTGCCCAAACCGAAGTTATCTTCTCCAAAAGCTCAAGATTCGTTTTAAAATCAATTCGATCCAAACCGAGGTATTATAATCCTATCCAATCACTCCTCTAAGTATATTTAGTGTTTTTATGCTTAACCTAATAGCCCAAATGGTCCCATGCATCAAAACCATAGCAAAACAACCAAAAAAATGAATCTGGACAGAGACCTCGCGGCCGCAACCTTCGGGTTCTGCAGCCGCAAGAACCAGCCTTCCAACCTTGCGGTTTCTACTGTTTTGTTCCGAATGCGTTTTGCGACCTCCCGAACATCGTTTCCGACTCCCGAACTATTTTTACTAGCTTTCTCACACCTCAAAGATCATAACTTGTTAATGTCATTTTTATTTTATTTTATTATCTATTTATTAATTATTTTTTTGATTTCTTGTAAAAATTTACAAACGAAAAATCCTTGCGACCTCATAAATCATTTTATTAATTCCCGGACTATTTTTTTTAGACTCTCTACATCCCAAAGATGATATGTTGTTAATCTCAACATATTTTATTCATTAAATAATTTATTATCCATTTATTTTACTTTTGACAACCTTAAACGTCATTCTTATTTTAAAAATGATTCCGCGACCCTCCGGACCCACTTTTTGATACTTGAACTCAATATGTTGGACCTTTAGGATTCTTAATAAAATCATGTTAATTATTATTACGTTTTCACCTATTTAATGTATTAATTAACTTATTATCAATCTAATTACAAATTTTAAATAGTTAATAAGAACCTAAAAATATTTCTTAAATTATTTTTAAGTTCTTACTTTAATTTTGACATCGTAGCCATATAAGATTAAAGGCAACGGCCCATCCATAACAAGTGAAGTGATTTCATTGCTTGATAATTGTTTAATTATTTTCGCTTATTGTTTATTTATTACCGTGATTATTATTTTTTTGTGTTAATTGATTTAATGCTAGATTGGACCCTAGAGACATGGGGTGGTAAGCGAATAGATTTCACATAGACAATGCGGAGTTAATGGAAAAATGGTAAAGTGATTGGAATTGTGAAATGGGTGACCTGTTGGGCCCTGGATTGAAATGGGTGACCTGTTGGGCCCTGGATTGAAATGGGTTACCTGCAGGGCCCGGTGATGCTATTGTGGTGACCCTAACGTGTGGTACACCATGGGAAGTTCCAAAGGGTAATCGTGCCTTGCAAGGCCAGCAAGGGGGATTGTCCCATGACACGGTCATAGTTAGTGGCTTAGGAATGGTGCGACCTTAACGTATGGTACGCCATGGGAAGTTCCAAAGGGTAATCGTGCCTTGCAAGGCCAGCAAGGGGGATTGTCCCTTGACACGGTCATAGTTAGTGGCTTAGGAATGGTGCGACCTTAACGTATGGTACGCCATGGGAAGTTCCAAAGGGTAATCGTGCCCCCTGCTATGGTTGTAAATGAATTCATATGAAGTACATAACCTAGATGAATTCATTTAGGACCCCGGTGCAGGACAAGCAAGGGGGGATTTTCCATGACACGGTCATAGTTAGTGGTTATGGGAGGAAAGGATCTCGTGGATGAGATCTTAGATTTCACGTAAGGTTAATGGATAGTAATAAACTGATTTGTGTGAAAACTCTCTGTTTTACTTCCTTATTATATTGTTTGCTTGCTAGCTGTAAAGTAAGAGGGGTGGTTGGGTTGGATTATTCTACTGGGTGATTTATCGCTCACGGATACGTCTGTATCCTGGTAAATCGGTTGCTTCGGCGATCAATTTGCCAGAGGGTGCAGGATTTAATGGAGAAGCAGTCAGACACGGAAAGGATACCAGAATCGGAGATCGAGTATACTTGGGATCCGTATCAAGCCTAGAGTCAGTTCTGAAGATAATGTATTTTTAATCAGTAAATTTATCTTGAGATTGTAGTAGTAAAACCTTTATTTTGAAAAATCATATTTATTAGCCAAATTTTCTTATGAAATCATTTTATTTTGCTTCCGGAAAATCGGGGCGTTACACTTTTTCCTTAGCCTTATAAGTCTATTTGGTACCTAAGTGTACATATATTTATAGCTATATATATGAGTAGTATAGAGAGAGAGAGAGAGAGAGCCGATTGGGGAGAGAGAGAGGGAGAGGCCAAGAGAGTGAGGGAGAGGGTGGATTGTGTGTGCTTGTGTTTTGTTCATTCCCACAAGCTACCTAATAGCCCTTAAACCTAATCCTAGTTGACAACCCATTTCTAGTCAACTTTAAGTATAATCCTAGCCTATTATCTTGTTCTTTCTTGCAAGATAACCCTTTCTAGGACAAGACAAGCCAAAAACCCTTCATGATAACCTAGATTGTGAACCAAAAGTAGTAGAAATGACAAGTCATGGCATGCTTGAAATGACAAGGCATTGGAACAAATCCATGGGAGAATGGGAGAGAGAGTGAGGGCCGGCCAAGGAGAGGGAGAGGGAGCCCAATGTTTTGCTATAAATAGCATCCCTCACTCACCATTTCAACTCACACCTTCAATCTCCAACTTCTCCCTCTAAGAAAGTCTTGTGTTCTTACTTTGTTCTTCTTGTTCTTGAGTTCTTCCTAAAGTTCTTCAAGACACTCATCCTAAACCACCATTTCGATCCATAAAGTCTAGTAGTTTTAGTCAAGAACTAGTTTCGAGAGAAACCTTTCTCTTTCGAAGCTACCAGAAGCTCACCGTAGGAAGTTACTCCGTCCGACGTACTTACTTTTTCCATAACCGTACCTACCGCCAAGAAGAACGGTAGATTAATCTTAACCTCTATCTCTAAGTATACATAGTATTTTCCTTATTCGTTAAACTCAAAGAAAAATGGTATTTTACTTGTATGTTCAAATGCATGTTAGATAGTAAACTTATTATGCTAATGGAAGTATGAGCATATGGGAATAATAGAATTCTCTACGGAAAAGCATGTGTCGTTTTGAATTTCCCACAAAGGAAGAAAGAACGGATTTTTGAAAGGTAAGAATTTTATCGCTTGAATAGAAGTATTCGTATTTTGATCTTTAGATGGTTATGAGCATGTATACGTGATTATTAGAATTAATTGATTTGGTGTGTAATAAAGCATAAGTGGCTTTCCACTCCAAAGGCGTCCGTACATGTGGCGTTATGCTTTGAGTTGTGATTTGAGCATGAATAAGTAGTATAGAGTTGGATGATCTTGCTAGTTTAGTTTCAAGATTACAATGAATGATTTATGTTTATGTGGAAAGTCCTACCGCGGAGTCATTGCATGAAAACGAGACACAGAAATAGAGAAAAGTTAGAAACCTGACACTTAGGGTGTGTTAATGACAAGGTGTGTTTGAAATCACAATGTGGTCGGACGTGGTAGCCCATTGTGTAAAAAGATGTTGAGAAACCGCAATGTAGCCGGACTTGGTAGCCCATTGTGTGGTGTGTGTTGCCAATGGGACCAGACGTGGTAGTCTCATTGGAGGTAATTTAAATGTTTGTGAAAACCGCGATGTGGCCGGACGTGGTAGCCCATCGTGAAGATTGCCAGTGTGGCCGGACGTGGTAGTCTCATTGGTAATATGGCTTGGTTATCCGCGGAGAGGAGCCAATGCAAAGTTTTGTGTGCCAATGGGAACCCGATGCGACGGAACCATTGTGAGGATACTCGGGAGACCGGAACGGTGGAACCAAGGTTGGGTGTGTAAAAAGACGATCTTGGAAATGTTGATTTGGTAATTAAGAAGTTAAGATGATGACACGGTTTACGAGAAGTCGCGTAGGAGAAACTCAGATATTACAGACACCAACGTTAGTCGAATAAAGTGAATGTGGATGTGCCATTGTTAACTGTTTGTTAAATATGCATGTGTTAATTTGAGATCGATAAACTACAATCCCTATTATGTGTATTATGGGTTAGCGGGTATGGGATTATTCTGCTGAGCTTTTATAACTCATGGTGTTACCTTTGGTGACCCTAACATATATATCGGTGGTGACGCTGGTATAATGTGTCAGACTTTGTAGATGATCAAGGTAAGCTGTACACCTTGGAGACCTTTGGAGCAGAAGAGCTGGCTAGGATGGAGGAGCAGACAGAGCTATAGTTAGGAACCCTAGTTTTCCTCCCTTGTGTAATTAATGAACTCTTGTGAGAGTTATAATGTAATAATGAGCCAGACTCTCTTTAAATATTCAATAAAATTGTCTATTTAACGTACCTAAAATTAGGGGCGTTACAACTATGGTCTTCCCCTCCCATCGCCATACAAGAGTGTGAAACCCTAGGGGTGCTTTTACGTAAGCTTGCCCGGATACATGTTCTTTTTTTTTTTTTAAAGAACTTTATGTGAGTTATTGGTCATATTTAGGCTATGACGATGAATAGAAGATGGTAAGAGTTAGGACAGGGCTCCTGTCCAGTTTAATGGATGTCCAGTTTTGGACCTTTGTGGGCTCCTTCTGGGCCCGCAACACGTATACTCAGATACGTACAAAATAGAAATGTGTTAAGAACTGTTTGATGCACGAATAGAAGACCTGTACGCGTTGAATTATTACTTACAAATTAATTTGTATCCGTATGTATACGTGTAGGACATGCATGTCTAAAGCATTGGAGTTTCAAAATCATTGACTAAAATGATGGGGATGATTGTGTAGGTGTCTCATACTACTATTAAAAAAAAATCCTCTTCTTTTTTTTCCTTTCTCATTTACAATATGATTTTCTTAAAACTTGTGAACCGAGAGTATTTGAACTGGATACTCTATCCTCTCCTACGATGAATGTGTCTAATAAAGGTAAAGTACTAGTCAATTCTCATAAATATTCATATGGACTTTCAAACATGTGTAACACATCTTGGAGTAATTCAATGTTTTGGGCCTTTCATACAGTCCCTCACCACAGGAAGGCTTACAAACGAGCCGAATCAAGTCGAGCTTTATAATTTTCAAGTTCATTCCCTAAATTTTTAGCGAACTCGAGCTCGAGACCACACTCAATAAAAATTTGACGAGCCAAGCTCGAGCCGAGCTGTCGGTGTTTGATTCGAACTTGAACTAGTTCACGAGCCTTAAAGCCAAAAATCAATTATTTAAGTTGTTATGCATATCTAGAGTCGGGAACGGATTGACATGCCCCCACTCGAAACTAAAGTGATTTTGTTATATTTTCGTATATTTAGCATAATTATGAAAGTATGCTACTATATATGCATACGCACTTGCATATATCTCAAAAATATACATATAGAATTAGTTATATGTTTCAATTTCGTCATATGGTGCATTTATACTTATTGGTTTCCGAATAGTTTGTCTATTTGGAAAGATTCTTTCTTAATTGTAGTATTTAATTTTAACTGTCTAAGAGCAATATTTTCAAATAATGTCATTAATAAAACTATCTTGATCATTCTAAAACTTGTCAATGGTCATGTACAACATACTCTAAAAATTTTGTCTGAGGTTCTATGATCATTTTTACATAATTTAATTGAAAGTATGTGTTATAATCTTTGGTAGTTTGTAATGTATGCCTTAATTGTGTATGATCTTATTGTGGTTAACTAGAAAAAAAATCGCCATTATGATTAACAAGGTGCCCCCACTAAGCTACATTCCTGGATCTGTCTCTGTCTAGAGTTGCAAATAAGATTTTTAATATGAAGATAAATAAGTTCATAAATATATAAAACTATAAACACACACACACACATGTATAAGTTAACAGTATGTGTACATACATAACTAATTACATATGCACACTATACAACTTATACATATTCCAGTTTATATATGAAATTTCATGATATATAAACACTCTAGGTTCGCGAGTCTAACCGAGCCGAATATTGCCAAGTTCAAGTTCGGCTCATTTATTAAGAGAGCATAAAATTGAGATTTAGGTTTGGTTCATTTAGTGAACGAACCGAATGATCCTTTACCATATCGAGTTTCAAACAATTCAAGAACAACTCGGTTCATAATTTGCAGCCCTACCTAGAAAATGTTCTTGGTAAGGTATCCTCTTTTGTTGGAAGTCCCTTATAGGTTTATTTATTTATATCTTTTCTTATTTATTTGTGGAATTGAGGGGCAACATGCATAGTTTAGACGCGCTTGTTTTGAAATTCATTGGCAAAGATCATACTAACTAGTTATTTAATTAGTTTTTCAAGACAAGTATTTTGTTCATGTTAATACAGATCATGTCCAAGCAATATAGCTTTTTGCACACGCAACTAACTCGATGAACACGAGAAAATAACAATTCCAATCGCTCGTTGGTTTGGGTCTAGGACAAGATCTGTTAAAACTTATCACACATCGCTCATCTAAGCCACCCAAACTTGGTTAATATATTCTAGAGGTTACTCCACCTATAGCAAATTGGTTTTAGGTTGGAACCCTCCAAGAAATTTAACATGGTATCAGAGCTAGGTCTTGGGTGGCCTTACATCGTGTGGTCAAGTCTCTATCGCCCGAGTCAATCACCTCACCTCATCAATTCATACCTATTCATACCTCTACGTGCATTCGGGCTGCATGTAAGGGGTCGCCCGAGTAAAAAATCTTCTAGTTTCCTAAATTCGTACCTCCACGTGCATCCGGGCTGCACGTGAGGGGGAGTGTTAAAACTTATCCCATATCGCTCATCTAAGCCACCCAAACTTGGTTAATATATTCTAGAGGTTAGTCCACCTATAGCCAATTGATTTTAGGTTGGAATCCTCCAAGAAATTTAACAAGATCCATTATAAGAGGCACATCACATCAAGAGGAGCTTCTTATTTCCATGTGTTTCGAACGTACAAGTCGAATAAAATAGGCTTGATCTAAGTTGCCATGAAAGAAACTTTTTCTTGCCATGTTTTTCATAATTTATTTTCAAAGTCATTAAAAGTCTAAACTGAATCACAAACCGCCAGTTTGTGACATTTCGGAGAACTAACATGATACTATGATTTAGGGCCCTTGTGGACTTTAAGACTTTCTCTCGAGTTTTCTTCATTTTTCTTTACTTTGAAAAATCTAGTCTATATATGGTGGCTGAGGAATTCCTTCTTCTTCTTCTTTTCTTTTCTTTTTTTTTCAATTGGTTAACATCTTTTCTTTACTATTAACTACCCAAAAATACAGTTTTCGTTTTTTTATCAGCAAAAGAGATTTCATTTATCAGATAACCAAAGTTACAAAGATTAATCGGGAATGAGAAAAGCGGCATCACAACTGGGTGTAAGGTACTAGGTACCAAAAATACATGTTTCGGGAAAAATTCAATTAAAGAAACCTCTCCGCCTTCTCTCTCTCTCTCGGCGATTCAGTCGCTCCAGAAGTCTTCTCCGCCTGGGGGGAGGCACCACTCCCTCCTCCCCCCGGGCTCTCTCCTCCCTATCCCCTAACCTCTCTCGGTGATACCTTTCATCTCTCCTCTTCCTCTGCGCCGCTGTTCTCTCTGCTCCCGTCTGTGGCTCTTCACTCCAACTCCGGTGCCTTTCCCATCAATTCCATTGCTGGGTGGAGTCGATCCTGGTGCCTAACGGCGTTGTGGAGGTCGTCCGGTTGGTGGGTGTTGGGCGATGGATCTTGCCGGTCAGTTTCCTTGGGTCGTTCCGGTTTTGTGCCTAACAGCTTGGGATCCATCACTGCCGGATGCAGCCATGCTCTGCTTCTTCTGTTTTCAGATTTTGGTGACCTTTCTCTGCTTTTGGTTCGTTTTGGTGGTTGGAGCACGCGTGTGGAACCGATTTGGGCTTTTCCCAGGCGGTGATGACGGTGGCGGCAGATGGCGGTGGGTGGTGGCTGGTGGCAGGATGGGCGGTACTGTGTTTTATCTTTAAATAGATGCTTGCGGCTGGTTGGGTTGGCAGGTCCGGCGAGGGCGGTGGCGGTGGCATACGGAGGCAGCTGCTGAAGGGTTTTTGCTTGAGTTTTGGTTTAGGGTTGTATTAGGTGTGTGGGCCTGGCCCATTTGGGTGTTTGGTTTGTTTATCTCTGGGTTGGTGTCTCTCCAACCTGGGCTTTTTAGGTGTTTTTCCCCTGATTGGGGCTCACCCTGTTGGGCCCAAATCAGTTTTTCCTCCATGTGGTTAGGAGATGAGGGTCATAGATGGTCAGGCCGGTGTATCCATGTTCCTTTTAGCTCTATACTTTGTGTTTGGAGTTAATAAATCTTTATCTTTTGCCAATCAAAAAAAAAATACATGTTTCGATTAGAGAACGGGAAAAACATGGTACACAACTGACAACACCATCCACAATCCGTCACATACATGTGGAGCCCACACGTGCATGTAGGTACACAACTGACAACACCATCCACAATCCGTCACATACATGTGGGGCCCACATGCACGTGTGGGCCCCACATGTATGTGACAGATTTTGAATGGTGTTGTGTTTGATGGTTGTGTATATAGCATTATCATTTCTGTAACTCTCTAAAACAGTGTACTTAATTAGCTAGATATTGGCAACTATTCTCCCAATTCTTAGAAGTCGCATAAAGGACACAAGTGAGAGGAATTATCCCGGCTTGTCTGCAGTCAACTTTGGACACAAGCAAGATGAACGACCGAGATTAAACTGCATTGACTTCTCTGCAGTCCAACTGCTAACAAGCCGAATCTTTTTGTGTAGTATATAGCAATTGATATAAAACCTTTAAAAACATGCATGTTATATATACCATTGCTCATCAACAAAACTCCATAAATCAAAATTGGATTGCTCCCAAGGCTCGAAACAGTTATGACTTAGGGTTGTGCTAGGGTTTTTTCTAGGCTTAATCGTATTGGGCTTCTCCAATTATCTGGGTTTTTAGGCCTTTTAGGTATTGGATCTTAATTGTTTGGGCTTATGCCATTTTAGTTGGCCTTTTAGGTGTTTGGGCTTGTCCCATTGGGGTTTTCTTTGATTGCCACCTTGCCAATCAAAGGTTTGGGTCTCGGACTCGGCATATTTGTCATTCTCCTTGTCATGTTATTCTTTGTACCTTGTTCAAAGATTAATGAAAATTTTTCGCCGTTCACGCATGAGAATTAGCTTTGCAAAAACAAGGTGAGTAAACACTTATATACTCAGTAGCCAAATCCATACTCATCCAATGATAGATCGAGAGATCCAAATCGTACCAAAATCATCATTGTCAAGTCGTTTGCGTGCCCTTCGTGGTCATAATGCACTCTTTTGTGGCAACACGGGAAAAATGTTAGTACGTTAGAGTTGGATTACTATGAAAGGGCAACGCTGCTAGCTCCATCAACTCAAACCCACAACCTCACTCTTGGAATCCAAGGGGATAAACAACGTGAGCTAAACCCAGGCTCATAATGTGCTTGATATGGACTTGATAGAGATCGAGCCTCCCGTGAATGGCCCATGCGGTCCGAACCTTGCTGATGGTTCGGCTCGGCTTGTCAAGACGTTTGGTGGAGCCTCCCCAAAAGTCAGAAGGAATCATCTGTCGAGCATGCCAACCCTTTGACGATCGGACCCTACATTCGGCTTCGAACAGACGAGGAGACCGTGTTGCCAGCTCACCCACGTGGGAACAACAACCGCGGCTATGATGACGACCGTGATGTCATCCGAGCGGTTACGTGCTTGGATAAGGATGAGGGCACGTGAAGGTGCCAGCTCACCTCATAAACGGTTGCAAAATCCTAACGTGACGGAAGGGTGATGTCAGTTGACGCGTGACAAGCACATGTACAGTCTTGGAGGCCAAGCCAAGGGAAGCCCTATAAATAGCCCTCTATGCCAACCCTAGGGAGGTACATTCTCAGATACTCTCAAACCCTAGTTCTTGGCTTCCATCTCTGAGCAACTGTACTCATCCTTGCACTGGAGGGCCATCCCAGAGATCCTCCGGTGTGGTCTTTTAATCGTGCTTCCTTGTACAGGCTAGGTGGAAGCCAGGAGCCACTCATGATCAAACCACGGTCCAGGAAAGAGTGAACTAGATTCATCGGAGCCCCACAATTTGGTGAACCCAACATGAATCCTTTTTAGATCCACGGCGGCTCCTCCTTCGTTCTTTGAATCACTCGTTCCTATAACCTCTTTCACTCAGATCTCCGCTTGACGAAATGGGCTGCCCACCACCTTCCCTTCTACCCCCAAATCCCTCCATACAAATTCTCTCTGAAACCGGTGTAAACACCACCTCTCTTTCTCACCCTCCCGAATTCACTCCATCCGGCCTCAGCGCCTCAGTCCCACGACCTATGGGCATGGGAAAAGACACCCTGGCTTACGTTTAAATGCTAGAGCAGCAACAAGAACAAAAAAACGTTGATATCGCTATCCTGAAAAATGGAAATAGCCAGGATGAAGGCAAAAGATCGTCCGACAACTTCCCACTCTGACTTGCAGGGACAGCGCTAGCGACGAGGTGGACCACCACCACCCCAAACTGGAAATGGGGATCAACGCCGTATCTCGGTTCACGACCGGCTTGATCCACCCCTGACGAACAACCAGGCTAGGGACAGCGCTCGCTTTAGGCAGCAACGTTCTCCGATCCATTAGCGTCTCGGCGGTGGTACAGGCGGCTGCGGCAAAGGAGGACGTGAATGCAGCCCGCATACTATCTACTCGGGTTCGTCCGCTGGAGACGAGTATTCGCAGGGCTTGCAAAGTTACCATACCATTGAGCTGAAGGATAACCACCAGAATATAATCCCTTATGAAACAGGAGCGCGTAAGGGCCGAACGTCCCGGCGGCACGGAAAGGATCTCGAGGGATACCCTCATAAGCATGAGGGTATCCGCAACGATACCGCCAACCCCGGATGCACAACTGACTCAAGAAACGCGCGCAAGATCCCTCGAGAGAGGAGCGTTAGCGTGGTCGTTCGGCGCGATGATCAATCGAGCCAGCGCAAAGTTTATCGCACAGAGAACCTTCCTGAGGACGACCAGCATAAAGTGCTCATTGAAAGAAGGGAGCAGACAAACCAGCGTCAGCACGCAGAGATGACTGACAAGGAGAAGGAATACCGAGCCTCAAAAAGGTCTCGAGGTGATCGAGATGGTCGTCCCCCCAGACCATCCCATGAATATCAACTCAAGAAACTCACCGAATCCCCATTCTCAGCCAAAATCCAAGCCACCCTGCCGAAACACGGAGTACACCTTCCGAAGTTTCAAAAGTTTGATCCCAGCACAACCAAGACTTACACTCATCTCATCAATTACCATAGCACTATTTATTGCGTGACTGATGATGACACTATCATATGTAAGGCATTCCCTTCAAGCCTTGGACGCCTTGATTTGTTATGGTTCAACCAGTTGGAGGCCGGATCAATTCATAGTTTGTAGACACCCCAATTTGGCCTAACGATTATTTCAAGTCCCACATTGGGGACCATCCCGATGATGAAATGGATACAGTGATTGCTGATTGCCTTCTTGAGAACCTTAGGACTTTCAGTAAGAACTTTGAGCCACTTAGAGGACCCAATCCAGAGCCATATAGCCTTTCAGACAGAAATACAGAATCCTAGGAGAATCCATCTGTCGGCCATGACATTGATCTCACGGCCTTAACATCATTTCTTCACCCGAGCAACCTGTTGCTTGAAAATCTCCCTGAGAGATCAATCCCACGGCCGCAAGATCTATCCTTCAGCCGCAACATCATTTCCTCGACCGCCAGATCCTTTCTACAGCCGTCAGATTGTCTATTTTCCAGACTCTGGAACGTTCTGTCGATTGTTTGATCCAACTACGATACCTCCCTGATGCGTTCGGGCTACGCTCAGAGATCACCACGAAGAGTTTGTATTGCATTGCAATTGCAATTGCAATCGTGCGTTTTGATTGGCTGGAGTGAGTCACCAATTGCCTATATAAAGGGCCTTTGGGTTCCGAAAATAATAATCAGATTCATATACTTTCGCACCCTCTCAAGCCATGAAACTCTGCAGAAATACTCTCTCAAATCCCCTCTTCAAAAGCCCTAACCTCCAGAAGGCAGCCGCTAATCCGACGATCAAACCCCGAAGTTCAAACCCTAACCCTAGGGTTTTCAAAGAAGCAATCAGTCAATCACCATCAATCCAAAGCGATCAAGCAACTAAGCGATCAAGGTGGTGAGGCCCAACGGCCTCTGATTTGATTTATTTACCGTATTTATGCTTAATCGTAGTGTTTTGATTATTTGCTAACTTTTCTATCTGGTGTGAAGAAGAACATCGATCGGGGCTTCGATCCCTCGGCCGGTACATAAAACCAGTATGATTACTTGGCCGTGACATCCATTCACCAGTCGAGTAATCGATTTCCTGGGACAGCTTTGTTTTATTTTCCTTTCTGACGCATGCTTTAATTATCGCGCTGGCTCACCATTAACTACTTAAAGGCTAAAATCAGACTATGTGTTAGGATTAAATAAAGCAAGTATTTGTCTTATGTTGAATAACTATGGGCCAGTCTCACGACTGGGTAGAAAGGGGTGCCTAACACCTTTCCCTTATTGTACTTTTGGCTCCCGTACCCAGAATCTCTATCTATTTTACTAGTTTTACTAAACTGGGTGGCGACTCTGTTTTGATGATAACCGCTATCGTGTGGCGATGTTCCTAGCCATGGGAATGTCCACGATCTTGGTTTATGAAACAAGCAACCAATCGAGCAACAAACGATCAATCTGTATGGCGATGCCCCGCTCCAGGGAGGTGTCTACATAGTTTTAAAGAGCTTGAAAGAGCCTTTAACTATCGCTTTATCACAAGCAACAAGCAGCAAAAAGAAGAGGATGCTCTGGCCCAGATGAAGAAGAGGCCCGGTGAGACGCTTTGGAAGTACGCCAAGCGTTACTGGCAGCTGTTTAACAAAATACCTAGCGTCGACCAATATTGGGCGACAAGAAATTTTAAGAACGGATTGGAGATAAATAGCAAGATTCTTGACGAACTAGCAATTCGGGCCCCTCATGGGATGAATGAGCTCATGAGGACGATGGAGCAATTTTGTTACTACGAAGAGTTCCTCGCCGAGCGAGAACTTCAAGCAGGACAACCTTCCGCCATCCCCAAAAGCCTCCATGTCCCCGCCCCTCAACTTGCGGCTCCGAAACATGTGATTCCGTCCTAGCCGAAGAAGCAAGTGAATATCGTGAAGACGAGAAACAAGAAAGCACCAAAGCCTTATGATTATGTCGCCGAGACAATAGTCTTTAAGGAGCCGATCTACTTTCTCCTCAGGACCTTAGAGCGAGAACCGTTCTTCGTTTGGCCGAACCCACCAAAGCTCAACATGGAGGCAGGGAACGACAACAATAGGAAACGGTGATCATACCATAACGAGTTCGGTCACTACACCACAGCATGCGCTCCCTACAAGGCACTTCTGGAAAACTTGGCGGCTCAAGAACTTCTCAACGATCACATTGATTGGACAAAGACTCCGAGGCGACAGCCGAACGCTGGAGGCCCCAATCCAGTCCCACGTCCGGTAGGAGTCATTAATGTCATTCATGGGCCAGTAAATAAGGAGGCGGCCCAGCAACTTCGGTCTGAATTTGACCGAGCCAAAAATTCTGGCCAAATTTTTTCGATCGAAAGCGCGTCCAAATGCCCGAAAACTGTCGAACGTCCATGGTCAATCACCTTCACCGAACGGGATCTCCAGAGGGTGCAGATGCCTCACAACGATGCACTTGTCGTGATGGTACAGATTTCCACGCATACTGTCAAGAGGGTCCTCGTAGACCAAGGCAGTTCGACTGAAGTCATGTACCTATCCCTTTTCAAAAAGCTTCAGATCCTGAAATCTTCCCTTCTGCCAGCCAACGTTCCTTTGATCGACTTCAGTGGAACACCGATTTGGCCACTCGGCAAGATAATTCTCCCCGTCGTAACAGGATCGGTCATGGCAAATATGGAGTTCATTGTCGTCGACGCACCGAGCCCCTATAATGCAATCCTCGGACGAAACTGGCTCCACGCCTTGAAGACCATTGCCTCAACTTATCACAAGGTGGTTCGGTACATAGGAGCAAACGGGAGACAAGAGGACCTGTACGGCGAACAGAAAGGTGCCAAGCTCAAAGAGAGTGCATTGGGTGGAGATCCCAGACAAGCCTGTCCTTGAAGACGTTGGGGCTCCAGCCGAATAGAAATCCGTTGAAGACCTTGTCAAGGTTCTAATCAATGAGGATGGGTCACGATTCATCATGCTCGGATCCAGCTTGACGGATTCCGAGCATGAGGAGTTGGTCCAATTCTTAAAAGATAACATCAAAGTGTTTGCTTGGACACCGTATGAGATGCTCGGCATCGACCCGCAATTCATCCGTCACTCCCTCAACGTTTCCAAGTTAGCCAAACCAGTCATTCAGAAATCAAGAAGGTTGGCAACCATTCATGCCGAGGTAGTGAACGAAGAAGTTGATAGACTCCTTGAGGCAGGAGCAATCCAAGAAGTGCAGTATCCAACCTGGCTTGCGAATACAGTTGTGGTAAAAAAGAAGAATGGAAAATGGAGAGTCTGTATAGACTACACCAACTTGAATGATGCATGTTCAAAAGACTATCTCCCCCTTCCAAAGATTGATCAATTGGTAGACTCAACAACTAGACACGCTCGGCTCAGCTTTATGGACGCCTACCAAGAATATCATCAAATAGCCATGGATCCCGATGACATAGAAAAAATGGCTTTCATCACCCCAAAAGGTCTCTACTGCTATCGCGTCATGCCATTCGGTCTAAAGAACATTAGGGCTACCTTCCAAAGGATGGTCTATTTGTTGTTCGGCTTGCTTATCGAGGAAATCATGGAAGCCTACATCGTTGACATGGTGGTAAAAAGTATCAAGGCAGAGAACCACCTTGCCCACTTGGCTGAGGCATTCGCCATTCTGAAGAAGTTCAAGTTGCGGCTAAATGCAGAGAAATGCACTTTTGGCGTTGGTTCGGGCAAGTTCCTGGGATACTTAGTTACAAGGAGAGGCATTGAGGCCGATCCAATCAAATTGCAGTCGTTCAACAGTTGAAAGCGCCGAGCACTCCCAGAGAAATCCAAAAGTTGAATCTGGATTCGGCCTCAAGCCCCCTCTGAGACTCGGCGTCTGACGTGGTAGATGTGGTAAAGTCAATTTCTGGCTCAACGTTAGAGTCATTGGAAACTCTCGACATGTTCGAAGAGACACAGGAAGAGCCTCGGTTGCGGTTCCTATGCCTCTCAAATAACCTCCTAATTAGCGAGTTGGCTGAGTCGCTTCCCAAACCCTCAGAATCGGAGGAGATGTCAATGACCGGTTGAGCCAGACCTACCAAAAACAAAGAATGAAGGCTCGTCGTCAATGAAGAAAAGTGAAGATTAAAAAGGTTCGGCCTATCCTACTTGGCTCACCATGGTCAGGGACTCGGCATTCAAATACCTGACGTCTAAGTAGTCAGGCTCAGCTACTAGGTGAGGGTTGGGCACGTTTGGCCACAACCAATTGGAGCCCTCATTGGGGCTCGAAAGAACAGTTTGAAGATGGAGATGAATGCCACTATTCACCCCCAGCATTCCACTATTCACATAGAACAGAAAACCCCAAAAAACTACAGAAAAACGCAGAAAACAGAATGAAAACTGGTTCAAAAGAAAGAGCAACGACGATCGATCAACATACTTGAAGATTTCTGCTGGATTCGAGCTTGGAGTTGAGACTTGGGCTTGGATCGAAGGCTGGAACGGAAGAATTCTAGAGAGAGAAGCTCTGGTTTAGAGAGAGAAATATGAGTAACCCTCTCTCTCCTCTCTTCTCGCTATTTATAGAGGTAGGGGAATGGTTCGAATTTCCCGCCACCGAACGGCTAGCCAACCAGCGCTCAACACGTGGCAACGACAGGACAGCCGTTCAGAGTTTTGCGCATGCCAAACGTCTTTTCCTCTGTCAAGACGTCCTTCCGCCTGACAACCCGACGTGATGATTGACACCTGTCACTCACCCATTGGGGCTCGTCTCCGGTAGCTGCAGCTTTTAAGGGAGCATGGCCCAACTACATCCACTTCCTCAAATCTCGGGTTCGGCCAAAGATTGAAGCTCGGCTTGTCTCAGTGTCAATCCCTACCACGTCGAAGCGTCGGCAGGAATTGAGGGGCTGTTGTAATAGGCCGAAATATCAGTTCGTGCCCACGACGAGCAAACATCGAGCCTCCCGCGAATGGCCCATGCAGTCCGAACCTTGCTGATGGTTCGGCTCAATTTGTCAAGATGTTCGGCGGAGCCTCCCTAGAAGTCAAAAGGAATCATTTGTCAAGCATGTTGACCCTTTGACGGTCAGACCCTACGTTCGGCTTCGAACGGATGTGGAGATCGTGTTGCCAGCTCACCCACGTGGGAACAACAATCGCGGCCATGATGACAACCGTGACGTCATCCAAGTGGTTACGTGCTTGGATAAGGATGAGGGCACGGGAAGGTGCCAGTGTGGGCTCCCGCGCCCGTTGGTGCGATTTATGACAGAGTCGCCACCCGGATTTTTGAGATGGATGATCCGAGAAACCGAGGGGGGGTTTGTTTGAAAAGAAAAAGAAAAGCTTTTTGATCTAGCGAAACTGTTTGAGATTTTGGATCCGGGAGCCAGGTTACGAACGGGGAAGGTTTTGTTGAAAAGCACCCCGCTCGCCCGGTGAAAACCGGTCTCTACTAAGCACTTTAAATGGGGGGATTAATACGATTCGGAAAACCTTAAAAACACATAAAGGGAATGGGTAACAAGATAAATAATAACACGTTGCCGTGCTAGTGGTGCTTGCTGTACAGAGATGATAAAGATGACATGGCGATGTTATAAACAGGAAAGATATTCAAACGAACTGTCTGAATCACTGCCCTCCGTCAGACGGCATATCCGCTTATAGCGCGCGGCTTAACAGTATGCCGTGCGTGGTTCCGATCCCGATACCAAACTTTTATAGTTTTGTAAAGCTTCGCGCGGTGTACCATTACATCGCACGGTTTTATCTTAAAGCTTCAGACAACTCACAGCCGTCAGATCATCTCAGATCTGCACCATTCTTTCAAACCATGAAGGGAAAACCATTTTTGATACGTTTGCTTGTTTTGAAAAGATCTATGGAGTTTAAAACATGGCTTGTAGAAATGGTCTCGTTCCGAGACAGCTTTTGGTATACAGAAAAGACCCAACAACGAACGATCGCGATCCAGACAGTTTGATGAAGAAAACAGTATTCTTTCGAAATGCCGTGCGTATTAGTCTGCTACGCCGTGCGACGCTCTAAAGAGCCGCGCGGCGTAGCACACCTTCGTACAGAACTCTGATTTTGTTTTGTAAAAGAGGTTTTGGGTCAGATCTCAACCAAAAGGGTCAAGCCTGAAAACAGAAAGGTCCCCTCAGGGCCAGGACAGAGCCTAGCCCGAGGAAACTTGGTTTTTACCTTAGATCTGGAGCTTGAATGAGCTTTGATGAAGGAGGATGGACGCCGGAAGGTGGAAAAAGAAAGTAGAAGTGTGGATGTGTGTAATAGATGGGTATATTGGGTAGTCGGGACCTCAAAGTTAGTAAGGGACTAACTTCAATGGTGAGGAGAAAAATGGAGTAAAGGGCCTAGAGAATGTCTTTTAAGAACAACATTCTCAAGACTTGGAAATGAGAAAGTGGGTGTGAAAGCAAGAAGAGAGAGAAAGGGTATAATGGTGATCAAGGGTCCTTTTTCCTTGAGTGGAGGGGTGTATTTATAGGCAAGAGCCTTGGATTTTGAATTTCAAAAGTTGGAGGTATTTTCTGGGCGGGCCAGAAGTGTGCTTTCGGCTGAGCCGTATTGCAGCTGTGGCTCAAATAGGCGTGGCCGACAACTTTCTGAGCCAGTCAGAACTTTATCCAAAATGTCATGCGGTTAACCTCATGACTGCGTGCGGCGTATTAAATTTCGATACGCCGTGCGGTGTAGAAGTGTCGCGCACGGTACTTTAGTTTCAGTCCAGGGCTTTTTGGGCTTTCTCTGGGCTTTTGGGTTTTTGGGCTTTTCTGGGCTGATGATTGGTTTGGGCTGCGGATGCTGGAGGAATACTTCATTCAAGCTCACAAAGGCTTTGTTTCCTTTATTTCATCATCGGGGTGGTCAAAGACCCTTCGAGGTCCGGATTGGGGTGTCTACAGTAGTCCCTCTTTAACGTAACTCGGATACCATTGTTTTGATACGAGTGACGCTTAAAGAATAGGCATCCCGATCCGTTTGCTCTAAAGTCTTTGAACAGAAACGAAAACAAAAATACTTGAAAATGCAAGTAAATGACAATGGTGGTCGCGTTCGTGGAACTGCCTACGTACCCTATTTGTAGGGATCAGACCAACGTAGTTCAATTGGGACGATGCAAATGTAGCAACCAATGCGGAAACTTCAATTGAGACGAGCCTTCGAGAGGCGAAATTCAATTTTTGAAATTTGGTTTGAGACTTGAATTGAGACGGGCCTTTGGGAGGCAAATTTTTGAAATTGATTTGAGACTTGAAACTTGACACTTGAGACTTGAATTGAAACAAGCCCTTGGGAGGCGAATTTTTGAAATTGATTTGAAACTTGAGACTTGAGATTTGAGACGAGCCCTCGGGAGGCGAATTTTTGAAATTGATTTGAGACTTGAGACTTGAGACTTGATTTGAGACGAGCCCTCGGGAGGCAAATTTTTGAAATTGATTTGAGACTGAGACTTGAGACTTGAGACGAGCCCTCGGGAGGCGAATTATTTTTTTTGAAACTGATTTGGGACTGAGACTTGAGACTTGATTTGAGACAAGCCCTCGGGAGGCGAATTTTTGAAATTGATTTCAGACTGAGACTTGAGACGAGCCCTCGGGAGGCAAATTTTTGAAATTGATTTGAGACTGAGACTTGAGACGAGCCCTCGGGAGGCGAATTATTTTTTTTGAAATTGATTTGAGACTTGAGGCGAGCCTTCGGGAGGCGAATTTTTTGTTTTTTTGAAATGGGTTTGAGACGCAAATCTGGCAAATACTGCGAGCAGACGTAAATACGACCAATCCTCGGGGGACGGGGAATTTTGCGAGTCCCGGGGGACTAGGATCAACTAATCCTATCATTAATGCACGCTATTCCAAAGGATTTCTGCTGCAAAACAGCTGGACCTTTTGGTTTCCGAGATGATTTTGGTGGCTAGAGTGCTCAATTTCCGAGAAAACACATTTATTCTTCTGAACTCAAAATGCCGTGCAGGCGATCGAAAGGGCACGCGGCCTTTCGTTTTCCCATGCACCTCTTCGATTTCCGAGATCAGTTGGTTGGTTTAAGGGTGCCCATTAATACAGGCGTGCGCCGTCGGTCAGGACCTCTTTTAAAGGGATGGGGGTGCCTCATTCTATGCACTCTTCTCCCAAATCCCTCTAGATTCCTAAATTCGTAATGGCGGCAGGCGACTTGGCAGCGCGGGTGATTTCTTTGGAGGCAGAGATGGGCTTTTACCGCGAGGAGATTGAGCAATTGAACCGTCAGATTGCGAGGCTCATATCAACGATCCGCACTCTTCGTCGCGCAGTGTCCAACCTTCAGGACTTCGCTTTTGATCAGATGGACAGCAAACATGACCCGGAGTATGCGCCGGGGCGCGATTTGGACGGGACTGCAGAGGACTCGGAGGGGAATCCGAACGGCTCGGATGACCGTTCCGGCGAATGGGATGGCGCGTCTGGCGGAGGGAGCGACTGAGGCTGAAGATTTGAGGAAGAAGAGAAAAAAAAGAAAATGGGGGGCCAGTAGGATTTCTTTTTCTGTTTTGATTTTCCACCTTTCTCTCTTTCTTTTTTTTCGAACAATGTAATGCAAATCCCGGGGATTTCCTCGGGTTTGATGAAATGAAAAGCCCCTTCCTTGTCATCGCTTGTCTGTTTTTTGTCATTGCTCATACTGTTCATGAATGAGACTGAATGTGAATGCCATGGCCAGAAGACTGCTCTTAGAATCTGAACTGTCGAAATAACCCAGTATGCCGTGCGCAGCAAGGGTAATGCCGTGCGTCGTGGTAACCCGAGAATTCTCATCCAGTTAAGACGTTATGCCGCACGCTTCTATCCAGTATGCCGTGCGACGCACCTTTCTTCAAACCCGGTCCACTTAAAGTCCAGACGAACCGGTTCAGGGGATATACATATATATACGGGGCGTACACAGTACGCCCCGATCGTTTCGAATTTCCCTCCTCTTTCTCTCCTGTCTCTCTCTCTGGTCTCTCTTTCTCTCATCTCTCTCTCGTCTCTCTCTCCCTCTTGATCATCTCTCTCTCGCTGTCTCTCTCTCTCACTGTCTCTCTTTCTCTCTCGCTGTCTCTCTCTCTTTCGCTGTCTCTCTCTCTCTCTCTCTCTCTCATGGATAGCACTGATACACCCGGGGGTGATCAACCCCCGCAGGTCGAGGTTGTGCTGGCTGTGGTGGCCCCGGGGAGCGGCGTGGCAGTCGAGGTGGGGCCGGAGACCGTGGGGGTCTCGGCCCCGGCGGCATTGGCCGAGGAGGCTTTGGCCTCGGCTGCCGCGGTGGTTGGTAGCGACGGCGGTGACGGTGGTAGCGGGGTGTTGGCCGGGTATGGCCAGGAGATAGGGACTCCGAGTGCAGTGGAGCCTTCAGGTGATGAGGAGGTTAGAGCCCGAGCGGAGGGTGCAGTTGGTTTGGAGGAGAGGGTTACGGAGACTCATGGTGGTGACAGGCCTGACGGAGCGGAGGTGGTGACAGAGGCCTCCCCTGTGAGAGAGCCTCGGACTGACCTGGGGAAAGGTCCTGTTGTTGAGGAGGAGTTGGTGGATGAGAGGGAGACGCCGGCCATGTTTGTTGGCAGTGGCGAGGGTGCAGGGTCGTCGCGGCCCATTGGTTTAGGCGACTACCTTGAGGAGGCGTCCCTCGAGGACTTGGTTGAGACCTTACGAGGGGTGCCTGGACTGGCTGCGGCTTTACTTGAGGCTCAGGAGAGGGTGCTCCAGGTTGAGCTTGAGACGGGGGCCGCTGGAGGGCCACAGGGAGCAGAGGAGGAGGCTGCCGGAGGTGGGGCAGGCCCTCGGAGGAGTGTTGTGGAGGAGGCGGCAGTGGCCCTGAAGGGGCGTGGACCTTACGAGACGGAGTCTTACGTGCCTTTTCAGCACGTAGTGGTTCCTACACTTTTGGACGCCTACAGGCCGGCGCGGCCCACGTACGACGAGGCTCTGGTCCTGAGGGACCCACAGCAGCACCTTTCTTTGCGCCGAGACGAGGTATACCTTAAACACTTGCATTTCAAATTCCAATGTATCGTACTTTCATTTCTTTATCTGAATGCTGTATTTGCCTTGAATAGTATACCTGTTTACTGAATGTTATCAACTTATTGCAACAGGCGATCACCATCTCGTGTTACGGTGGTGCGGCCGACGTGCCGACGTTCTGGGAGAGACTCCCTGAGGCTGTGAGGGAGATCGTGAGGCAGGCGGGTTTTGGGGAGTTTGTGAGCGTGCTGACGAGGGCGAGCAACGATCGCCAGGTGGTGAGGGCGCTGGCTGAGAGGTGGTGGGACATTATGAACACGTTCCACTTCCTTTTTGGCGAGCTGACGGTGACGCCGCTGGACTTTGCGGCGATCACTGGTTTGAGGGTCGGGGGTGACCTTATCCCCTACGACGCTGTTACAGGGAGGAGTGCGGTGCTCCAGCGGGAGACACTGGGGTACGTGCTGAGGGCGGAGAGTGAGGACGCCCAGTACACTCAGCTGTTGGGGTTTTGGACGGAGGAGCTCCCGACTGACAGGGTGCAGGAGGAGCAGATGGCGCGGTGCTTCCTGTTGTACTTACTTGGTGTGTCCCTGTTTCCCAACAGGCGCAACCGAGTACACCTTTCGCTCCTACCGGCCTTGAGGGACGTTGGGGTAGCCCGCTTTGACTGGGGCGGTGCAGCTTTGGGGGCGTGCTACGCCTTCATGGGGTCTCTTTCCCGAGGAGCGGGGAAGAGCCTTGGCTGTTACTGGAGGGTCTGGGAGGTACATTTCGAACTTCTCTTGCATTCCATTTGACTTTCTGTTCACTTATTGCGTATCCTGTACTAATCCTTGATGTTTGATTCTGCAGCTGTGGACGTACGAGGTACTGGATATGTACCCTCCTGAGACCTCCTGTCCTAGCGACACAGTGCTTCCCCGGGCCCTGCGCTGGTCCAAGGAGTTTCGGGGAGTGAAGAAGGGGAAGAGCGACCTGAATGCCTATCGCCTCTTCTTAGACGAGCTCCGTCCTGACCGGGTATGATCATATCTCGCATGCTTTCGTTTGTTTGATGGTTCTTATTCGAATCTCATGCTGATATCGTTCATTTTTTATTGCAGGTTCGCTGGCGTGTGTGGGACCGCTGCGAGCTTCCTTTCCTGGTGCGGAGCAGAGAGGTGACGAGGGGGAGAGTGCTGCTCGAGTCCCCTTACGGCTGGCAGTGGTACCTGGGTGACCGGGTGTCACGTCAGTCGTTGAGGTTGGACGCTTTTAGAGTCCCTGGTCCCCTTCCTGCTCTGGTGCAGCGGACGAGCTTGTACACCAGGGGAGAGGTTGAGCGGTTTGTACGACCGGACCTTGAGCTGGAGCCGCTCTTCCAGGCGGGCGTGGACTACTCTGAGTACCGGGCTCGGTACTTGATGCCGAGTTTCGGGGTATGGGCTGCTGCTCGGGAGGCGACGCTTCGAGCGTCAGGTGGTGCAGGCGGTAGAGGCGGACGAGGACGTAGAGGAGGGAGAGGCAGAGGACGCGAGGGTAGCGTTGGAGGTCGAGGTGACGGCGCAGGTCCGGGCAGGGCCAGCTTGCCTCGACTCTCCTAGACCGTGGACGTGACGACTGCCCAGGGGGTTTCTGGTGTAGTGGTGGTGCCGCGTCCCACGGTCGCAGCTCCGGAGTTTCTTGCTCAGGTACAACTTGCACTCTCTCGCCCATTCGCACTTACTTGTTAGTATCACTGTACGTTCTAAACAATTGACCTATTGTGTAGGCGACTCCGGAGTACGTGAGAGAGATGGCCGAGGCCATGATGGGCCTGGAGCAGCTGGTGAGGCAGTACGCCATGGGGCGTGCCCCAGAGGTGCTTCCTCGTGCTGGTGGGACTATGGTAAAACTTTCGAACCTTTTGCTTTTATTCCCTATTGCTTATACCATGATTACAATGCAAATGATGAATACCATGTTATTGCAGGCTGGAGGAGGGGCTCCGCGTGGGCTGTGCAGGAAGTCTGTGCGCATGCAGGCGCCTCAGGCTTCCTCTGCAGGCTCGCGAGAGGAGCCTCCGTCGAAGAGGCAGCGGCTTTCTGGGGGTACAGAGGACGAGCCAGTCGACGTCTCTGACGAGACTGAGGAGCCGACGGACGTTGACCTCTCGGACACCTCGGGGAGTACAGTGCCTAGGGCGTCCGGTACTCAGGAGGTGGCCAGTTCTCAAGCAGAGGAGGCCTCTGGGGAGGACAGCGAGGAGGGTGAGGACGACGACGAGGATGAGGACTAGAGTAGAGTTCCCTTTTATTTTACTTTTTGATTGGAGCCTGCGTGCTTCTTTTGGAAGGGTGCCTGTTTACCCTCAGTAGATAGGATTTTGAGGCTTGCACGCCTTTTGGTACTTCGACTCATGGATATCTCGAAGATTATATATAGAGAAGCTTATTTCTTTCAGTGTTTATGTCAGTCAACTTCCCTTATTGTCATTTGTCTAAGAAAGATTTGAATAACAGAAACACTAACCAATGTATGCAACTAGTTCTTTGAGCCATAATCTGAAGCGAACTTGAGTTTTATGATGAGCAGTATGTTAGGGTAAAGATTTATTGACATTGGAATAGAAATCAAAGAAGATATAATGAATAATTCTGAAAAACTGATCCCTCTGTCAAGACTTTACGAAACTACCCCCGTTGCGGACTCTTGTTCATCAATAATGACCCTGGATATTTGACACGTGACTACGGAACTCAAACTCTTATTTGGAAACTGAAAACTTCTTGAAAATATGCCTGGAAAGCAAGAAAACCTTGACTTTAGAGGGTGACATTCTCAGATTTCGACATTGACCGTGAAACGGAACCTGGACCAGGTCACCATTGGTCATTATGACCTATAGGACCCGAAAGACCAACTTGAAACGGCTTGAAGCGGACTCCGATACCTTGTCATGACTTGGGAAATGGGTTTTATTGACTTTTTGGTGCGTTCACGTTGAATTTTGAGAGTTGACTTGAAGTGGGGGTCCCCCGAAGTCCCAAATACCCATTGAGACATGTTCTGAGGGTTGGTGATGCTTGCGAGTGCCTCGAAATGGTTTCTAACCTCTGCTGTCAAAGTCTGCATAATATGCCATGCGGGGCTACAAAGAGCCGTACGGGGCTTCCTCTGTTTCCACGGCGTATCAGTGTTGTGCCGCGGTTTTCTCCCGGTCTTGGTATGCCGTGCGCTACCTCTTTACACCGCGCGGCACTTTTTTCCTAACATCCTGCCATTTGCTGCTTCCCAAGACAGATTGCACGAGGTCTAAAGTTTGACCTGTCCTATATCATATCCGTGCCAATGCATGTCTGCTTTGTTCTTTTTAAAGCATGACCAAGCTTTTCCCTATGTAAAACTCATGGAAAATCTACACTTTTGGAACCCAAGGCTCTTTTGGAAGTTGAAGTTGTCTCCTCTATCCTTCTATAAATTCAGGCTTTAGGCCTCATATTGACCATATCTCTTCTTCTTCAAATCTTCATCTCCTCCCAATGGCTCTTTCTCTCACCGGTTCGCTACGGCCGTGGTTAATTTCCATGGAAGGGGTCGATTGGCTCAACTTTCAGGCGCACGGTCTCTACTCTATGAGATACCTTCGTAACATCCGCCTTCTCCCTGAGCTCCTAAAGGCTGCCATAAGTCTTTGGGATCCGGAGGTGCATGTATTCCGCTTTGGTGGACAAGAGCTTTGCCCAACAATCGAGGAGTTTCGCGCCTATCTTGGCGGTTTCGGCTCTGGAGATGTCATTGTCCCTCCGGTGCGCGAGAACATGTCCAAAGTTCTTGCTGCCTCTCTTGGCTTGAATGACGGTGTTGCTCGTTACTTGGTTAGCAATGGTCATCTCAACGTGATGCGACTTATTGAGATGTTCTCTCCTCTTGGCAACTTAGCGGACGTAACCTACCACTCTCGGCGCATGACCGTTCTTTGTATGTGCTTGCTTGCCGCTTACTTCTTGGTTCCCTCCACTGGTCGCGCTAGCTCGGCATTGGTCAGTATTGCAGTGCAGATTGGAGCTCGGAAGGATGTGATTCCAATGGTATTAGCTGAGACACTGACGGGTTTAGACAGGGTTCGTTCTGGAGAGACTGAGACTTTTGGAGGCAGCCCCCTCCTCTTGCAGGTTAGTTTTCGCCTCATCTTCCCTCTTTTCAGCTCTTCCTATTTTCTTTAATGCTGGACTTGGCTTTCTATGGTTTCTTACTTATTTTCTCTCTTGGGCAGATTTGGCTGTGCGACAAGGTGAACATACTGACTTTCCTTCCTGGCAACTTGGCATATGGGGCTAGGTTACTTTCCTCTCGGTGCTTTGAATTTGCGGACAGGCGAGTTTCCGAGTGGGTCACCTTCTTCAAGCGTCAACAGGCTGAGACTATCTCCTGGAGAAGCTCTTGGCTTGATCTTCCGCCCATGACTGTGCATTATATGGGTTCCCAGTGGGTGGTTCTTCCCGGGCTGGAGGCTTTTACCTTCTACATCCCCTATCGGATTCAGCGTCAGCTTGGTTTGAAACAGGAGGTTCCTGCAGAGATCCTGGTGGATGTAGTTATGCCTTTCTTCCGCCATTCGGTTCTTTGCAACTACCAGCGATTCTGGAGGTCTCGTGAGGTGATCGATGCTCATCCTTATCCCTCTGTTGCAGTGCGTGGGAGTTACAGGAAATGGCTCAGGAGGGACATTGCTGCGAGGGCGGGTGCCCAAGGAAACTGACTCGATCTTACTACCCTGATTATCGAATAAATCGTGGACCTCCTTTTTATTGTATTGCCTTTTTATTTTCGAAGATCATGCTCAGCCTTATGTATTAGAAGCAGTTATCTTAATAAAGTGAGTTACAGAGGGTCTCTCCCTCTCTGATTCTGCCTTTCTGGATTCTGTCAACCTGGATTTTTGTTTTGATTGATCGTGACCGAGTCCCATAGTGAGACTGCCTACGTATCCTTTTGATGAAGGAATCAGGTCATGACGTAGTTCAAGGATAGGGTTCGCTCTGGTTTTGGCACTCTCCTTTTGCGCTCTAATTTTTGCCTAGCACCGCCCTTTCGGGTTTTCGGCCTAGCGAGCTCGTTCATTGTATGCCTTAATTTTTGCCTAAGATGCCCTTGCGGGTTTTCATCCTAGCAGGCCTTTTGCTCTAATTTTTGCCTGGAACTGACTGCCCTTGCAATTTCAGCCCAGCGAGCTCCTCTCAGGAGTAGTAGCGCTTAAGTTGATCCAGGTTGACTAGAGTTAAGAATTCGTTTCCGTCCAGATCGATAAGTTGCGTAGCTCCTCCAGATAGGATGGTCTTGATAATATATGGCCCAGACCATTTTGGTCGGAACTTTCCTCGTGGATCATAGATTGGTGTACGCACAGACGTGCGGTATCCCCACAATGCCAAAGGTAGTCGTTCAAGCCAATCCCTTGCATATTGAATGGTCTTTTCCAGGATGGTTTTGATTGTTTTGTTGGCTGCCTCCACGGCCCCATTGGTCTGCCGTCGATAGGTTGTTGACTTGTGTACTTGGATCTGGAATTCCTCCAAGACTTCCCTTGCTCGGCCTTTGAAATGCACCCCATTGTCAGACACGAATGCTTGTGGGACTCCATACCGATAAATAACGTTTTGCTTGATAAAGTGCGCGACTTGAACCGCGGTCATGGTTGCATATGAGGCTGCTTCTACCCATTTCGTGAAGTAATCGATAGCCACCAGGATGAACTTGTGGCCGTTAGAAGCTGCTGGCACAATCCTTCCGATGACATCAATACCCCACGTCGAGAAAGGTCATGGCGAGGTCGTTTGCTGCAACTCATGTGGTGGAACATGCGTGAGGTTAGCGTGAATTTGGCACTTATGGCAACGTCGTACGTATTCCACACATTCCGTCTCCATAGTGGACCAGAAGTAGCCTTGTCTCAAAACCTTTTTGGCAAGCATCATGCCGTTCATGTGAGGACCGCATACTCCTTCATGGACTTCTTCCATCACCCTTTTTGCCTCCTCACCATGAATACACAGTTTGTGGGTTCCACAGTGAGACCTTCGGTATAGATTTCCTCCACAAATGATGTACTGGGCTGCCATTCTCCGAAGGGCGATCCTATCCTTCTTGCTTGCTTCAGAGGGGTACTCTCCTTTTTCCACGAATCTCCAGATATCGTAAAACCAAGGGTGCCCGTCTTCGGGCTCGTTGATGGCCATGACATGTTGGTATACCGGGGTATCCCTTTGTTCGATCATAATCGGCCTTAGCTTTACACCGACAGGGATTTCGACCATGGAGGCTAATGTTGCCAGGGCATCAGCGAATTGATTCTTGAGTCTCGGGACATGAGTGAAAGTTACTTTGTTAAAATGGGGAATGAGATCTTCGAGATCTTGATGGTATGGTTTTAACTTCTCTTCCCTGACTTTCCAATCACCGTTTGCTTGAGAAATGACCAAGTTTGAATCTCCCACAACTTCCAGCTTTTCTACACCGATTTCAATGGCTGCTTCCATACCAACAATGCAAGCTTCGTATTCCGCTTGATTGTTGGTGACTTCGAAGTTAAGTTTGAATGCAAGCGGGATATGCGACCCCTCCGGTGAAATTAGCAGCACACCAATTCCGAATCCTCTCTGATTGGCTGCTCCGTCGAAATACAACTGCCACGCGTCCTCAACTATGGTCAATATGCCTTCATCCAGGAACTCAAATTCGGCATCTTCTTTTCCTTCGACTGGGCAGTCGGCCAAAAATTCAGCGACAGCTCTTCCTTTTACCGACTTTCTGCTGACGTACTTTAATTCAAATTCTGCCAGCACTAATAGCCATCGTGCCATTCTTCCTGTGAGTGCTGGCTTTTCGAAGAAGTACTTCAGAGGATCCATTCGAGATATCAATCTTACCGAATAGGCCAGCATGTAATGTCTTAACTTTCTGGAAGCCCAAACAAGTGCCCAGCATGTCTTTTCTAATGGAGTATAGCGTTCTTCAGACCCAACCATCTTTTTGCTGAGGTAATAGACAGCCCTTTCAACCCCATCGTCTCCTTCCTGTGCCAGCATGCACCCCATGGAAGATGGAGTGACTGACAAGTATAAGATCAAAGGTTTTCCTGGTTCCGGCGGCATTAAGACTGGCGGATTCCTTAGATAGGCTTTGATGGCCTCGAAAGCTTGCTGACATCTGTCATTCCATGCAAATGGTGTTCCTTTCTTGAGCAAACGGAATATGGGTTCGCATGTTGAAGTCAGTTTTGCAATAAACCGGCTGATGAACTGTATTTTGCCAAGGAAACTCCTCACGTCTTTCTCTGTCCGTGGTGGCTCCATTTCCAGAATGGCCTTAATCTTTGATGGATCGATTTCGATGCCACGAGTGGTGATCATGAATCCGAGCATTTTCCCGGTGGTGACTCCGAACGTACATTTAGCGGGGTTGAGGTGCATCCTGTACTTCCTTATCCTTTCGAAGAACTTTCTCAACGCGGGTAAGTGACCTTCTCGCTCTTTCGCCTTAACGATCATGTCGTCAACGTAAACCTCCACCTCTCTATGGATCATATCATGCAACAAGGTTATAGCAGCTCGTTAATAAGTGGAACCTGCGTTTTTCAGCCCGAAAGGCATGACCCGATAGCAATAGGTTCCCCACTCGGTAATGAACGTGGTCTTCTCTCGGTCTTCCGGGGCCATGAGAATCTGGTTATATCCTGAGAAGCCGTCCATGAAGGAAAGTAAGGCATGTCCCGCGGTGTTATCAACTAGCACGTCAATGTGGGGCAGAGGGAAGTCATCCTTGGGGCTAGCTTTGTTTAAGTCCCTGAAGTCTACACAGACCCTGATTTTGCCATCCTTCTTTGGGACGGGAACGATGTTAGCAACCCACTGAGGGTATTTAGTTACCATTAAGAACCCAGCATTGATTTGTTTAGTTACTTCCTCTTTTATTTTGAGCACCCAGTCGGGCCTCATGCGTCTCAGTTTTTGTTTTACTGGTTTCACGTCAGGGTGAAGGGGAATTCGATGTTCCATGATTTCAGGATCTATTCCGGGCATATCAGCGTGCGACCATGCAAAAACGTCTTCGAATTCTTTTAACAACTCCATAAGAGCCTGACGCTCTTCTTCTGACAGCGCGGAACCGATCTGGACCATTCCGGGATTCCCTTCGTCCCTCAAATTTATTGAAACAACTTCTTCTTTTACAGGCTGAGCATGCCTTTCGTCCTCCTGTAGACACCCCAATCTGGGCTTCCAGATTAGTTTACTTACGGTTTTTGATTCCCCAATGATGAAATGGATCAAGAACACCCCGGGAATGTCGAGTGTTTGAGCTTTGAGTGTTTGAAAAACCCTTGAACCTAACCTAGCCTAAGCCACTTCCAAAAGCCAAAAACCTTACTGACGTGCGCCAGGGCGCAACCATCGCGCGCCCGGGAGCACCGTCGCGCGATGGTTGGGTCCCCACCTACTTTTTCAGAGGCAGAAAATTGGCCACCAATGCACAGCTTAATTACCAAGTAACCCCCAGCCAGCCTCGTGGCTGGCTGGCCTCCATTCTTTGAACCAGAGCTACCTTTCCATTAATGGAAGGTGCTCTCCCTATAAATCCCCCCATTTGTTCTCTTTCAAAGGGTGACAAAAAAACCAAGCACAAAGGTTAACAAAAATTTGGCTTTACAAAGGGTCTTTGCTTTGTACTCTTTTAAGCTAATAAAAGAGATACAAAGACACCCTAAGAACAAAGCTTGTTCTTCCTCCCCATTTTCACATTTCAATCAAACCTCAAACTCAACCTCAATTCAAAGCTCAAACACTTTTCAAACCTCAAAATCCAAAGGTATATCTTACCTTTGTTCTGCTCTCTGTTCTGATCCCTGAGGGGGGCTGGCAGGGTCAAGGATGGTAATCAATACCAGTCCTGGCCCTAAAGCTGGCAAGGTTTCAAAAACCGTGCAACCAACATACCCTCGCGCGACGGACCCAGTCACGCGCGCGCTTGTCTCAAGCATCGCGCGATGGTTCTCGTGGGGAAGGGATGTTGGTTCTTTCCTGTTTTATTGTCTTAATAATTATTATAGATCACTGTTGATGCATGTAAAAATCAGTTTACTGCTTTTCTTAAAGCTTAAATTGCTAGTTTTATATCTCAATATTCATTTCTGTTCAGTTTGGAATGCCCTTGGGATCCCCTGAATCTGTCTCAGGACCCCAAGCATGTAAAGCAATTCCTGGAAGTCAGTCAGGAGTGTCGCGCGAGGTTTACTCTCTGTCGCGCGACAGTTCTCTGATTTCCATGAATGGCCCTTGCATGGGCAACTTGGCCCTTGGCCTCTGTTTTGATACCCCCACTGTTTAGGGGTTGTGTTTCATCTTATTTGGCTCCTGCTTGGAGTATTGTGTAATAATTAGCATTTTACAGTCTTCCAATACACTGCTTGTTTTGCTTCCTGGGTGTGCACTGGTCCTTCCAGAGCCCAGAAGGGGATGATTTTGGGACTGTGGTGAGATGACAACACTCGCGCGAGAGTCAGTGTGTCTCGCGCGATGATTGACTTGCATGCAGATCTGTTCAGGCATGCAAGTTGATCATCGTGCAGGGCAAATCTGCCCCGAGCCTGGTTTTGGCATCTGATCGCTGTTTCAAGATCATTCCGTTTATTATTCATCATGCTACTCGTCCATGCCATCTATCATCCTGCGAACGTGTTACAGTCTTAATCCCCGATTAACTGTTCCCCCGCCCTAATTGGCTAAAATTGATTAATAAAAGAAGAATCGCAATGTTTTCAAAATGCCTAAGTAGAGACCGATCTCCGGATTGGGCGAGAGGGGTGCCATAAAACCCTTCCCCTCTCGTAACCTGGCTCCCGAACCCAGATATGGTTATGACGGACTGGTTCCTTAACTTTTTCAAATCAAATAGCGCGGCAGGTGCTTCGAAATACGGTTCCTTGAGTGTCGGACCTTCAAAACTCAAGTGGCGACTCTGTATTTTCGAGCGCTTGCCACCTGCGCTCGCGCTCCCTCGATCCGGGCCCTTGCATTTTTGGAAACCGGGATTTCCAAAGGGCATGCTGCCCACACCTCCCTTTCGATTAGGGACCGAATTTCTTCAGGGATTTCCCCCTCGAAATCGATCTCTTCATCATTGGGGTCGACACAATTTATTTCAAAATCAGGGAAGTAAGCGGAATCAGATTCATTTATTTCATCATTAGCAGAGGCCTCGAGGGCACCGTACACACGGGTAGACTCAAACTCAAAATACAGACTCTAAGGAGTTGGGCCAAGAGGCACCGACTCGGACTCAACAGACTCAGAAGACTCAGATGTCTCGGAAGACTCAGAAGACTCAAAGGGCTCAATTTCATATTCAGACTCGTGACTGGTTGCGCTTGGTATGAAAGTCCAATTCTTATAATCTCCAGCGGCATCCATGATGAGTGAAGTTGGATCTTCGGGGGCCTCCTGCCCTAGCATCTGCACTTCTTCTTCCATGGCTATACCCAATGGTTCATCCTCCCTGAATAAGGTTGCTAGGCTACCCCCGGCAAGAGTTTCAACCCAGTCTGCCATCTTTGTTGGTTTGATTGCCGCTTCTAGTTCTTCGTCACTTTCAGGCCAGACATCATTGGCGAATATCTCAAATCCTGGTAGGAAGGTATTGTTTTCTTTGTCCCAAAATGGTTCTGGCTGCCCTTGATAAATCTGTCTTGCCTTTTCTTTGACAAAATAATCTTCCAGCCTGTCTCCTTTCTTCTCCCTCCCATCCTCGGAAGGGTGGTACCCCACACCTGTTACGCGGGTTAAAGTTCCTGGCTCTTCAAACTGTGCTGGCCCCTGAAGATTCTTTCCCAGCCCCAATCCTAGCATGTAGGACATTTTCTTCATTATCTTTATGGCCACATTACTAACGACGAAGTCGTCATCAATCTTGACGGTGAAAACAGAATGAGAGGTGTCAAGAGAGAAATCGCCCAAAGCAACGTCCTCTTCCCCATGTTGTATCTCCAAAAGCGGGGCATTGTCTTCCATAGGAGCACGAATCCCAGAATCGCCGTGAATGGTGAGCATCCCAGTTTCTAGTCCCAGTCTAACTTTCTGGTGGAGTGTTGAAGGAACTGCCATGATGTCAGGTCGATGCATCCAAGGTCTACCCAACAGTAGGTTGAAGGATGCGGGAATGTTTACCACATGGAACTCCACGTCTGTTTGGTAGGGCCCAAAAGTCATAGGAAGCATGAGAGTGCCAGTCACATCCCGTCGGGTGTTGTCATAGGCCCGAACTTTGACTTCTGATGGAGAGAAGTCACTATTTTTGTATCCCAGGCAATAAGCGACACGGAGTGGGCAGACATTGATTGCCGACCCGTTGTCAATGAGGATTACCGGTACCCATTTTCCGTGGCATTTCAGAGTGATATGGAGCGGCCGATTGTGATCAGTTCCATCAGCGGGCAAATCTCGATTAGTGAAGGTGATAGCATGTTTGACGGGTATGGTTTTGATGAGTGCCACAAGTTCGTCAGGGGTTATGGCGGAGAGGACTTTTAGGTGAGAGAGAGCTTGGATGAATCCTTCGCGATGGCGGGTGGAATGAATAAGCACGTCCCAAACAGACATTTTGGCTGGAGTCTGTTCAAGCTAGCGCTTGATCATTCTTTCAGGGTCTTTCTCAGGGCGTGAAGGCTCTTTAGCTGGTGGGGCAAAGGGTTGGAAAGTATCTTTGATTGGGGTAACGAATGGGTTAGAAGGTTCTTTGGTCAGTGGTGCTGGAGGGTTGGAAGTTCTTCGATTTGAAGATGTGGGGGTTGATATATTCGACCACTGTTGGTTAATTGACCAATCTGTTGGTACTTGGGCTCTTCATTCCACAAATCCGCAAGGGCCTTGCGCTTGTTTCCAATGGTAGTGTCTTGGAGATTGGCAGCCAAGTCAGCGACAACCAGGTCTTCCCACAGATCTTCGGGCTTCCATTTCTCAGCTTCTACTACCGTCCTATTTACAGTCCATTCTTCGTTCCCCACTTTTATGTTGATGATTTCCGTATTACCCCACAGGTTTGTCTTAGCACCTGGTTCATCTTCCCACAAGTTCATCATGGCAACATCAGCATCTTTTGGGAAAGTGATAGATGACTCCGACTTAACTTCATCGACCAGGTAGTCCATCGGATTGAACTCATTACTACCCACATCTTCCACGGGACCTGGCGGTTCTGGGTACGGAGCAAGGCCCACATTGTTGTATGGGTCGTTAGCCATGAGATCGTGGAGGTAGGAGGAGAGGTCTGGTCGAAATGGAACAGGTTCAGGCCAATCGTAGATCACTGTTGGCGGCTGGTATTCCTCTGCAAACAACATGGGTACGGAGAAGGTATCCAAAGGATCATTCCAGGCCAAGAGTTGGTACTCATCCGGAATTGGGTTCCACTCCCATTCAGGCATCTCAGGCAAGTTGAACATCATATTCAAAGAAAATCCGTCAAGAGGGTCAGCATAAATGTTTTGCCAATCAACTTCCCATCCTGGCTCAAAGAACGGATCTACATCTTCTTGGAAATTAGCGACTTCAAATTCTTCCCAATCGGCAATCAAATCTCCCCAATCCCAAAGGTAACAGAGGGCGATTTCTTCGAGAACTTCCACGGCAGGCTTCGGTTCGGTATCAGGGATGATGAAAGAGGTAGGATCAAAGTCTTGGCTTTTGTCTTGGGTGATTTGGTTGATATGGAATGGGGTATTATGCGGTGGCAAGGGATTTGTCATGGTGTTTGGTTTGTCAGAAGGAGGGGTATCAATGACTTTATTGTCAATGAGGTTTTGAATCTCATGACGGAGACGGATACAGTTATCAGTGGTATGGCCATGCATTTTGTGGAAATCGCAGTAGACGTTTTGATTTAGGTTGGGTGGAATGTTCTGTGGTGGCGGAAGGGGTTTCAGCACTCCTACTTCAGTAAGCTTTTTGAGCAAGGCGGATCTAGGAGTACTGAATTGGGTAAAGGCTCTTTGTTGGGACTTTGGTTTTTCTGAAATTTGGTTTACTTCTGCCGGTTTGGTGGATGAAGTTCCAGCCTGATTGGAATTCCCGTAGAGGACATTGCTGTTCCCTGAATATACCCTTTTGGGCTTTGCTGCTGATTCCTTCCTTTCTAATGTTCCGTCTCGCAGTGCTTCTTCTACAGCCAGGTCTGAGTCATAGAAAGTTTCGAAATTCGGGGCTGCCTGGGAGAGAACCATGTATGGAGCAAAAGAGTTTGGCAGATTCTTGGTGATGATCCTTATCTGTTCCTTTAAGTCTGGTTTGCTTTGCATCTGAGTGGCCTTAGCTCTCCAACGTTTCACAAAGTCGGCGAAGCCTTCCTTCTCACCCATCTTGGTGCTTTCCAGTTTCCTCGTGGTCATCTTTAGATCGACATTGAAATCGTATTGAGCTGCAAATGCCGTCCCAATATCTTCCCAAGTCCTTTTCTTAGAGGGTTCCAGGGTAAGAAACCATTGCAAAGCGAGCCCCGACAGAGATTCGTGAAATAGTTGGGCCATGACTTCCTTCTCGATTCCTCTCATGGTGAGTGAACCAACATACCCTTGGAGGTGAGCTTTTGGATCTCCGGTACCGTCAAACTTTGCGAAATCCACGCCTTTAAACTTTTCTAGTAACTTTGCGTTGGGGAACAAGCACAATTTGTTCATGTCAATCTCTCATCTTCCTAATCGCTTGCTTTCTTGCATTGATTCTTCCAATTTCCCAATTTTAACCATGAGGGCGGCTAAATTGGGATCAATCGCCGGCGTGTCCTTGGCTGGCGTTTCTTCCTTGGGTATGTCAGTTTTAACCAAAAGCTTGTCGCAAACCTCTTGTATGGTTTCCATTATCATGTTCATGTCGCCTTTCATGGATGCAACCGAAGCTTTGAGTTGCGTATCCATCCCAGCAAGGGATTGCCTAAACTGAGCATCCATAGTAGCCATGTTCTGCCTAAGCTCTTCTACCCCGTTTCCTTGGTCAGCCATGGGTAAGAGATTTTCAAGTGACGGAGGCTCCTGTATTGCTGGGCTTAGCGAAACTGCTAATGACGGCTGGCCTTCCTGTTCTATGTGTACCTCAACCAGTTGGGTTTCTTCCAGGGTATCTACGCGAACCAATCTTCGAGATGGACGAAACCAATTGGGTAAAGCCTCTTCTTTTTGCAGGTGTCCAACGTTTCTGAACTTGTAACAAAGCAAAAGGGAATAACTCAAAATCCACCTCGAGTGTCTGTCCTACCTTCTACGTGCCTTCTAGGTCCTAGAACCTACCGTGACTTGAGTTTCACTTGGGGCGTTTATACAGAAGATTTTTGACGATCCGGGTAGGTGCTGTCAGGCAGGTTAAATTCCGATCGTTTTCGGAATCAGAGCCAATCTCCCTATCTTGACCATCCGAGACAGAGCAATGTGACTGTCAGAATCCAAATACGCACACCTCCAAGGTTAATCCCATGTCAAGGGAGCCGTTCGGGCATGGCAAACACCGGAGGTATCGCAACCTCCATGGATTTATAGTCTCCTAGACTGACCGGAGAGTCCTAAAGAATTCTACGGGAGCCTAATCCTCTGGCCTGCAAGATGCAATGATGCGTGAATGATATGTATGTACAAATAAATACACATAAACATGATATATCACATAAGTCCTAGCCATGGGTTCTTGTCCTAGTTGGAAAAGTTCTATGGTTATGTACAAGTGCAAATGCCGGTTTTGGTTTGAGAGGGGTTCCCCGGACTAGAGCCAAGATGTACTACCCCATGTCGAGTGTATTGCAAGACAATGGTCAAACAGCACGATGGCTCATCATAGTCGAGGGTTGCTAGGCATTTCGGGAGAGCTTGTCAGCGGTAAACCGGGCAAGATAGCCGAAACACACTAGCGAGGCTTGTGCGGTGCAGAGTGTAAAAAAAAAAAGAGCTAAGTTCTCCAAATTGCATTAAGTCTCCCAAGTAATGCCTTTCAAGTTTGGCCCTCTTGATTATTCAACACTTCTTTATGTATTTTTTTTTTTTTTAAAAAGGAAGTTTTGAATAAAAGTCCCCAGCGGAGTCGCCACTGTGGGCTCCCGCGCACGTTGGTGCGATTTATGACAGAGTCGCCACCCGGATTTTTGAGATGGATGATCCGAGAAACCGAGGGGGGGGTTTGTTTGAAAAGAAAAAGAAAAGCTTTTTGATCTAGCGAAACTGTTTGAGATTTTGGATCCGGGAGCCAGGTTACGAACGGGCAAGGTTTTGTTGAAAAGCACCCTGCTCGCCCGGTGAAAACCGGTCTCTACTAAGCACTTTAAATGGGGGGATTAATACAATTCGGAAAACCTTAAAAACACATAAAGGGAATGGGTAACAAGATAAATAATAACACGTTGCCGTGCTAGTGGTGCTTGCTGTACAGAGATGATAAAGATGGCATGGCGATGTTATAAACAGGAAAGATATTCAAACGAACTGTCTGAATCACTGCCCTCCGTCAGACGGCATATCCGCTTATAGCGCGCGGCTTAACAGTATGCCGTGCGAGGTTCCGATCCCGATACCAAACTTTTATAGTTTTGTAAAGCTTCGCGCGGTGTACCATAACATCGCACGGTTTTATTTTAAAGCTTCAGACAACTCACAGCCGTCAGATTATCTCAGATCTGCACCATTCTTTCAAACCATGAAGGGAAAACCATTTTTGATACGTTTGCTTGTTTTGAAAAGATCTATGGAGTTTAAAACATGGCTTGTAGAAATGGTCTCGTTCCGAGACAGCTTTTGGTATACAGAAAAGACCCAACAACGAATGATCGCGATCCAGACAGTTTGATGAAGAAAACAGTATTCTTTCGAAATGCCATGCGTATTAGTCTGCTACGCCGTGCGACGCTCTAAAGAGCCGCGCGGCGTAGCACACCTTCGTACAGAACTCTGATTTTGTTTTGTAAAAGAGGTTTTGGGTCAGATCTCAACCAAAAGGGTCAAGCCTGAAAACAGAAAGGTCCCCTCAGGGCCAGGACAGAGCCTAGCCCAAGGAAACTTGGTTTTTACCTTAGATCTGGAGCTTGAATGAGCTTTGATGAAGGAGGATGGACGCCGGAAGGTTGAAAAAGAAAGTAGAAGTGTGGATGTGTGTAATAGATGGGTATATTGGGTAGTCGGGACCTCAAAGTTAGTAAGGGACTAACTTCAATGGTGAGGAGAAAAATGGAGTAAAGGGCCTAGAGAATGTCTTTTAAGAACAACATTCTCAAGGCTTGGAAATGGGAAAGTGGGTGTGAAAGCAAGAAGAGAGAGAAAGGGTATAATGGTGATCAAGGGCCCTTTTTCCTTGAGTGGAGGGGTGTATTTATAGGCAAGAGCCTTGGATTTTGAATTTCAAAAGTTGGAGGTATTTTCTGGGCGGGCCAGAAGTGTGCTTTCGGCTGAGCCGTATTGCAGCTGTGGCTCAAATAGGCGTGGCCGACAGCTTTCTGAGCCAGTCAGAACTTTATCCAAAATGCCGTGCGGTTAACCTCATGATTGCGTGCGGCGTATTAAATTTCGATACGCCGTGCGGTGTAGAAGTGTCGCGCACGGTACTTTAGTTTCAGTCTAGGGCTTTCTCTGGGCTTTTGGGTTTTTGGGCTTTTCTGGGCTGATGATTGGTTTGGGCTGCGGATGCTGGAGGAATACTTCATTCAAGCTCACAAAGGCTTTGTTTCCTTTATTTCATCGTCGGGGTGGTCAAAGACCCTTCGAGGTCCGGATTGGGGTGTCTACAGCCAGCTCACCCCATAAACGGTTGCAAAACCCTAACGTGACGGAAGGGTGACGTCAACCGATGCATGACAAGCACATGTACAGTCTTGGAGGCCAAGCCAAGGGAAGCCCTATAAATACCCCTCTATGTCAACCCTAGGGAGGTACATTCTCAGATACTCTCAGACCCTAGTTCTTGGCTTTCATCTCTGAGCAACTGTACTCATCCTTGCACCGAAGGGCCATCCCGGAGATCCTCCAGTGTGGTCTTTTAATCGTGCTTCCTTATGCAGGCTAGGTGGAAGCAAGGAGCCACTCACGATCAAACCATAGTCCAGGAAGAAGTAAACCAGATTCATCGGAGCCCCATAGACTAATTCTTTTGTAAATGTGGTATCTAATCTATCAAACACAAAGTTATCGGACTTAAGTCTCATGGAAAAAAGATAATGAATGAATTGTTCACCAATAATTTTTCAAAGAGCAACGGTACAGATATAGATACCTGGATATTGATCGGAGTTGTTTAATCTGTGGAGGGGTGATTCACTCGGTTGTCAATGGGTTGGACCCGCGCCTTTCCATGGATGGCCTGCACAATAGGAAACCGATTAGGGTGATTCACTCGGGGTTTTTTTTATTACCAAAAAAAAATAGGAAATCGATTAGTGTCGTCCTGTTGTAATCAGCTGAAGGTCACTTTGATGCATAAGTTAGACGCTAAGAGGGAAAGAGGATAATTCAATAGTTCTTAGATCTAGAAATGACATACCTCTTTAGGGTTTGTAGGATAGGTCTGAATCTGACTTGGACAAATACCACTTAGGAATAGATGTGCCGGAGAGGATAAAAATAGTCAATGGAAAGGAATGAGAGGAGTGTGGGCAGCGTGCCCTGGAAATCCCGGTTTCCAAAAATGCAAGGGCCCGGATCGAGGGAGCGCGAGCGCAGGTGGCAAGCACTCAAAAATACAGAGTCGCCACTCGGGTTTTGAAGGTCCGACACCCAAGGAACCGTATTTCGAAGCACCTACCGCGCTATTTGATTTGAAAAAGTTAAGGAACCAGTCCGTCATAACCATATCTGGGTTCGGGAGCCAGGTTACGAGAGGGGAAGGGTTTTATGGCACCCCTCTCGCCCAATCCGGAGATCGGTCTCTACTTGAGCATTTTGAAAACGTTGCGATTCTTCTTTTATTAACCAATTTTAGCCAATTAGGGCGGGGGAACAGTTAATCGGGGATTAAAACTGTAACATGTTTGCAGGATGTGATAGATGGCATGGATGAGCAGTTAGTATAGGATGAGAACAGACTCCTGTGGGAGTTTAAACAGACTGGAAAGCCCCTGTTTTGGAGTGTCGCACGCAAGAGGTAACCAGTATGCACTGATCAAGTCAATGCATGCTGATCATACTTGCGTGCGCTTCTACAAGACCTGCGCGCGCCAGTAAGCCTAAGCCCACAGCTCTTATTCTCAAACCTTCTGGGCTCTGGAAGGACCAGTGCACACCCAGGACAAACCAAACAGTTTAAACTCTCTGGGCTCTGGAAGGACCAGTGCACACCCAGGACAAACCAAACAGTTTATGCAGTCATAATATACAGTTTAAAGGCTGAAAAGCCTAATAAATAAGCAAAAACACCCCATAAACAGTGTGGGGACAAAATAATAGCCTGAAATCAAGCTAAACATGCAAGGCCAGCCACTGATCGGGAACAGAATGGAACCGCCGCGCGAGGGTTCCAAACAGTCGCGCGATGGTGCGCCCTGGCGCGCGATGGTTACGCCCTGGCGCGCGATAGCTGCGCCTGGGCGCACTGGTCAACTCTCCTTTTGACCATCGCGCGAGTGTTTAGGAGCAGCGCGCGAGGGTATGGGCCGAACTTCCAGTGTCTGGTTTTGCACGTCCTGGGTTCTGAGACAAGTCCAAAATGATCCCAGGGGTACTCCAACAGAGCAGAACTTAATATTGAAATGCAAGACTAACATTTCTAACAAAGGAAAGCAGTAAATTGGTTGTTAGCATGCTTTACAGTGATCTATATACAAAGAAATGCATAAAACAACAAGGCACCCATCCCCACGCTGTCCTGTACGTGCAAACACGAAGTGTCGCGCGAGTATGTGAGACAGTCGCGCGCGGGTCCTTGCCACTACGGTTTTGAACCTCTGCCAGCTTTTGGGCCAGGACTGGTATTGATTACCAGCCTTGACCCTGCCAGCCCCCCTCAGGGATCAGAACAGTGAGCAGAACAAAGGTGTTATACCTTTGGCTTTTTTTTTTGAGTTTGAACGGTGTTTGAGCTTTGATGCTTGAGGTGGAACAAGGTGATAGAGCTTGCAAAATAAGTGTATGTAGATGGCTAGAGTGATGAAGTATCAAGTGTATTTGGGTTTGTGTAACCTTTTGTACTTGATTTTTTGGAACCCTTTGAAAGAGAACAAAGGGGGCTATTTATAGGCATGGAGGGTGGATCTGGCTGGTGCCAGGAAAGGGACAAAGCCAGCCACGAGGCCTGGCTGAAGTTGCATCGGTGGCCAAATTTCTGCCTCTGAAAAAGTAGGTGGGGAACTGACCATCGCGCGAGGGTTCTAGTCTGTCGCGCGACGGTGCGCCCTGGCGCGCGACGATGCGCCCGGGCGCGCGATAGTTGCGTCCTGGCGCGCGATGATTGCGCCCTGGCGCGCATCAGTAGGGTTTTTGGCTTTTGGAAGTGGCTTAGGCTAGATTAGGTTATTGGGTTTTGCAAACACTCAAAGCTCAAACACTCGACATTCCCGGGGTGTTCTTGATCCGTTTCATCATCGGGGAATCAAATACCGTAAGTAAACTAATCTGGAAGCCCAGATTGGGGTGTCTACAAGGAGTAATCTAGAAAGGTGAAGAAAAGAGCAGGGGTGAACAGAGAGGGAAAAAGCAGAGGAGACCTTAGCCCAAGATCCTAAGGAGGAAAGACAATGGATCCCTGAAGGGGTATAAAATCCCCATTTGATTTCAGTGCTCACCAACTTTCTTTCTCTAGGGAATGTTCACAATGGGCTCTTATCTGATTTATAAAGAGACGTTTCATATTTATAGCCCACACGATCTAATGCTCGGGCACTAAGTGGCGCGTTAGTAAAATGACACGTGTCCCTTCCGTACCCCCTGACCGCCAAGGTGTCGCTACCCTCGCGATGACCGCGAGTATTAAGGTGAGCATATCCTCATATTCGCCGAGATCCTCTTCTTCTTTTATAGCCACCAAGGCCACTAGATCCCCCTCATTTCCATTAGGGCAAGGTCGTGACCTATTCAGTCGCGCCAATACTGCTACCAAGCCTCAAGGGGCCCCTCGGGTCCTACCAAAAGACCGAAGCAGACGTTAGAGTTTG
This sequence comes from Rhododendron griersonianum, assembly GCA_018127125.1. Taxonomy (NCBI): domain Eukaryota; kingdom Viridiplantae; phylum Streptophyta; class Magnoliopsida; order Ericales; family Ericaceae; genus Rhododendron; species Rhododendron griersonianum. Next base: position 23,262,926 of record CM030798.1, read on the forward strand.
GGCAATATGTTCGTGTATCTTGGTTAGACCGCGTTAATGTCTCCATTATATTGGGACCACGCCAAGCACTTATCTACATAAATACAGTCCTCTCCCTTAAGGAGGAGTATGGGCACGCAACTCTCGTATGTGTCGTGCAGCTGAGGTGCCACGTGGCGAGCTAGGGTTCACCAGTCAAACCGTCAACCCCGCGAATGATGAGTACACGTGTCGTATGCCCAGTGGTTGGTCAAACGGTCAACGGTCGCGTCCATTGACCCTTCCTACAGGGTTTATCCCTTAAGTTTTCTAGTGTGAGTGTACTTGCTTCCTAAGTAAGTCCATGTTAGGTACAAGCCCCGTGACATCACCCGTAACCATTTTTGGTAGGCGATGTCATGAATGGTTGCTTGGTGCACACGTGGTTGAGCACACTTGTCTGGTACGTGCCACCAAGGCGCCACATAAAGTTCGATTAGCCGCTGAATCATCATCATGTGCCAATCATAAATCCCTCGGCCTGGCCAGCTAGCTCTCATGCTGGGTTCACTAAATGGGCTTCAGAAAACGATTGGGCCGAGCGTCCAACCTTTTTGTGTCCGGCCCATGTGAGCCCCCATACGAGCTATCCGTGGTTGTTTACTCTTAATTTCACTCGGTCGAAAATCGACAGAGTTTGATGTTGGAATGCTGGAATGTGGGTGTGAAAAGTGGAGTTTGGTTCCTTGCCCCGTTACAGAACTTCTTTGAAAACAAATCAAGAAAGAAGAATAACAAAAGACGGTTTATTGCTCTCCAAAGGTTACAATCGACGGATACTCCTAAAGCTAGTAATTAAAGGACAATGAAAATAAAGGACATGAAAAGTAAATGACTGTTAAAAAATAGAAGTCTTTGGGCAATTGTTCGGGTTTTGCTTTTACTCATAAGTGGAGTATTTATAGGCTTGCCACTTTGCCCTCTTGGATGATTTCCCTCTTCAAATTTGAACCGGGCAGTTACTTGTCTTGAAATCGCATATCCCGATTAGGTTGTTACTTATCCAGGTGTCTTCTTTTCCAACATCCTCAACTCTACTGCCTTTGTCTTAATCCAAACCATCTCCGTCTTTTCTTCAACCTTTGCCACGTGTTCTTAAACAATCACCAGCTCTCGACAGGCCGAAGAAACTGTCAAAGTGTCATTTACTCACACAACTTTTTCAACCTCTCGGGACAGGTAAGAATTTTTCAAAATAGGACGTAAACAGCCGCATCAGAAACATTGTCTGATTGGATTCGGCCTAGTGCACAATCCACATGAAAATCATACGATACACATGAAATTTATATGCCTCCAATAAGTGTGAATACATAGGTGTCCGAATCTGTTTATCGTCATTTGTGACCGTAAGTATTTTACGAATTTGGTTAATTGGTTCATCCCCTCTAAAATATTTCGAGTCTCTTTCCTCCTCCCAAAGTAGCCTCTTTGTCTTTACTCTTTGCCAAAGGGGAATACTTTTCTAGTCACAGTCAAGAACAGTCCACACGCTCTTTTTGCATCTCAACTGATCCCTCCCTCAAAAATTGACCCTGCCCTCTCTCTCTCTCTCAGAAAACATGAGCTAGCTGGTGGGACGGATTCCGTGTGAGCGATTTTCGAGCTGTGAATGAAAAGGCCATTTTCTTGCCTCATCCCCTACCTATATATACCCCTTTTTGTTCACTTCTTTTCTTCACACAAAACACAAACCCCACACTCTCTCACTCTACTCCTGCTACTGGCAAAATATGGATTCCACCACCATATTTTGCTTATTATTCTCTTCAATTCTCTTCCTCTCCCTCCTCAAGTCCCTCGCCTCCGGCAGCCGGAAACTGCCTCTTCCGCCGGGCTCGTTGGGGTGGCCCTACATCGGCGAAACCTTTGAACTCTACTCCCAAAACCCAAATGTCTTCTTTGCTTCCAAAGTTAGAAAGTTAGTACTCATTCCTCACTCTATACTTTTTCTCCTTATAAAGCTATCTAAATCCTACACAAAAAAATAAAAATATAGGAATTAGATTCATTCAGGGTACGACCCACGCCAAATCACACCAGAGTTGGATTTTGAATGGTTTTCGGAACAAATTTTTGAGTCGATAGCTTTTGTGAAATCCTAAATTCTCTTTCTTGTACTTAAAACAAAGATGGGTGGTTCTTGTTTTTGGCAGGTTTGGGTCTATATTCAAGACTCACATACTGGGTTGTCGTTGTGTGATGATATCGAGCCCGGAGGCGGTGAAGCAAGTGCTCGTCACGAGGGCTCATCTCTTCAAGCCCACATTTCCGGCCAGCAAAGAGAGAATTCTCGGAAAACAAGCCTTGTTCTTTCACCAGGGAGAGTACCACACCAAACTGAGGAGGCTTGTGCTCAGAGCGTTCGCACCCGAGTCGATCAAAAACATCGTTTCTGACATCGAATCAGTTGCCATTGAGTCCTTGAAATCGTGGGAAGGCCAGTTGATCAACACTTTTCAAGAGATGCAAAAAGTAAGTCTCTGCGAAAAATCTTCATCGAGCAAAACAGAGCTCCTCTGTTTTTCCTCTTTCCTTCCTACTCTGTTTCTCATTGAAATCAGAGCAAAGAAGAACTCCTCTGTTTCTTTTTCTTTTATTTCTTTTTTACAGTTCTTCTCTTCCCCTGTTTCTATCGGATGCACGAGAGACCGACACGGTAAACATGGGTCCATGCCCATCAAACGGTTCCGGACACATCTATGTCTGAATCAGTGCACGGATATCTTGTTCGTTGCATTTTTGTTTTGAACCGCAATACCAACTTTGTTGGCTCATTGTTTGAAAAAGTTCACTGAAGGCAAAACTAACGCTGACAGATTTTTTCAGCTTATTTTCTCGTTTCTAAACGTTTTTTCAAATTCGATTCATATTTTTCCTCTTTTTCTATTCATCAAAATAAACGCAAAACTAACAGAAGTTACAAAAAGACAAAAGTTGATTGAATTGATCGATTTTCCTCTTTGTTGCAGTACACGTTCAACGTTGCATTATTTTCCATATTTGGAAAGGACGAGGTCCTCTACAGAGAAGATCTCAAGAGATGCTACTACATTCTTGAAAAAGGGTACAATTCGATGCCCATTAATATTCCTGGAACACGCTTCCACAAATCCATGAAAGCCCGGAAGGAACTAGCTCGGATCTTTGCCGATATCCTCTCGATTAGGCGGCAAGTGAAGCACAACCACGCCGATTTACTCGAATCTTTCATGGGTGATAAAGAAGGACTCACCGACGAACAAGTAGCCGATAACATCATCGGTCTCATATTTGCTGCCAGAGACACCACCGCAAGCGTCCTGACGTGGATCGTTAAGTACCTTGCCGAGAACCCTAGGGTCCTGCAAGCTGTCACAGTAAGAGCCCTAATTCCTACCCATGAAATAATAAATTTTAAATCCTTCATAGAAATTTTAATTACAATCCTCATTTTCTAATGATTGTCCAAGTTTTCAACGAAGGGAATGGTGTTTGTAGCCAAGGCTAACAATATAGTGTCCATTTTTGGGACTTTATAGGAAGAACAAGAGGCAATAAGGAGAGAAAACTATGGTGAAGACAAGGTTTTGACTTGGGCAGATACCAAGAAAACGCCAGTAACTTCGAGAGTAATTCAAGAGACACTTAGAGTTGCTTCGATACTGTCTTTCACTTTTAGAGAAGCCGTTGAAGATGTGGAATTCGAAGGTGAGGTTTTTCTCTAAATATAAGGAAATCATATTCATAGATAGATACCCATTGTTCCAACATAGACATTTCCTTCTATGTTGGGCTAATGTATATATGTTGTAATTTCAACATTGTTTTTCCAGGCTATCTTATACCAAAAGGGTGGAAAGTCTTACCACTATTCAGAAACATTCATCACAGCCCAGACCATTTCTCACAGCCTGAAAAGTTTGATCCCTCTAGGTTTGAGGTAAAAACCTAAAAAAAATGAATCCTACTTGTAACTTTTTTTGGCAAGATTTATGGCTATTTTACATCCCATATCTGAAATCCAATTATCTTTCCTTAATTTATCAGGTTGCTCCAAAACCCAATACATTTCTGCCATTTGGCAACGGGACCCACTCATGTCCAGGGAATGAGTTGGCCAAGCTGGAGATTTTGATCTTTATACATCACATGACCACAAAGTACAGGTGGGTGAAATCCCATTTACAGGTTACAAGTTCACTTTCTAAAAATACCTTTTTTGTCATGGTTACCAAAATTAGGAATATCTAAATGAGTCTTGTGCTGATAAGGGTGTGTTTGCTTCCATCTACAGGTGGTCTGTTGTGGGCCCACAGAATGGAATTCAGTATGGGCCCTTTGCTCTTCCCCATAATGGCTTGCCTATTAGGCTGTCTCTCAAGAGATAGAGCTCTAAAGAAAGGAGAGAATATTCATTGGTTCGGGAATTCGTTGCCCTCATAGCTACACGTTTTTGTGAGTTACTTCATGCGTTTGTTTAGTTGTAAGGATTCCGAAATCAATGACCCCGAATAACTGAATGATATTCTTTGAAGGAGGAGTACATCATTCTCATGTCCCTTCTATGGAGATCTTGCCAAATACCGAGTATAAAGAGGATTCTAGCTACTTTCTTGAGAAGATTATAAATGATGACCATTTTGCCAGCTTAGGAAGAAGAAACACACTTAGGGGAAAATTTAGGAAGCAATAAACGAAGGAAAAGAGAGATTGTACATGAAGAGTTGTCGTTTGGAAATTTTGGATAGAAATAAACATTGAAGTCCAGGCAATGTTTATCTCCAAGGAGAATGAGTCGACGGGAAGGTTTGTCTAGTCGTTAACTTCAGGGCCTTAGAATTAGTCAGCTGTACTCAAGCTAACTCAGACATCCGGTTATCAACAAAATCTCCAAGGAGAAAGATAGAGACAATAGAACAGAAGGATGGGATAAATGATAGGTAGTTTTAGGTCAGTCCAATTCCATGCATGGTTATGTGGTTTCTTGTATTCTTTAAAGTCCGCAAGGCGATTAGTGAAAATAAAATCCTGTAGTTTGATTCTAAATATTAGGCATGGGATGGTTTTCTTAAGGAACAATTTTGTACTAATACTATGCTGTCATCTGTGTCGATCTTTCATATATTGATAAAATAGGTCTCAAACGCATGTTATTGTTATTCAAAGCGTAGTACAATTTATCATATCACCTACTAGTAGATATAACAGATAAAAGTAAATGGTCAATATCGCATTATTAGTTTCTTTTTAGTCTACAGAGCATGGTAATTCGAAAATAAGACGATCAGAGTTTTAGCTCCAATTGTTCTCGCCCTCGTGTCCTTTTTTCAATAATGAAATGAATATGAATGTAAAATGTATGATAGGTACAGAGCGATTTCTAACCAATTATAGAAAATGAATCTTATAATGAAAGTTCTGGCTCGAATATTCGATATGTAAAGCGCATAATTGAAAAAAAAATACACAATTTCTATCCTGTCATCGAAAATGAATCTGTTAATGAAAGTTTTGGCTCAAAAATTCGATTACGATCTGAAATTCATATAAAATGTAATTTAGTAATTGTTTGAGTTTTGTTTTTCATTTTCCAATTTACCCCCTAAAGATTGTCATTCTTTTCCAGTACAAACAAGAGTAGCTGTCCTGGGAAAATTCAAACCTCATAACTTAGTTACATGTGTCTCACATCCATGATATGGTGGTTGGTACCTTTGACATTTCACGTATTTTGGATTTTCTCTGCATATAGATCCATTGAACTTCAACAAAGGATCAATCGGCTATAGTCCAGTTGGTATCTCCTGGTTCTCTTCATGTGAGAGACTAGAGTTCGAATCCCATCGTGGACGTTTATGAATTCATGGCTATGAAAAATCTTTGAATCCCTTGTGGACTAACTTACTAATCCTCTACTAACCTCCACTAATGTATAAATATTTGGGGGGGGGGGGGGGGGGCGCGTTCAGGAACAAGATGTTACATTAAGAATATAAAACAAAGTTAGTATTAGACTTTTGGGAAGGCTGCTGATTTTGCCTCTCTTTTTTGTTAACGCCATTCCCCTGCAAGTGTATTTTTGGTGCAAAAATACACTTGCAGAAGAGTGACATTAACAAAAAATGGACTGGCAAAATTATTTCCCTTTGGGAATCCTAATAGTAAATCATTTACTCCTATTAGTCACACACAGATGCCATCACTGCTGATGTATTTGACTAATAGATATCCATTGATTTCTCGATCCCTTATTGTAATACAATCCTAGTTTCTTATTTATTTCTTTGATTGATCACGGAATAATCCCAAAAAAACCATAAGAAGGTGCATCTGGAATGTCATTTGTCTCATTACCAACAAACAGAAGTTTTGTTTAAAAGAATGTAGTCTTTTTTCTTTAGTGGACAGGGATGTCCGAGCCAACTTACGTGAACCTCGACTATTTTCCTTCCCGGTCCGGTCAAAAATAGGCCATTCACACCGAGATGCGAAAATTCACAAGAAATTTCTCTCTTTCAAAAAGTTTATTTACTGCAAGATACCATGGGACCAATATAAAATGAACTTATCTTGTGACTGTAAATTGTGAGCTTGGGCTTTTTTCCTTTTGCTTCTAAGTTATAGAGATCAAGTGTTCAAGAATCACTAGCACATTTTCTTCTTATCCAAATGCATTTATCAAATGTTTAGCCTTTTACTTGTTCCATTGCCAGATATTTTCTCATTGAAGATTTTTTTTTTTTTTTGATATTTTTTCTCATTGAAGATGATTCATGCATGATTTAGTCCTTGTTTCATAAGCCAAAGTCTTCTTTTACAAAACATCAAGATTGTGAGGGCTGACATAATTATAACAACCTTAACCCAATTTCCATTGCTTTATAGAGATTAAATTAGGCTGAGCCATAGCCTTACTCCTCCATTATTACCTAGAAGATTCACATATCAAGATCTACAAAATGAAAGCCTTGAATCGTCTCAGTTGTCAAATGGGACCATGGTGAGTCCCATCTTGAATCACAAGAGAGATCACATGAAAGGATCTTGAATACCAAATCCCACAAGAGTAAATCATTGTTTTAGTTAACTACATACAACAGTCAAACCAAACAAGATCCCAGGATCCTGAGAACTAAACTGATCCCAAAACAGGGTATTCCAACTAGCAACAAAATGACATCCTTTCATAGTTTACCTGGCCATGCACTGCTGTGAAAATTGACAATGCTTTGCCTCAGCTTCTTGGATACTTCAAGGGAACATAAATCTACTTTTATTTTTATTTCCTGTTTCCAAAGGGAATCATGCATGTGGCACTCATTTTATATTATAGAACAAGTTGCTTTGGAAGCAAATAAGAATGACTCGGGAAGAATAACTCAAACGAAAGACTAAATAACAAGTATACGTGTTAATTAACCTAAACAAAGTGATAACTAGTACAGTATAATGAAATTAGCAGTCCAGGTGTCTTGGTCATTACATCACTAACCGCATCATTTGACCCGACAAGGATCGATTAGTCAGCACACAACAGATAATATAAGCATAGTCTACTAATGAGGTTTTCAGGCAAGAAAAATGGATTCCACCCTCACCAGATACAGTTAGACCAGACTGATGCAACCAAAGATACCCATAGATAGGGGTGTGCACGGGTCGGGGGGTCAGGTATGGCCCGCTACCCGAACCCGACAATGTCGGGTAAGAAAATTTCAGAACCGCAACCGAACCGACTGATGGTATAGACCCGTCCGCGAGCCCGATTTTTTGCTTCGGGTCGGGTCGGGTCGGGTCGGGCCACCGCGGGTACAAAACATACAGACCCGAAGTCCGAACCGAAACTCATTTTTTTAACAGAACCCAACCCGTACCTGACCGAACCACCTGTTCGGAGCCGCCCGAGACCCTTCGGGTCGGGTCGGGTTGCGGTTTTTTTGCACACCCCTACCCATAGATAATGTAAAGAGATAAATTCCCAAATGGGATACAAAAGAGACTAACTCTTGATAATATTTGTTCAAAATGATAAAAGTTGCCAAAAGAGAGGACTCCAACACCTATATATAGACTCAATACAAAAAAGACATAAATACCCTTACTATATACTACATCATACCCAAGAGAGGTTGAAGCATTTGAGTCATTATCCGCATAAAAGTGCTTGGAGCATTGATAAAACCAAAAGGCATCACAAGCCATTCAAAGAGGCCATGAGGGGTCTTGAAAGCAGTTTTCCATTCATCTCCCGAGCGAACTCGAATTTGATGATAACCACTTCTTGATCAATCTTTGAGAAGACCTTTGAACCAGCAAGACAATCCAACATATCATCTAGCCTTGGAATGGAAAAGCGGTACTTGATAGTGATCTTGTTGATAGCTCTACTATCCACACACATCCTCCACGAACCATCCTTCTTCAGAGTCAAAAGAGCCAACTCTACATAAGAGCCGGTACTTGCTCTTATGTAGTCTTTCTCTAGAAGATCATTAACTTGCCTTTGAATCTCTTCCCTCTCCCATGGAGACATTCTATATGCGGGCTTATTCGGAAGGGGTGCCCCGAGTACCAAGTCGATACAATGTTGAATATCTCGTAAAGGAGGAAATTCGGGAGGCAACTCTTAAGGAAACACATTAACATACTCAGATCAAATGGTTGCAAGGTACATAAGTGGGTTGACAATCACAATCCAAGATGCCCTTGCTATGCAAACTTTGTGGACGATTTCGGAAGCTTACAATCGGGCCTTGGTGGCCAAAAAGCAAGAAAAGATGAAGTTTTTGAGATCCGGGCAACAATATCAAGGCAGTTCCAAGTCCGGGCAACCCTTTTACTCTTATGCTAGGGGTGGTTCTTCCTCTAGTGGTGGCCAAGGTGCTTCTTCCGGGGTTGGTACTCAAGACTGAGCGGATAAGGCTTCAACACCTGCTCAAAATCAGCCTCAATTCGGTATTTCGAGGGCTCGAAATCAATTCCAAAGTGGGGGTTTTAAGTGCTTCAAGTGTGGGGAACCGGGTCACAAGTCTTCGGATTGTCGTAAAGCTTTCGGAGGTCGTAACAAGGCACTTTTCATTGAGGAGGTTACGGAACAAGGTTGTGAGGATGATATTCCCGTTTATGACAAAGAAATATATGAAGAAATTGGGGGTGATGATGAGGAGGAAGAATGCTATGCATTAATGATCAAAAAGACTCTCCTTACTCCTAAGGATGTTAGTAATGAAGATTGGTTGCGTACCAATATCTTTTACACCACTTGCAATGTTGGCGGTAGAGTTTGCAACATGATTATTGATAGTGGAAGTTGTGAGAATGTAGTCTCTCAAGAGGTGGTAGACAAGTTACAATTCAAAGTGGAGGAGCATCGATCCCCATCCTTATACCCTTTCTTGGTTCAAGAAGGGCAATGAAATCAAGGTGACTAAAAGGTACTTGGTATCTTTCTCCATTTGGCAAAAGTACTTTGATGAAGCTTGATGCGATGTGGTTCCTATGGATGCTTATCATATACTACTTGGTTGCCCATAGCAATATGATAGGCATTCCATCCATGATGGAAAGAAGAATACCTACACCGTCCTTAAGGAGAAACGACAATTCACTTTGTTACCTATGAAGGAGAATGTCACTACAAAGCCTTCTCCCACTACGTTGCTTGCTTCTAAAGGATTTCTCAAGGAAAGTCATGAAACCGGGTATGTTCTAGTGTTGGTTCCTATGGCGGATATGGGTGTGTCGAATGTTCTCGAGGCGATTTCTAAACTTTTGAAGGAGTATGTTGATGTGTTTCCTCAAGAGTTGCCTCCCAAATTGCCTCCTTTATGAGATATTCAACATTGTATCGACTTGGTACCCGGGGCACCCCTCCCGAACAAGCCCGCATATAGAATGTCTCCAAGGGAAAGGGAAGAGATTCAAAGGCAAATTAAGGATCTTCTAGAGAAAGACTACATAAGGGCAAGCCTTAGCCCTTGTGCGGTGCCGACTCTTTTGACTCCGAAGAAGGATGGTTCGTGGAGGATGTGTATGGATAGTAAAGTTATCAACAAGATTACTATCAAGTACCGCTTTCCCATTCCAAGGCTAGATGATATGTTGGATTGCCTTGCCAATTCAAAGGTCTTCTCAAAGATTGATCTAAGAAGTGGTTATCATCAAATTCGAGTTCGCCCGGGAGATGAATGGAAAACGGCTTTCAAGACCCCTCATGGCCTCTTTGAATGGCTTGTGATGCCTTTTGGTCTTACCAATGCTCCAAGCACTTTTATGCGGATAATGACTCAAATGCTTCAACCTCTTTTGGATATATGTGTAGTTGTGTACTTTGATGATATCTTGGTGTATAGTCGGTGTTTTGAAGATCACTCATCCCACTTCCAACAAGTCTTTGAAATCTTGAGGAGAGAGAAATTTTATGTGAACTTGAAGAAGTGTAGTTTTGCCGTTGGTAAGGTGGTATTTTTGGGGTATGTTGTATCTTCAAAAGGGGTTCACATGGATGAAGACAAGATTAAGGCCATTGTGGAATGGTCAACGCCTACAAGTGTTCATGAAGTGAGAAGTTTTCATGAGTTAGCTACCTTCTACCAGAGGTTCATTGCCAACTTTAGTAGTATCGCGGCTCCTCTTACCGATTGCTTCAAGCAAAGGGTGTTCATATGGTCCCAAGAAGCCGCCGAGAGTTTCAAATTGTTGAAGTCCAAGCTTACGGAAACTCTTATCTTGGTCTTACCCGACTTTGAAAAAACTTTTGAACTTGATTGTGATGCTTCGGGAGTGGGAATTGGTGGAGTCCTAAGCCAAGGTGGTCAACCTATTGTTTTCTTTAGCGAGAAGTTGAACGGTGTTAAACTCAAGTACTCTACTTATGACTTGGAATTCTATGCCATTGTCCAAGCCATCAAGCATTGGAGTTACTACCTTTCCTACAAGTAATTTGTCCTCAACACCGATCATGAAGCTCTTAAGTACATCAATAGCTAACAACACCTCAATATACGGCATGCCAAGTGGGTGGCTTATCTACAACAATTCACGTTCTCTTTGAGGCACAAATCGGGGATTCTCAACAAAGTGGCCGATGGTTTGAGTAGAAGAGTGGCTCTCTTGGTGAAAATGAAGAACAAGGTTGTCGGGTTTAAAGAATTTTGCACTTTCTATGCCGAAGATCCTTACTTTAGTAATATAATCGATGCTTTGCAAAGGGGTAGTAAGGTTATCGATCCATGTTTCATGTTGAAGGATGGATTTCTCTAACTTAAGTTGTGTCCCTACATGCTCTTTAAAGAAGCAATTGTTGGCCAAAAGTCACAAGTTGGGTTATTTTGGCAAGGATAAGACTTTAGCGTTGCTTCAAGATGCATACTATTGGCCGGGAATGAGTAAAGATGTGGGGAGCTATGTGCAAAGGTGCCAAACTTGCCAACGGAGTAAGGGAACAGCCACTGATGCGAAATTGTATTTGCCTTTACCGATGCCGGAAAGTCCTTGGAAATGCGTGAGTATAGATTTTGTCTTGGGGCTTCCTCCTACGCAAAGGCAGAGTGATTCTATCATGGTGGTAGTGGATCGGTTTTCAAAAATGGCTCATTTCATACCTTGTAAGAAAACTATGGATGCGACTAACATTGTCAATCTCTATTTCAAGGAGGTCTACAAGTTGCATGGCGTCCCTACTTCTATTGTCTCCGATAGAGATGCTAAGTTCCTTGCCCACTTTTGGAGGACCTTGTGGAGGAAGATTGGCACCAACTTATGCTTTAGTACTTCTTTTCACCCTCAAACCGATGGTCAAACAGAAGTGGTAAACCGGAGTCTTGGGAATTTGTTGCGATGCTTAGTTGGTGAACATCCAAAAAGTTGGGATGGAATTCTTCCCTTGGTGGAGTTTGCTTACAATTCTTCTCTAAACCGCACCATCCACACTTCCCCATTTGAAACGGTTACGGGTTGAAACCTTCTAGTGTAGTTGACCTCGTTCCTTTGCCAACCCCTAAGAAGGGACACTCCAAGGCGGAAGATATGGCTACGTTTATGAAGAATATCCACTCTCAAGTTAAGCTCAACATTGAGAAGTCTAATGCGAAGTATAAGGCAACCGTTGATGCACACAAAAGGGAGGTTTTGTTCAAAGAAGGGGATCTTATTTGGGTTATCTTGAGCAAGGATAGGCATCCTCACGGTGCTTACATGAAGTTGAACGATCGGAAAGTGGGTCTTTGTGAAGTCTTGCGCAAGATGACAACGCTTATCAAGTCCGTTTACCCTCTCACTTGAGCATCTCCAACACATTCAATGTGCAACACTTGGTGCCCTATTTGCCGGAGGACACTACCATAACTTGAGAACACGTTTCTTTTTAGTAGGAGAGTATGATGTAGTATGTAATAAGGGTATTTATGTCTTTTTGTATTGAGTCTATATATAGGTGTGGAAGCCTTATCCGCTTGGTTTTGAGTACCAACCCCGGAAGAAGCACATTGGCCACCACTAGAGGAAGAACCACCCCTAGCATAAGAGTAAAATGGCTGCCCGGACTTGGAACCGCCTTGATATTGTTGCCCGGATCTCGAAAACTTCCTCTTTTCTTGCTTTTCGGTCACCAAGGCCCAATTGTAAGCTTCCGAAACTGTCCACAAAGTTTGCATAGTAAGGGCATCTTGGATTGTGATTGTCAACCCACTTATGTACCTTGCAACCATTTGATTTTCACTTTCATTCAAATCAACTCTAGCAATAAGTTGATGGAAAGCCTCTGTGTACTCATCAACACTTTCAACTTGTTTGAGATTATGCAAATTCTTGTAGAGGTTTTGCATATAGTTGAACGGCAAGAATTGCTCATTGAGTTTCTTCTTCATTTTCTCCCACTCTCTAATCTTTCCCTTTCATCTTCGTAGCATAGTTCCTTGCAAATGCTCCCACCAAGTGGAAGCTCTTCCTTTGAGACGGATAGCCACTAACTTCACCTTCTTCTCCTCGAAGACATCTCCAAAATCGAACACTCTTTCAACAGTATTTTTCAAATCGACAAACTCATCCGGGTTAAGACTTCCATTGAACTCGGGAAGTTCAATCTTGATGTTCTTCTCCCATCTATAAAGAGAGTGAGTGGAAGGTGGCCTACACCAATTCAGATCACCAAAAGGATTGTCAAAGTGACTTTGAGAGTCCTCGGACCCTCCACTACCCATACACGACACTTGCAAGCCTTGCACCATCGCCGTTAGGGCAGCAACTTGTTGTCTCAACTCTTGAATCTCATGATTTTGGTTGCCAAAACTCATTCTCTTCACCATTGTTCACCACAAAGCCTCCCCTTCTACCTCTAGCCCGATAAGCCATTACAATACCCAAATTCAACTCCAAACAAGTAAATCCACCACAAATAATGAAAACTCAGCCAAATCAATACACAAACAGCCTCAAATCACAATCAATCGACACAAATAATGACAACCCAACAACAAACCGTAAGAAGTCGAAGCAAATAGCAACAAATGAGACAAACCCAGTTGAAATCAAGCCCAAAAACGCAGATTCAAGTGCCAAAAGAGTGAATCGGAGACCCTTTTCAAGTTCCAAAAGAGGGCCAATTAACTGTTTCGACTCCAACGAAGGCTGTACGAGCCTCAATCAACAGGGGCGAGTGCTTGAACAGTGAAACCAAGCACGAAATCACAATTTCAAGCATCATTTTTGACAGATCTGGCTCTGAAACTTTGATTTAAAGGCTGTCAAGGGCTTTCGAGGTCAGGAATGGGCTGGGTCAAGCTCGAACAGGGGCGAAATGGCTGGGTGTTGCTCGAAATGGTGCGAAATGAGTAGATCTGTAGCCGACCAGCGTTAAACGAGCTCGAACAATGATGAAATCGAGTCTACAGCCTTAGAAATGCTTGGACAGAGATCAAAATGCTTGGATTAGGGTCTTGGGTTGGGTAGATCTGTGGGTTTCGAGCGGAATAGGGGCTCCGGCGAAGTTTTCCGGCGGGGTTCCGGCGAGGTTTAGGTCTCCAGCGAGATGAACGGTAGGGATCGAACCTAAAAGCTCTGATACCAAATGTTGCAACCAAAGATACCCATAGATAATGTAGAGAGAGAAACTCCCAAATAAGATACAAAAGAGACTAGCTCTTGATAATATTTGTTCAAAATAATAAAAGCTACCAAAAGAAAGGACTCCAACCCCTATATATAAACTCAATACAAAATGACATAAATACCCTTACTACATAATACATGACAGACTCAGTTCCCAACTGTTGTTCCAAGTTTCAACCTCGATGTAAGCTAGGCCCACCTGGCTGCAAAGGTTGGAAAAATTCAATCAGCCATTTTGCTGAAAAACACTTGTAAACTAGAAGATTGAGTTTGAATTTCGCCACACAACTCAAAACAGCATGATATGTCTAATTGTTCTCACTAGGAGATATTTTCCATAAATCAATCAACTAATGGCAATGCATTGATAGAAAATAACGGAATCAATCAGAGAGGAAAATAACAGAATCGAAATGGTAGATGAAAAAATCACACTCACACATGGCTGGTATCAGGAGTAGGAAAACAGAACGAATGTTGTGATACGGCATTAACAAATTCTTGAGATTCACAAACAGAGCCCATTAACGGCATCAAATGTTGTCACAATTATAAACTTGGTGAGTTGAACGAGAAGGTATAGGGAAATAATGAGTTTGACTTCTCTGTGGAGGATTCAGAAAGGTTGATTTTGGACCCAGCCAACACCATGTTAGGAGCATGTAAACCTCAATACCACAGTTACAGCAACAAGGTAACAAGTTAAAAAAGTTTCACCAGCCCGAGAGAGAGAGAGAGTTTACTAAACAATTGTTTTCACACAGAAGACAATTTATGCATTTCATCGTGAACAGCACATCATTGTATCAGAAGCATAGATGAATCCTGATCCAAATGACAGCTGAAGTGTGTAAAGCAAAATGAAGTTACAAGTCTTCATTTCTTGTCTTGAGTTACAAGCAGTTTGGAAATATTTTATCTAAAATGCGTAGAGTCACATTTTATTTGATGTTAGCCCCTGCTCCATGAACACAGGAAAGATTATAGGCATTTCAAAAATCTGGTTAACAAGCAGGAACAGCATTCTGAGGAGAGCAAACTGTTAAACATGTAGAAGCGCATATAAACCATGCCTAAATTCATAGATTTTAGATTCCAGTTGGACATAGAGATAGACCATAAACGTTCCAATGTAGCGATAAGCTCAGATATGTATATTTCACAGCAGTTTTGGATCATGAAAGTAACAGATATCGCTGGTACTGTAGCTTAAAATCCCTGTCCTCATCAAGAAAAAGTTGCAAACGAGCACCTTGTTCTCAAAATGGATTTGGAGTCAGATAACCATGAAATAATTAGCTACTGGTTGAAGAATAGAAAGGAGAGAAATGAAATAGCACCTTCTCAATTACATCTGCAGCACCCGAGTCTTGCATTTCTTTCTTTAATTGTTCAACATGAGCTCGAGTGACACGTTTATGTTCTTCTGCCTAAAAAACAAGGCTTTGTTCAGAAAATAGCTATTAATTGAAGAATCTTAACCCTACTAGAAGAAATTTGAAGGAGCCGTCCACGCAATAGTGGGTCTGCCCCAGATCAGATGCACTACAAAAGGGGTGATTAGACATTGCATTCATATACCATTTCTAATAGTGAGATACAACAACTGATCAGGAATTCCAGTGTTTAAGGTTGCAAACATAGTCAAATAGACGGATATTTACTCATTTCCATTTCCTGACAGGAGCACTAAATTATTCATTCACCAGATCCAATGACAAGCTCACTTCCAATTCCAGTGTCAACATAAAATGTGCACGAAGAAAAAAACAATAAATAGGGCTGAAAATCCCAACAAAACAAAGATAAAATAACAATAAAATCCAGGTTAAATGTTCTGGTATTCCCACTAGAGTAAGAGTGCAGCGACTTACAGCAACGCTCATTGGTTATGAATGGGTATGTCCCAACCAGAAACCAGGATAACCAATTCCAGAGAATAAGGAACACTAAAAAGGATGTGAAATCTTTCAAATACACAACCAAAGGAGCAATGATGGAGAAACTGGCCAGCAATTAACTCAGATCATGTCAAAGGACAATGTTGTAAATCAGCTGAAACTTACTGGCGGTTTCTCCACACCTTTATACTTGGGAAATGTACCTACATTGTACCATAAAACGCTACTACTTCCTTTTTCTCATACCACAGGCCACAGGTTTCCAATGCTTTTCCTCACTTGGTAAACCTAATTCTAAATACTACTTCATTGTCTACTAAACCCAAGCTCTGAATACCATTTCATCCTCTTGATGGTGCAACACTTAGGGAAATCTTATGTAGATCACATGTGTCACATCCAGAAAAACTTCAAATTCTAATTGACCCATGACTTCAAAAAGATGACTAACGAGTTCTGTCAATTATCCAGAAACGTTTTTCATCATCTGCATGTGCTGCAATGTCAATAAATTGGACAATCATACAAAGAGGTATGGTGATACTCATATTAGAAAACAAACTCACTGTTTTTATTAGTCTTGTCAAGTAGTGGATCTCATTCCTCTTTGCTATCGACAGATTTCGCCAAGCATCTGCTGCTTCAGTCCTGCAGATGAATTAATCAGAAGATTCAGAAGTGGCAAATCTACTGCATGCAAGAGAGCCTAAATACAGAAACCACCCACAAACACCAACAAATAATGGTGCCGGAGTAGACAGTACAGAACAGGCAATGACAGAAGGTAACCAACAGTCATAGAACGCACCTATCAAGGCAACAACCATTATTCAAAGAGTTCAAACAAAACCAAACCAATTGTGACATCAATGACATAAAGAATACAAATATCAGAAACCTACGGATACAGTAACAAGTTGGACATACACAGGTTACAAGTTTGTACCCATAACATGAAGGGAAAGTTCAAAACAGCAGTCACTGTTCAGTGTTCAGCCATCTACAAGTTTAAGATTTATGTGCTCAAATTACAAGTCTTACGGTTCTTTTTCCAAATAGTGTTTTTCTCCTTAACTCTATGATTGTCACGCTCAACTGGCCTCCAATTATATTTTGCAGGTGCACCTTAGAACATTTTACTCAGTTTCAAGAGGTTGCAAACTTTCACAGGTCATATGCGCCATACTTCACTAAAGTGTGCCTCACAGATACAACACTAAGATGAGGATTTGTAGCAAGAGAAAACAAAATAAAAGAGAACATGACTACAAGTGCAGATGTGCTTACAAACATAGAGATTACATTAAGTGGAGACAACATATATAATCCATGTGTCAAAATTGAGAGAGACAAAAATGAACCAACAAAAAGACATGGCCAGCACAAGGATGTTCGGAAGATTGAGTATAGGTTGCTAGCGAAGAAATTGTTTTGGTACAGGTTAACCAAACTTAATCATTCAGATGGCAAAATGGGGAAGCATGACCCAGCTTTCCTATTTGAAAATTAAAAGAAGCAATTCAAGCTGAGAATTCGTAGGATAGAAAGAAAGGCATGGATATTAAACAAGAAGTCCTAATGTCCGAGAAAATTGAGCATCCATCCATAACCTACCATAAATTTGTATATGCAATTACATCCAGGCAAGGAAAATACAATTCTACCATTTACATCAACAACCCAAATCATCCATGTAAACGCCACCCTCCCTCTCTCTTTCTCAATAGAGAATATTCTTGTGTGGGATTATGAATTCCAAGTTATATTCATCAGACGTTAGGTGCTATTTTCATTGCTGGCAACAGATTTTCACCAACCAAGAGTCAGGCAACAAGTATTTCAAGTTAACCAGCACATTTTCACACCACATTTCCAATTATAGTGTAAAATAATGCATAGCTCATGCAATTGTAACAATGAAAAGCTGTCATTGAGCTATAAATGTTACCAAGCTTATACATACAAAATCATATACAGATGTGAAGGTTCCAACTAAGATATAGGGTACATTTTACTCACATAAATATAACCATCCGCATTGTCCTCATTGCAATTTACATTATGATGACAAATTTCAAGAACCATATGTACCAAAATTAGGTCATAGATGCCTACTTATCGGAGTACTGGGACAGAGAGTCCAGGTTCTGTTCTTCCACAAGTTCCTCGACAGTATCAAGAACAGTACCTGCCTGCAGATTACACAATATAACAACAGAAACACACACAGAATGATTGACATAATACGACAAACAAAGACTAGCATGCTGAAATGCATAATCAAGTAAACAGAAGTCAGATAAAATTTCTGAATAAACTGTTTCAGACTCTTTTTCCTTCTAGTTTTTTGTTACAAGTAACAACACAGTAGACTATCATCAAACAGATGAGGCAGATGACTATTGAATTGGATTTCTCTACGTCATGAATGTCAAAATGGCACATGAGAAGGCCTACTAGGCCTTCAAAATCAGATGTTTTGTCTCCATCTAACTGTCCCTTTCGTTCATTGTTATGGAATTTTAGCAGGAACCTGCACTCCTAACATCGTTCTGTGCTGACCATGTAGCTTTCTTGGTGTGTATTCATGTCAACAAAAATGAAGAAAAGTTTGTTGCTTTAGCATGATACAGTCCTTTCATGTCAATTAAAAAAGACTAATTTTCATAGTTTGCCAAGGCATTATGCAGTCCTTTCCATGTAACTGTGGAAGAAAGGCACACTTAAGTTTTCAACTATGTAGCACCGACACTCCACTAGGGGTGACGTACCGGTGTCGGACACGTGTCGGACACCGACACTCACCGGACACTCGGCCGACACGTGTCGGACACTTCTCCAGAAGTGTCTTGTTATTTTTGGCAATATTTGGAGTCCGACACCTTCCAGACACTTTCGAATACTTTTGGGACACTTCGGGGACACTTTCCAGACACTTTTGACAGACACTTTTGGGACACTTTTTGTTGCAAGGTATAGATAATAGATGTAATGACTTGGAAAACAATGTACTGCAAAGGTGAAAACAAGGCTATCTGGATATAATATTATTAACTTTTATCTTATTTGAATTTTTTGTATTCTTGATATATATATATATACATATATATAGACGTGTCCCCAAACGTGTCGTGTCCCCCATTTTCTGAAAATTTACGTGTCGGGGTGTCGGTGTCGTGTCGTGTCCATGTCCCGTGTCCGTGTCCGTGCTACATAGGTTTTCAACATAGATATTTAAACTTAGCTTATGAGCTGTTTGATAGGCAAAGTAGTGCTGAAAGCCTGAACTATTTCAATACAAGCTGTTCTGACTTGGGAATTCCAAGGTAGATGTTTAATTAACCAAAGTGAAATCACCTTTCATTAAATATCATCACTCCGTGACTAATCAGAGAGATATCCCACAACATAGCCCCACAACCATTTAGAAAACATGGATGAACAATGTTTCTACTTGTATCCATACACTGAAAGAAGACTTTTGGTGCAAAGGCAAGTGTCCTTTTTCTTTTAGGGCAAACAATGTCACTTGCCTTTGGATCAAAAAGTCCGGTAGCACAGTGTAGTGTTATGTTGTGGGCACCCCCTCTTGCTAATGTGTTACTTGGTGTGGATGCCGTTACTTCCCCTAGGTGAAAATCTAGGTCACATAATATTGTTGATTCAGGTGCTGCACCGCTGACTAGTGACCCTATAGCTGAACCCGGTGCGAATTCACCCTTAACTCACGGAATGCTTAAGAGTATTTCACCCTTGGGGGATTGTTGATTTCCTGCGGTAAAAATTATTTAGCAACAGCAGAACCTGCGACCAGCAGGCTCCCAATTTAAAGTGAGACCACCAGGGTAGGACGCCATTATGTTCATAGCTGTCAACTAGGAAATATAAATAGAAACTAGGTACAAAATCATACAATACTCACAGAACTAACGTAAGATCTCATACATCACTTATTAATAAAAATTCAGCTTATATTAGCACATAAATATTTTCCTAACAAACATGTTTAGTGAAAAAATTAATACAAAATAATACAGAAATGATATTGGGACCGACGAGTTTTAGACCGAAATCGTACCGATCGGCTCGCCGGGCCCACTCCGGCCACCGGACGGCCGATCCGAGCCGTTCATGCATATATATACGAAAATGGGGTGTTTAGATCGGGTACCTTACACGCGTCGGATGCCGTTTATTCTCGCGTGGACCCCCTCGTTTTTTTTTTTTAGAATTTTTGAACGGCTCGGATCGGCCGTCCGGTGGCCGGAGTGGGCCCGGCGAGCCGATCGGTACGATTTCGGTCTAAAACTCGTCGGTACCAATAGTGGTACTCAAAATAATATAGTATATATGCACTCAAGACGCTCTTTATCCTGTGAATTTATAAAATCGATGCTCTTGCTCTCGTGCTCACTTCTGCCCCCACCCGCTCTCTGCGACTTAGGTGAAGTTTTCTAGGGTTCCTAAGTGAGGATCCCTGTGCCTGAGGTTCTGCTCTTTCTTCAATCTTCCCATTTTCTGCTCTACATCAGTTATGTCATACTGTGTCCTTATATCCACGTGGTGAGGGATAAAAATCTGAAGCAACTTAAATGCATGGAGCCTTCTACAGAATTTCAAAAGGGAACTCCATAATACCGGTATAAAGATATAGTACGCATACCTGTGTCTCAAGACATTGTGACTCGAACTCATCCTGTGAAGTAAAGGAAGCGTTAGTAAGGAATTCAAAGTTTTACAAGCTTTCATGATTCATAAATCACGATAGCAGGTTGAAAAAAGAACATGATCCCTTAAGCTGTTAAGTGCTCATTTAGGAGCCTGGGTGTTCATCCAACCACTGGCGACGCCAACATGTAAGGTGTGGGGTCAGGTGACCCCATGGAAAAATCATTCACTGCTACTAGATACTCCAAAGGTTTCTGATTTGTTAGCATTTGACACCATACCATGGGCAATGACCCCAACCCCTGTTGTTGCACCCAATAATTTTCCCTCCACAACCTGTGTTTTCCTGTCCCTCCATGACCCACTTTCCATCCTTCTCTACTGTTACTACGACAAGCAGCACTGTGTTTTTTTGATAATTCAGAAAAGAAGCAATATGAAAGGGTTAATAGATTTAAGTTCGAGAAATATATGATTTGGGGAAGTTTATGTTATTATGTAAATTGAAATGAATATATCCTGTCAGAGTTGTACGTATTGATATAGGATTCCACTCAGTTAGAAGCTAGTGATTGTAGTATTGAATGGGAGAGGGTTACCAATTAATACAAATATACAGTATATGCATATCTAGAAATTTTTTAGTGAGTTATTGGGAATAGAGATTATTTCTCGATGAATGTAAAACTATTTGCTGTAAAGCTGTGTTATTTCCAAGGCAAATACAGCTTGTATGTTCACTGAACAGCAATCCATGTCTATCAAAAGGACTGTTAAGCACTTAAGCTGTAAAAGCTGTTGAAATGCCACTGTAGAGCTGGCAACAGGTGCTGGTATATGTTGCAACTGATCATTTTGTTTCTAACGTTTGTGAGGAATAATGTGAGGGGGAAATAGTTTTGCGGCCAATAAGTGTTTAACTTGAAGCAATCAAGAAGGACTTGAATCTGAAAAGTACTAATATATATTAGCAACACTCTTCCCCTCATCCAGATTCCACCGGTAAGAATGATAAAAACAATGTAGCAACAAGAAGCAAGTAGAAAACGAAAAATGATGCATGCTGACAAAGAAGCACAATCAAATCTGCAAAAAGAGATGATAAAGGTTCCACGTGAGACTTATGGAACTAAGAAACTTTCAAAAGAGACTAAATCTCCAATCTCTAAAAATAGATTAAATACTCATACCAAATTAGTACAATTGAGTTAAACAATGCTTTTACTCATACGCACTCTTACAAGGTAACCAGCACTATTATACATCGTTCACTTTGAAATATCAGTTTCCTTGTAACCACCACCAAATCAGTAATTTTTAAATCAAGCTGACAAGTTACAACCATCATATCCTCCATCAATGATCCTATCATCCTACGTACAAACTCTAATGTACTTGAGTAGCAATGTATCTTATTTTAGAGTTCTGGAAAACAACATTACTGATGGAAATGTAAGTATTTCTTTTTCTGCTAAGTGTCATCCCAAAGCAAGAAAAAGTAACTTGTATGAACACTGCTTTGGTTCCTCGCCTTTTGGAGCCTGGAGGTATGGGGGCCGCTATATCAGTGGTAAAACCTTCTGAGAGCAGCCACTTTGTGCATATATTGCCAAATGTTAGGTCTCTCTCCAGTCCGCCCCCGCACATACCCCATCGACTAAGGATTACCTTTATCCTGTTGTACGTAAACAACCTGAGAACATGGAGTACATAATCTGGCAAATATAATTTACAGAGTTCCTTTTTGAAGAATATCATTTTTCCTATCTAAAAAGTGCCTGCAATATCGACTTGTGGGGAAAATGTGTACCTTGCCAAATTAAAAAGAGCATGGATCGAAAATTCATGCATGTATATCCTGTTACTACTAGTGCAAGAAAAAAGGCCATTATAGTTAGACTGCCAAGTTTACGTGTTACGAGATCTACAAGGGTCAACAATGTACTAGAAAGCAATTCGCGAATGGACATGTGCAAACGTTGGATAATAAGGAAAATGTCTAACAAGTCTTAAGAGTAGATGGACCCTCTTGAAGGGCCGAGCAACTTAGGCTCGCGAGAATAAAGAAAGAATGCACAATTTTGTTAGAATAAAAGACACATGAACCACCCATATAAGTTTTAAAGATTAGTGAAGAATATGTACCTCAATATTTTGATGTAGAGAAGGAATAACCTGGAAAATAAAACAGTGTAGCATGCAATATCAGTGGAAACATAACCTACAGAGGACAATAAAAACAATTTAGAAGATAGATAATGACAACGACATCTCTCCTTTAATCAATGCTAGATGTTAAAGCTTGTCCACAATAGTTAATTATGACCTCCAAAACTAGTATTTAAGCCTGAGAGTCCTCTCCACTCATTGCCAATTGGTTTTGAGTTGGATACTTTAACATGGTATCATAGTTGGACTTTCGGAGGCTTTCGGATAAGACTCTCTTGATTGATTGCCCTGTTGTTTGTGCCTTAAGCGCACTTTGTTTCATTGTTCAATGTAATCCCTATGTTATGGATCCTTTGTTTACCTTTTCACATGCGAGGGAGTGTTAAAGCTTGCCCACAATAGTTAATTATAACCTCCAAAACCAGTATTTGAGCCTGGGAGGCTTCTCCACTCATAGACAATTGGTTTTGAGTTGGATGCTTTAACACTGGATGGAGTGTGGACGGACCTCAACAGTCAACACCCTCATTCTTACACACTAGCCTGGGTCTACACTATAGCAAGTCCTAGGTGTTACACTGTCTTGGGTGCAACTCAAACCCTAAAAGCTAGCTACTGATGTGAGGGTGCCCTCACTTATGTAATTCATATTACTTTGGAACCCAGACGATTTGGGACTTTGCTTCACACCCTCCCTCACGAGCAATGTGCTCACTTGGCAACACTTGCCATGTGCAGGCCAGAGACACGCACCCTACCCATCTCTGGTACCTAGCTTGGATACCATGTCAAAAGGTCGTGGATAGAACTCAACCCCAAAAGCTAGCTATTGAAGTGAGGGTGCCTTCACTTATATACTTCATATTACTTTGGTAACTAGGCAATGTGACCCTCACAAGTCATAACAACATTGCCAATACCTTTCTGTACCTGAGTAGTACTTCAATCAAATATCATAGCAGCAGTACCACTGATAGAAACACTAATACCTCCACTCTGTTGGCCAAAAAAGGGCAGTCACATATACTTGAAACCCAACAGGCATCGGAGCACAGGAAAATATGCTCTCAGGGGACTTGTCATGAGGCTAGAACTTTCATAAATAGGAAAGCCTCCCCATGCATACAATTTTCTGCTGTTGCCACTGACTGGAAAGCCTTGCCCCTCCAAGCTACTCTATTTGATCTCTACAATTCCGAAATATTACATTTCTAGTGGTATAGTACCACCATTCCAAAGGGATCATCAATCGCCTACCAAACCAAAATCTGGTTGACTTATAAAAGATACATAATGAAAATCAGTTTGAATAAAACTTAATTCGAAGATGCCACTTAGAAAATCCCAAACTTGCTCGTATCTTGTTTGCATTTCCTACATGATGTATATTCCTCGTCTCAGAAAATATAGGAATCTGTAATTTTGACAAGAGCTTTTTGCATTTACTCTATTTCCAAAATGGAGGGTTGCAGAATGAATGATAGCATTCACTTAAAACCCAAAATTGGATATTGGAAAGGGAAAACTCTATAAGTTCAAAGCTTCTGTAGATAAGCATATCCTTGGAAGTAACCACATAGAAATAGAAACATCTGCAAATATCAAAAACTGAAAGAAAAAAAAAATAGTCATGAGTTATAACACAAATCCCTACCTGAATCAATAGTCGATGGAGAGCATCTTGCTCAGCATCAGTAAACCTCCCAAATGCTTTCGCAATTTCCTATAGACATGCATGAAAAAAAAGAAGTGAACAATCTAAAAAGAAAGTATGCAAAAGATTTCATGAAGAGAAACAAAAAAATGAGCATTACCATGCTAGCTGAATGCAACCCTACTGCAAACTTTCTATTTCCATTCCTTTAACCTTAAGTAATTAGAGCTAGTGTCTACCAATTTCAAATGTGTTAAGCGATATACTACAAATTTGTCTGATTCCCACAGGCTTTGACCATTTTTTAACTGTTTCATTTATGCAGAGAACAACAATAAAGTGCTTCAATTTGGAACACGTAAAACTCATATAGTAGGAGGCAAAGAATACTAGGGACTAACACGAGACCAGAAGTAAAACTTTGTTAGCTACACTAGTTACTCTTTTTTTTTTTTGATAAGTAAATAATTATATAGATGAAGGCATTAAGGGAATGCCGCCCGTATACAAATAGGCCACGAGACAAAAAGGTCCTATACACTTACAAGAGAAAAGAAAAGCTCAAACCAATCTAAAAATTGGTGAAGAGAAGGATCACATTCTCTCTTGTCCCAACTAAACAAACTATTCACCAAAAAACTTTTGATTCTATATAAAAGTTTTTCCACCCCATCAAAACATCTCGAATTTCTTTCCCGCCAAATGATCTACATTAGACAAAGAGGGATCAAAAACCAAACTTGCTTCCTCCTCTTTCCAACTTTTGCACCTCTCCAAGCGATTAAAAGTTCCATAACACTCCTCGACATGACCCATCGCATAGCAAACCAAGAAAGAACCATAGTCCAAAGCACCCAAGCCACCGGCCAATGAATGAGGAGATGATCAACCGACTCCACATCTCTTTTGCACATACAACACCAATTGACAATGATTCTCCGCATTTGGATCAAATTATCAATGGTAAGAATCTTGCCTTAAGCCGCACACCAAACAAAAAAACTCACCTTTAAAGGCGCCTTCGTCTTCCAGATTGCTTTCCAAGGAAAAGAAGTACCCCTTTCAAAAAAAGATTCATAATAGGATTTCACCCGAAAGGAGCCATCTTTGGATAAATTCCACCGAATTTCATCCTCTCCTCCACCTAGTCTTTGGATACCATACACTCTAGAAAGCAACGCCATCAAAGCCTCTTCCTCCCACTCATTCACATCCCTTCGCAAACGGATGTCCCAAACCGCAACTCCTTCATGAAAATGGAGATACTCGGAAACATTAACATCTGTGTCGCTAGCCAAACTATAAATACTCGGGAACTCTTCCCGCAAGGTCACTTCCCCACACCACACATGCTCCCAAAACTTTACCCTTCTCCCATCACCAACCAAAAAATGGGTGTTCTTAACGAAGGCATCCCACCCATTCATAATCCCCTTCCACAACGACACCCCATAAGGCGATCTCACACCCAAGGACGACCAATCTCCCCATCCAGACCCATATTTCGCAGCAACTACTTTCCTCCACCATCGCTCCCTTTCACTCGCAAATCTCCAAAGCCATTTACCCAACAAAGCGTGATTGAAAAACTTTAAGTGCCTCACACCCAAACCTCCCTCTCTAATGGGAGCACAGATTGTATCCCAATCAACGAGGTGATATTTAACCTCATCCCCCGCGCCGTTCCAAAGAAAGTCTCTTTGAATCTTTTCTAACCTCCTCGCCACCGAAACCGGAATGGTAAACAATGACATAAAATAAGTGGGCAGATTTAAAAGGGAGCTTTTAATCAAAGTAACTTTACCTCCTTTTGTCATATCTTGGCGTTTCCAACCCGCCATTCTCTTCTCAAATCTTTCTACAACCGAATCCCACACAGACTTAGATTTGAAAGATGATCCCAAAGGCAAACCAAGATACACCGATGGGAGAGATGCCACCCTGCAACCCAAAATCTGAGCAAGAGCACCAATATCCTCAACCGCCCCAATCGGAATCATTTCTGACTTTCCCAAATTCACCTTAAGGCCTGACACAGCCTCAAAGGACAAAAGAACACATCTGAGATAGCCCACTTGTGTTGCCTCTGTCTGCATTGCAAAACACGAGCGTGTCATCGGCATAAAGAATATGAGAGACCATCAACCCCGCACTGTTTGTCCTCCCAACTTCCACACCCTTCAAGAATCCCCCTAGAACTGCTTTCTGAATCATCTTATTTAGCACCTCCATGACCAAAATGAAAAGGAAGGAGGAAAGGGGATCGCCTTGACGCAATCCTCTAGAAGTTTGAAAGAAACCGGCTGGAGAACCGTTCACCAAGACTGACATGCTAACAGATGAGATGCAAAATTTTATCCATTTCCTCCACCGCTCTTCATACCCCATCCGTTGCATAATATAGATCAAAAAGTCCTCTTTGCACGTTACTCCTAGTAGTTGATGCAATAACACCTATTTCAGTTAATTGAATCGCTTTTAACATTCAAGTTATTTTTCCGTTGAGATCTTCTGTAATATATAACATTAACCCATTCTCAAAAAAACAATTAGAAAAAGCCTTCAAAATAGTCAAAAGAAACTACACAAATCCTTAGTCACGTCAGTATTGTGTAGCACAAAACCGTCCACAAAATCATAGGCCATTGTATCTTCTTTAACTGCTGAAATTCTCTTTTTGCATTTGCAATGTATTTGTAGTACCTATAAGTTGAGTACCCGACATTTCCACAAGGATGTAACTGACACACAAAGCACATGAAAACTAAGATTTTTCTGATGACTTAAGCGAATGACTGCAACTATGCAGACAAGTTTGAGGGAAAAAAGGGTATTATTTCACACTACATATGCATGCACAGCACATAGACGAGAGACCAAGAAAGAATGAGAACTACATATGAATATCAACATTACTTTAATTCTTCTTTCAAAACCGTATCCTAGCATTACACGTATTCTGCTTTTCTAGGTTTCCTTATACGCATATCCATTTCGTAATATAATACAGAGTCTCAAGAATGGTGAGAAACCATTGTACTTTTTGAAATTTGAATGCTAATACTAATCTTTTGAAAATAGGTATTACATCTAAATCATACAATCATAGACCAAGATGAAAACATATAGTGTACAAGTTTCCTTCTTTAATTGCTGAAATCCAACTTCATAGAACACACGTACGATCAAATAAGGATGCCAAAATTAGAAAATCTCTAAAAATGATACTCCCTCTGTCCCTTTTTAAGTCTCCACTACGGTTCTGCGTACTATTTTCAAGGACTTATATCTCTCGATGTCTATTATGTCTTATGTTTTTTAAATCATTGTCCTATAGAAACAATTGAGATTTATCAAATAAGATCCATATTGCATATTTTTAGCAATATACATTGAGAGATATAGGAAATTGAAAATGGCACGCAAAACTGTAGTAGACATTTAAAAAGGGACAGAGGGAGTAATGCATACAAGTACGCAACAAGGACCAATCACAGATATAAGTTTCTAAACGAACCTAGTCAATGAGCCTTTGGCTGAGCCGCCAGGAAAGGGGCCTAAGTGCCCATGGGAGAGGTCTCAGGTTTGAGTAGACCAAGGTACATTCAGCCTGTTGTCGTTATCTAACTTACTACGCCGTAAATGGCAAAGAAAAAAAGAAAAAAAAAACAGATGCCACAATATGGCAAGGAAGTAGGAGCTCCTGAGTATCTCCACTGCATGGTCCAGCCGAATATAAACTATTTTGCCTAAAGGGGGAATGCGGAAAAAACGCAGTAGAAAATCTAGGGAATCAAAGTATATCTAACGAAAATCACCTCTCTTGAACATGTCGTTAACAAAGGAAGTAAACCCAGCTTAAATGACTTCTTCAAACTTGTCTGTCGAAACCCTGGAATAGGGAGTTGTCTTATTCCCTCCATAGCTATCTTTAAGAACTGCCAAACAAACTGGAAGGATATTAAGTATTAGGAGGTGAAGTGATACAAAAAGATATGCAAAAAGATTCAACTTGTGACGCCACCAGAAAGATCGAAACCACCAACAAATGCAGCATGGAACAATATCATTACGAAATCATGTCGCATTTATATCAAGTCAAGTAATCAAAAGAGGAGAGGAGGGAAACAACACTGTAGGGGTGAAAAAAAAAAGACCTTAAACTACCTTCTGCTCCTAGACCATTGATTATCTATTTGCATGCGAGACAAAAAAGAAATATTGCAAAGAGTTTCCAACAAAATGGCTTCAGCCAATGGCATAACGTTTCCTTGGACGATAACATTAGTGCCGAATAGTTTTAATTAGTGGCATAATAATTAGTATGAAATGCCACTTGTCCAAAAGATTAATTGGATGGAAAATGAAGATCTCAGGTACACAACGGCAATTATTCTTTGAGATCAGCAAAGCATATTTAAAACATTAAAAAATATATACTGTTGGTGGAGGAGATTATACAGAATCATTGTAGTAGTTATTTCTTGTCTCTTAAAAAATTTTCTAACAAATCAACCAAGGGACCAGCACAAAAACTGCAGAAAAAGTGTATGCAAGTGGAAAATTCTTGACAGCCAGTTTTTTTTTTTTCCCGCAAAGATTGCAGAGATCAGTGGGATTTAGCGGAGAAATTAGTAAGTTAACAATCAAAGGGGGGTTCGAGTCTATGGAGAGACATTGAACCCCATACCTCTCCCTTGGAAGCGAAGTGGTACAACCAGAAGGGCTAAGAGCCACATCTAGACAGTGATTAAGGACACAGACATTATTTGAAGAGACATACTTAATTTCAGAAACATTAAAAAAAACAAAAAATTATACACCTAGAAATGGTAAATAGCAAGCGTTTAGTAACCCCCTTGATATGGGAATTTTCCCCAAGTTGTATTGAGGAAGATAAATCAGAATTGTTACTAAAAGGGGCGACACCCATGTAAAACCTAATCGATACCCGAGTTCTGCAAAATAAATTTGAAAACTTATCCAATAATCAGTACACCAGCTAGTTATGGTCGGAACAGCAGCATTTTCGAAGATTAACTGAGAACAATTCTAAATCAACTACATAAATACGTATGGGTCTAGATTTGTCCGGTCAGTTTTGTGCACTTGAGTCATGGTGACGAGCGGCCTGGTTTTCAATTAACAACAAATTCTCATATATGAACTCTTTCAATTTTAGAAGTTCAAAAAAAAAAAAAAAAGAACTCTTCCAATTTCACGATTAAAACCCCCAAACGTGGAACCACACAATAGACCCAAAACACACACACAAAAACACACTCAGAGAGGGAGAGAGAGAGAGCACAAACACTCAAAGTGAGAGAGGATGATCCCTTACCGACTCTCCACGATCTGACAGACTTCAGAGCCCAAAGCCTGATGAGAGAGAGAGAGAGAGAGAGAGAGAGGGGGCGGGAAAGGATTAGAAGATCTAAAGCGCACGAAATTTATCTCAGTTCACCGATTTCTAAAGCCAGCCGCTATTTGCAACCACTTATTTGCTAAATACAACCATTTAAAAAATTTGATATTTTGGGGCAAAAATGCCCTCATCTTGATTGATCATTATACCCCAAAAATTATTGCATACAACCACAAAAATACAACCACCCACTAAACCATTCATTTTCTTCTCCCTCCTCCTGCTGTCATCTTCTCCCTCCACCACACGACCATAGGTCACCACACCACCACCGTCGGCCTTCCTCCACTACCAGCGAGCTCCATCACCACCACCACCACAGAGTTCCATCACCCCATCTCGTCACTCTCGCTCCCTCCTCTCCACCACTCACCACTTATCCTCATCACTCATTGTCAGTAACACCTCTAGCACTAGTATTCAAGTCTATCCTAACATTGTCAGATTTTAATATCTGAAACTTAGAAATATTTTTGGATTTCAATATCCGAAAGTTAGACATATTTTTGAATTTAAATATTCAAAAATTGGACATATTTTTGAATTTTAATATTCGAAGGATTTTTGAATTATGTGTGGGAAGTATGTACAAAGTTCGGATTTTAAAATTTGGAAAATAAGTGTAATTTTCATATTTTAAAATTCGAAGTTGTACATACTTCATGCACATAGTTCAAAAATCTTTCGGATATTAAAATTCAAAAATATGTTCAACTTTCAGATATTAAAATCGAAAAAAAAATGTCCAACTTTCGGATATTAAAATTCAAAAATATGTCAAACTTTTGGATATTAAAATTCGACAATGTCGAGACAGATTTGAATGCTAGTGGTGTTCTTGACAATGAGTGATGGGAATGAGTGGTGAAGAGGAGAGGGAGGGAGTGACGAAAGGAGGTGATAGTGGTAGGAGGGAGAAAAAGGGGGAGGGGGGGTTGGGGGCAGTTCAAATTTATGGGGAGAATTTGTTTTTTTGGTAGGGAAAGACAACTATGAAAGTTCAAGGGTATTTTTTAGGTTGCATTTTTTTTTTTGATCATTATTTTAGGTTGCATTTATCAAATTGTTTACAAGGGTGAGTTTTTATATAGTAAAGGATTGTATGTAGCAAATTTGTTGTTGCAAATTGAATCCCCTTCTAAATCCACCACATAAATCGTTTCGATTTTCTAACGACGTCTCAGTACAATTCCTTTATATCCGATTATACCTTATCTTCAACTTTTTAAATGAAAGTGATTACCGGCACTCTTCTTTTTTTTTCTTTTTCTTTTTTATAATTACTCTCTCTTTTATGTCTTCTTCTACGTGGATGTTTATGAACAATTATTTTTTACAGATTTTGAGATTCTAGTTTTGCATAATTAGTATGGAGTGTTTACCAAAAATTCTAAATAGCAGATTCTCTGATTTGACCAATTTTGAAAGCTTAAAAAAATGAAAATTTGAAAATCCAAAAACTAGATTTGAGTGGAGCTTTTCAGATTAGATTTTTGTAAGATTTACTCTCTCTGTCTCAAATTAAGTGTCCCTTTCCACTATTTGGCAGGTCTCAAAATGTTGTCTACATCTTTTCATCTATAATGTTATTTACATACAATATGGATCTTGTTTGATAAATCTCAATTGGTTCTATTATACAAAATTTTAAAACTATCTTAAATAACATTATAAGTTGGAAAATATAAGAGATTTCATTAGTGGCACGACTGCCGAAAAAGGACACTTATATTGGGACGAAGAGAGTATAAAAAAAAAAGCTAATTTTTCAAGTTTTTGTAGTAAATTATACTAGCATTTATCGTAGATCAATCATAATTTCACAGCTATGGAACACTTTTTTATCTGCTTCTGGTAAAATCTAAAATTGAGAATTTGCAGCAGAATCTGAAGTTAGTATATAAAATATGTGTTCATAACTATTGCAAACACGCCTTATACAAATTTATACAATCATCATTTCATTGAGTGAATTTTTTTTACACTTGGGGATGATAATATTGTAAATGCACTTATGCACATACAAGTTAACAAAAAGATTAGTGCAATAAAAAAAATTGAGTGTGAGCATACCTTCTAAAGACATTAACTCATACCAATATGTAATAAAAAAATAAATACTGGAACACCACATGACGGTTACTCCCCATAACAAAAACCATCTCCCATGGATGCCACGACCCCACTAGCAACCTAACCGCCTAGAACCACCACTTCCCCTACTACCACAGCAGCTCGGCCTAGCGCAACTATAGGCAGTCCACCCCATATCCAACGTCCAAATCCAACATCCAAAACCTTGACCCCTTCATTTCCTTCACAACATGACGGATTAAGAGGGAGTGCCGTGAACAGGTTTTATTGTTTGCGTAGTACTCTTTCGTTCCTTAATTGATAGTTCATTGCGAACAATTGAGCTATTTTTTAGATAGGAAAATACTTTCGTATGTAACTTTTTCCTAATATTTTTTTTTTATACTAAATTGAAGATCTCAATGAACTCTTTAATTTGATACAAAAAATTTTAAAAATATGCATGAAAGTGCTTCATTTTTTATTGGGAAAATTTCAAAATGACACATGAACTTTGCACCAAATGTCACAGGGAACACCTGAATTTAAGTTTATTTCAATTAAACACCTGTACTAACAAAATCCCCAAATTTAGACACATGAACTTAAGTTTATTTCAATTAAACACCTGTACTAACAAAATCCCCAAATTTAGACCCCTGCCGTTATTCTCTGTCCCAAAAATTGCTTACATGACATCTCCAATCCGTTTAAGTTGCCCTATTACACATATTTCCAACAAGGGACGATGCACCCAAGCGAATGTAAAGTACTTATACGTAGTGGGTGCATCGTCCCTTGTTGAAAATATGTGTAATAGGGCAACTTAAACGGGTTGGAGATGCCATGTTAGCAATTTTTGGGACAGAGAATAACGGCAGGGGTCTAAATTTGGGGATTTTGTCAGTACATGTGTTTAATTGAAATAAACTTAAGTTCAGGTGTCTAAATTTGGGGATTTTGTTAGTACAGATGTTTAATTGAAATAAACTTAAGTTCAGGTGTCTCTGTGACATTTGGTGCAAAGTTCAGGTGTCATTTTAAAATTTTCCCTTTTTTATTCTAAAAGTGCCACGATTTTTCGTGATGAACCAATTAGGAACAGAGGTACTACCTTGCTTTTGACACTCAGAAATGAACTTACTAGGTGCAATGTGCTGCATGTTCTAGGTGCACTGTGCTGCAAGTTCATTTCCGTTCGATATAGCTGAGGATTGAAGCTGACAATGCATTCCCCTTCCCTGGGCAAATTCATTGAATGTTACTGGGCACGGCCACATACCGCCCTAACTCCCTCTATCACCACACCTTTATGTGAATCTCAAGACTAGGTCAATGGACTCCACGTGAATGTGAAATTTTGAAGAGTGCTGGAACGTTACGTGACAATATCTCAAGATCACCAAGACTCTGTTCGTTTTGAGTCTCAAAATCCAACCCCCCTCCATGCACAAGGTCCGCAATAAGTTTTTCTTTAATTATTTCTCTATCTCTCTTCACTCATTACCCCTTCCACGGTGCTAACCTGTTTCCCCGGCCTTATTCTCCCGGTGCCTTTGGCAAAGCATCTAAGCAGTGCAGTAGTTTTTTTGACAGTAAAGATAATCCCACTTATACTAAAACGAAAAATGAATTACCACTAGAACAAAAACAAATTACAACAAAAACAAGGGTAAAAAACAAAACAAAAAAACAAGTAAAAGCCACTCCACATATATAGCAGTGTAGTAGTTATTAGGCTACAGTGTTTGGCAATCTGGAGTCCACTCCACTTGTATAGCAGAGCCCACAACCATGGAATTTGAAATTCATACATAAAAATTAAGATGATGCAAAAGAATAAAAACTATAAGGGTTCTAAGTTCTCATACATGGAAAAGGTACAATTTTCTCTGCAGATTGGCACAAAGCTTTTTGTAAATAAAATAAAGATAAATTCCAAAAAAACAAAAGGAAAATCCTCACCAATGTATTATTATTATTATCATAACAAGACATGAGAAACCTGTGTGGCGGAAAAGCATAAAAATATCGATTTCCAAATTCCCCATAGTGCCGCAACATCGAAAGCTCAGTCCAGTGCTCAAGCAAGGAACTCTATACACCGCCAGCTTTGGTTGTATTTCTACAAAATATCCTCCCACCGATACAAAACTATATAACCTGGTTTCAACCCGACTGAAACATTCTATCCTGGATGCCTCTAAATCTCAGCTATCAACATTGCAATACAGCCACCTTGACAAACTGTGTGCCAAAATAACACCGCAACTTATTCCCAAAAGAACATCCCAACATCAGCTTTTGCGCAGTAAAACTATACGAAAACATTTTAGCCAAGCAAGTCTCTAAACAAGTTGGGATTCTGAGTTGATGGGGTCACTCCCATTTGCCTCACCAGAGCATCTTTTTCCAGGGCATCTCTAAGATTTGGACCCTTATTTGTTTGTGTTGGGTATACAACTGTAGATTCTCCGTTGGCAGATCCGAAAGATTCCAAATTATTTGAAAGAGGATTTGCAACGGTACTAGTCTGTCCACTTGTAGGCATATCAGCATATAGAGACATAAAATCGGGCGATTTAGAAGCACCATAATCAAGAGCTGAGGCATCTTGGCTTGGGTCAAGAAGCCCTTCCAATTGCTTAAATGGGTCCACAAATGGGGCCATATTAGTTACTGAAGGTTCACCCAAGTCAAGTAAATCTGGCGGCGGTTGAAGAGGAGTTGTCTTCTCTGTGGAAATTTCAGAAGCTGAAATCACGCCCTTTTCCATATGGGCTTTGGCTCCTGAATTGATACTTGTCTTCGAAACCTTGTGCCCAGTAGAAGACGGTCTCTTCTCAGGTTTCAATGCGCCCCCAAACAGTGAAGCAGCAAGCTTCTGCTTTTCTGGAGAAATCTCAACTTGAGACCTCCTTGAATCATATGAGGTGTTTCGTGTTTTAGAGTTTGGATTTCCCATGCTATCAGATTGTGTCACCCCATTCACAGTTTTCTGGGAACTGGAGCTAGAGGTAGATGGAGCAGGAGAGGAGTAAGTAGGCTTACCCCACTTCTTTTGAACACCATCAAGTCTTAGCTTGAGCTCCGACGGACCTGCTTCAGAAAAAGATGAAACTGATGCGGTTTGTCGTACCTCCTTTGGATAAGAAGGCTCTGGTACTGGAACGAGTTCAGTTGAAGGAGATAGTGAAACAGGAGGAGCCCTCGATGGAACCACTGGTTTTGGAAGCTCGTAGGCCTCAAACCTAAGAGAATGTGCAGAAACTTCATGGTGGTCTTGGCTTTTAAGGCTGCTAACATCCAAAACTCCAGAACGGTCATTCTCAGGAATATAGGGTTGGGCGCCTTTTTCAAATGACTGTTGGACAAAACTATTGAGGAAGGAAAGGCTTTTATCAATCTGCGAGGATTCACATTTTCTTAGTTTGAATTTACAGTATAAAACAATCCCAACAATATGAGATAAAGAACAGGTTAAGGCGAGCACAAGAAATAGTAGTCCGCCAAAACCTGAAAGCAGACAATCTACTCAACCACCCAATGAACATTCTCCTCAAACAAGTTGCGTTTTCAAGTAGGTATCATGCATGAATATTAACTACTCGTAAGTTGCTTGCTTATCTCCCATAAATACATCCGAGCCATGTTCTATCCGAACAACATCAATGATTCAATGTCCAACAGGGACAGAAGAAAGTATTTGATGAAACATGTAATCCACACCACTTTACACGGTGTGGCATCCTGTTCCGCCAGGGCTTCACACATGCATACACCCTTAACCAAACACAACCACCAAAGCAGCCTCTCTTTTTTGCCCCCGGCAATAAACCAAAAATCAAAATTTCTGTTCTTCCACCATCCTGCTACCTTAAATTTCTTAGAATTTAGAATTAGTAGAAGAATCGGATTTCATGGTATTGCTGGCATTAATGGTGACTGATCATTTGGGGTTTGGGCATATGATAGATGGATGTGAGTTAAAATGGGAAGGTGTTAGTGATATTTAAGTTTAGCTATTGAGTGTTGGCCTTGTGGAGTGGGATTTGTCAAAATTTTGATGGTGGTGCTGGTCGGCTGTTCTTTTTTGGTCCAAGGGGGGTTAATGGGATGTCACAGTAGCAGGGTACATATGTGTTTATATTCATTAAACCTTTTTTTTTGTGGTAACTATCCTTTCTTTAACTTGCATGAAGAAAAAACCATTTTGATTTCATGTGAGGACGTGCCAACATTTAGGTGGAATGGGATATCAAACACTTAAAAAACGTTCTCCACAGACAGAACACCTTCTTCAAATAGTCCATGCTGCTTAGCTAGACTCCCGCATTTCAACTGGCAATATTATTGGCATGATGAATAAGACTAACTTTACAAAAACATCTGTAACCTGACTACACTGCTTGGGTCTGTAACTATTTTGCGTCGCTTCCCACCCATTTAACCTAATCACCCTAACAGGTATCTAGTTGAGCCCAGTCACATGGAATGAAATATAAATTGCATCACTATCTGAACTGGACTGAACCCCCATAATTTCCAAGTTTAACTATACAACTATCTTCCTAGGAAGTTTGGGTCTAAATTGCTGACATAAGGTATCGTTAAGGCATATGATGCAATAGCAATATTTGAAACATGGTACAATAAAATGACAAACTGTGAAGAATTTGATAACCAAACAAGAAAGAAAAACTTAATACAGTAATGTCACCAAACGTAAAGAAAAGTAGAGGTGATATTATAAGGTAAGCCAAAAAACATATTTCTATGATGTACCAAGAACTTCCTAGTGAAAGAATAGGATCATCAAAAGGAGCATACAAACAGACGACAAAGAAAAACTGCTGACCATTTTATGAACATTATACAGGAAACGCACAACTAATGTAAGCATGTCAGAAGTATAAAAATCAAATTAAAAGCCAAGAACCTATGAAACACTGACACTCTAGGGTAGGCGTATCCCCGTGTTCGACACGGGGATACGGCAAAAAAGATTTACATTGTTTGGGGTAAATGTGAATTATTACTTCAAATATTTAGGGTTAAAATAATTATATTTCCACTGGTATAAAATAAAATATTTTTTTATTTTTGCTGCGTCCCCTTTCATGTCTGTGTCCCCATTTTTTCAGAAATCCCATGTCCCTGTCAGTATCCGTGCTACATAGCCAAGAACCATAACAAGGAATGATTATACTCAAAACGTAAGATACCATGAATACCTCAATGTCTTCACAACTTGCATCCAGTGGCATTACACTTCCAATAGCGTGAGCATCTAAGCTGATGACTGCTTGAAGTTCATAAGCACGTTGCTGCAAATCTGTCGAGTGGGATGCTGATAATTCTTCAATTAAAGATTGGCACTGCAACAAGGAAATAACCTTACTGATCCGCAAATTTTCTACAGGACAAAACATAATGCAGAATTGAATTCCCATGATGTTGTTGATTATGGGTGACCACATACTAAAAAGCAAATTGCATGTCGTGATTTGGACATATATCTTGGCGATGATAAATGCTTACAACTACAAAAACGGACGCATCAACCATAGACCGATAGACAAGAGAAGAGAAGAATTGAATGCCACAAAGTCCCTAGTACAGAAAGCTGGAAAGCTAAGAACCAATACAAACCAGAAAAAATTTGACGAAGAATATCAACTCTGAAATCCAAATATTCAACCTTCAAAAACTTTTAAGATAGAAAGTTATATATGCACACCCCTATTTTACTACCTCTGTCCCCGTTTATTGGTTTTTGTTTTTGGCAGTTGTGACCTTCAATCGGGCAGACAAATACTGGATTCCCATGGATTTTCCAAAACTATTAGGTAAAAGCAATTTTGATGAAAGAATGCAAATACTAGACACGTGATTAGGGCAACTAGTTCAAAGATATGGGATAACCCAATAAGGATGGGGTTGAGGTGGGGTCCGGGGAACTTTGGCAAACGATTTATTCTGACTACAGTGAACAGCAAACACCACCACAAATACCCCAACACTCGAGAGAAATGTGGTAGAGTCCAGAAAAACCTACCTCGGGTAGCATGTCCAATTTTCTCCCAGCTGCAATCTCAAATGCATATATTTTCATAAGGGCTGCAACTGCATATGCCTTCAAGAGAGTAAAATATCAGTACAAATTCAAATCAAAAGAAGTATGAGTATGAGATAGTAAGAACTTCCAAAGGGCACCTGCACAACCATCACAGGCATCAATTGTATCAAATCTCAAAGAAAGGACCTCTTTAATAAATTGTATCAGTTTTACTCATGTCAAACAGCGTAGTTTTTTTTTTTTTTGGGGGGGGGGATCCGCTAAACTAGGTAGTTTGTCCTCTTGAGTTTGCAGATTTTGCAAGAGTTTTCAATCAATTACCCAAAAATAAACTAAGGCACATATGAAGTGCTTATATCTTTCTCACATCTGATACCCACCTTCAGGCTAAGCCGCCAAGTGCAACCATGGTCTACAGCCATGTACTCGAATCAAGTTTCAATTCATTTGCTCATCTGTCTCACGAGTTACTCCGTAAAAATTAACAATTGGCCCCTCTAAAGATTTGCATATATTTTGAACAAGATCCGCAAACTCGTGTATAGATTCTAACCCCAATCAATTATATACGATCGGAGTAACAGCCTCTCTCTACAGGCAAGGCGGGTTGGATAACTTGGTACCTTGTAGGGTATATTCCTAATGGCTTAAGCTTTTCGGACGATTGTTAATCTAATATGAAAAATTATCAAAACTTTTGCCTCCTTGTCACAGACACACACCCATCATCCATTTACAGTGAGAATCACAATCTTCTGCTAATCATCACCATGACAAGATAGCCATTTCTACTTGGATCTTGTATGTGCATACGTTATGCTTCATCAGTTTCTGTCACAACCAAAAAATACACAACTCCAAATAGAAGGATCTCGGCCAAGTGAAACAATCCCACGCTCCTTCCAAGACATCACATTCTCCGCATCACAAAAGTATCAAGTAACCATATAAAAAAACAATAATCCACCTCCCAGTCCTGCAGAGATGTGTTCTGCCTTACCCCATCCTCCAAGAAGCTCATGTTGAGGCATCTCAATCCACTCGCACATGTGTGCAGTTTTGACGTGAACTGAACTTAAGATTACAAGTGCCATCTTATTAGGTCATAAATCTTTATGTAATTTAAACTTGTGCAGCTAAATGAGTCGATTAAAGAGGAAATGATTTCAAACAAGCAGATGGTTCCTCCCGCCGAAGTCCCTAATGGCCCTGAGTGGTGCTTTACTGAATATTGAAGCTATTGACCATTATCTGTAAAGCTTTCTGTCCCTGTGTTTTTTTGTAACTTAATTTTCTTCTTCTTATTTTCCTTCGTGTCATACTTTTTGTGGTTCGATATAACATTATATCTGCTTTTTCCTAGATCTTGTCCTTCTAGTTGGAAAGCAAGAATATTTTAGTACAGAAGCAGGAGAAGCTAACCCTCTTGGAATTGCAATAATTATGGCGAGAGACAATTCAGAATGTTTAGCTCGTTATAAAGAAATCCTTAATAGCTCTACCAGACCAGGTTCCATGCCAACTTCCCACATAACGTATCATGGGAAGATCTAACATCACTAAATCAAACTATTTGACATCTAAGTGGTGTATTAACCTCCAGAGACGGAGTAGCCTTGAAAGCCCAACTCAAGATTGGATTGTACCCAATCTTCAGTTGAAAGGAAAATCCGGTTTAGGCAATGATATTATGTGGAAAACTCTGCTTGTTGTTTATCTTTTGGAAAAATCCTAACAAGAAAAGCTTTGATAATTTGGAATCTAATGTTAACACTAGCTATGCAAACATCATTCTTATGCCTCTGAAATTACCGAGGCATCCAAATCCCCAGTTTACAATGGCGTTCTTCATACTGCATTAATATGTTGGGTACCCCCCATTGCAGCTAGTGTGAAACTCAATGCTGATGGTTGCTGGTATGAGAGTTCAGGCAAAGCTGGTTTGGTGGACTCTTTTGAGATTACAAAGGATCTGGATTCTAGGCTACTATGGAAAGCTGAGTTACACTTCAAGCCTCGAGACGTAACTATGGGCCATCTCTAG
The DNA here is from genome assembly GCA_018127125.1 of Rhododendron griersonianum. Lineage (NCBI taxonomy): Eukaryota > Viridiplantae > Streptophyta > Magnoliopsida > Ericales > Ericaceae > Rhododendron > Rhododendron griersonianum. Next base: position 23,303,045 of record CM030798.1, read on the forward strand.
AGGTTCAACTACAATTTTGGAGAAGGGCTTGAACAATGTGAGCATTGAATCTGACTCCCAGATTGCTGTCCAGCTGATTAAAGAAGGAGCTCCTGTTGGGCATCCCCAACAAGCCTTATTTAAGACTCAAAGATCTTGCTAGCTCATATCTACCGGCTAGCAAATCAACGTGCGGATAATCCTGCAAGATTGGGAGCAGAGCAAGAAGAAGATCTGGTGGTACCCCCCCCCCCCCCCCCCAACCAGTTAGCCATCTTGTGATTGAGGATCATGGTAGGGATTAGCTTGTTTGTATCTTCATTTCTTATGTCTACTCTTGTGTTAAACTTGTTGCCGTTTTAACATAATGCATTTCTGTTGCACCAAAAAAAATATATATTAACCTCCATAATATAGGCTCCACCAGTTATGGCATTTCTATTGGTAAATAAATAAATGATTCAAATACAATTTAAACCCAAAAATAAAGAAGGAAAAAGGCCTTTTTAAGTACAAATATCCACAGCACAGTATTGCTTTCAAATATGTGGGTAGTAAGTTAGTAACCTTTTCAACCAGGGAGATGGCCTGTTCAATGTGGAGCTATGAAGCACAGATACTCCGAAACTAGTCACGTACGAGTATCAGATACGCGAGGGATACAGATACGTGCCCGATACGTATCAGATACGACAAATAAGTATCTGGCATTTAAATTAAAAATATTTAATTTAGGATACGTTTTGGATATGCGAGGGATACGCGGGGGATACGGCAGGGGTTAAAATGAAAATTTTCAAAGAATCAAGTACAAACTAAAAAGGGGAAAATTGTAATAATAGCATCACTAAAAATATATAACCTAGGAAATTATGCACATCGATAGATCATTCCCTGAACCAATCGATATTTTTTCAACCCTAGATAGATCGCTTGAACCTTTGATTCACTAGGTTCTCTCTCTCTCTCTCTCTCTCTCTCTCTCTCTCTCTGTTTTACTGGTGTGAGTTTCTATTGTTTACACTTTACATAAATAATAAATTATATCCAGTACAAACACTATACACTGGTATATAGATGTGTGTATATATATGAAGTAGATTATATGCATACCAATTAGTCTATTACCTACTAATGTGTATTTTTTTTTCTTTTTTACAAAATTCTAATCTTTTGGATGATGAGCTCCTACTCTTTTGACATTGACTGATTGACATGTACTTAATGCTTCATATTGGCAACTCAACTACTCTTTTATTTCTTATGGCTTCATTTTTATGCCTTGGAGACTAATAGTTATAAAAATGTATAATTTATACAGCCGTATCCCCGACGTATCCGTATCCTATTTTTTTAGGTCTTGCCGTATCGCTGTATCTGTATCGTGTCGTATCCGTATCGTGTCGTATCCATATATGTGCTTCATAGATGTGAAGTGACCTTACATTCAACTGAAACAACATCTCGGGAAAAATATACACTTCTAGAGAAGGAAAAAATTATCCCATAAAGCAAGAGAGAAAATGCAACAGATACCTTAACAGTGTCATCACTGGAATGCGATTCTGCCACATCACACAACTTCCCAGTAATATAAGAGGCTGAATACTTCCCATCAGCAGTTCCGTATTCCCCCAAGACCCAACAAATAACCTATATAACCCAAAACCAAGAAGTAAGATCACAAACCCGAGACATGTATTATAAGCATCGTCCAGATGTAAAGATGGGGAAAATAAGAAAAACCTAGACAAGAGAAAATGTACTTGAAGAAATGCAGATGGCAGCTTTGGCTCTCCAATGATGCGCAAATATGACTCTACCTGCAGCCAAGAGGATCAACAGAGGTGAACCAAAAAAAGTTCCCATTTGACATCAGAAGATCAATGAGGAGTCAAAAACTAGTGTACACACACGAGGCGGAAACTTTCAAAGAATTTGTCCAAACTCGTTGTAAGCAAGAGAAACTCTCAATGCAGAATACATCATTTTCTGATGATCAGCATTGATTATAACTTATAAGTAGCAGGAAGCATACGCAATGAGCAAAAAGAAACTCAATAGGATTACATACAGCAGAAGATCTTAGCTGACTATCTGCATTCTCATCATCCTCTCCAAACCCCTCGGCAATCAAACGCATCAAGTTATGTGCCACTTTAATGTTCACTAGATCACCAGCATGCTCAAAAACTTTATTCATGGTCTGTGGTACTCAAAAGTCAAGAGAAGTCTCTACTTGAGATTTCAGCAGATGTAAATGTAATGTTATAACTCCACAACCAAAAGGCAAAATTGTGATAACCTGAATGAACCACTGATTGCTTGGTGCAAATTGTTCCGCAAGCTCAACGCATCTGGATGCTATTTCAGTCTTGTAATGATTGTCATTAATGTTTACCATGTAATCAATCATACGGTCAACAATAACTTCCACATTAGAGGACTTCGTCATCTTGTACAGCAGTTCAAAGGTTTTCCGCTTTAGAGTGTCATCTGGGTCCTGTGTCATGAAGGTTGTCAAATTTGGACCAAATCGTAGTTAATAAAAATGCACCAAATAGTCAAAACTAGTTTGAATGTCAACTTGAAAGCTAAAAAACACAGTTTCCACAATCACAACAATCGAAACAGAAACAACTTTGCAATGCAAACAGTGAGATTAGAAACCACAACCATTAAAAACAGGCAGAAATAAGCCACATACCTACCCAACCTATCTCAAAAGCAATTATGTTCCAATACAAGTACAGGTTACTATGGGTGCCAGAACCATACTAGGCAAGTACAACACTAATCATAGCAAAGTCAGCAGCATTTCAAATATTTGTTTTTGCCTTCCACGAGGAGTTAGCAAAAAGACATCCACCATGAAATGGTTGTCACGGTGGACAAAAGGTTCTTTTATCAAACCAAGCCATCTCAACGAGAAAAGAAGGGTAACAAGCTTGCCTTCTCAAAACACGTGAAGATAATTATTGACAACCTAGATAGTAACATAAAAAAAAGTAATCCAAACTTCCCCCATGCATTGGATTCATTCAATACAAGCTAAACAAAATGGGATTCTACAACCCCGAGAAAGAGGAACTAGCATGAGAGTCCTTCCAAACAGCTACTTCAATGACTATGACGCAGATTGACCTAGCAGTTCACAGTCCTTGAAGAAGGGACTCGCAAAGAGTATCTTCTATAGCGGGAAACAAGACTGACAGTTGTAGAGAGACGTAGATAATAAGGAAGGTATCAGATATCTTGGGCAAAGTAAAGCGAAACAATATCATTTCTCCACTAACATAGATATCTGAAAAATGGCATCCTAAATTAAGCTTGTGCCATAATGTGTGCCATCTTCACAGTCCTTTGTGATCTAAGGATATCCTTGTCTGCTCATCTTTCTCTTTCTTTTGTTCGAATTCACTATCATCCAAAAATCATTCTCTGTCCCATAATTCTTAGTATTGCTTAATAAACTTAGAACACACATGCTAAACCTCTCATGCAAAAGGAAACAGAATAAAATTGTGTGTATGAAAGTCCTATGCAAGGGCAAGGGCCACCATTCCAATTGCGTGTATGAAAGTCCAACACAAATGAATACATGACCTAACAACTTCATTGATCATTATAAGAAATATTGCGCAAAAGCCAAGTTCAGCAGAGGACAAAGAAGAGGATGGGAGTAGTTTATATCAGCAAGCTCTATTGACCTCAAACATCTGTTAATCCAGCTACAGCTCATGTATGACAAATGAACTATTAGCGATACAAAGAACTAACATCATACCACTAGATTTTCTAAAGAAAGAAACGTAACCGTCGAAAGTTTCAGACATTCTAGAGTCAACCAACGCCAAGGAATGAAATCAAAGAAAATGGACAAGTCTGCATCTCCAATGGCCATCAAATCAAATAATACTAATGTACAATCCGTTCGAGATAACAATGTTTCTCACCTCTAAGCAATCAATCACAGCCAGTTGGTGTTGTTCAGCAATTTCTGGACTCATCTTTATCAACCGACCAAGGGCATCAATGCCCATATACTTTAGATTATGACTATCACTCTGGCCAACACATGCATGAAAATGAGTCAATGACAAATGAAAAGGGCCAAACAAAGCACACAAGCTGCGGAAACCATACCTTCAAAAATTTAGATATCGCATCAGTGGCAGCCTCTAACAACTTCGGATTGGGGAGTATAGATGAAACACAGCTTATGCACTCATAAAGAACAGCATTTCCTATGTTACTTGTTGAGTCACACTTTCTCATAATGTCGCCTACAACAGTATACATTTGTTCACTAGCCTGCTTGTCACCACCACCCAGTAATGCCAAAATTTTCAGCAACTTGATCTGCATAACAAAATGACTGATTACATATATATACATTCAACATATCTTAACATCAAAAAATATCAAGAGATCAACTCAGTAATGATGCTAATATACTTGCAGGCATGCAGTTTTCAAACTTTGTACCATGAACAACCCCACTGTGCAGAAACTCTCCTTGGAAATCAAAGCACTACGTGAATATAAAATTAGTATCTCATTGATTAGATGTCTCCTTCAAATGTAGGAATCCCATACTGGACTACAACTGAGCAAGGAAGGGAGAAATCTATAAAGTTAGATGAACTCTCAAGTTAATGCAAAATGACGGAAGCTTTTATTGCCTCTGCATTCTTCCAGGACTACTACACTCAGAAAATGCCATATTTTTCATCTACCTACTGATTGTAATACTGTCGACTATTCAAAAAGAAAATATTGGCCAAAATTATAGAAAAGCTACAAGTCCCCTTTTGTATCCTCCTCAGCAATCTACATTAAAGGAAACTTTTTAAGGCTTGTGCAGATTAATACAGCAGTTGTGAAAACTAATCATGCAATATCAACGTTCGCAATCAACCAACTATTTTAGTTAATAACTAAAATGAACATCTCACTATTCTTCCCTTCACAAAATCTCACAAACAGTACAATTATCATGTACAACAGCTCCTTTTGACAACAGCTGTGTTTATATACAACATTTAAACCAAGAATAATAAGACAGACCTGGATGAATGGAGCAGGCATCTGATGATAATCGTAACTCTTTGGCAATCGGCGTTCAGCTACTTGCTTAAGAATACTTACAAAGCTGATGACCAAGTCCTTATAAGATTTAGCATCTATTGTGATGAGATCAGAAAGAGGGCAGAGTGTTGCACCCATAACCCCTGGATCATTATCACAAAGCCTCTGCAAAAACAAAGTTTTGTATCAATAACGGAAGGGGGAAGAAACATATGAAATTTCTTCCCTTGAAGTATACAAGTCAAATCTAACATATGTACAACCACATAAATGTGCATCATTGTGGAAGAAACAAGAATGTGTTCATCCATTTTTGGGTTGTGCCAACAGCCACAACACCGAAGCACAACATACGGAATTTTAGTGTGCTTAAATGTCCGAGTATGGTCGTACTCAGATTAGAGTGCTCCACTAAAATTATTTGTGGACTTCAAGATAAAATAGGATTGTGTTACTGTTAGATAGCTTGGTACAGATTGTTGGGCCCATTTCCTAATAGCTTAAGTTTTGCGGACAATTGGTAATTTGACATGGTATCAAAGCTCATGTTGGGAGAGGTCTTGGTTCAAGTCTCTCTATTTGCATATGTTCTTCGTTTCCATTATGTTTCTCCCCTTTGCATTTGTTCCATCGCAATATGTATGGAGGTTTGCATCTCCACATGCAAGGCAAGGTTCAACGTGAGGGAGAGTGTTAGATAGCTGGATATATATTGTTGGGCGGCTTGGGCGCATTTCCTAATAGCTTTTGTTTTGGGGACAATTGCAACTTAACAAATAACACAAACCATGATGTATTGCCAATTAGCCATCAAACTCCTAGTCTCCAATTTGATTGTTGCCACTATAGAAACAGCAACCCAAATTCGTCTAAAATTAACACCACATTTTATAGAATTAAAAACACACTAGTGTTGGGCACCGCAACAAATAAATTAATGTGTAGCTAAAATGAGGGTATTAAGGTGGATGTATGGAACCGGACTAGCTCAGTTGGCCAGGACTCTTGCATCTCATTAGGAGGTCAGGAGTTTAAGTCTCCCCACCTGCGTGTGGGTGTTCTTCCCTTAGAGAGCTTTTCCTTTCTTTATTTGTTTCTACCCTATAATGGAGTTATTTCTTGTATTGGTTGAGTTGTTGGGCTTGGTTATCTCATGGACTCTTACAATTGATGTAGTGTCTGAGTTTGTACTCTGTACTTCATATCTGATGTAAAAATGATCTCTTCTATCGATTGGCAAAACAAAAAGGTGGATGTATGTCAATATTAGGAGAAATAGGATTAGAAATGAAAAAAAAAAAAAACCCAAGAGGATATTAAGGTGGATGTGTGTCACGATTAGGAGAAATAAAATTGGAAATGAAAACAATTGTGAACTAGGACCAGCACCAATTGTAAGATAAATTCAACAAGCAATAGACTGGAGTAGATTGGTCACATAGAATACAACAAAGGCAAGTAGATGCAATGTAATAAACAAAAGCAATTACATTATCGTTAATTGAACTGTTACGGGAAGGGAAAGACCTAAATTTTGACATAGTATAGTGCGGTTAAAAAGGAACTGAATTCCTCACTGACATTCACTTTGTTTGGTTGAGGTTTTAGAAAGTTATTTTTGAGAGTTGAGTGGTAATGAGTGGAGAGAGATAGAGAGAGAAATTTATTGAAAACTGTGCCGAGAGTTAAAAGTTACTCTCAAAATGGTGAACCAAGCGGAGTGATTGATTATTTAAAAGCCCTTCACATAGCATCACAGAATGGCAAAGAATAGGTCACGTAGGCGACTCCAATTGAATCTGACTCCTTGCTTAGTTTGATTTCTTACCAACACTTACTTTAGTGCAGTACAATGATGCATGTAACAGCGATACTGTACTCTATATAACCAACCAAATTCAAGTACTATAGAGCATTACAATTCAGTCCAAAACAATACCTTCCGAAAATTAGAGACTAAATGCGAATCAGAAGATGGCGACCGCTCATAAAACTGATGAAGCGCCATGACCGCATTCTTCCTAATGGCCTCCTTGGCATGCCCCAACAGCTCCACTACCTCCGGCAGCACGGCCGGTATTGTCTCCTCATTAATCAACCTACACACGGCATTCAATGCCGCACACCCCACAAGTTAATTATTCAACTTAAAGCCCTTCCGAATCGTGTTCACAATCAATATAGTAAGACCGTGGTCCTCGTTCAGCAACAGCGTCACAGCCAGAGACCCCGTCCGCTTCAGCGACAGGCTGTCATCGTGAGCCATCTTGACGGCATGGATGTACAACGAGGCATCGTGGCCGAGCATCTCGACGTAGAGGAGGCAGATTATGTACCTCTTCATCTTCCGCTTGGGAATGTCTCGGGCTCCGTGATGCGGCACATTAGGGTGTTGATCTCGTGGAGGACGATCTGGCACTCTTCAGCTTTGGATCGGGCCTTACCAATGGATTTGACGAGACCTGAGTTGGACTGGCCGAACCCACCTTGGGAGCCCATTGCAAGCTCCCGACTGATCGTCTTGAGTTGCTCCAGGTTTGAAGTTGGGAAACTGAGTTTGAATTGGGAATGTATGGGTGTGTGTTTCGAGATTCTAGGGTTTGGGAGCGGAGAATAGTAGTAGATCTGAGAGTGAGAGACTCCAGAGGAGAAGAAAGCGAGTGTGCTGGTTAATTTTTCAAACATAATTGAGATTTAGACAGACGAACTGGGTCCGATTGGGCAACAGCCAGCATGGGAGTATAGGCCTAGAGTTTGAGAGCCCAAACCCGTGGAATGGCGGATGTAAGGCTTGGTGACCGAACCGGGTTGAGATAGGTCCGACTCAGAAGATTACATCCAACGTGGCTCCCCATGAGTGCCAAGTGGCATGGCTTGGTGACATGTACAGACACTCGGTGCATGACGCATGACGTCATTTCTAGAGGCGGTTAGGGAGTTACTACATGAGGCATGTGCCTAGCATAAGATTACTTGGAGCCCAAGTATAGTCTCTATACACAAAGTAAGAATAAATCCTAGAGAGGTGCGACATTACTATCATGCTACCGCTTTATACTCTTCCTCCCTTCACTTGAGATTGACTTAAGTATCGGAGTGCCTTCCAACTTTGTACGGCCGTTTAGGCACTAACTGGAGGGTTCATTTTGTAAGGTTTGGAAGGCCTTGAAGAGAAATGCAATCTGATTATCGCTAATGGAAATGTTAGGGAAAGAGGAATAAAAGTGGTAGGACAGGGGAAAGACCTAAATTGACATAGTATAGTGCGGTAAAAAAGGAGATGAATTCATCACCCTTCACATAGCAGCACAGAATGCCAAAGAATGGGTAATGTAGCTGAATCCAATTGCCTCCTACTCTGAACAAAGGCTTAGTTGGAAATTTATTGTTTGATTTGGTGCAGCTACAAAGCCTACAATGATGCATATAGCGGCAACAGAGTCACCCTATATAACCAACCCTAATTCAACTATAACATTCATAAACAACAAAAAAGAAAACAGAGCATTTCAGCATTCAGTCGAAAACAATATGTTTCGAAAATTGGAGACCAGGTTTGAAACAGAGGATGGCGAGCGCTGAAAGAACTGATGAAGATAATTGACTGCCTTCTTCCGGACGGCCTCCTTGGCGTGCCCCAGCAGCTCAGCCACCTGCGGCAGCACGGCCGGTATCGTCTCCTCGTTAATCAATCGACACACGGCATTCAACCAGCGCACACCACCAGGTAATTGTCCAACTTCAGGTTCTTCTGGATCGTGTTGATGATCAGTATAATCAGATTGTGGTCCTTGTTTAAAAACAGCGTCACAGCCAGGTAGACTGTCTGCTTAAGCAACAGGGCGGCATCGTGTGTCATCTTGACGGCGTGGACGTAGCCGAAGGAGGCGTCGTGGTCGAGCATCTCGACGTAGAGGAGGCGGATTATGTACTCCTCATTTAGCATTTCAGGGTGTCGGGTTTGGTGATTCAGCATTTTAGGGTCTCAAATCTCAATCTCGTGGAGGACTATCTGGTCCTCCTCAGCCTTGGATAGGGCCTTGCCAATGGATTCGACGAGGTCGAGGAACTCCCTGGACTGGCCGAACCCGCCTTGGGAGCCCATTGCAAGCTCCCGACTGATCTCCTTGAGTTGCTCCAGGTTTGACGTTGGGAAATTGATTTTGAATTGGGAATGTATGAGTGAGTGTTTCGAGATTCTAGGGTTTCGGTTCGGAGAAGAGTGGTAGATCTGAGAGTGAGAGACTCCAAAGGAGATGAGGATCTAGAGGAGAGCGAGTGTGCTGGTTAATTTTTGAGACGTAATTGAGATTGAGAGAGAGAGAGAGAGAGAGAGAAATGGAAGATCTGGACGAGATTGGTCACATACAGTAGTGAACTGGAGCTTCAAAATAGGCGGACCGCAACAAAGATCATGCTGGGATGAATTGGGTCACGACTGGGCAACAGCCGGCATTGGAGTAAAGGCCTTGAGTTCAAGAGCCCAAACCCGTGGAATGGCAGATGTAAGGCCTGGTGACCAGACCTGGTCGAGATAGGTCCGGGTTGAGATAGGTCCGACCCAGAAGATTACATCAAACGTGGCACCCCATGATTGCCAAGTGGCATGGCTCGGTGACGTGTACGGACACCCAGTGCATCATGCATGACATCATTTCTAGAGGCGTTTAGGAGTTACTGGCAGTTAGGAGTTACTTCATGAGGCATGTGCCTAGCACAAGATTACTTGGAGCCCAAGTATAGACTCTCTATACAAAATAGAGAATAAATCCTAGAAAGGTGCGGTATCACTATCTTGCTAGTGCTTTATACTCTTCCTCCCTTGACTTGAGATTGACTTAGGTAAGTATCAGAGTGGTACTTGTCTGATCAATCCCACTGTAGGTTCACACCATTCATCACTGCTTCCTAAGAACAGCATGTCTACCAATTTCACCATGGCGGCTTCTAAAACTGATAATATCCTATTCATATTCAATCATCCAGGTTGAAGAAGTAAACTCAACTTCCGACTTTGTACGGCCGTTTAGGCACTAACTGGAGGTTAATCTTGTAAGGTTTGGAAGGCCTTGAAGAGGAAAAAACAGAACCGATCTGACCCGTACCAAACATCCATAAGCAAAACCAGATGACACCCCACAGGGCCCACACATACAACAAAGACAAGTACATGCAATATAATAAACAAAAGCGATCCGATTATCGCCAATGGAAATGTTAGGGGAAGGGAAATAAAAGTGGTAGGACAGGGGAAAGACCTAAATTGACATATTATAGCGCGGTAAAAAAGGAGATGAATTCATCATTAAAATTAGCCCTTCACATAGCAGCAAACAATGGGTAATGTAGCCAAATCCAATAGCCTCCTACTCCGAACCAAGGGTTAGTTGGATTTTTATTTCTTTGATAAGACAAGGCTTAGTTTGATTTCGTGCAGCTACTATGATGCATATAGCAGCAATAGAGTAACCCTATACAACCAACCCTAATTCAACTATAACATTCATAAACAACAAGAAGGTAATGTATCATTTCAACATTCAGTCCATAACATTACCTTTCGAAAATTGGAGACCAGATGCGAAACAGAGGACGGCGAACGCTGAAAGAACCGATGAAGCGCCATGACTGCCTTCTTCCTAACGGCCTCCTTGGCGTGCCCCAGCAGCTCCACCACCTGCGGCAGCACGGCCGGTATCGTCTCCTCGTTAATCAACCTGCACACGGCATTCAACGCCGCACACACCACAAGATAATTATCCGACTTCAAGTCCTTCTGAATCGTGTTCACGATCAGTATAATCAGATCGTGGTCCTCGTTCAAGAACAGCGTCACCGCCAGGTAGCCCGTGCGCTTGAGCGACAGGGTGTCGTCGTGGGTCATCTTGACGGCGTGGATGTAGCCGAAGGAGGCGTCGTGGCCGAGCATCTCGACGTAGAGGAGGCGGATGATGTACTCCTTCATCTTGCGCTTGGGGGTGTCGGGCTCGATGATGCGGCGCTTCAGGGTCTCGATCTCGTGGAGGACGATGCGGTCCTCCTCGGCCTTGGATCGGGCCTCGCCGATGGATTTGACGAGGTCGAGGAACTCCTTGGACTGGCCGAACCCGCCCTGGGAGCCCATTGCGAGCTCCCGGCCGATCGTCTTCAGCTGCTCCAGGTTTGGGCTTGTGGAATTGAGTTTGGATTGGGAATGCGGAGAGTCTAGGGTTTGGGGTGATTGAGTGGTGGATCTGAGAGAGAGTGAGAGTCCAGAGGAGGTGAGGATCTGGAGGAGAGAGAGAGAGAGAGAGGGTGTGGTGGTTGATTTGAGACGTAATTGAGATTTCAGAGAGAGAGAGAGACGTAGAAGAAAAGTGCAAAGGTGTGCTAGACCGGTGGCGGGTGGGAGGAGTGCACGGCGACGGTGGGTTCGTTTTGTTATCAGAGATCTGGGCACACGTGGTGGTGGCCACGTGATGGGGTTTTTTTAAATGCGTAAATTATACTTTTTCCCCTGTACGTTTCACGATTATCATAATTCCTCTTGTTGAACTAAATAATCAATCAAAGTTTGATGCAAAATTAAGAAACACAATTTTTTTAATAAAATCGAAATAAAAAAAGTCGAATAATAAGAGTGATCCTTACCATGTCACTCAACAATTAATAGATGCTCAGATTTAAAGGGGAAAAAAACAAGAAAGAAATTCAAATCACAAACCTTCGAAAGAGCAATGCTACGTACACAAACCACAAACCGCAACTTCAACCACAACCACAACTAATAGCTGTGTTTTTAGTTGTTTGATGTGTATGAATTTACGTGCAAAATGTACAACTCACGTGTATCGAATGAGTCCAAACATATCTTTTTCCTTACATAGGTGTTTGTAGTGTTGCGCTTTCTTGTTTTTTTTGCGTTCTAAAAGTTTTTGGTTTATTTTGATCCTTTTTGAGTGTACAAGCGAGAACATCATATGCTATATGTAAAAGATTAAGGGGCCATTTGGGCTAATTTTTTCAATGTCTTTTAGAAAAATTCTTAATTTTTACTAGATTCGTGACATTTTTTTTTATCACATCATTTATCTCGATGAGAAGAATTGAAAATTTATGAAAATATAGATCAAAGTTGAAAAGGGACAATCGTTTATTGTCTTCAGCATCGTTTTATATGATTTTTTTTTGGAATATTAGCTATTAGCTATGAAGTGCGATAATGAAATAAAAATAAAAATTTTCTATTAGGCTCAGAGTGAGATGACAACCATCTTGAGAAGGGCGGTGTAAATGAGTTTTGGTCATCAAAGATGTGCAACTAGCCAACTAGCAATTAACTATTTTAAAGGGTTTTGGTTTTGTGGATAAACTTGGCATGGGAAGGGAAAAAATTTTAGAGGTCTGTTAATTGCATGGATTAACTTATTAGGGCATCTCTAGTTAATTGGAGGTGGGAGTGAAAAATCACTTCTAGTGGTATTGTTAGGTTTAGTTAACTGTCCACAAAAGAGGGGAGGATGCTAAATGTGATGGAGCAGCTAACAGAGAGAGAGAGAGAGAGAGAGAAGGAGGAGAGCGAGGATTGGAGTCGGCAGTGGAGTCTGCCCTTGACTGTACTTGAGGAGAGAGTGAAGGGAGATGAGAGAGAGTTTGGAGAGAGAGAGAAAAGGGAGTGGTGAGAAATATTCTTTTTATATTTTTTAACTCCTAGCACACATCTTAACTACACCATTACAACATACATTCACTTTTTTTAATTTATACACTCTTAACAAACAATAAATGAGTTTCAAAAAAAAAAAATCTAATAAATAGGACTCACTTTATACACTTTATGTCATATAACACACAATTTTTAACACCACCATTGGGGATGCTCTCACATATCTATATGAGGTCAGGACTAAGATATGAAACCACTATTTTAAGTCTCGCAGCAATTTGAGCATATATATATCTATATTACATTTCACGACGGTGTGGTGGCCCACACATTTTTTCTGCATAAATCTTGGCCGTTTGATTTAGTACACATTTTTCTGCATAAATCCTACCCGTTGATCAGTTGCTCAATATGGTTTCAGTCGAATTTTTGGTAATGAGGTTTAGTCATTATAGTCTTGATTGCCGTTGATTGGACTATAATTGCTATGGCTATAATTTACTATAATGACTTCAGTTATCATGGAAAGTTCCTATAATTGCCGTGATTGAATTTACTATAATATAGATAATTGTTGTGACTATAATTGCCGTGATTTAATGACTATAATTGCTGATTCTTTTAGTCTCGGCAATTTTTGGTAATAATATTCTCATTTCAGTTTTTGGTAAATCTCCACCCTTCATTCAAACCTGACATTTTGGTAAATACCTTGCATTTTCTGGAATAAATGGTTGAGTAATGATTCTTTCATTACTAGAATTTTTGTTAATGATTACAAAAACCACGTGGGAGGGATTTGGTAATGAAAATCAATACATAGAGATGGCGTTGAATGCTATCTATTTTAATCAATGCATACAAAAACCATGCGGCCGGGAGGATGTTTGGTAGCGTTTTGAAACTCTTCTCCATGTTCTCTTTTCCAATTGATTTTCCCTTTTCCAAATACTCATCACCACGTCTCTCCCTGGTTCAAACCAGATCATTCAAAGTTTAAATGCAGCTCCTCGCTCGCCATCACTACTAAACTCTTATCAGCACCATCATCTAACATTCGATTTCTCTACCTTTTAATGATTTCTGGCCTACTGCGTAGCGGTGTTAAATCCAAAAGGGTGAGTTTATTCTCTGTCATAGTTTTCTATCATTGCTTTTATTTATTTAAAATCCTTAGCAAAATAATGTGATTGGGTTCCTTTCCAACTTATATCCAGTGTGCTTAGTGTTGCTTGCTTCTATAATACAAATCGCGACGGTGTGGTGGCCCACATAAATTCCCTTCACCGTTGGATTTGTAACACATTTTTTTGCAAAAATCACCACCATTTATTCATTTCCATTCTAAAACCCCAGTAATTAATCTGCTCCCACGGCAATAATTGTTATTCCTATTCCTATACGATAAGGCAAAGTTGAAAACGGGAATTTCACCCTTTATTCAACCCTTGGCTTAGATTAATTTCATCCGATGGTTGAGAGTTGCTAAATAGTTGAGTAGCGATTTTTTCAATTGCTATAAACTCACGTGAATTTTATTGTTGTTTTGGTAATGAACAAATAAACTGGCGTGAATTTGGAACAAAGGGTGAAATCTATAAACTGACAATTGGTGGACTAGATAACTCCAATAATAACTCCACGAATTTCCTTTACTATTATAGATTGGTGTTGAATTTTTGGTAATGATTGGTGAACGAATTCTTGGTAATGATTTATTCACTCGGATTGCCGTTGAAAGAGAATACTGTGTGGCCCGTGATCCTTTGGTCCTCGATCCTTCGTGGTGGTTCGATGATGGGTTGGCTTTCTTCTCCAAGCCTGCACAAGGAACGCACGACTAAGACCTGGCCGGGGATTGTCCCGGCAAGGCCCTCCGGCGAGAGGATCAGTATAGCACAGAGAGGAAGCCGAAAGCTCAGAGGGAGTCAGTGTGAGTATGGAGTAGCGTGTACCTGTTAGGGTTACCATCACTAGGTATTTATAGTGCCTTCTGGCTTGCTCTCCAAGTACGATCGCGTGCTTTCCACGGGCCAAGTGACATCATAGTGACGTGAAAGAGTAGATCTGATAACCGTTTTCAGGGCTGAGCTGGCACACCCATGTATGCCCGTGATCATCTTCTGTTATAACCGCTTCTGCACGTGGCAGAACGCGTGGCTTTGCAACTAGCCACCGTCGGCTGCTCGCTGTACTCCGAAGATAGCCGAACGTGGGCAACGCCGAGCATGGCTACGCGTTTAATGAGGGAAGCAACGTTGCCGGGGGCTCTGCCGACGGCACAATCCGAGCGTGGGTTTGTCCTCTGCCGAGCCTGAGGCAAACCGAATACACATGATGAGTCATCGTCGGCACGCCGTGCACGAAGCCTCTGATTGGTTCATGGTAGGTCAGGCCCGCACCATGCGAACATCTGTGTTCGGCCCGCTACAATAGCCCCTCAATTTCTGCCGATGCCGTACGCATGGTAGAGATTGAAGTTGAGCCTTAGGCCGAACATGTCGAACCGCCGAGCGTATATTTGTTTGATGAAGATGGATTCCAGCCGAGCCCGAACCGTTTCATTCTCAGGAGAAGTCCCGACCGTCGATGAAGTACTCCAATGGTTGGGCGCCAGATGTTACCTTGTGGATGAGTACGGCAGACGAGAGGGAGGCTGGCAAGCCCTGCAAAACGTCCTTTCAGTGACACGTGTCATGCGCTGAGTGGTCAGTCGTTCGGCGGTGCAATGATGGGCGGGATTTTTGAATTCCCAACCCTAGCCCTATATAAAGGGAGACGCGAGGAGAGAGAAAGCTCTCGTTCTCTCTCTCTCTCCAGACCTCCATTGTCAGAGCTTCAGAGCAACCGTTCGTCTTCTAGCTTCGATCTCCAGCAGATTCTGCCACCAGATCTCGCCACAAATCCAGGTATGAGATCGTTTCTTGCTTCTCTCTGACTTTCTGCAGTTTTCAGTCCATTTACCTTTGGTTTTCTGGGTCTTTGGGGCATTTTTTGTTCTGAGTGAACAGTGCACCCTGGAGATGAACGGACTGTTCATCTCCCTCTTCAACCTGTTCTTCCGAGCATGGAGCCTCTAAGGGGTTCTGGGCTTGGCCGTTGATGGAATAGGCCGAGCCCCAATCTCCGTTGTTTGGGAGGTTCCAACCGAACATGGTTTGGCCGAGCTTTGAGAACGATGATGGGGTGGGCCATTTAGGATACCGAGCTTAGTGAGGCACCTGCCTTCTGGCCGACGACGAGGTCTCATGTTTTTGTTTTTGACTTTGTTAGGTCTGGCTCCCCCAATCATCGTCATCTCATCCGACTCTGAAAGTTCAGGGGACGATTCTGCGAACCTTGTGATCCGAAAGTACTTGGAGATACACAGAAGTCGACGTCAAACTTCTTCCATCGCCTCGAACATGTCAGACTCTGGTGATTCCAATGCCGAGCTTGACCACGAGTACGGTGGTTTCAACACCGACCCAGAGATAACCTTCTCTACTAGCACAGAATCCGAAGCCGAGCACGAACTTGGACCGAAGGCCGAGTCTAGAATTCGTTCCCAGGCCGGAGCCACGACCTCTTCACTCTCTGCTCCTGCTGAAACTTCGTCTGGGGACAGAGAGTTTGCCGACCTCTTCGAGCGAGGGCAGGTGTGTCCCCACGCCCATTACTTCAGTGGGCGTCCCAATGAATATGCGGACTTCTGCCGAGCGTACGACATACCGGATGATGTCGTCGTCTACCAAGTGGCTAGTAACAGGATTAGGGACAAGAGGCAAGATCGTCCCGAGCATATAACGGTCCCTCTGATGGCCATCTGTGAGGCCGGGCTCCGCTTCCCCCTTCATCCATATCTGAGGGAACTGTTAGCTAGGTTCGGCATAGTACCTCACTTCTTCTCGATCAATAGTTTTAGGATTGTGATGTCCGTAGTTAAGTTAAAGGAACTTCACAACCTAGATTTCACCATTGCCGACCTCTTCCATACATACATTATGTCCAGGCACGGGAAGACTAACCGTAGGTATTTGTCCACTCGTAGTGGCGGACTTCCCGACACTGATAAGTGGGCTAATCTGTACGTCGAAGTCAGTGGGAACTACGAGTTCGGCGATCAGACTGTGTGGCTGCATTCTGTGCCGAAGATAACGGATTTCTGAGGTTTCCTTTTGTTTCTTTAATCTGCCGAACATGATCCATTCTTTTAATGAATTCGTGATATTTTGGTAACATCTTCTTTCCTTTGCAGATCACCGAGTAATAACCAAGACCCAGAACTCTTTGGCCGTAGACAGTCACGTGGAGATACTAAGGGCTTGTATCTGCCGCGACGCGCCGACTCTGTTGGGTTACGAGCCTTCGTACAAGGGGAAGTTGACGAAGAGGAAGAAGAAGGATAAAGAGGCAGGGCCGAGCACGAAGGCCAAGGGTAAGAAATCAGCTGCTGAGGTAGGTGTTGGCGACGAAGTTCCAAAACCGAGCAAGAAGGTGAAGGAGCCGAGGGTAAAGTTTCCCACTTTTCAAAAGTCAGCCGACTTCTGGTTCCAGGAAAGTCTGCCAACTGACCTTCAAGGTATCCACATCCCTCCAATCCGAACCTTAATTCCTCATTTTGCCGACGACATGGGGAGGAGAAATGTGGTGAGGATGAACCTCAAGGAAGCAGCTGCTGCCAGCAAGAAGGTAGCTGCTCTTTCTCCCACCGAGAGTCCTGCAAAGAGGCAGAAGGTACATGACTTCTTTCCTGCCAGGCCGCCGACGCCACTTCCAAAGGAGAAGGACCAAACCGAGTCTTCGTCAGCAGGAGGCTCAAAGGCTGTGGAGAGGGCAGCAGGTTCTGGTGGGTGAGTGATCGTCTCAGAGTTTGCACCATCGTTCGCGATGGCCGACGGCAGAGTGGTCACGGTGGAGGACAGCGTCATGGAGGAGCCTGGCCTTGCTGTGACCATGCTGCATGGGCTTGCTCTTCCGAAGGACATGGACAGGGTTCCAGGGGAGCTCCAGCCGAGCCTAGTCCACACCAGTGCATATCTCGTTCAGGTACGTTTTGACTTGGTTTTCTAATTTATTTTTTGACATATTGCCGATGCTGATAACTCAATCTTGTGTAGGCTGGGCAAGCTTTGCTGCGTGCTTCTCGGCAAGCCGAACTCTTGGTCGCTGAGAAGACACGTTACCGCGATGAGGCGAAAGCCGAGCGTGAGAAGGCAAAGGCTGCGAAGAACGGCTTGAGATTTGCCAAGTCAAGGGTTGCCGAGCTCGAAAAAGAGAGGGATGAGGCCTTTGAAAATGCAAAGACGGCCGAACGCGAGCTCGGACAGGTTGTCCGCAGGGAGAAGAGGAAGATGAAGGAAGTGGATGAGAAGGCATTTCAGGCTGGGTACGACAGAGCCGGCGCCGAGTACGTTCGGGAGGCTCGGTCGATGGTCAATGAGGAGCTGAAGAAGAAGCTGCCGATCGCGTACCGGACTGGGTACAAGGATGGGGTGAAGGCTGCGTGTGGGGTCATGCAGATGGAGCCGGACATGAACCTGATGAAGTCGATCCCCGTAGCTGATGTGCCCGAGCTCGTACTGCTGTACACTGAAGAAGAGTGTGCCCCACTTAGTCCGGAGGAGTTTCCCGAGAGTGAGGATGATGTCGAAGATATGACCGTGGCCGACGCTGAAGGGGGAGGGAATGGCTCAAGTGGGAAGAAGAGGGACGTGGCTGACAACGCCGAGCAAGCTACCGAGCAAGTTGAGAAAAATGATGAAGTGCCCGTTGAAGCCGAGGACGACGCTGATCGTCTTACTGAAGCTGCAGCCGAGGGTGATCCGCCACAACCTTAGAGATTGTAGTTTTCTTTTTGAACTTTTTGTTGGACTGGGCGGCTCCGAACTTGGGAGTTTACCGTGCCAGATGTAATAGTTGAATGAGGGTCGGCACCGAACGGTTTACTACGCCGATCCTCCTAGCTTAGGATTTTTAACAACACTTGTCTCTTTTTTTTTTTTGAATGAAAGCATTGCCCCTTTTGCAATGTCTCTATTATTGCCGAGCTTGTTTGATTGCCTTCATGTCTTCACATAATTTTGTTGGTCTTGCATGTTTGTATGTAGTTGTCCGTAGCCCCCACTTTTGGTTTGGGTTCGGCTGAATAGTTGAAAGTATTTCATGACCGAAATGGTTAAGTATAGATATTGCAGCCGAGCCCTGACCAAAGTAGTATGGCCGTAGTTGCTATAGGTCGCCGAACATGGATGTATTGTGAGTTGACATGATCCAACCTTTGACTTAGTTTGAGAGTGTGAAGTGCCCCTTTGCCAGTGGATGGGGCTCGGCCAAAGTGTCAGCCCCTGGCCATGGTAGAGGAACGTTTGAGAGTGGTGATTGTTTGTGGGTGGTTTGCTCGCCAAATTGCGAGTGTAACCTTTCGGTGGCCGACCATAGTGTCTTGCCAATCCGAGCCGAAGCCTAAGTTCCAAAAGTGTATTTCAGGCTCGGCGGACCATATGTCCAGTGATTGCTTCTTTGGGCGGTGAAGTTGGCCGAAGCAAAGGGCTTTTTAAGGAGCCATTTGGTGGGTGTGACCGAAGTTATCGTTTGTGTGTGGCATTCTAGCCGAGAGTGGAATGGATGCATGAAATGTTTGTTGAAGACTTTTTAGATGAAAAAGATTGTCATTTCATTGATATTTCTTCGAAGTACAGGGAAAGTAATAAAAACAGAAACAGTGGGTCGAGGCCCTTCTTTGAAATGCAAGAGACAAATGTAAAAGAGTTATGCCGAAGCTGAAGAAAACAGAAACTCTGAATGCACGATGTGTTGGCCGAAGGTAGTTGTCTGATTGAGGCGTCACATGTAAGCCTTCCTGAGGTTCTGTGCGTTCCACGGGTTGGTGAGTACCTTGCCGTGCATGTCTTCGAGGGTGTAAGCCCCTTCACCGGCAACCTTCACAATACGAAATGGCCCTTCCCAATTAGACATGAACTTTTTCTTTTTGCTTGCTTGGACAACCTTACGCCAAACCAAGTCGTCGGGTTTGAACTTCTTGATTCTGACACTTCTGTTGTAGCCCTTGGCGACAGTCTGTTGATACTCGGCGAGCTTTAGCTGAGCGTCATCTCGTTTTTCCTCAGCCAAAATCAGTTCTTGCTCGACGGCCTCGTCATTGGACTGTGGGTTGAAGTTTTCCGTTCGGAGGGTTGGGAACCTTGATTCTAGGGGGATTACGGCCTCCATGCCGAACGCCATTGAGAATGGTGTCTGGCCTGTTGAACGGCGGGGAGTGGAGCGGTAAGCCCATAAAACCCTGGGGAGTTCCTCTGCCCATTTTCCCCTCTTTGAATTCAATCTTCGTTTTATCCCTGCACAGACCGTCTTATTTGAGGCTTCGGCCTGGCCATTTCCCTGAGGGTAGGCTGGTGTTGAGTTGAAGAATCTGATGCTGAACTCCTCACAGAGACTTGTGAGGCCGTCCCCGACAAATTGGGTGCCGTTGTCGGAGACGATGGCGTAGGGTACGCCGAACCTTGTCACGATGTTCCTCCATACGAATCGTCGGACGTCTGCTTCTGTAATGGTGACGAGGGCCTCGGCCTCTACCCACTTGGAGAAGTAATCCGTTGCTGTGATCAAGAATTTGAAGCCCCCAGGTGCTGTTGGGAGTTTCCCGACGATGTCGAGCCCCCATTGCGCGAATGGCCATGGACTTGTGATGGGAGAGAGATTCTGAGCCGGCTGCCTGGGTATTGGGGAAAATAGTTGGCATGGTCGGCACTTTCGTACGATTTCCTCGCAGTCTTTTTTCATGTTTTTCCAAAAGTATCCTTGACTCATCGCCCGTTGGCATAACGAACGTCCACCAGAGTGGCAGCCGCAGCTTCCGGAGTGCAGTTCTTCAAGGATCTCGGCAACTTGATTTGGGTGGATGACGAGAAGATAGGGCCCGAAAATGGATTTTCTGTAAAGTTGGCCGCTCTCAGAGAGCCAGTAGTACGCGGCCTTGTTCCTGATTCGGAAGGCTTCCTTTTTGTCGTCTGGTAAGGTGTCATTTCTCAGAAAAGAGACGATTTCATCCATCCAGCTTGGACCGAGTTCTATGTTGAGCACCTCTGGAGTTGTGTCGAAACTGGGGTGGTCGATGTTGCCAAAGTTTATGGTTCGGAATTCTGATGCCTTTGAAGCCGAGGCTAGTCCAGCAAGAGCGTCGGCGTGAGCATTGTGCTCTCGGCTGATCTGCATGATGTTGAAGTTGTTGAAGTGAGTGATGAGTTCTGCTGCCGTTGCCTGATACTTCATCATCCTTGGGTCCCGTGCTTCATAGTCTCCTAGCACCTGATTGACTATGAGTTGAGAGTCGCAATACACGGTCAAGTCAGCAACTTTCATTGCGATTGCCGAGCGTAAGCCAGCAAGCAGTGCTTCATATTCGGCCTCATTATTTGTTGCATGAAAATTGATGGTGATAGCACTCTCGTGAAGTGTTCCGCATGGTGAGACCAAAACGACTCCGGCACCTGCTCCGTTGTTGTTGGAGGCGCCGTCAACTTGCAATCGCCATGTGTCTCCCTGAAAAAGGAGCCACTTGTCCTTTTTTGGTTCATCTTCGGCAGAATGTTGAGTAGTTGGAGGAGTGTTTAGGATCTCGGAGTCTTCAGGTGTTAGCTCAGCAATAAAGTCGGCGAGGACTTGCCCCTTTATTGCTGTCCTCGGTTCAAAGCGGATATCAAAGTTCGCAAGCTCGACCGCCCATTTCGAAACTCGGTTTGAGAGGTCGGCTTTTCGAAAAAGCGCTTTGAGAGGATGCTCGGTCAACACTGTTATTGTGTGCGCCTGAAAGTATGGCAGGAGTTTCCTCGCCGCAGATACCAGGGCGAGTGCCAGTTTTTCCAGTGGAAGGTACCGAGTCTGGGCGGGTAGGAGTGTCTTACTAGTGAAATATACTGGCATGTCGTCGGCCCCTTCTCGCCGAACAAGTGCTGAGCTGATGGCGTGGCTCGAGACTGCAAGGTAAAGGTAGAGATTTTCGTATTCTTTGGGCTTTACCATTAGTGGTGAAGAACCCAGGTAATCTTTGAGCTCGGCCAACGCTCTGTCGCAGTCCGGCGTCCACTCGAAATTTCGTCGGCTTTTCCCTTTGAGAGCGTGAAAGAAGGAGTGGCACTTGTCGGATGATTTGCTGATGAAGCGGTTGAGAGCCGCTGCCATCCCAGTTAGTTTCTGTACCTCTCTGATTGATCTTGGCGGCCGAAGGTCTGCCACTGCCTTAATTTGGTTGGGGTCGGCTTCGATGCCACGTCGTGTGACCAAATGGCCAAGGAATTTACCAGCACTTACGCCGAACGCGCACTTCTCTGGGTTTAAACGGAGTTTGTGGAATTTAAGGATCTCGAAGACCTCGGCCAGCTCCTTCAAATGGTTGTGCTCCTTTTGACTTTTGACGACGAGGTCGTCGATGTATGCTTCCAGGATGTTGCCTATTTGTGCATAGAGCATTTTGAAGATCGCTCTGTTGAATGTGGCTCCGGAGTTCTTTAGACCAAACGGCATCACCCTATAGCAAAAAATTCTATGCGGAGTTATGAATGTTGTCTTCTCCATGTCGGCAGGGTCCATAGCAATCTGGTGACAGCCACGGTAGGCGTCCAGAAAACTTAGCCGAGCATGGCCGGCTGTTGCATCTACGAGCTGGTCGATCTTCGGCAGTGGGAACCAGTCTTTGGGACAGGCGTCGTTAAGATTTGTGTAGTCGACGCAGACTCGCCACTTTCCATTCTTCTTCTTGACGACCACCGTGTTGGAGAGCCAGGTTGGGTATTGGACTTCCTGAATGGCATTGGTGTCGAGAAGTCGGTTGACTTCTTCGATGACGGCGTCGGCGTGTTCAGGTGCCGAGCGTCGAGCCCGTTGAACCACTGGTTTGGCGTCCTTTTTTATGTTGAGGGAGTGGCAAATAAAGTTGGGATCCACCCATGGCATTTCCTCCGGGGTCCATGCAAAGACTTCAAGATTGTCTTTGAGGAACAGGAACATCTCATCTCGCTCGGCGTCAGATAGTGAGGAGCCAAGCAAGAAGAAGCGTGATCCGTCCTCGTTGATGGGCATTTTCACCAGTTCCTCCTCCGCTTTGTCCTCGGCTCTTTGACTGACGTCTTCGATGACGGCCATGTCTGGGACTTCAACCCATTGCACTTGTTTTGCCTTTGAGGAGCTGTGTACGGCGGAGACGTAGCATTTTTTGGATGCAATTTGGTCCCCTCGTAAGTCTTCTTGTCTCCCCGTTGCGTCGATGAAGCGGACAAGTTGGTGGTACGTGGAGGCAATGGCCTGCATTCCATGAAGCCAATTTCGTCCCAGGATGGCGTTGTATGGGCTTGGCACGTTGACGACGATAAATTCAACAGAGAGTGTTTTTGTGCCGACGACGACAGGGAGGAAGATTCGGCCAACTGGCCAAACAGGTGCTCCGCTGAAGCCGATGAGGGGTACTTCGGTTGGTAGTAGTGCCGATTCTGGTAATTCCAGCTTTTTGAATAGATCGTAGTACATAACTTCGGCCGAGCTTCCTTGATCAATGAGGACGCGTTTGACGTCGTGAACGCCGATCTGGATGGTTACGACGAGGGCGTCCGAATGCGGTGTTTGGACGTGTTCAAGGTCGCGTTCGGTGAAGCTGATCGTCCACTTTGGCACGTCTTGTGGTCGTTGACGCTTGGATCCGCAGCCGACGGAGAGTACTGCCTTTGAAGTTGAGGCGTGATCGATGTCGGCTTTGAGGGCAGTCTCGGACGCTTTGGTTACTGGACCGTGGATGACATGGATCAGCGGGCGTTGTTCGTTGGGGTTGGGATTTGTCTGCCGGGCGGGCGTCTTTGATCGATCAATGTACTGATCGAGATGACCTTGACCCGCAAGCTTCTCAAGGAGAGCCTTGTATGGTGCGCAGGCAGTCGTGTAATGGCCGAGCTCGTTGTGGTAAGTGCATTTTTTCCTGGGATTTTGATCCGGTTGGCCGGTGTCGGTTCCCACCTTGCCCGTCGGCCATTCAAACCATGGTTGTCTCATTATTTCCTTCAGAAAAGACCAAATTGGTTCCTTGAAGTGAGTGGTTTCGGCCACGTAGTCATGCTCCTTCGGCGGACGCTCCTTACCCATTTTAATGTTGTGCACTTGCTTCTTCGGCTGCGTTGGTTGGGTTGCCACTTGTGCTGGCAGCTGGTGCACGGTTGAGGAGAATGGATTGTTAGAGCTTGGGATTCCCTGTGCCGCCCTGTCTGCATAAAGTTCCTCGAGAGCACAAAATCTTTCCACGACGCGCATTAGTTCACCCATGCCGTGTGGTGGGCGGATGGCGAGTTCGTCTAAGATCTTGCTGCCAGTTTCCAGGCCGTTCTTGAAAGTGCGTGCAGCCCAATATTCATCGATTCCTGGGATCTCGTTGAATAGCTGCCAGTAGCGCTCGGCATATTGCCTGAGGGTTTCAGACGATAGTTTTCTCATCTGAGACAGTGATTCAGGCTCTTTAGCCATTTTGTTGCTTGTGATGAAGCGTGTGTTGAAGGCGCGTTCAAGGTCGGCCAGGGTCCTTACGGATCCAGCGGGCAATTTGTTGAACCACTGGAGTCCTAGGGAGCCGAGGCTGGATGGGAACGCCTTGCATTTTACCTCGTCTTTAAGCGTGCAGAGTTCAATGGTTTGTCTGAAGTGGATGAGGTGAGTGTAGGCCTCACACGTCGACGGATCGAACTTCGTGAATTTGGGAAGGTGGAAAGTGGGCTCTGGCGGCGTGTTGATTATGTGGGAGGTGAATGGGGAGACGCCGAGATCTTTTAGCTGCCTTTCAAATCCTGGGCGCGGCGGTTTGCCGTGCGCGTCCGTTTTTGATCTCTTTGAATCCCTTTCCTTGTGTTCTTTTGCCGACGCCTTCTCGGCTTCTCTTCGCCGAAGTTTATCTCGCAAGTCCTTCTCCGTTCGGCGTGGGCCGTCGACGGTTTTGTCGTTGTGGCGACGGGTTTTGTTCTCGTCGTTCGCGCCCTCAACGCGTACGTCTTTCCCGTTGCGCCGAGCGTAGTGCTCGTCATCTTTGTTTTCAATCGGAATGTTCCCCAGGCGCTCAGAGACATGGGGTCTGGTTCGGGCAGAGTCTCGGCTACGGTGCGAGGCCGTTGTGCGAGAGAACTCTGCGCGACCAGTCGAGTACGTACTTGTAAACGACTCGGTGTCCCTTGTCCTGGTTCCATCGTGATGGCTTCTAGAACGATGTGTCCCAGATACTGTGGGTTGTTTATAAAGGATGATTCCCCTGGCGTCGTCCGGTGCTGGGGTGAAGCCTAGGCGGTCTTTCACGGATCCGCGTTGGCCTCCTTCGTTCTGACGCCCTTGCGGTGGTGGAGGTGGAGGCGGAGGCGGTGTTTGGCCTCCTCTACCCCTGTCTCCGCCAAATCTTGATGCGGCAGGGGTGGCGTCCTGCTGCATGCGTTGCTTCATTTGGGCCACCTCTGCCCTTAGCGCGGCCAGTTCATTGTCGCGTTCATCGTCGCGACGCTGCAACAGTTGGATGTACGCCGAAGTTACGTCGTCTGAGACGGGCGAGAGCCCGGACCCAGGGGCGAGGGAGAGGGACATGTGCCTTTCGAGGGTTAGCGTGGAATTGACGTTTCCACCTGTGTCTCTGGCCCCCGAAACGGTTGCGTCTGCTAGATCTTCGCCCATGGTAGGTGATTTGGTGGTTGTTTTACGAAGGAGTGAGGGGGGTATGGAGGATGAGAGAGCCGTTTAGATCAGAAGTCTTTCACGTCGGGTTCACCAATTGTGTGGCCCGTGATCTTTTGGTCCTCGATCCTTCGTGGTGGTTCGATGATGGGTTGGCTTTCTTCTCCTAGCCTGCACAAGGAACGCACGACTAAGACCTGGCCGGGGATTGTCCCGGCAAGGCCCTCCGGTGAGAGGATCAGTATAGCACAGAGAGGAAGCCGAAAGCTCAGAGGGAGTCAGTGTGAGTATGGAGTAGCGTGTACCTGTAAGGGTTACCATCACTAGGTATTTATAGTGCCTTCTGGCTTGCTCTCCAAGTACGATCGCGTGCTTTCCACGGGCCAAGTGACATCATAGTGACGTGAAAGAGTAGATCTGATAACCGTTTTCAGGGCTGAGCTGGCACACCCATGTATGCCGGTGATCATCTTCTGTTATAACCGCTTCTGCACGTGGCAGAACGCGTGGCTTTGCAACTAGCCACCGTCGGCTGCTCGCCGTACTCCGAAGATAGCCGAACGTGGGCAACGCCGAGCATGGCTACGCGTTTAATGAGGGAAGCAACGTTGCCGGGGGCTCTGCCGACGGCACAATCCGAGCGTGCAAACCGAATACACATGATGAGTCATCGTCGGCACGCCGTGCACGAAGCCTCTGATTGGTTCATGGCAGGTCAGGCCCGCACCATGAGAACATCTGTGTTCGGCCCGCTACAAATACAATTGAAAGACATGCTAAATGAATTTTTGGTAATGAACGAATTTTTGGTTAGGTTGAATTTTCATTGTTTGTTTCTTATTCCGAATTTTCAGTTTTTGGTAATGATTTCTCTCTCGATCTCCCTTGAAAGTTTTCTTTCCAGTCTTCCTGACTCTCGCCCTCTATCCAGTTCACTCTCCACAGGTATGGCTTTTTGTTCTCTCTTTTTTTAAACGGCTGTGAATCAAAAAATTAGTTGTTTAGAAAATTAGTTCTTTATTCTCTACGTACACACGGTGAATTCTCTCTCTCTACTTTTTTTTTCTTTCCAGTTGTCTTTGTTCTCATTTCAATTTACTTCTAGATTCTAAGTGGGAGTTGGAGTGAATCAAAAAATTATTTCAGAAACCATATTGCACGGGCATAAGTCTCTCCAGTTATTTCTCCATAGGTATGGCTCTTTGTTTTTTTTGTTTTTTTAAAAGGCTGTGACGGCTATGAATCGAAAAATTAGCATTTTAGAGAATTAGTTCTTTGTTCTCTATCCACAATGAATTCTCTTTTTTCCCAGTTCTCTTTGTTCTTATTTCAATTTACTTTTGGGTTCTAATTGGGAGTTGGAGTGAATCGAAAAAATCTTTCAGAAATCATATTGCACGGGCATAAGCTATAAGTTGTTTTTAGGGTTGCAGTTAATATGTTCCTGTTGATTTATGTAGTTAGGCAAGTACAGTTCAATTCCCGTTTCGTCAATTTTGGTGTGTGCAAAGTCATGAGAGAAGTATGTTACTCCACTTCTTCTTCTTTTTTTCTCATGTTTTGAAATTTGATTAGAATAACATGTTTTGGAATATGGTTTAGAAATTTCGAAGCTTCCTATTTTAGTTTAAACCACGGTAGGCGTCCGTGTTCTCATTTCAATTTTGCATATCGAACCGACTCCTTATACGGAAAGCTAGATGAGAACGGGTCTATCATTGTTTTACTACTGACATCTATACTCACAAAATTATTTTTTGTTTGTGTTTTGTGTTTGAAGTGTTCTTTGGTGTGATTAGGTTAGAAGGGGAGGAGGATCAGGGAGCTGAAGGCAACATGGAGTTGTACGCCGAGAAGGTGAACAACGTGGACTTATTTGCTCAGGCTGAGTCCCTGCGTTACAAGCTCCTCAGCGTAAGATTGATTTTTGGGGAAGTATACTTCGTTTGGGAGAAAGGGAAGGTGGAATATGATACTTCGTTTAGACTGCGTTTGAATGCATTGCGCCGTGCCTTTAAGTGTTATTGGTTATCGAGAATATATAACACAACATTTAAGGGTTCTAATATATCTTCAACTGTACATTTTTTTAAAGAATAAGTGTATTGTCTTCTTAAGAGGTTTGTACGAATCTATGTGTGTGTATGTGTGCATTACCTATGAAGGTCTAATTTCCTAATGCAATGGACGTGTATTGTGTTGAACAAAGTTGCCTCTTCTCCTGAGTACCAAGGTTACCAAAACCTTTTATTTTTGTTTCATGTGCTTCCTTTGGATTTATCATAAAGTCAATCCCCATGCCGTAAGATTGATTTTTGGAAAGACTTTAGCACCAACAAATGAATTACCCGGATAATTTTATCCGGAGTGCAGTAGGCGCGGGCCATTAACTAGGGGGTTATGGTGTGCAACTCTTAAATCTTATTGAAAGGGAACTTAGGTTCAACATAATAGCTTCTACCTGAGCTCACATTATATGTAGCCAATTTTGTTGATCGTCAAACAATATGCTTATATCATTCAGTGTCCAGGGGAAAATGATTTTGATCGAAAATTAAAAATAGCCTTGAAAGATTGGACCTAAGAGGTTATGAGGATGATACTAAATTGTTTGTTGATCGTCCGAGCCGTGCCTTCAGGCACAGGCAAACCCTAGTCTATATTATAAAACAGAGCGGTATCCTAATGGAATATTCCAAAATTTATGTATACATACAAACAAAAGCACCTTTTTGGCCATTGGATTGAGTTTTCAATATGTTACAGCTGTTGGATCTTACAACATGACATTTTTGGTAAATACATTACATTTGAGTAGCATTATAATGAGGGAGGGAGAAATCTCAAATAAAATTCCCTCTCAAAACCACATTCCCCCTTTGCTTCCTGTAGGTTTCCTTTCTCTCTCTCTCTCTCCACGCAGGCAGTAGAAATGGGTTGGGTGTGGTCCGACGAAGCAGACAACAGCCATGACGTCGCTGCAAAATCATTGATACCACTCTATTTAAACTCGTAGTTCCCATCTCTAGCTTCCTTCCTTCTCATGTACTCGCTACCTTAACACATGTTCGGTGAATCTGTAGTAGTGAATTGGTTTTTATAGCAAGTAGACTACTTTTTATTCAATTGTATGTGTATTGGAAAATCTTTGGAAGCAGGTAATGGCTATTGGCCATCCATTTAAGTTGGAAAATGTGTAAACGCATGCACTGTGTGAATAATAGTTTATGACTGAGTGTTTCATCTTCTTTTTTTTTTCCTCAGGTATAAGGCTGCATAAATCAAAAAACCAAATTAGAAAGGTAATAATTTCCGTCCCCTTCTTATTGCTTTCTCATTTTTATAAAACCAGAAGGCCAAAACCAGTACCGAAAAGAGTTTTCATTATTATTTTCCGTCCCCCTACTGATTTAGTTGATAAAGAGTATTGGTTGGTATGCTTAAATTTTAAAATGTTGGTTTTTATAATCTTAATCTTGGACAGGGATTGATATATTGGGTTCAATATCCAGTATTTATTTGCAGTGTGTTGATCGTTCAAGTCGTGCCTTCAGGCACGGACATGCACTAGCAATGTGCCTTTAGGTACGTTGTCCCGTGCCTTTAGGCACGGGCATGCACTAGTCTATAATACATTTCACGTATATAATAAATCAGGACTGGTTTTAAATCTAAAAGATAACCAACGCTCAAGATTTATCTCCTACATAAATATCCACCCTTCATTTTACAATGGCATTTTGGTAAATACCTGATCCATCCAAGGGTTATAATAAATAAAAAATTGGTCTAGGGTCCATTATAGCATGTTTGTAACCCACCAAGTCCACCTCTAAAGTTTGTAACCCACTAGGTCCACTCAGACAAGGGCCTTGTTTGGCTTAGACAAAAAAAATGTATTTTTACTCTTTTTCTTTTTTTGTGTTGCCAAACTGAGCCCTTGTCAAGCCAAAAAGAAATTAATACAAGCCAAAAATGCCCCTGCTAGCTTTTTTTCACTACAATCACGGCAGTTACGTTGGGATTTTGGGATAGAGAGAAGGAGGGAGTTTTGCGACAGAAAGAAAGAGGGAGAAAGAGATATAACGTTATATACTCGTTCATCAGTTCATATTTAACGTTAGATACTTATATTTAACGTGCTGCACAGATAACATTATATGTTCAGGTCTGTTAAGCCGCTGCGCGGACCAATTCATATAAGGTGATCTGTTAGACCACATATAACGATATTAAGGATGCAAACCTAAAATGATTTTGGTTGTTTAGGTTTAACCTTATATAATGTCATATGTTCATTTTTCAAGGGATACACATGACAGAACAATACTGTTGTTTCTGTATGAGCAAAAAAATAAAAAGAATGAAGACAAGAAAGAGTGCTTGAGGCATAGCCCAAACACAACCAAGAATGAAATTTAAATTTTGACACTGATATCGACTTACACTATCAACGCAGAGCAAAAATGAGAATGAAATTTAAAGCATCCTTAGACAGTCTATGTTTTCTCTTATAGAGTACAAGAAGTAACAAGTCAAGGTCACTCTTTTAAAACAATTCTGAGAAATAATGTTCATCCAAAGTTCTCAATATTCCAAAGACCTTGGCAGTTCATGTTCAGAAGTCTATATCAGAAACAAAGACCATATGAAAATAGCACACTCTGAAAAAGATACAAATGAATGGAAATCATACAAATCAAAGAAAAAACAGGCAAAATGTAAAACAAGGTTATTTTATTAAATCCAAGCCAAACGAATCCATGTTTTCAGCACAAAGAATGAGGCTCCTCTAAAAAGACACAACAAACAACGAGGAATTAAGCAAAATCTTTTTCAGTTAGGTATCAACAACAAGAACGATGTCGAACTTCATATCAGCAAACAATCATGATCTAGACTTTGTTTTCTGCACTTGTGGGAGTTGCATTGACTTGTGCTCCATTGATCATTCCATCTCTTGTCATCTTCTTCCAAACTTCTAAAATCAGCGAGGTAAGCATGACTGCACCAGAGATAGAACCATACCCGATCATCCATCACTTTGCAGGCTTCAAAATGGTGAAGCCTACCCATATGTTGACCAAGCTCAAGAGAAGAACTAAGTAGCCGGTGAGATGGTGGAACCAATTCCAAATATGTCTGTGCTTGTGGTCCTTCGCAGGTCGCATAAATAGAGCAGAAATCTAAACACAAAAGAAAGCATTTTGTTAGCATGACGTACACCAGTCACAGAATAGCAAATTCAAATAGCATTGTGCATTAAGAGGATAAGAATGGACTTTGTTTTGATACCTGTAGTAGTCCGAGGGCAAAAAGTGCGCTCCCAATACCCATGTGGCAAGGATGATGATTTCCAGATGACATACTGCCAAGAACAAGCCCAGTTGCGCCTCCCGACATGCCAAGAAAATAGCCAGAGAGCTGAAGAGATACATGAGTGTAAAACCAAAGAGGGTCTGCTCGTGGTCCGAAGGCCTTGAGATACCTTGCCGCCATGAATCCCAGAGGCATCATAATACCCCAACTGACAGCATTAAGAACTCCATGTGCCTGCAAAATTGATTCAAAATCACCATTAGAGAAATTCAAGCTACTTGTTTTTATGAAAAGAAACAGGCTTCTCCTATTAACAAAGTAAGATGTCCAAGATTATTCCATGCAGTAATCAAGTTATATTCTCTCACGTACTATGTTTAAGCCCTCTGCTATAGTATTCTCTCACGTACTATGTTTAGATATCTCTATAAAACCAATTAAATTAGATTATTGAAATGGTCCGCGCAGCGGCCTAATTGATCCGAACATGATTGGTGAAAACATGATATATAACCTTCCACAAGTCTACTGGTCATATATAACATTATATCAAAGTTAATATGGAACATCTAACATTTGTATGCTGTTGCAATACCATGAAAATGATACAGATTATCAATGGTTATAATATGATGTTGCAATACAATGAAAAAGGGAGAATATATATTGTTATATAAGTACAAATTTGGACATATAACCATATATGTCAGTTAAACACACAAATTAATCGAGTAAATTTGGACATATAACCATATATGTCACCTGTATCAGAAGTTCTGAGTTTTGAATCATGCTAGTTTCATTCCTGTGTCACAGGCCGGATGTTGTCCGGAGTCCAGACTTTGGTATAACCAATAGAAATCAGAAGTGCAAAAAACAGTATCAGTCAACAAATCTACTTTGGACTCTCCCATTCAAACTTTCAAAGACAACCTCACGCTTGCTACGGATTTTTTTAGAACTAAGAACGATTGATATGTTGTGAACCCAATTCTATATAACATTATATGATTCCATAAGTTCATCCAATACCCTAACCAAACCAGATCTGCACAAATACTAACAAATAACCGTGTATGTTCAACCTTAAATTCGAGACAAATTTAGACAGCTTTGACCTGTAATTCGAGAAATGAAAGAGAATTCTCATCCCCCAAAACAAAACAAAAGAAACTTTGAACTGCTAAATTTTCCCAATTCTCAATCAAACCAACAGTTCTAACATTTCTGCCAACAATCAGGGGAATATGGTTATATGTACAAATAAAAATAACATATATTTATACACAAAAACTAATAAACTACTAAATTTACGTTATTGAATAGGTCCGCGCAGCGGCTTATAAACCTGAATATAACCATATATATTGTTGCATTACTATTAGACAGATCTAAACGCAGATCAATACAACAAACAATACGAGACAAATTACGAGTCGCATTTGCATATAGCTTTAACCAAAATCAAACAATAGAGTTCCACTCCATTGGTAAAATGTTTATGCGAGACGACAACAATTTAAAGTGCTGAGAAACAAATCTCAGAAGAGCAATATCTATCAAATATACGTCCTTTTCAAAAAAGGTAAAACAAAATAGCCAAAAATCAGACAGCGATTAGTCTCATCTCCTTCATAACTTCATAACCTAACCAACTACCAAGGCCAGGGAGGAATTATTACCATCATGAAGACCATCTCTACTTCACGGTGACGATCTTGATGATAGAAGCGGTCCCAACTCGGTGCAGAGCCACAACAACATCTCCATCCTTGCACAGTCCCTTCGCGACTGAACAAGGCCGACGACGAAGAAGGGCCGACGACGACGAAGAAGGGCTGACGCCGAAGAAGGGAGAAGGCCGAAGAAGGGCTGACGACGAAGATCTCGACGAGAACGTGGGAGAAGGCGACGACAATCTAGTGTTTTGTTTGAGTTTTTTTCGTCTGGAAAAGGGGGGGAGGGGGGGAAGGGGGGGGAGGGGGGATGGGTTTTATAATGGGATGTTAGGTTTGAATGGAGGAAAAAACGGAACTGAATGGAGGAAAAAAAGGAAACGGGACAAAAGATTTTTTGGAAGCAGGGGTATATTAGACTAACCAGGTTTATTATACCCTTACTAATAAGTTAGTGGACCTAGGGGGTTATAGAATTTAGAAGTGGACTTAGTGGGTTTTGAAAGTGGTACAGTGGACTTGGGAAAAATTCTCCCTATAATAAATGGCATTTTGGTAAAATTTTAATTAGATTTTCAAAATTTGAAACGTAGACTTTTTCCGTGAAAAAAAGAAAAGAAATGTAGACTTTGTGGAAACCCTAGCCCTATACGTCATGCGAGCTTTTTACCGATCTATATGTTTTGACGAAACTAATTGGCAAAATATATGTTTTCTCAAACAATTTTTAAAAATAGTGCAAAACGCATATCCATTAATGTGCGTAACGCATATGTGATGTGCGTTATCCTTGCTAGCATATGCTTCCCAGGCAAGCTGGTATCCAAGCTGTATCTCGCATATGCAGTATGTGTCATGCATATTGAATGTGCGTGATGCACAATTTATATGTTTTATGTTTGTTATATATATAATGGTTAATATGTTGAGTCATTGAAGCATTTAACGAAATGGATTAAAGATTTTGTGCATAAAAAAGACAAGAAAATGGAGAGAGAAAACGACACGAAATAGATCCAATATGCATGAAGCATTTTGCATATGCTTTACACTTTTGGGCATATATAGTTGATGTACTTAAACTTACAGTTTAAACAAACAAAAAAAATGAAGCTTGATCAGTAAAAATGGTAAAAGCAAAAAAAAAAATTCATAAAAGTGCAGTTCACAATTTGGGGAAGCGAAAATCACACCTTGTTTTTTGTTTTTTTTTTTGCTTTTACAATTTGTGTAGAGAAAACTTTATTTTTATTTTTTTAAAACAGAGCCAAATAGAACTAGATTGGCTAGCTCTGTGGGCAAAAAATTAAAAAAAAAACTTGTCCAATTAAAACGGGTTTTTTTTGTTTAGTAATAAAACCGTGATTAACCCTTGATAATGGAGTTTGTCACGGAGACGTATTTAGTGGACTGCAACTTCCACCCCGAAACTCCACATGTATATATGCATCCGATGTATGGTTGGGCATGCAACTATTTAGATAGTGCAACTTTGAAATAAACAAATTTCGTTATTCAAGCTTATGGATTTTATCTAGTCGAACAATATCAAACAAAGGCTGTTATTCTAATTAAACTCTATCTACTCCTCACTGTTATAACCTAGAAAGTTTTATTTTCCAAATTTACCATAAGCTTGCTTTCATCTCATTCCATAAATCCAAAATCATACTAAATTAGCAAACAATACTACTTAGCTATCTGTAAAACTCTAAGAGAACTCTCTCCATTTTCTTGTATTTTTTTCTGAATGAAATCTTTGATTCATTTCGTTAGATACTTCAATGACTTAACATATTACTATAACAAACATAAAGCATATAAGTTGTGCATCACGCACATTCAATATGCATGATGCATATCCTATATGCATAACGCATAATTGATATGCATCACGCATACTGGATATGTGAGATACAGCCTGGATACTAGCTGGCCCGAGAAGCATATGCTAGCAAGGATAACGCACATTGCATATGCGTGAGTTTTGCACTATTTTTAAAAATTATTTGAAAAAACATATATTTTGTCAAATAGTTTTGTCAAAACATATAATCGGTAAAAAACTCAACCTCACGCTCCCCGTCTCCCTTAGACCTCGTCTCCCTCTCTTGACTCTCTCTCTCTCTCTCTCTCTCTCTCTCTCTCTCTCCGATCGCTCAACCTCTCTGTCGATTCCCTCTCTCTCCCTCTGACCCCACCACCACCGACCTAACTCCAGCAGCATTGCACCACCTCTCCATCAGCGGCACCAGTCCTCTCCATCATCGCACCACCTCTCCAGGTATCTCACTCTCTCTGCTTCAAAGATGGTGATGGATTTTTTGAAAAATTCCTAACCCCAATCCTCAAACTCCGAAACCCGTAACCATAAATCCACTGTTTGTGTATATAAGTATCCAAATTTTTTGTTTGAAGAGGAAAAAATTAGCTACTCCAAGTGATTACTTTCGGTTTCTTGATGTGGACTTTGATTTCAGCCAAAAATTCACTACTACAATAATCGTAAAGGATGACAGTTTAAAATTGTCATTAAACGTGAAAGATGACAGTTTTGAAACTGTCATCTATGGAGCTGTCATTAAAAGTCTTATTCTTAAAATGACAGTTTTAAACTGTCATTAATATCTATAAAGATGACGCTTTTTAAATGTAATTGAAAGTAGAAGATGACAATTGTAAAACGTCATTAAAGTGTTTTAAAACCGTCATCTTTCAAAAAATGACGACGGTAAAGCATAATTAAAAAGACAAAGATGACAGTTTTAAACTGTCATCTTTTCTGTCTTTTTTCCTAAAAAAAAATTATAATTCTAGTTCTAGCTCAGAATCACTAAAAACAATTAAAAAAATAAAAAGCATCCACTAATAAATAAAGAAGTATACATTGATAACTGAAAAAAATTAAAATATGCTCTAGTACATAAGGTATTCATGTATCTTTCAACCCGAAAAGTACACAATTGTAGACACTCTAGATTAGTTTACTTACGGTATTTGATTCCCCGATGATGAAATGGATCAAGAACACCCCGAGAATGTCAAGTGTTTGAGCTTTGAGTGTTTGCAAAACCCTTGAACCTAACCTAGCCTTAAGCCACTTCCAAAAGTAAAAAAAAACCTTTTGATGTGCGCCAGGGCACAATCATTGCGCGCCAGGGAGCAACCATCGCACGCCGGGGCGCACCGTCGCGCGACAGTTTGACTCCATCGCGCGATGGTCAACCGGAGCATTGACCAGCGCGCCAGGGCGCACCATCGCGCGCCAGGACGCATTGTCGCGCGACAGTTTGGAACCCTCGCGCGATGGTCAGAACCTGCCCCCATCACCTTTATTCAGCTGGGCAGCTTAATCACCGAGTAATCCCCAGCCAGCCTCGTGGCTGACTGGCCTCCATTCTTTGGACCAGAGCTACCATTCCATTAATGGAAGGTGCTAAGCTTATAAATACCCCCCCTTTGTTCTCTTTCAAAAGATTAACAAATTTTTGGCAATCAAAGGGTCTTTGCTTTGTACTCTTTTAAGCTAATAAAAGAGATACAAAGACACCCTAAGAACATAGCTTATTCTTCCACTCAAACACCACAAACAACCTCAACCTCAATTCAAAGCTCAAACACTTTTCAAACCTCAAAATTCAAAGGTATATCTTACCTTTGTTCTGCTCTCTGTTTTGATCCCTGAGGGGGGCTGGCAGGGTCAAGGCTGGTAATCAATACCAGTCCTGGCCCTAAAGC
This sequence comes from Rhododendron griersonianum, assembly GCA_018127125.1. Lineage (NCBI taxonomy): Eukaryota > Viridiplantae > Streptophyta > Magnoliopsida > Ericales > Ericaceae > Rhododendron > Rhododendron griersonianum. Next base: position 23,339,177 of record CM030798.1, read on the forward strand.
TAGCAAGGTTTCAAAAACCGTGGCCAAGCCAACCCTCGCGCGATGGTCCCGAATACTCGCGCGACAGTTCTGTCAGCAAGAGATTGGACCACGTGGGGAAGAGAGGCTGGTCATTTCTTGTTTTAGCTACGTGCATGACTGTTGTAATTTTTACTTAGTATATAGATCACTGTGAAGCATGCTAACAACCAATTTACTGCTTTCCTTTGTTAGAAATGTTAGTTTTACATTTCAATATTTAGTTCTGTTCTGTCGGAGTACCCCTGGGATCATCCTGGACCTGTCCCAGAACCCAGAAATGTGCAAAACCAGACACTGGAAAGTTGGCTCGAATCGTCGCGCGACAGTTTGGAACCCTCGCGCGATAGTCAAATGGAGCGTTGACCAGTGTGCCAGGGCGCAATCGTCGCGCGCCAGGGCGAAACCATCGCGCGCCCGGGCGCACCGTCGCGCGACTGTTCGGAACCTTCGCGCGACGGTTCCATTCTGTTCCCGATCAGTGGCTGGCCTTGCATGTTTAACTTGGTTTTAGGCTATTATTTTGTCCCCACACTGTTTATGGGGTGTTTTTGTTTATTTATTAGGCTTTTCAGCCTTTAAACTGTATATTATGATTATAAAGTTCAGGGTAATCACTGGGTGTGCACTGGTCCTTCCAGAGCCAGAGAGTTTAAACTGCTTGGCCCCCCCCAGGTGTGCACTGGTCCTTCCAGAGCCCGAGAGGGTTTGAGAATAAGAGCGGTGGGCTTAGGCTCTGGCGCGCGCAAGTCTTGTAGTAGCGTGCGCAGTTGGGATCGGCATGCATTGACTTGATCAGTGCATACTGGTTTCTTCCTGTGCACGACGCTCCAAGACAGGAGCTTTCCAGTCTGTTTAAACTCTCACAGGAGTCTGTTCTCATCCTATACTAACTGCTCATCCATGCTATTTTGATCACATCCTGTAAACATGTTACAGTTTTAATCCCCGATTAACTGTTCCCCCGCCCTAATTGGCTAAAATTGATTAATAAAAGAAGAATCGCAATGTTTTCAAAATGCCTAAGTAGAGACCGATCTCCGGATTGGGCGAGAGGGGTGCCATAAAACCCTTCCCCTCTCGTAACCTGGCTCCCGAACCCAGATATGGTTATGACGGACTGGTTCCTTAACTTTTTCAAATCAAACAGCGCGGCAGGTGCTTCGAAATACGGTTCCTTGGGGGTCGGACCTTCAAAACCCGAGTGGCGACTCTGTATTTTTTTGAGCGCTTGCCACCTGCGCTCGCGCTCCCTCGATCCGGGCCTTTGCATTTTGGAAACCGGAATTTCCAGGACATACTGCCCACAGTGGCGACTCTGCTGGGGATAGATCGAACCGATATTAATTCATACTTAGAGTTTAATACGCTTGGGAACAATCCCTTAAAAGTCTGTCAAAACGGTTAGCTTCGCGCTGCCGAAGGTTGGAATGGTGATTTAACAGGACCTCGTGTCCGGCCATTCTAATCTGGGGCTTTTTCGATTGTTCACTTGCGTAGTTTCCTCTAAAGATGGATTAAATAAAGTGAGCCAAATTTGAAAAGGCATTTTGCGATTCTTCTTCTCTTAATCAAATTCTAGCATTTCATTTGCATCGATGCGGGATAAGCCTCGTTGGATCGTTTTGGCAATCCGGCACGGTTTATCGGTGCCCGGGGACCCCGAATGACCAACAACCTTCGACGATGATGGGTCATGCTACCGTTCGACTGTTATTCTGCGAATACGCAGGTAACGGGAGGTATATCTGTGGCCCTAGTCCGAGGAACCTGTTACAAGCCAAAACCAGCCTTTGCATATACGAAGCATTAGAACCCTCCAAACTAAGACAGGTACCCACAGGTTAAGATCTATTTGCATCTAACCCCATATACTGTCTATGTGTTACTGCTTTCCCTATCGCATGCACTGTACATACACTGTTTTGCATAGGAGCATGCTATAGGAGCATGCTTAAGGCTGTTTTGTCTTTCGAGTTTGTCTTACGCTGTCTAAGACGTTGTTGGACCCGATGAGGAGTCATTCATTCTGTTGAATGTTCGTTATCAATTGCAAAGTCCTTAGTTCAATGAGACTGTGAGAAATCAAAATTTACTAAGTCCTTGGCTCACGCCCGTTTAAGGATTCAACTGACAATAAGGAACAACAAGGTAGTGATGCTGTGTCACTGGAGCCACCCAGGTTGAAGTGCGTTGTCACTATACACCGCCGTGTTCAAGGTTAAGGTGCCATGTCATCAACACCGAGTTGTTCCAAATTCAAAGTTGAATCTTCAAAAGGGACTAGCCAAAGATTTAGTCTATTTTGACATCTTTTAGGATCTGTCGATCTACTCAGGGACACATCGCCGAAAAGAATTCTGAGGATTCCGGCAACGTCTGAAACTTGTGAGGCAAACTTGTCTCTGGAACTGTGCATGCATACATTCTGTTCTGTGTAGGAGCATGTTTAAGGCGGCTTCTAGGTTGTCTCGCTTTCGAGTCTGTCTTATACTTATTAGGACGTTGCTATAACCCGATGAAGAGTCGTGCATCTCGATGGTGCACGTTGTTAATTTTTCAAAGTCCTTAGATCAGCGAGACTTAGAGAAATCAAACCTTACTAAATCCTTGGCTCATGCCCGGTTGAGGATTCAACCGAACATAAGGAACCACAAAGTGCTGATGTCGTGATATTGATGTCATTTTGGTTATCGTGCTTCGCACGTACACCACCCCGGCTAAAGCGCGTTGTCGCTCACGCCACCCCGGTTAAGGTATCACGCCATCAATACCGAGTTGTTTCTAATTCAAAGTTGAATCTTCAAAAGGGACTAGTCGAAGTTTTAGTCTGTTTTGACATCTCTTAGGATCAGTTTGATCTATTCAAAGGATACACCCTCGAAAAGAAATTTGAGGATTTTGGCAGCATCCGAACATTATGAGACAGACTTGTCTCTAGTTCTAGAGTCTAGGAGGACACTGACAACGATGATCTCTGCATTTTCGTTCTTTCAATTCTTTCAATAAACTGCTGAAAGGGCGTCACTGAGCTTTCATTACTTTACTGTCAAAAGCTTCGAGCCATTGCATTATCGAAAAGTACCGAAAAGAAGAGCCAAACCTGCTTAGAAGAGTCTGCCAGGGCTGTTACACCTTTGCTTCCAAGGTCATATCACCTACCTCGCTCATCAATTCGGAATGGCAGTACAAATGGAGCTGGCTGAGCTCAGGAAAGCTGTAGAAGAATTGGGTCACAAGATGGACAAACAGATGATTATGGTCCAGGAACTCGTTGGCCTTGTTTCCTCCACAGCCTCGCAACCAGATATGGGGCTAGTCAAAGAACCTTCTCAAGCCTACCACCCTCCAACAGTTGGAATCAAGCTGTGCTCAGGAGACATGTTCAAAGACCTGGCTGAGTTTCATGAGGCCAGGACTCACTCGAAGGAGGATGCTGATTCCTTGTTCAAAGCCTTTGCCAAAGGGGAGGACATGCTTAGTGATGAATTCAGCCCTGAAGGCAAAAGAATGCATCCTGTTGATGAGGCAAACTGCAAAGCAGACAAGGGTTCCGCTTCGGATTCTCAGTTCACTCGCCGGAACCCACCAAGGACTTTCTCATGCTTCTCTGCGCCTTTGGTCTCAATTTATGAGAAACTGCTCGCTGCTGGTTCCATCAAGCCCCTCGATCCAACTCCTCTACCCAAAAATCCATCACCCAATTTCAAGCATAACCTCTATTGCACCTACCATCAAATGCCTGGCCATTCTACCAATGCCTGTTTTTGGCTTCGACATGCCGTTCAAGATCTTGTCGATTGTGGTGTCATCACAACTCCACCTCCATCAACAGCCGATATCAACCAAATTCGAAGCGCTCAAAGCCTCCGATCTCGAACACAACCCCGGAGTTTCTCTATCTTAGAGGTATCTCTATCTGCAGTAATGGAGAAACTCGTCAAGTCTGGGCACCTCAAACTTTTGACCCCAACTTCTCCACCCAAAGTCCTTCCAGCCAACTACAATGCCAACCTTTTCTGTGCCTTCCACCAAATGCCTGGCCATCTCACTGATAACTGCTTGCGTCTCCGACACGAGATTCAAGATCTTATTGACGATGGCACGGTTCAAGTTCCACCAAAGCCCAACGTCATTTCCAACTCCTTGCCTCAACACGGGTCTGACCCTCTGGTTGGTCAGGTATCTATAACCTCCACTCAGATCAACCCGAGCTCCACCATATTCAACCCTAGCCACTATATCGTCCCAGCAAATCAACCCAAACCCATCGTATCCATCCCGTCCGAACCGGAGGTTAACATGATGGCTGTAGGTGGGGCAACCGAGGTTTTCACTGCCAACAACTGGATTGACAGTGATGAGGGGCTTACAAAGGAGAGGACCGTTTGGCTGAGGTCCATCGTTCAAAGGAGCATCAAGTAGGTTTGGCTGAAGAAGCTGAGGAGGCCGAAGTGCTGTTGCTTGGGTTTGACTCCTGCTGGATCCTACCTCTTTTTGTGGAAGCTATGGGTAGCTTTTTAACAATTGCATTTTCAAAACCGCGTCTAGTTTGCATTGGCGTTTTGTCTGAGTCTGACACAGAGTCTTTTGCGTTTGTCTAAGTCTAGCTCTGAGTCGGAGGTTGTGCCTCTTGGCCTTCCACGTCGTAGCTTTTGTTTCAAGTTTTGAGTCTGCTGTACTTGGTAAACCCCGAGGGTTTTTATGATATGCATCATCTTGCTTCTACATGCTTCGCTGGCTTTTACATAAACTGTGTCGACCCTGACGACGAAGGGATAGATTTCGATGGGATCATTCCCAAGGAAATATGTTCCCTCACCGAAAGGGAAGACAAAAGGCATGCTCAGCCTACTAAAATGAAGAAGTAATTTCAAATAAACTTGAAAGACAAGTATAACCTCCTGAAAGGTTCAAAATTGGTCCAAACACCGCCCCCAGAGGAGCATTGTGCCCAGTTAGTCAGGCTCGAAAGGTTCATCGACGTCTTGGCGTGGTCTCATCAAGTCACGCCTTGCGTTGATCCTGCGACAAAGGAGCATCAAATCCCCTGTTATCGGGTGCCAATCCAGAAAGCAGAAGCACAAAAGGCTCCGGGCCTTGTACCACGTTCAAAGCAATGATGATGGCGTTCTGCCAAGCATAAATGAGAAAGTGTACAAAACGGCCCGGAGCAAGGCATTTCCAACCGAAGCTTTCTTGACTCTTTGTCATCAAAGCAATATTATCTGGGGCTGCAGCTAAAGGTCTTCGACCTCAACGGCAACAAATTCAATACCATGGTCGATCTGGATCAATTCAAAAGCAACTTTTCCCTGAGAGAAGCTCGTTGGGCTGAAAACCCCAAGGGTGGGCAGTTCCAAGCAAAAGTTAGAGCAGCCTGCTAGACCAAAACCTATGAAGGTGGTTTAGGCAAAAATGAATGGGCAATCAATCAAAGCTCGCTAGACCGAAGACCCGAATGGGCGGTACTAGGCAAAAGTTAGAGCGTAAAAGGAGAGGTAAATACTCGAGAGTTAACCTTTGGCCTGAACTACGTTTTGACCTGATTCCCTAGCTTGGGATACGTAGGCAGTCTTTCTTTGAGACTCGGTCACAATCTATCAATTGGATCCATGGTTGACATTTTGGTACACATCAAAGGTCGAAGAGGATCGAAGATCAAGACAAGCTTCCTTGGAGGAACCAGAAGGGGGAAAATCTTCGTCTTTCAATTTTATTACAAATTGCTTCTTCAATTTACAGGCTGAGCATAAGTCTTAAAAATAATTGAAGCATCAAAAACAGAACGAAATGCTGGCGAGGCCTTAATAGGCTCACAGTTTATTCTAAGTTCAGCAAAGTCTGGTGTAAGCTACCGCAGCGTGTTTGTTCGAAGTGATGCGCGTTGGTCTCAAACCTGCGCACGCTTCTTGCAGCAGGCAGTAGCAGTTGGCTGCTACCCTCGAATGTCGTTCCAGGGGCTTTTGCCAAGTCTTGTCAAACCATGCAAGTCATATGGACTTAATGTGACTGCACGGGGGTGTCGGTTTCAGTCCGGGCCTATACAAGTCATCATTTGCGTCTTATGTCCGTTTTTGCGACATTTTTCCAGTTTTTCAACTGTCATGTCGGGATGCTTTTCTCGATTTTGTTTGTACAGGTCTTTGTACCTTTTCCACTTTTCATAAGTGTCAGTTTCACCTGTTCAGGAATATTGTGAGTTTTGGCGCATTAATTTCATTATATTCCATGTGTCTAAAGGTTTGCATTGTACCCCGGGACTCTCTCCCCTTTTCCGTTCGAGCTAGGCGAGTCTGTACATATGTGCGCATGTCTGTGTGTCGATTCGAAGCACTTGTCAATGCAAATTAGATATTAGTGGTTAGTTTTTGCATTCTCTTCAACACTTGCAAAAAAGAGTCAATAAACTGGAAAACGCAATTGTTACATTGCTACCCTAGTATCTGTAATCCGCAAGCAGTGGAATCTAGTAAAGCAGAAAGGGCACGTCAGCCCAAGGCCAAGCAAGGCATCTCTGGGGCACATCCACCCAAGCATCGAAGAGGGGGCGCGCAGGCCCAATGTCATTGCTCAAACGTCAATTGGGGCACGCCAACCCGTTCAACGTCTTTCTATCTGGGTGCACGTCTCAGAAGTAGACAGTTCAGTAATGAGGCTCAGTGGTAGTCCTTAGGCGTCATTGTCCTCCTAGGAGCCGCCCTAAGCTTGCATCTGCATTTTCAATATTTTATACATGTCATTGCATATTGTGTGTATATCAAATGTTGAACGCAGGAAAAATCCATCAAAACGACAAAGCAAGCCTGCCCGGTATCGAAGGCAGCAAGTAAACAGCCCAACAGTTGTCACCAATTTCTCCCCAACTGCAGTCCGCCTTGCTTCTATCCATGATATCCACTGTTTGTGCTACTTGGATCAACACAACGACAGCCGGTCCTGTCCAACTTCCAATGGCTCGATCACTTTTTATAGCGATCCGCCAGCTCAAATCAACGACAGCCGGTCCTGTCCAACCCCAATGGCTCGATCACTTTTTATAGCGATCCGCCAGCTCAAATCAACGACAGCCGGTCCTGTCCAACCCCAATGGCTCGATCACTTTTTATAGCGATCCGCCAGTTCAAATCAACGACAGCCGGTCCTGTCCAACCCCAATGGCTCGATCACTTTTTATAGCGATCCGCCGATTCAAATCAACGGCGGCGGTCTGTCCAACCCCAATGGCTCGATCACTTTTTATAGCGATCCGCCGACTCAATTATACGGGTGATCCTCCCATCCAGGCTTCAACGGTTTGATCATTTATCCTGACGATCCTCCCATCCAGGCTTCAACGATTTGATCATTTATCTGCTGATCCTGTCAATTCCCCAACGGCTTGATCACTCGGCACAATGATCTCCCCGTCCTCAATCAACGACAGCTGATCCTGTCAATTCCCCCAACGGCTTGATCACTCGGCACAATGATCTCCCCGTCCGCTTTCACCAACAGCTGATCCTGTCAATTTCTCCAACGGCTTGATCACTCGGCACAATGATCTCCCCGTCCGCTTTCACCGACAGCTGATCCTGTCAATTCCCCCAACGGCTTGATCACTCGGCACAATGATCTCCCCGTCCGCTTTCACCGACAGCTGATCCTGTCAATTCCCCCAACGGTTCGATCATTTATACTGATGATCCTCCATTCCAGTCTTCAACGGTTCGATCATTTATACTGATGATCTGTCCGTTCAAAAATCAAATCAGCGTCGAGGCGTTCTTCAGTCAGTGTTGAGGCATTGGCAAATCAAAGCACGTTGAGGCGTTCTTCAGTCAGTGTTGAGGCATTGGCAAATCAAAGCGCGTTGAGGCGTTTTTCAGTCGGTGTTGTGGCATTGACAAACTAATCAACGACAGCCGGTCCTGTCAAATCCACAAACAACGACCAGAACATCGTTCGATGGTCCGTTCATCCGCAACTGATTGTTCCCCAGGAGAGTCCGTCTCGGCCTGTCCCGAACGACAATCACCCTCAGTCTAGCCGAAAATGCATCTTCCAGCAGGCTTATTGCTCTGTCTCGGATGGTCTTTGATAAGGAGATTGGCTCTGATTCCCAACAGATGGAATTCGACCTGCCTGACACGACCTACCCGTGTTTGTTGGAATACTTTGTGCCGAGGATAGCTTGATCCCCATCAACGACGGCCGGTCCCGTCAACATCTGCAGCGACAGCCTGGCCTGTCCAAATTCAATCAATAAGCGGCGATGCAATCGTCCACTTCTACTTCCATCTCCAGCGACGGTCCGTCCGTCCATTCAACCAATCAGGTTCTGTAAGTATGCTTGTCTACTTTGCTAGTATGTTCTGCTTTGGATTGCCTTGAGGGGTGTCTAGAAACCTTTGACGTTACTTGTACCAAGTCAATGGTGCTCTAAGTGCCGTCAAAGGGGGGCTACTGTAGACACCCCAATCTGGGCTTCCAAATTAGTTTACTTACGGTATTTGATTCCCCGATGATGAAATGGATCAAGAACACCCCGGGAATGTCGAGTGTTTGAGCTTTGAGTGTTTGCAAAACCCTTGAACCTAACCTAGCCTTAAGCCACTTCCAAAAGTCAAAAAAAACCTTTTGATGTGCGCCAGGGCACAATCATTGCGCGCCAGGGAGCAACCATCGCGCGCCGGGGCGCACCGTTGCGCGACGGTTTGACTCCATCGCGCGATGGTCAACCGGAGCATTGACCAGCGCGCCAGGGCGCATTGTCGCGCGACAGTTTGGAACCCTCGCGCGATGGTCAGAACCTGTTCCCATCACCTTTATTCAGCTGGGCAGCTTAATCACCAAGTAATCCCCAGCCAGCCTCGTGGCTGACTGGCCTCCATTCTTTGGACCAGAGCTACCATTCCATTAATGGAAGGTGCTAAGCTTATAAATACCCCCCCTTTGTTCTCTTTCAAAAGATTAACAAATTTTTGGCAATCAAAGGGTCTTTGCTTTGTACTCTTTTAAGCTAATAAAAGAGATACAAAGACACCCTAAGAACATAGCTTATTCTTCCACTCAAACACCACAAACAACCTCAACCTCAATTCAAAGCTCAAACACTTTTCAAACCTCAAAATTCAAAGGTATATCTTACCTTTGTTCTGCTCTCTGTTTTGATCCCTGAGGGGGGCTGGCAGGGTCAAGGCTGGTAATCAATACCAGTCCTGGCCCTAAAGCTAGCAAGGTTTCAAAAACCGTGGCCAAGCCAACCCTCGCGCGATGGTCCCGAATACTCGCGCCACAGTTCTGTCAGCAAGAGATTGGACCACGTGGGGAAGAGAGGCTGGTCATTTCTTGTTTTAGCTACGTGCATGACTGTTGTAATTTTTACTTAGTATATAGATCACTGTGAAACATGCTAACAACCAATTTACTGCTTTCCTTTGTTAGAAATGTTAGTTTTACATTTCAATATTTAGTTCTGTTCTGTCGGAGTACCCCTGGGATCATCCTGGACCTGTCCCAGAACCCAGAAATGTGTAAAACTAGACACTGGAAAGTTGGCTCGAACCGTCGCGCGCTGCACCCAAACCATTGCGCGACGGTCAACGCTCCATTTGACCAGCGCGCCAGGGCGCAACCATCGCGCACCCGGGCGTATTGTCGCGCGACGGGTTGGAACCCTCGCGCGATTATTTATACCCGATCCGTGGCTGGCCTTGCATGTTTAACTTGGTTTTAGGCTATTATTTTGTCCCCACACTGTTTATGGGGTGTTTTTGTTTATTTATTAGGCTTTTCAGCCTTTAAAACTGTATATTATGACCGCATAAACTGCTTGGTTTGTCTTGGGTGTGCACTGGTCCTTCCAGAGCCAGAGAGTTTAAACCTGCTTGGTTTGTCCTAGGTGTGCAGGTCCTTCCAGAGCCCGGAGGGTTTGAGAATAAGAGCGGTGGGCTTAGGCTCTGGCGCGCGCAAGTCTTGTAGTAGCGTGCGCAGTTGGGATCGGCATGCATTGACTTGATCAGTGCATACTGGCTTCTTCCTGTGCACGACGCTCCAAGACAGGAGCTTTCCAGTCTGTTTAAACTCCCACAGGAGTCTGTTCTCATCCTATACTAACTGCTCATCCATGCTATTTTGATCACATCCTGTAAACATGTTACAGTTTTAATCCCCGATTAACTGTTCCCCCGCCCTAATTAGCTAAAATTGATTAATAAAAGAAGAATCGCAATGTTTTCAAAATGCCTAAGTAGAGACCGATCTCTGGATTGGGCGAGAGGGGTGCCATAAAACCCTTCCTCTCTCGTAACCTGGCTCCCGAACCCAGTTATGGTTATGACGGACTGGTTCCTTAACTTTTTCAAATCAAACAACGCGGCAGGTGCTTCGAAATACGGTTCCTTGGGTGTCGGACCTTCAAAACCCGAGTGGCGACTCTGTATTTTTTTGAGCGCTTGCCACCAGCGCTCGCGCTCCCTCGATCCGGGCCCTTGCATTTTGGAAACCGGAATTTCCAGGGCATGCTGCCCACAACAATACAAATAAATAACCCCCTAGAACTATTCACTTATTCCAGCTTTCTTCAACCCAAAAGTTTGCTCTAGTACCAATGTACCATAAGCTTTCTTCCTGCATTAAACACAATAGGAAGGATGCAAAAATAAATTATCATATTATTTCTCTCAAATACCACATATACAATAATACAAACATCATTGCACTACATTTAAAAACAGAGAAGCAAATTACACAAGGAAAATAGGAACAGATACCTTAGTATAGCATTGAACCCCTTAACTTTCCCTTTAACCAATTTAGCCTCGACGTAAATCTTTCTCCTTCCCCCTTGAACTACAAGGGTCAGTACGAAATAGTTAAATGAAAGGCTTTACATAGAAGCAATAGATAATAATCAAAACTAAAATTTGTATCACAGTTTGCTTGTTTAGGTAGCTCTAATCTCCGAAGTCTTTCGTTACCACTTATGTGAAATACGTATGTCAGTATTTCTCTATACAGCCTATACTTCATCAGTTCATCATTAAATAGTTAAACAAGTACTCTAGAGCTTGATATTAAATAACACGTACATACCTAGCTATGTCAAGGTTGAAAACCCAGAGCTGGAAAATTTCAGTTGTTACCTAGAAAATATATACACATATGAAGAAAAATCCATCAACCACATATATCCATTACTACATAGCCAAATAGAAAATTTGATCAAACAAAAGAAACACATGAAGCAAAGTCTCTGCAACTAAGAGTACCAGACTTGCAACATATAAACTAGGCACCAAATTCTTATAATCAGCCTTTTCGTCAATATGCAAGTTGTCTAAGTTTAAAATTAAGCTAGACAAACTCAGATATTGTGTAAACATCGGACAAAAGAAGTCTTTTTATCATTGAAAACATACCTCAAAGAGCATTGCTCCTACGGCATGTTCCTGCATACTATGTTGCCCCAGTTTCCCTACATGATATAAGAACCAAAACATCAACTAGAGAGACCAATGGGCAAGTTTAAAGCAAGGAGCCCTAAGAAATATATATTGCTGACTTCTTGAAATATAATTCAATATTCAGCCACCTAAAGCAAGGAACATTCGCAAGTGAGTTTACCATCAACAACTGTACAAGAAAGAGGTCCAAACTAAACAAAATTTCACTAATTAATCTCCAATTCTTACCATAAGCCTCAGTTTAACAAAACTGCGACAAAGGCTTAGAAGGTAGGATATTTTTACCTCATCGCCAATCAATTCAAGATGTTTCCTACTCTGACGTCTCTGACCCTTGAAGCTAGAAATTTGTCATAATGAATAAATGGAGCTAGTCTTGGTATTTGAGTTAACCTATCAAACTGGAGCTAACTCACTCACGGCCGGCAAGAGTTGACCACATTGAACTTTGAGATGTCACTGACAATAGTTAATCCAACAGTCATGTAGATTTTAGGAATCAAAGAAATAGAGCCTATATGTAGATTTTAGTCATGTAGATTTTGTTAATTTCTAGCGGTGGGACAATGAATTGGGTGGATATATATGTTTGTTGCACGGAAAGCCTAAGGTGGCTAATAAGTGTGTGTGCGTGCATGTGAGGTGCTAAGAGAATTGTGCATGGCCTTTATATATCTGAGAGAAACAAGAAAATGGGGGAGAAGGGGTCGGTAAAAAAGAATTGAAACTATTAAGTTGTAGAAAAACAGAGATGGCTGAAAAGCCATGGAGTGAGGGGGAGAGGGAGTGAGTGAGGTATGTTGCATTGACAAGGGTATGTGAGAATAGTTTACTAAAACTCCATAAGTATTTAAGGAGATGGGGAATGGCTTTCCAATAATTATTTTGTTGTTTATTTTGAACTAGTGGGGAAGAACACGCGATTTATTATGTCTTTGGTTGTGGTGCTTGGAGAGTCGGGCTGTTACACGCGTAACAGGTGAGTAAGTGTCAAAGTAATCAAGACCTTCCTTTTGTCTGTATCTTTTGACCATAAGTCTCGCCTTGTACTTGTCAATTGATCCATCTGCTTTCATCTTCCTTTTGAATATCCACTTGTATCCTAAAGGTTTGCAACCTTGTAGGAGATCTACAAGTTCCCACGTGTGATTTTGCAGAATGGATTCTATCTCACTGTTAATGGCTTCTTTCCATAAAGGAGCCTCAGGAGATGACATTGCTTCTTTAAAGCTTTGAGGTTCAGCTTCTAACATATATGTTAGGAAATCTGGACCAAAGGATTTTGATGTCCTAGCTCTCTTACTACGTACGTCGAGGCTCTTCATCATCATCCTTATCCTCTTGAATTGAGTCCTCCTCAATTTCCATATCTTCAGTTTCTTGAACTGACCTGGGCACTTGTGTATTTCTCCACGGAAATACATGTTCAAAGAATATAACATTTCGAGATTCCATAATTGTATTAGCATGGATTTCTGGATTTGCTGACTTATACACAAGGAACCGATATGCACTGTTATTGTCATCATAACCGATGAACGAATAATCAACGGTTTTTGGTCCTATCTTAACTCTTTTAGGATCAGGAACCGCTACCTTAGCCAAACACCCCCACATTCGCAAGAATTTATAGGTAGGCTTATGACCTTTTCATAATTCATAAGGGATCACATTGGATTTCTTGTGAGGAATCATGTTCAGAATACAGTTAGCAGAGAGAATTGCGTTTCCCCACATGTTCCTTGGTAATCCTGAACTTATCAACATGGCATTCATCATCTCTTTCAGAGTTCTGTTCTTGCATTCAGCAACTCCGTTAGATTGCGGTGAGTAAGGAGCAGTCGTCTGGTGAATGATCCCATGTTGGGCACAAAATTCACCACAAGGTGCTTCATATTCACCCCCTCAATCACTTCTAATTGCTTTGATCATTTTGCCAAGTTGATTCTCCACTTCACTTTTGTAGTGAATAAACTTTCCTAAGGTTTCGTCCTTGCTCTTAAGCAAGTACACATAACAATATCTTGTGCAATTGTCAATAAAAGTAACAAAGTACTTATGACCTCTTCTAGTTTGAACAACTTTCAAATCGCACAAATTCGAATGGATTAAAGCGAGAGGTTCTGTGCTTCATTCAACTTTGTGAAAAGAATTCCTTGCCATTTTAGCCTCCACACATATTTCACATTTATGCACCGAGTTTATATCAAATTTAGGCAAACAGTCCAAGTTAATTAAACGACGCAAAGTGCCATAATTTACATGACCTAATCTACCATGCCATAATTCAGAAAACTCAAGGATATAAGCAGAAGATGTGTTTATCTCATTGATACCTGGAGAGGCCAGAACCTTAGTCAGTACATTCATTTTGAACAACCCATTACACATGTAGCCCCTATCCACATAAACCCCATTTTTAGTCAGCACAACCTTATCGGCTTCGAAAACCATACGAAAGCCGCTCTTGACCAAGAGCGAGCCAGATAATAGATTCTTGTGAATTTCTGGCACATGCATCACATCATTCAGAGTGAGCAACCTTTCAGAAGTCATCTTGAGCAGCACTTTCCCTTGTCCTTCAACCTTGGAATTGGACGAATTTCCCATGAAGAGTTGTTCACTAGATTCCACCGGTTGATAGGTGGTGAACATTTTCATGTCTGCACACACATGGCGAGTGGCGCCAGTATGCAGCCACCACTCCTTGGGATTAGAACCCACCATGTTGACTTCTGAAACCACAGCCGATAGGTTCAGATCATCAACCCCATCATAGAGAGTCTCAATCTCCATCTCACTCATATTGGCTTGCGCTAGTTTCTTGTTCTGATTACCTTGCTTGCTTTGGCAATCAGCAACCTTATGTCCTTGCTTGTCACACACAAAGCATTTCCCATCAAACTTGGTCTTCTTAGCATGGTTCACAGGCACCATGGCAGGAATTGGAGCCACAACAGCAGTAAGGGTTACGGGAGGGTTAGACCCAGAGGTTTTCTCACTTTCTTTCACAATTTCGATAGTCATTTCTGTTCCACAAACAGAAGATCGACACAATAGTAAATAATCGAACTATTTAAATCAAACAAAATACTCTAAGCAAACCAGTACAATATAGAATACGTACTAATCGCTAAAGTGCAAACACTACGGTCAAAACTGAGATAATAAAAGCACTGCACAGACAATTCAAAAAAATTTGTTTTCTACAATCTATGATGGAAAACCAAATAGTAGTAGAAATAGCAAAAAGGAATTAGCCTTAAACTAATCTGCAAGGAAGTCTTTTTTTACACTGTTTTCCAAAACCGAGATGCACAATTGAATAATTGATTACTATAAAAAAAAATGCCAATTGTTTAATACCCACTGACCACACAACTTTGAAACTGAAATCAATGTAACTATACAGATTAAACAATTGATTTCATTTTTCTAACCTTACTGATTTATCAAACGATGAAATGTATTCGAAACCAAAGAATCAGTAAGATACTACCCCAAAATTTCCAGAAATAACACGAATTTATAAACCAAATTTGCTTTAAGATTGTTGGAACCGGGATTCGTTTATCACTGAAAATTCGTTACACATCAAAAAATAAACAAGATTAGAAACTTATTTGACCAATTTCAGGCGTCCGAAAATTGGCAATCGAGGCTAGTATTTTTATGGAGAATATCCTTTAAGAAAATTCGTCCCCCACACCGGTGTTCTTGGGTCTCTTGAACATTTGCCTCCCAGGATTACCCGATTTTCGAAGAACGGAAGTAGCACTACAATCTGTTCAACGGGCGAACTAGGAAATTGTGCAGAACTCTCTCAGAATATGTATGTTATGAGTGCAGGAATTTTTCCGTTATTGAAATGGGAGGATATGGGTCCTATTTATAGAGAAGTGGGCACCCGAACGAAAAGAAACGGTGACTGTTTGAAATGGTGTTAGGAAAAAGATGCAACTATTCGAAGTGGTCTTAGCCGAAGAGACACAACTTTCCGAAATAGTCTACGCCAAACCAACACTTCAGTTTGGCCGAACCAACACAACATGTTCATTTTTCAAGGCACACGTAGCCAGCCAAGGTAAATGAAGCATTACACTGATCGGTTTAGTTTGCCACACGTTGATTTATTAACCAACTCTAAAATAAATTCAAAAGCTTTAAAAAGAAGTAACTAATTAAATTAATTACTACAAGTTCCCACCAACTTTAAGCCTTAGAATTTTATGAACCCGCTGTCACGCATGGCCCGGTTCGGCGGCAAACCAAACAATTTTAATCACTCCATATTTATTTATCTATCGCAATACAAATAAATAACAACAAATCAAATGGTTTATTATTGGAGTCAATTTCCAATTCACTTATTTCCAACCGTCATAGCCGCAGCTTCAAGAGCAATGAATGTGACGTCAATCCTTTGATTGCAGCCATGGTGGATTTCAATTATTTTTAAAAGCCTTCTTAATTCTTGATTTTAAATGGGTATCTTTGTGAGTGGTATTCGTTCTAATATTTAAGATCGTTTTGGTCACTATCTTTAGCCATTCACGTTCTTTTTCCGGTTACTTTTTTTCACCCAAGTGATGGGAAACGATTCCCAGAACCCAGTAATGACGCGTACAGATTAGACAACAAAAAACCGCAAAAACCCTACAAGACGGAATTAGGGTTTTACCACAACTCCTGCGTCACGAACGCTGGTTGAACTTGTTATAGCACACCTTGCTGTATGCCATGAATACTGCTCGATCGTACCTTACGATATTCTACCTTATTCCCCGCACGTCTAGAACACGAACCAAGTGTGGACTCCATCGTGATCTGTTTGCTCTCTCTAGGTCTCTCACTATTTGGTGGTGTGCTTATGGATGACAAAGGAGCATGGATTTCATGACTTTTTGGGTTGCTCCCAAGACTCGAGTGCATCCTCGGACAAGGAGAGACTCAAGTAGAAATGGAGATGGATTTGCTACAAGTAGTGAATCTGACCAAAGAAAATCTAGCTCCTCATCGCCCTCATAGAAATCTAATTGAGGATTGCAAGATTTGTAGTAAGAGCTCTATGAATCACACTCCACAAGAGGGGAACAAATTAAGTGACTGATGTTCTAGATAATATTGGCGAGACTCAGTGGTGGTGTTAATATGAAACACCCAATTGTGATTTCCAAAAGGGAAATCTTTTTGCAGCTAACATCGTAGCGGCTGAATGTGAGAGGCAATGCGGCCTTTTTGTGGTTCTTGTCATTTGTGTTGGTTTATTTGTCAACATACCAAAAAATAATAGATTTGCTCATGTCCCCTTTGAAGTGTAAGCTAAAATGGGCATGTGTTTTTTTTTTAGTCTTATTGTGTTTGATTAGTTACTTCTTGCTATGGTCATTGGCATCAAAATGGGAAGGAGAATGGTTTACATGTTTGTCATTGGTGGTTCTTTTTTTTTTATAGGCAATGTTGTTATTGATTTCCAACGTCATGTAGTCTCAAGGGAGAGCCCGGTGGAATCAAGGGTAGTACTTTTTCCACTCTCATATACATAATTTGAATAAATGGACCCTATTTGAAGTTTATTTAAGAAAACGACTTATGAGAGATTTTGTCTTTATAGGTGGGGTGGTAAATTCCAGAAAAATGGCAATTCACTTTAGTTTTTTCCAAAACGTGTCGCGCCGTGCCAAGAGAATTCGACTAAACCAATTTGCGTTTGTACCCAATGTAAGATTTTCCCATACATGATTGTATGGTTAATATTTTTTTTCATTATATACCTACGCTTCGAATTTGTGAATTTTTTCGTAGGTACAATATTATCGCATTATTGGCTGCATCGAGAAAATATATGTTGACCACCTATGGATTGATTTATGCAAAACATGCTTTAAGCAAGTTCAAGATCAATACGGCTGGTTTGTGTGTAATCAATGCAGATGAGAAGATGTCTAAACCGTAACTAGGTATTCATTTTTATAATGTTGAGAAATATTCGCATGCATTTTAGGTATAATGTCAAGATGGTCGTGAAAGACTCCACGAGCTCAATGGAACTCTTGCTAGAGGATTCGAAGACAGAATTTATCTTACAATGTGTCGCATCCTATTTGAAAAACTTAATGTTAAAGGCAAATACTTAAAAGTTAGATATAAATTACACTGTATAGAATTAAAAATAATATTGCAGTACGTTTATTTGCCAGGATAATAGGATGCAAATGCTCAAAGACTATATTTCTCAATATTATGGGAGCTCATACGTGTTCATTATTCCTACTCCAACAATTGGGAGTCTTGACAACTAGGATTCTTGACCATGGTGCCTCTGTGGTGACTTTCATTTTAAAAGTTGATTGGTTAGAAGAGTTGGCACCTTTCCAAAGGTAATAAACGATTACAAAGATTGTAGGAGTGATAAGTTGTCCTTTTTTCTTCATTGTCATACCTAAATTATACATAAACCAGTTCATATTCTGTGATGAATTTAATAATTTTTAATCTTATTTATGTAGGAATGTCGAGGACTGGCAAAGGAACAATGGGGTCGTCATGATAAGAGCTTTGTTAATAGATTGGGAATTTCATAAGGAATTTTTATTTGTTCGGTTAAGTTTTAGAAATATATAATCAGTTTTTATTACGTGTGTTGGGTGATTTATGGATTTGGGATATTTTTGACCTGCTTGAATATTTTTTGCACCTCGATTTGACCTACACATATACCGTATTTTACTTTGTTCCTACCCATTTTTTTCAACATGTCCTCCCTTTGCTCCTATGGGGTTGTTTCATTTGGATTTTAGACTAATATGCTGCTTCTTCTTTATCGTGTTTTTTTCCTATTCAACATCCTTTCCATATTGGGTGAACGCTTGATTTGTTGTTACCATGAGGGGTGTAGACACCTCCCAGACAGGGCATCGCCATACAGATTGATCACGTTTGTTTGCTCGATTGGTTGTTTACTTCATAAACCAAAATCGTGGACATTCCCATGGCTAGGAACATCGCCACACGATGGCGGTTATCATCAAAACAGAGTCGCCACCCAGTTTATTAAAATTAGGAAAATAGATAGAGATTCTGGGTACGAGAGCCAAGAGTACAATAAGGGGAAGGTGTTAGGCACCCCTCTTTGTCCAGTCGTGAGACTGGCCCATAGTTATTCAACACAAGACGTATAGATGCTTTGTTTAATTCTAACACATAGTCTGTTTATTTGAGCCTTTAAACAGTGAATAAGGTGATCCAGTGCGATAAATAAAGCATGTATCAGAAAGCATAAAATAAAATAAAGTTGTTCCAGGAAATCGATTACTCGGCCGTTGAATGGATGTCACGGCCGAGTAACCACACTGGTTTTATGTACCGACCGAGGGATCGAAGCCCCGGTCGGTGTTCTTCCTCACACCAGAATATGCGATTAACAGATAATCAAAATGCTACAGTTAGTCATAAATTCAGTAAATAAGACAAACCAGAGGCCGTTGGGTCTCACCACCTTGATCCCTCAGTTGCTTGATTGCTTCGGATTAGATCGTGATTGACTGATTACTTCTCGGAAAACCCTAAGGTTAGGGTTTGAACTTCGGGGTTTGATCGTCGGATGGATGGCTTCCTTCGGGAGGTTGGGGCTTTTGAAGATAGGGTTTGAGAGAGTATTTGTGCAGAGTATCGGAGCTTGGGTGAGTAATTTCACTTGTTAATTTCGGAGCCCAAAGGCTCCTTTATATAGGCATAGGGATGACTCACTCCGGCCAATCAAATGGCACGATTGCAATTGCAATTCGAACTCTTCGTTGCAATCTCTGAACGTGGCCCGAATGCATCGTAGAGGTAGTGTAGTTGGATCAAACAATCGACAGAACGTTCCAGAGTTTGGAAAAAGGATGATCTGGCGGCCGAGTAATGGATCTGACGGCCGAGTAATGGATATTGCGGCCGAAGGATAGATCCTGCGGCCGAGGGATTGATCTCTCAGGGAGATTTTCTAGCAACAGGTTGCTCGGGTGAGGAAATGATGTTAAGGCTGTGAGATCGATGTTACGGCCGACAGATGGATTCTCCTAGGCTTCTGTATTTTCTGTCTGAAAGGCTGTATGGCTCTGGATAGGGTCCTCTAAGTGACTCAAAGTTCTTACCGAAAGTCCTAAGGTTCGCAAGAAGGCAATCAGCAATCACTGTATCTATTTCATCATCGGGATGGTCCCCAAGGTGGGACTTGAAATAATCGTTAGGCCAAATTGGGGTGTCTACAAGGGGTTTGATGCCAGTGTAAGGTGGATGTTGCACTTACAACGATTAGCCATGTAAGTTTTCAATGGCCATAGTTAAAAAAGAAGAGAAACATTCAAAATATATAGGTGAAGGAAGAATGAGGAAACATTAAAAAAAAAAGAAGAGAAAAAAGAAAAAAGACAAGGGCGCTTGCTAGAGTGAGAGGATAAGGAATGCATATCATTAAAGAAAAATAAAATAAAATCAAGCATGAATAAAGGTTTAGGGCGTATTTTCCCAAAATTTATTTGGTATTTTGTCTTTTCACAGGTGTCAAATAACCATTATTCTCCCAAAATTATTGACTCATCTTCCCTATTTTTTTAGACTTACGCAAATTTATTTCAATTAATCATTCACATCGACGAGAAGAGTGTAAAAAGTGAAAAATTATGACCAAAAGTAAAAATAAAACAATCACTAAAGACGAAAAAGTTTGAAATAGCTGGTATTTCTGTCTTTAGCATCGTACTATCCAAATTTTTTCAACTTCGTTCCACATCTTTATACTCTTTTTATTTTTCTCGTCGAAACAAATAATTAATCTCGAAAATTACGGCGCTAAACAACAAATTACCCACTGTAAATATACTGAAAAAGTACAAAAAACAAATAGGGAGAATGAGTTGTCTTTACCATGTGGACAAAAGGATTACAAAAAATAGGGATAGTACGATACATGACAAGAAAACATGAAAGAATCCATAAAACTGGAAATTCACATTGATGTGAATCTGAACCTTTCATTTTAGTTTTATGGAATCTTTCATATTTTCTTCTCATGTACCCTAACACTTGTATTACAAAATGAATGCACCTAATCAGTTAATTGCTGACATGATCAAGTAGATAGCATACCAATTGGCAGTTGCACTAGTGAGTATGAAAGAGGCTAAGCAAATGGGGCATTTCGATAACATGGATGAGTTGTAAATCCATATATCATGAATTCGGAACCTAACAACCTCTTGGGCCAGATTGTAAGTAAAGAAATCTCTCGTGAGTCCCCTAGTTGCTGCGTGAAACTTGCGCTGACACAGACATCGGGGGATTATTTGTTGTACTCTGTAAATTTTAATCCAGGAGATGTCTATTTTCAGAACACGAACGGTACTAAAATGTGATAAATCTAAACATGAGGGAAGATCGATGTATTTAACCCGCGGCCCCTATATATCTTGGGGCGACTATTCACAATCCTCAAATTTTCTCCCGTAGCCCGTTAAAAATTTTTAAAAATTATATTTCAGTAACTACATGTCAAAAATATGTTCAACATTCGGTAAACAACTGCCGAACATACATTCCGGTAAATAGCTGTTGAAAATAAGATTATATTTCGGTAACTACATGTCGGAAATGCACAAGAAACATATATTTCGGTAATTGGATACTGAAAATGTATCTCAATTTCGGTAACTAACTGTCGAAAATATATTTCAATTTCAGTAACTAACTGTCGAAATATATGAAAATTTTTAAAACGCTACGGAAGAAAATTGAAGGTTGCGAATAGCAGCGCCCGTATCTTTCCCAGTAACTGATTCTTGAGAAGAAAACATTACATAGAGCCCTAACATTTCAGGATTAACTGATTCGCCTTAACTTTCCCTTCCAAAATCCAATTCGTTGGATCTCGATTCTCGTTCGATAATGTCGAGTGAATCGACCAAGGACTTTCCGTCATCATTTTCGCCGCCGCCGTCGTCGTCAGCACCTTCTTCTTCGATTGATTCGTACATAGGAAGCCTCATAAGTTTGACGTCAAAGTACGAGATTCGGTACGAGGGCGTTCTTTACTCCCTTAACCCCCAAGATTCCACCCTTGCCTTGACCAACGGTACCCCTCCGTCCCCATATTAGTCATTACTATGCGTTCACATAAATCCTTAACTACTTTTTGTTTGTGCGCATTTCAATTTTGGGTTCTTGTTCTAGCTAGGGCACGAGACGGCGGGTGTTGTTTCATAGTCTTGTTGCTGTTTAATTGTTTTTGCCCTGGTACACAGATTTGTGTTGGTTTTTTTTTTGGCGCAAAGTTACCATCTTTATCGCGAATGTGTGTTTTCTTGTTTTTTGTTACTTATACGTGCGTTTGTGGATAGGTTAAGTACAACTGAGGAAGGAGGTTTGTGGAGTCTGTACTCACACAATTCGGGGTTAGGGTTCTTTTCAGGTGGTTATCTGTAATTGATAATTTATGTTAATTAGCTAAATATGAAATTCCTGTTCTGCAAACAAACTATTGAACTTAGGTGAACTGACGAAATGGAAGAGGCCCGACTCTTATATTGTAGGATGCTAGATTTTTTTCCCATGCGTTCATAGACATGGTTATGGACTTATGGTTATGTACAACTGAGGAAGGAGTTTTGTGAAGTGTGTACTCACAGAACTAGGGATTAGGGTTCTTTTCGAGTCGGGTGGTTATTTTGCATTTAATATTGTTAAGAGGCAAACTATATATGAAGTACCTATTCTGAAAACGAAGGATTGAACTGGGGTGGGCCCATGAAACAGAAGAAAAGCACCATTCTTTTGTTAATGATGATAGAATTTGCCACCGTCTTTGGAGCTAATTGCGATTCCCAATGGTAAATGCATATGTGTGCACTATGCATGTATCAATGCATTTTATGCATGCATAGTTAGACGCGGTTGTGTACTACCAGGTGTTTGCTGGAGTAATTTGTGTGTCAGGTACATCTTTTTTTATGTATGATTACCTTACCTAATGTGTTTGTGGATAAATTTACCACTAGTTGTAACAATACAAATGATTGATGATTGATTATAGTCTAAATGGCACAGTATAAGGTTTGTCTTTTTTACATGCATTGCGTGATTTCACAGTGAGGTCTTATGGAACCGAGGGGCGAAAGAAAGATGGCCCCCAAATTCCTCCCAGTGATAGAGTTTATGAATACATCATGTTTCGAGGAAGTGACATTAAGGTAACTGGAAATCTGCTGGTTAACTGTTCCACTACGTTCTTAGTTTTCTTGGGTTTAAAATACCTTGCAAGGTGGGCTATATTCCTCGTCATATCTTTTTGGATGATTAGGCTATTTCCTATCGTGAGCAGCGTGATTTTATCAAACTGATACACAAATCATGTATTTAATTTTCTTCCATCTGCATTACTCATCTGTTTTCCTTCGGGGAGTTATATTTTTGCTTTTTTCTGCTCTTTTAGATCATGGAATGTGCTTCCCACCCCCTCCTCTTTATCTTGATGGAACTATCATACCATATATAAGTAGTCACTCTCCAGGCCTTGACTGATAACTAATCTCTTCCTTCAGTTTGCCAGGATGTGGTAATGTTATAAAATAATCTCTAGCCAATGTGCTCGCTGCTCATCTTTGAGTTGTGGTGGATTTATGCAGCTACTTTTGTTGTTGCGGCGTGGTCTATTTGTTACCACTTTACTTTTTAAGTAAATTTTTTTGTTAATTAAAAAGTGTTTTTTCTTGTACTAGAACCTCACACACCTGCCATTGTCAGTAGTTTTACTCTCTCTCTCTCTCTCATGATGGAGCCAAAAAAGGAGAGCATCAGTTATAGTTCATCTGAGACCAAGCTTCCATCATGTTGGAGCAAGTAGTGTGTTTTGGCAACCAAGCCTTCCACCTTGTTTACCTCCTTAATTTACATGCGTTACTATTACATGATCAAATTAGTGTCCAACTTCAATTACATTCTCGAACCAATGCCTGTCCTGTTCAGCCTTTCTTGAGGGAATGGATTTCTAACGCTCTTTTCCCCTCAATGAAAATATTTGAAAACCCAGGTCTGAGGCTATATTTTTCTTCCAAATGTTGTGCTTAATATTCAACCTCTTGAATATACTGAAGCAAGTCTGTCCCACAATACCAGATTGACTGCCAACAATGAATTGTGGCTCTTTCCTTCATAGAAAATGGCAAACTACATTCTGGGGAGTGAATCTCTTATGTAAATTGAATACGATGGACGTTGGACTATATAGGTAACCATCATATGAGAAAATGAATTCCAGTTTTGGTTAGAAAGGTATCTTGACAAGGCTCCAATTGCAAAACTTGATGAATTCCAGTTCTGGTTCGGGGTTCCTGATGTCGTTTATTCACTTAGGATTTGCAAGTGAAGTCTTCGCCACCTGCTCAAAAGGAGGAGTTGATACAAAATGATCCTGCTATTATACAGGTATTGATTCCCCTGTTCGAAATGTAAATGACTTAGATGAACCAGTTCTTCTTTTGAAGTTACTTAAAAGAATGGTTTCAAAGAACTGCACTCTGATTATATTCATTTCTCAGCAGTCACATAGCTGGTTAAGCCCTTCAAGTTCATCAAAACCAGTGTCAGCTGATGGTGGAAATTTGACACAAGTTAGTTCTTACCAGGAACCTTCGGTTTTAACCAATGCAGCCTATCCTGGTACATTGCCTTCTTTATATCAATCTGGAACTCCGACTGCTCCTCTGCAAGCAACTCAAAATGGAAATGTGGCATCTTTGGCCATGCCAACTTATTGGCCTGGCTATAGTGGAACGTCAAGCACTATCCCTTATGCTTCACAACAACCTAATCCTTTACCGCCTGTGTCTGTTACTACTCCATCATTGCCTGTAGCAATGCAGAATCTTTCACAGCCTTCTGCAGCTTCAGCATCCATTAACATGGGATTTACATATCCATCATATAACAATTCCAATTATGTGCATTTGAATAGTACTCCCACTCTTAGTCCAGAACAGCATCCCACTTCTTCCAGTGTACCTTCTTTTTTGTCTGTTAAGCCATCTCTTCCTTCTCCTGCTTTTTTAACTGCTAATAGATTAGCCGTGTCGCCCTCTCTATCATCTCATCAAGACATGAGTGCTATTGAAGCTCCAAGCATTGGTAAAGCTGGTTCTGACTCAGTACCAGGCCTGTCTTTCCAGTCCTTGCCATATTCTGCCTCTTCTGCTGCAGATTCCAGATTAAGCTCTTTGTTGGGAACACCAGCTTTGTTAACTCCAAATCAGTTGGCACAGCCTAGGTCACCTCTGCTTCCTTCCAGACACAATCCCTACCTTGATCGGAAAGATATGGTTGCGATGAATCCGACCCCAATTTTGTCATCCTCAATTGCTACTTCAGCAGTTCAAGCGCCATTATTGCCGTTGCCACACACAGCACAACAGGTTGGTGACGGTCAAAATGCTTTCTTTTTACGGAATGGTTGGTTTAAGTTAGATCTGTTGGATTTTGATTTCATTGGTGTTGATTCTTTGATTGCGTCACTTTTGAATATTTATTATCACAGAAAACTAATCTTCATGTGCCATCATTGATGATGCTAAAATTTCTGTTAAGAAACTTTCACGCGTTTTGTCCTCTTATTTTTTGTTTCATGAAGCTGTCAAAGGTGAATCCTAAAATAGCTAGCAGCTCTAGAATGTTGTATTTGCGTGGAGTTGCAACTTGCTACTGGATTTAATCTGTTTGTTATCAGTC
Organism: Rhododendron griersonianum; assembly: GCA_018127125.1. Lineage (NCBI taxonomy): Eukaryota > Viridiplantae > Streptophyta > Magnoliopsida > Ericales > Ericaceae > Rhododendron > Rhododendron griersonianum. The sequence continues at coordinate 23,364,400 of CM030798.1, forward strand.
AACCCAGTTCTCTTTCTTTGGTTTGGGTTAGAGTGCAACCCACCCTTTTCCTTTCCTGATTAAGCACGAAGAGGAATCCTAACAGGAAGACCGTGTTTTGTACACATGAGGGATGAACTCAAAACGTATAACACAGAACATTTTGATCATTCAAATCATTCTAATGCAAGTGTGTCATGAGCGGCAAATAATGCATGTACAGGATTCAGTCTACAGCAATACTTGTGTCCAATCAATTGGATCTTCATGAATTTATTTTTGCCAAAGCCAATACAGGATTCAGTCTACAGTAATACCAGAGTCAGCAAAAATCCATGCATGTACTGAAGATTGAAGAACTCATTGATAAATTCTGCAAACCAGAGTTGGGACATATTACAAGTTTACGAATCAAACTTTTCTTCAAAAGCTGCAGACCCACATACGACCTGTCTCATCCTATCAATCTGGTGAACGAGTCGTAGCACCGGTAGTAGAAACTCAAACAAGGAGCATCAATCAAGCTAACAAGTCTTCTGTTGCGAGACCATCAGTTGTAGCACATGACCACCTGATGTTATATCAGTATATTGACGCCTGCTTAAAAGTTATAACACCGCCTAAGTGCGTCAGATAGAGAAGAAGAGTGACAAAGAAATCAAATGAAAACTGGGAACAATGATACCTGTCTGTTGTAGTGGAGAGATGGTCGTTGGTATGATAGGTCCTTGAGAAGAGGACAGAGCAAGAGGTGAAAATAACATTCTGGTGTCAGGCATGTGTGGTGGTTCATGGTAGTTGTAGTCATTATCTGTCTTTAGTGTTGGTGTGGTGATTGGTGGTGGGGCCCCGATCAGTGGTCCCACACAGCTTCTTGGACTTGGACAAGATTTCTTTTGACCCCACCTCATTACCCTCTATGGGTGACCTCTTTACTTAATTTCAAAAGTCGAATATAGGTGGATCCGTGTCATTTTTAAGCATTTTGCGCGTGCCTCGCCTTGTCCTTGCAGCAGACAGTGTGCCTCAGAAGTGAGTCACGTCTTGACAAAAATAGGGGGTTTAAAATTTAAAATTGGTTTTTATGCCGTATTTGGCAATTGATGCATTAAGGTGCGATAAGAATATCCCACAATATATGGCCCAACATCAGGGACAAAAATCTCCGCAGCTAAGAGTCGATTGGCGAGGATAAGGTGGGGCTATTTCTTTTTGTGTGGGTGGATCTTGAACGTGGTTTTTTTTTTTTTTTTTTTTGTGGGGGCTATGGCGTAAATGCTCAAGGCAGTTTGCTTTTCAACTTGGACATGTTGTTCTTGTTAAATTGCAAAATTTTCTTTTCCCTGTCCAATGTGACTAAAAAATTCAATGTTTTCAAAGGCAATCATGGGGCTTGCCTTGAGGCGAGGCGCAATAAAAACTCTCCTGGGTGTTGATTTTTGAGTTGAGAACCACAAAGGCGTTTGCCCATCTGTCAAAGGTGTACGGAGGTGTACTCTTTTCATGGCTTTTTTGCCCAGATGATGGAGGCAAACACATCAGAAGAGTTGGTTCATTATAAGTTGTTAGGGCGAAGACAAAGGTTTCTTCGTATTTGCAAAATAACTTAGAGTGCTTTTAATGGTTGGATCTATTAATGCACTATGTTTTTATGCCTTAATCTGTCTTCTTCTTTTTTTTTTTTAATATAATTCTGTTTACTATTTCCTTATTTTTAGTAAGGCGCCTTCTATGGCGTAAACAATGTCCCAACTTCTACGCCTTGCCCAGTGAGAGGTCAACCGCCTCTCTGCGCTTTCGTCTCTCTAAACTTTCTGAAAATGCATGCATCTGCATAATCTCTGGGGCTATCATATTGGAAACCAGCCATCTCATTGCACCAAACCAGTTGGTCTTACACTGTAGAAGTAAGTTATTTGTTTCCAGGTGCAGTGCGAAAGGTTGATATCGATATGTTGTTAGATTGATTCTGAAAGACAATTGATATTTTCCATATCTGTTTAAGAGGTGGTTTCTTATTCTCTGCTTCACCTCAAGAGATGAAAATGGAGCTGATGTTGTGTTTTGAAAATTGGGACAATGCAGGCTGCACAAAGCAGCTTCCAATTTGTTTGGAAAGCTCAAGAGAACCATGCAATGTAGAAACCCTCAAAAGTGGGTGTGGTTATTGTTTGCTAGCAAGAAAGTATGCAGAATCTACACTTAAATTATAAAACATTCTTATCTGGATGATTCTGAAAATTGAGACTATATTTGAATTTTCAGAAGCAATAATTCCAAATGAGTGGTGTCTTTTACCATTTATGCTTTTTGGTTTCTTTTGCTTTGTTCCTCACAGAGTCAGTGTGTGTGGGTTTAGGTGCAATTGTTAGTTTTTAGTAGCCCCTGGAGCAGGTAGCCTTTCCCCCTTCTCTAGTTGTCTTATATGCACAATGTTTCTTGCTCTCGTATAGTAATGCTATTGGAAATCAGATTTGCATGCAGATGCGTCTACAGTTCTTTTTCACGAATTGTGTCACCAATTTGCTGGGTTTGAATCTATACTTGCCGTATGGTTTGATCTACTTGTTGAAATGCTGACTTCTGTTTGCATATCTTTTTCTTAACGTATTAAATGAAGAAGTTTATAGGATATCGTTTCCCGTTGTTTGGGTTTTTTCTGGTAGCCCTCTTTTCTTTTTTTTGATCCGCTGGTAGCCCTCTGAATGATTTATAATACTTTATGGTTTTACTTGTTTTCAATTTTCGTAATGTTTTCTGCCTCAAAAACATTGGATTCTGCAGTTCACTGAAGAATTTGATTTCGAAGCCATGAATGAGAAGTTCAAAAAGGACGAAGTATGGGGTTATATTGGAGGTGGTAGGCAAAGGGATAAAGCAGAGGGAATGGAGGACAATGCAATCAACCAAAACTTGGGGCATGAAGGGCGTTATGGCTCAGCACCCAATCTCGATCCGAATGTAGGTCTCGGAAACTTCTGTTGATCAGATACTCTGTATTTGTTTTTATTTCTCAAACACAAAGATTACAGCTTGGAATTATCTGTTATTTGAAAACATGTGCTACTAGCATATATTACACCAGTGTTGAAGGCAATCCTTTGGTTCTTTTCTGTGCAGCCTGCATATAAAAAGGATGAGTTCTTTGATACGATATCTTGTAATTCACTTGCCCGTGGACCAAGGAATGATCAGAATAGGTTCTCAGGTCGAATGAAGCATGATACTGAGGTTAGTCGATTGCTTTTACGGATTTACTTCTGTATGTTGCACAAGGTGTAGTTTTTGGTTGAGAACTGATTTGCTTTTCCCCCTGCAGACTTTTGGCAATGTCCACCAGAGACCTCATCTGGGATATGGAGGCTATGGAGCTGGTGGACGGGGTGAGAATTATCATGCTTCGTATAATAACTGGGAAAGGAGATATAATTATGGTGGAAGGGGCCGTGGTGGAATTTGGCGCATATGACGTTACTTTTGTATGTTCCTACGGTACACCATCAGTTACGCTATTGACCTTGTATGTCTCTTCAATAACCTAGTTTTTTAAGGAATGGATTTCGGGATCGTTATGGTGGAATTTTTGCAGATTCCCGAATTGCGGCCGGCTCATGTTTTTTTGGCCAGTGAGCCGGTCCTCTATCCTTATGTACTTGCATTTGGATCAGTTTAAACTATTCCCCCACCTCTTTCTGTTTTCTATTACGTGAAAAGTTGTGTAACCAAACCATAATTGGTGCCGATAGCAACTTTTAAAAGGCATGAATGGCATTTTGCGTAATATTGCTGGGAATATGCTTTCATTGCTGAACACTGTTTTACTTTGCTCTTTGGAATTTCATTCTCTCTCTCTCGCTCTCATTATATATATATGTATATATATTTAGGAAATTGATTTTGGCACTCCACTTTGTGTTTTGATCATGTAAAAAAACAAAACAAAAAGTGGAGTGTCAAAATCACATCTCATATATTTATGTAGGTATGCGTATGTTTACTATCAACAACTAAGGCTCCGTTCTGCTGATGTTTTTTATTTTTTAAATACTTATTTTTTGCTTTACGAGACATCATTCTCTTACAATATATCGTCTTTAATAAAAAAAATAAGTACTTATTTGAGTTGGTAGACATGTCTTCAATGTAGTCCATCACGTCTGGCTAAAACTTTCCTTCATTGCATCCATGTGGTTAAAATCTTAGTAATTGAATGGGGTAGGCATGCTTAAAGGTTAAGGTTCGAACACGAGAGTTCCTGCATCGCCTTATGTCATACCATGTTAAAGCATTTGATCGAAATTAATTATAAATGGTATAAAATGTTGCTTAGACTCATATACCAGTTTCAAATGTGAACTTAACTTTGACAGTAATTTTGGTTGCTGGCTGCTGTTTCTTGACTCCAAAGTTAGGAGATGGGGACCTCTTTTCCCGTCCCCTTCTTTCTTTGTGCTCATTTCTATGTTAATTTTTGACCATATGGATGGAAACTTCATAGAGGGCGAGAGAAAGACACTTTCAATGGGATCTAGCTGTTTCTCTGCGGTTGACTGTAGAGACGAGTGTGCAGTCAAATCTGAACCGTTTATATTGACAATTAGTGGTCTAGATCTGTTGAGTCTTTTATCGGTAAAAGTATATTATTACCGGTAAAATATTCAAAATAAATTTGGACCACTGAAAACGCTAACCGACGGTTTCAATCACTTGTACCGCACCTCTATAAGCTAAGACAAGCCTTGTCCCTTTGAATGAACCCCCATGCAAATTGCTGAGTCACATACATCTTTCACTGTACAAGAGAACACCAACTCTGAAGGAACAGATGAACCTAACAGGTTCTATCCTTATCAGTTACACTCTATCTTGGGGAGAGAATATGTGCGAAGGAATCATCTTTTTCTTGTTTGCTTGTTTACGTGAAATTTTTTGTACATTTACATCAGGAAGGGACCAGAAGTCCAAGTGGGAAACTCCTCCGGGGTAATGCTACATACAAAGAAAAATGGCCCTTAAAATACCCTTAAAAGGATTATGTCATTGTGTGGGACTCACCCATCCAACCAAAATCATTGAATTTTCTTTTCTTTTATTCTCGGGCCAGGCCCTCATTCTCTCTCTCTCTCCTCTTCGTGTAAACCCTCCAAAAGGGGGACCATCTGTATTTCCCTTTTCATTTTGGCGCTAAAGGGTTCCAAAATACTTCCATTTTGCCGCTAAACAGGACTCCAAAACAAGTTATAGTGAAATTAAGGTAGGGTTCGAACCAAAAAATTCCCAATTTCCCAAACCTTTTTTTTTTTGTTTGAATAAGTTATAGTGAAATTAAGGTAGAATCGACTGAAATTGTAGGGTTATCGACAACCCACACAGAGAGAGAGTGTGGGAGAGAGACCATGGAATTTGTCGTCGTGATTTTCGGATGCTGGTGGTGTCGCGCTTTTTGCGTGCTGTGGTGTCACAAAGGGTTGGTCGCCAGTGGTGGTGGTGGCCGCCGGTGGTGGTGGTGGGAGTGGCCGGTGGTGGTGGTGAGAGTCGCCGGTGGTGGGTGTCGCCGGTGTAGCAGCGAAATTAAAAAGTGGAAAACAGATTAGTCCCCGTTCCGGAACGTGAAATAAGTACTTATTTTTTAAGAAGGCAATTTCAAGCTAAAAAACGATGGGCTTATTGAAATCTAAAAATATACAATATTGATCTTGTTTGAAAGATCTCATTGAGATCTTTAATACGATGCAAAAAAAATTGAAAAGTTATTTTTTCATTTACATTATTTTTGAGTTTGAAAATATGAAATAAGTACTTATTTTTTAAGAAGGTGTTCTGGAACGGGCTAGTCCCGTTCTGGAACTGAAAATAAGTACTTATTTTTTAAGAAGGTAATTTGAAGCTCAAAAATTATGTGCTTAAGCAAATAATTTTTCTATCACTATGGATCTTATTTAATAGATCTCATTGAGATCTTTAATACGGTGCAAAAAAAATTGAAAAATTATTTTTTATTTACATTATTTTTGAGTTTGAAAATGTGAAATAAACTTCTTATTTTTTAAGAAGGTTTCTGGAACGGGCTCGATCCCCCTTTCCCAGTATAAGGTGTACACGAAGAGGAGAGAGAGAGTTTGACAAAAAAGAAGAGAAGAGAGAGAGAGAGAATGAGGGCCTGGCCCGAAAATAAAAGAAAAGAAAATTCAATGAGTTTGGTTGGATGGGTAGGTCCCATACAATGACATCATCCTTTAAGGGTATTTTAAGGGTCATTTTTCTTTGTATGTAGCATTTTCCTTCTTTAAAGGGAAAAGCTACTGCGGACCATAGCGACCATCACGAGCACGTTAGTCACGGCTTCTTCAATGCACTGACAGATTCATTTGTAATTGCTAAAGTTGTGAAGCAAATGACAAAAGTAGCCCCCGACTTAATAGTGTTGCAAAAAGTCTAAGCACACAGAAAAATAAGGTACATATTCTACACAAATTTTTTGTGGGGCCCTCTTTGGGTCCCACACAAATAATCCGAGTCATTCATTAAATGTAAAACATTTTTTTTAAGGGCCTTAGCGAAAAATTAACTCAATCAGATATCTATAGATGCTCAATCCAATCATCTAACTGTTCATTATCCGAAAATCAAAATGAAAAGTTAGATGATTAAATTGAGTATCTATAAGTATCAGATTGAGCTGATTTTTCGCGAGCGCCCTTGAAAAAATGTTTTACATTTAATTAACGGCTTGGATTATTTGTGTGGGATCCACAAAAAATCTTGCAAAAAGTCTAAGCACACAGAAAAAATAAGGTACATATTCTACGCAAATTTTTTGTGGGGCCCTCTTTAGGTCCCACACAAATAATCCGAGTCGTTCATTAAATGTAAAAATCCACAAAAAATCTGTGTAGAATATGTACCTATCTATATGTGTGGGTAGCAGCGTTGATAATGTTGCCTCACCCAGCTAGCTAGCTAGCTCTCTCTCTCTCCGCCATTGACGATTTAAGTCCCTTATTTTATTGTCTTCCAACCATCCGCCCAGTGGGTTGATATTAAACGAACCGTTCTTTAAATCAAATATACATAAGAAGAGAGAGAAAATAAACCCTGATTTTTTTAACTATTTCCGAAGCGGGTTTTATCGCGATTATTAGAAAATTGTCCTTGAAATCATAATAAACACTTATTGTAATTATGTTGCATTTATTTTTGAGAGCAAATACAACTTTGAAAAGTTAAACACCCTTTTTTCGGTGTTTCCTTAAAAATATGCTCGTTTTCCAGAGAAATACTATACCCCAATTGTCAACGCAACAAATATTCTGAAAATTTGATTCTGAAACAGTATAACGACACTAGTTTTTATTAGCATCCTCTATTCCTATGATAATTGTGTTTGTTTTTGGTTTCCTTTGACCCCAATTTATTCATGGTAGTGATTTTGCCACACCCTTTTTTGATAATGTCACATCCTGCAAGTGTATTTTTGTACCACACCCTACAAGTGTATTTTTTGGTACAAAAATACACTTACAGAATGTGGCATTATCAAAAAATGGTGTGCCAAAATCATTTCCCTTTATTCATCAAAGTTGTGCATAAACTTTTTTAGCCTGATCAACTTCTCTCTTCCTTGTGGTTAGGAGGATAGCCGAAGCAAGCGTGGAGCCCACATTTACCAAAACCAGAAATGCTGCCCCTAAATACACTCCATCTTTGACTACGTAACACTCGCCGTCTAACCATCCTTTGCCGTAGGGCTGCCTTTTATTCATGCTTGTGGCTACGCTTATAAATGTGATGGCAATCCCAAAGCTGATCCTGCAAAACCCATTATGATGTTTATACCCAGATCAGAAAAGAAAAAAGAAAAAGAATTATTCATATGATTGACCATGTTTCCACTTAGAAAATAGAAAATAGAAGGGAAATAATTTTATCACTCTCTTTTTTTGTTAACGGTACTTCTTTGTAAATATATTTTTGATACAAAAATATACTTATAGGAAAGTGCCGTTAACAAAAAAACAAGTGACAAAATCAGCAGCCAAAATGAAAATAGCTTTTGTAGTCCTTAGTTTTTTTCCTTGCCCCTGTTTTGGGTTGAAGGGAGTGATTGGTGATAAAGAAATTACGATATATCCAGTTGTCCCATCACTTCCATGTATTAAGGTTCAACCTACGAATCCGGGCCAAAATAATAACAAGGTGAAAGTACATAAACACCCCTCAATTATGACATTTTCTCATAAACACCCTCTCATATTTAAAAGCGCTCATAAAGACCCCCTCAATTACTCTCGTTACCCATGTGACACCCTTCTGTCTTAGAACCGTTAGCTGGATGGTCACATGGGCTTTCTTTTGGACAAAAATGCCTTCGCCGCCAAGCAGTCCCCCCACCTAGATCCTTACTCGCGCGCCCTCGTCGCGGTCCCACCCAACCAAAGCTTCGCCATTTCCGCTGCCGAGGACGAGCGGCGGCGGCGGCGGCTCGGCCTCAGGAAGCTCTGCGACCGTGGGGCGCGGGCCCGGAGGGACTTGAAGTCGGTGTCGGTGATGAAGGAGAGGGGGCTGTGGTAGAATCAGGACAAGAGAATTGTGGGGTCTATACCTGGGGTTCAAAGTGAGAGAGGAAGAGAGAGAGAATCGCCATGGGAGTGTGCGAGTGTTTTCTGATCGAGTGAAGTGGAGAATGGGAGAGGAATCGTAGTTGACCGTATAATATAATAAGGGTATATTCGTCAATTCATCCATTCCGTTAACAAAGTTTGTCTTTTTTTCGTTTCCAGTAGTTAAAGGGTCTTCATGGGCGCTTTTAAATGTGAGGGATTGTTTATGAAAAAAAGTGATAGTGAGGAGGTGTTTATATACTTTCACCTATTAACAAAAAGGCCCCATTCCGTTAAGTGAAATTTAGTGTACATTTTTTTTGAGTTAAAGATGATGTATTGTGAGAATATGACTTGTCTCTTAAAGCGGAAAGGTACTTACAAAATAAAACCTTAGCGGAATGGGAACTAAGGCGTAGTTCGGATGTGTGTGGCCAATGATAAATATTAGTCGATCCGTGTGTAAACTCATGTACCTTATCTGAGTTATAAAAAAAAAAAATATTACTCCATCCGTTCCAAATTGATAATCATTGCATGTCCCATTAAATAGTTAAAATCTCCAAAATGGACTTTCAATTTGAAACAGATAGAGTATATTTCTAGTGGTATGCATATAAGCTTCAGCTAGTTTTGCAGGGTGTTTTCGTGAATTTGTCCAAAATAACAGCAAATCTAGTTGGTCACTACGTGTATTTAATTAATGATGACAATGATATCAGTTGGGATAGGGGGCTTTAACCCAATAGTTTTCATGTAGGGGCTGATTGTTGTCAATAGGTCTCCTGGGTGGATATGTGGCCAATGACAAAAGAGATTACTAGCGAGGTACGTAGACAAGCGAATTGTCAATGTGAAACTATGGAAGTGAACCCTCAAGACACGTTCTCCTTTTTCCCTTAGAAACACGGGATCAATCAATTTGAATTAAGACTTTGATTAACATCAGGAAGGGAAGTCTCAGTTTGGAGTTGGAACCACTACAGCATAGTCCGTTCTTATGACGAGAGAGACTGATTCCCGTAACTTGAACCGGAGTTGAATGACTCGGCGTTGTCACAACTGAATTCACAATTTCAATGTGAGGGGGAACCCACATTCCATCAGAAGCGTTGCATAAATGCATCACAATTTCAATGTGGGTGGTGCTATGAATCAAAGGGAGAAGGGTCCTGTCAAATTTCTTACCGTCCATTCCCGTTCATTTTCAATTTTTTTGGCCCTGCCCCGTCCCAGGCCAGAACAATTATCGGATCAGTTCAACAACTTTTGTGTGTTTACCTGCTCTCTCTCTCTCTCTCTCTCTCTCTCTCTCTCTCTCTCTCTCTCTATATATATATATATATATATATATATATATGAAAATAAGGGAAAAAAATTTAGTGCCAAGCGGGTACCACGTGGTGTCCGTTTGCGCATCTGAACCGTCCATTACGTGTTTGAACGGATCAGATTTGGAGAGACAAAAATGAGAGACAAAGTGTTGGGATAAGAGGAGAGAGAGGTTTCAATCCGAACCGTCCAAAAGTGTATCGGACGGCTTAGATGCGCCGAATGGGTAATGTAGGATATACCCGCTCGGCACTGAAAAATCACTCAATAAGGAAAATAAATGCAATCCCACAATTGAAACCCAAGAACAGGGGGAGAAATTAGGCAGAGATAAAGGCCACATACCATGAAAGGAACAGAAAAATGCTACCAATGGTGGGTTTTCTAGCATCGCAGCTGGTAATTCTCTTCTCTCTTGAACAGAAATTTCTACAAACAATCAAGTTTCCGAAGATCTGGGCAGCGCAAAGACAGATCAAAGCCACGATTCCGAATCTAAATGCGCGACTCTTCGGCAAATAACACAATTTCCCATCCAACTTGAGATCCTCCCACTGCCAAAATACCCAAAACAAAATGAAATCAAAACAGGCATAAAAACTGAAAAAGAAAACGATAAATGATTCTAATTAATTGCACCTTTGCTCTTTGGAATTCAGAAGCAACACAAAGTGAAAAGGAAACGATTCCAAGGATTGTGATGATGACAGAGAGGATTGTTGTGGAAACAGAGTGGGTTTTTTCCATGTGGGTGTTTTCTGTTTTTGTTTTTCGAAATTGGGAATTGAGTAGAGAGGGAGGAAGGAGAAGAAGGATTTAGAATTACTCAAAGGAAAGGAAGGTTTGGTGGAGTCTTTCATTTGCTTGGAAAGAGAGGTACCATATTATTACTTGGTTGGGTTTAGTGAGGTTTGGAATATTTTTGGGGAGGTTTTGGATATCTATGATCTCTTGTGGTTTGACATCAAGCTGGTGAACTACTTCAATGGTGGGGTTGCCTGGCTGTGGAGAGAGAGAACCCCACCTGGCTGTGGAGAGAGAGAGAGAGAGTATTTATTCTATTCAATTGAGGGGTTTAGGATGGTTCAAAACCGATGGTGACATTAATTAATTTAATAAAGGGTGTTTAGTGCTAATATTTTTCATTTTTTTAAATAAATGAATGTCCGGATTAGCTTGCGAATACCTCGACTAATCGGGACCCTGCAGTTAACAGCCGAGCACACCTCCAGCGACTACAAAGTTTTAAATGTTTAACCTTTTGTGGGATTCAAATTTGTGACTTTTGAGAAGCAAGCTATTCAGTTGGTTGTTCATGTCCATTTGGCCAAATATGGGTTTTGTTTAGTGCTAATATTATTTTCTATCTTTGATATCTCAGTGCAACACCACCTAAATCTAGAAGCAGGAAAATTATACTCCCTACCCTTTTTCTTGAGAAAAATTATAGAAGGTGTTGACAAGGTATCCCCATCCCATCCCCACCAACATCGAGAATAAATTTTATTTTATTTTTAAATTCAGGGTGTTCAGGCCGAAATCAGATCCTGTTTCTATGATGCCAAATAGGGCTCACTCCTATTTGATTCGACGATTCAATCATTTCATATTCTATGGCTCAATGTACTTCGTGTCCGTGCCAAAATATGAACTTAAACAGACATTGGCATCCATCTGATCAAATCGTATTTGTTACAAAAAAGAAAAGAAAAGGAGTAAATGAACAAACTCTTACCACATCTCTTCAGAGAAAATAAATTCGATTAAGCCTTTATCAATGTTCGAGCGTCTTGATTTTTTACATAAATAATTAACACATCATGACATACAAAAAGGATGGCTAGAATCGACGAAAAGAAATATGTTGAGTCCTATTTTGTGTTACCTAAGAGACAACATGAGAGATTATCGAATGAGAGGGATCTAGATTTGTTAAGTTCAATTTTTGTGTCTGCCGACTAATTCTTGAATGACCAATTGCACTCTCTCCACTAGGGGGTCCCCGTATGGACTCGCGTTATAAGATTTGGTGACATGGTTTGAACTTGAGACAAAGAGTAAACTCCTAAATCTCTAACCTTGACTACCAAACCATTTAATAAATGAGGACGAACCAGAAGAGCAAAACTTTTCCGGCCAAATATAAAAAAAAAGGTATTAAAGCAATTTTTTATGTAAAAAACAAACAAATAAGAATTATAGAAATCAAATGGGCCTGGGCCATGGGAGGTGAGGGGAAGGGAAGGAGACAAGAGTTGATCTCCCAACCTAATAAGCTGAAAGTGAATAATGAGAGAGATAATTCCTGGCCGGTCCTAACTTTTTAGTTTATGGCGGGGAAGATCCTCCTAAAAAAGTCCATATGCTCAATAGGTCCCTTATTCAAAAATCCCACACGCCTGCCTCGCTGCCTCCCCATGTGCTCTCTCTCCCACGCACCTAGACTTGTGGTCCAGACTTGCGGTTTAGTGAGGCTCCGTTCCAGAAATTTTCTTAAAAAATAAGCAGCTTATTTCACATTTTCAAACTCAAAAATAATGTAAATAAAAAATAATTTTTTAATTTTTTTTGCACCGTATTAAAGATCTCAATGAGATCTATCAAACAAGATCCATAGTGGTAGGAAAATTATTTGTATAAGCACATGATTTTTGAGTTTGAAATTGCCTTCTTAAAAAATAAGTACTTATTTGGAGTTGCGGAACGGAGCCTGAGGAGAAGAGGAACATCGTACATGCAACACTGCAAAAAAATGGTCAGACATAAAAATAGACTACACACAGTCACACACAAAGCGCTCTCTCTCTCTCTCTCCCTCCCTCTCTCTCTCTCTCCTATGACACACTCGCTTTCTCTCTTCTCTCTCTCTTTACACACACCTCTCCCCTCTCTCTCTCTCTCTCTCTCTCTTTTATTTTTAATAAATCTTTGAATCTTTATAATTTTTATTCTGCATTATTATTTTTTATAAAAATTGTATATTCAAAATTTACTCGTAGAGATCTATCAAATAAAATTTACTCCTATTCCAATTTTAACTGTTAATTAGCAGTAATGTTAATTCGGTCTTGCTATTGTCAGTTCATTGGGCTGAAGATAAGCACACTAGAAGGCAAGAAAAATATATATTTCTGTTTATTTTTTTACATCATTTAATACACATTCACATACCTACTATAATGGGCTGATTTTAGAATTTTCCATGTTAATTTTTAATTAATAGTATTTTTAATCCCAAAACTATAAAATCCTAATTTTAACGGTTAATTAGTAGAAATGTTAATTTTTAATTATTAATTAGCAGTGTTTTCAATCCCCAAATCTTAATCCTAAAAATCCTAAACTTCAATTTTAACTGTTAATTATAATTTTAATTGTTGATTAGAATTTATTATAAAAAAGAGAAGCCTATACCAAAAGAATTATTTTATTTTTACACATAATTTCATATTCAATATTGAACTTGTTTGATAGATTTCTTCGAGTAGATTTCAAATATCTAAATTTAAAAAAAAAATAAATATGCGCAACAAGAGTTATAATTATTTTAAGATTTAAAATGAAAAAGGAGAGAGAGAGAGAGAGAGAGAGAGAAAAACCGTGCAGGAGAAAGGGAAAAATAGGCGTCGTGGCACATGACTTGGTGGGAGAAGTAATTGTGTGCATGTGCGCGCAAGGATCTTATAGGAACAAGTCAATCCAAGTAGGACGGACCGACCCAGAAATTCCCCTGTGAGGAATCAAATACTGGGCCAGTTCCTCTGCTAAGTTTAAGCCCAAAGGTCCTTTTAGTAAAGATCGATCATAGAAAATATAAAAATGCACATCATTTTACAATATTTGTTGGCTTATCTTTTTTCAAAAATATATTTCACGGTGTCCGGGCAAGCGTACTCGCACCTTAACTTATATTTGCTGGCTTATCTTTTTTCAAAAATATATTTCACGGTGTCCGGGCAAGCGTACTCGTACCTTAACTTATCTTGAAAAATAATAGCCACTGTCCAATAGTGGGGCTCATTTAAAACCGGAGCAAAGCTCCATACGGATTGACACCTAAAAAATTTCGCACTTGAAACCTTGAAAGGAGGCAAAACCTTAAGCCTCAATCTTTTAGCACTAGGGGAATCTCTTGGGGGTTTTGCGCGAAACCTTACCTTAAAAATAGTGTTCTACTCATATATGTTATGTGGCAACTATGTGGTTGATTTTTGTATGAGTTGTTTGTTGCCCCTAAGAAAAAAAAGGCACGAGTAATGCTAGGAGCACAATTTTATAACAAAATTTAAAAACCAAATGCGTGCATAATTGTTAGTGGAATGCGTGGCCACATGTATCGAACGGTTTCAGACATAGTTGTATCTGGAGTTATGTTCAAATTAAAATTGTGTTATTAGACTTTCACTATTTGATTTGTCGTCAATGCATTTCTAAGGTTACATTTCCATAACATTTTACATGAGAGATTTTCCCTCTGAAATGTTCTTGTTATGATGCCATTCATCCACAAGTCCATGAGAGCAATTTCGTTCACCCTCGAAAGGGAGTGTTCATTTTGAGTTCCATTTCAATGATCGAAATCATTAATTTTCTCCAGATTCATTTGATAGGAGACCATGCAAGAATTCATCTCAATCGGACTTTGGCAACTGTCTGATCTACATACTAGCAATTCTTGAGTCGAGAATTTTAAAGCAAAAAATAAATGTTTAGATTTAAGCAGTTTCTGATAGCAATCTTCTGATTTTTGCATGGTCTTGTAAGTACAAGTGAATCTGTACAAAACAAATGGTTTGGACCATCAAAGTGAGATCTAGATCGAACACCTTCGTCGAGAGTGAACAAAGCAAGGGTTGACAAGATTACTCTCAGAAGTATGTCCATGGGTGAATGATGCGGTATTTTAAACGGACTTTTCATTCCTTTCGTTGAATGAAGGACTTAACTAACACAAGTGGAGAATGAAGGACTTAACTAACGCAAGTGGAGTGGTGACCGAATGGTAAACACTTTTTTCCTCTCATGCATAGGACCTGGGTTTCAACAGCAGATTGAAACTTGTTTTTGGCATATTAATAGGGTTACCAAAGGCCCAATAACATATTAGACTCCTTAATCTTCGGGTTTTAGGGTTGGGCTTCGCTTATAATAGGCGGTCTAGGCCTAAAATGCAAAGAAATACCTACTTTTGGTTTGTGAATTGATTTTCACCCTCCCTTTAATCATCCACACTCAATTTTTTTTTATTCACTTGAATTTACTATCTTGTCCTTTATTCAATACACTTTTATACACATTTAAGAACAATATTGTAAATTCACGTGGATAAAAAAAAAAAGGATGAATGATTAAAAAGGGAATGTGAAAACCATTTTCCTTTGGTTTTTTTCGTCCATGGCACCATTTCATTTTGATATATACTGGAGTAGTATTTTCATTTCTAATATAATCCTTCTAGATCAGGGTTAACCGTGAAAACAATTCATGTATTATATTTGGGTATCATTTGACGTGACGTTTTACACAACTTAATTACTTACTATTTAATGTGGGGTCGAATACTTGATGTGATTGGTGCGTATGGGACTACAACAAATCCTACTCAAGTACGGAGACACTTCCTTGCAAACTGTAATACTTGGGTGTAAAAGAAAAAACCCCTTAGATTCAAGTCTTGTTGCTACGAATTATTTGCCCAACAATAATAAGAAAGGGAAGATATGCCTTTGTCTGGTTGTCAGTTTTGAGATATATTTTTGAGATAAAAAATGCTTTATAGAGTTGCGTATTTTTTCGCCTTTAGTCAAATTTTTTTAACATTTTAACAATTTTTTGACTTTTCAAATAGAAGTATGCTATATACATCCAAAAAGTAAAAAATAAGTAGAAAATTTGATAAAACTCACTAAAAACAAAAAAAAAAACACGAATGATTGTGTCGGCGATGGTGGCGGTAGTGGAGCGGTGGCGTGGTGGTGGTGATGTGGTTGCCGTGGCGGCAGCGGCGTGGTGGTGTTGGTTATAGTGGCAATGATGGAGTGATGATTGTGGTGGCAATGGTGGTGGTGGTGATGGAGTGGTAGTAGTGGCGGAGTGATAGTAGTGGTGGTGGTGGTGTAGTGGTGGAGAAGGTGGTGGTGGTGACAACAACGATAGTGGCGATGGTGTAGAGGACAGTGGTGGAGGAGTTAAATGCAAGTTTTCATAAATTCAACCAAAATTAAGTAGTTCAAATTACTTAATTTTTAGTAACTTTTTAGCCTATATTTTAAGAGGCACTTAATCTTTTAAGCATTATTAAATGTGGGTATCAAACATACTTAGTAATTACTTTTAGGAAAATTTTTAAAAAAGCCCCTGAACTTTCAGAAACTTTACAAAAAAATACCTGAACTGTAACTAATGACAAAAAGACACTTGAACTTGCCATTCCGTTACCAATAAAGCCCCCGCCGTCTAATTTCATCAATTTGTAATGGATGAAGCTAACAGAATGCGGTAACCTCAGAAGAAGTTTCCGTGTCAATTGCTTTCATATATTTTTTTTTACTTTTTACTTTCAAAAATTTCTTTCAACTCTTTCTTTTTTTAGTAGTAAATAAATAGGCAATAAAGTTCTTCTATTTTTCTTACTATTTATTAAAAACTACTTTAATCCCATTTTTTACTATTTATAAAAATAACTTTAACAACTCCCCCCTTCTCTCTCCTTTGTTTTTTTAAGAAATTCGAATCCATACCACCAATCAACCCCACAACTAACCACCAAAGCCCCAATCCCAATTTCAGAATTTTGAAATTACTTGTAACCTCCTTTTTTTAACCTTCATTTTATTTTTTACTTTTTACTTCCAAAATTTACTTTTAACTCTTTTTGTAGTACTCCGTACTAAATAATGCAATAAATTTTTTTTCTTACTATTTTTCAAAACTCACTTTCATCCCTATTTTTTTTAAAACTATTTACAAAATCTACTTTAACCACCCCCGCCCCACTTCTTCTTTTTTTAACTTTTAAATTTTACCTTTCCCCCTCTCTCTCTCCCTCTATTTTTTTTAAAATTCGACTACACACTACCACCAATCAACCCCACAATTCAAACCCTAAATCACGTAGAGAAGAAAGAGAGAGTTCTACTTGTGTGTGTGTGTGTGAGAGAGAGAGAGAGAGAGAGAGAGAGAGAGAGAGAGAGAGAGAGAGAGAGAGAGAGAGAGAGAGAGAGAGAGAGATGTATAGTTTTAATGTAAAAAACGGAGGATAAAGTTATTTTTTTAAATAGTAAAAAATGGAGTTAAAGTAATTTTTGATAAATATTAGAAAAAAAAGAACTCTATTGCATATTTATTTACTACTTAAAAAACGAAAGAGTTAAAAGTAATTTTTGTTAGTAAAAAATAAAAAAAAAGGAAGGTTAAAAAAATAGGTTGAAAGTAATTTTGAATTTTTGAAATTGGGGCTAGAGCTTTGGCGATTGGTTGTAGTGTTGATTGGTGGTGTGAGGTCAAATTTCTGAAAAAAAAAGAGAGAGGGAGAAAAGGTAAAATTTGAAAGTAAAAAAGAAGAAGGTTAAAGTGATTTTTAATGAATAATAAATAGTAAGGAGATTGACTTCAACGCTCCCCATATCTACACCTACACTCCTTTTGTAGAGACCCGGATAATTTTAATTATTGAAATGCTTATTAAATGCCTAATTGGGAAAGTAGGATTTTATTTGGTGGTTATTTGAATTGAGGATTGAAGTGAGAGAATAGAAACTTGAGGGTGTGTGTGTGATTTAAAGATATAGGAGTATATATAGGAGTGTGTGTGTGTGTGCAGGAGATAATTATATCTCCCATTCTCTCTCTCTCACGCCGTCCTCTCTCTCTAGCCGTGTATCTCTCTCTCTCTCTTCCCTCTCACTCAAAACTCTTTCAAGACCTCAAGAATCTCAGAGATTAACCTCCCTTCAACCTTCCAATCGCATTCTTGAGCTCGGAAATCCTTGGGTTAAGCTTGGAGCGGAGCTTTGAAGTTCAAAGAGGCTAGGGCTCGTTCAAATCTCGTAGATCTTGGTTATCGTCGTGAGGTAGGGACTTCTTTACCTCTTTTATGTGTTTATATGTTGGTTTGGTATAAGAATCGGGCTTGGATCATCCCCCTTCGTTCATTTCGAAAGCTGTCAAAATCTGTAGAAAATCGCCCAAAAATGCGTAGGGATCGATCCCTAAACTTGGGGGATCGATCCCCCTTTTCATTTCTGGTCCAGCAAGCCCAGGGATCGATCCCTGGTGATGGGGGGATCGATCCCTCCCCTCTCTGGAATTTCTGCTCGTCTTCCTGATTTCAGCCCAACTTCAAAAGGCCATAACTTCTTCGTCCGATGTTCGATTCATGCAAACTTTATATCGATTCGAAGGTCTTGAAGTTATCTTTTCATTGCCACCAAAATCACCTAAAGAATCTAAGTATACAGAAAGTTATGACTGTTAGAGTGGTGGTGTGTCGGTCTCCCAACATCCGTTGGCTACCTCTAAGATCCTCGTTCTATCGTTTTGACTTCCTATGATTAGTGAATGATATTCGTGACCCCTTGGCCTTCCGTTAGTGAGGAACGACTAAGGAATTACTTAGTTAAAACTTCGTGTAAATACTTTCTATTAATTGTTGGCACTTGTGAATGTTTACGACACATATGTGATAATGTGGCATATTGTATGAAGCCTCATCTATGAATGTGAACATGGGGGAGTCTTAATTTTCATATTGTGTGAGAAGGTAGTAGTTTGAGTCGGAAGTTGGTTTAGGAAGTCTCGTAACGCAAGGGGTGGTAATACGGAGACTTAGACGGGTCTCGTAACGCAAGGGGTGGTAATACGGTGACTCAAGTCATTTGGGATCACCGTGACGCAAGGGGTGGTAACATGGTAATCCTCGTAGTGTTATACGGTAACGCAAGGGGTGGAAATACCGATGGTGGGAGTTTGGGATAGCGAGTTGTGTTGAGTTGGTAGAATGCATGTGTCTTGTGAATTGTGTGGCTTTTGTGATAATGGCATATCCTTGAGCGTTCGTAATGAATGTCGATACACCTATGAGTTTGTTGTTATCTCTTGATTGAACTACATCTCCTTGTCATCTCATTTTGCACTCGGCTTCATATTTATACATAGAATTGGTAAAGATTTTCCTGCTGGGCTAGTGTAGCTCAACCTAATCTTTCTTTTCAGGTTCAAATGTGTGGCAATAGCTAGTATACATTGTGTGCTTGGAAGTGAAGGATTTTTGGAAGCTAACTGCTTTAGTTACTTAATCATCTACGTCATTGAATTTCTTTTGAATTGAGATGGGTTTGTAACTAAATATTCTTGAATTCCTTTTGACTAAAACGTTTGTGATATTCTAAACAGATTTGTACTTGTAAGTAAGTTTATTTTGTGGCCAGTGTGCCAATGTTGTAATTCCTTTAATCTTGGGAATTTGTTTGTAAACTTAAACATGTGGGAACTCTTTTGGGTATTTATCTATGATACGTGAGGAACTTTTATCGAAATGGATTATTTATTTATGTTGAAAATCGAGGGCGTGACACCTTTTTTTGTCCCTATTATGTGAAGTTACTAAATAGCCCTTGTACTTTACAATTGCACTTTGATCTTATTTCAAAATGACTGAACTAACCTTCGGGAAAAAGAAAAATTTTCACTTCCAGAATTTTCCTGTGCACAGGGGAGAGAGAGAGTGTTAACGTATCCAATTCCTTGCTTGATCCTTGGGTTGGTCAATATTTCCTACAATCAGTATTCCTATGATTGTGTAGTTTGTATAGGACTTTATTACTGTATTAATTCTTCTTTCCTTGTAGAGAATACGTATCCCTTGATTACAGTAATTAGGAAGAGCAAATCTCTCCTCTTGATTGTAATTTCACTCCTATATAATCAATACCAAAATAGAGCTACCATTATTGTGGTAGAATTGTCAAACATTGTTTTACTTTTACATGGTATCAGAGCGGGTCGTCGTCGATCCGTCTTCAACAATTTTTTGTTAATTTTTTTTCCTTCCTATTTTTTTTCGATCTCGATTTTTCAATGGCGGCACCAGTCATCTCCACCAAATTCCGCTAGAACCAATTCCACTGTGATCATTGTGGGAGGAACAACCACACTAAGGATCGTTGCTACAAACTTATTGGGTATTCCCCAAAGAAATCTGGTGCACCTGTTAAGTCACCAAAGGCCAAAGAGAGTGAAATAGGGACATCACCTACTATCACTCAGGAACAATACAACAAGTTGTTGGCTATGTTTTCTAAAGGTAACATAGATTCCAATGCTAACCTAGCAGGTATTGCTTTCACTGTACCAACTAATTCCATATGGATTATCGATACTGGAGTAACTAATTAATCATATGTGCCACACTTTATCACTCTTTTCTTCATACAAATCTTGTCCAACTCCATCATTTGTGTATAGCTTCCTGATGGAACAAATGCCCCTATTACTCATGTTGGGACAGTTCAGATTTCACCCACCATTAAACTTTATGATGTTTTCTTTATTCCGTCATTCAAGTTTAATCTTTTATCAGTCAATCAACTTGCTAAAACCAATAATTGCTTTGTAACCTTCTTTTCCCACAAGTGTATTTTTCAGGACCTATGAACGAAGAAGATGATTGGGCAGGGTAGCATTCATGAAGGGCTATATTATTTTCAAGTGGCTGCTAAGGCACTGGCAGTGATTAATCCTTCGTCTATTGATCTTTGGCATTTGCGACTTGGTCATCCATCTTATTGTACTTTACAAATTTTAGGGAAAGAAGTTCCTTTGATTTCTTGTTCTGAAAATAAAGCTTGTAACATTTGCCCACAAGCAAATTAAACAAGCACGTTTATCTTTTCCTTCCAGTTCTATTAATACGAAAAAGCCTTTTGCTTTGATTCATTGCGACATATGGGGGGTCCTTTTTCACTACCGTCCATGAGTGGCTCAAGATACTTTTTAACCATTGTGGATGATTTTAGTCGGTGTACTTGGACGTATCTTATGCATCTCAAGTCTGAAACTAAACGTATTCTACAATCTTTTTGCTCCATGGTCAAGACTCAATTCCAATCATGCATAAATCTAATTCATTCTCATGATGGTGCAAAGATTTTTCCCTCTATTCAACTTGTTCATTCCGATAATGGAGCTGAATCTTCGTCAAATGATATGCGGCAATTTTTTTTAGATAATGGCATTATTCACCAACGAAGTTGCGTTGGAACTCCCCAACAAAATGGTGTTGTAGAGCGTAAGCATCGTCACCTCCTTGAGGTGGCACGTGCACTCCATTTTCAAGCAAACTTACCTCTAAAGTTTTGGGGTGAATGTGTTCTCACTGCCACCTATCTCATTAATAAAATGCCAACTCCTCTTTTGTCTAACAAATCACCACATGAAATTTTGTTTGGTTTCAAACCAGACTATTCCACTTTACAAGTGTTCGGTAGTTTATGTTTTGCTCACAACAATAACATCCTGCATAAATTTGATCAAAGGGCCAAACCTAGTGTGTTTAGTGGTTATCCTTATGCGCAAAAGGGTTATCGTGTTTTTGATATAGCAACCCAAACCATTTCCACCTCTCGTGATGTTACGTTTTATGAAGGGATTTTTCCTTTTCATGACATATCCACTACTAATTCCTTGAATGATGGGCCAGTCATTCCTGTGCCATTAAGTGATAACTCTTCTTATGATATCCCATTGTTGGCCATTCACTTCCAACTAATCCAACTTTGGTTATCCATGATAGTTCCCCTCCAAGTGAGAACTCACATCCCATTCCTACTTCTATAGACGTGGAACGTATTGCCCGGCCTTCTCGTGCTCGTCACAAAACTTTTTCCCAAGCTATTAAACTACCTCACTGGCGTGATGCCATTGAAAAAGAAATTGAAGCTCTTGAAAGGGATAGAACATGGAACCTTGTTTCTCTTCCTCTCAACAAGAAACCCATAGGCTGCAAATGGGTGTACAAGATTAAGTATCGTTCTGATGGTACTATTGAACGTCATAAGGCAGGATTAGTGGCTAAGGGTTTCACTCAAATTGAAGGGCTGGATTACCATGATACTTTTGCTCCCGTTGCCAAGTTAGTGACCGTTCGGGTTCTACTCTCCCTTGCTTCTATCAAACGTTGGTCTCTCCATCAACTTGATGTTAATAATGCTTTTTTACAAGGCGATCTTGATGAAGAGGTTTATATGACACTTCCACCGGGATTTTCTAGACAGGGAGAGACACGAGTTTGTCGGCTTAACAAATCAATTTATGGCTTGAAGCAAGCCTCTCGGCAGTGGCTTGCAAAATTTTCCTCTACACTTATAGGTGCTGGTTTTTCTCAATCCAAAGCTGATTATTCGCTATTCACTAATCATCAAGGTGATTCTTCTACGTTTGTTCTTGTCTATGTTGACGATATTATCATCATGGGGAATAATGACTTGGCTATCAACCATATCAAGCAATTTCTTGAAGCCAAATTTTTCATAAAAGATTTGGGTCGATTGAAATATTTTCTTGGTCTTGAAGTTGCTCACTCTGCGAAGGGAATTTTTCTTTCTCAAAAGAAGTACACATTAGACATTCTCAAAGACACTAGTTTGATTGGAGGTCGAGTCGCTGTTACTCCAATGGAACAACACCTTCATTTGTCGCCTGAGAATGGAACACTTCTTTCTGATCCCACTCCATATCGACGATTGATGGGTCGACTTATTTATCTCTCTGTTACAAGACCGGATCTTACTTATGCAGTGAATATTCTAAGCCAATTCATGCACTCTCCCCGCAGTGTTCATCTTGATGCAGCTCATCGAGTTGTCCGTTATTTGAAAGGTTCCATTGGTAAAGGCATTTTCTTATCTTCTTCTAGTGGTCTCCATTTGCAAGGATATTGTGATTCAGATTGGCAGGTTGCCCCGTCACTCGTCGCTCAACGACTGGCTATTGTACCTTTCTTGGCTCCAATCTACTCTCTTGGAAAACCAAGAAACAAGCAACAGTTTCTCGTTCTTCTGCGGAAGCCGAGTATCAGGCTATGGCTACTTTAACGTGTGAACTCCAGTGGTTAAAATATTTACTCAGTGATTTTGGAATTTCTCATAACTCTTCAATTACTATGTTTTGTGACAACCAAGCTGCGTTACATATTTCCCAAAATTCCGTTTTTCATGAACGCACTAAACATATAGAGATTGATTGCCACTTTGTTTGTGAGAAGATTCAATCAAAGCTCATTGCTCCAAGATATATTCCCTCTTCGGCTCAACTCGCAGATGTCTTCATGAAGCCATTGGGTGCAGACCAATTTTCACAATTTGATTGGCAAGCTGGGTGTTCTCTCCTTGCACGCTCCACCCTGAGGGGGAGTGTTAACGTATCCGGCCAATTCCTTGCTTGATCCTTGGGTTGGTCAATATTTCCTACAATCAGTATTCCTATGATTGTGTAGTTTGTATAGGATTTTATTATTGTATTAATTCTTCTGTCCTTGTAGAGAATATGTATCCCTTGATTACAGTAATTAGGAAGAGCAAATCTCTCCTCTTGATTGTAATTTCACTCCTATATAATCAATACCAAAATAGAGCTACCATTATTGTGGTAGAATTGTCAAACATTGTTCTGCTTTTACAGAGAGAGTTCTCATTTTCCTCTTCTACTAGTCCCTTCGTTTTCATCATACCAGTAACTTTTGTCTCTCTCACAATCTTCTTTCATCATCCCCTCTCATTTTTATTGTCAAATCTTTCCAAAACAATCTCTTATTTATCATGGATGATGATGGTGAAGACAATGAGTTGCAACCAACTTTGGGATTTACATATGAAGATTTCTCTGAGCTGAATGATATAATAAATCTCACAACCACAAGCAATATTGAAGAAATTTGAAAGCTGTAGAAGTCATTCAACTGTACAAATGAATCTGGTAATTTTCTTCCATTTATGCTTGAAATTTGAAATCTAGGGCTTTTTTGTTTCTAAAATAGGAGTATTTCTTCTTGTCATTTCCCTTATAGACTACTGTGATGAATCTTTCTTTAGACAAAAAAAAAAAAACCCTTTCTTTAGACTAGTTTGCTCTCCTTGTCGATCTACTGATTCGGTTTTGGATTAATTTGATTTGGTTGATTTTATATACAAACTATCAAGACCCACATTGATATTATATTGTACTTGCTCGTGGCTTCTTTATACTTTATGTGGTAGGATTAGTACTCTAATATTTAATAATAACTTTGTGGATTTATACTTAACAGGTGGTAATATAGGAAAACAATTGCCTAATGTGGACAATGTGGACAGCTTCCATGGGTAACTTTCGCGAGGTGAGGGAAAAAATTTGTCTTCCAATTGACAATCAATACAATGAAATCAAGACTAAGATTGCTAGTGAAAAGATTCGAGTAAAACATAAGTTTAAGATTCCCATGTTAAAGGAACTTGTTACTCATGTTTCCGTCTTTGCGCTTGGAGAACTTTTTAAACAATGTGAGTTGGCTAGAACAAATTATGTCTTGGGTTCGTGTACTGGCAATTTCTCAAGAACCATGGGTCTACCTTGTGCACACATGATGAGAAATAAGAAAGATGGAATTTTGCGACTTGGTGATATACATCCACAGTGGAGAATTGACACGAGGTCATTTACCAATATGGATGGTGGAGCACACCAAACTGGAAGTGAAATGGAATGCCTTCTCAAGAATTTCCATGAGAAATACAAAACATGTCTCTTGTTCAAAAGGAAGAGAGCCTCAAGCAAATTGATCTACTTGTTGATGCTGAAATTCTGTTGATTCTTGAACCTAACATTCAACCCTACAAGGGACGTCTGTTGGGTTCAAAGAAAAGAAAGGGAGATAGCTCTACCACCCGTCATCCTTCCGCTTTTGAGATTGCCGAAAAGACCCGAAAATGTGGTGCTTGCCACCATGTTGGACATAATAGGCGCACTTGCCCAAGCAACGGTGAAAGCAATAGTCACAGCCCTCATTTTGTTGTGGCTAATCAAGATGTCACTCTTAATATGCAAGAAACACCGTGTAAGTTATCCTTTTTTATCGGCAAGATTTAACGCTTTTTTTTTTAATCGGGGAGATTTAACATATTTTCCTCTACTAATACATGCTTCTAACTATTTTTATTTACTGATATACGTTTTCAACTACTTTCATGCAGTTCAATGTGAGATCAGGATATCATTAGGATTGTAAGTCCAGTGGAGTTTATGATCGTGGAGGTGCTGATATTTTTTTTTGTTTTTCTATATCTTAATCAGACAAAGGCACTTCCACTTTTTGTAAGAACTAGTTAGAAAGTGTAGAATCTATAAGTGTGGAACTTGATAGATTTTTGTGGGACTGTACGAAGAACTAATGAAGTCATGTGGAACTTGTTGAATTTTTGTGACTGTATGAAGAACTAATGAAATTTTATGACTGTATATGATGGATGATGGGAGTTTTAAGTTTATAGTTGTATGGATTTATGACTGTATATGAAGATTTATGAGCGTATATAGTGAACAAAAGGAATTGCATGTACAGGGGAGGTGGGTTTGTTCACTGGTGTTTTGTTGGATCTTGCAGATTTGGGTAGATGGATTTTCCCCTCATTAGTTATTGGATTGTAGTTAAGGTATTTGAAGAAATGAATATTTTAGATTATAAAGTAAAAGGGTTGTTTAGTAACTTCACCTAATAGGGACAAAAAAAAGAGTGTAGGTGTAGAAATGGGGAGTGTAGAAGTCAATCTCCAATAGTAATAAAAAAGAACTTTATTGCATAGTTATTTATTGCTTAAAAAAGAGTTAAAAATAATTTTTTGAAGTAAAAAGTTTAAAAAAGAAGAAGGTTAATGCCTTCCATTAGCTACATCCATTACAAATTGACAGAATTAGACGGTGGGGGCTTTATTGTTAACGGAATGGTAAGTTCCATGTCTTTTTGTCATTAGTTAAAGTTCAGATGTTTTTTTGCAAAGTTTCTGAAAGTTCAAAGGTTTTTTTAAAATTTTCCCTTACTTTTACTTAATTCATTCAGTATTAAGTGTTGAATTTGGGTTACCAAACAACTTCCTAATTAATCACTTATTACTTAATTCATTTAGTTTTAAGTGCTGAATTTGGGTTATCAAACCAACCCTTGGTTTGGGAAGGGATCATGTCGAAGGGTGGACTTACTCGGAACAGTGTTGTGAATCTCGTACCGTATCATACCGTACCGGTCCGAAGTGGCCGGTATAGTAAATGGTACACATACGTTGATGTTCCTTACCGGCTAAAATATCGGCCTATACCGAATGATACCGGGCATATCGGTCTGTACCGGCCTATTTAGGGTTTGTACCGGGATCTTGGCCAGTACACAAAAACTGGTGTATTTTCTTTTTCTTTTGAGAAAAAATGCATGAATTTTAAGGTATTTTAACAAAATATGGAGTCCATTTTATAGTAATCATGTTAACTACTGTAGTTATTAGAACTAGTGTTAATGTATATCTTTTTTTTTTTGGTACGTCGGAAATTATGTTAATGTATATCAAATTGTTAGAATTTATTTTGTTTCTCTATTTTGAGTTTTGCAATTATTCATAAGTATATTAAAATATCTAAAAATGCATATTGCGATAAATCCGAAACGGTACTGAAATACAAACTGGTACCAGTACATACCATCCTAGTAGAAAAAACGGTATGCTATTCAGTACGTACGAGATTGATAACTTTGACTCGGAATTCTGAATGATATTTTCCCCTGGTGAGTTGTCATCTTGGTTTCAATTATTAATAAAATTCCTTCATTTTTCCAGATAGGAAAATATTACTTTCTTGAATTAACAATTTAATTTCTGGCGCAGTATTCTCCCTCCTTTTTGGCTCTCAAACGGCCAAAATGGGATTGGACCGTCCAGGTGGGTCTTTTTGGGGGTCGTTGCGGACCTATTTTGACCATAGAAATCGTTAATTTTTACTCCATAGAGAACATTTGATAAAGTGGGCTCGAAATGGCTCAAAAGGAGCTTCAATAGCTGGGGCGGTCCCAAGGGAGTGAAGGGGGACTCAGGTTAAAAGTAAAAAATGTTCTACGGGATTGGCTAGCATATACACGCAATATCGTCTATTCTTCGGACCTTACAAGTATCAATCAATATATACTTAAATGATTATGAAAATACACATGTTAAACATAAATTCTGTGTCCGCCACTGTTCAATAGGATTCTCCAACTCCAAAATGAGACGAGGATCCTTAATTTCTCATCTGCATATCATATTTTGTTTTTGAAGTTCATTTCATACTATAGTAGATATTAGGGTGGTTTTGGAGTTGTGGCTCACAAATCTTGACCAGGCTAGCTAGCTATTCTCCGTTTGAAAATGGTAAGCCATTCGTAGCCTGCATCTAGATCTGCAAGCTTAATGGAGAAAATTAAGGATGATTATGATCTGGTCCATGAAGTAATAAGAGAGAGAGAGAGAGAGAGAGAGAGAGAGAGAGTAATCATCTGGTCCATGAAGTAATAAGAGAGAGAGAGAGAGAGAGAGAGAGAGAGAGAGAGAGAGAGAGAGAGAGAGAGAGAGAGTACATATTAGGATGATTATGGTCGAGAAATTTTTCAGTGCCGGATGGTTACCACGTGGTGCCCGCTCGGCACATCCGAGCTGTCTGATGCGATTTTGGACAGCTCAGATTTGGAGAGAGAAAAAAGAGAGAAAGGGAGGGGTGAGAGGAGAGAGAATGTTTTAATCTGAGCCGTCCAAAAGTGCATCAGACGGCTCGGGAGTGCCGAGTGAACATCACGTGGGATATACCCACTTGGTACTAAAAAATTTCTCCGTCCCTGAAGGAATATATATATTTATATATAGTACATATATATATTTTTCTATAGAAAATATAAGCAATGGTGTTCCTTTTGATACAAAATGCTGAGAAATTTTTCAGTGCCGGATGGGTACCACGTCACCCGGCTGACGTGGTGCCCGAGCAGGCACATCCAAGCCGTTCAAAAGTATATTGGACGATCCAGATTGAAACATGCACTCTCTCCTCTCTCCTCTTTCTCTCTCCTTTTTCTCTCTCCAAATCTGAGCCGTCCAAAGCCAAAAGGACGGCTGTGATGCACCGAACGGGTACCAAGCACTGAAAAATTTCTCCAAAATGCTGAGCACATGAAGGAGATCAGATTTACTAAATTTTTCAAAAGATGAAGACAAAAGCCGCAATCCACCCATGCAATCGATATTTCTTTTGTGCATGTTTGCAAGTTGACTGTTTTACTAATTAAAGGTTAGTTTCACTGATCGCCCTTAAAGTTTTTGAAAATTACAAGGACACCCTTGAGATTTCTTACACATCGTTTTTCCTTACTTACTTAGAGCATCAACACCAGATGAGGTATATGTGTAAAATTAGTCAAAGTAGAGAAGGAAAACCCAAAAACACTCCTGCACCAGATTAGCAAAACACAACTGTAAAATACATTTTCATTTTTGGGTAGCTAAAAATAGCTACGCACTATTCACCAGGTATGTGCTTTTTTATTAGTTTCCTGACAACTCTCTCTCTCCCTCTCTCTTCCCCATTTGTACTTTAATAGTGATAAAGAAGAAGAAAAGAAAAAAGTAATAA
The DNA here is from genome assembly GCA_018127125.1 of Rhododendron griersonianum. Lineage (NCBI taxonomy): Eukaryota > Viridiplantae > Streptophyta > Magnoliopsida > Ericales > Ericaceae > Rhododendron > Rhododendron griersonianum. The sequence goes on from CM030798.1 coordinate 23,392,989, forward strand.
TATTTTAACAAAAAATAGGTAAAATAGATAGTATTGATGTTGTATTGAAAGAGATGTGAGTAGGAAAAAAGGAAAAAATTACACTGTTCACAAGCATTTTTACATTACAACTGATAAACTTGCTCTTAGGATACAATAATGAAAATCTTCCGTTCTGTTAGATTACCCAAACGACACAAATGTCCTAATCACATAAATGTTCTTCAGAACATAAATATTGAAATTTGTAATTCAATTGATACCATACCTTCTCAGAAACTTTGAACATTGATCTAAGACCTCTACTTTAGAACCAATTGCAGCAGCACATTAGGTGGTACTAATGTTGAACCATATTCTAACAACGGTGATCCTATATGGACCCACATGCTATCTCGGTAGCCCGGTAATTTTTTTCCAAACTCATTTAAAAAAAATTATACTGAAGCTCCATAGGCCGAGCTCCTTTTTGGTTGGCACGTTCATGACCAAATAGCACATTTCCTTGTATCCCATTTTATCGAGTTGTAATTTTTCTCTTTTGATTAGAAGCGTCTGTTGAATCATTATATTGTATTTATATTTTGAGTGTGGTAGTTGTTAGTCAAGTGAAAGGTCGTGTTCTTGACATGTTGAAGGGAGGATTTCGCTCAAGCAAATAACTGGATTGCTCGAGTAATTTTAAAAACGGGTTCAGCATTTTTACCAAGACACGGCAACACTAGATAATTTTCTAATTACATCAAGGTGCTGCTGCTGTATTGAATTGGGTGACCGACCTAATTTTTATTTTTTAACGGAGGCAACCAACGCTATATGCCTATATATATATATATATATATTATGCAATTAGGTCAGAATAAGGCAAGCACGGCCGTGAGTTTTCTTGGTGCTTGAGAGAGTTTATCAGCACAATTCTGGAGAGCTTCAATTGGGGATCTTGAAGAACTATAAAGATTGATAGAATCTCCATGCAACAGAGTCTCTTCGAGAGGTTTTTGCAACACAACAAAATCGTCCTTTTTGAGTAAAGTCCTTTTGTGGAGTTCGAAAGGTGATCGTTTGGAAGGCTTGAGGATTCAAGATACGGTGATCATGCAGAGGTACGATGAACGAGGATTCGGCAAGTAGGGTCTTAGGTTTCGTGGTGAGGATACGCGAACATTGAGTAAGATCTACTTGTAATCGTACAATGATTTTAGTGCATGATTCCTTCCCGTGGTTTTTACCCGATTTTGGGGTTTTCCACGTATATCTGGCGTTCTTCTGTTTATAGCTTTCCGGTGTTTTTTGATTGGGTTGATTTATTGATTGCGAGTTGATTATTGAAAAAGTTTGAAACAAGCAGAGTCTATAAACCCAGGCAAGTTAGGGTTTTTCAATTGGTATCAGAGCGGGTCGCTATATTTTGGAATTTTACGAATTCTTAGTGGATCCTTAAGGTGCAATGGAGTTAAATACGAATCGACCCCCTGTTCTGGATCGTACTAATTTTGATCATTGGAAGGCAAAGATGGAGGCCTATTTAAAGGCCATTGACGAAGATGTTTGGAATGCATGTGAAGTGAGGTATATGCCGCCAACTGTAACTGTTGAGGGAACTTCGACACCTAAGGCTAGTGCGAAATTTACACAAGAAGAGAAGGCAGAGCGTGCAGCAAATAGCAGGGCACTAAATGTATTGTTTACCCATGTCGACACAAAGGAGTTCCATTGTATATCTACATGCAAAACAGCGAAGGATGCGTGGGATATTCTCGTCACTACCCACGAAGGAACTGATACAGTAAAGCAAGGGAAGTTGCAACGGGTTACTACCAAGTTTGAAATGCTGCGTATGAAGGAAGATGAGACATTTGACGAGTTCTACGCCAAACTCAACCACATCGTCAACACCAGCTATACCCTGGGTGAGCCTATTACTCCATTTCGTGTTGTTAAGAAAATTTTGCGATCTCTTCCTGAACGATTTAAAACTAAAGTAGATATTTTGGAGAGTAAGAGAAAATTACCTAGAATGTCTGTGGAAGAAATAGTAGGGCAATTTCAAAATTATGAGCTTACACATTTTGATCAAGACTTATTTCCTACTAAAAGTACTAATAAAGGATCAGAAAAACAAATTGCTTTTTCGAGTAAGAATACTACTAAAGGTTTTGAAAAACAAACTATTTTTTCTAGTATAAAGAATGATTCTAATGAGTCAGACAGCGATGAAAATTACGATACGGAGGCTATGGCATTATTTACCAAGAACTTCAAACGATTTTTTATGAAAAAGAATAACGATAGTGACAACAATGATAAGAAAGGTAAAGGAAAATTTGAGACCTCTAGTAACAAAGATCGGAAAGGAGTAAAGGGACCACCCTCGGGGCCGAAGTGCTATGAGTGCCATGGGTATGGACATCTTGCTCAGGATTACGCAAATAAAAAGGCTAAGCAGAAAATATTCAGCGTGACGACTTGGGATGACGACACTGATAGTGAGAAGTCGAATAGTGATAGAGATGAGGAAAACAATGAAAAAACCTTCTTGGCCTTCACAGCAAATCATCACAAAAGTGATATGACCCAGCAAAAGTTGGGGAATGGAGGAACCCATGATAGCGACAATGAAGAGGAGGAAGTGAAGTTTGATGAGTTGCAGGAGGCTTATAACAATTTATATGAAGAAAGCCGGAAACTCACCAAACAAAATGATAAGCTAGCCAGTAAGAATGAGGTAGCTGTGGCTGATCTGTCAAAAGCACTATCCTCAGCAAGGGAGCTGTCGGAAAATCTAGAAAGTGTCACTCAAGAGAGGAATCAACTCAAACTGGAAGTAATGCAACTTCGGGAGAAAGTCAGCAAGTTTGAAGAGCTGAACGAGATAGACAAAGGTAAAATTTAAAAATTGACTACTGACTTGACTAAAGCTAATGCTATTTTTGAGCGCATGAATGCAGGTTCTAAGCATTTAGATGATATTCTTGATGTACAAAGATCAGTCAGTGACCGATCTGGACTTGGGTTCAATTCCACATGGTCAAATCAAGAAAATGTCAGAAAGATATCTGAAGAAAAGTATAAGGAGACAGCTTTAAAAAATCCAGTAAGTTCAATTTTTGGAAATCGACATAAAGAGGTAAAATCAAAAGCTAGTTACAATACTGTTAAGCCTCAAGTTTTTATTAAGATGCCTGCTCATATTCAAAGAACTACTGTTGGGAGATTTATCCCTGTGTGCCATTATTGCGGTGTTAAAGGACATATTCGTCCTTATTGTTTTCAATTGTATGGCTATCCTACACGTCATTATGTGAGTAGTAGCAAGAAAAGTATGCATCAGAATGGTGGCAATCATAAGAAACAAACTCATAATTTTGTTAAACAAAATAAACCCAATGAGAAAGATCATGTTAAAACTTACAGTTCTAAGACTAAGCTTGTATGGGTTAGGAGTGCTGATTTGCATTGCATGGTCGTTCACACTGCACTAAAAGCACAGAGCACAAATATGTGGTATCTTGATAGTGGATGCTCTCGTCACATGTCAGGAGACAGATCTCTTTTTACAAAGTTTGAAAATTACAATGGAGGTTCTGTTACATTTGGTGATGGCAGTAAGTCCAAAGTTGTTGGAAAAGGGATCATTCAGGCCCCTGGAGTTGGTACTTTGGAAAATGTTCTTTTTGTAGAAGGACTCAAAGCTAACTTGATTAGTATAAGTCAAATGTGTGATTCCCTTCATGAAGTTAGATTCTCGAAGAATGATTGCTATATCTTAGATGTGAACGGGGCTAATGTAATGCATGGTACTAGAACTTCTGACAATTGTTATGGTATTATACCCTTAGATAATGTGACTTGTCACTCCACTAAATTAGATGAGATAGATCTTTGGCATCAACGGTTAGGCCATATCAATTACAAGGACCTATCTATATTAACAAAAAAAGAGTTAATTCGCGGAGTACCTAGACTGAGTCGCCCGTCTCATCATATTTGTGGTCCGTGTCAGATTGGAAAGCAAACTAGAGCTGTTCATAAAAAGACTAACACGTTGGCCACCATTAGACCTCTAGAATTGCTTCACATGGACTTAATGGGTCCCTCAAGGGTAGCTAGTATTGCTGGAAAGAAATACATTTTCGTTATAGTGGATGATTTTACACGGTTTACATGGGTTAATTTTTTACGTGAAAATCTGAAACCATTACATTCTTTAAGTCATTTGTCAAAAGTGTGCAAAATGAAAAGAGCATGAAAATTGGTATGATAGTTCCCATTCGCTCAGATCATGGCAAAGAATTTGAAAACAGTGAATATGCAAAGTTCTGTGAGGATCTAGGGATTAATCATGAGTTTTCTGCCCCTAAGACCCCTCAACAAAATGGGGTGGTTGAACGTAAAAATAGAGTGATTCAGGAGATGGCACGAGTCATGCTTCATTCTCGTAAGATTGCACTCAGGTTTTGGGCTGAGGCTGTGAACACTGCGTGCTATATTATTAACAGGGTATATCTTCGTCCAGGAACCAAGAATACCCCTTGTGAACTATGGAAAGGGAAGAAGCCAAATGTTAAGTACTTTAGAGTCGGAGTTAACCTTCGTATTGACCCCGTTTTTTTTTTTTTTTGATCCGCTGGCCTCCAAAAGAAATGAATATATAGCAAACTTCTAAATCTCAAACCCAAGCGAACCCCTTGGGTTGATGGAATATGGAATATCAATCATGCATTAATTTCCTGCTATCATTTTTGCCCCCCAAACAGCTTACTTTTGATCTATTATTTGGACTACATATATACAACCCAAAAGAGTAAGGGAAAAGTATTAAGTTATCATTTTGAAGATTAAACTAATTATGGTGTGTTCTACTAACTAAAATACTCCTAAATACTTATTTGAAGTAATTTTTTGAATTAAATATGATATATTATGAGAGAATAACCTATCTCATAAAGTATAAAATAAGTATTTAAAAAAAAAAAAAAAAGAACCCTAACGGGACGGGCCTAATACCCCTGCCAATTCTCAAACCACCTCGTGCTTCTATGATCTAGCCCGAGGACATTTGCTGTATATGTTTTTGGAGGCAGCTGTAACTCATTCATGCATCTAATGCGCATGTCAATTTTTTTTATCCGTTTATTTAAATCTGACAGTTGAAAACTTGAACTTGTCTATTTTTTGCATGTCAAGCGTGCTTGAAATTGTAAGCCGACGCGATCGATGTCACTGTTTGGTGATCAGGAGAATACACCCATCCACGAATAGCAGAGCTACGTACACAGTTACACCGACGATAGACCCGACACAAATGGCTCTGAAATCGTCCGATGTACGTGGAACCCATAACAGTAATAGGGTGTTCAGAAATTACCTTTAACTCTACTAGCTAATCTCTTAACCAATAATATAAGTACAAAATGTCATATACTAGTGCATGCCCGTCACGGCTCTAAATCGATGGTCAAAAAATTATTCTTGAATATCCCTCTAACCTCTTTAATACAAAGGCAAAAAAAAATCAACATAGCATCTTTCTTCACTCATCAATATTATTTTAAAAAAAACTCAACATAGTGCAGTTTTTCTTTCCCGACGTAGAAGAATTGTGTGTATTTTCTTATAAAAATGGTTGTTTCCTTTTCGCGTATGAATCCAAAAATGATTGTTTACTTTTTTTACCGTAGGAAAATCAACCTTAAAGGAATCAATTTAAAAGCAAATATTGAATTGAATGTAAGAAAATCAACTTTATAGAAATCAATTGAAAAAGGAAGGGGTGTGTATATTTCTCTATCAAGGAAATGTGTAACTTCTTTTTTTACATTAGTGTAGGTGTATATAATAGGAAATATTCATTTAATCCGACGGCTATAACCTTATCAGAAAGTACGATCGAACGGCTATAGATGCTACTTTGTTTGTATGCCTAGACATTTTTAAAGAAAACCACTCTGTTTTATAATATAGATCGACTAGTATAAATAGTGCGGTAAAAAATATAACCTTTATTCTAAAAAAATTAACTACGAGGCAAAATGATAACTTAAAAATATATACTTGTTTTTTCACAAATTTTTTTTTTTTTTGAAAGTTGCACAGTAGATATCGTTTTGAGAATGGAGGAGGATTTTTTTTTTACAGTTGTCCTAGATGAGATCTCATATTTTGTGTCAACGTTTAATCGGCGTATTAATCTACTGAAACACTTTTGAAAGAAACTGTAGCGAGTATATTGAGACTGACCTTCTCAAAAAATACGGTGTTCTTTAGGATAACATGATGAGATTTAATTTTTCTATCGTAGTCTGAAATTTGAAGGAATATTATTCAAGTTAACGGGGTTTGCAATGGAGTTGAATTTTTTTAAAGCTTTGTCCGTAAATTCTATTAGCTAATAAGACAAAAACAAATAAAGTAGTTATAATTGTCATGAATGCAGAATTAACACATTTAGACCATCGACAATAAAGGTGGAGAGGTAACGCAGAGCATAATACTTACACCAATAGATTCTTCTTTTTTCTCTTTCTTTTTCAATTTCTTTATTATGATTATGAGTTTTATTTGAAGTAATTAATGTGTTTAATGTTCAAATATGAATTACGTGGATTGATGGGCCGTAATTGGGTTGTGATCATTGATTGTTCAACTAGTTTTGGGTTGAGTGTTCGATTCTTTTTGAGTCAAGTGTTCAAAATTATTAGAATTGAGTGTTCATTGATATTTAAATTGGGTGTTCAAAAAAAGGCTAGTCCATAATTTTTACATATATTCTAAGTAAAAAAAATTTGTTTGGGTGTTCAGTTGACCATGAAAGGCTCTATGTAGAGCCGCCTCTGCCCATAACACTGGCAACAGCGGAGCAATCTGTGATCGGTGTATGTGCCCGTAACATTTTCGGTCCAAGAAAGTAGAGATTTAGCCTTGTTTGGATTCAAATCTGTAGACACCCCAATTTAGACTTATTAATTATCCTTAATTTGTGGTATTGAGGCTTCCCGATGATGAAATTGAATTAAAATAGGACCTGGACAATGCTTCTTCTTTTTCAAAACAAACCAAAATCACCTTTTCCTGACACACTGAAGGTAAAATGGGCACACATTTTAACGTATGAAATATTTTTTCAATGAAACTAATTGGGTTAGAAAGAAGACTCAACCAGTTGTCCAACGCTTTGAAAAACATTCAAATCCGAGTTCGGGAGTGTCCGCGACGCTCCTCTGAAGTTGGGCAGCCACTCTTGAGTGCTCAAGACCTCTGTCACACCCAATAGGTGAAGAGATCCTCCACTCACCCCACTTTTTTCATTCAACGTTCAAACCTGGTCTAGGTAAGTACTCAGACTGAGTATTCAGAAGACCAATGATGGTATTTTTCCCCCCAAAAAATATTTTCTTTATTTTTTATTTTATTTTCAAAAGCAAATCCTAATTTTCTTCACCCCTATAAATACCCCCCTCATTCAACACACAAAAGGGGCCACAAAATTTCACTCTCTCACTCCCCTATTTTCAGAAAACCCTAGTTCTCAAACACCTTCAAATATTTTCCAAAAAAATCTTTTAGTTTCTAAGGAAATCACAAACATTTCTTAAAGAAAATCCAAAAATCACAGAAGCATTTGAAGTTTTAGACTTCATTTTTCTACTTTTTTTATACTTGAAAGTCCACTGTTTTTCTCCTTCTGAGGGAAATCAAGGGCTTGTTCCAGTTTCTCATACTGGTTATAAGTCCATTTGATCTTAGTTTAACAACAAGAGCGAGAGGAACACAAGAAAAGGATTTTTTTTTTTTAATCATCACGGGGTTCACTCTTGAGCGCTCAGGACCACTCCTGAGCACCCAAGAGTGTAGCTGTTCACCAAAACCTTGTTTTGCCATTATGTGTTTCATTTTTGAGTGATTTTGTAGATACTGGGTGTGCACTGGTCCTTCCAGAGCCCAGTTGGTTTATTTTCTGTTTACAAGGAAGCAGTACTTAGATATTCAAGACCTGTTCTTATTTGTTTGAATTTGATGCCGAGCAAATTTGCATAAATATTGTGTTAATCCATTTCTCTGTGTTTGAATATTTTGTTTATTGTCAAAAGCTGCTAATCTCTGTGATGCAGGTATGAGAGGTCTTGGGGACTCAGGACCACTGTTGAGCGCCCAAGAGTGCTGACAGTGGGCAATGTTTATTCAATATTTGCATTATCATCTCATTCCATTATCACACCATGTACACATACACATGTATCCACTTTTACTTGTTGTACCTGTAAATACGTGTTATCTGCTTCTTATGAAACAAGACGTTTTCAATAAAATCCCACAAATTTTGAGTAGAGACCGATCTCATATCAGGCGAGTGGGGTGCCGTAAAACTCTCTCCCTCTCGTAACATGGCTTCTGAACCCGAAACAATATCTGGTTTTCAAAGTCAAACAATCATTTTCAATTAAAACGATTTCTCGGATAACGGACCTTAAATCTGGGTGGCGACTCTTCAATTTTTCAAAACTCTTTTTTAGGCCATTTGAAGCGCCTCGTCACCCGGGCCTGTGGTTGTTGGAAATTTACGGAATTTCGGATGAATGAAACCGGAATCTTTGGAGGGTCTCCCGAGGCAACCGGTACCGGGTTCGTTGTATCCGGACACACCACAATCAATAGACGTATTGATGTGTGGATTCCGTAACTCCCGTAACCCCTCCACCTTGATGGCAGCATTATTCCTCACCATGATGGCTGCAATATTCTTCCTATTCATGGCAGGCGATAGTCAGTTCGCCAAGGCAGTCGACGGTGGTGTTCTGACGGCTTGCGGTTTAGCCGAGCCAACCCTGGGAGAAAGTCGCCAACGCAACCTACAACACCCATGGTAGGCGGCGAATATTTCTTAAGGAGACTGTGGTATTACACAGGCCTCGGTTCGATGTTCTGTAAAAAACAGTTTGTATCTCGTTTATTTCAATCTGTTTTGTACTCATATTTTACTTCGATTATGTAACTGTTACATTGTCAATGAAACTGTTCTCTGGAATTTCTGTACATGCCGTATTTTTCCCAACAAGCTTAAGAAATATTTTTGATCTCTGATCGGCAATGGATTCCAGAAAACAATTTCTGTTTTGGACTAACGTTTGAGTTGCAAGAACAGATTCGAAACAGATTAGTTTTCATGATGGTGAATCGCTGGTGTAAGACGAGTTATCAATCTGTTTAGCAGATTGTTTGGAGATTGATATGAGAATAAATCAGACCTGTTTGGCTTCGGCCAAGATCAGTCATGCGTGGCTCGATCATGTTGCAAACAGAAAGGCTATGGCCTAAGGCAGTCGTGCGCGGCTTGGCCTTGGATCAATTTTGTTGGCCTCTGGGGTGATCTACTTGGCTTCTGCCTTGACATCACCTGGCCTTGATCCAGTGTTTATGATCTGCCCGGTGTGCAGTTCATGTGCTTGACGCCTGGGTTGCTCTCGGCCTGAAGTACTTAACCAGTGGACGGTGTGAGTGCTCAGCCCTTGTGCACGGTAAGTGGTATACATCAGTACGTGGATTGGACTCTAAAAACAGAAGGGGAAGGTGGATGGCCACACTTTTGCAAGTAGCAGATTGTGTATACCGTTTACCTTTCCCGCTGAGGGCCAGCCCTCAGACTCCCGCCCGGGGGCGCTGCCCCCAGGACCCCCGTCAGGGGGCGCGCCCCCTGGGACCCCCAGGTTACATGGTATTGTGGGGATGTCAGACTTAGCTTGTTTGATAGATTGTTAATCTATGCATGTATAGCTTGTCATTTTGATATTGAGATTTGTTCTCTTATATGTGGTTGTTCCTAATTTCAGGAAAACATGACTACTGTGCAAGAGAAAACTACCGTCACTGGCAAAGACAAAGAGGCTGGTGGTGTTAGTGGCAATGGAAATGGCCGTGGTGCTATTCCAACTCATGCTCCTATTCCTGGGATTCCCTCTGTTCCGATATCTCACGTGGAGAGGCCGAGCAAATTTGTTGGGGTGGACTTTAAAAGGTGGCAACAGAAAATGTTGTTCTATCTCACCACCTTGAACTTGGCAAAGTGGCTTGTCGAGGAAGCACCCGTTATTACTGAGGATGATTCTGACACTCAGAAGCGGATTGATGTGGCCAGATGGAAAGAGCATGACTACATGTGCAAGAATTACATTCTGAATGCTCTAGATGATTCGCTGTATTCTGTGTATGGCGAGGCTCCATCGGCTAAGGAATTATGGGAATCCTTAGACAGGAAATACAAGATCGAGGGTGCCGGGTCCAAGAAGTTCGTTGTGGGCCGGTTCCTTGATTACATGATGGTGGACTCCAAGTCTGTGGCAGTCCAAGTCCAAGAGCTGCAGCTCCTGCTCAATGAGATCAGGACTGAGGGGATGATTCTGAGTGAAGCATTCCAGGTGGCTGCAGTCATCCACAAGCTACCCCCAGCATGGAAAGAGTTCAAGAGCTATCTCATGTTCAAAAATAAGGAGATGACCTTGGAGGCTCTTTTCATCAAACTCCGTATTGAAGAGGAGAATCGGGGTATGGATAGGAGTGCGAAGACCTCCTACATGGCCAAGGCAAATATGATGGAGCATGGTCAATCTTCCGGTGTGAGGAAAAACCAGTATGACAGGCGTTCTGACAAGCGGTCTGACAAGCAAGCTGGCAAACAGAAGGACAAAAGTGTCAATCTGGGACCGAGAGGTGGGGTTGCCAAGAAACAGAAAGAGAAGTTTCAAGGTGCATGCTTCAACTGCAACAAGTTCGGGCATAAAGCTTCGGAGTGTAAGAAGCCGCTTAACCCTCGCGCTCAGGCACATTTGGCTCAGGTGGAGGCAGCAGTGTCTGATATCAACCTCTCGGCTATGGTATCTGAAGTGAACATGGTGGGTTCAAACCCGCAGGAATGGTGGGTAGACACTAGAGCTACACGTCATATCTGTTGTGACAGGCAATTGTTCACTACTTTCGAGCCGGTTGCTAACGGTGAGAAACTGTTTATGGGGAACTCAGCTACCTCGGATGTTGCGGGGTAGGGGAAAGTGGTCCTGAAGATGACTTCGGGAAAAGAGTTGACTCTGAATAATGTGCTGTTCGTGCCAGATGTTGGCAAGAATTTGGTTTCTGGTTCGCTGTTGAGCAAGCACGGCTTCCGCCTGGTTTTCGAGGCTGATAGGGTCACTCTGACTAAAGCTGGAATGTATGTAGGGAAAGGTTACATGACCGATGGTCTGTTTAAGATGAATGTAATGACTGTTATCCCTACTATCAATAAAAAGAAATCCCCTGTTGCTTATGTGCTTGAGTCTTCCTTTTTGTGGCATGGTAGACTAGGTCATGTTAATTATGATTCTATGCGTAGATTAATTAACTTGGACCATATTCCAGCTTTCCAAATTGATAAAAAACACAAGTGTGAGACCTGTGTAGAGGCTAAAATGCCCAGAGCATCTTTCAAACCAGTAGAAAGAAGCACAGAACCTTTGGGTTTAATCCACACTGATGTGTGTGATCTGAAATATGTCCAAACTCAGGCCGGTAACAAGTATTTCATTACTTTTATCGATGATAGCACTCGGTTTTGCTATGTGTATTTGCTGAAAAGCAAGGATGAAGCCCTGGATAAGTTTGTTCACTATAAGACTCAGGTTGAGAATCAACTGAGCAGAAAGATTAAGGTGGTCAGAAGTGATCGTGGTGGTGAATTTCAGTCACCGTTTGGAGAATTCTGTGCTCTACACGGAATAATCTATGAAACCACAGCACCTTATTCGCCTCAGACTAACGGAATTGCTGAGCGCAAGAATCGTACATTGAAGGAGATGAACGCTATGTTAATCAGTTCTGGGTTGCCTCAGAACATGTGGGGAGATGCTGTTCTCACTGCTAATTACATCCTCAATAAAATACCTCGCAAAGACGTTGGTAAAACCCCGTATGAATTGTTTAAAGGTAGGAAGCCTAATTATGCATTCTTACGAACATGGGGATGCCTAGCGAAGGTGGCTGTACCTCCTCCTAAGAAGGAGAAGATAGGCCCTAAAATCGTTGATTGTGTATTCATCGGTTATGCAGACGATAGTAGTGCCTATCGTTTTCTTGTGTATGAGTCAGATATACAAGATATTTGTAGACACCCCAATTTGGACTCTTCAAAATTCCTTGATTTGTGGCCCGGAGGCTCCCCGATGATGACTTTGGATTGAAACAAGCCTAGTATCGATCGGAACTTTGCTCCTTGAAAGATTTGAAAAGGGAATAAAAATGGTCAAAAGCATTTTCAAGCGCTTGGGAGAAGTCCCGAGCGCTCAAAACCGTTTTCCAAAACCTCTGGCCTGGCTCACTCTCGAGCGCTCGAGAGTGAAGACCCAAGCGCTCGGGAGTGATCCCGAGCGCTCGAGTCTTCTTTGCTGCCCAATGGATGGCAGTATCACCCACTACCCATGCATCTCATCATTACAATCTCTTCGAGCCAGCTGAAGCTCAGTCCACACTCAACCTCGGTCAGAAATCTTCAGGCCAAGGATTTTGCTATTAAAAAAATGTTTTATTTAAACCCATTCGATTTTCAAAACTATAGGTTATTTTGCCTATAAATACCACTGGTCTTCAGCTGAGCAGGGACCACGAAAATTTTCCCTGAAGAACCCCCATTCCCTGCTCTCTTTCTCTCTCTTGCTAAAAAAACCAAAAACTTCCAAACTCACCCTCCAAACTTCAAAGGTTTTAGAAATCACCAAGGAAAAGGGCAATAAATCCAGAATACCCTTCTGATCTCTTGCACTCTTCTCTCTTCATCCACATTTCAAAGTTATTCCAAGGAGCAAAGTTCAAGTAAAAGGTAGAAATATTTACCTTTGATCATAAACAAAGAGGCTGTTCTTCCCTTCTGAGGGGGGTCTCTCAGTCTGACCCAGTCTTCAATACTGGGTGCATGGTTGGGAGACCCTAGTGTAAAAACAAGAGCAATGGGGTACAAAGAAATATTTTCACAAAACCCTTACTGGAAACACTCCCGAGCGCTCGAGAGTGCTCCCAAGCGCTCGGGACTGTTCCCAGTTTCGTGCATGGTCCTTTGTCACATAGTAGGTTGGAAATGAGGTGCACTCTTAAGTGAAATGGTCTTATTTGGGCATGCATGCACAAGAAAGTCATTTTCCATTAAAACAGAAGCATTTCTTACAAGTTTTCATGTAAAATAAGGTATTTCCAAAGCTAAAAGATGTTTTCCTCTTGGGAAATATCAAAATATGGGTGTTTGCATGTCAAGTCAGTACCATTTCTTGTTTGAGGGCAAGCTGATATGCAGCTCACTCCCAAGCGCTCTGAACCATTCCCGAGCGCTCGGGAGTGAATGCATGCCATTGCATCCTATTTTCCCAGTCCGCTGTGTTCTTTGGTTTCTGCATGTATAAGTGTGGCCTGTTGCTCTTTTAAATTTATAGATTTAGCCTTGTCAAGGCAGGGATGCATAATCTGAAAGATTGAAGGCTTAGCTCAGTCTTTCAAGTCCTCTGCTGAGCCAGTAGTGTACATAATATCACTTCAGTTTCCAGCTTTGCATTATATTCTGTCTGTGCTAACAAGTTTTGCAGGTTGGGTATCAGAACTCCCAAGCGCTCGGGACCACTCCCGAGCGCTCGAGAGCGAAGTCAGTGACAGATCCTCAGTTTCTGTGATCCTGCATTTCACTCACTTACCATTTCATCATCCACTGTACAGTTGCACATGCATACACTTCCTACATGATATTACTGTGGATACCTGCTAGTTGTTTTAACGAAACAAAATCCCTTTTAAAAATCCCACAAAAGTTTAGTAGAGACCGATCTCGAATCGGGCGAGGGGGGTGCCGTAAAACCCTTCCCCCCTCGTAACATGGCTTCCGGACCCTCAAAACGATCTCTGGTTTTCAATTTCAAATCAATCATTTTTCGTAACAAAACGGTTTCTCGGGTGATTAACCAAAAATCCGGGTGGCGACTCTTCAAACCATATTTTTCTTCAAAACGGGGAAACATAATTTTTCGGGCAGGTAGCCCACAATATTCATAAGAATACTCTCATGGAGTCTAGGAATGCAGTGTTCTTTGAACACATATTTCCTTATAGATCCATTGGAGAGTCAAGTTCTGCTAAACGGACTTTGCATCC